>JARJCQ010000006.1:0-1200000 GCA_029281465.1 Mycena epipterygia | reverse complement strand
CTGATAGAGCAATGAGAAGCCGAAGAAAGGGTTCCGGCAAAGCGACCAGAAAGACGAAGAAGAATGAGGAGCAAGAACCAGGCTTCCTTGGTAAGATGCTTGCTAGATCCGTGAATTTATACGCTGGCTGAAGGCGAAGGGAATGAGGACGTCAGTAACCACGTACGGCAGCAAACTGCTGTCAGAAGAGTCTATCTTCCTTCAGACGTGATCGCCAAAGAGACGATGTCGAACAAGAGTGAAATATTTGAGGCAGTGCGTTGTCGATTTGAACACAAGTAGTGCACGAGTGGGAACAGACTGAGGCTCGTTGACGAGGATTCAACATCCTCGCACCATGCTATGGGTCCCACACCTTAGAATGCGCCTAGTACTTCCCCATGGTACAGATTGAAGATCCTCAGACGTGCTGAATACCAGTCGGTTATTCCAGAAATATAACCGTCCCTAGTGACGGCGTGAAATGATGATCTCGAATTGATGCACTTGGAAGAAGACGCAAGTAGACGCGTTAGAGAGTGCTTTTTGGTGATGTATTTGGTGCAAAGAGGTAAAGTCTCATCTGTCAGGAAGATCTAAAAGATATGCTGTCAAGCAAGTACAGTCCTTAACCGTGTAGCGAAACGCCACCAGGAAGCGAAACACCATGTCGTTCGACATCTTAGAGGCCAGCGCTGAACCCGAATTTCTGTGAGATCAATTTATTGGGTATAATGTCCTTGTGGGTAAGAGGAATAGTGAAAAGAGCTGCTGTAGCAGCAGCACGGTGCGACTTTGTTTCGGCTATTATTTGGCACATTTGCCTGAGCAGAGAAATAGCATGCCTTGATGTAGATATGAGCTTCCAGGTGCCACCAGAGTGCTTTCCAGGGTCTATGATGATGAATATGACAATTCCGAATCTTCAAATTCCATATACAATCCACATTCAATTATTCTGTAGTGTTTCGCTTCCACGTGATTTGGCCAAATTTGGCCTCCGAGAAAGATTGCCCTCGTTCTCCACGAGAACGTCACATATTCTCAAGGTATCTTGCGTTACAGAGTAGCTAGGAGGGCACTGAACCAGTCTACAACACGGGATGATGTCATTGGAGCTATATTGAGACCACAATCCGCCGTACCGCCTGAGCGTTTCGCTTCACCGTTAAAGACTGTACCAGCTTCTCAGATCGAACTCGAAGGCGACACGTTTACAAAGCGAGAAAGACTGGTGCACAGGCGAAGCCCACTGCTCTCCGGCGGCGGCGGTGGACATCACCTTAGACTACAGCGCAAGGCCGCAGGCAAGTTGGAAAATGCAGAATACGGGGCCAGCAGCCGATGAAAAGCGAGTGGACGTGATGGTCGCTCGGGATAAGCTGTCATCGTGTCACGTGATGCCGTGGCGCCGCGGTTGGATTGTTCGACATTTACTGAGAACGTCTGGGAAGGCATCATTCACTTGCTGTATTCGTTAAATTAAATCTTCCTACCTACCTACCTACATTCTGTAATTTTGGCCCATGTTCCCTTTCTTTTGGAATTATCCGATCGCTGGAGACCAGTGACCTCGATCCCATGCTATTTTACCGCTTTAAAGCCTCTGCCTCACTGGATAAAACTGTTTAGAGCTGGGATTAAAAGTTACCCCCTGTTCAGGGACAACAAGCGACGTGATGCGATGAAGTCCCTGAAAGACATGGAAAAAATTAGGGAAAAAGTTACCACTTCCGGTGCGGCTCTTACATAGGGGAAAAGGCCTGTCGGGATGAAGAGCATGATGTCAACGATTTCCGTGGAATGCTACGCGTACGGATTATATTGGCCGACCGGCGCAAGGCATAAGAACTTCAAGCTAAGGCACCCGAGTCGGCGGGGACATAAGACCCGCAAGGGGCCTTGAAAAAGACCGGCACTGCTGTGATGCTTTCGTATTATCGCGGCGTCTGCGGGCGCCGCGCCGCGCCTCGGCTTGTTACTTTCAAAGTGTGCCTGAACCTTATGCGAACCTTCCGACAATATGAGTAATTTTATTCAGGTATTCAATTTGAACCGCTCGAGTCCGGCTCTTTGCTTCAGGACGCCACGGATAAGAATATCTTCGCGGAGGATTAACTAAGCCTCTCAGTCATATCTTGAGGGTGTTTCACTGCAAAACTCAAAAGTGGAACACTCGACCGCGGGGCTGAACGAACCCTCGGGCGACTCGGTTCAGGTAGTTAAAACGTGCGAGACCTCCCAGATAGCAAAATCGAGGGAGCTTAAAAAGGGCCAATCTCGTCCTGCCCAAAGATAGGGAAGCTGAGTCCTCGGAGCATAAACGAGGAATAGCAAGTGGAGTCACCTGATCCTTAGATGCCGGCGCGACGAGTCAAGCGAGGACAAATAACACGGCAGAAATCGTCGATACTGTATTATCATTGCACCGTCCCAAGATTCAAGATCCGCGGATCTAACAACGAAATCCCAAAATATAACTTAACAATCTTTCCGGACCATCCACAAACCGGTTCTCCCCGGCGACAACATGGCCCGGGCCACTCAACGTTCGCTCGGAAGGTCGAGCTACCAGGGACCTTCGGATATTAGCGAGTCAGCTGGCTCGAAACACTACAGTAAGTTAGATAGCGAGACATCCCCGCACACGCATGAAGCGGATATGTCCGACAGGCGCAAGGTTCAAGTGCTTTAGGTTTATGACGCCTCTCAGCCTTTCTCGGTTCATGGACACAAAAAATCGTCTTCAGAGAGCGGGAAGAATTTTCGCGTGGAAAAGAACAGATACTTTGTCTTTTCAGTGAGTATTGAAAAAAAAAATGTCACTGTCTTGAAGCGTGGCATATGCATTCTCCAAACGAAAGTTCTTCCTCGACGCATACGCGTCTGCTGTGTCGACGTATTCACTGTGCAGAGCATAGTCCGGTAAGCCAGACTATTCATTCAATACCAACCCCATCATATGATTGAACGTGTGAATACTGATATTCACCTCCATCCGCCCTCCTGTATGCCCTGCTGGTTGCCATGTGTATCAACCAACCCTTTCTTCCCGGATTCCGCGCCCTATATCCACGTCGCACTCTGTCGTGACGCCGAGGGACTGGAAGGAAACAGCCTCAAAACATCTGTCGCAGACGATGGACGGCGATGAGAGGAGGAGCAGTGATACACAGGGAGACCGCGGCCCGAGAGGAGGCACGGAAGAAGGCAGAAATTCAATCGGAGAGCATTGCACCAGATTTGGTGTCGTGTGGGTGCCGTGGTATATGTATTGTGGACTTTTTTCCCGGCTATCAGCTTTTTGGTCCTGGGTGAATGTACGTTTGAAGTAGTACAGTGTTACTGAGCAGAAGGAATTGGGATACCGTAGACTGCTGAAGTTTCCGCGAGTGTTTAAAATCATTCCCTGCGCTTCACGAATTATCAGTCCAGCATCAGGTTGGCCACTGCAAGACATTTATCGAACAGAATGTCCGTTATGTATAGATGTGTGCATAATACATGCGAAATTCAAATCCATGCTGGGTTGTAAGTCCAACTATCCATGACATCCAACGCCTCCGTTCCCTGCAACACCAAAATATCCATTCCGTCTTGACGAAGTAGATCCAGGGTAAGAAGCGTCGAAGGAGCTGGACCCGTCTCGGAATATCTGAGCAAGGCGGCACTCTTGAGAGTACAATCCTTTGCCTTCCATCGTGATTGTAGCATATGAAGGAAGAGAATATAATCTATGTGGTCGTCGTCGTCATAACACCCAAAGAGATATCGGATAATTGTGGGGACAAAGCTGCACTCCCAGGGGAGTCGGGACAGTCAAATGGGAAATCAAATCGTGGACTCTTGGGTGGGAGTTGCTAAAGTGGAATACACCGAGTTGGGTGATGGAGGGATATTTTGAGAGGATCTCGGCGGCTGCACAAGCGGTAAGCGGCCCGTCGAAGGAAATCCTTCATAAAGTACAACCGGAGCGCAACATGAAGGGGTCGAGGCAAAGGAGATAATCAGGATCATTCGCTCCGTGAAACACTATTTCCTGCAAATCAGGTGCCCGGAGGTGGTTCAAAATATTCTCATCTGAGACGTAGAGACACCGGAGACACAAAAGGTCAACTATTTCCTCAGAATCTGGCTAGCCTTCCGCCTTATCGAAGCGGATTTGGATACGGGCCTGGACAACGTTAGCGGCCTGGGTCAGAATGCCCTGATGGGTACATCGATCTCGTATCGCGTCAGCTGGCAAGTGGGCAGGGGGGTTGGCACATAGCGAAAGTTGTTAAAGATCGCAGCATCGACCAGAGAGGGAGCCCTCTCGAAGCAATGGATAGCCTTCACTTCTGTTTGGCTCTCCGTATTGTTCCAACAGATGGATAGCCTCTGCAACGATGGGATATGATCTCGCAGCCAAGAGAGGAAACAAATCCGAAGTCAACTCAATGCTCAACTCCTGCCAACGGGAAGCGTGCTCCGCCAGACACCAAAAGAGCTCGATTTGCGGCCGAGAATCTGATTCCTGGTCTCCATAAAGATGAATCTTGAGCGACTGGGCGCGTTGGATGTGGGCCTTGATCATTGACAAAGAATAAGGGGATTGGGCGGGAAAACAGACAAAAATCAGCGACCATAGAGAAGGAGTTGAGTGGGCAACGGCTCTCCAACGACTGCTGATATGCGTCAACACCCAGGGGCTATCTGTTAGGTTCATCGTCTCCCCCTCGTCGATCGAAGGCAACGTCCATGAAAATATCTCGCCCAGCAGTTCGGGCGGCATCCTCCTGAGTGGAGAGATGACCGCGGCGTTGTCCACAAGGTGGCTTAACAGGGAGTTCCTCTCTGCCACCAAGCATTTCATCCGATCATGACTTGGATGTCGCGATATCTCGTTCTCGAGGAGCGCTAAGTGTGCGCGGCTCTTCGAGATCACCGCTTTAACGATATCCGACCCGGCAACAACTCGGATTCAAGAGGTGCTTCATTGGAGTTCAAAAGCCTGTGATGTCGGGTTCCAGGTGTGGGATTGGAATCGAGCGGTTCTGCCAGTGGTGTTAAGAGAGTGACGACATGGGTGGCTTCAGAGTATCCAACTGAAGACGCGCTCATCTGAGAGCTTCTGGGGAAGAATATCAAGAGTCAGAAAATATTTGGACAAGTCACATTGCGCTCACTTGCAAAGTTGAAGCGATTTGCGGTCGTGGCGAGACGGTGGCAAGAAGAAAAAGGCTTTTGATTGCACAGCCACGGAAATTGGTCCGATGGGTCCGAGGTCTTCCGAGGCTCGCAAACGCGCTTAATTTTAAATCGCTTCGCCTTTGCGCGGAAAACCTCTTTTATTTGCCCAGGTACTTGAATCAGCTTAAATCACGCTGTGTACACACCCAGTTTGCCTCAAATTCCATTCTCAGCCTGAGGCCCAGTTTACACAAACTCGGGGGAGAGGTTCAAAGGTCATTAGTTGAAGCGTCTGTCTACGAGAAACTAGGTGCAAGGAAAGCCCTGAGGTTACGCGTAAAGACAAATAACTTCTATTATAATTGTTTACGTCCCCCCAACCTCAGCTGCAAGCACTAAACAAAACGAAAAAAAAAACCAGCGACGCATGTTTGGGGTCAGGTGTTCCACAGTGGAGCGAGTATGCAAGGAGGAGGAGGAAGATTATATCTTATACAGCCGCTTACCAGGAAGCGCAACATCATATAGAAGAGCAACACTGGTGTTTCTATTACCCAGAGGCTTACTATGGTCTCTAAACTTAATAAGACTACACTAGGGCATCATATGATGTTGTCAGAGAAAGAGTTGTGCAAAACAGCCTGGTCGGACAAGCGAAATAACAATTTGTTTGTGGCCACGATCAACCGACCTTGATGGCCATTGGTATGGCCTCAGTTCTTCATGCCATGAGCCATCCAAAATTTGGTCAGTGTGGGTGTACTAGGGTTTTTTTGGGTCCCTCATTGCGAATATGCAAGTCTCAGACCCAAAATCCCTCTTGCCGGGACTACAATCGATGGCGGTCTAGTGTTGTGCTTTCACGTGATTGGGTATATTGGACTCCTTGAAAGTTTTGGACTCGTTCTCAATAACCATCAGGTCTATCTGCCTGGAGTAAATTTTAGCATAGAGAGTACATTAAGAGGATCTTGTTGACAGCTTATAACGCAGAATTTGGACCTATTTTGAGTGTGATATTCATCGAACAATCAGGCCGTTGCGCTTCCCGGTAAGCGGTTGTATCCGAGAATTCATTGCAAATTGATTCGGAAGTCAAAATGAGCAGAAAGCACCCTCGACTTGCTGTGGAAATTTCCACAATCTCACCACAAACCACATCAGTGAGTGAGCACATACAAACATCCTGGGTAACGTCAAAATAGCATGAATTAATAATATCACAATTCCACTGCCTATAACAGACGCTTATCGGTAAGCTTCCAACCGGTGCACCCGAATGCTCACAGCTGCCCTCGAGCAGCGTGAACCGGTTCGGGAACCTCACGCCACACACCTCTACGCTGGCCCACATGTATGTGCCGCTGTCTTTCGAGCACACAGGTGGATTCTCGGACGTTTGCAAACCGGATAGCCTCATGGGTGCGACATATCGTCTTTCAGCGAGAGGCGGGAGAACGGCACTTGAGCATTACACTACGTAGGCACCGGGATCAGCTGCCGTGTCATGGCGTTTTGCGGATGGACAGGAAGCGCCGTTGGCAGACGGGAAGCGGATAAGCGAGGGTATAAAGATAATCGCAGATGCAGGTCGGATTCGCACTGCGCGACAATCTCGGGGAATTTGTCTCAGAGAAATAGTTGCTGGAAAAGGCGGCGGGCTGGCAGATATTACGGTGGTTTTACGGAGAATAGACCACACAGTACTGCAGGTTCTGCTGAAAGGCCCGAGCCGAAGTCTGGTTCGAAGGTGCATACCTAGCTTAGGAATAAATTTCGGGAACTTTCAGGCAGGCGAGCCTTGAGACCCAATTTTTGATTGCATACGGGACTGAATGGTGCTTCTAGAGCCTCCAAAATTGCACCGTTTTGTGAAGCGGATGGGACGGGGCGACTGCCGGGATCAGCGAGGAAAGCACAATTATTTTTATATGCACTACACTGGCAGCCCAAACAATCAGTGTTGAAATTCCCGGTCAAGAGTTATCAAAAACGATTCAGGCCCGCCAGCTCACTCGATACAACTTTTAAGTTGAACTATGGGATGGTTCGAATTGTATTCTATATTCGTGGAGGCACCCTCAATTTTTACCCTCCCGCTTCGCCCTCCTCTCCGCTCCCATGGTCCTCAATTCTTTCACGTCAATCGTCTGGAACGGCCACAACCCCCACATGCGCCCGGATCGCTGGCTTCGCAGCCCCATATCCTCCATCAACGTGTCCGTGAACCGGGGCCAATTCGCCAGTGCGTCGGCAGGGTTGCACCCCACCTCGTGGTCGCTAAAACATTGCCGCTTGGGATACCGAAAGCGGAGCCATGCGGCCTCGCGCTCTGCTTGCTGCAGCGCTTCCTCTTGTGTGAAAGCTAGGAACGGGTCGGACCGGAAATACGACGCGATCCACTGCATAGAAATCTCCGTTGTAAGTAAAAATAATACCAAGGAGGCGGGGGAAAGGAGCGCACATGCGAGGCGCACTCGCTGATATAGCAGTTCTGCACGCTCTGGATGAACCCATTGAACACGAGGTCGCGCGCCTCCCAGTTTGCTGCGGGGACGATTCCTCGGAGTATGAGCGGCACGGGGGCCGTCGACGGCGGAAGCGGGGAATTAGCGAGGACAGGATACTTCCACTCGCCCGCGAAATCAACCTTGCCGGGCGCCTGCGGCGTAAGTCCCACCTGCGCCCGCGTGGCGGGGCTGAGGAAAGCGGCGTGCGACACGGAAAAGCCCGTGCCCAGTACCACTGCAGCGGCGGGGATGTTTGTGCCGTCGTCAAGAAGGAGAGAGGTACCGGACGCGCCGTAGTCCACCACACGTGCAGGGGCAATCACTTTGATCGCCCCGGTTTTTACCTGCGCGAAAAAACCAGTGGGATCTTTGACGTCTGTTGGACCTGCTGCGCGGCCGCCCCAGAAAACTGGCGTCTTTGGGCGTAGGGGACTGTCGGGCGTGAGGCCTAGGTCTTTGTTCTGCGGTGAAGAAACAACAGGTTGAACATGTTGAAAACAGGCTGATCGCAGAAGAAATGTACCACTTTTGCTTCAATCCCGCGATACAGCAACTTCATGCACCATGCACCCAGGAGGCTGTTGTGCAGAAAACGCCTGAGGTGGTTTGGGATTGGTTTAGACTGAGCAAGGTTAACTAAATAACGAGGGAACGCACTCCCATGGACTTCTGAGTCGTGGAGTTGGCATGAACATCATGGGAAAGCTGCGTATAATGTAAGCTCGTTTAATGTAAATTTCAAACATCCGCCTACCGACTTCGCCGCAGGAAATCCGGAGGTCTGCGGCTCGGAATCGGGATATGCCACAATGATTCAGACATCACTAGCGTTACATGTCGGCCTTGCGCGGCGAACCACGCAGCGGCGTCCGCAGCTGATTTGCCGCCCCCGACTACGACAACCCCCGCCTGAGGCTCACCTTCATCCGAGGTCTTCACCGGAACCGCGTCGAGGATCTCCCGGTGCCTTTGTCCGAGTTCGGAAGTATGCACAACCGGACCCTTGAATCGATTGGTATCTTGCAAGCTGGTTGGCACCTTGGCGCGGCTGAAGGCGCCAGTGCAGATGACGACCTTATCGAACGACTGAACGGATTCTTCGTTCGTGGCCAGGTTTTTTACACGGAGATCCCACCCAGTCTCGTGGTCCTTACGTCGAGTCATTGAAATAACTCTCGTCTGGTATCTTGGGAAGCAACTTCAGTCCCTTGAACTGAATATACAAGAAATCAATTCAAATGCTCACGATATGCAGTCACCACAGTGCTGAGCCGCGAAACGCTCCATGTAGGAGGCAACTACATGGGCGGGCAGACGTGCGGATGTAGGGTTCGCCAGCTTGAGCTCCTCCGGTGTGTATTCTTCCGCGCTAATCAAGGAGTTCAAGTTCAACCATCCCTGCACAGGCAATCCCTCGAGCACTCACGAGAAGCGAAACTCGAAATATGCGCCATTGGTGACTAAGCCAGGGTAGATACGCTCCGTAGACCAGTTCCCACCGACTGTTTTCTCGGGGCAGAAGCTGAGCAGGTTAGATGCATATCAGCTATTGAATGCCAATAGAGACCAGAACCGACTTACACTGTCACAGACGTGAAGCCGTCAGCCCTACGACGCAAATCAGCAGGCTGTCCCTCAAACAAAACGCGTATACTGGTACAGACAGCAGCGTGGCAGCGGTAACGAGTCCAGTTTCTACGCAGGACGTCAGTCAATCGAAAGCAGCTGGCACAAAAATGAGCGACTCGCCCCCGCCACCGATGATAGCAATCTTCGCAGCGAGATGAGGGTTCGCGCTCATGGTGGAAGAGGAGAAAGGCGTGATTCCCGGAGGTATCCAATTTAAAAAGTGCCCGGAGGTAGCCTCGCGCCGGGACGAACCAAATGGGACTAGTCCCACTGAAACTATTAATTACCGTTGTTACTGCGGCGATTTACCGTTCGCGCACCGGAATTGCAACATCCATGTCGTGCAAGTTAAAAGGCAAGTTTTGATCGTCCACGATTCTCGATACATCGATTGTGCTGCATAAAACACTATCAAAGAGGAAAGTTTCTGTTATCGCAATCATTCGCTTGCGATAGGGCGGAGAAAGCAGAGTTGAAGCGGAGTATGTACCTCACCAACCCACCCCCGGCGCCATCCCAATACCCGCGTCTGCCAGACGCCGGAGCGTCCTTGCTAACTCCCTATCCTCCTCACTATATCCCACGAAATCCTCCTTTTTATCGCCATCGCCCTCCTTGGGCGGGAACATGATCCCCTCGTCCGGCTCGCATACCGTACCTTCCTCGAAGAGCTGTAAACGAAACAGCAAGCATGGTTGGAGTATAATTAATCAGGCAATTAGGAAGACGACGCACGGTCCCGTCAATCATATACGCTTTCAGCGCTTTCGCGATGCAGACGGAGGGGTGGTTCGTCGAGCAGTGGCTGTAAATGATTTATCTTTGAGTTTAATATTACTGCAGGAGGGATAATGATTGGATTGGACTCGCCCGTAGCCGTTATTATGCAAGAGCCGCGCATTATCCTTCCCGAGCATCTCGACCATGCGTCGGCCGGAGGCAATCGGCGTGATTGGGTCCTGTATCATATCGTTATTGTACTTCAGATATATATATATATATGGGAAATGCGAAAGACGCACGTAGCTGTTGGACACGAATATGACGGGATTCCTGAAACGGAGGGTAAATGATAAAAAGAATGTAATATCATAAGTAGCGGACTGGGCAGACGTACTTGGGCTTCCGCAAATCCACACCCATCTCCCAGGCGCCCTCGTATAGCGCAGGCGGGGGCTGCACGCTCCCCCAATGGCGGCAGCTCACGACACCCTCGAACCAACCCGGTCCGCCCAGTGGGTTGGGCGCCGCAAGCTGTCAGAGAATGAATATTAAATACTAAAAGAAATAGACTCGAAGCCAAAAACGCACCTGATTTCTCCACCCTATCCACTCCTTCGTCCACGCCTCCGCATCGCCCTCCCCAACCTCGAACGCCGGCGCGTCCCCACACGACACCGCCATCCCCGCCTCGCCCGCGCCCATCACACGCCCCACGCCCCACCCCGCGTCCTCCGCGCGCTGTGCATCGCTCACATTCTTTATATGCTCCGCCCACTTCGCTCCACCTGCCCCACTGAGCCCCGCGAGCTCCGCGCCGTCGGCGGCCTCCGCGCGCGCGATGGCGGAGGCGAGCGCGCCCCAGTTCGCGGGGCGGTAGAGCGCGGAGAAGATTGCGCCGAGAAGGTGGCCGCGGTGCAGGATCGTCGGGACGCCCGCGTCGGGTGCGGGGTGTGGGACGGGAAGCGGAGAGAACGCAAGGCGCTCGCTGAGGGCGGAGATGCGCGTGAAGAGTTGCGTGGCGGTGGTGTTGGCAGTGGTGGCTAGCGCGCAGCGGTCCGGGCCCGCGGAAATGCAGTTAGCTGTGAAGCCGTCGAAGACCTGGCACGGTGAAAGGTGTTTAAAAATTTGCAAGTGCTACGATGAGGCAACGAGAAGCGCACCCCGTTGGTTGATTTTCCTGCGCTTATGCCATGGTCCACAAGGGACGAATATTGCTCCGGCGCGTAGACGACTGCGTTCAAGTGAGCGATGCGGAAAACGCAGAGAAAACGAAACACCAGGTGTACCTCCGTCTAGGATGACTCGTTCGGAGGCTTCAGGAAACATGGCAACGTAGGTAGCGCCGAGCGTTGTTCTTCAAAGACATTTTAGCCGGTCGGGCACATCGCAAGCGCAGTGTACATACCCATAAGAAAAGCCCCAGTAGTGCAAGCCGCCGTCGCCAACCGCCTTTCGCATCTCCTCCAGGTCGCGCGCGACATTCACGGTAGTTACACTCCGCAGCACCTTGTCCCCGACCGCGTCGCGGCAGAGCCCCGTAAGCAGATGGGCGCGCGCAGACGTCGTGAGCAGGGATTTGTTGAGCGTTGCAACATCCGCATCGTTGAAGTCGAGGTCCCCGCTGTCGTGGCTTAGGGCGTATAGCTCGCGATGTAGGTTCGTTGGATGACATCTCAAATTCAAACCATGAGCCGCTTTAAAGGAAAGAATAAAACGGAGAACGCACGAGATGCGGGGCGTCGTCATATTGACTCCGCGCGGGTCCCAACTCACAATGTCAAATTTCCCGTCAAAAATGGCGCTTAGCAGCGGACCCGTTCGCAGCAAGCCCGCGTGGCCAGACCCTCCCGGTCCCTACCTCACTGTATCAGCACCTGCGTACAAATATTGAGGTGGAGACGCACCCCTGGGTTCGTGAATATCGAGCCAAGCCGCTCGGACACGGGCACTGTCGCTGGGTACATCCTCATGGCGATCACCGTCTTGTCTTCCGCGGCTGGGGCAGCATAGTCGAGCGGTACAGAGAAGAAGCTGCAGTAGAAGGTAGCGTTGTCGGGACACGCCGTCCACTGCAGTGTCGCGTTTTCTCGGACGATAACCGGGCTTGAAGAGGTACTACAAGCTGTTAAGCCGAGAAGAGCACGCGAGATGGAGTCTGCGTTCCAGAGCGACGCCAGAAGCAATGCCACGAGTACGATAAATTGAGGGCGGCCGCGCGAAGCGAGGGCCCGTTTCTGGGAGAGTCCTTCGCGTTTCTCGACAAGATGCATGTTGTTTGAACTGCTAGCGTCCAGAAAGCTCCCGCCGAGTTTGTCGTCTGAGACTGTGAGCGTGCTGATTCGGAATCGTGAGATAAGCGGGACGGCCCGGAAGGATTGGTCAGTAACGCGGTCGGGTGACTAGATGCCGTATTATTAGATGCCGCAAAACCTGGCAAGTGAGTAATGTGAAGGTATTTGAGAGAATATAAGTGGGTTTCTGTGGATGAAAGACAGGTCGCTCCACGCTGCTTAGGTTTGGAAGCCTGTCGACACGTCAGGTAATGGGCGGAGGCGCGTCGGCCGGGCACGTATCTCGCTCTCCGACGGTACCTCACTCACCTTCACTCTCACCCACTCTCACAAACAGCATATTCCACTGTCAGTTCCACAACACAACGACTTCAAGGGTCTTGAATACTCTCCCGAATATCGATATCCGAGCAGCGGAAACTCGCGGCAAATCATTCGATGGGTCTGACCCCGGGGGTCAGCTCGTGGAATGGAGTCGGGGAAGGATAAGGAGGCCTACCGTATTCAACTCGAACCGGCCATCACAACAAAACCATGCCAGTATCGCAACGCGAGGGCCCACGGCCCACTGGCAGCAACTCTTCATGCTCGTCTACAATAAACTGAAGTGGGTGTAGTTTATAGGTTTATCTGAATCGGCCATTCGGAAACCGGGATTGAAAGGCGTTCAACGCGAGAGAAACCGTCCAGTGCCGCAAACGCGAAGACCAGACGATTTCAAACTCCGCAGTTGGCATCAGCGATCATTTGCGGCTTCCGTCCGCACCACGATGTCTTGCAGACCCGCATTACCGCCCTTGGATACTCTTCCTACCCCGACACAGACTGAAGAACTCCTGCTCAGGTCTTCGTACTCCCCGGGTCCACTCGATGTCCTTTCGCCCGTCGGGCGGTTGCCACCAGAGATTTTGTGCGACATTTTCATGGCATACTCATCACCCTCTCCGGAACCAGAAAGCCCCGCGCACGAAATGGAAAATATATCGAAATCGGATCTTTCTTTGGTCTCTCATGTCTGTACCCAATGGAGGATCTTAGCCCTGGGTACACCCAGGCTTTGGTCCGACATTGCGGTAGATCTTGACTGTTGGCCCCAGGACCCTGCTCCATTCCTGCAGCTCTTGCGAACATCCCTTGAACGTGGAGCACGCCATCCATTGACGTTTTCGCTGAGGGCAGTGAATCGCCACCCACCCCCAGCTCTCTCCTCTGCATTTGAGCTCCTCGCAGAACACTCTTCCCGGTGGCAGTCGGCGTCCTTTGAAATTGAAATGGCTGCTCTAGTCTCCATTCGGCATATTGAAGGGAAGCTCGGGATGCTGGAAAGGCTCTCATTAATGTTATTGGATCCGGCGTATGGACCAAGCGCCGAAGACATCCACAACATCACCATCTTTGAAACCGCACCCAGATTGAGGCATGTCCGCTTTAGCGGCAGTGACCCCCATGGTTGCCCGAAGCTACCGTGGAAGCAGCTGCGCTCATTCACCTACGATGGAGAGGACACAGACGATATACGGGCTTCCATGGCCCTCATCCTAAATCTATCCCACCCGGAAGCAGCATTCGAATTTCGCGGTTTCGATTCGCACCACGAGGACCTCCCCCTCGAGCTACTGCCAATTACATGCGATATTTCCTCCTTCCTCTTTGAATTAATCACAAGCGTGGATTCGCAGACCACTCTGCAGGTTTTCGGTGATGTTCTGGGTTGCCTAACATTGCCTCGTCTGCGCGAATTAGCCTTTGCTCGTATGGCCAATTTCTGGCCCCCTCTCGTCTGGCCGGTTAGCCATTTCGAGTCGCTTTCGTTGCGCTCCTCATTCTGCGACACGCTCCGAATCCTCGATCTCCACCATGTCACCATCACGCCAGATGACCTCGTCCGTTCCCTCGCTTCCTTAGGGGCCCTGGAGCGTCTAGTTATCTCGGACCAACAGGCGGTTGAACAGAGTCCTGATCACGTCCTGATAACAGACGCACTTCTTCTGCACCTCACTTCCACGCCAGACTCCTCCGATTCGACCCTCGTCCCCAACTTAAATTACATCGGCTGCACCTCGTTTTGCAATTTCGCCCCCGACATCTATTTCGACATTATCGAGTCGCGCATCGAGCCCGGTAGACCGCTGTTCCAGGCTGTCCTTTGCCATCTCGGACCCTGTTCGTTCGAATTTCCGCCGGAAGTGCATCTAAAACTCCTGGATTTGGTGAAAAGGAGGGAGCTGCGATTTCTCTTGGAATAAGCGAATCCTTGGATTCTCGAGTCATGTGAGTGCCCTTCTACTACTCCGTGATCCGGGACTCACATCAGCGGCTGGAGATTTAGTTTAAAATGTTGGTCGAACGCAGCACTACGGTGCGCTCTGGTAGCTACTGAGACCATATCCGTTCGAATCCCTTTCCGTTGCCTTTGATTAATAGAAACTTCCTTACGAGCCCATGTCAAGGGGTCTGAATCCAGACGTCCGCTATGACCGCTCCTTAGATATCGACGAAAGTATTCCGCTCATTTGCTGAAACCATTTATGTGAGAAGCTTGCTCGGATTGGCGTCATGAACGAAGCCCAAACATGATTGGCGTTTATCCGTAATTATTTGTCGGATTCTCGGCCGACATTTTTAAGAAATGCCCTCCGGGCAGACCTGGATCCTCCGGCCGCACTCAGTCCATTTTGTATGCCTCAATACCTGCCTTTGCAGTCAAGTAGCATTTGGGTCTTTACAAAGAAAATGCACTCCCAATTTATGTGGGTTTTTTTATTCGCCATAACTTCGCGAAATACAGCTCCGGTGTTGACCAAATGTTGACACAGTATCGTCGTGTGCTCATTCGGCGCTTCGCGCCTCACTCACGCACTCCTCCGAGTCCCAAAAGACTCCGAATTTATTTGGTTTTATTCTGCAGCTCCATGCAATTGTCATGCGCTCATTCGGCGCTTCGCGCCTCTCCGAAAGACTCCGAATTTATTTGATTTTTTACTCTGCAGCTCCATGCCGTCGTTTTTATCCTTCCTGCTGGAGACGGGAGTTGCCGAGCGAGACATCAGATACAATCAGGTACAATCAGGTACAATTCTGTACAATCAAGAGCAAGTAAATCGTGGGAATATTGGGAGCAATCGAGCCGGACAGACAATTACGCAAATTAGACCTGGATACCTCCGGATCCAGAAACACGAAATTTATCAGCACACGAGCACAAGCATCGCTACGCAAGAGCCATCGCAACATCTGCACATTATGAGATCCGCCGACTTCGGAAGAACACTTATGCGGGCTTAGATGCACTCGGCGCAGATTCAGGGGCACGGGGGATTGCCACTGCTCTCGGTAGGATTTACATTGGAGACAACAGCCAAGGCGGCAAGAATGAGGAAGAATTTTGGGAATGAGAACTGCATATTTCGGGCGAGAAAGCTTCCCTGGATTCTGGGTTATCCCCTTATGAAATGCAACCCGTGTCCCGCGGGCCGCCGTGGCATCTCAATGGCATTTTCCCAGGCAATCCTCCTCCCACCGATGTGTACCGCCCGACGTTATCACCTTGTTCATTCCTTCTGGAAAATTTCAATGCTTGGCGCGCGATGTGTGCCACCACTTGATGGATACCGGTCGTGAGCCGCGCGCTCTCGGAAAGGATCCGCGTTGACCATAACATATTTTGCCAGATTAGACGCTGAACTGTGCAGCCATCCATAATCCATAATTATGTTGCACGGTTGAGGGCTGGGCAAAAGGTTGACGTCTGCGTGCCAGTGCTGTTGAGGTTTTGATCCCAGACGGAATTCAACGTGCTGAGATGCCCCTGAGAGCCAGATTTGTCTAGTCCTTTGAAATACGGATCAGCGTTCAGCGCTCAGCGTCCGTGTTTGTAGGTTGTGTTTTAATTTATATGCGGAACTCGAGGGATGGCATGCTGCACTGCTTATTCCGCTTCTCATGTTCTGAGTTCGCTTTTGTCTGCAACAGTCGCATTTGAACATGCACGTTCCTGTTTTGATTTTTTGTTACGGGATGTACGACATCCCGCCCCGAACCAGATTCAAAATTGCCATCGTGGCGGATTGCTGATTGAATCAGGTGGCTGTGTTCGGGTCACGGTTTTCATTTGAACCGTGTTACTTTTATTTCAACACACGCGAACGTGTACTCGCAGAAAGAGTTCTGTTATGTCTAATCCTATGAGAAATTTTGAATACAATACAATCTATGCACAATCTATAGCTAGCTCGACCACAAAAATGGCGCCAGAAATCTAAACATACAATTCCGAGTCCGCGGATCCCGCGTCCCGCGTCTCCATCATATCACTGAGGAATACGCCAGAGTCGACGTGCACGAGCTTGGACTTCTGGCGTCCTTCAAGATACGCCTGAACGAGGTTACTCACCGCCGTGAGGCCCCCGAGAGACAGATTATAGTTCGCCTCGGATGGCTTGGGCCGTGTCGGGAGTCGGTGGAGAGCCTTCGCGAACGAGCGCGCATCGTCGCACTCGTCCGGTAACAGCATGTCGACGAGTCCGAGCTCAGCCGCCCGACGGGTGCGAATCAACTGCTCTTCACGCGCCAGTGTCCGCGGCACAATGATAGCGCGCTTGTCGAAGGACAAGATCTCGCAGAATGTGTTGTAGCCGCCCATGCTGACGACGCCTGCGGCAGACTGTATGATCGGCTCGAGGTGCGCTTCGAAGTCGATGAGGTGGAGGAAGGAATAAGGAGCGGCCTTTCGGTGAATCTCCTCGCGCTTGGAGGGATGCATCAACGGCCCAAGGACGAGAATGGCCTGCTTGGTAAGGCTCGGGTCGCAAGCGTACGCGGCGATGACTTGATGGAAGAGTCGAGCGCCGTCGCCCCCTCCGCCGGCGGTGATCAACAGCGCGTCCTCGGGGTAGGTCGCGGTGGTCGGCGGCAAAACAGAAGCCTCGCGATGTAAAAATCCGGTGTATACGAGGCAATTGTGAAGGGCCTTTGGTGCATCAAGATCAAGCAACGGGTCGTAGAAATCCTCCGGGCCAAAGACCCAGACCGCATCGTAGAGCTCCGCCGCGCGGGCGAGGTCGTTGAGATGACCCCACTCCGACTTGAGCTTCTGCGGGGAGTCGAGTACATCTCTGAATCCGAGAACGAGCATTGTGTCCTGCATCTTGAGATATTCGAGCGCTGGAATGAGTTCCCCGCGCTGTAAAATTCGTCAGCGCCAGAAAGATAATTTTAAAAGGAGTCAAATTACCAATCCCAACGGCGAGTAGTCCACGTAGAATATCGAGGGTCGGAAGAGCTTTGCAGCGTTTAACAGCGTGTCAATACGGCACTGCAAGACCTCGTATAACTCTGTATCTTCGGGTGGAGTGTACAACCCGCTCATGAGCTTGATGATGCTCGCGTGGTCATCGTTCATCAGCCTCACGACGCTGGGGATCTGCAGATATTCCACCCGATCCTGAAAGTCAAAGGCGTCGCCGATGGCTGAACCCGAGATAATAAGAACACGGATTGAATCGAATCGCTCGACGAGTGCGTGGGCGATAGCACGGCAGCGGCGCAAATGTCCCAGTCCAAAATTGTCGTGACTGTACATCAAAACCCGGGAGGAAGACCCGCCCTCGGTGGCTAGGGTTTGCAGTCGATCGCAGATAGCGTCCATAGCGACTTCGATAATTACTGTGGTAGGAGGGGGGGCCTAAAGAAGTATCAGCACACTAAAGCTGCAGACAAGGCTAATTGTGCGAACCGTTGTAGTCAGGCGGGGGTTATTGAGGCTGGGGACTACGGGTCCTTCTCTTTTAAAGCGTTCCGGCGGTAAGTTTAACAGCCCACTAAGTATCTCACCCCTTTGGTTATCCCGTTCAACGTGGAGCATTTCTGAAAAGATAAGGAAGCAGAGGTCGCCACTGTACGCTTAGAATGGCCGTAATGCCATG
Organism: Mycena epipterygia; assembly: GCA_029281465.1. Taxonomy (NCBI): domain Eukaryota; kingdom Fungi; phylum Basidiomycota; class Agaricomycetes; order Agaricales; family Mycenaceae; genus Mycena; species Mycena epipterygia. Next base: position 1,181,772 of record JARJCQ010000006.1, on the reverse strand, counting down.
AGCGCGCGTCACTCAGGTCCACATTGGTTTTCCCCGAGAAATGTGCCAATCGCATGCGACGAGATACGTTCGAATATCGTGAGATTTAGGGTTGAATCCTTGACATGAGAACTTTGATAAACGATAAAAGCTTAACTATTCTCACGGTCTCACCACACCCGACATATACGTATCCGATGCCCGACGGGGAGTCAGAAATTTATGCCGGTCTATCCCTGATATACCGCAACTCCGTATGCACTCGCCAGCCAACATTACAAACGTGCCTCCGTTCGCGTTCTTTGTATTTGCCTCAGATCCCGGCGCGCACGCTCCACACATTAATTATTATCGCCGCGCATCCGAGTCGCCGTGGGGGGTGCGACGGCTATATCGAGTCATCGACGGGCACCCCGATGTCTAACACAAATGCCCAACCCATATGGCGAAGTTCATGCCGATATTAAAAACTCTGAGCATGTATACGCCGCCGTGTCTCGCCGTTTAGAACTTCAGAGATTGTTGTTTAGCCGCCGTTGGTGAGGCCCCACTTTCAACATTCATCATTTCCAACCGATTCACCGCCGCCTCGTAATAGCACATCTAGGAGGCAATGTGAGTAAATGCAGTCCATCTAGACCATTGTTTGAATTCGCCGCGGGTTTTGAGGTTGCCCGTCCATTCGGTTATCGCGTACAGCGTCTGGCTTATGTAAATGGCCATGACCAGACTCGCGACACAATTACAGCCAACGTAATCGAGCCAGAAGGGGAGTCCGAGTCTGTCCGAGTTCGAGGAAATTCACGACGGGCCGAAGTAATATCCGCCTCCCCTAAAAATAATTACTGATAAGTAGCATCAGTTCTCGTAATCGCTTCGAATCTGAGGCGGCCCGAATGTTCGATGGTGCTGGTGGGTTACCGTTGGTCCGTTGCTTGGAACGTCCTTGCAAGGAAACTTCGAATTTGGGCGCTGATTTTGATCAACGTTTTTTCTGAAGTCCGAGTCCGAGGATCCAAGTTTGCCGGATAAGCGTTCCATGTAGGAGATTCCACCGAACACGTCCAAAAGAGGTTTCGATCCGGATTATTATGGCATTTTCCAGTTTTCTCCGGGGCATTTGAGCATCTTGTTTACCACGACGACCCGCCTCAGCAATTCGAGTCGTCCTCTACCTCAAGCTAATAGCTGTAAATGTCGGAGGTCAACACACTGACAGGATTCGAGGATGTCCATCTGGCTCACAATCCGTTGCCGCCAAAAGGCCCCGACACAAAAGAAGTTTCCTTGACCGACGAGATAAGTTATCCAGACGGAGGTCTCAGAGCATGGCTCATTGTCCTTGGGGTACGTGCCGCAACAAAGCGTTTCGAGGCCGGCTCAAATTAGACTTATAGGCTTTCTTCTCGACGTTTTCAACATTCGGATATGTGAATTCATGGGGGGCGAGTGGTTGTCGCACTTATTTATTCCACAACTGACACATACTACATCAGGTTTTTCAGGCGTATTACCAGCTTAATCTGCTGAAAGATAGCAGCTCTTCAGCGATGTGAGTGAAACTGGTGTCTGACTCCAGAACTTACTCTTACAACTGGTCTGGAGCTCTTGGATTGGGTCCATCCAGGTACCTTTTTTGTTCGGATTATGGTCGCCGCTAACATGCTCCCTGAGATTGCGTTGACTTTCGGCGTCGCCGTATTAATGGGCCGATTATTTGACAACGGCTGGTTCGCCTTACCAGCCGCCTGCGCGAGCTTAGCACTTGTTGTTCTTACTATTCTCACGGGACAATGCACTAAATTTTGGCAATTCCTCGTTTGCCAAGGAATCGCTGTTGGCATTGCTTCGGGTGTTATTTTTGGCCCTACACTGGCAATTGTTTCGCACTGGTGTGAGTGTTCGATGAATTTCCCGAGAGTCAAACTAAACACCCCCTAGTCAAACGACGAAGGTCCACTGCGATGGGGATTGTGGCTGCTGGATCGTCTGTGGGAGGTGTAATCATTCCAATCCTCGTTCAGAAACTCATCCCTCAAATTGGGTTTGCCATTCATGTTTTTATCGTACTAGATTATTCATTGTTACGCAGATTCCGTTGGACTACTCGGGTGGTGGCACTATTGCTCCTACTCACCACCGGAATTTTGAATTTGGTGCGTAGCCCGCATGCATTTATGCAATGTTTCATTAATGGAATTCACAGTGCTTGAAGCGCCGCTTACCACCAGTTAAAACCAGTGGAGGCATTTTCAACTGGAAAGCTTTCAAGTACAGACCGTTCTCCCTCTACACTCTTGCAGTCTTCGTCTGTTTTTTTGGATTGTACACATGCAGGTCCCTTGTATAACTCCAATTCCGCGTAGCTGATTCTTCATTAAATTCAGTGTTGACTTACATCGACGTCAGCGCTATTGACGCTGGAATCGCTCCCTCATTCGATGTATATCTCTTGGCAATTGCCAACGGTTCCTCAGGAGGAGGCCGAATCATGACTGGATTACTTGCGGACCGTATAGGTTTGTCGTTAAACACAATAAAATCCTGGTCGCTGACGCCGAAGTCTAGGTTGCATGTCTGTGATGATTCCAGGTACCCTCCTCGCGGCAATTGTAACGTATGCTTGGCCGTTCGCGAAAAGCTTGCAATCGCTGGTCGCCGTCGCCATCATCTACGGGTGTGCATCTTTCCGCATGGAACAGAGTCCCTTGCTTACATTCACGACTGCGTAGCTTCGCATCGGGAATTTTCGTTGGTCTGCAGGCTGTGCCCCTTATCCACATGGGTGATATGTCGGATGTGGGCCGAAGGACAGGAACCTTGTTCTCGATTCTGGCTATCTCGGCCCTTGCGGGTCCTCCGATATCGGGTGCCATTGCGTCGGCGACCGGAGATTACAAGGCAGTTGGCTATTATGCAGGTATGTTCACGATGACGCCACATCCACGCAATGACACTGAACACGCCTTCAGGCTCTACCATGATGGTTGCAATTGCCATTTTGTGGTATGTTCGGTACTTGATGACCGGGAAGTGGTTTGGGGGTAAATTCTAGAAGTCTGATCTTACGGAAACGAGCCCCCCAGTAGCATCAGCTCGGATGTTCGGGCCACGGCAAAAAGATGTTGACTACATTATAATAGCAGATCTAGAACATTGCGAAATACCAAGCAAAGATCTGGATCCAGAATTGAGGAGCTTTTTTACGTACTGAACTTCGGGATCCAACGTATCCCCGATACGGCGTTGACCCTGCAGGTTTGTAGAATCCCCATTCATTTTTTCCTTTCTCAACAGAATGATTCCGTGTCCTCTTGGATCACCGGTCTTATCAGAGCTTTATAATCATTTTTTCAGGGCTGAAAAGCCTATTAAAAGATTGAGTCGTGTGAAAACCTCTTTAAGATTCACCCACCTCCGGAAGACATTTTTGATGGCACTTTCATGGCTTCAGGCAACAGTTTTTTGTCTTCGGCTCGAGCCCGACAGTATTTACACCATATGAATATAAAAAATCCAAGCTGGCTTAATTTTTTAGGTCGGTTTGGAAACATAGACAAGTGACCGAAGGCTGATCATCTTGCACAGGTGGGCGATCAATAATCGAGAAGAGAGGGGAGAAAATGGTCCGAGCTCTTCTAATTTGTATTGAGAGTTTTACCCTTGCAAGTCTGCAATAATGAGGAAAACTAGCACCCAGAGGTAATCTACCCAACAGATCCGAAAAAAGTATCGAAATCCACATGAGGAAATTTGCAAACGGGAAGCTCCAAGGCAGCGAGACCTACAAACGACGGAGCCAGAGGGCGGCTAGAACTGGCAATGCAATGCACTTGATTGATGTTCTGACCAACTGAATTAAGGGTTTAAATTTGTTTGGGCTTTTTTTCAACACTGGTTGAAGTCGGTGATTGCTGATGCGTGTTAGGTGTTTTGATGCGCCCCAGATTCCGTGATCCTCCTTCTTGCTCCTCCACTGCACATGTCTTTTTGTTGTCCAAGGTCTTCACCATTCCATCGGGAATTGTTCATTTGCATATAGTACCTCCAGAATCACTGTAGTGATCAACTGTAGTGCTGGATCGTCGGACTTCCTCTTGACTTCCGACTGTGGAGCGCGGTTTGAGCACGCCGATCGCCGACTCCCGAGCGTTCGCACCCAATATCTGTCGTCTAATTGGACACCAAATTCAAAATTTTATGCGCAGCAAATGGTTGCGATCCTATTAGGGTGTTTCAAACATCTCCTTCTCGACCCCAACTCGAGCCCCAACTCCGACCCCAACTTGGCCCCAACTTGGGTGACAAATCTTCACATTTTCGCACCGGGAAGGATGTTGACAAAGCCAAATCGGACAGATGAAGTTGGGGCATGAAGTTGGAGTCGAAGTTGGATGTCAGATCGTGGTCCGGAGCCCGATTTGACATCCAACTCGGTACCCCGAACTATTTGGTGCCCCGACTTCGAACCGAGTACTAGTTGGGGTCAAGTTGGGGTCGGAGTTGGGGTCGGAGTTGGGGTCGGAGTTGGGGTCGGAGTTGGGCTCAAATTGAGATGTTTGAAACACCCTATTGGCTCATTCTCGGTAACCAGTAAACTAATTTGAACTTGACGCGGTACGCGCCACTGCGGAGAAAGGCGCTGCACGACACGCAGTAACGTCAAAGTCTTGGAAGACAGCACAACTCTTCCTCACCCTTTCCTCACCTTACTACCGACGCAATGATCTTCGTATCCTCCTCTCTTTCCGTCCTTTTGGCGACGTTGTCTCTTGCTACTGTCACCACTTCCCACCCCCACCCACTTCTTGGCTCGGTAGAATTCGACCGCCGTGCAAACTTTCCCAAAGTTACTCGGAGGTCTCCTGACTACAGGCACAGACATGGCCTTCGTAAGTCCAGCTCAATTTTTTCATCCTATCGTCGGCCTCATTCGTTCCTCAGGTGCTAATGTCCCGTATAAACGTGATACCGCAAGCGTTTTAGCGACTGACCATAAGTCAAACCTCACTGATGTCACCAACAACACCGATGCTGCCACGCTCTTCACTAGCAACGCCTCCTGCGTATTGGCTCCAGAGGCCACCCAGGGACCCTATTGTAGGTCAATTCGCTCCGCTGGTCTCTACTTATACTGATAGGACTTTACAGTCGTCAGCGGTGAATACATTCGGTAGGATATCCGCGAGGACCTCGAGGGTGTCGATACCTAATATGTTGAGGTCCAGCTCATCGATATCAACACTTGAAACTCCGTCCGGACGTTTACATGGACTTCTGGCATGATTTGTGGCCGGGCTTAATCTTTGTGCTTCTAAGTTGACAACTTTCATTAGCCACCTCGACTGGGGAATCGTGGCCAGCGGCAACGGTGCGGGCACCGACGATCCCGCAAACATTGTGAGTCATCTTCTCTGCCGCTTGTAGTTGCGATTGACCCCTGCTTTTCCAGAACAACACCTTCCTGCGCGGTATCAAGGGCACCGACGACGACGGTGTCGCCAACGGCACCTTGGCCTCCGACAGTGTCATGCACGTCGACCAGTTCTTCATGGACCAGTCTCTAATCACCGAGCCGTACGCCAGCAACACGCAGGAGCTCACGACCAACGCTGAGGACTCCATCCTGTCTGAGGAGGCAGACACAATCGACCCTTTCCTCGAGTACGTTCTCCTCGGCAACACCATCGACGAGGGCCTCATGATGTGGGGCTCGATGGGCATCGACACCTCTGTCGACTACACTGTGAGCCCAGCGGCAGTGCCAATGCGGATTCAGGGATGGGCGGCGACGGAGGAGCCGCCCCCAGCGGCAGCATGAGCGGCTCACCCTCCGGGTGCCTCTGCGAGTGCTTCTGCTGTTTAAATGTCGGTTCGACTAGGACAGCGAATACTTATTCACAAACATAGAAGTTCCACAACATAACTAAATGTTCTACTAGAGCTGATAAATGGACTCTTCTGTTTTATCGGAATTGCACGAAAGCGAACGCAAACTCAAAATTGAACAAAACTTGCGTGTTCACTTTCAATTCGACACCGGGTAAAGCTGTGAACATAATAAATCCGGATAGAACGTTCTTTTGGGTGTGATGCGGTGGAATTCTTCAGATGTTTAGCATGGGATGGACAAAACACTGATGCTTAGGCAGGCGCGGGTCGACTGGCGAACATCTGCCAAACCCGGATCCTTGGACTCGGGAGATCACAAAAAAGTGGCTTGGCATATTCGTCAGAATTAGGTAGGTAGGTAGGGATGTAGCATTACACGGCGCGGCCCACGAACACCGGTTTCCAGGAATCATCCGATGTAGACGCACTATCTACATATTTTCACCTGGGCTTCTCATAATTGCGCCAACCGAGCTCACGGTGCAGCATTCCATCGAAACAACCTGCCGTGGCAGAACGAAAAGCTAAAAAATAAAATCCAACTCGGAACCTCTCAAGCCCAAATTAAACACGGGAACGGAGTAGAATATCTCTAGGACATCAAATGAGAGGAACATGTGTTCTGGTTTCTCAGTTCTCACCATTGCATACACGAGTATAATGTATCCCTCCCCCCAGGAAGTAAATTGGGTTGATCCTTTGTTCCATTTGGTTTCACGACGGCCGTGTACCTAGCCAGAGCTCATTAGACGAGTCGGGTTGGAGTCATTTCAGGATAGAACACCGATCCCGCAAAAGCAGTGGACAGTGGAATTAGTGCGGGACTTGAATGAGCAAAGGTGCGCCCGGCGAATAAACAATTCTTGGACTTCCGGCCGGCGAAACGCGGCGATGTATACATGTCGAGAGTTTTTAATGTCGAATATCGGCATGAGCTTGGCCATAATCGGGCCCTAGCTCTCGGGTTCGCTGTCGATGATATTGCCGAGATCCGGAACGAGCGCAAGGGACCCGGAGAAAGGAGGTAGAGTGCGCGCGCAGGAAACGGAGAACGGCGGTGATGGGCCGGCGGACGAGCAGATCCTAGCGCTGGGAATTTATGGCTGGCCCGCATCGATTTGCGAAGATGTGCTGGCATAGCTGAATCTGGGCATACGTGTAAAACATGCGGTGGATCATGAAAAGATCGTCATGGATATTAAATGACTCCCCGACGGGCATCGAATCCGTCGGTTGCGTGCGTCAAGTCATTTGTAAAAGTTCTCATGGCCAGGTTTAAACCCTAGATATTCGGACGCGTCTCGGACCATGGTTCGGCATATTTTTCAAGGTAAACTAATATGTGGGGACCCAAGTAACGTCCATCCATGGCGCATTACGACAACCATAAGCATGCAGTGATGCTGTCTGTTCGTTATCTTCCCAGCAATGCTCCACGTTGAACGGGATAACCAAACGTGCGAAAGAGCAGGCGAAGGCCCTCCACCGACTCCCGACAGAGCCCAAGCCATCAGAGGCGAACTATAATCTGTCTCTCGGGGGCCTCACGGCAGGAGGTAACCTCGTTCAGGTGTATCTGGAAGGACGCAACAAATCTAAGCTGGCGCACTCTGGTGTATTCCTAAGTGGTATGATAGAGACGCCGCATGCGCGAGCCCCGGAGCTGGTTGTTTAGATTTCTTGCGACACGGTTTTGGGTCGAGTTGAATTTCTCGATGAAATTAGACATGTGTAATAGTTTTTTTTTCTGTCTGCTTGGTATTGGAGGTGTTGCAGAAGGAACTTCCCGGCCCGAAGGTCGTAACGGACGTGATTGCCGACGCATCCGACATTGGCCACGCTGCGTCAAGGTTGCTCGTGTCTTTCGCTGCTCTTGCACAGTAATGTTAGCCACAGCTTGATTCATTTAGAAGAAGAAAATGGGCTAAGAAGATGACCAACATAAAAGGTTTTCAATATTTTTTGCAGTGGTTAACGCGGTCACCTGAGTCATCAGAGATAATAAAATGAGTTGAAATAACTTACTAACTGTCAGTCAAGTTCAAGGAATATAGTTGGTATTTTGAACATATACCATGTGGAACCTGCATTGAACTCCGTTCCAACACATACAATACAACATGCCAGTGTCACGAATTCATGAATTGATCACCTTGCAGCGAGCGATATCGGGCAACGTTCCGGTTGCAAGGCCTGGGTACTGCAGCTGCGCCACAACAGGTTTCCCAGCCGTGAACTGCGGCCAAGTCCAGCTGCTCAGCGCCTTGAGCGTACTCTCATACCCCCGCGCTGCCAAATACGATTTCGGCGGATTCGGGTCCCCCGTTCGCGCGAACGACGCCCACATGTCCTGGATCATTGTGGTGTACTCGATATCACGCTCATTTCTCACCGGCTGGTCGAAGATGTGGTAGGTGCCGAAGACCTTTAGATGCGGGGGTTATATTGAGCGTGAGGAGAATGGAAATGGAACTTGGCCCACCTCGTATAGGTCTCCGGAGTGGCAGCGGTAGTAAGCGGGCTCGGAGTTGCCCACGGGGAAAGAGCACAGGCCGTAGGGATTGTAATACGATAGAGCGTAGGCGCGCTGCATTTCGTATACATACCTGGGGCATACCGATTAATCAAAGTATGCGTGAAGAATGGCGAGACGTACAACGACGGGAAAGCGTGCGCCGCTGCAGCCGCAGTAATCATGCTCTCAGCTGAGCATGTCAAAAGGGAGTCTGTGTAGACGCTGATGGACGCATTATCTACCACCATCGGCTCGAAAATCAATTCGGACGCGAAAGAAGAACGTGACACACATGGAGTGAAGGCAGCACTGATGTTCCAAAGCCCAGACGCAGTAACTTTGGCTCCAACGGCCGCACCAACGATGGAGTCAGGATCAAATACCGTCATGTTCGGAGCAATCGTCGTTCCGAGCAACCTGCCTCCAATGATTAGCTGGGAGTAGTCGAAACAATGGAATAACGGCACGAACGACTGGCCCTCTTCGGGCATAAATCCCGCGATATACGGCACGCTGTTTATACCGGACGGCCCTTGGCTTACCTGGCTTACCGTGTCGTTTACCGTATATACATCGTCGACCACCGCAAGCCACGACCCCACAGTATTAGTTATGTTGAGAAGTGTGTCCGCGGGGAGTGCCTGGAGACAGGCAAGCCGTTCAGCGCCAGTGTTATTGCAATACACGTTGAGTGAGGGAACTGGGGTAAGTTGAACAATATGCACGCGATAACTGTAAACTAGCTGGAGACTCACCGACCGCAGCAGCCGCAGTAGTATAATTCTGAACTGGGCTTCCACCGCCAGATTGGGATATCGCGGAGGAGAAGAGACCGCGGGCCTTTGGCGATTTAACAAGTTCGATAACTGACGAACCACCCGCCGACTGGCCGAAGATCATTACATGTTTCGGATCGCCTCCAAACGCTGCGATATTATCATGAACCCACTGCAGCGCGGCAACCTTGTCCGCGATGGCGTAGTTTCCTTTGATCGCGTCGTCGATCCCGAGGTATCCGAAGATGTTCAACCGGTGGTCAATGGTGACCACGACCGAGTCCGTTCGAGAAACGAGACTCCCGCCATCGAAAGTGGCGTCCTCACCGGTACCCTGGGTATTCCCTCCACCGTGTATCCAGAACAGAACGGGTTTGAGCGCCGGAGTGGACTTGCTGGACTGGTTGGAGGGAAGATAGGGCGTAAATACATGGAGAGTCAAGCTACGACGTCTGTAAGATGAGTCTTTCACGAATCCACAGGACTCACCAGTCCTCGCTATTCCCCCACGGCATGAGCCCAAAATCGTCGCTTCCGAAAAACCCGTACTGAAGGCAAACGGGTTTAACTGGGACAATGCATAAGCTTTACGATCTAAAGAAAAAGTGACCCTTACAGAATGTCGCATCGACGGCAGTGCCGTTCCAGGGTTGCGGATACTGAAAGCGCAGGGGGCCTACCGGTGGCTGGGCATATGGAATTCCCATGAATCGAAATGTGAGATGGTCGCGTGTCCTGGAAGAAAGAGATCAGTATCCAATTTAATCAATTTAACACACGGAGTACCCGGTGTACGCTACGCCTTTAGAGGTTACGAGGTTCCGAGGAGATGCTGAGAAGTCGGTATCGACCTTGGTGGTGTGCGGGGCGGAGTTGGTACACAGAAACGGCAATTTGTCTGTCGGCTGCGCTTGGGATACCTGGGAAGAGAGGAGTGGAGCACTGCAATAGTGCTTCTGGGTCTTGTCACCCGTAGAGACCCAATATTGCGTCGCTCGACTCGCATCTTTGAGGTATTCGAGATACGAAAATTGTTTTGTGAGCCTGAACGTAACTTGAGAGCGCATAAACTAAAATAAACCGACACGCACGCCTGGAGCGATGCAGAGCCCAACAGCGTTTCGTTGTACGCCTTGCAAGTCGCCAAAGCATCCTCGTAAGTGGTCGCGTCGTAGAAAAGCAATGCGCTCGGAAGGTTGGCGTAATTCTACCTATGATTGAGCAAACGAGAAATAAAACCATGCCCATGCACACACCGTCCAATTTCCATCGTTTTGAAAGAGAAGAGACACAGCGGGACTATCCCCACTACTTGCATGCACCAGGGTACCGGCAGCTAGAAAAACGGTCGCTCCAAGTCGAGCAAGTGAAATATGGAGCGTCATGGTGGGTCAACGTCAGGGACGTTTTAATCGATGGGCTGCTGCTTCAAATACCGTCCACTGTCGGTCATGGGGCGCAGAGGAAGATCTTCCAAGCATTCTGGGGACACTCTTCTTCCGGGAAGCAGAAGATTCAGCATCATGTGGGGATCACCTGTTGCTAGTTACTATTTCACCTCGGAATTTCGGAACCGACGTCGGCGCCCGTCCATAAATGCCACTGAACGGAACATGCTCAACCCACCAGGATGGTTAAATATTCAGAAAATGGCATGAGTAGAGGGAGGCTGAGGAAACTGAAGCTTGAAACAGTCGTGGAGGAGCAAAGGAAGAAACCAAGACGATTCGAAATCGCGGCGGGCCGCACATCCGGTGTAAACACATGTCCATGACATCATTGGGCGACAATCCCCCGGCTTTTTTTTAAAAAAACACTGGTAAGAAATCGCGCCCGATTCCAAAATTCTTCTATGCAAAGGATTCTCTTGAAGTCCGTGCTCATATTTATCACAACTCCACTTTGACTCGGTACAGATTTCCTGAGTTTCGAATCGTGTCACAAATGAGTACATCAGACTTGTCGCTGGTAAATGTTCATTTATGGCTGGAAACTTGATATATCATGGCGAGGCGCTGTCGCACTGCTAAGCTTAGTGTTGAATGTAGGATTGAACCAGGTGGTTGTGTTCCGGTCACGTTTCTGAACCATGTTATTTGTATTTCAACCACACGATCACTGAATAACGAACTGGTACTCCAACACAAAGCGGGGGAAAAAATCTATTACATATGTCTAATACCATCAGAAAAAATTGAATAGCGACAATCTATAGATAACTCGACCCAAAACAATGTCGCAAGAGACCTAAACAGCCATCATATCACTTAGGAATATGCCAGAGTCAACGTGCACGAGCTTGGATTTGTTGCGTCCTTCCAGATACACCTGAACTAGGTTACCCACTGCCGTGAGGCCCCCGAGAGACAGATTATAGTTCGCCTCGGATGGCTTGGGCCGTGTCGGGAGTCGGTGGAGAGCCTTCGCGAACAAGAGCGCGTCGTCGCACTCGTCCGGCAGCATCATGTCAACGAGTCCGAGCTCGGCCGTCCGACGGGTGCGAATCAATTGCTCTTCGCGCGCCAGTGTTCGCGGCACAATGATAGCGCGCTTGTCGAAGGACAAGATCTCGCAGAATGTGTTGTAGCCGCCCATGCTGACGACGCCTGCGGCAGACTGTAGGATCGGCTCGAGGTGTGCTTCGAAATCGATGAGGTGGAGGGAGGAATAAGGAGCGGCCTTTCGGTGAATCTCCTCGCGCTTGGAGGGATGCATCAACGGCCCAAGGACGAGAATGGCCTGCTTGGTAAGGCTCGGGTCGCACGCGTACGCGGCGATGACTTGATGGAACAGTCGTGCACCGTCGCCCCCTCCGCCGGCGGTGATTAACAGGGCGTCCTCGGGGTAGTTCGTGGTTATCGGCGGCAAAACAGAAGCCTCGCGATGCAAAAATCCTGTGTATACGAGGCAATTGTGGAGGGCCTGTGGTGCATCTAGATCAAGCAAAGGGTTGTAAAAATCCTCCGGGCCAAAGACCCAGACCGCATCGTAGAGCTCCGCCGCACGGGCGAGGTCGTTGAGATGACCCCACTCCGACTTGAGCTTCTGCGGAGAGTCGAGTACGTCTCTGAATCCGAGAACGAGCATCGTGTCCTCCGCATTGAGATATTCGAGCGCTGGAATGAGCTCTCCGCGCTGTGAAAATCGTCAGCGCCAACAACATAACTTTAAACAAGTAAAATCACCAGTCCCAACGGAGAGTAGTCCACGTAAAATATCGAGGGCCGGAAGAGCTTTGCCGCGTTTAACAACGTGTCAATGCGACACTGCAAGACCCCGTATAGCTCCGTATCTTCGGGTGGAGTGTACAACCCGCTCATGAGCTTGATGATGCTGGCGTGGTCATCGTTCATCAGCCTCACGACGCTGGGGATCTGCAAATATTCCACCCGATCCTCGAAGCCGAAGGCGTCACCGATGGCTGAGCCTGAGACAATGAGAACACGGATTGAATCGAATCGTTCGACGAGTGCGTGGGCGATAACACGGCAGCGGCGCAAATGTCCCAATCCGAAATTGTCGTGGCTGTACATCAAAACCCGCGAGGAAGACCCGGCCTCGGTGGCTAGCGTCTGCAGTCGATGGCAGATAGCGTCCATGACGACTTCGGTAATTGATGCGGTTCAGAAGGAACGCCTAACGATTTATCAGCACTAAAACTGATAAGTGGAGTTGCCTGAACCTTGGGGTCCGGCGAGGGTTTTTGAATCTGGGGATTCAGAGGAGGCTTCCCTTTTTGACTTCCCGAATTGACGTGTGACCGCGATTGACTTGTTTTGACTTGCACGTCGATTTACATATTAGTAAGTGCGCAAGTCAAAATGGTGACTTGCATGTCATAAATGTGCATCAGGGGGAACAAGTCGCCGATGACTTTGGCATAATCCCGATACCCTGTAGGACCAATCTTCTGCCATTACGCACATTGAACTGGTTCACGGGAAAATCCCGGGGGATCAGGGTCAATATCGGTATGCTTGCCTATCATATAGTGATGTTCTCTGTCTCACCGCGCCCCCTGATCATTGACTTGTTAATATAAAGGTACGTACATTCCTTTACATTTCTCACCAATGGTTGAACACTCAGTGCAGAATAGGAATTTTATTCCTTTACAAAACTACTATGCAGGCGAGTAGTTTACACAGTCGGTTCTATACGTGGTAGACTTGTAAACCTGTGATTCGCTGAATTCTCTCAAAGATCTATGTTCATCCATAAAGGACATAGCCCTGATATTTGACGTGGGGCAAGTCAGACCCAACTCTCTGCCACAAATTGGTGAACAAATTAAGTTGACTTGTCGTCAAGTCAAATTGTCCTTACACTGCGTAGAATTACATCAGTCTGAACATTGCACCATCCTTCTATCATTATTTTTCTTCAAATCTCTGACAGCTTTGAATCGTTGACGGTTGAAAGCACAGTTGGGCGGCCAACGATCGCCGGCGTGAGGGGTAATGATGGCATCAAACTGCAGAGGGTCTGGTGTCTAGACGACGGTTGGAGATGTTTTTGCAAGGTGGTGGGAGTCGTACAAGCACTCAACGCGCAGGTCAACCCACTGTAATTTCAACGCCATCGGGTGAATTCACCCAAGTCACTCGGGCACTGTAATAATCCGAGCAAGTGTTCATGGGATGTCACCCGTCACCTCAAGTGTTCACTTTTCTAGCTGATGATGACCTTCAAAAACACCCCTAAAATAGATCCGGCATTCGCCGGATTTCCATATACAGTACGGTAAGCGCCAAAGTCTCGCCCCGCAGCCACAATGCCCATAACCATCTCGCCGGCGGTCGAAGCCGACTTCCGCACGCTCGTCGACGTCAACTTCGACACCTTCCAGCCGCGCGAGCACCCGGTCGTCGACACGCTGTTCCCGCACCACGACACGCCCGCAGGCCGCGCCACCGCCGTGCAGCGCTACATCGGCGCCGCGACCGTGGATGCCAGTGGCCACTACCTGAAGATGGTAGATGACACCACTGGTCAGATGATCGGCCAGGGGCGCTGGGGCATCGTGCCGCCGGATCCGAACCAGGAGTACCCCGCGCCGACGCTCAAGGGAGACTACTGGGTCAGCGACGAAGACCGCTTGTTTGCGCAGTGGTGTATTGGTGCGTACACGGAACGTAGACGGGCGACGTTCCGCAAAGCGGGGAAGGAGGGCAGGACGGTGTTTAGCGTTACGAGTTTGACGGTGCTGCCGCAGCATGAGGGAAAGGGCGCGGCGAGCTTGTTTCTCAGGTGGGGAACGCAGCAGGCGGATGCGGTGGGCGCTGAGGTATGTGTTTCTGTCTTACTGAGAAAGAAAGGGTGATGTGGGTAAACCAGTGCTGACGGTGTTACGGACAGTGCATCGTGGAAGCAGCATTAAGAGGCGCCAGCTTCTATGAGCGCCACGGGTTTGTGCCGCTGGAGCATGTGAAGCTCGTGCCGCCGGAGAAATGGAGCAAATATGGGACGCAAGAGGTTCGTCTACTCCTTTATTACTCCTTTATTGTAGTCGTGGCGCTAACGTTACCAACAGTACATCTGGATGGTCCGGACGCCTCATGATGACAAAGCAGAGGCATAGAGCGCTGCCTTACCGTATGCCTATCTCCATGCTCATCTGTTAAACCCAAACCCACTGTCACGCTTCCTTAAAACATCCTCATTCCTTACATCCAAAACAACCATATGTCCGGCTTATGTCCAACACTGACCGTCCCCCGCAGCCCCGCCCGCATGATCGGGTGCTGATCCGACGCCGCTGCTGAGGAAAATTCTGGAAGATTTACATGCATAATGTGGAGTTCCGGAAATGTTTGAGCAAAGGCGTTCAAACGTGGATGGAGCTGGGCCAAAATCATGGTTAAAGTCGAGATCACTCTTGACCGGGAATTTCAACGCTGATTGTTTGGGTTATAGTATAGTGTAGACAAAAATCGTTAAATGCAAGTCCGATTTTACTGGTCGCCTACAAATTTACTCCGGCTTCTTCCCGATCACCGTCTCTTCGAGCGCCTTGCCATCCGCAAGCACAATCTTTTCCGTCCCAACCAACACAAATAAAATGCGGCACGGCTCCTGCGTGCGGTTATGCCAAGCATGGTTCGTCCCGCGCTGTACGATAAATTCCCCGGCTTTAACAGTCTTCTCGTCGCCGTTGTCCAGGCTCAGTACGATCTCGCCAGAGAGCACGACCGCATAGTCGAGGCTGAGGGTGCGGTGCATCGGCGCGCTGTTGCCGGGATGCATGTCGGAGATGCAGAAGAGAACACCGGCGGGCGAGCAGCGCGGGAGGGCCGCCGCGAGATCGGGGAAGGGCGCGGTGTTGGAAGCGGGGACGGTCGGGCTCGCGTGGAAGGTCGTGAAGTGGGTGGCCGCCGGCCCGAAGGGCGCGAAGGGCTTGCAGGTGTCGTCGAATGTGAAGATGGAGGTGCCGTCGGGAGCGTGCCCGGTGACGACGAGACGCGGATCGGCAAGCTGGGTGAAGGTGGATGCCATTTCAGCTGGGGATTGAATTCGAGAGTTGTATGGGAGATGGGAAGTGGTTTGGTTGGGATGAAGGACGCACTCGTTCCAGTTCTATATATATCAACTCCAGCGGAAAAACGGAGAGTTCACCTTCCATATGCAGAAATCCGGGTGATGCCAACTCCCACGTCCTTCCCAGGTTTAAAATTGTATTTATTACGCGTCTATCATGCTCTACCCCATGAGGAAGAATATCGGCCGTTTTCCCGCTTCTGGGGCATAGTACTAATCTGCTGGCAACCCATCGATAGATCCGCTCCTCATATTTTCTCAATACGATGTTATGGATTTGCCGCAGGAGCGACATATATCAGCCGTTTCTTGAACCCGTTCATCATACGTGTGATCCGACGGCCACCAGCCGACCCCTATTTCTGCATATGGAAGATGAACTCTCCGTTTTTCCGCTGGAGCCCATATATATGGCGTTGGAATGAGCGCGTACTTTATCCCAACCAAACCACTCCTGATCTCGTTCACCGAACAAAGTCTACCTATTCTCTCGAATTCAATGGCATCCACCTCCACCCAGCTTCCCGATCCGCGTCTCGTCGTCACCGGGCACGCCCCTGACGGCACCTCCATCTTCACATTCGACGACACCCGCAAGCCCTTCGCGCCCTTCGGGCCGGCGGTCATCCACTTCACGAGCCTCCATGCGAGCCCGACCGTTCCCGCTTCCAACACCGCGCCCGTTCTCGATCTCGCGGCGGTCCTCCCGCGTTGCCCGCCCGCCGGCGTCCTTTTCTGCATCACCGACTTGCAGCCCCGCGGCAGCGCACCGCCGATGCACCGCACTCTCAGCCTCGACTACGCGGTCGTTCTCTCTGGCGAGATCGTACTGAGCCTGGACAGCGGCGACGAGAAGACGGTTAACACCGGGGAATTTATCGTACAGCGCGGGGCGAACCACGCTTGGCATAACCGAACGCAGGAGCCATGCCGCATTTTATTTGTGATGGTTGGGGCAGAAAAGATTGTGCTCGCGGATGGCAAGGCGCTCGAAGAGACGGTGTTCGGGAAGAAGCCCGAGTAAATTTGTAGGCGACCAGTAAAATCGGACTTGCATTTCACGATTTTTATCTACACTATACTGTAACCCAAACAATCAGCGTTGAAATTCTCAGTCAAGAGTGATCTCAAGTTTAACAATGATTTTGGCTCGCCAGCTCGATCCACGTTTGAACGCTTTTGTTGGGGAACTCCACCTTTTGCATGTAAATCTTCCAGAATTCTCCTCAACAGCGGCGTCGTCGGCACTGAGCCATGCGGGCGAGGCTGTGGGGGACGGTCAGTGTTGGACATAAGCCAGACATATGGTTGTTTTGGATGTAGGGATGAGGATGTTTTTAAGGAGGCTTGACTATGGTTTTGGGCTGAACAGATCTAGATGGGTATGGAGATGGGCGTGCGGTAAGGCAACGCTCTATGCTTCTGCTTTCCCATCCTGCGGCGGCCTGACCATCCAGATATACTGTTAATAACATTAGCGCCACGACTACAATAAAGGAGTAAACAAACTTCTTGCGTCCCATATTTTCTCCATTTCTCCTTCGGCTGCAACTTCACGTGCTCCAGCCGCACAAACCCGTGGCGCTCATAGAAGCTCGCGCCTCTTAATGCTGCTTCTACGATACACTATTCGTAACACCATCAGCACTGGTTTACCCACATCACCCTTTCTTTCTCAGTAAGACAGGAACACATACCTCAGCGCCCACCGCATCCGCTTGCTGCGTTCTCCACCTGAGAAACAAGCTCCCCGCGCTCTCTGAGCAACTTTATGGAAGTTTGCACGGCGGTGGAATTCTACCGAGCCAGGAAGTGGGTTGGGGTGGGCAGTGACGACAGTAGATAGAGACAACGTTGCCAAAAGGACGGAAAGAGAGGAGGACACGAAAATTATTGCGTCGGTGGTAAGGTGAGGAAAGGGTGAGGAAGAGTTGTGCTGTCTTCCAAAACTTTTTCTTAGCTTTTTAAACTTTTTCGACGTTACTGCGCGTCGTGCAGCGCCTTCCCTCCGCGGTGGCGCGTACCGCGTCGACGCACGCGTCAAGTTCAAATTAGTTTACTGGTTGCCGAGAATGAACCAATAGGATCGCAACCATTTGCTGCGCATAAAATGTTGAATTTGGTCTCCAATTAGACGACGTTGGGTGCGAGCGCTCGGGAGTCGGCGATTGGCCCTCAAATCGCGCTCCACCGAGTCGGAAGCCAAGAGGAAGCTCCGACGATCCAGCATTACAGTCGATCACTGCGGTGAGTCTGGAGGTATACGCAAATGAACAATTCCCGATGGAATGGTGAAGACCTTGGACAACAAAAAGACATGTGCAGTGGAGGAGCAAGAAGGAGGATCACGGAATCTGGGGCGCATCAAAATACGTCTAACACGCATCGGCAATCACCGACTTCAATCAGTGTTGAAAAAAAGCCCAAACAAATTTGAACCCTTAATTCAGTTGGTCAGAACATCAATCAAGTGCATTGCATTGGTTCTAGCCGCCCTCCGGCTCCGTCATTTGCGGGTCTCGCTGCCTTGGAGCTTTCCGTTTGCAAATTTCCTCATGTCGTTTTCGATACTTTTTTCGGACCTGTTGTGTAGTGGGTGCTTGTTTTCCTCATTGTTTCAGACTTGCAAGAGTAATATTTTCAACACAAATTCAGAAGAGCTCGGACCATTTTTTTTTGCCTCTCTTCTCAACATTGAAGGCTACTGCTGTTTTTGAACGACATAAGTCTTCGTCTCATAATGTTACCTACCTTTCTCATAGTGCTATCGCTGGAGTGAAGCGAAGGCAGTTCTTGTCGATGTTCGATAATCCCGTCGCAGTCGGGATGCTGATTCTTTGGACACCATCTCTGGGTGAAAATGCCAGAACTATATTTCAGCCTTACTATTGATCGCCCACCTGTGCAAGATGATCAGCCTTCGATCACTTGTCTATGTTTCCAAACCGGCCTAAAAAATTAAGCCAGCTTGGATTTTTTGTATTCATATGGTGTAAATACTGCCGGGCTCGAGCAAAAGATAACAGACTGTTGCCTGAAGCCATGAAAGTGCCATTAAAAATGTCTTCCGATGGGTGAGTCTTAAAGAGGTTTTCACACGACTCAATCTTTTACAGCTCTTTGCATAACGGATGGCAGTAGCCCCTTTTTTTTGGAATAGAACAAATTTGACCTCGTACTTTGCATTCGACGGTCCGACCGCATTTCTGAACATATATAATTGATTTTAGGTGCGTTCGAGAAGGATTTAACGGGGCTCTCTACCCATACTCTACTCACCTGGTAAAACCAAATATCTGGGATCGTCGAAATTCGCACTGTTTATATTCCTGCAGGTCTTGTTTCATCCAGTTCTCCATGAGTTCTGCACCAATATGGTCGGCTCAGGACGCGTTTGAAAGCCACTAAGTACAATGGCACTCATTCCTATGGTAGTGAATTGTGTCAAAAAAATTCCCAAAACCTTTAGAAGGCTGTTGACCCTTTTTGTTGAATGATCAATTATACTCGGCCCATTTTAGATTGGAAGCAAGATCTCATTCATGCGTAATGTATGCCAGTGGAATACCTCTCGAACGAATCCACACTCAACTAAATTGAATGAGATTTGAGCGAGTAGGAGGCAGTATAGGTCTTCGGTGGAATCACTTTAGGTCAATTTTCACAAACCTATATATTTGGTTCTACCAGGTGAGTTGGATATGAGTCGAAAGGCCCGTCAAAACCCTCTCGAATGCACCAGAAATCAATTAAATATGTTGAGAAATGGGGTCGGGCCATTGATGGCAAAGTGCGAGATCAAAATTGCTCTTATTTTCAAAAAAGGGGCTACTGCCATCCTTTATGCAACAGCTGTAATAGGCTTTTCAGCCCTGAAAGGATTAGTACCAGCATTGCAGCAATTTGAGGAGGTCCTGTCAGCAGAAATGTGCAAGCTGTTCTATTGTTGGAAATTTCATACAAAGAGACTAGTCAACGAGAAATTAACGACTGGGTCCACATTGCGAAATCACATCCGGCAGCGGAAAAAGCTTAAGGAGAGAAGGAAAGCCGCGAAGATGACGGTCGTCAAAATTAGAGGCTTGCTTGGGGCAGCGATGGCGAATTGCAGGAGGCCGGGCGGCCCTTTCGCGCCTGCTTCGTCAATCGCCGCGATGTCAGCGTCGGAGAGCGGCGCTATAGAAAGATGTCAGCAAAGCAATGGGCGTGTACGGAAAGAGGCATACGGAGGTCTGCGACGGCCAGATATTCCTCCAGACGCTGCGTGCTGGAGCTCGTCCTGTACAAATTTAATGCACAAGATCAGGAAACAGTGAGAGAAACAGACGTGACGATGACCGCGCCCTTCGCGCGCACCCAAGACAAGAGGACTTGAGTTGGAGAAATACCGAGACGGGTTGCGGCTGCAGCCACGGGCGCATCGACGGGACCACCGGGAAATTTAGTGATTGAACTGTAATTAGAAAATGGTGGATGAGTAATGCAAGGATTGAAATAGCAGCTGAAGCGTACCTCAAACTGCTGTACGCCTCGATTACAATGTCGTTCTGGGCACACCACTCCAAAAGTGATTTCTTTGCGGCGTAGTTGTATGGGTGGAGCTCAATCTGATTGACCGCAGGCCACACCAGCGCGTTTTTGACGAGCCGCTGGAGCTGTTCCAAGGTGAAATTGCTGACACCAATGCTCCTAGAAGCGCGAAAGAAATTAAGGCAAATCGAAGAGAGACACAAGTCGACACACTTGGACAATCCATCCTTCTTGATGGCCTCAAACTCCTTCCAGGTGCCTTCGAGATCCGGGACAAACGTCGGCTGGTGTATGAGATAGAGGTCAAGGTACTTGACGCCGAGCTATTTGAAGATATAAGTATTAGCCACGGTGCAGCAGCCGCACGGCGGACGCACATTGGACAGACTCTTCCGGATTCCTTCTTGCACGTCCCCGATTCCATATTTTGTGGTGATATAGACGTCGGAGCGGGCGAGGCCGCTTTCGTGGATCACTTTCCCGACGTATTCTGGATAAATATGGTTAAAAGAGGCGGTAACAATCCAGTCGGTACATACCCTCCGTCTCGTAGACTGAACGAAATCTTTCCGTAAGCCTGGGCTAGATAAGAAACGGGAGCACACACATGCGGCGGTGTCGATGTGCGAGAAGCCCGTATCGATGGCCTGTTGAACGAGGCGGGTCACATCCGTATGCTTGTATATACTCCCGGTGCCTAGGACCGCTAGTTCAGCGAGTGCTCAGACACGATGTCCAAATGACGATACCAAAGGCAATTGCAGGGATCTGCCGCGAGAGTCAGTGTCGGCGGAGGAAGTGGTGAGGTATAGCGCACTTTTTTGCCGTCGTTCAAGGTCACTGTTCCAAACGGCATTGCTGTGGTTGGGGAAGAGAACTCAGAGATACGGAATCATCAGTCAGCGCCTGAAAAGCGCAATTTAGCGCAATCCGGGCCGGACCGTGATTGACGTGTCACAGTCACAGATGCCGGCCGATTACAAAACAAAATAAAATCGGGGGGCGCGAAAAGGCCTTAAAGGGTGTATCCAACTTAACATAAGTGACGGATCGGAGACAAAGTTTGGCAATTTCAATGCACTCCAGCTCACAACCGAACAACTAGCATTCTATTTCGGTCAAAGAACTTGAAGAGCTCGCAGCAGTACAAAGCTGAGTTGTAAACGTGAGTCTTACTTAGTGTACGATCCGTATTATATTTCCCTTATCCTGGCCCAAGCAGGAGGAAATTCCGATTGGTAATACCACTGGTTACATGCAAATCCGAACCTGGGTAAGTATGTACATCCAATCGTGGGTGATCATAGAGGGCGGTAGGTTCCTAGTGGACATAAAATAACGAACAACACGCGGCCCTGTAAAGTTAAAGAGCTTAGACGAAGTTTTTACAGCTGTTTCCGAAAACCTTGAGACTACAGCTTTTTTTTGCACTCGCTGAGTTTTGATGGAGTGCTAAGGATTGCCGGTTTAGGCTCGGATCAGCTCCATTTTGGGATGGGCCCAATCCAGGCCTTCCTCTCCATATTATTCACAAACAGGCACTGTTTGTGCTAATGACCACCGCGAATGTCGCCGTTTTGCTTATGTAATGTGGAAGCTGATTGGCTGTGGTCTTTAAATGAGTCGCCACTTCCGAGAGTCGGATCATCATGGGTGTCTGAGTAGCCTGCTTTCGTGAGACTTATACATCTGTTTTTTCGCACTCCGGCATCAATATTCAACTGTGAACCAGAAAATGGCAGAACGAAAACGGTGTGGTATCTTAACATCAGATCCACAAAGCTCGGCAAAACGCAGGAAGTCGAATGACGGCTCAGCAGTCACGGATGTGTTAAGTGCTGCAGGTCAGTTCGATTTGTCCAAAGCCTTTCAAACTAAAAGTCTCTTTGGTAATTAATCATTTGTGGGCGCATGGGTAGATTCCAAAATCCTCTTTGCGGAAAAGCTATTGAAGGAGAAAAAAAAGTCGTACTCTTCAATCTATGTTGGATGCCCTCACGGATATAGATCTTTCTAAAATATCTGGTTGGGCTATCACCACTCTCGCCTGTGAACACCGTATCTCCCGCAAAGCCAAGAACCTTCTTCTAAATGAATTGCAAGCGCATTTGTGTGCTTGGTCATGTCTCGTTCGTGTAACGGATGCCCAGCAAGCCGGGGAGCTCTCTACGACAGAAAGTTCTGAGTCTTCGGAAACTATCCACTGTTCTAGACTACTTCTTCCAAATAAAGATCCATCATTCTGTGCTACCGCTCGTAAACGGCAACAAAAGGTAGTTGCTCATCATAGTTTGCAAAACTCGGAAACAGATAAGGAAGAGTGGGCCAAGTCTTGGCCGCAAGTGGAGCCCCAGGAGTCGCTCGAGCAGGTATGAATAGCATGTATGGTCTCGACAATCCAACTCATGTGTGCTTTAGATGATGAGAGAACATCGTGCTCAGACCACTTCAGACGCTCTCCTCTGCAAGCCATGTTCTTTTTGTAACCGAAATGAACTGGCTACCGATCTAACAGTTTGGAATGCTTCTGATCTTGATATTACACTCCTTGAAAATGCTGCTCGTCATTTGCGTACACATTACAATCGGCCTGAAATCCGATCTCACTCCCTCCATGACGGTCACTATCAGGCATGCACCACGTGTGCCAGATGTGTGAAAAAACACCGTTTTGTCACCCTCCCGCTGTACAGTTGGGCGAATGGATGCTGGGTCGGCCCGATGCCTACAGCTCTCTCTGGACTCACTTACGCAGAAGAGCTTGTAATAGCTCGTGCCCACACCACAAAATGTTGGGCCAAACTTAATGCTGGATCAGGCCCTCGTATACTCAGACAGAGAGCCGCATCCGGGAATGTATGCATACATCCGCACGAAATCACTGCCTCCAAAAACTCCGAGTCGTATCAATAAATCCAAACCTGTGAGACCCCCTGCCATGTCGCCTGAGCAAATACAACTTCAGCAACAACACCTCAACCTTTTCACTCCGCAAATGCCCATCGCCAGTCCTTCCAACATCCCCCTGCCCAGCGGTAATGCTTCCTTTCCGTACTATACCATAACCTCTAAACTCACTATATTTCAAGATCCGAGTCAAAAGCAAAAGGCCAGCATCGAGCCAGAAGGAAGTGATGCGAAACGGGTGAACACGGGTGAGGATAAGGATAAGAACAAAGGGTCGGATTTGAATACCGAGACTTCAAAGGACGATAATGCAAGCACGGAGTCTCCTCACAACGCCAAATAACTTTCTCTAATAACTCAGTGCCATTTTCGATTTACCGCTACAACACGACAAATGTCTAACTTGTATTTTGTCTCATATCTAAGTACTTCTAAAGTCCAAATCATAGCCTCGCCTGTTTGTGCCCGCCGCTCGCGGCTACTTCAAATCATTTTATTTGCGGGATAGAGTGCTGCAGAGGTACGGAAAACATCATTACTCATATTGATGAGTGTTCTGAATATAAACTCTCCTTTGATGTTTGCTCGAATAGCACAGAATAAAAATCTGGTGGCGGCGGCAAGCCGGCGGCCTGGGCTTGGCAACACCAAATCCGTAATCCTTAGCACTCCATCGAAAACCTGTCCGAGCCCAAAAAAAAGTGTTGTCTCAAGCTTTTCGGAACAGGAAGACGCCGGGAAGCCGAGACGTTGATCACTAGCCATCTGATGGTGAAGCCAATCACTGCGTTCCGACCCCATGTACACTGACCCCTGTCTACCTTAAGTTACATGCGGCGACGTAGTGGCGACATGCGGCGACATGAGGCTATACACGGCTACCTGTGTGTACGCCGTGATGTTCGGCGCGCTTATGTTACGTCCGTCTACATGCCGTCTACATGCCGTACACGAACCGTCCGCTACATAAGTCGACCTGCGTCTACGCCGTCGACGCACTTAGACGCACCTCGACTTAGGGCCATTTCTGTCGCTCTATGGCATAGGTCAGGTATTACCCTCCCTGACTATTCTGCAGGCATGCCGGTAAGCCTCGGTCTTTGAGCTCCACATTATAAGCTTCCGGGATCAGCCCGGCCATCAACACCGTTCTTTGTGGGGCCACGCTCTGCTCATCAGCCCTGGACGTCGTGAGGCCGCGTAGCCATGGTACGATTTCACTTGTCTGTAGGCTTGGGGTACATGTGTCTACGTCCGCCTGTGTGTGGCTACGTCGGTCCACGTGCGTGTACATCAGTCTAGGTGAGTAGACCAATTTAGATTAACGTAGACATAGGTAGATCAACTGTGTCTACGTATCGTAGACACAGGTAGACAAAGGGGTCCGTCTACCCTTTATGTACGGGGGTAGATGAACCCTCTGTCTACGGGGGGTGGGAACGCAGTGAATCACGTCACAACATCTTCAACTCTCTTTGTTCCGAATCTTGTCTTGCGTTTACGCCGGTCTAGAATCCCCTTGGCGCTTTCTAGATATGCCTCCTCAAGTTGTGAATCTAAATCTATGGACTTGATGCTTCTAGATCAGACATGATCGCGCGTCCTCATCCTCTTTTGTTGCTTCCTCAATCTCCAAGCGCGTCGACATCGACTCTGAGTATCTTTATACACGACAAGATGCTTGTGTAGCAACTGGCAAGGTCCAACTGTCGACTTATCGAGCTCTCCTCCATTTAGTCCTCGACGTTTTGGCCAGACACATGTTTTCCATTTGTTACAGGAACGGAATCGTTTAGTGAGTTCTAATGAATCGTATTTTGATATACCTAATTTACTTCTGATATAAAACGGGAAAGCTAGACATGTATCGAAACCAATAACCAATAACCACCTCTAATTCATCGTCATTTTGGTACGCTGGATATGGAGTAGTGCGTGCGTTCATTTGTCTTCCCGATGCCCATCGCCGGGGGATCATCTGTTAGGCCCACAAGACGGAAGAGCGGGAAAAAATTGCGATTCCCCGTCTTACTAACCCGAGCTCTGAAATTTCCGGAACTGAAATTTCGGATCCACTTAGCCTTCGCGGTAGCTGATAGGACGCCAGATACGGGCGGTTCGACGCTCAGACCAAGGGCAATAGTACCCCTTTTTTCAGCGGTGAGCAGGCGGACATACGATGAACAGCGGCGGACCTCTGATATGACGACGAAGCCGTGCATGCTAGAATCCTCAAGAAGACGCCTGAACACTCCTGGAGGGTCGATGGCAGATATGCTATCATTCTCCATCACGAGAATCGCGCCGCGCCTGGATGAGAACTTGAGCGCGCCCTTGATGTTGCAATGCATGATGGCGGGAGTAATTCTGAAAATGAATGTTGTCAATCCGCGTTTTACTCGAGTATAATTCCAACGGAGGTAGAAACGTCAACCTGTGCAGCATTCTGAGAGACAATCCATGTTTCTCCGTCTGAAGTCCCCCCACCGTCGTATTCGATGGGATCTGGAATGTTGTACTCTGCCTTTCCATCGAGGAAACTATTTCTCTCCTTCACGAATGTCCCATTCTTGCGCCAGAATGCGATACCTCGTTTTCCTCGGGTTATCCTGCCCCAGTCTCCAACCTTCACCACTATCTTGAGATTGACATTAGCAAGAGGTGCCAGCCGATTTGCTAAAGCGAACGTACCTCTGGATCCCAGCTTGCGTATTTCCTGGAAGCTCGAAAGAGAAG
This sequence comes from Mycena epipterygia, assembly GCA_029281465.1. Classification (NCBI taxonomy): domain Eukaryota; kingdom Fungi; phylum Basidiomycota; class Agaricomycetes; order Agaricales; family Mycenaceae; genus Mycena; species Mycena epipterygia. Next base: position 1,155,900 of record JARJCQ010000006.1, on the reverse strand, counting down.
GTCGACGTAGGTACGTTCACTGTTCAGCATTCTTGCGGATGCTGGGAGTAGCGGAATTAAAGCAGTAGACGTGAAGTAAAAAGTGGCGACACTGAGGTCGTCAGCGACGAGGATGAGAATGTGCATAATCAAGCCTCATTGCATGCATATAAGCATAGTACGAGACCTCGATTTTGGCGTTCAACGAAATGAGGTTCTTGTATGGTGAAAGGACGAAAGGAGGCAAAAGGCCGATCAAGACTGTATCGGGTGATTTTGATATTAATAGATTGCAGTGCTTGGCAGCGCTTGTACCGGTGGCCCATTTGAGACAAGCCAAGTAACCAAGTGCCGACAAGTACCGTGAGACGGGAATATATTCAATTGTGGGCGCAAGGACAATATAGATGCTGCAGACAGTATACTGGGAGAACCGGCAGGAACACCACAGGAGGTGCGCACTGTGGTATTTTGGAGTTCGTATAGTGTAAAAAGAAAGAAAGAAAGAGCGACCAAGGGAAGAAGCGGACGAAAAAAGGGGAGATTGAGGTGGGCGGCCTGCCGAGCCATCAGCTGTCGACGTTTGTGGAGGACGAAGCACCGATGAAGTGGCCATCGTCGAGCGCCAATCGTAGAGTCGATGGGCTAATTTAGACAAAACGATGGCACATCTACACAAGTTGCCGACTCTCGTTTTGGAAAAATCTCCGTTGATGGTCTGTTTTTAAACGCCATCAAATCTCTTTTGATGGACCCCTATGGACCCACAACGCACTGTAACATGGTTGCATAACCGACGTCTTGCTCACACAGCAGCAGCGAGAGCGCACCCAATACTTACTTCAAAGCATCGTACACTCCTCATAAGCTGTGATTTGCGAAAGAATCGCATCCTTTCCACCCTAGGGGCGGCCTGACCTCGGGGACCCTAAAATATGACACGATGCAAGCACACTCAAGGCACTCTGGGTACTAGCCAGCTGAGAAAGCTCCTAATCTAATCTATCAACCATACCCAATGTACGGATCATTCTCCGAAATTCCGAAATGCCGATAGCTCCGGTCATCCGATAATAACGCGAACAAAGCAAAAAGCAATTTCTTCTCGACAACGCTGAATGCATAAAGCATGAAGTTGCTGGCTTTATTGCCACCGGTTTGCGGAAGTCCGCGAGGAACTGCAGCTTTCACTGCTGCTGTAAGTGCCATTCGTCGACGAGGCATGACCTGCCTCAGAATCGCGGTACATGTATGTAGCTAGGTATTCCTCACTTTTTCGTTTCGTGGATCTGCACATGCTAATGCATCTCGTATTAGGTCCTCTCCCCGCCGGTATTGCCTCCCTCCCCGCCTTATTGCGCCGAATCACTTAGTTTCTGTAATCGTGCTCCGATTCAGGCGTCGAAGGGGAGCGCAAGAGGAATGGAGGAATGTCGCTGGACATAGGAGATTAAGGGTGCGTTTTCTTTTGGCCTCCTCGTTCCGCTAGTCCTTTTTTTTCTGACATTTTCTGTGCAGGCAGAGACTTGGCCAACGATCGACAGCGTGCCACCCGCCATCGCACGGACATATGTCTTTCCTGCCCTTCTACGCGAGAAAGGTGTCTACTAGACTCCGACGATGAATCCATCGCAATCTTCCGATAAGCCACGGAACGAAACAACAGGAATATTGACGATCGCATACATCGGGCGCTGTATACTTCGAGATGGTACTGACTGAAAAGCTCAATCCACCATACCTTCATCACCCTCCTTCCGTTGCTCTACCGGTATGCCGTTGTTGCCATGTCGTCCTGGTTCACCTATCGCCCATCCCAGTGTTGACATTTTTCGCGCAGGTACACGAGACTAACAACCGACAGTTCGTTATCCCAGCCATCGCAAGGACGCGTTTTCCCCCCGCGAGCGCCGTGAACTTTTATTCGCCACATTCCGGGAAGCCACGGGACGAACGGGAAGGACGCGTATGGCAGCTGCCTGCTTCCTTCATCAAGATGGTTTTCCGGACACTGCTCACTCTCGCACTTTCATCACACTGCGCGCCTCACATCCCTCCACCATTCGACTGGCCATGTCCGTCCCTGCCCTTGTGCTGCAACCTTCCTCAAGTTATCCCATCCCGGCAGTGCTCACCGTCACATAGCCTGGGCTCGACAATTCCAAAAAACCCTAGTCCCCTCTCCCTCCACGCTCCTCCTCCCTCCCCCGCTTTCAGAGCCGTACCGCGGATGCTGCATGCGCCGATTGCACCCACTATCTCCCGACTGCAATGTAGTCGCTGCCTGCAGCTCAGCCGACTTGCCAGCAAATGTGGCGAGTACTCAGTCGCCAGCAGCAGGTTACACTCTCGTCCACCCGCCGTCAGCGCTACTTCGCCTCCGGCTTATTCCGACGGCCTCTCTGGAGCCCGCAGAGCTGGGCAAGCAGGACAGGACGGCCGTTCGTGCTGCGGCTGCACGACATCTTATGACGGCGATAGGACGGCCGCGGATGAAGTGCGCAGACTTAGCGGCAGGGCGGCAAGCAGATTGAGGGACGGGACGGCTGCGCTGTACTGTCCATGGTTCTATGGTGGAGAGGGTGACCGCACGCGAGGTGTGTCCCAGCGTCGTTTACCAGCGACGGAAGTTAACGGGCCCGCTTCCCCTTAGTGGTACGTTTCGAGCCCTGAGCCGCATCGACATGCCAGTACCTCCCCGAGGTTACGCCCCACTCCCGCGTTACCCGGCGATTCTCCACCTCCCATCAGGAGTCGCGCGGCCTCCCTCGTCAACGACACACCCAAGCGCAGTGCCACCACTCTACACGCTCGAGATCAGGCGGGTGGCGCGCGTAGCATTGTATCGTGGCCACCGGATGATCGCGTGGATGCAGAGCGTGGCTTGTGTGTGCTTCCTCTGCTACAAGACCTCCGCCGCACGCTGTCGCCTTCCTTTTCTAGGCCTCGTTCCCTCATATTACCCCAAGCGCTCCCGACTGCCTGCTAGCGATCGGCCACATCACCGGCTGCACGGCCGATTTATTCCTCGACACAGGGAAGGCGCAGCTCTGCGGAGGCGCTTCATCCTCCTGTCCAACTCGCCGCCTGCGGGATTTCGTCCCCGCCGTGTGGCCGATGCTGGAATAGAGAACTGTCCTGCTATTCCTCGCCGATTCGGATTTTCGCTTCGAGCATACTCGGGGAGGCGGGTCCGGGTCGCTGTCTTCTTGCATGTGGTGTGCGAGGCGAGCGGACGAGACGCGCAAGTTGTGGACTCCCACCACCTGCACGTAGCCCGAGGACTGAGTAGCGCTTGCCGCCGGCCCTAGCTACTTTTCGGAGGGCACGCCTACCGCGCACGTCGATGCCGATTCTGGCTGGGGTCTGATAGGCGGGAATTAGAGGTTACCATACCTGGGACGGACTGTATCATCCTCCAACGTGCCAAGGTCGCTAGCAGCAACCAATATTCCGCCTGGTTCCCGCAGAGCGCCGCTACGGAACGGTGCCGCGCCCTTTCTGGCCTCGATCTTAAGCTGCGCGCCGTGAGCTGCGGATTTGTTACGCGAACGACGATGCGGACAGCTTCGAGTGCCTGTCCTCGGTGACGTCACCGTCATAGGAGATGCCCAGTGTCAGCTTGCGGAGGTGCGCGAACTGCGACAGGGGCAGGAGCGCACTCATCCATCCCATCCACGAGGTGGAGATTGCTCCCGCCATGTTGCCGTAATCTGACTCTCATATTCGCCATCCAGAATCGCCCCTTTACATAAAAGAGCGGTGGCGCCCCGGTGACAGCCCAAATGAATAGTTGGTGGCTGCTGTTAATCAAACTGACGAAACTGAGCTTATTATATGGCGGATCTAGATATCCAGTCCGCGGTCTTCCTGCCATTTTCCATGCAGATCGACTAGGCCAACAAGCGACATCCCGCTATCGACCCATCGCACGACGCGCTATGTTTTCGCTATACCTCTCAGCGACGGCTTACTGCGCATCCGTCTCAGCTTCAGAAACCACTTTTCCTATCTCCTAGCGCCATGAATCCACTGCATGTAACGGTCTGGAAAGCCACGGAACGACAGGGTCTAGACCGCACTGGTTCCATTGCATGCTTCATGCTCGCCCGCTGCCGCAGACTATACTAACAATCCGCTCACTTTGCCCGGTCACCGGATGTCCTGTCCCTCAGTTCCTGCTATGAGTAACGGTATCTGCTTCGACCAATCAACGGTTGACCCGTACCAAGCAGGCGCGATTCATTCTAGTGCAAAACTTCCTAGTTCTCTCACATACATATGTTATAGCCTCGACGGTCAAGATCATATCGAGATAGCGAGAAAATATTATTTGGTGAATATTATAATGACAGTGCATATACCTCCGATGAACTTGGTCACAGCAATATTCACTGCGCTCCAATCTCCACCGCTCTCCATGATGAAAATTTATGTCATCGGAGCCCGCCCCTTGATGTCGAACAAGAAACCGTCCTTATTTGTGCCTTCGCACTGCGGATTCTGGTTTTCCAACGTCGGCAGACGCCCCACAAGCTCCATGTAGGTGACACGGTTTGGCCCGATCCCGAGGAGTTCATTGATGAGACTGTCGGTAAAAAAACCGCACGACTGGCCCGCCTCCGAGGTCCACTCGTACGCTTTCTCCTGCTCCCCGCATGCAGCTAATAGCACATGTGAGTGGATGTTGCAGTAAGACAAGTCATAATGCCCCGACAGTGTGTCCTGCAAAGTGCGGTCCAGATTCTCTGGAATCGGCATGGGCGTCAAAACAGACCGCACAGGGCGGGTGCTTTGCGTCGACGTCGCATCCCGTGTCATGCCTCCAGAATGACAACAATCGAAGATGACGGTCTGAATTAGAATTTGGTATGTCATTGCTCATTAACCCATAAACAGAACGTACAATATTGTTGCCTTTTTCCGTCGCGAGCCTACTGAGCAGCATGTTGATCGTCCGGTCGGGTATTCCATGGATGTATTCTCCATCCAGCGTTTTCATTCGTTCGTCGTACGGCACCAGTGTTTCGATCTTGCCGTCCATGGATGGCCACGACTCTGGAGCTTTAACCCGACTTCCGTGCCCGGCGAAATAAATTATAATCAAATCATATGGCTGGATGGACGGGTTGTCGATGAGGTGAGTTTGGAATTTTTCGAGAATGGCGTCTCGTGTAGCGTCGGCGTTGAGGAGGAGGACAATTTGTGATTCGGGCATTTGGAATCGGTCTGTCAAAAATGTCTTGACCGTCTGAGCGTCGTTCTCACAACCTTCGAGATTCCGTATGCGGCTCGACTGGTACTGTTTTCCAGTCAGATGGTATCGGTAACGCCGGGAAAATCAATGCAGACCTGGTTTATCCCAACTATAACTGCGTAGACGGGACAGCGCATAATCATAACAGCCTCAGGGTTTGGTTCTTCTAGCCGGAATGTGAATTTGACAGTCACAGTGGAAAGAGAAAGAAAATACCGGTGAATTCCATATTTTCCTAAATTTATGACAAAATCAGTGTTGCTTTATCGGGAGACGGCAGGGGTGGCACCTCTCGTTACGGTTAATTTGACTAGAATACGGAGGATCGTTTGACCGCAGCAGGGGGGTACGGAAGAATGTGCAAGATATGGGGAAGATGGGGCGGATTGTAAAGTCGCCTCAAATTATTTAAGATAGGATGCGTCCGCAAGCATCTCAGGGCCGGCAATGTTAACCCAGCCAAAGCCGCTTCTCTCATGGCTTTGGGTCGCCAATCAATCAAAGGGCTCGAAATTCAACCCTGGTATGTTTTTTTTAGCCACCTGATAATGAATCACCCTTCCCTTATTCCTCGACAGGCCTCACGAGTTCGTTCAATTATTTCTTGCCCTGGCTTACGACCCGTTCAATAACTTCTCTACTGTTTCAATTTGGGACCACGCAGGCGATCCTCCTCCTCCTTCCCAAGTCTACTAGGCGCTACCGATGTTTGAACGCAGCTGCAGATGCTATATCCAACTCCTGCATCGACCAATGACTCAGACTGAACTCAAAACATCCGTGTAAAAGACTAGTAACAATGTAGGTTCTGATTCTATTACAAACCGGACGCATATGGATTTCATATTAAACCGCGTTGATCTGTTCAAAATTCTGATGGTGCCACTGTTCTCAAGCTTGCGTGCCCCTGCGTCGTCCTCGTGCGACCAATGGCCGAAAGGGAAGTCACTTCTCTAGACAGATCTAGATTCTGTATTAACTAAAATCCTTGTTCCTCGCTCCTTTCACAAGTCGCCTGGTATTGTTATCCTCCGCTGACTGGACTCTTTACGCGCTTCATCCGAAGCGCGTGCGCGCCTCGATATGTCTTGTCTAGTAGGTAGGTAGTATTGGACGGCCTGGTCCAGATATCGTGAACGCGGTTTGTTTTCGAAGTAAATATTTCCGCGGGTGCCACTTCTCGATGATACGTATTCTAATCGAGGCTCTCAAGACATTACATATGGGTTGCCCTTCCCTTTGTCTTAAGAACGAGAGAGTCGGTCTATGGTCATATACATGGGCCTCGTGTAATCCGTGCGTAGGTCGACGGATTGAGAACAAAGTGAACTTGAATCTGCAGATGTGACACGATAATCTCCGCGCCATGTAACGTATGTTGTTGGAGCCAGTTAGGCGCCGTACTCACGAGGACAGTCTTGAATACCAATGGAGATTGAGGGTTGCGAGAAGTGGCTTCTGAGTCAGACGAGGCGCTCCCACACTAGTGCAAAACGGGAGCAGTCTGTATACATACGTAAAGGAGTGGAAAATCTGCCACCACCCCGGGCCGAGCACAAAGACGACATGTCGAACCAGAGAAACCAGTGGGAACTGAGGTGACTTTTGTTGGAGATGGGGAACAAAAGTCCCAGCCCCGTGCTGTGTTCTAAGCACCCAACCTTCAGTGTTCTTGCTGTATCTCGGAGCTTGGACACCACCGAGAAAAGCATGGACTTGATCATGATCCAACACCTTGTGTCAGTTTCATCGGAGATATCGGATAAAGGATAGTCTCTCTTAGATAGACGCTTAAACATACGATGCGCGTACCTCGTGTATTAATAGATAAGGAAGCGTCACCTGCAGTGAATGGGTAGTTAATGTTCTATTTAAACAGTAAGCACAGGCCATAACTTTCTCATCCATCCTAAGACAAAGAGGAGGCCGCTCCGAGTCCAAGGGATTATGGTGTTTCAAGAATTGGGTTCAAGGTTGAAAATTCGACATCGCCCAGCGACGTCGATTCGAATGCTTCTTACTTTTTTTGTGCGGCGCCAAGCGCTTCAGCTTTACCTAGACAACAAAAAGCCGTATATGAGCTTCTAGCTGGAACGTCTGTCGACATCTTATAAACAGACACTACTTGATCCTCGTACCTCCTTGTACCTCGCTGTCGATTACCCGAGACGTGTGAACATTAATCTCGAATTTCGCGAAAGATGTTGAGACCTGCAAGGCGTCTTTTATAATTCCTGTAAAGACGAGGATGAACTCGATCCAACCTCTAGTCCTTTCCAAGGTCTCGAATTATATCAGAGATCGGAGAGGCTTGAGAAATTCGAGTCGGATAGAACGCTCCACTCTTCTCCGAGTCGAAGGTCTCCTGAGCACTACATGCTCATGCCGTCAGCGCTGACGGCGTTTGAACGTTCAGGCCCGCTTCATTCTTGCTGCTATGCTGTATAAATCCTTATAGTAACTCGACACGCGCTTCCGATCCAGCCACGATGTTTCCTGCGACCAGTATAATTATAATACATGCAGGAGAACCCGTGCACTTTTCCCGAAATGTAGCTGTCAGTGTGAACTGTACGGCGCGTGCGCCGTATGGCTATCTATAGTTTTACCAGAGATCTTTATATTTACTATAATCCGGTAGAAATCTTAATTCATACACAGGTTCGAAATGGCATCACGTATTCAGTAACTTAGACATATTCCATGAGAAAATCCGGACTTCTAAAGTCCCACTACCAATGATTCGGACGTCCGATTTACCGGCAATGCCATTGAAATTTTAATTCCCTATCCTATCCTCCCAGCGCAATACTAGGCAGTATATACTGCGCTACATGATACAGCCTGATGAGCCTGTCAACTTGAAGAAGCACCGGAGAAAAAGAATAGAAGCCCCATCAAACCGATGATCCTTCCGCGTCCATCGCGCCCCATCGGGAAAGTGATACTATCTGCGCCTCTGTCCCACGCGCACGCTTCCTCTTGGACAGCACGGCCGTTCTGCGGGTTGTTGGGGCGTGTTCCACGGACGGAGACCGCGGCTAAGGTATGTCGTGGCGCCGTTTACGACCGACGGAGGCTTACGGGCGCTCTTATCCCTAGTGCTTCTATACGTTTCGTCCCTGGGCCGCAGCAACATGCCAGCAGAAGGTTTTTGCATCAACTCAAGAGCTGTTAATACATCTAGCCCAAATCTGACACGCCGTTCCTCGCCGTTGGCCCACGTTATCCAATGAATCCCCGCTTGCACATATCGCCACCCGTAACGTATGATCTCAATTTGCTTCCCTCCGCTGCCCCGGGCTCTCTTTCGCTTCTTGCCAGCCCTGCGCCACGCGATTCGGACAGGGATTTCACTCCTCTACTTGGCTGCATGACTACAGGCCCTGTGCATTTATCTGCACCCACAGTGTTCAGTATCTGAGTTCTACGTCTCGGAATGGGCCCGGTCGGTGACTGCCATACCACCGTGCGTTTCCTGCAAGGGGGCACTTGCTCGCGGTCCGGTGGGCGGCACTTATCTGTATCGTGGAAGCGCGAGGTGCGTGGTGCTTCTCTACACGCAGTACGCTGCCCCTGCTCGTGCTAGCGCTCGCCCACATCACTCGCGGGCCCGCGTTAGTCCGCGAGGCGGGAGTCGGCGGGAAGTCGCAGCTCCGGGAACAAATACTGTCCGTCGTCTTCGTCGCTCCACTCCAGAACCAATGCTAACTGAAGCTCGTACTAGAGGGAGCGTCTGCGCTCTGTTCCCTTGATGCGAGAGGGGGACAGGGAGCCTAAGGACTACATACCCATGAGTGGTCGCGTTGGAGGATGACACAGGACGTAGCCCGGCGCGAACTCAATCGCGTGCCATACGTGTTTGTCTCCTGCTCATCGTGCCCGGGCCAGTGTGTACGCACCATTACCAGAAATGCTATGTCGCCGACTTTCCGCCCCGTTATCCACGTCCTCCCTGCTCTTCGTGTCGGTGTCTCGATGCGCTCGTTTCCGCTGCCTGCCCCGATATGGTGCTGTATGGTGCCCAACTCCCGGATTTAGCGGAACCTATAAACTTCGCTAAAGCACCGCACTCCCTTTGCCTCCCCTCCGTTCTTCTTCATTATTCCCGGCTGACACTCACCTACAGTTTTGAGTCACTTCATCGACCTCGCGGCAGGACGGCACTATGGGGCAGTAAGCGTCGGAAGTCGCAGGTCCAGGGAGGGATTCCATATATAGAGGTGGTAAGTACGCTCGCTCCCCCATCCACTGCTCGGCTGATCCAGCATACTAGCTAGCTTGTAGCATGTTTTGTCTGGCATTATCGCAGTCCCCACAAATAACATATCCTTGACGCGCTATATTCAACTCCCTCGTTCCTCCTCAAGAATGTTGCCTGGTGTCAAGTTTGTGAGTCTACCAGAAGAAGACGATGCACTCGAGCTGCTCAATCTCTGAGCACTCGAGCTGTCTCAGCTCGAGCCTGGTAAATCCAGTGCGGCAGAATCCGCTCGAGGCAGGCCGCATACGTTAGATCGGAACCAAATTGATTGATTATAATAGCAGACTGTATAGCTGTCATCTAGCATTAATATTCTCGTCATTCGTGGTGGATATAGAAGGCCCGCGGCTATGTATAGGACTACCATCACGGATCCGGAAGAGCCACGAAATTAATTCGCTGATATCACAGAATTATACTCTAGTCAAAGTTCTAAGCGTTCGACAAAAGCAGAGAAATGCACATAATAAATAAACTCCGAGTCCATCCACTGCCGCTTAAATCTCTTTGCCCGCCGCTTTCTCGCCATCAAACCCTATGTCATCGGAACCCGGCCCTCGACCTCGAACAAGAAACGGTGCTTATTTGCACCCTCGCAGTGCGGATTCTGCTCGGCCAACGGCGACAGAAGCTCTACAAGCTCTGCACAGGTTACGTGGTGTGGCACGATCTCGCGAAGCTTTTTGATGAGACTATCGGTGAAAAGGCCGCACGACTCCCCTGCATCCGAGGTCGCCTCTTGCGCTCGTTCCTGCTGCCCGCATGCGGCCAACAGGACGTGTGAGTGGATGTCAGACTTGTAGGCTACTGGGAACGAGTCGACATCTTCCGATTCCCGCAATAGTGCTCTGTCAAGATTCTCTGGAATCTGCGCGGACGTCGGGACAGACCGCACACGATGTTCGCCGAGCGTGCGCGACGCATCCGATTCCCGGCGTGTTGCCCCCGGAATGACAACAGTCGCTGATGACGGTCTAAAGAAGATTTTGTTCGGCTCATTGCTCTAGAAATTCATGGACGGGACGCACTATATTGTTTCCCTTTTGAGTACATAAACTTTAGTAGTATAGGCATTCGGCCTGCCGCCCAAGCGCCTATTGATGATGCGCATCATGCGAATGCCTATTGTCCAGCACAGGAACTTAATAAGCCATTAAACTTCAGATTATTCATAAGTTCGTCCTTGAACAGCATCAAAAATCCCTGAACTCTAACACTAACGACTAACACTAACCACAAAATTTAACCAGAACCACAACCCCTAACGCGGCAATATCGGCACAAATGATGGGCCTGATGGCCGTATATTGATCGCATTCGCGTCATCAGTAGGCGTTCGGATGCCGGTCCGAACGCCTATGCTCCTCTTTCCCTTTGCTGACGCGAGCTTAATGAGTAGCACGTTTGATAGTCCAGTCTGGTATCTCGTGAATGGCCTGTCCGTCTGGCTTTTTCTTTTGTTCGTCATGCGGCACCAGAATTTCGATCATGCCGTCTGTGCAAGACCACCGATGGGGAGTTTCAACTCGGCTGCCATGCCCGGCATAATATATATGGGACCGGCACTGCTCATGATCGATCCGGCAGCTTTGTCGGTGTTTGGTTGATAGGAAGGTCGGTCCCAGATTCGCAAACCTTAAGGCTTTTTACCTGGGCACTTTGGCACCACATGGTAAAGGAAAAGTTGCGAGGGAATCAGCATTAGAATAGAAGTACTTTGCCGGATTTTCAATTTATGTCCAATACATAGAATTTGAGGGAGCTTTGAGCATTTTCTCGGGAAGAAGGCCTTTTTAAAAATCCGGCAAAGTACTTCTGTAGAGGATGGATGTCCCTATAACATTCACCACTGCAGCCAAATGATTTGTGCACATTTGAAAAAACCTTAAGCTTTTTATGCTGCTTAGGTGAAATCACTGTCAACCGCTAGAAACAGGCTTCAGAAAATGTAATTTTAGAGGCCGGACAGCTTTTATCTGCTATACATACTTTTTCTCCACTCCCCAGAAGTTCGGAATACTGTGAAGGAGCCTCGAACGAAGGGGACTACTTGAACTGTGACCTATGTCACATGCGTGTGACCGCTCCATCATTTCAGCCAGCTCGTGAAAGTAGGTGAAAGTATGCAATGAATTGCTCACTCTAGCGTCATGAAAATGGTATTATAATTTTCTAGAACAGACTCGTCGGCTCGTATTCCAGGCAGGGCATCAGCAATTTTCAATGTATTGAAAATACCGGTTGCGTGCAAACTCGGAGTTTTAGAATGCTGAAAACATTACTGACAACAGGAATAGGTGCCAAATTCATCTGAATAGATTACAACAATTGGCAGTACCGAAGGTGTGGCCGAAATTTTTCCGATTTGGGATGTTTTCAAAGAATTCCCCGTGGCTCGGTCAGTTCTTCACCAATTTGGATGAAACCATGCTAGATCTCTCGGGGTAACTCAGACGGAATTAGTGATAGAGACAAACCTGTAAAAATACATCATATTGTATGATGTAGGTTTTTGCACCCCTTTTTGAGATAATTGTGATCTAGCGAGGTCCAGGCATGTTCAAACAATGTGGTGTTTTGCAACAGTCAGCCGGGATGGATTTTGAAACATGTGATAGAGTCATAACTGTAAAGAATTTGGTCTGTGGTGCTTGCAGTCATGTCGAGATAACAGGCAACCCAGCGGGATCTGAAATATTACCGCGATTGAAACATGCATGAGATGTGATATACTTTTGACTCTATCACATGTTTTAGAATGTTGAGAAGTCTTCCCTAGACAAAATCCAGACCAGGAGTACATGAATTGGATATGCCAAATCAGATTCATTGCCGAAAAGCCTCAAAAACCTACATCAGACAATGTGATGTATTTTTACAGGTTTGTCTCTATCGCTAATTCCGTCTGAGTTACCCCGAAAGATCTAGCATGGTTTCATCCAAATCGGTGAAGAACTGACCGAGCCACGGGGAATTCTTTGAAAACATCCCAAATCGGAAAAATTTCGGCCGTGCCTTCGGTACTGCCAATTGCTGTAATTAAGTCCACCTCAGGCTCATACCATAATTTCCGACCCCAGAGACCTCATAAATGCAAGGTTCTATCAGGGACATGCGGGCAACTCAAAGGAATACACTATTTTTGGCGAGCACTGCTAAGGGAGATATATCTAGCGACTTCAAAAACCTTTCATCTCACCAGAATAAGCACTGCATTCCGACCCCTCCTAACCACAGCCTGAGTTGGGAGCCCTGACCAGAGCTAAGCAGATGGCTGTGGTTAGGGCGACTACACAGACCATGGTTATATCTGTGTAGATCTGGCTAACTGTGGTTAGCTCTGTGTAGGTCTGCGTAGGTATGCTTACCTCTGTGTAGGTCTGTCTAGTGCTATAGTCAGAGGTTAGTGCACGCCATAGCCCTATATTTACCTGTTGTCCTCCAAGTCATTTCTCATTCTGGAATATTTGTTGCCGCGAGACCTCGTCCCATGTTGCGCCAACCCTGGCGGCAGAAGGATGCCGGCTACTATATTTATGATATTCCCAAAATAGCCTACAGTGCATCCCCATTGGTTAACGTGCGCCGCGGAATTATCGCTGAGACGAGCAGCGCTGTGGAGGACCAGGTTGAGGTATGTGTTGCTGGGGCCAGCTGAGTATAGGTGGGCTAGGCTCACCTACCTTCAGCTAAGCAGAGCTGTGCTGACATCCACAGACTATGTTTAGACGGCCTAGCCGCTGGCTAAGCAGAGTTAAGCCAAGCTATGTTTAGTTCGGCTTAGTTGCCATCAACAGGGTCTGTTTAGCGGCCTAGACAGACCTAGCCGCCGGCTAAGCAGAGTTAAGCCAAGCTGCGCAAACTGTGGTCAGGGCCGGTCGGAACACAGTGAAGTCCCCAAAGTGGGTGAGGAAGCCGCTGCGCGATGGAACATGCGAAACTGAACTGCAATTGGGAACAAATAAAGTCAAACATGGCGGCTCGATCACGGCCGATGCCCGTCCCCATAATATATGATAATCACATCATGCTGCTCGATGGCTGGATTGTCTAAGAGATGGGTTGGAATTTTTCGAGAATGTTTTCCCGTGTGGCGTCGGCATTGACGAGGAAGGCAATTTGTGGTTCGGGTATGTGGAATCGGCGGCTTAAAAAAATCTTGATCGCCCGTGCATCGTTCACACAGCCTTTGAGATCCGTTATACTGTGCGACTGGTACTGTGTCCCGGTCAAGTAAATAAAAGGCGAGAAAATCAATTCAGACCTCGTCTATCCCAATTATAAAAACGTAGACGGGATAGTGGGGATCCCTGGAAACGGTTAGCTCCTGTTTCCGACCCAAGCAGACTACAGAATGACCTTAGACTCCTCTCGGGCCGTTGCAGCCGGTATTTGATGGTAACCGTGCGTCGTTTATTCGAAGCAGGGAGTCGGAATGTTTTTACAAGGTCTGGGTCCATGTGAACATCGACCGAGCTGGATCAGGGGTATTAATACCTTGGTTCCGAGGCTCGAGGTCGGGAGTTATGGTAGCACTGCCTTGAAGTACCCGCGGCTGAAAGGTTTGCGCAGGTAGATCTCCAACGTCAGGTCCTCAGAACTAGCAGTCCCTTCACGTATTCAATCAATGACAAGAAAAAAAGTTCGACTGGATGCGTACAACTTGAAGGTGACTTTCTTGTTCCACGCAGCTCCGGTGTTCATTGCTTTATGGCAGAGCTCTAAATGCACCTTGCTGAACAAGGTGCATATATTTGGAGAAGCCCTTCCGTGGCGGTGGCTGGAAATATTTATGTCTCAAGATATCAGCGAAAAGAGAAAAGAGAGGACACACCTAGGAGTTCAGTCTTCTTGAACCTAATGCGACGGCGGAACAGTCAGTGCTTCTCTATCAGGAGTTGTTGGATGCGCACTTGTTATCATCGGCCATCCCGTGAGGAAAAAGTATTCTAGAGCGGACACAAGTAGCAAAAGCAGAAGGGAAAACTCGGAAGGTATGATGACGAGGCCAATCTTGCGGGACAGTGGTCATTGCTTGCAATAATCCGGTGTGGATCGATAGTGTGAAGTGTAATGAAGCGTAAGCTTGATATTGGAACTGACATCCCAGGGCGGTTGGAATCAAAGCCGTCTGGACCTTAACGAGAAAATGTCCACCTTGAAGACGACTTTTTTTTTTGTACATTCAGTTACTTACCAGTGTGGATTCGGATGTGGTACGATAAATAAATTTTGACCCTGTTCGCGAGGAGGAGAGCGCCCGCAAGCACGTGCCATCATCATCCAAGGATGATAGGATCATGATGGCCAACACGTTGTCGGACCCGAGTCGGTTACATAACTTCTACTTAGCGCTCAGCGCTCACTGTCAGCGCTCAACATCGCAGCTTCATTTAAAAAATGCCCGAAGGCTGGAGGTCACAGTATACGTACGTTCATGCAGTCATTTTTAGACATTGCTGGTTGTTTTCCTGCAGCACGCGGCTGTAATTTCAATCAAGTTGAAGACGATTTCCAGTATTCGGGCTGCCAGCCATTGATCGATATTAATCCACGTTCATCGTCCAGACCCTCTTCTGCGGTTTTGACTCGCCGTTTGTGCGCGGAGCGAGGCTACGTCATGCCCCCCCCCCTTAAATAGCCTCATCCTCTCCTTCTTCTTCAATCATTTCCCGGCCCCGTCCTTCCGACTCCCACCTGCCCTCACACATGCGTCCGTCCTTTTTTGTTACCGTGTCCACCGCCAACAAGGATCCATCGCAGGCAATATTCCGGTAGTCGTCAAGCTTAGACACCTTCAGCGCCTTAGGGCTAATGGGGGCGCGCTACACATCATTCTATGGGAGGTATGTCTCATCGTCGTTTGGGAGTGATGGGCTCCACTCTCCTTCCTCGTTTGCCGCAGCAATATGCGAGCTCAAGGCTTTCACGTCACTTCAAAACTATAGATTTACGAACGTATAGTCGCTCCGGAGATGCGCCGTCTGCGGGGTTCCCTACCGTATGACCGAAGCAGTCTCCGCTCTCAACTTGTGCGATACTGCGCCGATTCGGGTTTGAGGAACGAGGAGATGAGGACCGGGCGTACACGCCGACGGACAGGGAGGCGCGCCCACTGGGCGCTGCCTTTTGCTGCTCTGTTACCTCGCCCTCTGCCCCTCCGCACGAGCGGCTCGTATGCGGAGCGATTGGGCGTCGGGGAGGTTGGCGTCATTGTAGAGCCGTGCCGTTTATCTGGGAAGCCACAGGATGAAAGGCAATGTGGATGCGGAGCCGCATCGTGGCCCCCCCTGGGCGTCATCCCCTTCCCTCTCCCTCTCCCTCAATAGCTTCCCCTTTCTGCCGCGTACCTCCCCCCTCTTCAAGAGCGTTCGCTTGCGGACCCGTACCAAGTCCCCTACGCACCCCCTCTGCCAGCATTTAATCGCCGGCGTCTGGCTGCACTCCCGTCCGCGCGGGCTAAGGTGCGCTTCTTGCGGACGATTGTACGACGGAGCGCTCTTGGCTGGCCGCGAGTCAGGTACGTGTCGTTGCGCCGTTTGCCAGCGACGGCATCTGACAGGCCCGCTCTTCACTCTAGTGCTTTGATACTTTCGCGCCCCACGGCGTCGGCGCTTGCATGCAGCGCGCGACGATTCCGACGCCCCTCGACTTTGCTCCGCGGCTACGCCACACTTTGGCACATATCCGCAGTCACTACGAAGGTCGTGCCCCTTGCTGAAGCACTACCCACCCCTTGCTGAAGCATCCCTCGCGGCTGCTCGCCCACGCTTGCTTTCTGCAGCTCCGACTGTCGGCCAGACGCGGCCTGGACAAGAATCACGGGAACCCGGAGCTCGACGAGAGTTTGGGCTTCTGGCGGCTTGGCTGCGAGTACCGGGCACCCCGCGTCGCAGTGACGAAGTGCTTCTCGGCTGCATGACTCGCCGCCGCGAATCGATACCGACTCCGGGAGGGCCGCCACTTCATCTTCATCACGCCAAAGTCGCCCGCAACTCACCCTTTTCATAGAAGTTGGTACGCTCGCTCCTCCATCCATGGCTACGCTTCTGACGCAATACCACCCAGCCTCGTAGAATCTTCTGTCCTTTGCATAACATCTCGCAGACGTGCTACGTCGTCGGATTCGTGGTATGGGCGTAGAGAGTTTGCATGTGCTTGGCAACGGCTTCGACGAGCGCTGGCGCGACTTTCTGCTCTTCTTAGAGCTACGGCTACTGGAGAGACCCTTGGCGTGAATTTGGTCTCATCAACATCTAATCAACATCTAATCAACATCCAGTGCGCCCCAAAACCTCTTTCCCTGCTCCCTGGTCGAACTCTATGTCATCGGAGCGCGGCACTCGATTTCGAACAAGAAACAGTCCTTATTTGCACCTTCGCACTGCGGATTCTGGTCGTACAACGTCGGCAGACGCGCCACAAGCTCTGCGTAGGTTACGCGGTTCGGCTCGATCTCGCGGAGCTGTTTGACGAAACTGCCGGTAAAGAACCCGCAAGGTTTTTCTTCGTCCGAGATAGCCTCGTACGCCTTCTCTTGCTCCCTGCATGCAGCCAGCAGGACGTGTGAGTTCATGTCGCACTTGTAGCTTTCTCTCGACAGCGCAACTCGCAAGGTGCAGTCCAGATTCTCTGGAAGCGGCTCAAACGTCGGAACAGATCGTACACGATAGACGCTTTCGTTATCCCGCGTAGCGCCTCCGGAATGACAGCAATCACAAATCACGGTCTGAAGGAGGATTCAGTATGTCATCGCACGTCAACTCATCAACAGGACGCACAATATTGTTTCCTTTTTCCGCCGCTAGCCTGCTGAGCAGGATGTTGATAGTCCAGTCGGGTATTCCATGGACGACTTTTCCATCTGGGGTTTTCGTTCGTTCGTCGTACGGCACCAGCGTTTCGATCTTGCCGTCTATGGATGGCCACGACTCCGGAGCTTTAACCCGACTGCCGTGCCCGGCGAAATAGATGATAATGGCGTCGCCTTTCTCGATACTCGAGTTATCGATGAGGTGAGTTTGGAATTTTTCGAGAATGGCGTCCCGTGTAGCATCGGCGTTGAGGAGGAGGATAATTTGTGACTCGGGCATTTGGAATCGGTCTGTCAAAAATGTCTTGACCGTCTGAGCGTCGTTCTCACAGCCTTCGAGATTGCGTATGCTGTTCGACTGATACTGTTTTCCAGTCAGATGGCATCGGTGACGCTGTGAAAATCAATGCAGACCTCATTTATCCCAATTATAACTGCGTAGACGGGACAGCGGAGAGTCATAGCAACCTCCGGCTTTGGTTCTTGCAGTCCGTGTGTGAATTCACAGACGTAGTGGAATGAGTAATGAGAATAAATACCGATGAATTCCTTATTTTCAAGCCTAAATATATAACAAAATCAGCGTTGCTTTATCGGGGGACGTTAGGACGCACCTCTCGTTACGGTCCATTTGGATAGGAAACAATACTTGTTCGACCTCTTTAGAGAATGGACTCTAGTAGCAGCAGGGGATGGTAGGTACGAAAGAATGTGCAATATCTGGAGGGGCGGTCAAACTCTGCTCTGTTTAATTTATAAAATTTATAATGCGGAC
Source organism: Mycena epipterygia (assembly GCA_029281465.1). Classification (NCBI taxonomy): domain Eukaryota; kingdom Fungi; phylum Basidiomycota; class Agaricomycetes; order Agaricales; family Mycenaceae; genus Mycena; species Mycena epipterygia. Next base: position 1,137,812 of record JARJCQ010000006.1, on the reverse strand, counting down.
CCGATTTTATGCCAGCATTTCGGCACCACGAGGTTCAACATTATTTTGCCGTCGCTTACCACGGATTGTTTAACAGCCACTTTTCCACAAGTTTCCCCATTCTATTCGAGTCCTCCACACTGGCAGGGTTCTCGATCTGACGCTCCGTGAACCCGGCGGAAACTGGGACAATATCGATCGATTATCGTGCCATCTGCGCAGTCACCTTAGAGGCGCGCACGCACACCGGAAGAAGCGCGTGGAGAGTGCGACAGGTCTCTCCCTTCCAGCCAGAAGATTAGGTAGAGGATACAATACCATAATTGAAAATTTGGACATGTCAGATTTAACGACGCATAATATATGTGAAACCCATGGGAGTAGTTTCAAATATTGGTAGCGCCGGTTGGACAAAGTTGTTGTGCGTTCCTGTTACATTATCATCTCCTTGGAAACTCCTAGGGGGGACTGACCGTGTAATCCAAGCGCCGAACCTTCAGCGGAGCTTGGATATGAAAAATTGGACTTGTCAAGTTGGCCTGAAGATCCCGCATGGTCTATACATTATTACAGTCCCACGTGTGGGCAATGTTACACGTCAGCGCCACTTAATTTTAAATTGGGTTCAGACTGTACCGATTTGTACGGTAGCAACCACGCCGGAGGCGGTACGAAAATTTCAGGTTAAGGTGTAGCAACCGCGGGGATCGGCAGGAGCTCACACGCCATCACTGCATCAGTTTTTTCCTCCCGCCACCATCTTCTTCTGCCCGACCCCCACTGTCGCTACAGTTCACCGGCGTTTTCTGGACCCCCACCCACCATCCCTTGGTCCAGGGACGTCACCTCCTTGTTTCGTACATTGTGTCTCACCGTGTCTCGTATTATCTCGTTGTGTTGTCCTTCATCTACTTTTTTGGTACTTTTGTTTTTTGCTAGTTCCCTTTTGCACATTAGTGTAGTTTATAGCTACATAGAGTTGCTATACAGGCTTCGCCCATTGTTGGGGCTGCCTCGGGTCCTCCCACAGCGTCTGCAGAGTGTAGCGGGCTCAAGCTCAGAGCCTTTCGCCAATAGATCACATGAAAGATTTCCCGTCCCCCATCTCAGTCGAGAAGGCGACAAGACCGATCCTGTCAAATTCATCAAATTTTGGCCATCTTGAATGCCTTTTGGCATGGAGGAATTTTTTAAAATTAGGACCTGTTTTTGGAACACAAGCAACCGAGCCTCCGTACGTGTTACGTTGCTACCATAAAAATTGATATAGTACTTCTGACTCAGACTAAGCTTATCCCTCTGCTGGCTTGTCACTCTTCCGCTTCGACGTCAAATTTCCCACTGTGGGCAGGTGCTACTCCATGTTTACATCTCTCGGAAACATGAATCCATTAACATTCTGGAGCCAAATCACAGGGGATGGACAACCCAGTACCTCCCACGCACCAATCCACTGCCCATTCGTCACCGTCTTTCCGTTGGTTTGAGCATCTGCACACCTCCCATGCCTTCACTGTTTCTGTGCACTATCTTCTCCTGTGTGCCGTTATGCTGCCGTTGCTGACTTCCTCGGGACTGTCCTGCGTCTCTGCTCAGCTCACAGTGTTCCACTGCATGTGCCTAATCAAGATGACTATGATTCAACACTGAGAGACCCTATATAGGTCCTCCTTATTCTTATTCAATACTAATTGCATATTTCAGGGATAACCCCCTGGCCTTGTTCCTCTGGCCATACCCTGCTTCCTGCTCTCATCACAGTAGTGTCTCGCCACCTCTCATAGCACACATTTTCAGCAATGTTTCCAGCGGGAGAGGGTGTGGTCGCTGGGGCACCTGACCATCTCACCTATGGCTGAGGGTGGGTCATCACACTTATTGGATGCCACTTGATATTGGTTGTAATTGTGGAAGGAAGGAAGGAAGGAAGATGTACTACTGTGCTGGTCCCAGTAAGGAGCAAGCAGGTGCTGTACCTACATACATCGCGTCAAATGTAAGCTACAGCCATCAATGGCCCAGTCACTGTGAAGATCTATCTACTTTTCAATGAAAGCAAAGAGATGTCTCACAAAAAAGCTTAGAAGACAGACTGGTCAAGTTACAGTCTTTTTACCAGTGTTGCCACACCATGGACAACATGGATAGGAATTGATTATTGTTCCGGGTGTATACCATACTTACTGTGGGCAGATTATTGGGGCACTCCCAAAATAATGCCGCCGTGGCACTTACAGTTCATGTTGAACTAGAGATGAATGCCAGGTAGTAGGACATCACAAACACCATCGTGCGCTATGGTGTTTGATGGGTGTATCCATACTTTGGGAGCTGGAGTGAGCCTGGCAAGATATATAGATCCATGGAGGATCAGGAGTTGATTAGGGAGGCAAGTTTTGGCCCGATCTGAGAGAGGTATTCGAGACAGGGTTCGACACTGCCTGAGACAGCCTGAAGCCACCCGGCTCAAATTAGAATCCTGTCTGAGTCTTTGAGCTCGCAAGGAACAATTAGAGCCTGAGCAATAACTGCTGCTGAGTTCACTGCATCAACGACATGCATCAAGCATTAATTGCTCACAGTGAAGGAAGTCCTCTCATCACAGCTGTCCACTCCTCTGCACTGAGTTCACTGCATCAACGACACATAGTAGTGAAAGCAGTCCTCTCATGGTCATGGATGTTTATGGCGTGGGCATGTATGTGCACTGCTAGGTATGAATGGGACTGGGGCCGAAGCTGGTGCAACAAAATACGGGCCAACAACGACGAAGAAGTGGATAGTGAGCGGCCTTGATACACAGCAGGCATGGTCAGGTCGCCAAAATAAGATCCAGAGCAAGTTGATACCAGAGTTCCAGATATTGGTGATGGTGGTGAGAAGGAACATTGAGCAATGGGTTCCCTAATGGTCATTCATGACTGCAGTACTACCTTCCATCAACACCGACATTTGATAATGGTCCTCGTATTCCCATATGTTGGTTTTCGGTTTTCTTACTTGTGTGTTGGGCGCCTCTGGGCACTTTTGTTGTCGACATGGAGTCTGACGCTTTGTTCTCCTTGGAAACAGAACGGCAGATGGAATGCGCGCGAAGTGCCTCCTCACCGTGACGACGATTCGTTGATCAAGTCTCGTAATATATTTAGTTCTTCTCCGACACCGTTCGCCTGCGACCCTGATCAAGAATCTCGACAAAGGAATTCCTGCCATCAAGTTGAGTAGCGGGGAGATTAATTTGGCAGTACATTGATCCTGACAGGTTGCCTTGTTTTTTTCTGGGAGTCAGACTGTCAAATATTATTTCTTTACGGACTATATGTATTAAATTTATATGTAATAGCTCCGACTGAAAGTGAGTTACGGGCAATGGGGGTCAGTACATACCACCGTCAGCCAATGGTATAAGCTGGCCAGATGGTCGGTCTGAGTCGCAAGTGGCTCGGAATGAGAGGGAGCAACAACCGGATTTTTTGGAGACCTCAGTCTCTCCGTTATTTTACACGTCGCCCAAAGTCAATCTCATGCGGGGCTGCTCCTTGCGTTCACGGTCTAGTGCTCGGCGGAGGAGGGGAGGTGAAAATAAATTTCCGTGTGTAGTGCGTTCATTCTCCGTCTAGCCCACTCCGTGTGCCGTTCATAATAACAACGGCAATGTCTTATCTGATTGAAATGCTCGTTGCTAATGGCCGGGAATTGGCGAGCGTGTTCAGAGTGTGAGTGTGAGTCACTGAGTGTTGCGCAAGCGCACAGGCACATCAAAAACATGATCCATGTCATACCACCTGGACCTACCTGTAATCTGGACACTCGACTTCTCGCTGCGGCTTGTCTAGGCTCGGGCGATGCGGCCTCCGTGCGCATTTGACATGAATATAAACGTCGCCCGGCGGCGGCGCGGTGTGTCAACGCACCCAACCGCGCGAATTCTCCTCCTGGTGCCGATTACGCCCACGACAGGACGGTTGAGATGGCATCTCTACTCAAGAATGGTGCACAGCCCAGACGGGCTGCAAGACCCAGGAATTCGGCCAGTATTCAGTCGCCGGCGGAAGACTGCACAATCGTCCGTGCCCTGATTTCGTCAGCTTCTTCGCCATACGCCGTCAGCGTCACTTCGCCTGCAGTCATCAGACGCAGTGATTGACCGGACGACCGTTCTGTGGGTGGTTGGGGCGTGTTTCAGGGAAGATCTCTGTCCTAGAGCCGTTTACGACAGCAAAAGCTTACGGCGGGCGCTCTTCTCCCTAGTGTTTCAATGAGTTTCGCGCCCTGGGCCACAGCAATATTCCAGCAGAAGGTTTTTGTATCAACTCAAACCCTGTAAAATGCATCCGGCCCGCCTGGGAGTGCCGCTCGCGCAAGTCGTTCCCCGCCGTTGACCCTACTCCCGCGTTGCTCCCCTGATGTTAGACGGGGCAGGGAACCTAGGGACTGCATCCCCGTGAATGGGCGTGCTGGAAGATGGTACAGGACATAGCAACAGGGCTGCAGCTGCCAGCTCGGAGATATGTCTGTCTGGTCAATCCTTTGGGGATCTCCGAGTTGGTCTTGAGATCTGAGGTAATGGTATGTTGCACCTAAGGGAGCACCTACGTTATTACGTTTTGACCTCTTAGGTCGGTTAAACGAGGTGTATTAACCTACCTAAGAGGTCCGAATAGTGTAGGATGCCGACACCAATCAATCTTCTATTAGTCATCGATCTTTTTATGGCTAAATCGTTCCCACCGTCGCGGCGGCGTCGCCTGCGAGGCAGGCAACGGCACCCTCGGCATCTCCCGACCACCCCTATGTTCAACCGACGGGAGCCTCCGGCACGGCTCCCACTGGCTGGTTTTCTGCCCCATTGCTAGTATATAGTAGGGCTGCTAGTTTTAATATATTTTTGTGATGTTTGTGTTGAAATTGACGTTGGTTGGCCTCATTTACGGGCGAAATCCCTCATCTGTCAGAGCCTCTGTCGCGACTTCCACCCGGCTTCCCTGCTGCCCCATTGCTAGTGAGTGGTAGGATTTATATTTACACTGTATTGATGTTGTTTCTGTGCTAAATCAGTGTTCGTTGGGCTGCAAGTACGGTCGGATTTCCCCTCCGTCGGATGCCATCAATTTCAAAATTATTTATAGGACCTGTTCGAACATGCTGCGAATGTTCAGAAATTATGTTGGTATGATTACAATACAGGCTGGATAAATATCCCCCAATAATTTGTTCAATTCAATGCAGGAATGGTCTGACAGGAGGCCTCTGTTTCAACATCAAACCAGTGGGAACTCATATACATCCCATACATAGAGCAATTATGTGTGCTACTTACCCAAAATGAATGATGGTCGTTGACGGGTTTGTTCCGAGGGGTTTGATCAGTGGTCGTAGCCTACTTCTCAACATGACAGATGCGGTTTGGATGTGTTGTACTGAACAATCAGGACTGGACTTGAATGAAAATCAATGCATGAACCCCTAGTAAATAATACAACAAGTAATTTGCTGAATTATACCCACAGGAGGCCTGCGTCCTGCTCCAGATGGAGCCTCCGACATCACATAAAGGCCTCAAGCACTGAACTGAAACTTCATATGGACCTGAAAAGTTCAAAATTAGACTACTTACCCAAAATGAATGATGGTCGTTGACGGGTTTGTTCCGAGGGGCTTGATCAGTGGTCGTAGCCTACTTCTCAACCATGACAGATGTGAATCAGAGGCCTCTGTCTTTCATGTTTCTGAAGTTTATAAACCCAGGGGGGTCTTGGATATTGCCTCCCTAGGTCTGGAAGGACTATACCAGATTATATACACTACATAATGATAGCATAACCAAGAATTTATAACAAACCAGAACTATGTGTGAAATTTCGATGTTTCCCCCCCTCAATTTGTGCCCTACCTCTCTAAATAAATGTCAGTCAGTATTCTAATGTATAGGATAAGCTTGACACAGCTCAAATGAAGATATCTCACACTTGAAATTTTGTGAAAAGTCTTGAAACTGATGTTCTGGCAATTTAACCTGGATTCAACCATGAACTTTACCTGACTTGAGCTCTTATTCGTGCACCGTCAAAAGACTTTCATGAGGATCAAAGGGAGTCAAGATCTGTTTATCAAATATAGTCTGGGTAGTATACAGCTTTCATTTGAGGTCTGGATCACATTTTTCCGCGCACTATTGAGCTCACAGCAAATGTTTTACCGGGGAACCATCTTTATTCTCATGGTGATTGGTCGATCAATTTCCGGCCCGGTCTCCGTCCGACGCCTTCACCTGTCTTTTGTCCACCTCTCCATAGCGATTTGAGCTTCGGTTGAAGGTTGGGCATCTAATTTTGAACTTTTCAGGTCCATATGAAGTTTCAGTTCAGTGCTTGAGGCCTTTATGTGATGTCGGAGGCTCCATCTGGAGCAGGACGCAGGCCTCCTGTGGGTATAATTCAGCAAATTACTTGTTGTATTATTTACTAGGGGTTCATGCATTGATTTTCATTCAAGTCCAGTCCTGATTGTTCAGTACAACACATCCAAACCGCATCTGTCATGTTGAGAAGTAGGCTACGACCACTGATCAAACCCCTCGGAACAAACCCGTCAACGACCATCATTCATTTTGGGTAAGTAGCACACATAATTGCTCTATGTATGGGATGTAGATGAATTCACACCGGTTTGATGGTGAAACAGAGGCCTCCTGTCAGACCATTCCTGCATTGAATTGAACAAATTATTGGGGGATATTTATCCAGCCTGTATTGTAATCATACCAACATAATTTCTGAACACTCGCGGCAGGTTGGAACAGGTCCTATAAATAATTTTGAAATTGATGGCATCCGACGGAGGGGAAATCCGACCGTACTTGCAGCCCAACGAACGCTGATTTAATACAGAAACAACATCAATACAATATAAATATAAATCCTACCACCCACTAGCAATGGGGCAGCAGGGGAGCCGGGTGGAAGTCGCGACAGAGGCTCTGACAGATGAGGGATTTCGCCTGTAAACGAGGCCAACCAACGTCAATTTCAACACAAACATCACAGAAGTACGCTAAAACTAGCAGCCCTACTATACACTAGCAATGGGGAAGAAAGCCAGACAGTGGAAGCCGCGCTGGAGGCTCCCGTCGGTTGAACATAGGGGTTGCCGGGAGATGCCGAGGGCGCCGTTGCCTACCTCGCAGGCGACGCCGTCGCAACGGTGGGAGTGATTTAGCCATAAAAAGATCGATGACTAATAGAAGATTGATTGGTGTCGGCATCCTACACTATTCGGACCTCTTAGGTAGGTTAATACACCTCGTTTAACCGACCTAAGAGGTCAAAACGTAATAACGTAGGTGCTCCCTTAGGTGGTATGTTGTCAACTTTCCACCTTTGTTCTTCACCCCCCGTTATCCACGTCCTCCCTGCCCTTCGCGTCAATGTCTCGATGTGCTCGTGCCTCACCGCCGCGTTGTCACCTCCTTTGCGCGCAGGGGTATGGTGCCCAGCTCTCGGAAGCGTTTGGCGGAACTGCGAAAGTGCTGCACTCCCATCGCCTCCCTCCCACATTCTCTTAATCCTTGACTCAAAGCACCTTTTCATACATGAGGGCCGGCAAGTATGCTCGCTCCCCCATCCAGTACCCGGCTTACCCAGCATACTACATAATTTGTAGAATGTTTTATCGTTATCGCAGTTCCGCAAATAACATATCCTTGACACGTAGTCTCCCACGTTTCGCCTCAACTTGAAGAACGATATCAAGTTGATGTGTCTACCGGAAGAAGCGGGCCCTGCGCGAACACCCGAGGTGCAACACCGTGCAGAAGCAAGTACTCAAACGCATCCACTCCCAAAACGGCAAGAAGTTTTGGTAACGGCCTCCCGCTCCGACAACTCCGAGTTTAAAACACGCTTTGAGCGTCGGAAGTGTAGGCGCGAATGATTCCAATAGGCATCGGTGCGCATAATTCGTCAATACCACATGCGTGGCTAACAACCCTTAGTCACGCACGCTTGCGGAAGTCCCGGTTATCAATCTCAAGTCCTTGTTTTTTATCCTGCGCCACCACATCTGGGCCGATGGGCCCTCACTGGAAAATCTTGCAAATCTACGGTGCATAGTCGTAGTTGCGGCTTCTGCTCGTCAAGTTCTTTTTCGACCCCATTGAAGCAATGTAGCACATATTATTACATTTGAAAGTCGAGCGGTAAAATCAATGTATTGCATAGGATTGATGCCGCTTCTGTGCTTTTCGAAATTCGGGTGAAGGCGGGGATTTGGTAGCATTTTAGACCGTACTGTGAGTCGGGCGGTGCATCAGGGCTTGTGGATGTTGGCAAGGGGAAGGAGTAGGAAGGGCTGGTAAATGAGGCGGAGTCGGAAGCGGGGGCGGCAGATTTATGACTCTGCACTCAGCCAAATGCTATCGTACCAGTCTGCCTATGGCAATAGTGCCGTCTAAAACACGCCTTGACCGTGTCAAGCAGCCACCCATCATTTTTCCTCAGGTGCGCAAAATTGCTCAACCTTCTCCTTCCCGTATGCACGATGGTCAACATCACGGGCTGAGCGAGCGAATTTTTCTGTAGTTGACGAAGATTATTGCTGTGGGGACTTTTCGATGAACTTGGTCACAGCAACATCCAGTGCGCCCCAAACCTCCGAGTCTCTGCTCACCGCGTGCGAATTTTTTCCTCCGACGGCTTTTGGCTGCTCGATACGCTTCAGGTCCAAGTACTTGGTGGAGACGAACAGTTTAAGGAAGCCCGTATGGGACGTCATGCCTTCAGGAATGGTGAATCGGAAGGGGTAGCCTCCGCCTGCGCCATATCCTACTGTAATTCGTGTCGGCTCAGGGCCAGACTTGACGGAAAACAGTGGTGCCCTGGTTGTGGATTGCGGCAAACACCACCCCTAGATCGCAAGGTCAGTATCATGAATGAAAATGTAACGCAGGCGATGTACCTCAATGGTATATGAAGCAGGGTCGAAGTAAAAGAGGTACGGGAAAAGATCATACTGCGAGTAGTTGCATATCGCGAACCCATACTTGTCCTCGGGTCCTAGGTGAAATCGCGCTTCGTTGTCGATGAGAAGATTTCCAATGTCGAGGTTGGGCACATGAGCCCCATATTCGCCGCCCAATTGGTACATCTCTATCTTGACCTCGTTGCCCAACGGATCGTTTGCATTATGGCTCTCCAGGAAATAGTTGAACTGGGCCACCGCATCAAGAACGCAAGGGAGGTGTTCGACTTGAATGTCGAGTTTAACATCTTGTGTGACAGATTGCGAAAGTTTTGGGTCCAATCGAGTGATAGAAAATTCTCCCTCCGACATACGTCTAACAGCGAGATCGGCGTTATTTGGGGAATCCACCACGAGGAACTTCGATACCCTTGGCTGAACCGAGGCGTCCTCTATCGTGAACTGTGGGATTTCACTAGCATCAACGTAAACCTTGATCATCACCGCGTCGTTTTTCCAATCGGAGACGATGAGTCTCGTCCCCGCCGGAAAAATCAAATCCTTCAGCGGAACTGTTGGGATTAAAATTGAGGAACCAAGATTGACGGACACCGCAACGAGGACGAGTTGCGGTTCCTGCTCGCCACGGGAATCCCTCGCAGGAACAAATTCTGTTCCAACCACCACCCCGTATATACTTCCGGTATCGACCTCCAGCGTGCCGTCCTCCCTCACAGTCAAAGCGTATGTCCTCGGATCGTGGACCCGGCGCTCGACGTCGAATAGGAAGCGGTCTGTATTTGCGCCTTCGCATTGAGGATTCTGAGCCGCCAACGCGTAACTCGGTAGACGCTCCACAAGCTCCTCGTAGGTTATGCGGTCCGGACCAATCCTACGAAGCTGCTCAATGAGACTGTTGGTGAAGAATCCACACGGCTCGCCCGACGCAGAGATGCTCTCGTGTGCGCGCTGTTGCTGTCCGCATGCGGCCAGAAGGACATGTGACTCCATAAACTGATGCCTGATGCCTGGGGGTAAGACAACATGCCCCGACCGCGCACCCCGCAATGTTCCGTCGAAATTATGTATAATCGACCGTGACAGTGGCGTCGGATCTGATTGCGAGCCAGAAAGAAGGCTTGAGCCACATCTCCGCGTGGTGCTTCCTGCATGACAGCAATCGAGGACAACGGTCTGAATGAGAATTTGGTATGTTTATTGCTCCATATAAGTATAATAAACCAATGAGCAGGGCGTACAATATTATTTCCTTTTTCCGTCGCGAGTTTACTGAGCAGCATGTTGATAGTCCGGTCGGGTATCCCATGGACGAGTTGTCCATCCAGCGTTCTCGTATGTTTGTCGTGGGAGGCCAGTGTTTCTATCTTGCCGTCCGTGGATGGCCACGAATCCGGTGCTTTATCTCGACTGCCGTGTCCGGCATAATATATGATAATTGTATCATCCTGCTGGATCGATGAATTCTCGATGAGGTGCGTTTGGAATTTTTCGAGAATGGCATCACGAGTGGCGTCTTCATTGGCGAGGAAGGCAATTTGTGGTTCGGGTATGTGGAATCGGTTGGTCAAGAATGCCTTGATAGTCAGCGCGTCGTTCACGGAGCCTTTGAGATCCGGTATGCTGCTTGACAGGTACTGTGTACCAGTCAGATCGGTAAACGGCGAGCAAATCAAGTCAAACCTTGTTTATCCCAATTATCAGCGCGAAAACGGGGCAGCGGGGATCCCTGGCAACTGTTATTCCAGTTACCTACCGAAGCATCGCAAATTTACCTCAAACTCCTCTCGGGTTCTTGCAGCCGGTATGTGACAGTAATCGGGCCTCGTTTATGTGAAGAAGGGAATGTTTTGACCATGTCTGGGATGTCAGCACGGACTGATCGGAACAGAGGAGTATTAATACCTTGGTTCCGAGGCTCCAGGTCGGTGCATACTGTGACGCTGCTTATCAGAGCCGGCTGGCGGAAAGGTCTTTTCTGGTACAGCGTCAATGAAAGATCCTCAGAACCTGGCGATTCACTTCACGTATTCAATCAGTGACGAGAAAAACAGCCACTATGGATGCAAACGGATGCTCACAAGCTAAATTCCTCGTTCCATACATGATGCGACCCTCTGGCGGTTGTTGTCGTCCTATGGGTCTGCGTGCCAGCACGAATTTCAAGATACATCTTGCTTAAAAAGTATAATTTAGATTTCCTAAGCCGTATAGCTAGAAATATATTTTTGAAATGTGATCTTGACGGCCCCGATGGGAAGGAAATACTGTACCGGCGAAGGTGAGTTCAGTTTTTTCGGACCTGAATGCGACGGCACAATCAATACTTGTCTACCGGGAGTCTTCAGATGCGTACTTGTAGTTGCGATCCATTTAATTGTGGATATTTTCGTTCAGGGCGACGTCGACGCAGAATGGGACGGGGGAACTTGAAGGCGCTGACTGAGGGCCAATGTCGTGGCATTTTGAGGCATGCGTGGCATTGCTCGAAATGAATGCTGTAGCGCCGCCTCGGTTTGAGCCAAGTGCTGTTAAACCCAAGTCAAACCGACTGGTTTCCATCGGATGCCGCCGCCTCGTGTGCATCGTGAGGCACAGAAGCCCGAAATAGACAGCTTTTGTTTACATGTCTTTGTCACTCTTTGACTCATCCCCGTTTAGTCTAGCGTCTCCTTCCGTTCAAGGAGCCCCGCGGTATCCGAGTATATACAAGAAGGCGGTATCCCGTCATTCGCCGCCTCAATCTATGCGCTCTCCCTCATGACCCGCCGCGGCATATAGTGGCGACTTGCTTCCCATCAGCCCTTTACATGCCACGCGTGCCTTTCGGACGGGCATTAATATTGTGACAATGGTGGCTCCTTTACTTGGCTCCAGGACCACGCGCCTCCCGCCCTTTGCGGTTTCCATCTCGGGGCGGGGTTTTTCGTGTAGGAGGCGGGTGCAGCATGACACCTGTCTGCATCGTGGACTCCGGACGATTGCAGCTATGCAGAGCGCAGTATGACAAGACATCCGCAGCACGCTGTCACCGCCCCTAACGTCTCCTGCTCGTCCCAGTGCTAACGTCCACCCACATCACTCGCGGTGCGGTCGAGGTAGTTCGCACTCGTCCCTGTCCTGCGATGTTTCCAGAACGCCGAGAGCTAATTTCCATCAGCTCTTCTTTATCTCCAGCGCATCAGACTTGTGATCATGCTGGAGTAAGGAGAAGTGTGCGCGCTTTGTCCACAAATGGCCAAAAATGGTACGTGGTCGATTTTCCACCCTTGTCCTGTCCGTGCCCTTTATCCAGGTTCGCGCGCTCTTGTTAACGAAAATCAGACCTCTGTTCTTGATCTCGTTGATCGAAGATCAAGAAATGAGGCCGCGGAGAATGAGAACTTGCGAGTGATTCGCTGGCCATCTTTATCGCTGTGCCATAAACTCTCTTTGAAAAAATAAATACGAGTCAGTCATCATTCCGTTCCTGCCATCCATGCACTCTCCCGACCTTCCTCACCTCCGCACCCTGTTTACTTGACACTGTCGGCAAAAGTGCGTATCTACCCTTATAACCGATTTCCGTTTTTCTCTCGTACAGAAAGCAGCTTTGGTCAAGATTGAATTTTAGCGCTAGCCTTTTGCATTGGCTGATTTACCTCCCGTGCAGATCTGGGACTGGCATCAAAATTCAATCCTGACGAAGCTAGTTACTGTGTACGACGCAAGTCTCTCCAGCTAAACACCTCAGAATGAGGAAGAAAGAGGAAGCTCCTACCCTCCATAGCTTAGAGAGCAACGAAGATAATAGGCGCACTTTGGTAAGGATCTAGTGCGGCGTGCGTCAGAGTCAATCAAAAGACAACAACCCGCGGCGGTTTAGCTTTCGGGTAGTAACGGTACAACGCGTCAGAAGTTCAGTATCGGCTGCAATCGGCTGTCTCCGACACAGTACCGAATTCGCATCAAGTTCAATCGGCGACGAATGAAAAATAAAATGGAATACAATGGATGCTCAGTGATGCGTTGTGATTCTATAGCTATAGACCTGCCCTGCAGCACAACAGTAAACACGGACAGGTCGCAACAAGAACATTAATACCTTGGTTCCAAGGGGCTCCATGTCAGTGGGTACTGGGACACTGCATCGGTACTGGCTGACTAAAAGTTCTTGGTCGTAAGCTTCTTAAAACCCGCCGAGCCACTTAACGTATTCATTCAATCAGCGAGGAAAAAGTCGAATCATGGATGCCTATAATCGTTCCACGCATGTGCGTTATTACTCTGCTGCTTCTCGTTTTGCTGAGCAATGCAGCGTGCTGAAAAATGAACCTGTTTTTGAAGACTGGGAATATTTGAGTACCACAATATCACCAGAAATTGAAAAAGGGATAGTATACTATATCGCGCTGGGATCCTGGCCACCTAAGGGGTTTGGGCCCGTTTTCGACTTTCCACGGGGGATTTTCCCAGGTTCGTGGACCCTAGGCAATAGGCGCGCATCCTACGAAGAGATTGAGCATATTCATGATAATTTTGGTGCCGTTTTGAGTGCCCAACGAATTTAATTTTCAAGGATTTCCCCAAAAGGTAATTGATAGGGATCCTGGCCACCCTTAAAAGCCCATAGTTGGCGGCGAATGAGGGCCCACGCCGTTTACCATAGTGTACATTGGATCCATATGATGTATTTTGGGCACTTATATCATACATTGGACCTTGCAAAAGTAGTGTAGCGGAGATATTTTACAAAGGCCCTCGGCGGCGGGATCCATAATGCCATCTAAATCGGGTTGGTGCACCAGTGGTAACATGTTGTAAGTCAAAATAAGTGATATAGAGGTTCATTGGAACCCAATGAACTACCCTGAACACATAACTCTACTTTTGAGGTGTACAGTTGAGAACCCGACGTTTAATCTTTTTTTCGGGGTCGAATGGGTGATTTTCCATCTGCATTCATATCAGGAGGCAGGGGGAAGTGTTCAAGTGGTGTACTACAGAGTATATTAAGGCCTCACCTATCATGATGGATACTGCAAGGTGTTAGAACCATAGTCTTCAAGAGTCCATCGGTATCTCGAATTTCAGAGTGCGAACATTGAGTTTGTGTTACAGTTGTGTTGGCGAATTTGGTGATGCAGAGCAAGTTTTCCGCCAGGTGCTGCATGCCCAGAAGGAAGCAACACGGCCTAGCAAACGAATGAGCACTCAAAGTCCCGGATCCACCGCGCATTGGTTGAGAAACAAGCGAGACGGTCGTTCGGGGTTAAGAAATTGATGTTCTCACCCTTCGGACCGCGATCAACCCGGGCACAGTGTTGGATCAACTCATCACTTTGGGTTGAAATTTGGTCTCAAGGTGCGCAATGGGTCATATTCCATCATGCAAGTACAAAGGGGAAATATTATATGCTCCAGTGTCTTATATTTGACCTGTGGCCAGCTTCCTAGTGTGGCCAGGATCCTAGTCACTGATAGTACCGGTAAGTTGAATCTTCTCGAACTTGAATGTGTCGTTCTTAGAGCTGGAAACGTCAGGCGCGCAATTCTCGTTACCGTCCGTCTGGATAAGAAAATAATTTCTTGAGCGAGTCGGTCACCAGTAGCCTCCACTAGTAGATGACGGCGCACAGGCACAAATAAATATCTTGGCCTTTCAAGTCGCCGGCTATATTTGGCAACCTTACCCGACTGATATGAGGACGACGAGAATTAATAAGCTGCATAATAGCAGGGCCCAGGCCCAGCATACTCTGCTAGCGCTTCTGCATTCAGCGAGACGTCGCCTTGTGATTAGTCGCTTGGTATTTTCTAGACGCCGGAGTAGGAAGGCAAGGAGAGTGATTTGGTCGTGCTTTGAGTTCTCACCTGGAACGCGGGATTGTAGAGAAGCTGCCGGTTTCGACTCGGATTATGGATCAAGAATGCAGCAGCTGAGTTGGGCGCAGTTTGTCGCGGAAACCCAAGTACTATAGAGTCGCCTCCGGCCGATTCCGAGTCAGTTGGCCATTACACCAAATCCAACGGAGGGTTTCCACTCAGACAGTAGCCAGAGGAGTCCAAGGGAAGCCGGACGAGGTCGGACAATAAACCAGTCCGGCAGCTTCCGGAGCCAAATGACTCACTCATTGAAATTCACCATGAGTTCGGCAACGACCGACGGCGCGCCCGTACGGGCACATGTCTTTCCTCCATTCCTTCGCAACCACCTCTACTACGCCGCGCCGTCTTGTAATGCAGCCGTCCACCGACGATCACACATATCAGCGGGCGCTGCGTGCTTCGTTGTCTAGATGGCTTCCGGTACTGGCCAGCCTGCTTGCTCGCGCACTTTCATCACACTGCGGCTCCCATCCCTCCGCCATTCGACTAGCTACGTCCGCCTCTGCCCTCACGCTGCCACCTTCCTCAAGGTTCCCTATCCGGGGTCTCCCATCTCACAGTGTTCATTGTCGTACATAATCTGGGTTCGACAATCCCTAAGCCCCTCCATTTGCGCTCCTCTTCCTCTCTCCGCCTACCCACAAGGATAGCCCGCTTGTGGAACCGTACCACGAGTGCCAAGCCTCCCAACCGCTCCAAAGCGCAGCCCTATGCGCGCCGATTGCGCCCACTACCGCCCGACTGCAATGTAGTCTCCGCTGAAGCACGACCTGCAGCTCGGCTGACTTGCTAGTGGATCCTGCAAGTATTCAGTCCGCGCAGTCATCACGGCCAGACGCCTTCAGCGCTACTTCGCCTGTGGCTCCACCCGACCGTCTCTTCGGAGTCCGCACAGCTGGGCAAGCAGAACAGGATGCGAGACAACGGGACCTGCGACTGCATGACATTCTATGATGGAGATAGGACGCGGATGAAGTTTACAGACGTAGTGGTAGGACGGCAAGCAGATTGAGGGACGGGACGGCCGCGCGGCGCTGCTCATGATTCTATGGCGAAGAGGGTGATCACGCGTGAGTTATGTCCCAGCGTCGTTTACGAGCGACGGATGCTATCGGGCCCCGCTTCTCCCTAGTGGTACGTTTCGTGCCCTGAGCCGCAGCAATATGCCAGTACCTCCCCGCGGTTAAGTCCCACTCCCGGTTACCCGGTGATTCTCCACCTCCAATCAGGAGTGGCGCTGCCTCCTCGTCAACAACAAACCCAAGCCCAGTACCACCACTCTACATGCTTGCATGCTACATGCACCATTCGGATGAGGTGGCTTCTCAACTTGGCTGTGTGACCATACACCACCTTAACACCGTTTGTCTTGCTTTCCAACTTTCCACTTCCCGAATCTCTCGATAGGCCTTGTCGGTGACGGCGACGCCATCGTGCGTTCTGTGCCACGGGGTGCTTGCTATACAGAGCGCGGCGTGTGTGTGCTTCCTCTGCTACAAGACCTCCGCCCCAGGCTGTCGCCTTCCTTTTCTAGGCCTTTTCCCCTCTTATTACTCTCAGCAATCCCGAATGCCTGCTAGCGATCGGCCACATCACCCCGGTGCACGGCCGATTTATTCCTCACTTTGCCCGGTCATCGAGCGTCCTCTCCCTCAGTTCCTCCGCCAATGTTTGACCGTGCCCAAGCAGGTGCGATTCATTCTAGTGCAAAACTCCTAGTTCTTCTCTCACGTGCATATGTTATAGCCTCGGCGGTCAAGATCGTGTTGAGACAGCAAGAGAATATTATTTGGCGAATATTATAATCACGGCGCATATACCTTCGATGAACTTGGTCACAGCAACATCCACTGCGCCCCAGATCTCCATCGCTCTCCCATGATAAAATTTTATGCTATCGGAGTCCACCCCTCGAGGTCGAACAAGAAACGGTCCTTATTTGCGCCTACGCATTGCGGATTCTGGTTTTCCAGCGTCGGCAGACGCCCCACAAGCTCCATGTAGGTGACACGGTTTGGCCCGATCCCGAGGAGTTCATTGATGAGACTGTCGGTAAAAAAACCGCACGACTGGCCCGCCTCCGAGGTCCACTCGTACGCTTTCTCCTGCTCCCCGCATGCAGCCAATAGTACATGTGAGTGGATGTTGCAGTAAGACAAGTCATCGTTCCCCGACAGTGTCTCCTGCAATGTGCGGTCCAGATTCTGTGGAATCGGCATGGGCGTCAAAACAGATCGCACAGGGCGGATGCTTTGTGTCGACGTCGCATCCCGTGTCATGCCTCCGGAATGACAACAATCGAAGATGACGGTCTGAATTAGAATTTGGTATGTCATTGCTCATTAACCAATAAACAGGACGCACAATATTGTTGCCTTTTTTCGTCGCGAGCCTACTGAGCAGTATGTTGATCGTCCGGTCGGGTATTCCATGGATGTCTTCTCCATCTAGCGTTTTCATTCGCTCGTCGTACGGCACTAGTGTTTCGATCTTGCCGTCTATGGAAGGCCACGACTCCGGAGCTTTAACGCGACTACCGTGCCCGGCGAAATAAATGATAATGGTATCGTCTTTCTCAATACTCGAATTATCGATGAGGTGGGCTTGGAATTTTTCGAGAATGGCGTCTCGTGTAGCGTCAGCGTTGAGGAGGAGGACAATTTGCGATTCGGGGAATCGGTGGGTCAAAAATGTCTTGACCGTCTGAGCGTCGTTCTCACAACCTTCGAGATTCTGTATGGAGTTCGATTGGTACTGTTTTCCAGTCAAATGGTATCGGCAACGCCGGGTAAATTAATGCAGACCTCATTTATCCCAATTATGAAGGCGAAGACACGAGTCATAACAACCTCAGGCTTTGGTTCTTGCACTGGGTATGTGAGCTTCACAGTCACAGTGGAATTAGAAGAAATACCTGTGAATTTTTTTATTTTTAAGCCTAAAAATGCCCGGCAAATTAGTGTTGCTTTATCGGAGATGTCAGGGGCGGCACCTCTCGCTACGGTCAAGTTGGCTAGAATACGGAGGATCGTTTGACCACAGCAGGAGATGCGGATAAAGAATATGGGGAGGACGGGGCGGTTTATAAAATCGACTCAATTTAAGATCCGCCGCTTCCACAAGCATGCAGGGTCGTTGGTGGATCGAGCTAATGTTCGTCCGGCCTTAGCCGCTTCTCATGTCATTATCGTGCATTCAGATGAGGTGTATATCTATCTAATCTTATCTATTTCCTTATAAGCTTAGTCCGAACCTTATATTGCGCCAATCAAAGCGGTCGGAGTTCAACTCCGGTGTGTTGTTTTTAGCCACTCGATCGTGAATCCCCCTCTCCCACCCCTTCACAACGTTCACATACGCATGCCATTATCGCATGTTCGTAATGACAGCCTTGGTACAGGTTCGTTCAATTATTCGGCCCGGCCCTCGCTTATGACCCATTCAATAACTTCTCTACTGTTTCAATCTGGGACTGATCCTCCTCCTCCTATTTCTCAAGTCTATCTGGTTCCAACAACGTACGTTACGTATGGTGTGGGCGGAAACCGGGACAGAATCCATTATCGTAAACACATCTGCAGATTCACTTTGTTCTCAATCCGTCGACCTGAGCACGGAGTACACGAGGCCCTTGTATATGCCCAGAGACAGATTCTCTCGTTCTTACGACAAAAAAAAAAGTGCAAACTGTATCATCATCGAGAAGTGGTACCCCCGGAACTATTTGCTTCGAAAATAAACCGCGTTCATGATATTTGGACCGGGCCGTGTAATACTACTAGTACCTAAGTAGGCAAGATATATCGCGGCGCGCGCGCATCGGAAAAAGCGCGTAAAAAGTCTAATCAGGCGGAGGATAATAGTACCAGACGACTTGTGTAAGGAGCGCCTTGGGCTAATACACTGTCTGTCTAGAAAGACAACAGGTGACTTCCCTTTCCGTCATTATTCAGCGACGCAGGGGCACGCAAGCTTGAGAACAGTGTAATCATGATAAATTTGGACACGTCAACGCAGTTAAATGAAATCTATCAGGTTTGTAACAGAATCAGGACGTCCTGATTTTTAGTCTGAGTCATTCGGTAGTGCCTGCTTGGATGCCATATTCGCGAGGTTTCGGCGCTACTTATTGGGGGAGCTGCGGCGCCGTGTTGAGCCTCTGCGTCCCTGTTCTAAGCGCCGAATGTTCAGTGTTCTCGCTGTATCTCGGAGCTTGGATATCACCGAGAAAAAGGATGGACTTGATCCAACACCTTGCTGGAGCCCGCATTTAATGTGTAGTTAATGTTCCATTTCAACAGTAACCGTAGGCCATAATTTCCACATACATCCCAGAAGACAAACAGGAGTCCGCTCCGAGTACGAAGGATCATGGTGTTCCAAGACTTCGGTTCAAGCTTGAAACATTCGACATCGCCCAGTGACGTCGGTTCGAATGCTTCTTACTTATTTTTTGTACGGCGGAAAGCACTCTAACTTTGCCCGATGCGCCTGGTGATGCGGGAAGACTAACAGACGACAAAACGCAAGGGATGAGATTCTAGTTGAAGCGTCTGTCGACATCGCGGGGCTTTCTACCTGACTTTTTTTGTGCGAGGAGAAAATAGGACTAGTACGGAAGACTAGCCTTTTTCTGACGCACCGGAGCAGCATTTGTAGATAAAATTGTTAGATCTACTTACATCCCTAGATATCTGCAATCCAGCCCTGATACACTGCCCCTCTTCGAGGGGCGTCTGAACATGTTCCAAGCAGATGATTGGACCACGAGTTTGCAGAGATTCGTATTCAATTTCCCAGTCGATGATGTAAGACATGAGAGCATGCGGACTCCCGCAGGCGGCAGAGCAGCTTCGCGGACGACGTTGTAACGCCAGGCAAGTTCAATCGGCAGTATCAATCCGCATGATTCGGACTCGGACACCACTTATAAAAAACGAGGATGAACTTGCATGATGCAACCTCTGGTCTCGAATCATTGGAGATCGCTGCACATGCCTGGGAGAAATTCGAGTTGGATAGAACGCTCCACCCTTCTCGAAGATCGAAGATCTTCTGAGCTCACGTCTTCAGGGCTGACGGCGTAAGAGCATGCAGGTCAACCTTCATTCTTGCTGTTACAGTATGCTGTAGATTTCCCTATCGTTGGTAACTAGACACGCGGTTCCGATCTAGCCGTGATGTTCCCTTAATTTCGGCTACTATTATAGCTGTGTGGCTGTAGAATTATCTACAGCTTTACTTGGGATCTTTATATTTACTGTAATCCGGGGACCGGTAGAGATGTTAATTCGTACACAGGTTCGAAATGGCATCGTGTATGTCCAATTTACCGGCAACGCTACTGGGTGACTTCCCGTAAGGTAAATTTATTCTGGGGGAATATTTCGGCGAGATGCCGAGGCAGCTGTCAGGACCCCATCAGTTCGGTCAACCTAAAGCAGACACAGTTTATTCTGCATCACTCGAATAAACCTAAATCCTGGAGGGGGGGTGCCTACCCCCCCTCCAGGATTCTGTAGATTAATAAACCTTTTGGGACAATATTGATTGATCGCCACATCCATCACCAACTCCCCACATCCTTCGATAGCCTTCGATTCGTACATGGGACTTGGGAAAGACCGCCCATTGTCGTTCTTCAAGACAGGAATCTCACCCGAGAACATAGTGTGATGTTTTCTGACCATTGATGCCGCTTTTTGCGGGTGGAGAGCCACTAAATTGATTTCTTTTGAACAGCCGTATGTTTTGAGTTCCCGCCTTCAAAGTGAGTCCGACGAAGCCGTGCTCGCAGCCTTAGTGTTCTCTGAGGCTACAGAGATTGTGGTAGGTTCAGGGGGTTTGGATCGCACACGTGAGCGGCCTCGTCAACAGACTAAATTATATCCTGTAGTTGCGGGAAACCTGAACCGCCTGAATATCTAGTCTCTCGTGGACAGACGCTTCAACAAATGAGCTCGTGCCTCGCTTGTTGAAGTCTGTTGTTTACCGCGGGGGTCCGATCGTGTAGCGGTGTTATTACGCAATCGCGGAGTTTGAAATTTGGTAGGTAAATGCTCGAACGCTGGTTTTCGTAGTCTTCTACGTCCCCCTTTGACTCGAAACCTTCATATACAGAGTATATATACCTCAGGGATGTGTCTGCAATTTCCCGTCATCCATTTTGAGCCAGTCTTGATTATTTTAATGATGTGCATCGAAAGAGCACGTGATTCAGTCGCGCAATTTACACAACGGATTACAAGCCACGTTTCGGAATTCTGAGGAGATAGAACTCCAGGCACAGGTCAGGCAACCTATTCTGTGTCAAAAGACTATGAAATAAGTGATAGTTTACGAAAAGGTGTACGCGACTTGAATTCAAACTCCGCGATTGCGTAATAAGGCCGCTACACGATCAGACCCCCGCGGTAAACACAAGACTACTGAATATCCATGTATTGATCCCATCACTGGCGCCTTCAAACAAGCTCGCAGAGTAAATTTACCTTACGGGAAGTCACCCACTAGTCGAAGCCTTAATACCCTATCCTATCCTCCAAGCGCAATACCAATATGCAGCCTGAATGAGCCTGTGTTTCAACTTGGAGACGGAACCTGGAAGAATAAGAAACCATCGGTCGATCCATCATCCATCGCCCCATCGGGCCGGGAAACGCCATACAGCTCAAACGGCAAGCCTACCTACATACGCCACAATCAAGTCGCGGTTACCGCAAGTTTACCTCCGCCTCCGTCCCGGCACTCCTCTTCTGTAAGTTGTAACCTGTAGGCGTGGGTAGACATCTTCCTCCCTCTTCCGCATTTGCTCCTACCCCCTTCCACCGTCACGGGAAGCCGTCTTTGCGGCGGGCATCGATACCAGTAACGCCAGCAGATTGACATCCACGGGCTGTGCGTTTATACCACCAATGTATTGGATTGCACGCGCGCTGCCCTGGCCGCAGGATCGTGTGCTGCATCCGGGGACGCCTCCCAACGCAGATCTTCAGGGCCATAGAAAAACACAATCCGCGTCATCTTCGAGGCAGCACCTGGACTTACCTGGACACCCGACTACTCGTCTCGGCTCGGGCGATTCCTCCCTGTGCATCTGGCACGAATACATACCGATCTCGCTCGGCGGCGCTCATTACGGCTGGGTGCGTCAACGCACTCAAGTCCCTCCACTCGCCGATTACGCCCACAACAGGACGATTGGGATAGCATTTCTGCTCAAGAATGGACGCAGTAGTCGAGTGGCAAGCAGACTGAGGGACAGGAAGGCTGTGCTGTGGGTTGCTGGGGCGCGTTTCACGGACGGAAAACTGGCGAGGTATGTCCTAGTGCCGTTTACGATCGACGGGAGCTTACGGGCGCTCTTCTCCCTGGTGTTATCATGCATTTCGCACCCTGGGCCGCAGGAATATGCCAACTGAAGGTTTTGCATTCAGAGCTGTATAATACATCCGGCTCGCCTAGGAGTGCCGTTCTCCGCCGTTGGCCACGCTCCCGCGGTATCTGACGGATCCCTACCTCCACTTATGGCCACACGCAACGTACGGTCGCGCTTTGCTTCCCCCCGCCGCCCCGGGTACTCTGTCACTCCCCGCCGGCCCCTGCGCGCGCAGGGATTTCGCTCCTCAACTGGCTCCGTGACCACGGACCCCCTCCAAGTGCATTTATGCGCACCCACGGCGCCCAGTATCTGTCTTACGCGTCTCGGAATGGGCCCTGTCGGTGATGGCCATACCGCCGTGCGTTTCGTGCAGAGAGGCGCTTGTTCGTGTTCAGGCTGGTGGAGGCCTCGGCGCCGCATTTATCTGGATCGCGGAAGCAGCCTGCAGAGCGAGGCGCGTGGTGCTCCTCTACACGGCATCCGGCAGTAGTAGTAGTACGCTGTCGCCCCTGCTCGTGCTAGCGCTACCACACATCACTCGCGGGAGTCGGCGGGAAGTCATAGCTCTGGGAAGAAATACTGTCCGTCGTCTTCGTTCCTCCGCTCCAGATTCAATGCTAAATGAAGCTCGTAGGTAGCGCCTGTGGGCCTCTGCTCCCGTGATGCGAGACGGGGGCAGGGAACCCAAGGACTACATACTCATGAGTGGGCACGCTGGAGGATGACACAGGAAGTAACGTTGCGCAAACTCAATCGCGTGCCACACATGTTTATTCTGCTCATCGTGCCCGGTGTGCGCGCCATGCCAAAAATGGTATGTTGTCGGCTTCCGTTATCCACGTCCTACCTGCCCTTCGTGTCGGTGTCTCGATGCGCTCGTTTCCGCTGTCTGCTTTGTCCCACGCGCGCCCATCTCCGGTGCGCAGGATCATGTGGGGTATGGTGCCCTCGGAAGCATTTGGCGGAACTGCTAAAGCACCGCACTCCCGTCGCTTCCCCTCTCACGCTCTTCTTCATCATCCCCGGCTGATGCTTGCCTACAGCTCTGATTCGGTCGCTTCATCGACCTCGCGGCAGGACGGCGGCATGGGACAGTAAACGTCGGAAGTCGCAGGTTCAGGGAAGGAGGCGTACCGCGCTGTAAGTACCTTGTTTCAGCTGTTAAATTTCGGTCAGACTTTACTACCCTAAACCTTAAGTAAAAAGGGAATACCTACCATTTTATCGCAACGTATGGAGCGAGAGACGAGCTAGATAAATTTCACTCCGATTTCCGCAGAATCATACAGGTCAACCGCCTGGCTGGGCAGAAAGGAAGAAAGAAATACGGTCTACATATCTTCTCCTCGGACGAGTGCACCGAGTACATTGGATAACTGCTAATCTAAATTTTACGGAGAAAATAAGCAACGCGGCTCTTCAATTCATACTCTACCGTCGGACTACAGGACCTGCACTGCCAAGATACCGTTCTTCGGCGCTTCTTTGGCAATCCTCCCGTATCCCATTAAATTGAACTTTGGCAATCCTCCCGTATGCCAACCTGGATATTGTGACCCGGAGATTATTTCTATCCTGAAGAATGCACTTAGACTGTCCACATTTGAGTTTAGTCAACAGCTATGAAGGACAGAATAGTAATTCTGTAGAGCACACAGCTATATCTCTCTCTTTATAAATTCGCGTTGTCCGAAGCCTTCAAACTCCGCTCGGCCATCTCCGACTCGGTCGGATGCATCATTCGCCCCCGGCTTTTGTCCGCTTCGGGGCCTTCTTGCCACTTTTCACGACTCCTTCGAATATAATATGACTCTGTTCCCCAACCGACGGTACCTCCCCGACTAAATTTATTTATCCCCCTTACAGAAACACAGGCGTGAAAAAAGTTTGTTGACGGCCAACACTACTGTAACATGCTGCAGCAGAAGCTTTGTCTGAGACGTGGTGCCACGACAGAACCTGGGAGGCGAAGTGCCAGGAGCGCTCCGCGCCCCCGGCGCGCTCTTGTGGCTATTCTGGTTAATGAATTCTTTAAGGAGAACACAGACTGGCCGGAACAGGAATATCAACACCTTGGTTCCAAGGGGCTCCAGGTCTATGCGTATTGGGACACTGAATCAGCACTGGCTGGCTAAAATCTCCTGGTCGTAAAAACGCTCTTGGTCGTAAGCTTCTCAAAACCAGCCGATTCACATATTCAATCAGTGAGTAAAATGTCGAATCGCGGATACCTACAATCGTTCCACGCATGCGCGTCATTACAATGGTGCTTCTTGTTTCGTGGATCAATGCAGCATGCTGAACAGCGAACCGGGAATATTTGAGTACCACAATATCACCAGAAATTGAAAAAGGGATAGTATACCGGTAAGTTGAATCTTCTCAAACTTGGATGTGCCGCTCTTAGAGCTGGAAACGTCAGGCGTGACATTCTCGTTACCATCCGTCTGGATAGGAAAATAATTTTTTGAGCGAGAGTAGCCTCCACTAGTAGATGACGGCGCACGGGCACGAATAAATTCTTGGCCTTTCAAGTCGCTGGCTATATTTGGCAACCTTACCCGCACTGATGTGAGGACGACGAGAATTCATAAGCTGCATAATAGCAGGGTCCAGGCCCAGCATACTCTGCTAGCGCTTCTGCATTCAGCGAGATGTCGCCTTGTTATCAGTCGCTTAATATTTTCTAGACGCCGGAGTAGGAAGGCAAGGAGAGTGATTTGGTCGTGCTTTGAGTTCTCACCTGGAACGCGGGATTGTAGAGAAGCTGCCGGTTTCGACTCGGATTATGGATCAAGAATGCAGCAGCTGAGTTGGGCGCAATTTGTCGCAGAAACCCAAGTACTATAGGGTCGCCTCCGGCCGATTCCGAGTCAGTCGGCCATTACACCAAATCTAACAGAGGGTTTCCACTCAGACAGTGGCCAGAGGAGGAGTCCAAGAGGAGCCGGACGAACAAACCAGTCCGGCAACTTCCGGGGCCAAATGACTTACTCATTGAAATTCACCAACAAGGCATGAACTCGGCAACGACCGACGGCGCGCCCGTACGGGCACATGTCTTTCCTCCATTCCTTCACAACCACCTCTACTATGCCGCGCCGTCTTGTTACGTCCGCCTCTGCCCTCGCGCTGCCGCCTTTCTCAAGTTTCCCTATCCGGAGCCTCCCATCTCGCAGTGTTCATTGTCGTGCATAATCTGGGTTCGACAATCCCTAAACCCCTCTCTCTGCGCTCCTCTTCCTCTCTCTGCCTACCCACAAGGATAGCCCGCTTGCGGAGCCGTACCACGGGTGCCACGCCTCCCAACCGCTCCGAAGCGCAGCCCTATGTGCGCCGATTGCGCCCATTACCGCCCGACTGCAATGTAGTCTCCGCTGAAGCACAACCCGCAGCTCGGCCGACTTTCCAGTGGATCCTGCTAGTATTCAGTCCGCGCAGTCGTCACGGCCAGAGAGTTAACTTTTTGGCTTGCAAAAGTGGCTTGCACCCGCGCAGAATGGCTTGTTTCAGGCGGGGGCGTGGATTTGGGTGGGATCACCCGCCCACGCCCGGCCAATCGGCTTGCAAGCCACTTTGATGGCTTGGCAAGCCATTCCGCCAACTTGATCCCAGCCAAATAAAACAAGTGGCTTGTCTACATTATGTCGTTATTTCGTCCCAACTAACTTTTTCTTCCCTCACAGTAGGGTTTCCTGAGGCATTCCTTGAGGTGAACACAATAAATTCCATAATTTTGCGCTATAACTGTGAATATACACTGTACGGCACAACCATGACTAGGATTAAGGCCATTTGGGTTAAAGAACTTGTGGCTTGTGCTGCCCCACAAATTGATATAGTCTGTCACTGAATGAATATGCTCAAGGAGCAAAGACAATTGATAAACTCGAAGCTCGGTGGCATTCATTTGACCCGCTTGACTGTGAGTTCAATTTCTTTTCATGGGGAGCCCCCAAAAATATGACGGTCAATATTTAGACCCATGAAACAAGCATTAAAGACTCTCGTGAGAAGCAACACAGCTTCCACAGTATCTCCTCTGGCATTCCTGCGGAACCTGCCAGTCGATCAGATTACTTGGTTTTGACTGTGGAGTTACTGGGGAGCTGAAATTTTTAACCATTTATGGCGGAAGAGTTATTTGACACCATGTGAGGCAGTATACACCCACTGCATGATATTTGAGCTCTTAGATGGGATTCAGGGTCACCGACAGAATGGCTTGTGCACGTGACACACGCCGGCCAAATGGCTTGCGTCAATATCTCAGGAATGATTTATGTATTCACCGTAATTCGACTACAAGATGGAGAAGTTAAGTCGGAGGTACATTTTGTATGTTTTGGTGTGACAGGAAACTCTAGAACAATGGTTGAAATTAATTGCAGCGGAGGCGGGGGCACCGCCACCGAGCAGAATGGCTTGCGTCCGGCGTGGAGCAAGATAGAGTAAGGAATCCATCAAATTGATGGCCATTCATTTAAATTCGTTGTAATGGTATAGATCAAGGACCAGTGGAAACAGAAACTCAATTATTAGGCAGATACAGAACATTTAGGAACAGCCATTGGCATACTAGTACATTCGATCAAAATACAGTCTTGCTAAGGACGAGATTGTCCGATGAGGAAGAGAGTAGAAAAGAGATTATATTTTCGGAGAATATCAGTGGACATGAATGGACTTGGCATTCCGTCCAAATATATGAGTGAGTACAAGGGTGGTCTGTCGATTGGTGTTGCGCGGCCGTGGACCACAGACTAGTTTGGCGTGGGCATTCATAGGGAATGGCTTGGGCGTGGCCTGGCGTGAGTAGATTGGACGTCATTGAGGAAGATTCAACAGCTCAAATGACTTACAAATGTGTGGTTGGATAATACCAAATGAGACGGGTGGATCATTCGTTCTTCCCAATTCAGGAGCATTGGATGATTTGACTGCAGTAAGGGAATAGGTGACCTTGATTTATGCCAGATGAGCAGAACCGAGTTCCCTAGTTCAAAAGTCGCAGTCGCGATCAATCACGGCGGCGAGGTTGATCGGAATGTCCCGAAGGTAGTACGGGATAAAATAGACGATGGCGGCACAGTAGTGAACATTAATGAACCAAATGCCCTTGGTGAAGATGTGTAGTGTAGCCGACGACAAGCCAAGCCACATCACAAGCCACGCCGTCCACGCCCGCCCCACCAAATTCAAACTCCGCTAAGGGGCACAAGCCATTCCGTAAAGTCTGGTCACGGCCAGACCCCTTCAGCGCTACTTCGCCTGTGGCTTCTCCCGACTGCATCCCGCAGACGCAGTGGTGCGCCCCGCAGATTTTGAGCGGGAACAAGACCGTGCTGAGGGAAAATTGCGGCGCGCTGCCCATCATTCTATGGAAGGTATGTCCATCGTTGTTTGGGAGTGACCAAAATTGACGGGCTCCGCTCTCCCTATTTCTGTCTGACGAGAGCCTTTTTCTGTAGGGCTCGCTTTCGCTACTTTTATCCACTCAAGCTCTGCCCGTGTTTGGGGATGAGCTGGGCTCCGGCCTCTTGGCCGCGGCCCAGATCAAGAGCGTGCATGCGGCTGGGGAAACCCACAACGCTGTAGGCGCGTCCCCAGCCGAACGCACGCCGAACCCACCACGGGCCTCAGCGTTAGTTTGTTTTACTTAGTCCATTTCGTTCACTTGTACATTATTGAGAACCTAACTATACATCACTATATTCTGCATGTAACGGCGCTAGCAAGTCTAGGCGGCGCCAATAGACCTTGAAGGCGTCCGACTGCCACCTTCCCATCGCCTGGACCACGTCTGGGTTGACCCCTGCCAGCAACAACTCTGTTGTGCCCCCGATCCTGAAGGTATGTCCCGTACGCGCTGGGAACCCGTGGCGCGACCAGATTTCATTGCACCGGCGTAGCATCTTCTTGCGTGTTAAGCAGATGAGATACCCCCTCGCGTTGCGATGTGAGAAAAGCGGCATGTCGGGGGGAATGCGATTGATGCTCAAGTGGTTCTCTGCCGCGCGGATGGGATCGGACGCGCCGTTCTGCCTGCATAACATTGCGTCGTCACCTCTCGCACCCTTCGTCTTAGTGTACGGGAGGCGTAAGATGCGCGACCCCGCCCTTGTTGACGGTTCCTTGAGATCTGCGGCTGTAGGAATCCTGCCGCGCTTGAACGAGCCCTGCGTCGTGGAAAGTATCTCCCCCAGCCTCGCTTGGCCCCAGAATGCACAACATGCCGCTGCGAAGACCGCTGCGTCCTTTGGGTCGTTGTGGTCTAGCTCTGCCTCGAGTATGTCCAGCATGGCGGCGGTGACTGGAGGTCTGGCATCCTTCTTCGACCCGGAGGGAGCTGCCTTCTCCACGCCCCGCAGCACGTACCGCAGGCGCAAGCCGCCGTGCCACTCCACGCCCTGCACAATGTGCCACGCTTTGACTGCTGCTATTGCGCCCCTTGCCGTGACGCCCGCTATCTCCCCGACCCGCGAGGCTGCGAACGCGCACAACAGGAACTCACTTGCCGGCAGCCGCTGCTCCCTGCTGACCCCTTCCTTGTCGCAGAACCGGAAAAAGCCCTCTAGACTGTTGCCGTACTTGTCCAGCGTTGACTCCGCCCAGGTGTTCTGTATGGCGCGTTGGATCTTTCCTTCGGCTTCCGCAGAGAGTTTTGCTGGTTTCAGCGGCTGTCTTCTGGGGCCAGCCGTGAATGCGCCGTACGGCCTTGACGCCGTGCGCTTCTGGCTGCGCCTGATGGCGTTGTCGACGATAGCTCGAGCGGCGCAGAGAGACATCCGGCGAGGTGTGGTGGGCGTGGTGAGCAAAGTGGCTAGTCGCCCGGTCACGTCACCCTGATTTGTCAGCCACCCTGGGCCCAAGAAATGTCTGTTAATTCTACTAGACGATGGCATTCAGGTTATGGTAGGCTAGAGTACGAAACCGAGTTGTAGATAAAGTCTTTGAGGTGTCTCGGTACCTTGGGCGGTGATGCGAAGAGGCGTGATCTGGGAGGGAAGTTTGCGCGCGAAGGTGCGTCTGCGATGTTTTCCTTCGATGGGACCCAGGAGATGGTGAACCATATCCCATGCTCGTGGAACAGGGGCAGTATGTGCTGTAAGACCGTGTTTTCCTGCGCATTGTACGACCTCCCGGCGGCCAACGCGCCTATCACCCCTTTGTTGTCTGACCGGAGGATGAAGTGGGCGTTGCGGTAGCCTGCGGCGATCATGGTGCGGAGCGCTAGTTCGACCGCCACCATTTCGCCCCATCCAATACACCGACCCTCTGAAAACCAACCCTCCTTATACTTCCACGCGAGCCACCGTCCCTTGAATGCGAAGCCCACGCCCCAACCCGTCGATGCGTCGACGTACACCTCGTCTGCTTCTGGCTGCGGTGGGTCGAGAATCTTCAGTTCGACTCGCGGCTGGCTGAGGGTCTCGCGCCACCACGCGACATCTACCGCGACCTTGTTCGCGACGCTGAACTTCACGAACGCGTTCACCGCTCTGCTGAATGACGCCGTCAGGCGGTATAGGTTGACCAGGCACGACCGGCCCTGTGGAGCGACGAACGCGCAATGGTTTAGCGTCCCGACTATGTCTTCAACCTCTTTGCGAGAGACCTTGGCGCCCACGACCCACGGCTCGAGCTTGACAAGGTACTTCACCTTCTTTGCCTGTGGCAGTGCTACGGTCCCTTCTGCGGCGTCCCAATCAAAGCCGATGTATGTGAAGCAGTGAGAGAATGCAGAGTGCTTGCTGAGTTCCCACGGCCAGCCAAGGTCGCTGGCGATCTCGAAGAACAATGATTCGTTGTATTTGTAGACGAATCGCCCGTGGGCCGCTCCTGCGGGGTATCGGAAGAAAACGAAATCGTCGACCCATTTGAGGATGTCGTCGACGGACATGAACTTGAGGAGGTGTACTAGTAGGTCCGCCAGCCGACCGAAAACTCCTGGCGCGCTGGTCACACCAAAGGAGAAACAGTTGTCGATGTGGACCTTGCCCCTCCAGGAAATCATTAGTTGCGTCCTGTCTTCCGGAAGCGATGGCACATTTCGAAAGGCGCTTTTCACGTCGAAGACGGACGCCTGCTGGAACGTTAGCCTCCCTTTTTCGCCCCCCCTTGCGCTTGACTTGCCTGGGTTCCTGGGGGCGCTTTCGCAATTATAAGGTAGCATTGGGCGAATGTGCCCCATCCACAGGGGAAGTCTTCTTTGTTTATCTGCGAATTTACCGACGGGATGTCTGGGTCGTTATACGGGTAAGAATGGTGGTTGAACATGCGCCATTTCCCTGTTGGCGGGTCTTTCTGGACGCAGCCTACCGGCAAACAATGGAAAGGGCCGATGGAGGCCTCGAGAAGGATGGGATCGAGTGGAACTGATATACGGCCAATCGCCTGTTCCTTTGCAAGATAGGCGTCAATTACGTCGGGATGTTCTGTTGCTGATTTCAAATTGTCTGGGATAAACGTCGTTGTAGCTGTGTGTGCTCTGTCCAAACCGTGAGCGAAGCCGAATCGGATGCCTTCCGGAACATCCCCGAACTCCTCTGTCAACCCCGCCTTCGCAATCCAGTGTTCCCACCGGTCCGCACGTAACGGGGTGACAATAGGAAAGAGTTCAGCAGGATGGGCAACGCTGCGCGGAGTGCGCAGTGCCACCTCTCCCGCCGTTGCCTGCGCCGCAGAGCGAGCAGACGTGCGCGTAAGGACATGGCGCGGGGCAGCTCGTCGCCCCCTTGTAGGCCCAGCATATGCGGAGGGAGGGGATGGGCGGGGCGAACATGTTGTTGCTTTTGAGGCGAATGCACCACTTTCCCTTCGTTGCTGGGCAAGTGCGCGATTCGTGCCCGTCCCGTCCGCTGCAGTACATGCAGCGCTCCTTCCCTCCTCCGGAGCCTTTCGCCTTGGACTTCGACTTCTGCTGCTCCGGCGATTCCTTTGCCGGTTGCTCTTCGTTCCGAAACCAACACTTGCCGCTTGGTGAACCATTGCGCTGCTGTTGCGAACGGTTACGGGCTGGCGATGGGGCTCGAAAGGACTGCGAGCCTCGATTGAGGCCCGCCTGGAGGGTGTTGTCTCGGTCGCGCGACACAATATTCTCCCACGTGTCCTTCTGCCATCGGCTGAAGTTGAAGGAATCCTCCACGAAGGCTTTGAATAGCTCGGTGTTGTACGCGCGGTACCGGCGGTAGTATAAGTGGAAATCCGAACGTGTGCGGATCCTCTTGAAGTGTTTTTGGACTTGGCCTGCCAACTTTTTGGCCTCGCCCCGTGGCTCGAAGAACTCCAGTATCGCCTCTATCAAGTGTTCGCCCGCTGTGATGAAATCGGCAGGCGACAGGTTGGCGTCGCCGTCCTGCGTGGTGTCTCTTTCCACCGGTAGGCCGTTCTCCAATGCGTAGCGCTTGCGCTGGGGATCGCGGTCCCTGTTCGAGTGCAGGCAATTCTCGGCCGTCAAGTCGCTCAACGGAAAGAAGACGTTGAGACCTCCCCGTAAGCTCGCCTTGACGTTCTCCGGGCATATCAGTCGGTGCGGGTCGAGGTCGCGGTCGTCATCTAACTTGATGATGCGCTTGACCTTTGGGCTGGGTACGGCGCCCCGCATCTTGACCACACTCAAATACTCTGGGTTACTCGTCAGCGGACGGTTCTGATTACGCGCTCAATGTACGACGGACGAGTCCGTCGTGCACCCCCCCTCGGCGCGCTGGCCTTGGGCCCCGGCTCACTGGCCGGTCTCCTACCCCCTTGGCGCGCTGGTGCAAGTGGGAAGGTTGGAGGGACACACACGCGGGCGCTTCCCTCCCTGGCACGCTGGCCGAGCCGAAGCACGCGGGCTTCGGCTCCTTGGCACGCGGGCCAAATATGCGCGTCCCTTCGCCTAGCTGGGGCCCTCTGGGCCCAAGCTGGCTAGTTGGATGGACAGCGTCTAGCCACGTGGGGCGGGTTGCACTGTGGAGAGAGGGAGTGGAAATGTAAAGGGGAAATTCTGCTCACCTTCGCTACCCGTCGTGAGTTTCATCATCTTTCCCGCTGGTCCCGATGCTACGAGTCTCGCGAGCGCTTCCCTGGTGAGTGTGACCCTATCCGTGCCCGGCTCGTATTCTATTTCGTCCATAGGGCTGTCCTCCGGCGAACGTGGTGTACGGCGTTTGGCGGGCGACGAGGACAAAATGGGGAAGTGGTGGTCGTACGGTGACCTGGGCGTCGCTGGTGATGTGCTCGGCCCTGGCGACGGCTCTGAGAAGGATACCCTACGAGTGTTCTTCTTCTTCCCTTTCGCCGTCTTCGGGTGCTGCACGTTGGGCATGGCGTCCTCGGCCTCCTCGATGGAGATGGGCCGTGCGTTCTTGCCCGTCTTGGACTTCTTTGTCGGGCGCTTGGGGGTTTGCGTCGCGCTCTCCTCGGTGGGAACGCGTTTTCGGACCCGTCCCCGCGACGCCACCCGTTTCGGCAGGCGGGATGGTGACCTGGCCCGTTCGCGCGAGTTTGATAAACTTGCGATGCATGCGGACCTCGCCCGGATGGGTGGGATGCGGGGGCGGCCACGCTGTTTGAGCTGCTCGATTGGCGACGACGGGTTGGGATTGGTGCGTGTTGGCGACCGCGACGAAGACACTCCCGACCTCTTGGCGATCTCCTCGTCTTCGTCGTGCTGTGACAGGGAGTGCTTATCGCCGTTGTTGAAGCCGAACTCGTCGTCTTCGTTGAACGCGCTGTCCCACAACGCCTCAAGTATGGCCCTCTCCTCCTTCCTCCCCTTCCCTACATCCCCCTCGCTCCCCTCTTCCCCACCTTCCTCGCCCTGGTCGTCCCCCCCTTCCCCCTCCCCTTCTTTCCCGCCTTCGTCCTCTCCCCCTCCGTCGCCCCTGCTCCTGGACCGGGCCCGAGTTTTCGGTGGTGAGGCGTTCGCCTGCACGCTCGCCTTCGATGTCTTGGACCTGTACGCCTTGTCCGCCTTGGTGTGTTTGGGCAGCTCTTCCTCGCCACTTGACGGGTCGGACGGCTCGCTTCCGGTAGAGATGGCTTCCGGTAGGGGGTTTTTCCTGGGTCTTCCGCGAGGACGCGTCTCGCTGCGTGGTTTGGGTTCCTTCGACGGCATTTCTGAGAGGGGAAAGGAATGCAGAGAAAGAGGACGCAGAAGAGGTGGCCCGGAGAGCCACCTAGCCCAGGTGAGCCGCAGTCGTTCTACGTCGGTGCCTCGACCTGGTGGCTGCCGTCAACAGCAGTTTGCTGCTGTTTGGCTGCAGCCTTCGGCTGTCTCCGGTCCGGCTCTCTATGGTGGCGGACCAAACTTCGTGACAAGTTTAAGTCCCAATTTGGTAATCCCTACTAGTCATTCAATATTTGCTTGATTCCTAGTTGGAGTGTGTAAATAGTACAATAGGAAGGAGCTTTAACGATCCCCTGGAATGAAACTTCAAAATATGAAAATAGTATTTTCTCACCGTGATTTCGCGCTTTTGATGGCGGGCCGACAGTAGCCGGTGGCTGTGCTGAGCCATCAATCATTATCTTCGGTCGTCCTTATTACTGACCACCATGCCACGGGTCGCCCAGCATCCATCCTGAGGGCAGAGAGCTCTTGACGGGACATTTATCCCCACCCAACTCTCTGACATCTCTCAATTGGACTCGGATCTTTCAAATTTTAAAAAATTTTGCTTGCGGATTTTGCGCTTTTTTAACCCTAACTTAGGGTTACTCCTATGCCTCTGAAATGAAAATTTTGCCTATGAAACACCCCCATGTTCGTGCTAAATCTCAAATCTTACAATATTTGGGTCAAAATTACAGCTTGACATGAACTTTTGTCTGCCACCATACCAGAAACTGAGCATCTCCTCGCTCATGCTTCTCTCGTAGATCCGTTCAATGCCTCAGTGCGTTTCACGTTCTGCGCCGCAGCAATACGCGAGCTAAAGGCCTTTGCATCAGTTCAGTAGCTGTACGATATATGCAGCCCGACTTGGAATGTCACTCGTAGGCCGTCCCCGCCGTTGACCTTCCCACTCCTGCATTATGCCTCTCCCTCCTCCATCGTGAGGCCTTTTTCGCATCTTTATTAGGTTCAGCTCTAAATAAAGTATTGCCAGATTTATGCTTCCTCCTCCCAGGAGCAGCCGCGACTCGTTTCCCCCCCGCCGCCCCGGGCTTTCTTCCGTTCTCCTGTCAACTTCTTACATGCTGCGCGCGCGCGATTTGGACGGGACTTGGAGAAATGCGCACCCCCGGGCGCTTGGTACCCACCTGCTGAGTCCGCGATAGTCGACGGCTTTCGTCCGGAGGCGTCTTTTCTGGTAGTCAGACGACCGGCGGGCGCAGCGCGGTACCTATCTGCACCATAGCCGCCGGACGATTACGGGCATGCAGAGCACGTGTAATCACTCTACTCCACATATAAGACATCCGCCGCACGCTGTCACCGCCCGTACCGTCTCCTACTCCTGGGGCTAGCGCTCGCGCTCGCCCACGTTATCCACGGCGCGGTCGAGTTATTCCTCAACGCTGAAGCTGGAGGGAAGTCTAGCTCTGGAGATGCGCCCTCTGTTGGCAACTCGGGTTGCGTAACGAAATGAATATACCATCCGCCAGCGCGCCAAGACCGCTAGCAGACACGGCGGAACGCTTCTCGGCTGGCCGCGAGTCAGGTACGTGTTGTTGCGCCGTTTGCGAGACGGCACCTGATAGGCCTGCGCTTCACTCTAGTGCTTTGATCCTTTTCGCGCCTACGGCGTCGGCGCTTGCATGCCGCGCGTGCGATTCCGACGCCCCTCGACTTTGTTCCGCAGCCACGCCACACCTTGGTACATATCCGCTGTCCTTACGACACATCTCTCCGGATTCGGTCAGTGATGGCACCGTCGCCGTGTGTGTTTTCAGCAAGCGTCTTCCTCCCGGGGCGCGGTGAGACGGCTGTGTCGGCGGCGTGTGGTGCTCCTCTACACGATATCCACCCCACGCTTCACCTGTCCTTTGGGATATTTCCTCCTCGAATCTCCCGTCTCCTGTTCACCCGACTGTACCTTACCCTTCTTCGGAGAATCACCTTTCGGGTGCGCTCTCGACACGTCGTGCATCCCTGCCGCTGCGGGCGCCCCTTTGCGCAAGGGCCTCCTGCGTGGGTACGGTGCCCAACTCTTGAGAGCATATGATGGCGGGACTTGCCTGCATCATGGACCCTGGGTATCAAGAGCACGCAGAAGGTCCTGTTCCTTGCTGAAGCACCGCTCCACGCCTTTCTTCAGCATCCCTCATGGCTGTTCGCCCACGCCTGCCTTCTGCAGCTCCGAATGTTGGCCACCTGGGACACGGCCTGGGACAAGAATCACGAGAACCTGCAGCGCCGGCGTACCGCGCGTAGGTCTCCATGTTTCTCCTTTCCCTATGTGCATACTAATATGTCGCGTAGGAACTCCGCGCCTGCATGGTTGTTTCCCCCGCCGGCGCAGGACTCGTCTCAAACTTGCACCCATTTGGGAGTACAAGGCGCATGAGCACACACGTGGAGCAGGAGGAACTGGCGCAGCCGCACCACATCTTTATAGCTTGCGGGCAGGAGGCGAGCAGAGCTGACGAGAGTTTGGGCTGAGTCTGGCGGCTTGGCAAGTACCGAGCACCCCGCGTCGCAGGGAAGAAGTGCTTCTCGGCGAGCATGACTCCGGTCGGCCGCCACTTCATCTTCATCACTAAAGCACGCCAAAGTTGCTCGCAAATCACCCTTTTCATAGAAGTTGATACGCTCGCTCCTCCATCCCTTGCTACGCTTCTGACGCACAGCATTGTAGAATCTTCTGTCCTTTGCATAACATCTCGCAGACGTGCTACGCCGTCCGATTCGTGGTGGGTGCGGAGAGCTTGCATGTGTTTGGCAACGGCTTCGACGAGCGCAGACGCGATTTTCTGCTCTCCTTCGCTCAGTAGTCGAGATCATCGGTCAAGGTCATGTCACGACGGCGAGAAGATATCTTTGGGCGAAAATTCACAGCTACGGCTACTGAGAAGGTCCTTGGCGTGAACTTGGTCACAATCAACATCCAGTGCGCCCCCAAACCTCTTTCTCTGCTCCCTGATTGAACCCTATGCCATCGGAACACGGCGCTCGACGTCAAATAAGAAACGGTCCTTATTTACGCCTTCGCATTGCGGATTCTGGTCGTACAACGTTGGCAGACGCCCCACAAGCTCTGCGTAGGTTACGCGGTTCGGCTCGATCTCGCGGAACTGTTCGATGAGACTGTCGGTAAAGAACCCGCAAGGCTTTCCTGCTTCCGAGGTGGCCTCGTAGGCCTTCTCCTGCTCCCTGCATGCAGCAAGCAGGATGTGTGAGTTCATGTCGCACGTATAGCTTTCTCCCGACAGCGCAACTCGCAATGCGCGGTCCAGATTCTCTGGAATCGCCATGGGCGTCAAAACAGATCGCACAAGGTGGATGCCTTGCGTTGACGTCGCATCCCGGGTCATGCCTCCAGAATAACAGCAATCGAAGATGACGGTCTAAATTATAATTCGGTATGTCATTGTTATTGCTCTTCAACCCATAAACAGGACGCACAATATTGTTTCCTTTTTCCATCGCGAGCCTACTGAGCAGCACGTTGATCGTCCGGTCGGGTATTCCATGGATGTATTCTCCATCTAACGTTTTCATTCGTTCGTCGTACGGCACCAGTGTTTCGATCTTGCCGTCCATGGATGGCCACGACTGTGGAGCTTTAGCCCGACTGCCGTGCCCGGCGAAATAAATGATAATCAAATCATGCGGCTGGATGGACGGGTTCTCGATGAGGTGTGTTTGGATTTTTTCGAGAATGGTGTCTCGTGTAGCGTCGGCGTTGAGGAGGAGGACAATTTGTGATTCGGGGAATCGGTCTGTCAAAAATGTCTTGACCGTCTGAGCGTCGTTCTCACAGCCTTCGAGATTCCGTATGCGGTTCGACTGGTACTGTTTTCCAGTCAGAATGGTATCGGTAACGCCGGGTAAATGCAGACCTCATTTATCCCAATTATCAATGCGAAGACACGACGGAGAGGCATAGCAATCTCAAGCTTTGGTTCTTGCAGCCGGTATGTGAACCTCACAGTCGCAGTGGAAAGAGAAGAAATACCGGTGAATTCCATGTTTTCAAGCCTAAATGTACGACAAAATTAGCGTTGCTCTATCGGGAGACGTCAGGGCCGCACCTCTCGCTACGGTCCATTTGGTTAGGAATTCTTCCGAAATTCTTCTGACAGAGGCGGACTTGAGGAGGAGCAGGTGGCGAGTATGGAAAATGCTGCAAGAGATACAGTGCAGGATATGGACCGGAGGGTCTTTAAATAAAACCCCAGAGTTGGTCGTTCCATTCACTTCAATTTCCCCGTAAGGCGACCGCTCCCCACGGCGATGCGTAAAGCAAATACAACCAACGTTCAGATCTTACGATCTTACCGAAACGGCAACCCGATGGCAAAGTCGATTATCGTGATCTACACCCACAGTTATGTACTGCGGAAACCAAGAACGTCGAGACCCGATTCGCCATATTCCGGGTTGACGTGGCGCTGAAAATTGGGAAGTTTTTTTTTTCTATTTCATGGACTTGATTCAGCCATCCCAAAAGACATAAGAGGATGGCCTTTCCCAAGTTCAGTTTTCCGTTCCGTTGAACGTGGTAGCGTCCGCCCTGGAATTGTACCCACGCTGTTCACGGTACTTATTTTTGTGCGCGGGAAGCCTTGCCCTTGCTTGGATCTGCTTCTGAGATTCGCTTCTCGAATCTCGGCGGACGATTCATAATGTTTATTGAACGGACTAATGAGGAATATGTACTCGCGGATGGAATGATGTCGACTTCGACGCGGGAAAGCCAAGTATCACCGGTGGGGAGCCGTCAAAGAGCCGTTCCTGTGGTCCGGTCCGCAAGCGAAATGAAAACAAACTCAGGGGCGTATGGTGCTGGAAATGTCTTTACTCCATGGGTATTCGCGCACGCGAATTAGAAGTGTGGACTGCTTCGTTTTAACCTCGCAGTCCCAGTTGGGCTTGAGTGGCCGTTAAAAATTATACACAGGGGGCAAACCCTGTGGAAGCTGCACCTCCGAGTCAGTCCGGAATAGAACCTGCACTGCACCTGCTTAGGAAGCAGCACAGCTTGCAAGCGCAGGCAGCCAACATGCTGCAGGTGATCGGGAACACGGCCCCGGGAAGGAGCGCCTATTTTGGCGCCCTGGGTCGTGCCACCTGCCGTGAGCATGTCATGTGTCACATGTGGAAATTGGGTGGCTTCCGTAGCACTGCTAGTGCTACGGAGGTCCGGTGCAACTCCCATCCCGGCACCTAAATTTTAAGTGCGACGAGTTTTGCTCCCAGTAAATTATGGCATTATGCATATTCAA
The DNA here is from genome assembly GCA_029281465.1 of Mycena epipterygia. Classification (NCBI taxonomy): domain Eukaryota; kingdom Fungi; phylum Basidiomycota; class Agaricomycetes; order Agaricales; family Mycenaceae; genus Mycena; species Mycena epipterygia. Next base: position 1,099,228 of record JARJCQ010000006.1, on the reverse strand, counting down.
TTCTGGACATTATTTCAATAACGGTCGCCTACCACGAGGGTTGTTTAACTGTCGACGTTGTTCAATGACTTCCAGTGATTTCCGCTCTGTGAACCCGAGGGAAATTGGGACACTAACGATCATCGTGCCATCTTCACCCACACTCAATCCTCGAGAGAGGTCGTGGGCGAGATCAACACGTCAACGGCCATCCGAATGATAACGTTCTTGTTCAATTGGTGCTTGAAGCTGTATAAAGTGAAAAGCGACACGTCAGGACGACAACTTGTCGACAAGTCTGCCAAAAAAACAAGACTCCTGAACATTCGTAACGTTGCCGTGCCGACGACGCGGGATCTGCCGCGGCTCGTCCTTACGTGCATGCAATCGGGTGGGCTAGCCGCAGGGCGGCTATGCGGCCTCACCATCACAAAACCTAATCAGGCGATCTAGGCAGCCTATTGCTATACATAGCCAGACATAGCCTCGGCTCGGGAAACCTACCCGAACCCCGACTCAACCCTGAACGCAGTGTACTTCCTCACGATCAGATCCCGCAATATATTTGATTCTTCGCCTACGCCGACGGCAGATGGAATGCGTAAAGTACTCCTTCACGATTCATTCGTTGATCAGGTCCTGCAATATATTACTTCTTCGCCGACACCGCGTTCGCCTACGACCCTGATCGAAGGAATTCCTAGCGGGGAGATTAATCTGGCATACAGTGATTGTGACTCCGAGTGAGAGGTTGGAAACATACTTTGCACCCGAATCCGGCCTAGTTTTTTTATCGGAATCGGACTGGCAAATATTATTTATTACGGACTACTATGTAATAGCTCCGACTGTTACATGTAATCGGGGTAGGTACATACCACCGTCATCCATGATATGAGCTGGCTAGGCGAGGCTCGGAATGAAAGGGAGCAACAACAGGATTTTCGGTAGCCCAGGGGTTCTCGAAAATAGCCGTGGACACGTCACCTTTCCTGTACACTTCGATAATTCCTGGGTCCCGGCGTTCCTGAGCGGGACCGGCCGTGTAATCCTACAGGACCCCTGATATTCCTACCAAATCCTTGATCCCAATCCCGACAAATCTTGAGAAAATTTTGAGAATTGCCTGTGCCAAATCCCGACAAATTCATCCAAATTGGCTGCAAGGTCTGTGCTCGAATTCCCGACAAATTCCTGCGCCCCTCAGTCACCCTGTTCCCTGTCCCGACAAAGTCGGTGCAGCGGAGTGGTTGTAACGCATCTTCACCTCAAAGTAGGTTTTCGGGATGTCCTGAGTTCGTTTTGCCGCAGTGAATATATTTTACATTCTTTTTTCGCACCGCCTTGCGATTTGTATGTACATGCAATTTTCCGTGGGTGGTCCGACAATTTTCGCTGGGTCTTCTGAGCGATTCTGAGGCCCGTTCCGACAAAATTCAGCGATTTTGAGGCCTGTTCCGCGGCTCCCGACAAATTTCAGCGAAATTTAGGCCTGTTCCGCGTTTCCCGACAAATTTTGGAAATTTTTGGAAGGCCTGTGCCAATCCCGACAAAATCCCCAAAATCCAGAAATTTGCGTCCCGACAAATTGGGCCGGCATGGGATCAAGCATTTGGTGAGAATATCAGGGGTCCTAATCCTACCTACCTATTACCTGTGTCGTTGACATGCCAGCGAATGACGTCGCCACAATGTCGGCAAGAAAGCTGAGAAGTTCTAGCTTTGCCGACGCCGCCGCTATCACCGTGTTGTTTCGCCGCGTTTCTGGGGGAAATTGTCGGATAGATTGCTCTAAGTACCGAGTCTGGCGTCGTCTAACGTCGCTTACTTGTCACTTGCCGAAACACGATGTGACCAAAGAAAATCACGCAGAAAAGCGCGAGAAAATTAAAAAAGCCCGACACTCGCGGAAAAGGCCTCATGTCAGCGAAAAAGACCCGGTGCCAACGGAAAGGGCAGCACAAACCGCGGTAGAGCGCCGGTGGTCCCGTCACGGTTGACAGGAAGTATGTACGGCATTGATTATGGCATACATCCTTCATCTGGCCGATCCATCAGTTCCATCGCCCCATCAGGGAACCTCCATATGTAGGCAGATATTATTTTTTTATTTTTTATTTTTATTTATTCTTGACTCACACACCAATTCTCCGTCCCACACCAGCCCACAAGAGCCCACATCACCCACACCGTCGTCTGAATCTGTAATCTGTAGGCGGGAAGGACTTCATCGGTTCCTTTAACCTCTTCTTCAATCGCTCCTCCCCCTTCCACGAGAAGCGGACATCGATACCAGCAACCCGCAATCCGCAGCACACATGAACAAGTTCCTCAACCAGGTTTGTAATGTACAACCCGAAGCGCTCGACGTCAACCTGAATCCAGATGCATAGATTTGACATCAACGAGAAGTGCGTTTATACCACCAGTATATTTTGTTACGTGCATGCTGACCTGGCCGCAGGATCGTGTGATGTATCGAGTTCTCCGGGGACGCACCACAACGCAGATCTTCAGAGACATCGAGAAGGACGATCTACGTCATCTTCGAGGGGCACCACCTCGCGCTCGACTTCTCGTTGCGCCTCATCTCTGAATCGGCTCGGGCGACGCATCTGTGCGCATCTGGCACGAATACATACACTGCCGCACACATACCGATCTTACCCAGCAGCGCGCTCATTGCGGCCGGGCGCTTCAACGCACTCAACCGGGGCTAGTCCCCTCCACGCGCCGATTACGCCCCGACAGCACGGTTGGGATAGCGTTTCTGCTCAAGAATAGTTGGGCGGCAAGCAGATGGAAGGACAGGCTGGGACAGGACGGCCGTGCTTGTTGGGGTGGGTTTCACGGACGGAGATCTGGCGGCTGAGGTATGTAGTACTGCCGTTTACGACTGAAGGAAGCTTACCGGCGCTCCCTAGTAATTCGATGCGTTTCACGCCCTGGGCCGCTTTACATCAACTCGGAGCTATAAAATACATCCGACCCACCTGCGAGTGCTGCTCGCGCAAGTCGTTCCCCCGTTGGCCCTCCTCCCGCATTATCCGATGGATCCCCGCTTATACAAGCACCCGTGCAACGTATGGCTGCGATTTGCTTTTCCCCGCCGCCCCAGGCTCTCTTAGCCATACCACCATACCTTTCGTGCAATGGGGCGCTTGCTCGCGGACAGGCGGGGCGTCAGCCGCAGCGTGTCACATATCTCAATCTGTATCCTAGAAGCAGTTTTGTAGAGTGAGGCGCATGGTGCTCCTCTACAAGACATCCGCCGCAGTAGTGCGCTGTCACCCCTGCTCGTGCTAGCGCTCACCCACATCACTCGTGGGGTCGCGTTAGTTCTCGACGCGGGAGTCGGCGGGAAGTTGCAGCTCCGGGATGAAATCCTGTTCGTCGTATTCGTTCTTCTGCTCCAGATTCAGTGCTAAATGAAGCTCGTAGGTAGCGCCTGTGAGTCTCTGCTCCCGTGGGGACAGGGAACCTAGGGACTGCATACTAATGAGTGGCCGCGCTGGAGGATGACACAGGACGTAACGCGACGTCAGTCTGCTTACTCCCGCCTCATTCGACAAGCCGCGCCACTGCTGCTTTCCACCCACCGCGACTACGGCATCGGGAGGTCGTCCCGTGGGCTCCGGATATACGACGCCGAAAGATGCCCGCTCCCCTTGACTCGGATACCTTTATCCCGGTGCTCCTCCTCCCCTCCTTGCAGAGCCTGGTTCCAAGTCCACCGATTCTACGGCACAGGATGAGGCAGATCATGATGTGCAAGGGAGAAAGAGTAGGGATGGCGTAGAGACGGGTCGCAGGCAGCGGTGGCAGTCCGCGCTTGTCCATATCACTGCAAGGTATGCGCTATGTACGATTTACAAAGCTATAAGCTGATGGTCCATCGGCTGTTTCTCCAGAGCACTTTCTTATCCTGCGAACTCAATAGTGTGCCTAGCGGACACGCCTTTGTCTCCTGCTCATCGTGCGCGGACCAGCGAGCGGTGTGCCCGCCATTGCCAAAAATGGTATGTCGTCGACTCTGCGCCCCGTTATCCACGCCTTCCCTGCCCTTTGTGTCGGTGCCTTTATGCATTCATTTCCGCTGTCTGCGCCTCACTGCTTTGTCCCCCTAGCGCCCATCTGCGATGCGCAAGAACATGCGGTGGGGTATGGTGTTGTATGGTGCCCAGCGTTTGGCGGAACCTATGAACATTGCTAAAGCACCGCACTCTATAGCCTCCCCTCCGTTCTTCTTCATCATCCCCGGCTGACGCTCGCCTACATCTCTGATTCGGTCGCTTCATCGACCTCGCGGCAGGACGGCGGCATGGGACAGTAAACGTCGGAAGTCGCAAGTCCAGAGAGGGAGGCGTCCCGCGCTGTAAGTAAGTCTTCCGCATTTTGCCTTTCTGTATGTGCATGCTAATGCTTATCGTAGGGATTTTGGGCGTCTGGCCACTTGGGCTGCGATGTACGAGTGCTGTCCTATGGGCGCGAGTCGGTTCGTGGCTGATGGAAGGCGGGGAGAAACCCTGAGGATCTACCAGCGTTGTCTATCTTCTCAGCTCTTCTATGCGCTCATTCCGCCGCATGTGTGGAGCTTCGCGCCAAAGTTACCAGCAAAGCACCCTTTTCATATGTGGAAGCTGGTACATCTGGGAAACACACATGCCTACAGGGTACTATGTAGAGACCCATAGAGCAGTAGACTCATAGCTATGTCCCCTCTATAATAGAGGCCCGTAGAGTGGTAGAGTGGTAGACCCATAGAGCCATAGAGCCACATAGAGCCATGTAGAGCACGTGGTTCTATGATAGAGTCGCGTAGATTCCCTCGAGAATGACCGTTCACTTGGTCGCTTGCACTGATTTGATTGGAACATTGAAATAAATGTCGGAGGGAAGGTGGATGTAATTGAGTAAATGATATAGATCTAGACATGCAGTATAGTGCCCCTCCCATCTCTGACCGCACCGGAATCCTACAATGAGACCTAATGTATGGTTCGTTACAGCACGGCCAATCTGTGGTCTTTGTTAGTACAGGGACTGTATAAATCATCACAAAACTCACTTTGAGAATTCATCAATGCCGGCGCACTGGCGGTGACTAAATGATCGAAATATTAGTGTTCTGGATCTGGAGAAGCCACAGACGGCATTTAAATGCGACACAGCGCAGGAGGAATGGGTGAAATGACCAGAAAGCAGCCAATCTTGAAATAACACGAGACACAAGCAGAGCGGACATTGGTTCTTGGAAGAGAGTCTTCGAAGTCAATTTGTGATATATAAATCTTGAGGATTTGAGCCGAGAAGACTTTGGGATTGCAGGAGAAGTCACAGTTCCGAATTTGAGGACACTGAAGGAGGAGACTGGAGTTGCATGGAGCTGGCACTGGCAGGGGGAGGACTTGGAAGTGGGAGGAAAGAAGCAAAGCGTGCCGACTTCGCTTTTTTTTTTTTTAGATAAGTCCGCGCTTCTCACGGTCCACGGAGGAGGGACCCCACTGTAGAACGAGGTAGAACATAAGGATGTACAGAGAGCAACGTCTCGATGGTAGACGATGGCTCTCTACGTGACTCTACAGAGAAGGCTGGTCTCTATCGGGCTCTACCGCGTGACCGGTGATCTACAGTGTGGGCCGGTCTCTACCTGCCCAAAAGTCGTTTCCAGATGTACGCTGGTCCATCCCGTAGGGCCGTACGGGCTGACCCAGCATACCCAGCTTGTAGTTATCAATATCGTAGTTGTAACATCTTCGACACGTTATAGTCCTCGTTTCTCCCTAAGAACGTTGTCCGATGTCAAGTTTCTGAGTCTACCGAAAGAAGTGGCCCTGCGCGAACTGGTCATGTGCGTCGCCATCGATTCCCAAAATGGGAATGCCGCCTGTGCTTGGCAACGGTGTGACGGATGCGTGAGATGCGAGATCCGCCACACGAGAGCTTGAGCAAATATGACACCAGATGACTGTTGTAAGTGTAGATTCGCCCCCCGAACCGTAAACTACGACAGGGTTTATATACTAGTAAGGGGTGGCAGTGCTAATAATGATCCGATCAGTATGGCACTCCACAAACAGAAACAGAGTTGAGCGAGTGTTGAGACGCGACACACGTGGACTAGAAATAAAAGGAGAGTGGTGAGTAGCAAAAATAATGAATAGGAAATTAATATGCGAGGCGGGGCTGGAGTGACTGTCACATCTGTTACAAACGGCCTCCGCTCCGACAACTCCGAGTTTGATACACGCTTTGACCGTCGTAAGTGTAGACGCGATTTATCCCAAACTGGTAATGGGTGCGCATAATTTCGAAATTTGGATCACCCACTTTGGTGAAAACATGTGTATAGCATCGGATCAAGAGAATGAGGAAAATACAGTACAGAGGAAAACCAACTATGTCCGTCCAAAGTATATATGTAAACTAAGAAGTGTACTAATCAAAGATCCTCATACCCATGGCTGTTCGATGAGTCCTCCGAGTCGGGGCTAGAGATATGCTTTGCACCCTTTGTCTTCCCCGATGCCCATCACCGGCGCTTCTTCTTGATGAGATTCGCGATCAACCCGCACGCGCGCAAATGTCTTGAGAGTACAGCAGGCTTGAACAGGTCTTCTAAACATATGGGTGTATCAATGAACGGCCCGGTGAAGTCGGGGGAACGCGATTTCGAGAAAGTCTTGACATGTAGAGAGGTTGGGGACCTTGGCCCAGAAAAATGAGGGCCTCGCGCACGAACACATCCAGGAGCTGCAAATATCCGGAAGCTTCTGCTAGAGAAGGTCAATATGAAGAAGACATGCGTCGAATCACCGCGTGAGCCCATTGGCTGAACTTAATCAGCCAATTCAAAAGGCTGAACTCAAAACTCAATCTTGAGGGAAGCTGAGCCTTCTCTACCATGTAACGAGCTATAGTCTCTCCGAGATAGACCTCAGAGTGAGGAAGTTCAACCTATACGGAGCAACGGAAATTGGTTACAAAGATCGCTCGATCAAGCACGGATGTCAGTCGCAGGCAGATCTAGAGAAGTAGGTCCTCTTCTTGGATATCCCTCGAGATCTATATCGATAGCATATCTCCAATACGCATTATTTTCTTCTGTTTCCCAACTGTTTCCGCTAGGTACTGACCTTTCATTGGGGCGCTTTTCCCGTCGACACCTGCGATGAGGAAGCATGGACGGACATCTTCCAGTCCTGATCCTTCCTTTTCCTCGAGAATTCTTTGATCAGAATAGCTTTATAGCTGTCATCTACAGCATTAATATTCTCGGATCTCGCCTTTCGTGGCGGGTATCGAAGGCTCGCGGCTTCGTACAGGACTTCCTCCACCACGGAAGAGCCATGAACTTAACACGTGACAGAGCTCAAACCGAACTCTGATATCATATTGTCACCGGAGGCAAAGAACGACGCACTTGAAATCCAAGTGCGTCCAACGCATGTGCTCCGCACTCATGCGTGACATTGACAATCAATCTAAAATAAACTTCTCCTTTTAGTAATTCTTTAGTTAACAAAGTGCGACTTCAACTTTACTGGGATACAACAAAGGTTTATGTTGTTTCGAAAGAAAGGAAACAAAGGAAACAAACAGGCACAATGCCAGCCTGACAAAGATATTTTGGGGGCCTGACGGAGGTGACTTGTGGGCTTGGTAGCATGCCAAAAAAGCTTCTGCCTATATACTGTGATAAACCTGCCTTTGTTTGACAAAGAGAACATGTGTACATGACAACTCGCCGGTAACGGGATTGTACATAAGGTGCAACAAAGGTGCCATTGTCGTTTGTCATTTCCAGGGAAATTTCAGAGTTAACTTTGTCGACTAAAAGGAGAAATCTATGGCAGATTGATTGTCCCTGTCACGCATGAGTGCAGAGCACATGCGTTGGACGCACTTGGATTCCAAGTGCATCGTTCTTTGCCCCCGGTGTGTACTCTAGTCAAATTCCAAGCGTACACCAAAGCAAAGAAATGCACCGTAATAAATAAACTCCATCCACTGTGTCAAATCCCCACCGCTTTCTCATCCAGAGCCTCGTTGATGTCAAACATGACATGATCCTTATTTTCGCCTACACACTGCGGATGCTGGTCGTGCAATCTCGGCAATTTCCCCACAAGCCCCGCGTATGTTACGCGGTTCGACCCGATCCCGCGAAGCTGCTTGATGAGGCTGTTGGTGAAAAAGCCACAAGGTGTTCCCAGATCCGAGGTGCACTCTATTTCTCGTTCCTGCAGTTTGCATGTGGCCAACAGGACATGTGAGTGAATATCGGACTTATAGATTACCGGAGACGAGTCAACATGGCTCGATTCGCGCAACAGTGCTCTGTCAAGATTCTCTGGAATCGGCACGCATGTCGGGACAAATCACACATGATGTTTGCCTGGCGTAGGCAACACATTCGCGTCCCGTGTAGCTCCTCCGGAATGACAGCAGTCAAAAATCACAGTCTGGAGGATTCGGTATGTTATTGCACGTCAACCTAGAAAAAAGGACACACAATATTGTTTCCTTTTTTTGCCGCGAGCCTACTGAGAAGCACGTTGAGAGTCCGGTCGGGTATCCCATGAACGACTTGTCCGTCCAGCCCTTTCGTTCGTTCGTCCTGCGGCACCAGAGTTTCGATCTTGTCGTCCGGCGACCACGAATCCGGAGCTTCAACTCGACTGCCGTGTCTGGCGTAATAAAAGATAAGTGTATTGTCTTCTCGATGGCTGGATTATCTAAGAGATGGATTTGAAATTTTCAAGAATGTTTTCCCGTGTGGCGTCGGCATTGGCAAGGAAGGCAATTTGTGGTTCGGGTATGTGGAATCGGCTGGTTAAAAAAATCTTGATCGCCCGTGCGTCGTTCACACAGCCTCTGAGATTTAGTATGTTGTGCGACTGGTACTGTGTCCCGGTCAGATCGGCAAAAGACAAGAAAATCAATTCAGACCTCGTCTATCCCAATTATAAAAACGTAGCACTTCAGGCTACCTATATACCTAACCATAGGGGTAATTTTTTCAAGGAGAAAGATTACCCCAAACGGACCTCCCATGAGTGGTATGTCCCACATATATCCCACATATATGGGACATCCCATCCATCATCTAAATTTGACTGGGACGTCCCACATATGATATGTGGGACATCCCGCCCGCCACAGGCGAGGAAATTTTTCATCATTAGGGATGTCCCAGGGTGTCTGGGGTCCTACCTGGGGGGCCCAATTAAATATTTTTGCCTGCTCCATTCCAGCCCCTCCACTGCTACTGGCAGGTACCACTGCTTGCCTACCACCTCTGCTACCCTCCCCACTGTCTAGCCATGCATCCCGTATCATTACTGCCACCTACGCTGCCAGTTGCAGTGCCCTGCAATTGCTCCATTCCTGCTCATACCAGGCAGGCCAAATATATATATATATATATATTTTCTGCTTGCGCCATTCCAGCCCTTCCACTGCTTGCCTACCATCTCTGCTACTCTCCCCACTGTCCAGCCATGCATCCTGTATTATTGCTGCCACCTACGCTGCTGGTTGCAGTGCCCTGCAGCTGCTCCATTCCTACCCATAACAAGCAGGCCAAATAAATATTTTTTTCTGCTTGCACCATTCCAGCCCTTCCGCTGCTTGCCTACCACCTCTGCTACCCTCCCCACCATCCAGCCATGCATTCCTTATCATTACTATTCCCTAAACTGCCATGCCCTGCAGCTGCTCTATTCCTGCCCATACCAGGCAGGCCAAATAAATAAATATTTTTGTGTTCATTTATGTTCATTTATGTTCATTTATGTTGAAGAAAGGGTTGAATTCACAGGTTCTGAATAGCAGACGGAACTCCGGTGGTGCACAATTATGGATGCATTCTCCTCTCTGCTGCTTGCCTACCACCTGCGCTACCCTCCCCACCATCCAGCCATGCATTCCGTATCATTACTATCCCCTACACTGCCATGCCCTGCAGCTGCCCTATTCCTGCCCATACCAGGCAGGCCAAATAAATAAATATTTTTGTGTTCATTTATGTTGAAGAAAGGGTCAAATTCACAGGTTCTGAATTGCAGACGGAACTCCGGTGGTGTACAATTATGGGTGTGTTCTCCTCTGCGTCTACATGTCATCTCGCTGAACTATGGCAGGCATGGAGGATCAGGATTTGAGGAATTGTGGGCTTCCGCTGATCTTGTGGTCAAACTCTTGCAGACGGCGGTCAAGAGTTAAGTTGCAGATCCCCTTGCTTATGGAGGTATACCAAAAAGAATAATAATAATCCATGTCGCGCTCATCACCCCATGCACACCTCAATTTCAATGATGACTTATCCCAGTAAACTGAAAAGATCTAATTTAAAGACCATTTCATACCCCCTTGGTCCAGTTGATCCTGAACTTACCATTGCTGCCACTTATGCTGCAGCACCCTGCAGTCGTTCCATTCCACCCTTCCACTATCTAAGCTACTTTCTTGTTAAACACTCATTGGACCACCTTGTTAAATGCTCGCTTGGGCCCAGACGTGAACACCCATGCATCTAGCACTGCATGGGACATTCTATATCTGCCGAAATCCCGGTGGGACGTCCCATATCCGCCGAAATCCAGGTGGGACGTTCCATATGTGGTGGGTGTGCAGGCACCGCATTATGGAGCAATAAGGTGGTGTCATTAACCGTTTCGTGACAGCACTGGTGACAATAGAAGTACTTAATGATATAAACCATGTCAATTTTTTTTTCCCTTGAGCGTTGAACAATAAAATGTTCGAGTAGAAGCATGAATTTCCTCACTTGCCCCCCTGTATTTGTCCTATCCAAGGAAATGAGCACCACCATCGCGAGCAGTGCATTCATGATGCGCTGTGGAATTGTGGGTGTCTGCGTTCGTGGCATGTGATGGCAGGTCATCTCAGATATTCCCCCAGATTATTTTATCCTTACGTGAAGTCACTCACAGTTGACAACTAACTACAGTACTTAAGATATAAACCATCTAGATTACCTTGCCAGATTTTCTTAACCACACCTCCCTGCAAAATTGTTTGAAGTCATTCTGAAGAAAAAATATTAACAGATGGAAAGCGATAGCATAATATTGGCATAATAATACACGAGGCAAAAAGACAGATGCAGAAAGTACGCGACATTGTGACACTTACTCCTCGGAAATGGGGATTCCTTTCGCGATACCTGGATCGCCTGGTATTCGCCGTCTCCGTGTTTCACGCATTCGGGCACGAGTGGGCCTGCCAGTTGCTTTTCCATCCTCGGAAACGTGTTGGACTCGGTCTCACGGACGGCGAAGGCTGCAAGTGCTTCTGGCACTCTATCAGCTACTTAATCGCTCACTTGCGTATCTGTGGGGTGAGTCATTTTCCTATTTCATGGACTTCAATCTAACAACGATTGTGTGCAGTATCACAACCGCCTATATACACTGGACGCACAAATCGAGCACGCGGACGAGACCAGCCTTCTGCGCCCAGGCGAATGGATCAAGCGGCGCCATCTCCACTGTGCCACCAAACACATTGAGGCCAGGAAAGTGTTGGCGGAGAGTGGCAAGTCGATAACATTGTTGCGTGAACAGTGGAAGATGCAAGTGGCAGCTCAGACGAAGCCAATCGCGCGTACGTGACTAGCACTTTGATAATTCTATGTTCGACTGATACAGTGGCAGGGCGTTCCAAAAAGCATGGCGAAAAAGCAGTAGAGGTGGTGATACTGCTCCACACCATGGTGAAGACCATGCGCAAGCGCGTTGCAGATCTCAAAGTGTCCTTCCTGGAAGCTGTAGAGGAAAACGACCCTGATGTGCCGCTTGTTCAAGTTCAGGTGCAGAGCGCGGAAGAGGCGCTGTCCGCCGCCGTGAAAAAATTACGGCAGAAGGAGGCGGCCTTGGGCATGCATGAGAAGCAGGCACTCACACACTTAGGCAAAAGCAAACACATGGGGTTCCGAATGAACGCGCGAGCCTTGAAGCGGCGGATACGGGATCACTTGCGCTCAAGAAAGTTTGAGCTTGACAAAATTGAGCGTTCTTTCCGGCACCTCGTTAACGGTAAGGCTAATCGCTGGGACAACGTGTAATTATCTAATATGCCCCTAGATCAAAAACTCTACTCGCACACGGTCAAACGGTGCCTCTGGCTATGCCTATGAAATATGACTTGCTCTGCTAATGCACAAAACAACCACACAACACACACTTAATGCACAACCAAGGTGAACTGAGTTCGGGGTCTTGTCGTAGTATGTGACTAAGATTGAATTCTCTGACTTGTAGTTGGAAACTTGCACTTTGAAGTCTAATAGACTCAAAAGAGGTCCTTCAGCAGTGTAACTGACTGAGTTGTCCACCTAAGTACCGAGGTAAATAGGGTATTTGGATAGTTTTTTAGGGTTCCGTGGAGCTAAATATAGCCAGCAGAGGGTTCCGCGGAGACAGCTGTATGTCTCTGTGGTGGGTATATGGCGCTGAACCAAACTCTCTATGCAAGATGTTCGAACAGTGGACTCTGGCTTCGTTACCAAAGTACCTTTAGGGCACTGACACCGCTACAACGAGCCTGACAGTGGACTTGGGCTTCATTACCCAAGTGCCTTTGGGGGGCAAAGTCACAACTGCAACGGGCTTGACAATGGACTCTGGCTTCGTTACCAAAGTACCTTTGGGGCAAAGTTCTCACTCAAAGAGGTTGAACGATGGACTTGGGCTTCGCTACCCTAGTACCTTTAGGTTTTGTACATGGACACTTCTTACAGTGAACAACGCGAGCTTAGTTGCCTGAAAGCTAAATAAAGAGCCAACAACCAAAATCTCTGTTAATGAGCAACTACAAACGAAAGATTGTATGATAACAAATCTCCGCAAAGCCGACCAGAGAACACCAACGCCGTATAAGCAAGCTTTAGACTGTAGTCACAGCAATACTGGGGGCAAGGATGAACTGAGGCATTGCAGGTTCTGGCAGGCCTTTTATACTACTTCTGATAAATACATGATAAACTGATAATGACTAAATGAGTAGGGATATTTGATATGTGGCAGCCACGTAAACAGATGCCGAGTTGCTTGGTGAGATTCTGAAGCCGAACAAGTCATCTTGTTTGACTCGTCAACCTATAAAGGGTATATTTGAATTGCCTGCGGAGCTGCCGACACAATTCGTGTATTGCTGTCCTGACGTTTCCTGCCGGCCTGGTTGGTAAGTATACCAAGCCCTGATAAGCAATAACTGCTAAACGGGTCCATGGAGCTGTCTGGCCACGCATATGCTATGTCCCAATCTGGTTTCCTGGCAAGGTGCTAAGCAGGATGAGAGGCTGCAAATCTGGAGAGAGCGGGTATTTCAACCGTGCTGCAGTGCAAGATGGTCCAAGTAACCCTTGATAGTGCTGATGTGGGTTGCAATCTTTGTGTGATCCATAAGTTCTGGGTCGCCCTCCACCACAAGTTCGGTGGTGAAGAGATTTGCAAGAATACCCATGGCAGTATCAGCACGATGATACGACCCAGATTAGTCCAGCCGTGAAATTGCGCATTTTTGACTTTCTAAGGATCCAGAAATGGGTCCGCGGACTGTTGGATGGTGCTCCGCTGAGGCTAATGATGCTCCATGGACCCCTGTTCGGTGATACATAAGAGAGTCAAAGTGAGCTCCGAGCTGCTGATTGAGTGTCAATCATGCGAGAGGTGTGAATCAGTGTATGTTCGTGGGATTCTTGGCCCTTACCAATTGGGGGTTGGGATCGCTGTCATGTACTAGCACCTATTAATCCCAAGTATCCCCTCTAGTTAGAGGTGTATGTAGGGGGTGTGTTACCCCTCTAGTTAGAGGGGGATACTGCAAAATCCCCCATGCTGCAAAATATGTTACAGAACACGCTGCGGAACATGCTGTAGAGACTTGTAGCATTTATTCGAGCAACTTCTTAAGTAATTGGTGCCTTCACCCCGTCAGGCGGCGGGTGCACCTTTCCCAAAAAGGAAATCACACAAGAAAAAAATTGAGAAAATCTAAGTAAATTACAGGCATGTAATAGCATGTCTTACGGCCTGACTTGCATTAGATAATCCTCAGGAGGTGGGGCGGCGGGCAGCGGGCAGCGGGTGTGCCCATCCAACAAAGGAAATTCACCCAAAAAAAATTGTAAAAAAATCAAAGAAATACAGAAAATAATAATAATACCTTGTGGCGGCAACTTGAACAAAAGCTCAATTTGAGTCATTTACATTGTCTCTTTCCTTTCCCATTGTTTATTTCGCACTAAATGGTCTCCTTGGTGCCCTATCCATGAAATAAGCCCAAAGTGTCATTTGCCTTTCTTGAGTTTTACCATCATGTAATGGCCTGCATTTTGGCTCAGAATTGTTCATATACCTTGGGACAATCAGTAAGAGCCTTCAGAACGTCATCCATGACCCTGTGGCATGCTGAATATGGTGAATAAGAATATGAAACAAGATCACCTTAAATTATGAGGTATAGGGTGCCCTGGGTTTCCATTGTCTACTTTACTACTATACCTACATGATTCAATGCCAAAAGATGTGTTTTGGGATATCTCACACCATGGAGGGCCAGAGTGCAATTTCCTTGTAGGGCCAAATTGCGATGTTTTTCATCAGAAGAAGATAAAAAATGACCTGGAGGGTGTCTTTGTAGCTTAAGGGAACAAAGTAATACATCCAGGACCTATTTCCATTACTATATCCCTATGATACTCTGGCCAGGACACAATTTATCAATTTTTGCTATTTTCACCCTATTATTGCACTGTAATAGGCTCTACTGTGTCCCAGTTGGCTTCAAAGAAGATAGAAAAACATTCCTATAAGGTTAGATCATCCAAAACAGTTGAATTATGAGCCAGGGAAGGGCTGATGTCGAAAATTTCCTTTTGGGGAAGAAGGTGTTAGTGTCCCAAAATGGAAGTTCATCGGCCAAACCTTTGATCCCTATACCCAAATTGTAGAGCTCATCAAGGGCTACAAGAGTCATCTATAGCATTTTGCAATTGGTGGCCCTGTTGGCCTGCAAAATGCAAAATACCTTTGGAGAGCCGGCACTTTTTGACAAAAATCAGCATTTAAAGCAACCAGGCATCAACTGCAACCCAATATGGGCGCGCTTCGGCTTTGAGCCGGCACTCGTCACCTTCCCTTTGCCTTTGCGCGTGATGATACACCGAGCCTCGGGTATCGTCTCGCGTGGCGGAGTCGGCTCGTGAACAGGAGTAGGATCCCGAACAGGAGTGGGATCGCGCAGGGGAGGAGTCGGCTCATGAACAGGAGTCAGGACGCAGGGAGGAGGAGTCGGATCACGAGCAGGAGTAGGCACATGAATAGGAGTTGAGATGCGCGGGGGTGTTGCATCGGGGGACGCGAGAAGGCGTCGGGTCCACTGTAGCCTGTAAAACATTGGGCAACGACATCTGGTTCTTGGGGCGAGGTACTGCGTCTCCAAAAACCGTTTCACGTGGGTTTTTATTTTTCCCCATCGTCACAAAACCTGATCTCGTTCTCGCTAAAAGATACTGGCGCTATGTACAGAGTCCATGTTTTAATCCAACAACCAATAGATCCCTTCTGCGAAAGCCTGAGCTTCGTCGTAGTTGGCCGTTGAGGAGTCTAGGGTTTCCCCCCTGTGCCTCGACCGACAAGAACTCAGCCTTGGCCTCCGCCCTTACACACACATCAGACAAAAACCAGGTATCAAATCAAGAGGCTCACCGCTCGGTGTAGATGATCTCCCCACGCCAGATCGCATAGTATCGTGTGGCAGCTGGTACATCTGCCCACGAGCAGGCAGTGACACTGGACGTCGTGGACATGCTGGAAGACCGTCCAGAAGACTCAGCCAGACGTGGCATGCAATACATCTGCCTGTAAATCAGCATCAGCGACGTCCACGCAATGAAGTAGGAGAAGACGTACAACTGTGCCTGCAATCCTGCCTCCACTGGACACGCTCTTGTGCGCCCGGGACTCTGGGTCGCCACTTCAGCGCTGTTTCTCAAAGCGGCTTCGTGGCACGCATATTCAGGGTCCACTGGGTGCGGGTGGATGCCCAGACAGCAGTGCTGCTGCCATTCCTCAATGCAGCCCTGTACAGAGTGGTGCCTGCGTTGAGCACCTCCAGGATATCCCGTCACCAGCGCGTTCACCACGGTCCTAATAAAAATTGGTCAGTCTATCCTGTACACACAAAAACTATACTCGCACCAATCTTTCCAGATCCCGACTTCGCATCCCTGAGTTACCAAGTACAGCAGGAACCCGCTGCCCCGCCCCAGAGCTGCATCCACCTCTGCGTGCATCCGAGGCAGGCACCAGAATCGTGAGTCATGCGACGGGTCCACCGTGTCAGGGATCATATCCCCGATTGACATGTTCGTCCGCGCAAGTGAGATAATAGGCATGGTGGCTGTTGAGACGAGAGAGTGGAGAAGGAGAATAATCGAGGTCACCACATGGACGCAATACTCGACCCAATTTGGTAATTGCAATTCTCCCCGGCCCATGTCTTTATCACCGGATACAGTCCAATGGGCGTCCCCTCTCTGCCCAAAATTTGTCGCCGCCCTCACCTTGTTCTGGGTGCATTCGGAGCCCGCGGTTCCCAGCGAGTATCCCTCACCGCTACTCCTCGCCATCGCTGAAGATTGTTTCTGTGAGGTTAGTGCGTCTCCCTCTCTTACATGAAAGCCATCCCTTACCCACTTACCCTCCTGCAAGTGCGTCCCCTCACCACCAACGCCTATCTGTCGGCGTGGCTTGCCGTCAACGACCAAGACGACAACGTCCCCCAAGCCATCCTTGGGACTCACAGTGCCCTCGCCCCCGACCATGCTACCTTGACCTCCAAAGTCATCGGCACCTGGAGCGAGCCCACGGACACTACCGTCTGGGGAAGCCCTGGCACCTGGGAGACTGATTCCGGCGGATGGGACAACAATGGCAGCGCCTGGGGGGCGGGTGGAGGGTGGGGAAGCAACAACGCATAGGGCACAGGAGGCTGGCATGTTCCCAAATGCCGGCACTCACAAGGCCGATGCCTCCACCGCGGGCGCAAGAACATCGGGTGTTTTGGGCGCTCTGGCAGGATCATCCGGAGGCAAACGATGTCCCGCGTTGAGTACCTCGAGCGTAGCTTTGTTATACTCAGCCGCTATGTGTCTTAGATGTTTCAAATGCATTTATATTGACAACGCCGTCTATTTCAGTGCAAAAATTACATGGTGCTCGATCCTAAAACTCACCATGAGCCAAGATGATCATTCTCGATCTGACCTTGAGCTGAGCTTGTCGCTGGCGCAGGTCCAGCTCTTCGCTTGTGTGCTCGGTCAGAAACCTTGTTCGTATCTCGACGGCGCGGAGGACGCAATCGAGGAGTACTATGAGAAGTACCCTAACGCTCCACAAGAGGTCCTTAACGACAACAGACGATGGCGCGTCCCTACAACCCGTACCACCTAACGCTACCCGGGTTTATCGCGCACCGAGACGTTGCGCCTTGAAGGGGGGGTAATGTCATGATTCCGGGTTATTTCATTTATTCCGCATTAACCCTTAAAACCCGATCGTATTGCTACGATCGGTTTCCCCTCAACCCCTCCCTTTCCATTACTTGGCAGTTACAATCGTTTAGTATATATAGGCCCTGTACCCTAGACAGTGCCTCATACTATCCTTGTCTACCTTCCAGTTGCTCCCCCCGTCGCATTAACCCGACCCCAACTCGAATCCTATATTGTCGTTCAATCGCCTCAGTCATATAATAACCCGACGAGCCGCTGTGCTGACAACAAGGGGGGGGGGGGGGGGGGGAGTTTGAAGTTCGGCAACCTCCGGTGTCGTTCATGCATTCTTCCTTCCTCCTAATCAATACACATCCACACCGCCTATGCATTCTCGTCCCATGAGCACCCGCGATGGTAGCTCTTTTGCTTACCGCCAATCTCACAAGTAGTACACGATTCAGAGAGAATACCGCGGTACCAACAGTGGTCACTCCTGGGATGGCCTGTTCGCGTGTCTCCAGCTGAGGCTGAGTGTCGCCTACAAGGACGTGCTGCAGCTGATAGGGACCCGCTGCACATCGCTGTACTCTATGATGGAAATACAGCAACCGCGGTGAGGTATGTCTTATCGTTATTTACAAGTGATGGAAGCTAACAGGATCCCCGCTCTTCTCACTAGCGCTTCAATCTCTGGGCTGTACCGCAGGAGGCATGTACATCGACTCAAAGCTGTACGATGCATATGTGAGTACCAGGTTGTTCTGCGCCATTGGACCTCTCACTCCCACGGTGACTATCTGATGTAACTCCCCGCTTCCATCTATGCTCTTTCCTCCACGAGCGCGCGCGACATCATATGGTCGCATAAGCGCCACCTTGGCGCCCGCTTATGTCTGGGTTTCCACTTCCTTGTGACGGCAATGCCTCTGTGCATCCATGCAAGGGGGTGTCTTGCTCGCAGTCAGTCCGATGGGTCCGAGGCCTTCCGAGGCTCGCAAACACGCTTAATTTTAAATCGCTTCGCCTTTGCGCGGAAAACCTGTTCTATTTGCTCAGGTACTTGAATCAGCTTAAATCATGCTGTGTACACACCCAGTTTGCCTCAAATTCCATTCTCAGCCTGAGGCCCAGTTTACACAAACTCGGGGGAGAGGTTCAAAGGTTATTAGTTGAAGTGTCTGTCTACGAGAAACTAGGTGCAAGGAAAGCCCTGAGGTTACGCATAAAGACGAATAATTTCTATTATAATTGTTTACGTCCCCCCAACCTCAGCTGTAAGCATTAAACAAAACGAAAAAAGCGACGCATGTTTGGCGCTGGGCGTTCTACAGTGGGGTGAGTATGCAAGGAGGAGGCGGAAGATTATATCTTATATCCAAGAGTTCATTGCAAATTGATTCAGAAGTCAAAATGAGCAGAAAGCACCCTCGACTTGCTGTGGAAATTTCCACAATCTCACCACAAACCACATCAGTGAGGGAGTACATACAAACATCCTGGGTAACATCAAAATAGCATGAATTAATAATATCACAATTCCACTGACTTATAACAGACGCTTACCGGTAAGCTTCCAACCGGTGCGCCCGAATGCTCACAGCTGCCCTCGAGTAGCGTGAACCGATTCATGAGCCTCACGCCACATGTACACACTCTACGCTGGCCCACATGTACATGTGCCGCCATCTTTCGAGCACACAGGTGGATTCTCAGATGTTTGCAAACCGATAGCCTCATGGGTGCGACATATCGTCTTGCAGCGAGAGGCGGGAGAACAGATTACACTACATAGGCTCCGGGATCAGCTGCCGTGTCACGGCGTTTTGCGGATGGACAGGAAGCGCCGTTGGCAGACGGGAAGCGGATAAGCGAGGGTATAAAGATAATCGCAGATGCAGGTCGGATTCACACTGCACGACAATCTCGGGGAATTTGTCTGAGAGAAATAGTTGCTGGAAAAGGAGGCGGGCTGGCAGATATTACGGTGGTTTTACAGTGAATAGACCACACAGTACTGCAGGTTCTACTGAAAGGCCCGAGCCGAAGTCTGGTTCGGAGGTGCATACCTAGCTTAGGAATAAATTTCGGGAACTTTCAGGCAGGCGAGCTTTGAGACCCAATTTATGATTGCATACGGGACTGAATAGGGTCGTTCACAGTTGCCATTTTTCCACCATTTTTACTACCATTTTTCCGCCCTTTTTTGTATTCCCATCGTTTTTGACCGGGTTTTTTTCCCCTTTTCAATTTAGACATGCAAAAAGGGTTGAAAAGGGGGAAAAACCGCGCTCCAAGTCCAAAACTTGGTCAAAAGGGAGAGTAGCGAGTTCAAAAAAGGGAGCAAAAAATGGCAACTGTGAAACCCCCCTCTCGGCGCTCCCTTTTTCTGCCTTTTCACTCCCTCTTTTGATTCATTTTTTTCATTCCCTTTTCCAAACCTTCAGGTTGCTCAGGTTAACTGACATTGACGGCCAGTGCCGCAGGGCGCCAACGCTTTCAATGTCTAATGGTCACATGATGCACGGCCTGGCCGCTTCTCACCTTCTTACTTTCTCCATCTCATCCATACCGTAACCATAGCCTTGCATCCATATTACAAGCCCGAAAACTACCATCAATATGCCCGGAAAATGGTAATAAAAAGGGAGGAAAAAATGGTGGAAAAATGGCCGGAAAAATGGCAACTGTGAATGTCCTTATTGATGCTTCTAGAACCTCCAAAATTGTACCGTTTTGTGAAGCAGATGGGACGGGGCGACTGCCGGGATCAGCGAGGAA
Organism: Mycena epipterygia; assembly: GCA_029281465.1. NCBI lineage: Eukaryota > Fungi > Basidiomycota > Agaricomycetes > Agaricales > Mycenaceae > Mycena > Mycena epipterygia. Next base: position 1,078,944 of record JARJCQ010000006.1, on the reverse strand, counting down.
AGCACAATTATTTTTATATGCACTACACTGGCAGCCCAAACAATCAGTGTTGAAATTCCCGGTCAAGAGTTATCAAAAACGATTCAGGCCCGCCAGCTCACTTGATACAACTTTTAAGTTGAACTATGGGATGGTTCGAATTAGGGGCAGTCAGAGTGGACGGTTCTGAGGCGATTCTGACGGACGATTCTGAAAACGATTCTGATTTGTTTAATCGTGGGAAAATAGATTAAACCCAGAATCGTCTCAGAGGCGATTCTGCCTCTGGGGGCAGTCCTGGAATCGGTTTTGCAAAAGATTCTGTTTCCGATTATGTGTTATCACAAAAACATTTGAAAAGACTACGAAAATCGAAACGAGAATCGTTTTTTAATTGCAGAACCGCCTCCAGAGGAGGTTCTACAAGGCAATTCTGATTCCGATTCCGATTCTGAGGCTATTCAAAGATGAGAATCACCCAAGAATCGCTTTTCAAAGTGGGTCGGTCAAACCTGAAGGCGATTCTCACACGATTCTGATGCAAATCAATCCTGAGAATCGTTTTCAGAATCGACTTCAGAATCGCCCAGAATCACCCTGTTATTTCTACTCTGACTGCCCCTATTGTACGTGGAGGCACCCTCAATTGTTGCCCTCCCGCTTCGCCCTCCTCTCCGCTGCCATGGTCCTCAATTCTTTCACGTCAATCGTCTGGAACGGCCACAACCCCCACATGCGCCCGGATCACTGGCTTCGCAGCAACAATATCTTGCCAACATACGGGTCGCCCGAATCGCCCTGAGCATTTCGCGTCTTGAACATCATTGGGTTACGACTCAGATAATGCTACCACCATGTCCAATTTCCGGAATCTGGCGACATGGCTTTCGTTGGACCTGAAATCCTGTGCTATTCATTGCATTGATGTACTGGACCTCTACCTAACTGCTGGCCAACCTTGGTACCCCTGACGGCTGGACGGCGGCTTCACGGGGCTTTGTCTCGCGCGTCACGGCAACATCGGCCCGGTTCTTCGCTTCTCCGGGATCTCAGAAGGCGGGAAGCCTGGTATTTCCATATTAGACCCATCGTACTGTCCGGGGTACACGCACGACACGCATGGACGGGGGATTTTTGATGCGCTGGCACTTTTGCCATTTTGACCCCGTGCGCACGGACCGGCGGTCTGGACTCCGTGATTCTCCGAATCATTGATGTGATCGCTCCCTTGGCCCTTGAGATTTCCGCCGGTTCGATGGGCCGACTACCATGGATGGCAAGCACCTGTACTTGTGTATCCGCTTGAGCATGGGCTCATCGCACACTTGTCCGGGAGTGTGTTTTGACGCCGAGACGTCTTGGTGTTTCCCGCCTCCGCATGTGATTTCTTTGGCCGAGCATCCGGACTCCGCTTTGATGGGTGATGTGACGAGCCTGCGTCTCCGTAGGAACCTGTTGCCCAGCCCTGTGTTATCAGTGTTGGGTCTACATGGACCAGTCCATCTACTGTGTCTTTTTCGCCTGAAACGCTTCGCGTTTTATGTTATTTACTCCTTTCTCTCACCACAGGAGACTGGTTTTATTTTTGTCGGTTGTGGACCTTCTTCGGAAGTTGAAGACACTGATATGTGGTTTGCATGCATTCTGCAAAGGGAAGCCACACGACAGCATCTGTGTACTGGTGGAATCTGGGGATTTATACCTGGGAAGAGGGAACTCTTCCCGCACACCAGCATTTTTAGCTGGTGGTCAGGTCCCACAGGGTTTTATCCAGATGTCCCGCCACTCGAGGCCAGCCAGTCCACAGTTTGCCAGCGTCTTGTGCGTCCGATCCCCTGGAATTTATGTGTGCTCGGTCAGCATCTGGTAGAATTCTGTAAGGATAACCACCCTCCACAGTACTACTTGTTTGTCTTCCGTAAACTCGTTGTTCAGCCTGTGGACCACACGAGTATAATATATCCCCCCCCCCCCCCCCATATCCAGCTAAAGACTCAGCTATCCATGAATTTGATAATAGGTTGGCAGCCGCCACGAGCTCTTGAAGCAAGTCTCTAAAGGCGATCTATCCAAAAAAAGCATCCAAAATGAAGCGTGTTAATAATAGTAGGCTGGCGGTCACGAGTTCTTGGAACAGCCCTCTGAACGGAGGGAACCATAAAAAGCATCCAAAATGAAGAGGCTTACCGAATTCGATGGGCCCGAAATCAACATCGCTGATCGCCCTACGTGCGTTTAAAACTGAGCAAGCCACTACTTATGGCTTCCGTCATGGTCCGCGCTAACTGAAGACCTTCAATCAGCATGGAATCACGAAATGTTCCTGCAATGTCCACCTGCTGTTATCGACCAAGTCCACTTTCACAATTATCGACCAAGTCCACCTCCGCCTGTTCATCGATGGCGAAGCGGAGAATGTCGAGGAAGCGGCCGAGTAAAGAGGGGTCCGTTTGGGATGTACATACCACATCAAGCGCGTTGATTAATTTGGGATTTTGTTGGGATTTTCTGAAAGGAATGTAGAAATTTGAGACGGCAAAAAGCTCTTGTTCGTAGGTTTCTCAAAACTAGCCGAGTCACTTCACATGTTCAATCAGTGAGTAGAAAAGGTCGAATCATGGATGCCTACAATCGTTCCACACATGCACATCATTCCACTGCCGCTTCGCGTTTTGTGGACCAATACAGCATGCTGAAACAACGAACCTGTTTTTGAATACTGGGAATATTCGAGTACCACAATGTCATCGGAAATTGAAAAAGGGATAGTATACCGGTAAGAAGTTAAATCTTCTCGAACTTGGATGTGTCGCACTAGCTGGAAACGCGAGGCGCGCAATTCTCGTTACCGTCCATCTGGATAAGAAAATAATTTCTTGAGCGAGTCGGTCACCAGTAGCCTCCACTAGTAGATGACGGAGGGGTGACCAAAACAGTGGAAGTGGAAGTGACTTCCACTTCCATTTCCGCATTCGAGTGGAAGTGGAAGTCACTTCCACTAGCTGCTGACTTCCACCACAATGCTTCCACTTCCACTACCTCGTGTCACACCTTACCCGCCATCCCTTCTACCGCCCCGCTTCCCGCCGCCGCCGCCGACTCCAGGCGCACCGTGCCGAGGAAATCGAATTTAATTCAGTGCGGCCAGTCACGGTCACCTGACTTAGTGCGGTTCCGACCGTGTCGTTGAGTGTGAAATTATCTTGAACATGAAGATATGAGGTCGAAAAGGACAATAGTTAACAGTGTAGATACAGTAGCTCTAAAATGGAAGGTAGTCTGTAATATCACCCGGTAACAAGAAAAGCTCTGAGTCATCATATGACTCGTGGGGAAAGAACGGCGGCTCGAGAGCAGGATCAAGCTGAATACCGTGGCTTCCTACAACATCGGCCTTGCTGGGGAAGTGAAGTAGCGGGGAGAGAGGACGAGTAGGAGGCAACTGAGAGGACTCGAGGCGGTCCTCCGAGTCTGACAGTCCGGCAAATTCATTCTCGTCCGGAAGTCTCTCCTTCTCCTTCTCCCCTCTCCGTTTCACCTGTTTGACGCCGCTGGTAGCTTTAAGCTCTTCTTCTTGGCACGGAGCTCCCGTGTATGCACAGTGGAACGCTCAATATCGTCATCAATATTTTCAAGTCCATTGCGAGCTTCCGAGCATTCCAAGGCTTGGCGGTAATGTGACGTCCGGCGCGAATCGTTTTTACGGTCACGATGAGGCTTGGTGTTGAGGTGGTTCACGAGGACGCAGTTTTCCTCCATTGTGCGTAGTTGTGCTTCCGACTTGAGATCAAACCGATATGCACTATAAGGCTGTGAATCTTCGGTTTTGGTGATATGTTTGATGGTTTCGAAAAGCCCAGGCCACATCTTTGTGAACACTGCCAGCGTCTCATGTTGGCTGTAAATCCTTCCGATTATGATTCCTGTCGTGGTATACATTAGCGTGTTCACGGGTAGGTGTGTATGTTACTTACGAAAATCGAATTTATAATCCCAGATAACAACCTCCCACTCCTTCCAAATACCATGAACACGCGCATAAGTATTGTCGTGAAGCGAGGCTTTTGCGTGATGGATACGGTCGGCGAGATACGGGAGCATTGTGATAACAATTTCTTCCCCGTTCTCCAACGTAACCTTCCAAACGTATTGCTTTCCATGCGGAAGTGATTGCATTTGCTTCTGCCCAGCGAGAACGCCTGCAAGTTCACATTACAATCAGTGAAATCGGACCTGGTAATGCGGAGAAGGCTTACCCTCAATTCCGAGACCACAAGGGCTATGTATCTTTTTAATGTCTTGAATTAATTTGCGCTTGATTCGAGGATTGGCCAGGGCAGGGTCTAATACCGCTGGAATCTGACCCCCGAATATCCTCGATGTACTTGGAGCTGGATGATTTTATAGACACGTTATATTCATTATATTGTTAACATTGCTGACGATAGCTACCAAAGTCGCACTTAAGTACGGTCAGACCAGGTACTCCGGCAGCAGCTATTGCTTCGACGTAGGCATCCTTACCCTGGCGCGAAACTTTTCTGGACGGAAATTTCGGATGGTTGTGGGGACCATTGAGATGGATAATAGCTCGACGATCCGAACGGTCCACTGGCGAAAATATTCGTATGGTTGCAGTGCATGCGCGGTGAATAATCGTGCCTCGTAGAACCTGTCCGTTCGGGTCGATATGGGTATAAGCTATATAATAATCAGCAACGAATCACCCGTCCTGGACAAAAAAACGCACGGCATAGGCGGTCTCCTTTACCGCCGCTCCGAGGAGGCAGAACACGCGCACAGACGGCCGACTGTGGATCTAACCCGGGGTCCGACTGATATTTACCGTCATTGGCGAGGAGTTCACGTAAATATTCCTCTTTGACGTCGCGGTGAATTGTACGGAACCGGTGAGATCTAGTTTCGCCCATGCGATAATTCTGACATCCGATGAAGCCATGTTTACCATCCAAATTGATCTGGAGGTTTCTGTGTCAGGAACATCGTTCAAACGGAATGATCCAACCAACCTCTTTGAGCTGCCTGTATACGGGAAGGCCCGTGCATTGCACACCAGTCACACCGTCGATATGAGGACACTGGACATGGATCTCCTTGTAGAACCTGGCGCAGTGCAGAATGGTAAGCAGAAATAAATAAATGAGGTCGAAAATATCACTCACGCTGCTGCTCTAATAGCTACAGACGACGTTTCACGGACATTGACCTCTCGTTCAGCCTCAAACAACTCGCGCATTTCATCATCGTCTGGCTCGTACCGCTCGTGGCCATCCAAGAGGGATACGTCGAGCTGACTACAGACAAAAACCCCTTGACAAGTGTGGAATGCCACCTGGCACAGGACGTCGTCAAGCGCGATAACCTTGGTCGCTTTTTTGATCGATCCCGCACTTCCTCCTCCCCAAGAATCTTGATCCTATAGCGATGCTCTAAGCGCGGGTTCATCATCTTGAGACAAATGTGGACGTACCTCCGATTTAATGATGGCAGCCATAGAAAGCGGCTCTTTTTTCGAATCCAGCCACTCCCGTGAGTCGCCCGTGAAGTCGAGGTGATAGGCAAAGCTCTCCCCGTCATCCGTGCGAGGTATGGTCCAAGAGGATTGGAGCGTGGTGATATCTCGGATATCCCGAACGCGAAGCTGTTTGGTGATATCTTGCATTTCGGTGCCACCGTCCTGTTTGCGACGCTTGCCCTTGCGCTTCGTGATGACGAGGACAGAGTCCGAGTCAGAGTCCTCCTTGGAGTCAGGCTTTCCTCGTTTATTTCGGCGAGGTGGCAGCAGGGGTGCGGCAGGAATGTCGTCGTAATCTGAATCTAGAACAGCCGTCGGAGACGAGGTCTGCGGCCGGGCAGAGGGTTTGGAGGTACGAGGGTGCTGGGGGCATGGCGAGGATGTCCCAGGGATTGGAGAAGATGGCGGCAAAAGCTGGGATTGTAGAGAAGCTGCCGGTTTCGACTCGGATTATGGATCAAGAATGCAGCAGCTGAGTTGGGCGCAATTTGTCGCGGAAACCCAAGTACTATAGAGTCGCCTCCGGCCGATTCCGAGTCAGTCGGCCATTACGCCAAATCCAACAGAGGGTTTCCACTCAGACAGTGGCCAGAGGAGGAGGAGTCCAAGAGGAGCCGGACGAGGTCGGACAACAAACCAGTCCGGCAACTTCCGGGGCCAAATGACTCATGAGTTCGGCAACGACCGACGGCGCGCCCGTACGTCTTTCCCCCATTCCGCCGTCTTGTAATGCAGTCGTCCATCGACGACCACACCTATCATCGGGCGCTGCGTGCTTCGTTGTCAAAATGGCTTCCGGTACTGAGTGAAAAGTTTCCCGCACCTATCCATCGCATTTGTATCGCTCTCCTTCCGTGGCTCTGACGGTATGCTATCGTCACCGATATCGTCCTGGTTCGCCCATCGTCCTATCCTAGTTATGCCTTTCCCCTCCATCTTTACTTCCCCCCACGAGCAGCCGCAACAGCGTATAGCCGCGACTCGCTTCCCACCGCCGCTCCGGGCTTTCAAGTTCTGCTTTCCTGCCAACTCCTTACATGCCGCGCCTGCACGATTTGGAGTCTGGACGGAGCTTGGAGGTGGCTCCTCGACTTTATTCTGCGACGCTACCTCCGCACCCCCATGGCGCTCGGTACCTATCTCCCGAGTCCGCCACAGTGGACGCCGTAACTGCCGTGGATTTCGTCCCGAGGCATCTTCCTCGCGGTCAGACGGGCGGCGCGCGCAGCGAGGCACCTACCAGCACCATCGTGGATTGCGGGCAGGCAGAGCGCGGCGTGCAATCACTCTACTCCAAGACATATAAGACATCCGCCGCACACTGTTACCGCCCGCACCGTCTCCTACTGCTCCTGGCGCTAGCGCCCACATTACTCGCGTTGCGGTCGAGCTATTCCTCAACGCTGGAATTGGAGGGAGATCTAGCTCAAGAGATGCCCTCTGCGGGGTTCCCCGCCTTATAACCGAAGCAGGACTCTCCGCTCTCAATTCAGGTAATACGGCGCCAATTCGGGTTTTTGGGACGCGGAGACAAGAAGCGGGCGTACACGTCGACGGATGGGGAGGTGCCACCACGGCGCTGGCTCTGGGGATGGCGCTGACGCGCGAGTTTTGGACTTCCACACCTGCACCATCTGCACGCATTCCGAGGAATGAGCAACGCATGCCGCCGGGGCAAGACACTTTTCCAAAGGAAAACCTGCGCGCGCTGTAACTCGGGCTGCATACCGAAAGGGTAAGTTGAATGTACCATCCGCCAACGCGCCAAGACCGCCAGCAAACACGGCGGAACGCTTCTCCACTGGCCACGACTCAGGTATGTGTCGTTGCGCCGTTTTCCAGCGACGGCGCCTGACAGCCCCGCTCTTCACTCTAGTGCTTTGATGCTTTCGCGCCTCACGGCGTCGGCGCTTGCATGCCGCGCGCGCGATTCTGACGCCTTCGACTTCGCTCCGCGGCCACGCCACGCCTTTATATATATCCGGCATCCCTACGACACATCTCTCCGGATTCGGTCGGTGATGGCAACGTCGCCGCGTGTGTTTCCAGCAGGTGTCTTTCTCCCGGGGCATGGTGAGACAGCTGTACATACCGGTGGCGCGTGCTTGCGCTTCACTTGTCCTTTTTGGGCATTTTCTCCTCGAACTCCATCTCCCGCCCGGCTGCACCTCACTCTTCTTCGGAGAATCTGCTTTCGGTTGCGCTCTCGACACATCCATATATCGCGTCATCCCTGTTGCTGCGCGCGCCCGCCTCCTTTGAAGGGGCCTATGAAACGTGCGGAGAGGAAGGCGAGGCTTCCACCCCTGCTGTGCGGGCACGGTGTCCAGCTCTCGAGAGCCTTTGGCGGGACCTGCATGCAACATTGACATCATGAGCATGCAAAAGGTCATATCCCTTGCTGAAGCACTGTCCACCTCTTTCTTCAGCATCCCTGGCGCCTGCTCGCCCACACTTGCCTTCTGCAGCTCCTACTGTCGGCCACCTCGCGGTAGGACGCGGCCTGGGACAAGAATCGCGGGAACCCGCAGCGCCAGCGTACCGCGCGTAGGTCTCTAGGTCTCCATGTTTCTCCTTTCCCTATGTGCATACTAATGCGTCGCGTAGGAATTCCGCGCCTGCAAGGTTGTTTTCCCCGCCGGCTGGACTCGTTTCAAGCTTGCACCAATTCGGGGGTACAAGGCTAATGAGCGCACACGGGGAGCGGAAGGAACTAGCGCAGCCGCGCCGCATCTTTACATCTTACAGGCAGGAGGCGAGCGGAGCTGATAAGAGCTTGGGCTTCTGACGACTTGGCTGCGAGTGCCGAGCACTCCGCGTCGTAGGGATGAAGTGCGTCTCGGACTCGCCACCGCGAATCGATACCAACTCCGGGTTGGCCGCCACTTCATCTTCATCGGTGATCACGCCAAAGTCGCCGGCAAATCCCTCTTTTCATAGAAGTTGGTGCGCTCGTTCCTCTGTCCATGGCTGCGCTTCTGACCACCCAGCCTTGTAGAATCTTCTGTCCTTTGCATACGCGGTCGGATTTCTGGCCGTGCGTAGTGTGGGCGCGGAGAGTTTGCATGTGTTTGGCAACGGCTTCGACGAGCGCCGGCGCCTTTCTGCTCTTCTCCTTCACATTGTAGCCTCAGTAGTCAAGGTCATCGGTCAAGGTCATGTCAGGACGGCGAGAAGATATTCTTCGATTATTATACAAACATTTACAGCTACGGCTACTGGGGAGACCCTTGGCAAACGCCCCAAAACGTCTTTCACTGCTCCCTGATCGAACCCTATGCCATCGGAACGCGGCACTCGACGTCAAATAAGAAACGGTCCTTATTTGCGCCTTCGCATTGCGGATTCTGGTCGTACAACGTCGGCAGACGCGCCACAAGCTCTGCGCAGGTTACGTGGTTTGGCTCGATCTCGCGGAGCAGTTTGACGAGACTGTCGGTAAAGAACCCGCAAGGCTCTCCTGCGTCCGAGGTAGCCTCGTACGCCTTCTCTTGCTCCCTGCATGCAGCCAGCAGGACGTGTGAGCTCATGTCGCACTTGTAGCTTTCTCCCGCCAGCGCAACTCGCAAGGTGCAGTCCAGATTCTCTGGAAGCGGCTCAAACGTCGGAACAGATCGTACACGATAGACGCTTTCGCTATCCCGCGTAGCGCCTCCGGAATGACAGCAATCACAAATCACGGTCTGAAGGAGGATTCGGTATGTCATTACACGTCAACCCATAAACAGGACGCACAATATTGTTTCCTTTTTCCGCCGCTAGCCTGCTGAGCAGGATGTTGATAGTCCAGTCGGGTATTCCATGGACGACTTTTCCATCTAGCGTTTTCATTCGCTCGTCGTACGGCACTAGTGTTTCGATCTTGCCGTCTATGGATGGCCACGACTCCGGAGCTTTAACCCGACTGCCGTGCCCGGCGAAATAAATGATAATGGCATCGTCCTTCTCGATACTCGAGTTATCGATGAGGTGAGTTTGGAATTTTTCGAGAATGGCCTCTCGTGTAGCGTCAGCGTTGAGGAGAAGGATAATGTGTGATTCAGGTATATGGAATTGGTTGGTCAAAAATGACTTGACCGTCTGAGCATCGTTCTCACAGCCTTCGAGATTCCGTATGGAGTTCGACTGGTACTGTTTTCCAGTCAGACGGTATCGGTAACGCCGGGCAAATCAATGCAGACCTCATTTATCCCAATTATAAATGCGAAGACACGACGGAGAGGCATCGCAGCCTCAGGGTTTGGTTCTTGCAGTCGGTATGTGAATTTCACAGTCGCAGTGAAATGAGAAGAAATACCGGTGAATTCCATGTTTTCAGGCCTAAAACGACAAAATCAGTGTTGCTTTATCGGGAGACGTCAGGGGCGGCACCTCTCGTTACGGTTAATTTGACTAGAATACGGAGGATCGTTTGACCGCAGCAGGGGGGTACGGAAGAATGTGCAAGGATGGGGCGGATTGTAAAGTCGCCTCAATTTATTTAAAATAGGCCGCGTCCAGGGTCGGTCTGATCAATTTAATGTTAGCCCGGCCAAAGCCGCTTCTCTCACGGTTTTGAGTCGCCGATCAATTAAAACGCTCGAACTTCAACCCTGGTGTGTTTTTTTAGCCACTCGATAATGAATCACCCTTCCCTTATTCCTCGACAGACCTCACGGGTTCATTCAACTATTTCTTGCCCTGATATGGGGAGTCGGGCGGGGCGGTTTGGAAAGTCGCCCCGCCTGTCGAAATTTTTTATAGAGCAAGCATCCAGATTAGCATCCAAGGCTATGTATGTAACCTCTCGCGGGCGGCCGTGCTTCTTACACTACGTCATCGGATGTTAACCGACATCTCACCGACATCTCATATGGGTGATTGCCGAGAAATCAACACCCAAAAATGTAGAACTTGGGTGACAGGGGAGGACAGGGGAGATACGACACCCCGAGGTCGACACCCCGACCCTTAACGGAGTTCACACGGGTCACCAGGATTCACCGGGCCCGCGCTATTCACCGATGGGACGAGAAGCTTCCTCGTACCCCCATTTCGCGCGAAGCCTCTAGTTAATTAATTAGTTCTTTCCCCTGACTTACGACCCGTTCAATTAGATTTCGGTGATGTGTATAATATTATATTTCGAGTCTTCCAACATAAGACCCTGCTCGCCCGCCTCCCCGCGCCCTTCTCGCTCATGACTGCATACACGCTCCACATGCCTGCCGGGTAAATTCCACCGTTCTTTCGTCCTCGCGCTGTGAATTGGGGTAGACATCTGCAGCTCTGAGGGCTGCCCGTACTATGGTTCGGAAGGATTAGAAAATACCGGAGAGTGTGAATACGGAACTGATTTTTATAAATAGACAGTTTGAGCAATCGAGACATACGTACTACGCGTAGAAGAAACGCGTAGAAAACCCCGCTGGCCTTTCCTCTACCGTTGACCCACATGCCAGCCGAAATCAGATGACTCGCGCCACAATGTCTACATGAAACTTGAGAAGTTGAGATACAATGTAACCATCCTGCATGGCAGAAATTGGACACTTCTGATTTGACGACGCGTGGTAAGCGCCGTGTTGTTCCTCCGCGTTCAGTTTCGTGTTCCATCAGGTCCGCCTATACAGCCCGTAATCGTGTGATATCACACGTAAATTTGATTTAATTTTGCTCGCTTGTCGCTCCTCTCCGGGGTGCGAGGACTTTGGACGGTTGTACATACGTAGCGTCTCCTTGCTTGCTATTTCTTTTACTACTGACATTTCCCTGCAAGTGCACGCTGTATAACGAGCGAAGCATAAGCATTTTGTTAGTACAGCGTCTGTCAAGAGAGACAAAGTGCATGCTACTCTGACAACCTCTTTTTTGGGCCTACCGACGACATGGATCCAGAGAACGGCGACCGCGTATGAGAGTGTCGCTGCGTGCTTCAAATTGCATCATCAAGATGACTCCAATACTGAGACACTGCTCTTAGACTACTACCACCCGCCAATCTCGCTCCTGGCTACACACACGCCTCCCTGTTCGTACAGCCTCGTCCTTGTATACTCCCGATGTTCGCAGGTTTGCCTATCACACATCGGCTCTTTCATACTGCGCAGGTACTCACATCCCTTGCATTGATCGTGCCTTTCGTCCAGCGGTCTTGTTCGCGGCAATGGACGCTAATCAATATTGACGGTAATCGTGGGTATAATCTTGGTTCTGGTGGTCATTGTTCTCGTTAGAAATTGAACGGCCGATGGAAAGGGTGATGTACTTCCTCACGATCAGATCCCGCAATATATTTAATTCTTCGCCGACACCGACGGCATGAAGTACCCCTTCACGATTCATCCTTTGATCAGGGCCTGCGATATATTTATCTTCGCCGACGCCGCGTTCTCCTACAACCCTGATCAAAGAATCTAGAAGGAATTCTTAGCGGGGAGATTAATCTGGCATACAGCCTGTCTCGGTAACCCAGACTGAAAGCTCATACACTGCATATCTTATCTCGGACTGATCCGACAGAGTTTGAATAATTGATAAGAAAAAGATGGCGGGTGTATCTTTTTCTTATCATTTATTTAAACTCCGCCGGATCAGGCCCGAGATAAGATAACACTGGAACGTCTGGGTTACGAGACAGGCATACAGCGATTGAGAGGTTTGGAGACATACTTTGCACCCGAGTCCGGCCTAGTTTTTTATCGGAGTCGGACTGGCAAATATTATTTATTTACGGACTACTATGTAATAGCTCTGACTATTAGTCTCGAACACAGCCCCTCATGACATCCCAATCTGGGAACCCTGTCATGAGGCGGCATGAGGGGTGTGTGTTCGAGACTATCCGACTGTTACATGTAATTGGGGTAGGTACATGCCACCGGCATCCATGATATGAGCTGGCCAGGCAAGGCTCGGAATGAAAGCAACAACAGGATTTTCGATAGCCCAGGGGAGCAGAAGAGGTCTCGAAAATGGCCGTGGACACGTCACTTTCTGCATCTTAAACTTATGTGGCAAAACATGCACAATAAGCACGATGCAAAGGGAACAAGACAATTCCCGCATCTGCACAACTACCGGAGCCAAGCGAGAATTTCGAAATACGCCATGTCTTTACGCGCCCGCGGTATTGTTAGTAACCTCCTCCGAGTCATGCAAAGCCTGACGCGAAAATATCCTACACGTCGAGGAAACGCGTAGAAAGCCCCGCTGATCTCTCCCTTCCAACAAGATTAGCCGGAGGATAATGATACCAGGCGCGACTTCGCCTTTCCTGTACATTTCGATAATTCCCGGGCCCCGGCGCTCCTGAGCGGAACCGGCCGTGTAATCCTACCTGTGTCAAGAAATTAGCCGCAAAAAGCGGGAGAAAATTGAAAAAGCCCGACGCCCGCGGAAATGGCCTAATGTCAACGGAAAAGACCCGGGGCCAACGCAAAGGGCAGTACAGGGCAGCACCGCGGCGGTCTCTGGACCCTGGTGGTACCGTTGACAGGAAGTATGTACGGCATTGATTATGGCCTTCATCTATCCATCAGTTCCGCCCCATCAGGGAACCTCCATATGCAGGCAGATATTCTTACCAACTTGGGGTGTGGGACCGTGGCTTCACCCGGCAGAAACTTCGTACTTATGATTTTTTTTATTCTCACTTACATAAATAAATCCATAGTAAAATTCCATTCCAATACATCAAATAAAGCGGAAAGTGTCTACTTGATGCGACTTCATCTCTAGCATTACACATAGCCCAATGGTTCCTTCGCTAGATTCCATGGTGTGTGGCACACTGATCAACCATGTGTAATGATGATGCACAGTGAAGCCTCCAACTTTATCCCCTGACTTTTTCAGCAATCTAGCATATACACACACCGCAGCGACTAATGATTTGTTAGTGATTGGTGCCCTCAATAGATAAAAAGCCGGCTCAAAACCGCCATAAGTTGAGACCAAAACACATCTTTGATCTTGCGAGATGGAACAGTATCGTCGTCGTATAGGGGTTGACCCAGTTCCCAATAATGACAATCAATGCCGATATACTATGCAAATCTCAGGGGAATATTGATCCTAAACCTAGAACCTTACCTCACCCACGACATATCCAAACAGCGATGCTCGCGGATGTTTGTAGGCATCTAGAAAGCGTTGTCTCACGTCGTGTCAGCCCTACCAACAGGGCCTATCGTTATAGGTGTAAGAGTCGAGAAGGGAAGAGATAGTGAAAGCCCACTCATGGCAAATATAGGCCCATGGTCACAGGTGGGAGGGAGTAGTAGTAGAAAGGGGCGGAAACAAGGAGTGTTCCGGAGTTTGCCGCTGTCACGGCACTTCTTCGGCACCATTCGTCATGTGACCTCTTCCGTTGCCTCTCCCTGTTGCTCACCCCGAACGATACCCGCGTTCCATATACATATCACATATCCATCAAAATCATTGATGTAAGCATCAGCCATTATTGCTGTTTGCATAATACTTGGCACAGCTTCCATTTCGGGCGATTTTTAATGCCGCCCAGTAAATGGATTGTTTCTCACTCAATCTTGGGCCGATTGGGCTGAAATTATATCCTAAATTCATCGTTTTCAGAGGCGCATCGAGCAGCCTGGATTTCGGAGCTCTAGGTGAAAATTTGATGAGTCCAATTTTCAGCAGTAGTGCTTTGGCGCGTGAATTTACACAGTGAATACGGGCCCATTTGAGACAATGTTCAAGACAAAAATTGTTCCTCTACTATCCAGCCATGTCCTCCTCCGTTTTGAGAACGATCCGACCCGGAACGCGCGTGCTGCGCCGCGCCGAAGAAGAGCCATCAATTGTGTCACTCGGTGACGCGTTACACTCGTCTTGCTCCCTTCCACCTTGCATGCCCAAGGGCAAGCCCATTTCGGAGGACCTGCGATGGGCCATCGTACGCATGCACGCATTGGGCGTCAAAATCAGCACCATATGCACCTATACGGATGTCAGCCGACGCCAAGTTTACCGTATCCTCAATCGCTTCCGCACGACGGGGAAAGTTTTGACGGCAACTCAAAGGAAGAAAACTGGGCGTGCACGACACCTTAGCTCTGATGACGTTGCATTACATCCTCTGATTTTTCCCTCCTACTGCACGGTTACATTCCTTGTTCTTTCCAGTATCTGCAGGGCTGTCTGGATTTGAGTTGCGACAAATACCTCGATGAACTTCAGCTCGGTCTTCAAGAAACCTGTGGTCGTATTATCTCTCAGTCCACAGTCTGGCGTGCCCTGAAGCGTAGTGGATACACTATGAAGAAGGTGAGATACATCATGATCTTCTAGTTTTTCAGCTAACACCTGTCAGCTTACTCGGGTCGCTATCGAACGCAGTGTCGTGAAGCGTGCAAAGTTCAGATATAAGATTGGACTTTACTACGAGCCCCGGCAGTTGGTCTTTGTCGATGGGAGCTCCTGTGATCGCCGCACATCGTATCGTGGCAAAGCCTGGGCTTTCAGAGGGTATCGCGCGGTTCGAAAGGCATTTTTTATCCGTGGCAAACGGTATGCACCGTCTTATTTTTCACGAGCCACTCACACTTCTCTCCAGACATTCCGTCCTTCCCGCAATTTCCCTAGACGGGATTCTCTATGTAAATATCGTTGAAGGCTCCTTCACCACAGACACATTTGCGGAGTTCATCGACGGCCTGTTGGACAAGATGAATCCATTTCCCGGGCCCAACTCGGTCATCCTAATGGATAACTGCCGCATCCACAAGGCCGACCTCATCCGCGAGATGATCGAGGAGCGGTATGATTTTATGTCCATCTTATCACCTTTCTTGAAATCGTTCTTTCAGTGGAATGCGCTTCCTCTACCTGCCACCTTACTCGCCGGACTATAACCCAATGGAACCAGGTTTTTCAAAGATGAAGGCGTATATTCACAGAGAAGGACAGACATTTCGGACTGCAACGGAGGCGGACAATGACAAAGTCGAAGTTTTGACCCAACTCCACAATGCTGTATATAGTATTACACCGCGCGACGCAGAGGGCTGGTTTAGACACTCTGGATATTTCTGATACATCGAGTCGTTCAAGAAAACATTCGATGTTTCAATCGCCAAGACAGGGATGTAATGTAAAGTAGAATATAGTTATACTCATGCCGCCCACTCTGCTTTCCGCTCTGCCTCCTGCTTGCGGACCTTCTTGCAATCGACCTTAGCATACTTCATCAGTAACTTCGCAACCCCCAGCGTCATCCCGGTGCAAATCGTCAGCAACATCTTTTCACCCTCCCCTCCAAGATCCACGAGTTGAACCACACATACAAATCCATGGTCGCGCAGGACTGCTCCGAATTTGACAAAGCCGTGGCCATCTTCTCCTCGCTCCGAACTGTCAAGATCCAATAGCCAATCGTCTATTTTCGGGAAGAGGGTTGGGGATTCATCGTCGTCGTCCGAATCCACGCTGGGTTTCGATGGTTTTGCAGAGGATTTTGGAGAAGCAGTCGGTATTGGGGGAAGGGGAGGAGGAGGAGGGTAATAAGGTTGGGGATAGGGACCTGTAGGAGCGTAAAAAGAATAAGGGTATGGTCCGGGAGCCGGTGGTTGTTGGGTTGGCGGGCGGCGAGATGCTGGCGCTGCTTTTGTACCTGTTTCGGTCGATAGACCCAGTACTGTAGGTGGTACAGACGTCGATTCGTGTGCTCCCTGGGCCTGTAGAAAGTTAGCATTCAACAGAAAAAATAAGTGCCCGAGACGTACACAGAGCATACTCCATAGACTTAGATTAGGGCCAGAGAGTGAAACATGCTCGCCATTTTGCGCGACAAGGCAAAACCCCGTGTGTTTTTCGCATTTGTGGGTTGCCTCGAGCTCGCACAAATACTGTGGACCCGTTTTCTTGCCTGTTTTTCCCTCCGCGTCGTCATCGTCATCGGATTCGGCCTTCTTCGATGCCTGGTGATGATATATTTTAGTGCGTAAGTAGCCTAACACTCACCAAGAACCGACCTTTGACTTTGGCTTCTTCGTGGCCTTCTTTGTTTCTTTTTCTGGGAGCTTAGAGCGTAAATCAAATATGGTAACCTGTAGTGGTTTCTTCGAGGACTTCTTGGTTTTAGCACGGGCATCGAGCTCTTCACGGGCAGAGTTGAACAATCGTATAAGGTGTATTGGCGTCGTGAGTACCCTCGGCAGGATATCTTTGGTCCAATGCTTCAGTTTGTACCCAATCTGAAGATCGCTACATCGAATATTCATTTCGTCGGCGACTTGTTGAGTGAATTCAAGGAACGTGATGGTAGAGGAAAATGTGATAGTATCAGCGGCGTTAGAAGCGACAGGGATGATGAACTCGAGGTCGAAATCTGGATTTAGCCATCAGAGTTGTTGGCATGAAAATAGCGACAGCACGCGCACCTTTATCCTCTTCCTCATCGTCCTGGCACTCGTCCTCAATCTCATCCTCATCCTCCTCCTCCTCCTCCTCCTCCTCCTCCTCCGCTTCTTGTTCCACCCGTGTGTCCACAAACTCCTCGTCATTACTTCCTTTGTTCTTGCCCAGAATTGCAATTGTAGCCATATCAATGCCGTCAGTGTCGGTTTCATTATCAGGGGAAGTGAGTTCAGATTCGGAGTCGACTTCAATAACAGCAGGGACCGTGTCCGAATCAGATAGAATTGGCGACAGAAGCAGAAGCAGAAGTGGATTTGCGCGTGGATCGTGAAGTAGACGGAAGAGCACTGGGTTTTGCTTTTTTCGAAGCAGCAGGGGTCGATTTAGCTTTCTTGGGGGGACGTCCCACGGACCGCTTGGCCACAGCATCGGCTTCCTTGCGTTTCGCCATGGGCAGGCGGTGGAAGAGAGCAAGACGAATGTAACGCGTCACCGAGTGACACAATTGATGGCTCTTCTTCGGCGCAGCGCAGCACGCGCGTTCCGGGTCGGATCGTTCTCAAAACGGAGGACAGGGCTGGATAGTAGAGGAACAATTTTTGTCTTGAACATTGTCTCAAATGGGCCCGTATTCACTGTGTAAATTCACGCGCCAAAGCACTACTGCTGAAAATTGGACTCATCAAATTTTCACCTAGAGCTCCGAAATCCAGGCTGCTCGATGCGCCTCTGAAAACGATGAATTTAGGATATAATTTCAGCCCAATCGGCCCAAGATTGAGTGAGAAACAATCCATTTACTGGGCGGCATCAAAAATCGCCCGAAATGGAAGCTGTGCCAAGTATTATGCAAACAGCAATAATATCTGTTCCAACGCCGTCAACGCTTCCACTCAGGGTAAGTGTTGAATTCTTTCGATCCTTTCTCTGCACATTACATATTCTGCCGCCGACCAAAGATATATTTATGAAACGAAAGGATTATGGGACATCAGTATGAGTAACATTCGGTATCGAATGAGATGAAAATTGCAATCAGGCGGAGGGATTAGAAAAGATGGTATCGGTCTTGAGTCAACGAAAATAAATGATATGACATAAGAAGTGGATAGCATGGCATGCACGGTTTATAATAGTTACAACGACTAAGGAAACATAATTGCAGCATATTTTATACATTGCACTGAGGTAAGGAGAGTATACATATGGACAAAAGAGAATCAGACCGCAGTGAGTTAAAGATTGCACCAACCGGGGATCGAACCGGTGACTTCACGATTACCTAAAAATAGGACAGCCACTATTTACTCACAAAAATTGTAATGAAAGTGTTAAAAAAGACTTCAACACAGCCACTAATGAGGCTTGTAATGCAATCGTCGGACAAGTAAAAAAAAACGATCTCAAAAACCTCATTGTAGTTTATAAAATGGACGATCACTTATTACATAAGTACTCGTAATTCTCCATCCCACACCACCCCACAAGAGCCCACACCGCCCACACCGTCGTCTGAATCTGTAATCTGTAGGCGGGAAGGACTACATCGGTTCCTTTAACCTCTTCCTCAATCCCTCCTCCCCCTTTCCACGAGAAGCAGGCATGATCGATACCAGCAACACCCGCAATCCGCAGTGCACATGAACAAGTTCCAACCTGAATCCAGATGCATAGATTTGACATCAATGAGAAGTGCGTTTATACCACCAGTGTATTGTGTTACGTGCGCGCTGACCTGGCCGCAGGATCGTGTGATGCATCCAGTTCTCCGGGGACGCGCCCCAACGCAGATCTTCGGGAACACCGAGAAAGACGATCCTCATCTTCGAGGGGCACCACCTCGACACCTATTCGCTCGACTTCTCGTTGCGCCTCATCTCAGCTCGGGCGAGCATCCGTGCGCATCTGGCACGAATACATACACCGCCGCACACATGCCGATCTCGCCCAGGTATGTCCTAGCGCCGTTTACGACTGAAGGAAGCTTACAGGCATAAATCCGACCCGCTGCTCGATGTCAAGCTTGTGAGTTTACCAGAATAAGTGGAACCCACGCAAACACTCGAGGTATAACACCGCGCAGAGTTATGTGACAAGTTTGCATGTGCTTGGCTACGCTCCGATAACTCCGAGTTTTAAACACGCTTTGACCGTCGTAAGTGTTGATTCTAAACTAGTAATGGGTGCGCATAATTTCGAAATTTGGATCACCCATTCATTTTGGTGAAAACATATGTATAGCATCGGATCAAGAGAATGAGAAAATACAGTACAGAGGATTACTAACTATGTCCGTCCAAAGTGTATATGTAAACTAAGAAGTGTACTAATCAAGGATTCTCATATCCATGGCTGTTCGATGAGTCCTCCGAGTCGGGGCTCGAGATATGCTTGGCAGCCGTTCATTCTGAGAGACAACCCACGTTTCTTCTGCAGTTTCACCACCGTCGTATTCGATGGGATCTGGAATGTTGTACTTCTTTGCCTTTCCATCAAGGAAAATATTGCCTTTCTTCAAGAATGTGCTGCTTTTGCGCCAGAATTCCAGACCCCGTTTTCCTCGCGTAGTCTCCGACCTTCCCCACTAACTGGAAAACGGACGTCAGCCAACCGTTCCGGGTGTATTGGAGAGGAAGGACCTCTGGATCCCAGGCTGCATATTTTCCGGACGCCGCGAAGTGTAGGTACGTTCGTTGCTCGGCATTGTGTGGAGACGCTGGGTGTATGGAATGAACGTCGGCGTCAGGAGCAGAAGTAATGGTGTCTGGAAAATTGAGTGTTGCGGTTTAACACTGGGTATAAAACATACCTGGAAAATGTGAAGTTTTGAGATTGGAAACGTCCCCGCTTGGACACGGGCCGTGTCCACGGAAATTCTGCGGCCCATACCCGAATTCAGGTCAGCAGAAGGTTCTGGAGGTTCCGCTGTGTCATTACTTCAGCAGAAGCTTCCGGAATGTCATTGGAACATCCAGTCCGTGTGAGACGCTCATTTTTAGCACTGAGGAAAGGTTTCTAACCCCTAAATGTCAATACGTCCCCGAAATCGCGTTCCCTCCGAGCTCTTCCCGGTCGTCCATTTATACACTCGTACGTTTAGACTCTAGAGGATCAAGCCGGTTGTACTCTTGAGAAGATAAATATTGTGTGTTTGTGCATTGACAATTTGACCGCGAATTCCATCCTTCCTTTTCTGGAGATGTCTCGAAGAGACATCATTTTTTCCGGTCCTGGTGGATGTTACAGTAGAGTAATTTCACACAACAAGTGATTCACCAAATTGAGCAATTCATGTGGCACCACTCAATATGAAGGAGACATTGAATCACGCATCCGCCCGGCGCCAATGCCAAAAAAGGCTGGTGTTAAAATTCAATCTTGATGAAAGCAGCTTTCCCGTTGGACAAGTCTCTCCCAAATAGACACCTCAGAGTGAGAAAGAAAGAGGAAACTCCTACCTTCCATAGCTTAGGCAACGACAATTGATTTAAATAAATAGGCGCTCTTTTGCTAAAGATCTGCGCAGTTCGACTTGAGTTCGACATCCCGCGGCGGTTTAGTTTTCGGGTAGTCAGAAGTTCTGTCTCCGAATGACTTCGCATCAAGTTCAATCAGCAACGAATGAAAAGTAGAATGGAATACAATGCATGCTCAAGCGCTCAAGCTCGAACGCCAAATTTCTTGTCCCTGATCTATCTGGTGGTTTTATAGCTATAGACCTGCCCTGATTAAATAGTGCCCGCAATACTTTGAGGCCTGGGCCGAATGCGCTCTGCCAGTGGAATCTAGTCGTAGAGGGGCAGCCTTTTGGCACCGTCCCAAAATGTCGGCGGTGAGGGCCCGACAGTATCGGGGCAGTTGACGCATAAGCAAAGGGAGAGAAAGAGGCAAACAACATGTGGAAGCAATGTGGGAGGCTTGAATAGAATGCCAGATCCTTTGGCGAAGTGCAAGTTTACGCGTGTAATACTTCAGGCATTCATATTCAGGTCCGCTCGAAGATAGGCTTTTGTGGGAAGCGAAGTGTTGGGCTTTGCACCGCCACACTGCGAATCATGGCGCCGATGTGACTAGCACCTAAGAGAGCACCTACGTTATTACATTTGGACCTCTTAGGTAGGTTATTTGAGGTGTATTAACCCACCTAAGAGGTCCGATTAGTGTAGGAGTCCGCCAGGAATCAGTCTTCTATTAGTCATGAACCCGCGCCGTCCCGGGACGGTCCCATACTTGCGCCTCCGTCTCGCGCGTCGGCACCTCCGTTTGTGGTCCTCACAATCCACTTAGTTTCAGATCTCCACATGTGTACAACACAAGATTGTATTCAATACAAGTAGGTAGTCAAGAAGACAAGAAGAGCTAAGCTACAGTACAGTAGAAATACATATTTACAACAAGATAGCGAGCAAGATATACAGATAGCGACACAAGATATACAGATCAGATCTATTCTACACAAGATATGAGGTCTATACAAGAGGCAGGAGTCCGTAGTTCGTAGTCCAAGGTGGAACAAGAAAACAGTCAATGAAAGATACAAGACGGAGGCCAGCGGCGAGAACAATAATGTACGACACTTACATCGAGATCCCGGATTTGGCAAGTACACCCCGCAGCACCTCCGCGAGCTGATCCCGTGTCAAGTTCAAAAGCATGCCCAGCGGATCGACGGTGGCGGGAGCGGCAGCGGCAGACGTAGAGGGCCCAGCAATGGGAGCGGGGCCGCGGGCATCGACGCATGCCGACAACGACGAGGCCTCAGCAGTGCCGCCGCTACGTGTCGCCCGACCCGACCCAGACCCCGACGCCCCGCCGTTGCATGTGCGTGTTGACCCGGACCCCGACGCAGAAGACGACGCCCCGCCATTGCGGGTGCGTGTCGACCCATGGTCGCGTGTCGACGCTGAAGCTGACGCCCCGCCGTGGTTGCGTGCTGACGCTGAAGATGACGCCTTCGGGGACCATGCCGAGGTGTCCACCTCCGGGACCGAAACGAACGCCATCTTCAGGCCGGGCGAAGGGGGCGGCACCTTGTGGACGGGTGCGGGTGCAGGTGCGGCGGGTGCGTCCGCCTTGTGTTTCTTGAGCACGGGCACGGCGGGAGCAGGTGCGGATGCGGGTGCGGCGTGTGCGTTCGCCTTGCGTTTCTTGAGGACGGGCGTGGGCACGGGGGGAGCGGGCGCACTGCGTTTCTCGGCAGGCACGGCGGGAGCGGGCGCACTGCGTTTCTTGGTGTTAACAGCGGCGGGCGCGGCGGATGTGCGAAGGCTGGCGCGGTTGCGGTTAAGCACCTCCGCCTCGGGGACAGGCGCGGGGTCGGATCTCTGGCGCTTTTGCGGTGGCGAAGGCGGCTCCTCGTCGTCGGAGCGCGAGCGCGACGCCTTCGTCTTGCGGGAGGGAGGCACGATTTGCGAGAGGGGCATGTCGTCGTGTTCTGCGAACTTTACTCGGCGGGGCCTGGCACCCTTGGGTGGGGAGGGTGACAAGTTGACATAACTGTCGGCATCGCTGCTTTCGGGGGATGGGACATGGGGGCGGCGAGGGTGTGATCGCGAGGCCTTCGGGGCCACGGAGAGAGGACCGCCACCCTCTTGCTGGAAGGTCTGCGGGTGCATGCGCGCCACACGTGCTGGCAGCTTGCGAGTTGGTGGTGGCACAGTTGGCTCCTCCTCCTCGGGGCCGTCCTCATCGACCTCCTCCGTCGCCTTCGCCTTTCCCTTACCCTTCGCGCGTGCCGCCTCTGCGCGGGGTTTCGCCTTCGCCTTCACCTTCGGGGGCTGGTCCTCGGCGTCGTCATCGTCGTCGTTCTCGTCGTCCTCGTCCTCGTCCTCGTTGCCGTCATCGCCTTCGTCGTCCTTCGCGCACCTCGTGCGCGTCGGCTTCCCGTTACCCTTCCCTATGTCGACAGCTCGCGTCCACTTCTTACAGCGGTTGTCGTATACGGCCTTGTACATCCGGCCGCTGGCTTCCATGCAGGGCAAGGGACGTCCACCGGACGTTTTCCAGTGTTTGACGACGGCATGGCTGGAAGGAAGGCCGGCAGGGGTTGGCTCGGCATAATCATGCGTGTAGACGACAATGTCACCTGCAAATCAAATCAAAACCTGAACAGAAAGAACAAAGAAAGACGCACCGTTTACATACGGGCGCCTTACGATGCGCAGCCCCTGGCCCTCGACCGCCCGCGTGTCCAGTGCTTCCTCGAGATGGCCTATCTCCGGCAGCCATAGTCCGCCCGAGCCCTTGAAGCTGCTGAACTGACCGAACAGGCGGTTCGCCGACGGTAACCCCTCCATGTAGAGGTCGTGGTTGGCGAGGATTGTAGGCACGCTCAGCCAGCCAAAGCCGTTCTTCGGGGGCAAGTCGCGGTACAGGTCCTGGCCGATGTCCTCCTTGCTCGCGTCAGACATGCGTTCGAGGAGTACTTTTCTCCTCTTCTCGTTAACGGCGTTGCACTCTCGACGGGCGGACTTCTTGGCTTTGTCCCTTTCCGCCGCGGTCATATCGACATAGTCGGCCTTCGTTCTGACGGCCCAATGTTCGATCTTCACCCTGGTTGTCGCTGTCGTCGCTGTCGTCGACGGGCTGGAGGCGGCGGAGGCCTCCTGCCTCGGTAGTGAAAGGCGGCCGTCTACAATCTTCACTTTGCCTTCAGAGATGTTGAGGCGGTCGACCTCGTTTGTGCTGATAGCGATTCAGCTAAAGTGTTAATGAAGAAAGTGTTACTTACTAAGCCAGTACTTTGGCGATCCCAATCAGCTCGTTGTTGGTGAGATTCAGTGTCTTGGCGAACTGGAATGCAACTAAGTCGACTTGCAGCAGTGCTGGTACAACAGACTCACCCATTGAAGGCCCCCCGGTGACGCGATGAGCGCCCCGAGCTCAGCATCTTCGTTGACGTGCGAGCCGACGACAACCAGAAAGCTCTGGTATCGGTATGCGCCCTCTAGATCGTTGAGCTGGGAAATAAGAATGTTAGTAAGCTATAAATGGGTAAGATTCAGCGATGCACATCATCTTGGAGGTTCTTGACCACGCGGCGAAAGTGTCGTTGGCGAGTCGCCAGGGTTTGCTGTTTCTCCGCGATGCTCAGCCCTGTATAGGCCTTCAGGATCTCGCGCCACGTCTTGGGGTGCTCGTCCTTGAACAACTTGAAGGCCTGCGACATTTCAATCCGCGACCACAAAGGGTAGATGCGTTCGCCGTCATCGTCGAACTCGGGCTCGAAGTCGGGGTACACGCGCAGGTACTCGCGGTCAATGTATGACTCGCTGTTGGCATACGCCTCGTACTCGTTCCACACGTTTGTCCCGCACGACCCGCTTTCTGCCCTATTGAGGTAGCGCTTCAAGACGCGGTTGCGATCGAGGCCGGTATTGGTGGAGGCGGCGGCGAGCTCGGTGTTCAGCGCATTGAAGCAGTGCTCGAGCCGCTCCTGCACGGCGGCGGTCGGTCTCCCTCCCTTTCCACCCATATTGTTGCCAGCCTCAGGCGTGTTCTCTTGGTCGGTGTCCCCGTCCGCGTCATCGTCGCCCACATTGTCATCGCCGTTGGTGACGTTGTATCCGTCGTCGACGAAGTGGTCCTGATCAACCTCGCTGAGAGTTTTGGTGTGCTCAGCGGACCACCCGGGTGGGGGAGCAGGTAGGACCAATGATTGGAACTCCCCCTGCACAGTGAAATGCTCGAAGGAGGCGCCTCTGAAAGCGCCGGGCGGGAGCGGCCCCGACGCTGCGCTGGTGCTGGCGGAGGGAGGTACATTGGCGGGGCGCCGCGTGGGTTTTAAGGCGGGCCCTGTCTGGAACGGGTTTGGGGTTGACGGTGCTTCTGGCGCCCTCGATTTCTGCCTTTGGTTTGGGGCCGGTGGCGGGGGCTGCGCTGCATTGGCTGACGGGGGCGGAGGTGGGGGTGGTCCCATAGTGGTCTTGCCCTGTGTCTGCGCCACCTTCTTGTGCTGCATCGGTGGCGCCTTCTGAGCCTGGGCAGGGAGAGTGGCGATGGGCGGGGGTGGGGGAAGGGAGGCTCTTTGCTGGGGCGGGGGCTGCGCTGCATTGGCAGACGGAGGCGGAGGCGGGGGTGGTCCCATAGTGGTCTTGCCCTGTGTCTGTGCCGCCTGCTTGCGCTGGATCGGTGGCACCTTCTGAGCCTGGGCAGGGAGAGTTGCGATGGCAGCGATGGGCGGGGGTGGGGGAGGGAAGGCTCTTTGCTGTGGCAGGGGCGCAACGATGGGCGACGGCGGCGGCGCATCGATGGGCGGGGGTGGGGGAGCCTGTGGCTTCGGCTTTGGCCTGCTGTGACTCGGGATCGTGGGCGGGGGCAAGGTGGCGATTGCGGGCAAGGTGGCGATGGGCGGGGCCGAGATAGGCGTAGAGGCTGAGCCGGTGGGGGCTGAAGACTCCTCGAGCCGGCTTCTTCGGGCCACGGCGTTTGCCGACTGAGGGCTCGCCTTCTCCGTGCAGATGAGATGCGAGCGCAAACGCGAGATGGGCGGATTGGGCGGCGGTGTCGCCTCGCGAGCAGGGCCGCGCCCACCGCCAATCTGCTGCTCCTCGGCGGCGAAACGGTCCCGCAAGGGCATTTTGATGAGATTTGGAGGGGCGGAGGGGTGAGCAGGCGTCGTGGGCTTCGACGACTCCAATTGGTCGTCGTCGTCTCCTTCAGCGGCTCCATGGTCAGATTCACTGATGACCATATCCTCCTCATAATGGCCGTCCTCCCTCTCGCCCCCGCCGACACCCTCGTCCTCATCCTCTTCTTCATCTGCTTGGGGATCGAGGGCGACCTCGGCGATGGCGGCGGCGGTGAAGTTGTCCTCGCCCTCGTTCTCGTATTCGTCCTCTTCATGTGCTTGGGGATCGAGGGCGGCCTCGGCGGCGGTGGCGGCGGTGAAGTCGTCGTCGTCCAAGGACTCTTTGTAGCTCTTTATGGGGTCCCAAATGGCGCTGAGCGCGGTCGTTTGGAGGTCCTGGCCACCAATGGGCAGCATATCCAGCTCAGCGTTCAACGCATGGCCAGACTCGGAGAAGAAGGTCGAGTCTAAATTGGTGTAGTCGTTGGATCCCAGCGAAAAGTCCGAGCCCTGCGAGCCGGGGATCTGCTGCGCGTGCCCGGCGGCGCTGTGAGACTCGGGGGTGAAGAGAAACGGGAGGGGGGGGGGGATCTGGGGTGAGCGGGGTGAGCGGGGTGAGCGGGGTGGTGGGGTCCGCGTTCGCGGGGGGCGGGGGCGTGGCAGTGCGTTTTGTAGAGGTTCGCATGGCCATTTTTTATAGAATTTTCAAATCTATATCAGATTCAGTGGATAGTTAATGAGGAACAAGTGGAATGCTTACCAGGGAACGAGTCCGACAGTCGGTGTCGCGTCGTACCGCGACTTCAGGCGATTGCGCAGCATGCGCAGGAGGCTCTGTCGGTGCAAAAAGAGTGTGAAAACTGGTACAAATTAGCCATATTTCAATACAAGACGGAGGGGCCTTACCAGACACAGGATGTGGAGGCGCTGGTGAGGGGAAAAAAACGACGTGGAAGAGTAAGGAAAAGAAAATGGAGGCGCACAAATATTTGGTAGGCTTACCTAAGCTGCCAGCGCCTACGATTTGGCCACCTGTGGCCAACTCGGCGCCACCCACGTAACCTCCGACGCGCGTGCCGTCGCCTCTGCCCTCTTCTACACGTAACCTTCGGGGCCTTCCGGGACACTTTACCTCAAACCATCAGCCAATCGCCGGGCGAATAACGATAACCTGAACACAATTTTTTTCTTCTGAACGCAATACCCACCGGCGGATGTCGTCTAAGGTAGGCAAATACCTTCTGGGGGCTGCCCGGGGTCATTCTGATTTAAATTGGATTTTAATTTAGAGGTCAATAGACGGTGCGCGAAATGGGCCAAAAGACTCACAAGAAGTCATCGCAACTCTACCTTTAACTACCACCTCCTTCATGGGTCGTCGCGCCAAGCACCTCACAGCTGCTGCTAAGGCTTCAGCAGGCCGCCAGGCCATGGTCAAATACAGGGAGACTCACCAGTGCGCCTTCCCCCTTTCATTGCCCTCGTTTTGAAGCTTTAACTGAACGCCCCTATTTAGCGCCAAAGTCGTCCAATCTGCCGCAAATCAAGCAGCGTACCTGTTCCACACCTCGCGCAAGGATGGCAGAGCCCTCCACCCACATATCCCGCGTCTGCCACGTCTACTGACTGCCATATTCGACCTGCAGAAGGTTGCTCTACCCGAGGGCGAAACACTCTTCACCCAGGCCCTTGCCAGCACCACTGCGCTCGACGAAACCGACCTCGAAACTTGGAAGAAGGAGCCGCCTTTCGCTGACGACGGCGACTACGACGACCCCCACTCAGTGGGTTATCACCGTTTCACCCACGCGCTCAGCGTTGCACTCCACGGCGTCCAGATGCGCGAGCAGAACAAGCGCGATATCCAGCGCTGCGCGGAGTTCGACATAGAAGGGTGGGAGTCGTCCATGGGAGCTCTCCGGGAGGAGGTGAAGGAGCTGCTGCTGGGTGGGAGAGAGTGAAAGCACTCGACATCTACCATGGCTATCACCAGCCCAGGGAGTTCGCGATGCAGGAGCACTACCGACAGTGGCAGGCGCGTACGATCTACCACTTATACTATCTCAAATTCCTCAATTAGCTGATCATCTCTTGGACATCCACTCGTACTCACTGTCTGGCACTGTAACAACCGTACCTTCGCGATTGAAATGCTATTCTTTCTTGTCTTGTATGAGATTTCAAGGGGGAATGCCCGTTGGTGAAACCCCATCGCTTGGAAAGGGCCAGGAAGGTGGCAAGTGGACGTTGGCATACGTCGGGCTTTTATGCCCTCACCTTGGCAGCTGATCATCAACGTATGATACACCGACGGGCAACGCGACGTGTCTTGCCGACCGCTACAACAATACCGGAAGCTGTATGGCTCCGGAAGTAGGCCTCCGTCAGCATGCGAACCTCACTATAGGATCATATCATGTAGCCACTCTATTGTACATGTTCCAAATGGTTTATTCAAGATTCAAATTCATAAGGCAGAGCGAATGATTGATGCAAAATTAAATTTTACGAGGCAGAGCAAGTATATAGTCCGTAAATATTTGACGCGCATGTCCCATCTCTGCCTCTGAAACACCAGTGGTACTAAACCCACGGAGAATAGCGCCTATCATACACAAAACCCACACTCCACAATCATGACCATTCGATTGGCGCGCTTCTCCCTGCAACATCGCGTCAGGAGATGAGACTCCGTCCGGATAGACATAAAACTTACAACGTTGAAGAGGGGACGGGCAATCCAAGCGTCCTCCTCCGTGGTGATGCAGAGTGGATGCTGATGGCGGTTTGCCAAAACCACCATTCGTGTGATTAATACCATGACATCCTGCAATAATGTTAGTTTAATTAGCCCTTGGAAGCGGTTCTTAGCAACGTACTTTGATATCCTGCCGCCAGCCCCTGCCCTTCACCCCCAAGCTGTCGAAAAAATAAATCTGCTGATTAGAAACGGAGGTGACGGCTAAGACCCAATGTTCATCGTCGGGCCGATGGATTGGAATTAACCACAGCGACTTTTCCCAAAACCTCGTAGGCTTCGTATGCCTCCATAGTTCCTGGTCGGAATCGCGATAACGAGCCCGAGGAAGGTCGTAGGTGCTTAAGACGGCACACCTGCTGGCATACTCAGTGTAGAGACATTGGGGATTGCTGAAGTGGACCGAAAGCGCTGTTGCGAGGGCGTTGAGACCATGGCCGTTTAGGCGACCGGTGCGGCTCTCAACGCGGAGGAGATCAGCGGGCTCCATATTAACGGCGGGGTTTTCAGGTCCCCTGAAAACAACAGTGCGGGTACCTCTGGTGTCGTCAAAAGGTTGTGACCTGTTGAGTTGGTGCAACCAGAACAGGAGGCTGGTATCGACCGTGAGATTTGGCTGTAAGGAAGGGATAAATCAGGGAAAGAAACACCAATATATATGCTGAGCATACTGGACATTCCCATTTAATTTCAAAATGGAGCTTGTCTCCGTCGACGGCCGTAGACTCCTCGCTGTCGTCCTCATCGTCACCATTGCCATCGCCAAGCACGTCCTGTACTTGCAGAGCTTCGCTGGGATCGGAGATAGTATTGGGATCGAGGTCGTCGGAGGCCTCCGTTCCGTTGACACCAGATGAGGAAACAACACCGTGCCCTTCCAATAGATCCTCCTCAGCCTCGAATGGATCCTCCTCGGCTTCGATCTCAACTGTCACGGTGAGGCGGCGCTCATGTACCAGGTGGGGGACGGAGGCGGAGGTGTTGGTGCGGACGTTGGCCTGTAATTGCACTCCATACAGTGGTTCTGCGACTGGGGCGGTGGCCGGTAGGACGACCAGATCGGATCCTGTTGCTGTAGGTCTCCTGGGTATGTCGGAAGGAATATCGTGTCGGCGTGTGACAGAAGGAGCTGAAGTGTCGCGGCCGGCCGGCTCAGGGACAATTTTTGTCGCAGACGCCCAACTGGCCTGGAGAAACCGGAGATGCTCGAGTCTGCACTGAAGTGGGAAGGTAAGAGAGGGATCTGAGGAAAGGCGTTAGCACTGGAGCTTGATATCAAGAAAAGGAAGGAGCCTACCTTCGGGTCGCGAAATGGCTGTTGCCACAATGAAAAGCTCGCCGGTGAGCCAATTTGACATGTTAGCACGCTCCACATTGAGTCGCCGAGCCTCCTCCGCACACCGATCAGCAGAATGGAGGGCACGAATCCCGTCGCGAACATCGGCGTCGTTGAGCCATCGCGGAATCTGACCTTCAGTCGGGGTGATCCACATGTCCTCATGCAGTGACGGGTCCTCTCGGAGCGTGTCCAATTTGGTGGACAACGGAGTCGGCACCGGTATTTTGCAGCCCGGAGGCCTCAGTCTCTCGAGTTCCGCACAGTGCGTGTTAAACTTGGCGATGGATCGTAAGAGGGCTGGTTGGCGTTTGGAGATCGCCTTCCTCGTTGCCTGATGAAGTTTGGTACCTTGTTTCCGTTGTAAGCTCAGACTGGAAGGTAAACGATGGCTCCGACATGCACCAAGCGCTTCCCTCATCCCGCCAACTGCACGGTCAAGCGTCTCCCACTCCCAGAAGCTTCTGACGGCTCTCTTGCGGATGTTCATCTTCAAGTCGCGTAAGATCAGTAGAGTTCGAACGAACTCGAGGGGGAGGTTGTGGAGCTCTGGGAACGCCTCCTGGATGTTGAGGGATGCGTACAAGGCCTCGGCCTGGGAACTGAGGGTAGCGTGTGTGTTTTCGAGATTCCGGAGCAACGCGAGGGAGTCTCGAGATGCCTCCGGGCCGGTGATTGACTTCTTGGCGTCGGCGGTGGAATTCTCGACGGCATCGATTTGCGCCTGCAGGGTGAGAACCTTGTCAAGCTCCCGCTTTAAACGTACAGGAGCATCTGCACAACAGATTTCAGAAGGTAGATGTGGTAGGCAGCGACAAATTAACTTACGCGAGCGGAGGGAGGTTTGAGCGACCTTTTGATCCTCCCAGTTGCGCCGAAGCTCCGCCTCAGGGACCCCACAGTCCTTCAGAATCTTGAAGGCGGCCTTGCGTTTTGTGGCAAGGTTTTTGACTTGCTGCCGCTCGATCCAGGTACCCAGATTGTTGCGGCCTTCGTCATTGACAAACGCAGCCTGTTTGTCGATCATCCAGATGCGTCGGGAATTCTGTAAATAAGTTGTAAGACGGGGATGCCCTCGCTCATGGTTTCACTCACCCATTGCGAGCGTGTAATCCCAATCAATTTCCTAATGCGGGACCAAAAGCGCTCGACGCCTTCTGCATCAGTCAGGCCGAGGCCGCGTCGAAGGCGGGGACTGTAGACGAGCTGGCATACCCACTGGTGCCCAAAGGCATGCATCGCGTTGATCACGAATGAGACACGCTCACGCAGACCTTCGCTAAGAATTGGAAACTAGTAAAGTGGATGAGCCGAAGGCTCTGACAAGGAGAAAGAAAAGACTTACCAGATTCAGACTATGGTCAGTCACGCATCCAACATCATAAGCCTGAACCACAGTGGCCTCCGGTGGAAGGTGGCTGACGACCTTCTCCATCAACGAAACAACATATTGCTGCTGCTCGCCTGGAGTGGTGATGTCGCAAAGGAAAAGGACCTGCGAGTGTCGACAGGTGATGACGAACACGCCGCTGGAATCATGCCGTTTGGGATCAGCTTTCTGCTTCTTCTCGTTCGCGGCATCCCAAGAGGACTCGCAGGCGTCGATGGCCTCCTGCGGTATCAAAGGCGTGCAAGGCGCCGGGTGTTTCTTCCTCGCCTGAAGGATACGAGCACGGATATTTTCCACCTCGGCCTTGGGAACAAAATAAGATGGGTCGTATGATATAGGTCCGTCGCCGGCTGATCGAAGGTGCCGATAGCTGAAACAGCCATCAGCTCCAAGTTGGACGTCGCCACCTCTGGTAAGGACAATGAGCATGGATGGGGAATGTAAAATGTAGAGACTTACTCTCTGAGAGGCCGCCCCCATGCGTCTAATCCAAAGCAGGCTGGGCATCGCTCGCGCAGAATGCGGTCCGCGCGTCCAGGAGTAAGTGGCGGATTCTCCAGCGGTGCTTCGGATGTAGGGGGAGCGGGGGGAGTGGATGGGGTACGAGGTGGGGCTAATATAGGCGAAGCGGGTGTGCTGGTCGTGTCGGTCATGTAGGAGGAGGCCACCGACGTGCGTCCAGGGGCAAGTTCCGGATTGTCTCTTGATGCGTCGAATGTGGGGGGCATGAGGGGGGTGGCTGGCGTACGAGATGGGGCTGGAGTGGGCGAAGCCGGTGTGCTGGTCGCATCGGAGGTCGCGTCGGAGGCCTCCGTCCGTTCATTTACTGCCATTGGGGCAAGAATGGGATGACGAGGGAACAGGGTCTCCTCAGCAGCGAGGAGGGCAGCGTCTACCTTGCGCTGCAGACGCGTGCTGAGGTTGCTGTACCATTGTACAGCCTGAGAAAGGCCTACTCGGAACGGATCTTTGGCAAGTTGCTCCGGGTTCTGAGGAGTACATCAGGATCGTTCCCGATGTATTGCCAATCTTTGCTTACCTTGGTAGAGGTGACTCTGAAGCCCCGCCTGTCGTAGATGGTATGGAGAGCGGCGGCAAGGGCGGTGATGGCATCCCACGAGCGCTCGAAGAGGGCCCGATAGATCTCTAGCAGATCTATGGATATCCCCGTCCGAGGCTGGGAGGGAGAGGTAGGGAAGACGCCGTGTCGCACGAGGATAGTCGCGACTGGCATGCAGCTACAGGTGACAACCTTCACCTGCTCGGGGTCTGTATGGGATGTAAGAAGAGGAAACACTACAAATATTGTGTTACGCACGGAGAATGTAAAGGCACTGTATATTGGCAACTATTTGCCGACCACAGGCAGCAGTGCAGGTATGCTGGAGGAGTTGGGGGATGGTAGTAGGCGGCTGTAAGTGAGTGTCCTGGCGATACTGGGCGAGTGGCGCTTCCAAGATGGGTAGTAGGAGATCCCAGGAAGCACTAGCCTGGATCTTGGCCGCCCGGCGACTGGAGATGGACCCAGGGATGGGAATAGGAGGAGGCCTGCTCGGAGAGGAGGTCGTAGGCTCCTGGTCGATCCACTCCTCGTCGTTCCAGTCGGCCATTTCCACATCGTCGTTGCGAGATGGTCCAGCAATACTGCTAGGAATACCTTCAGGGACACTAGGGAGCAGGGGCCTGAGGAGCGCGTCGAGACGCGCTCGAGCGTTGACGACTTCCCGGTCGCGTCCAAGGCCCTGAACGAGTCTGCTCTTGCGCGGGTCGCGAGCTTTGAGTGGGCTTAAGAAGTGGACACCCATCCCATGAGTAGTGGCTTTCTGGTCAGCCCGCACGGAGCGTTTTTTGGAGTTCACCATTTGACGGTATGGAGGAAGGAGGCTCACGCGGACTGCCGCCGGCAGCCCCAATGGGGCAATGACTAATAGAAGATTGATTCCTGGCGGACTCCTACACTAATCGGACCTCTTAGGTGGGTTAATGCACCTCAAATAACCTACCTAAGAGGTCCAAACGTAATAATATAGGTGCTCCCTTAGGTGGTGACTAGTGACTGGTAACCGATGGGAAAGTGTGTGACTGGTAACCGATCTCAAGTGTCTCGATGTTGGCATCACAGGTATCGGATATTATTTTGGCAGCACAAGGTACGTGCATGTACAGCGGCGCAGTCACTTGCTTCTCTCACTCCTTTCATTCCAGCCTTCTTCGCGACGTTTCTACCCCACGCGTTTAGCCTCTACACTCACATCTTCCTCACCTCCGCTTCCCACGTCGGACCAAGCTCCGGTCCCAAAGAGGGGTTTATTGTCCTTGAAACTACCGCATATATGCGTATACAGGTACCCTCCGTGCTGCTCTCGTTCGCTCTGTAGCCTACACTAACTAAATGCGCTCAAGACAATCCGCTCCAAACAGCCGTCCTCAATTTCTTCGTAGCTTTGAAATACCGGTTTCCTAACTTAAGCGTCGGCTCTATCACTCGGGATAGTGTTAAGAAAGCGCTGAGTAACGGTATCTCGGCAGAGCAGGTTTTTGTCGTCTCCCGTTATACTTTAAAGAGGCAGGTTAATTTCTAATCCCTAAAATTCAGATCATCAGTTATCTAATAGCTCATGCACACCCACAAATGAGAAAGAATGTGCGTGGTATCCGTCCGTACTCACCGCGTCGTGCTAAAGCCGCACTCCTCCCAGAATCCCCTGTTGCCCGTCACAGTACAAGATCAGATCCGATTATGGGAGCTCGAGAAGAATCGATTAAAGTCTCAAGAAGGTGGAGGACTTCGTCTACACGGTTTTTTGTTATTAATGGTGGTCACACAGGTTACCTGTATACTGCATTCACGTCGCCGGCCGATTACGAGCTGGTCCTGAATTATGCCAAACAGCTCCGTGGTGGTATGGGAAAACGCCGCCAAACGTTGCTTTTTCGGCAGCTTGGACGGGCACGCGAACATCAAGGGTTTCATTGAGAGGCGAACGGACGGAAGCGCCAAGTAGGTCCACGATGCCGATGTGTTAACAAAAGAATATCCGAGATATTTTTTCATGCAGACGTTCGCGAGAGATACGACCACTGAATCCGCAATATCCAATGTCTGCCGGCACCATCGATACCCAGGGAATCCAAAGAAACCAAGCTCCCTGAAAAGACCGCAGTGAGATCCGGTGTAATACCTGTTCTCCGACGCTTTACCTCGGCCTTCTCAAATAGGGCATCTTATACTTTGACGTGGACGGTCTCGAGTTTAAAAATGGGGCAACCAGAACACCACGGCGCCGACTCAGACGGTTGATCCCCCCGTCATCGTGTAAGTGACCCATGCTATTTTACACAAGATGAACTAAAAATGACCGTCCAAGGTGTGTAGTTAAGAGTCATATGTGGTGTTGGACTGAGAATCTACATATTCGTCAGTGTTCGAGTACTCCTAGGGACTGGATATCCCGCTTCGAACTCGATTCTTGTCTGTCTTCTGGGTACCCTGGGTCTACGGTTCGTCGGAACCCTCTGTCTTCCCCGATGCCCATCGCCAGCGGCTCTTCTGTCAGGGCGACCAGCCGGAATAAGGGATAGAATTTACGAACCCCGTCTTGTTGACCCGAGATCTGAAATTTCCAGAACTGACATTCCGCACCCACGTAGCATTCGCGGTAGCTGAGGCGACACCTGATACGGGTGGTTCGACGCTCAGACCAAGGGCAATAGTACTGCCTGCTTGAGCGGTGAGCATACGGGCGTAAGACGAGCAACAGTGGATCTCGGATACAACGACCATGCCGCGCATGCTAGGGTCCTCAAGAAGGCGTCTAAGCGCTCCTGGGGGGTCGATGAGAGATATCCTGTCATTCTGCATCGCAAGAATTGCGCCGCGGCCGGACGAGAACTTGAACGCGCCCTTGACGTTGCATTGCATGATGGCGGGAAAAATTCTGAAAATGTGCGTTTTCAGTCCGCGTACTACTCGAGTATAATAATTTCACTCGCCCGCCAACCGAAGCAGACAAATCGACCTGTTCAGCATTCTGAGAGACAACCCATGTTTCTCCTTCCGCGACATCACCACCGTCGTATTCGATGGGCTCCGGAATGTCGTACTTCTCCGCCTTTCCATCGAGAAAATTTTTGCCCTCCTTCAAGAATGTGCCGTTTCTGCGCCAGAATGCCAGACCCCGTTTTCCTCGTGTTATTCTTCCCCAATCTCCGACCTTCACCACCACCTGAAATTGATATCAACAAAAAGTTGACATATATTGAAGCGAAAGTACCTCTGGATCCCAACTTGCGTACTTCCGGGAAGCTTGGAAGAGAAGGTCGACGTATGTACGTTCGCTACTCAGCATTGCTTGGAGATCCTGGGGGTAGCGGAGATCCTCGTGGAAGTAGACGTCAGGAGCAAAAGGCGGAGAGACTGGAGATGAGCATACGAGGCATGCCTTTTATCCCAGGTTCGCGCGTTCTTGTTAGATCTCGGTTCAAGCCGGCCTTGCATCGTGTTTGATCTCGTTGATCGAAGATCAAGAAATGAGGCCGCGGAGAATGAGTCAGTCATCATTCTGTTCCTGCCATCCATGCACTCTCCCACCTTCCTCACCTCCGAACCCTGTTTACTTGACACTGTCGGCAAAAGTCCTTATAACCGATTTCCGTTTTTCTCTCGTACAGAAAGCAGCTTTGGTCAAGATTGAATTTTAGCGCTAGCCTTTTGCATTGGCTGATTTAGCTCTCGTGCAAATCTAGGACTGGCTTCAAAATTCCGTCCTGACGAAGCCAGTTACTGTGGACGAGGCAAGTCTCTCCCAGATAAACACCTCAGAGTGAGGAAGAAAGAGGACGCTCCTACCTTCCGTTACAGAGCAACGAAAAATAATTTAAATAAAGCTCTTTTGGTATGAATGCGCAGTTCCGGGAGTCAATCAGAAGATAGCATCCCGCGGCGGTTTAGCTTTCGATAGCTTTCGGGTAGTGACGGTACAACGCGTCAGAAGTTCAATATCGGCTGCAATCGGCTGTCTCCGACACCGTACTGAGTTCGCATCAAGTTCAATCAGCATCGAATGAAAAGTAGAATGTAATACAATGGATGTTCAAGCGCTCAAGCTCGAGCGCCGAATTTCTTGTTCCCGATCTCTGTGGTGCGTTGTGGTTCTATAGCTATAGACCAGCCCTGAAGCACAACAGTAAACACGGACGGGTCGGAACAGGAATATCAATACCTTAGTTTCAAGGGGCTCCAGGTCAGTGCGTACTGGGTCATTGCATCGGTACTGCCCGGCTAAAACCTCTTGTTCGTTCACATATTCAATCAGTGAGTAAAAAGTCGAATCACGGAAGCCTACAATCGTTCCACGCATGCGGCGCCATTCCACTGCCGCTTCTCGTTTTGTGGATAAATGCAGCATGCTGAACAACGAACCTGGTTTTGAAGACTAGGAATATTTGAGTACCACAACGCCACTGGAAATTGAAAAGGGGATAGTACAACGGTAAGTCAAGTCTTCTCGAACATGGATGTGTCGCACTAGCTGGAAACGTGAGGCGCGCAATTCTCGTTACCGTCCGTCTGGATAGGAAATAATTTCTTGAGCGAGTCGGTCACCAGTAGCCTCCACTAGTAGATGACGGGTATAAAATAAATATCTTGGCCTTTCAAGTCGCTGGCTATATTTGGCAACCTTACCCGACTGACATGGGGACGACGGGAATCCATAAGCTGCGCAGCAGGGCCCGGTCTGCTCTGCTGCTGCATTTAGCGAGGCACTGCCTTGCTATTAGTCGCCTGGTGTTTTCTAAACCCCGGAGCAGGAAGGTAAGGAGGGTGATCTTGTCTTGGATTGAATCCGTGCCTGGAACGCGGGATTGTAGGGATACTTCCAGTTTCGACTCGGATTATGGATCAAGAATGCAGCAGCTGAGTCGGGCACAATGTCCGGCACCTCGGGAAACCCAAGTATTTAGAGTCGCCTCTGCGGCCGATTTATGAGTCAGTCGGAAGCCAGTAAACCATAAAGACCTCTCTGAAAATCCAACAGAGGGTTTGCACCAGACAGTAGCCAAAGGAGGAGGAGTCCAAGAGGAGCCGGACGAAGTCGGAAAACAAACGAGTCCGGCAACTTCCGAATCCGCTTGATCACTTGTTACCACCCCCCCGTACTAACTGGATTTCAAACAATTTACTCGACAGCCCTGCATGCACGCGCGACGTTATTAGCTTTATTCCGCCGACGGTCTACAGAAGTCCATGAATCTACCAGTTTTCGCCGCTGCTGTAGTGCCATTTATCAGCAAGGCCTGAGCTGCCTCAGAATCGTCGTACATGTAGGTATTCCTCATTCTTTCGTTACGT
Organism: Mycena epipterygia; assembly: GCA_029281465.1. Classification (NCBI taxonomy): domain Eukaryota; kingdom Fungi; phylum Basidiomycota; class Agaricomycetes; order Agaricales; family Mycenaceae; genus Mycena; species Mycena epipterygia. Next base: position 1,041,666 of record JARJCQ010000006.1, on the reverse strand, counting down.
GGATCTGCATATGCTAACACATCTCGTAGTGGGTCCTCTCGCCGTGGGGATTTCCTCCTACCTTGTGGCCCGAATCATCCAGTTTCTATTGAATATGGCGCCGATTTAGACGTGGGGAGCGGGGAAGGGAACGGAGAAATGTCGCTGAACATAGGAGGCCAAGGGTGCGTTTTCTTTTGGTCTCCTCGTTCTGCCAGTCCTGCTTATTTCTGACATTTTTTGTGCAGGGATAGTTCGTCAACGACCGACGGCGCGGTACCCGTTTCATCGCACCGGCGCATGTCTTTCCCGCCGTTCCTTCGCAACTACCTTTGCTACGCCTCGTTGTCTTGTAATGCATCCGTCCAGCCGCATATATCATCGGGCGCTGCATGTTTCGTTGTCAAGATGGCTTTTGGTACTTAGTGAAAAGTCCTGCTCGCCTGCCCCGCACCAATCCATCGCATTTGCATCGCCCTCCTTCCGTGGCTCTGACCCGGACGGTATGCCATCGTCACCGATGTCGTCCGCTCTATCCCAGTGCTGGCATTTTTCGCGCAGGCTAGACCAACAACCGACAGTCTGTTAGCCCACCTGTCGCACGGACGCACTGTGTTCCCCTCTATCCCTCTCCCCACCCGCCTCCGCTACGCATCCTTCTCGGCTTCAATAACCGCTTCTTTGCGTCCACCGACGACATAACCTTTACATCGCACATTCCGGGAAGCCAGCGCATAATACATGGTCGCTGCGCGCTTCCGCATCAATGGCTTTCCAGACACTTGTCGCCCTCCTGCCATGTACCCGTCACCTGTACTGGGCGGAGCTGGACTACGTAGTCCTCCCGGGCGTCCTCTTCCTGTTCCTCACCCGCCCCCAGCCCGCAGGCATTCCGTGCACCATCATCCAAGAACACGAGTACAAGTCGAAGAAGTCCGCACCACGAATCGCCGGAGTCCGAGGGAGTCCGAGTACGAGCACAAGTACCGGCAGCACATACAATTAGAGGATGAAGTGGAGAAACCCCCGCAGCGGAGGCAGGAGCACCTCTCCGCTCTCGCACACACAAGCATTCGCGAGCGCGCGCGTGGCGATAAGGCGCGAGAGGGAGAGGAGTGGGTGGTTTCGATGAGTGGGGGGTCGGGGGCCTATTCCTCCGCGCACCTCCCACTACAGGAAAAGCCTGCATCGCCCACGGGACTTCTTCTGCGGCAATCTCGCAGGTAGCCCCGTGTTTCCCCTGCCATCATCTCTCTTCCTCTCCCTCAATCGCTTCCCTCTTCTTCCGCGCATCTCCCTTTCCAAGAAAGCCCGCTTGCGGATCCGTAGCAAGTCCCTTGCGCACCGCGTTCTGCCAGTATTCAATCGCCGCGGCTGGCTGTATTCTTGTCTTCGCGCAGTCGTCATGGCGGACGCCGTCAGCGCTATATCGCCTGACTGTCTATTCGCACTACATCGCCGCAGACGCAATGGTCTGTCCCGCAGCATCTACTGGGGCGCGCTGCGGCTGCGGTACAGCGGAGCGCTTCTCGACCACCTGCGAGGCAGGTACGCGCTGTTGCGCCGTTTGCGAGCGATGGCAGCTGACGCGCATGATTCCGACCTCCCTCGACTTTGTTCCGCGACCACGCCCCACCATGGCATATATCCGCAGTCCCCTACGACACATCTCTCCGGGTTCGGTCAGTGATGGCACCGTCGCCGTGCGTGTTTCCAGCAGGCGTCTTCATCCCGGGGCGCGGTGAGACGGCTGTGTCGGCGTGCTCCTCTACACGATAACCGCCTCGCGCTTCATCTGTCCTTTGGGGTATTTCCTCTTCGAATCTCCCGTCTCCTATTTGCCCGACTGCGCCCCCTGCTCTTCTTCGGAGAATCGCCTGCAGGCGCGCTCTCGACACGTCGCGCATCCCTGCTGCTGCGGGCGCCCCTTTGTGCAAGGGCCTCCTGCTCGCGCGTGCAGAGAGGAAGGCGAGGCTTCCGCCCCTCCTGTATGGGTACGGTGCCTAGCTCTCGAAAGTATATGGTGGCAGGACCTGCCTGCATCATGGACCCTGGACATCAAGAGTACGCAGAAGGTCCTGTCCCTTGCTGAAGCACCTCTCCACCCCTTTCTTCAGCATCCCTCGTGGCTGCTCGCCCACGCTTGCCTTCTGCAGCTCCGACTGTCGGCCACCTCGCGGTAGGACGCGGCCTGGGACCAGAATCACGGGAACCCGCAGCTTCGTAGGTCTCCACGTTTCTCCTTTTCCTATGTGCATGCTAATGCATCGCGTAAGAACTCCGCGCTTGCAAGGGTGTCTTTCCTGCCAGCGCTGGACTCGTGCGCTCATTCGCCTTGTACTCCCGAATGGGTGCAAGATTGAGACAAGGGAGCGGGAGGAACTGGCGTAGCCGCGCCACATCCTTACAGCTTGCGGGCAGGAGGAGAACGGAGCTGACGAGAGTTTGGGCTTCTAGCGGCTTCGCTGCAAGTACCGAGCACCTCGCGTCGCAGGGACGAAGTGCTTCTCGGCGGGCATGACTCGCCGCCGCGAATCGATACCGACTCCGGGTGGGCTGCCACTTCACCTTCATCATTGAAGCTCACCAAAGTCGCCCGCAAATCACCCTTTTCATAGAAGTTGGTATGCTCGCTCCTCCATCCATGGCTACGCTTCTGCCGCAGTATACCACCCAGCCTTGTAGAATCTTCTGTCCTTTGCAATAATATCTCGCAGATGTGCTACGTTGGCTGTAAATGTGTTGTCGACGTAGCCGAGACCACATTGTTACCACGCTTGCGTGCCGAATCAACGTACGCGGTCGGATTTGTGGAGGGTTTGTATGTGTTTGGCAACGGCTTCGATGAGCACAGGCGCGACTTTCTGCTCTTCTCCTTCACATTGTACTAGCCTCAGTAGTCAAGGTCATCGGCCAAGGTCATATCAGGACGGCGAGAAGATATCCTTGGACGAAACATTCACAGCTACGGCTACTGAGAAGGTCCTTGGCGTGAACTTGGTCACAATCAACATCCAGTGCGCCCCCAAACGTCTTTCTCTGCTCCCGGATTGACCCTATGCCATCGAAGCGCGGAACTCGACGTCAAATAAGAAGCGATCCTTATTTGCACCTTCGCATTGCGGATTCTGGTCGTACAACGTCGGCAGACGCCCCACAAGCTCTGCGTAAGTTACGCGGTTCGTCTCGATCTCGCGGAGCTGTTTGACGAGACTATCGGTAAAGAACCCGCAAGGCTTTCCTGCGTCCGAGGTGGCCTCGTACGCCTTCTCCTGCTCCCTGCATGCAGCCAGCAGGACGTGTGAGTTCATGTCGCACTTGTAGCTTTCTCCCGACAGCGCAACTCGCAATGTGCGGTCCAGATTCTCTGGAAGCGGTTTAAACGTCGGAACAGATCGTATACGATAGACGCTTTCGCTATCCCGCGTAGCGCCTCCGGAATGACAGCAATCACAAATCACGGTCTGAAGGAGGATTCGGTATGTCATTGCACTGCGTCAACCCATAAATAGGACGCACAATATTGTTTCCTTTTTCCGCCGCTAGCCTGCTGAGCAGGATGTTGATAGTCCAGTCGGGTATTCCATGGACGACTTTTCCATCTGGGGTTTTCGTTCGTTCGTCGTACGGCACCAGCGTTTCGACCTTGCCGTCTATGGATGACCACGACTCCGGAGCTTTAACCCGACTGCCGTGCCCGGCGAAATAGATGATAATGGCGTCGCCTTTCTCGATACTCGAGTTATCGATGAGGTGAGTTTGGAATTTTTCGAGAATGGCGTCCCGTGTAGCATCAGCGTTGAGGAGGAGGATAATTTGTGACTCGGGCATTTGGTATCGGTCTGTCAAAAATGACTTGACCGTCTGAGCGTCGTTCTCACAGCCTTCGAGATTGCGTATGCTATTCGACTGGTACTGTTTTCCAGTCAGATGGTATCGGTGACGCTGGGCAAATCAATGCAGACCTCATTTATCCCAACTATAACTGCGTAGACGGGACAGCGGAGAGTCATAGCAACCTCTGGCTTTGGTTCTTGCAGTCCGTGGGTGAATTTACAGACATAGTGGAATGAGTAATGAAAAGAAATACCGGTGAACCTTTCCTTATTTTCAAGCCTACAACAAAATCAGCGTTGCTTTATAGGGGAACGTCAGGTCGCACCTTTCGTTGCGGTCCATTTGGATAGGAAGCGATCCTCAGTGGTGTGTACGGAAGAATATGACCGGGTGTGGGGGGCGGTCGAACTCCACTCTGTTGAATTAGCAGTGCGGACTACTTCGTTTTGTTGAGCCTCGCAGTCCCGGTTGTGAGTGGCCGTTAGAATTATATGCGTTCGATTCCCGACAGGTTGTGCATTATTGTGCGCTTGCTTTTATAAAGTTTCAGGATGTCCGTGATAATCTTCTTTATCCGTGACGTAGAGCCCGTATTCCGTTGCATACATCAGACTCCCGACCGCAGGGTCCCTCAGCCCGCAAGATGCCCCCATTTCTCACGTCAAGTGATTTTCCACGATGACTGATTTCAACCCACGCGACGTGACGGCCAGTGGTTCCACGGCTGGATATGCCAGCGGGGATAGATAAAATTAGGTTACGTTGCCGACGGGCTTTTCACCAACCCAACTTAGCTTCAATTAATTGCTCCTTGTACGAGCTTTTACAAGCGGAAAGACAAGTTTCAGGATGTCCGCGATAATCTTCTTTACCCGTGACGTAGAGCCCGTATTCCGTTGTATACATCAGATTCCCGACCAGGGTCTCTCAGCCCGCAGGAGATGCGCACATTTCTCACGTCAAGTGGTTTTCCACGATGATTGATTTCAACCCACGCGACGTGACGGGCAGTGGTTCCGCGGCTGGGGATGCCAGCGGGGATAGATAAAATTAGGTTACGTTGCCGACGTGCTTTCACCAACCCAAGTTAGCTTCAATTAATTGCTGCTTGTACGAGCTTGTACAAGCCATGTCCAATTGTGGACAAGTCCGCCAAAAGAAAAAGACACTCTGTTCCGTTACCCCCGGCATCGTAGGTATTTCGGTTTACATCTGGAAATGGTGGATAGACAGGTCAAGAGTAGTGCACAGCATCCAGTAGAGAGTTGACCAGGCGGCGCGCGACGTCGCATCACTTGGAAGTGGAGCGCCATCGGGGGGACTGGCAGTTGAGAACCAGCCAGTTCGTGCTGTTGCATAGTTGGGTGGACCGGGGTAAGGTGAAATGAAAGTGCATTACATACGTCGAGTTCAGTGCATCGCCTCCGGATTGTTTTCCACGAAGTGCTTAACACCTGGTAGACGAGCTAAACGGACCTTTGTCTGTCAAAAAAATGCGATCATCTTAGTGTTGTGTTTATCACAGAAATTCATACACCCGCGACCTGTTCGAAATCATAGCCATCCTGCGCCGGAGCCGTAACCTACAGGATTTGCGCCACCCTGGAGGAGAAAAGACAGCTTGCGCCCAGTAGTCATTCGAGCTATTGGATGGCTTCCCATTTCGCTCTATATGCCTAATTTAATCCAGATTCTTTTCGTGCGCTGCAGAGGCCGTTTAGCGTCAATTTGATGCAGTCAACGCGGGGAAACCGTGCGGAGGCCATATCAAAACCTTGTGCAACCTGTCTAATACCAGTAGATCCAGATCCGACTCGGCTCAAAACAAAACTTCGACCCTCAGGCTGGTCTCACCCGGATACCAGAATGCCTGGCTATTTCCGAGTTCCGACGTTTGAATTCCACGTAGGGTCGGATTCTATTTAGGTGGCCAGCGAAATGAGAGCAACCTAAGGGCTGTAGATATGGTGCCGGAGATGTCCCAGTTGTCCTTGAGTGGCCGTTAAAATTATGGCAGGCATATTCGATTCCCGACAGCGTTCGCCTACCACTGGGTTGTTTACTCACTGTCGACGCCGAATGACTGTGATGGCCGCTCTGTGAACCCAGGGGAAACTGGGATACTATCGATTATCGTGCCATCTTTACTCACAGTATTACAGGCGAGCACACACATCAGAAGAAGCGCGTAGAGACCGAGGTATTACATAAGACGACAAGCCCAAGAGGCAAGCGGGGATTAAAGTTGCCGGCGATCTGTTATTCATCCCACTTTCGCTTTTCTTACTTTGTGTCAGGAGTCCGACTCCGCCCGCTTGTGTCGTCGACACATTCATGATGGAATAGACAAGGGAGTCTGATGCTTTGATCTCCTTCGAAATAGAGATGGAATGCGCTAAGTACTTCCTCCCGATGACTCGTTGATCAGGTCCCTCAAATCGGGCTGGATATCTACAGCTCTCAGGTCTTTGCGGAGCAGCCCCGCTAGTCTCTCCCTTGCAACTAGAAGATTAGCCGGAGGATAATAATCCCAAGCGACTCGCCTTTCCTCTATCATCAACCCACATGCCAGCCGTCGTCGGACGACGCCACAATGTCTGTATGAAAGTTGAGAAGTTGAGATACACAGTAACCATCCTGCATGCCAGACACGTCCGATTCGACGACGCGCGGTAGTAAGCGCCGTGTTGTTCCTCCACGTTCCTGTTCTGAGCGGATTGCTCAGCGCGCCGAACCTTCAGTTTCGTGTTCCATCAGGTCCGCCTATACAGCCCGCAGCAATTACGGTTAGGCCGAGATATGCGGCATATCTTGAGGTGACCTATAATCGCACATCCGGGGATATCCGCTAGTCCCCGCCTCCCCTTTCCTTATTTCATAATTAACGGGGCTTCGCGCGAAATGGGGATATGCTCGCAAAATGAGGTACATACAGGTACATCCCGGAAACTTTCCTATTGGTGAATGGCGGAGACGGCTCCCGCTTCTCGGAGCTTGGATACCCCGAAAAACGAACTTTTCCAACCTCTGGTCTCGAATTATGTCGAACATCGGAGAGCCTGGGAGAAATTCGAATCGGATAGAACACTCCACCCTCGAAGACCGGTTTAGGGAAGCTTGCGTTTCGACACTGGACAGATCCACCATCCGGGGCTACCCAGCAGTATCCCCGCCTTCTCCTTCCATACTTATAATTAACTGGAGGCTTCGCCTGGCTTCGCGCGAAATGGGGGTACGCGTCATCGTTAACGTGAGACTTTAAAATCGAACAGCCGATCCATCACCTTCCATCGCATCAAATCACGGTTACTTGTTGGGTTACCTCCTTCCGTCCCCGTCTAAGCACACATCGCAACGTGCTGCATTGTCACTGTCAACACCCGGACTGGACAACAAGCTCCCAACGCAGCAGGCACATCAAGAAGCACAATCCACCCTGACTCGACCTCGTCGCGGCTCGGCTCGGGCTATGCGGCCTCCGTGCGCATCTAGCCGTCGCCCGGCGGCGCGTTTATTACACGCTGACGGTGTGTCAACGCACCTAACCGCGCCAAGTCTCCTGGCGCCGATTACACCCACGACAGGATGACATCTCTACTCAAAAATGGCGCGCAGCCCGAACGGGCTTCTCAAGACTCAGGAATGCGGCCAGTATTCAGTCGCCGGTGGAGGATTGCACCATCGCCCGCACTCTGATTTCGTCAGCTTCTTCGTCATACGCCGTCAGCGCCACTTCGCCTGCGGTTCATCAGACGCAGTGATTGGGCGGAAAGTAGATTGAGGACCCGAATGGCCGTTCTGCGGGTGGTTAGGGCGTGTTTCAGGGACGGAGAGCAATATGTCAGCGGAAGGTTTTTCCATCAACTCAAGAGCTGTTAAACACATCGGGCTCGCCTGGGAGTGCCGTTCCCCGCTGTTGGCCCTAATCCCGTGTTATTCGCTTTCACAAGCACCCGCACAGCGCATATGCATGGCCGCGATTTGCTTTCCCCCGCTGCCCCGGGCTCGCTTGGCCATACTACCATACGTTTCATGCCGGGGGGCGACAGGCGGGCGCCAACTGTAGCCCGGCACCCCTCTGTATCGTGGAATCAACCTGCAGAGTGAGGCGCGTGGTGCTCCTCTACAAAACATCAACCGCAGTAGTCCGCTGTCACCCCTGCTCGTGCTAGTGCTCGCCCACATCACTCGCGCGGTCGCGTTAGTCCTCGACGCGCGGGAAGTGGGAGAAATACAGTCCGTGGTTTTCGTTCCTCCGCTCCATATCCAATATTGACTGAAGCTCGTAGGGAGCGCCTGCGGGCCTCTGCTTCCGTGATGCGAGACGGGGGCAGGGGACCCAAGGACTACATGCCTATGAGTGGGCGCGCTGGAGGATGACGCAAGACGTAACACGGCGCGAACTCAGTCGCGTGCGTAGCAGACATGTGTTCGTCTTCTACTCATCGTGCGCGGGCCAGCGAACGCTGTCAGCGCCACTGCCAAAAATGGTATGTCGCCGACCGCCCTGTTATCCACGTCCTCCCTGCCCTCCGTGTAGGTGTCTCGAGGCGCTTGTTTCCGCTCTCTACGCCTCACCGCTTTGTCTCGCGCGCGCCCACCTGCGGTGCGCAAGAACATGCGGTGGTATGGTGCCCTCGGAAGCGTTTGGTGGAACTGCTAAAGCACCGCACTCCCCTCGCCTCCCCTCCCACGCTCTTCTTTATTATCCCCGGCTGACGCTCGCCTACAGCTCTGATTCGATCGCTTCATCAACCTCGCGGCAGGACGGCGGCATGGAGCAGTAAACGTCGCGAGTCGCAAGTCCAGGGAGGGAGGCGTACCGCGCTGCACGTCTTCCGCATTTCGCCTTTCTGGATGTGTATGCTAATGCTTATCGTAGGGAGTTTGGGCTTCTGGCCACTTGGGCTGCGAGGGACGAGTAACTTGGCGCTCCTATGTGCGCGAGGCTGATGGGAGGCGGGGAGAAACCCTGAGGATCTACCAGCGTTGTCTATCCTCTCGGCTCTTCTATGCGCTCATTCCGCCGCATGTGTGGAGCTTCGCGCCAAAGTTACTGGCAAAACACCCTTCTCATATGTGGAAGCTGGTACGATGGCCTGACCCAGCATAGTACCCAGCTTGTAGTTATCATTATCGCAGTTCCAAATAACATATCCTCGACGCGTTATAGTCCTCGTTTCTCCCCAAGAACGTTGTCCGATGTCGAGTTTATGAGTCTACCGGAAGATAGCCACGCGTGTCGCCATCCAAATGATCCATTCCCAAAATGGGAATGCCGCCTGTGCTTGGCAACGGCCTCCCGTTCCGATAACTCCGAGTTTACATAAAACACGCTTTTACCGTCGCAAGTATAGACGCGATTTATTCCAAACTGGTAATGGGTGCCCATAATGTCGAAATTTGGATCACTCGTTTTGGTGAAAACATGTGTATAGCATCGGATTAAGAGAATGAAGAAAATACAGTACAGAGGAAAACCAACTATGTCCGTCCAAAGTGTATATGTAAACTAAGAAGTGTACTAATCAAGGATTCTCATACCCATGGCTGTTCGATGAGTCCTCCGAGTCGGGGCTCGAGATATGCTTTGGCAGCTGTTCATTCTGAGAGACAACCCACGTTTCTTCTGCAGTTTCCCCACCGTCGTATTCGATGGGATCTGGAATGTTGTACTTCTTTGCCTTTCCATCGAGGAAAATATTGCCTTCCTTCAAGAATGTGCTGTTTTTGCGCCAGAATTCCAGACCCCGTTTTCCTCGCGTAGTCTCCGACCTTCCCCACTGACTGGAAAACGGACGTCAGCCAACCGTTCCGGGTGTATTGGAGAGGAAGGACCTCTGGATCCCAGGTTGCATATTTTCCGGACGCCGCGAAGAGAAGGTCGATGTAGGTACGTTCGTTGCTCGGCATTGTGTGGAGACACTGGGTGTATGGAAATGAACGTCGGCGTCAGGGCAGAAGTAACGGTGTCTGGTAAATTGAGTGTTGCGGTTTAACACTGGGTATTAATAGAAACATACCAAGTTTTGAGATTGGAAACGCCCCCGGCCGTGCCCACGGAAATTCTGCGGCCCATACCGGAATTGAGGTCAGCAGAAAGTTCTGGAGGTTCCGCTGTGCCATTACTTCAGCAGAAGCTTCCGGAATGTCATTGGAACATGCAGCCCGTGTGAGACGCTCATTTTTAGCACTGAGGAAAGGTTTCTAACCCCTAAATGTCAATACCTCCCCGAAATCGCGTTCCCTCCGAGCTCTTCCGGGTCGTCCATTTATACACTCCTACGTTTAGACTCTAGAGGATCAAGCCTGCTGCACTCTTGAGAAGATAAATATTGTGTATTTGTGCATTGACAATTTGACCGCGAATTCCATCCTTCCTTTTATGGAGATGTCTCGAAGAGACATCATTTTTTCCGGTCCTGGTGGATGTTACAGTAGAGTAATTTCACACAACAAGTGATTCACCAAATTGAGCAATTCATGTGGCACCACTCAATATGAAGGAGACATCGAATCACGCATCCGCCCGGCGCCAATGCCAAAAAAGGCTGGTGTTAAAATTCAATCTTGATGAAAGTAGCTTTCCCGTTGGACGAGTCTCTCCCAAATAGACACCTCAGAGTGAGGAAGAAAGAGGAAGCTCCTACCTTCCATAGCTTAGAGAGCAAACGACAATTGATTTAAATAAATAGGCGCTCTTTTGCTAAAGATCTGCGCAGTTCGACATCCCGCGGCGGTTTAGCTTTCGGGTAGTCAGAAGTTCTGTCTCCGAATGACTACGCATCAAGTTCAACAAGACGTGCCGCCGCTTCGCTCCGGCATTCACCAAAAAAAAACAGATTAAATTCGACGCTTGATAACGAGGCCCATGCTACGAATTCTAAATCATGAGGAGCCACGTGGAAATTATGAATTAACGCGGCAGGAGTTAACAGTTTACAGTCCACTTGATTTCAGATATAGCCAGAGATACAAAAATGATGGAAGGATAATGCCGAATAAAATACGGTCCGTGAAAGTGAAGCGGGTTAATATTGATTCCAGACGTCCGAGACCAGCTTCATGAATATCGGCAGCAAAAGAAAAGTGACCGATGTACGGGTGTGAAAGAGAAGAAAGTGGGGGGGCAGGACATGAGTTGCCCCCGAAAAGCTCCCTCTTCATCGGCGTCGAGTTTGTTGCGCCGCAGTGAGACCAGCCTGCGGCGTAGCAGCGATGGCGTTGAATCGTGACGTGTCGTTGCGGCAATATCAATAAAATGACATTCCCGCTTCGGCAGAATCAGCACTTGTATTAGAAACTACTTATCAGCTGTGGCGGGCCAGAAGATTCGAAAATTATGCTAGTATATTTTCGGGGTATTGAACGTTATAACGTAGATAAAATACAACTTTTATAAGATGTTACTTATGTGAAAATCTAGTCGGCGATAACTACCAAGCCTAGTAATGTATATATCGACAGGCCGCCGGCAAGGCATGGACAGGATGAAAACCAAAAACAGGTCAAGGTGAAAACGAGGCGGTGACATGGAAGGAATGAAATTTGCGGAGTAGTGACAGCTCAGATATTACCGAATCTTAGGACAGCGATATATCAATCTGCCGCTCATTAATATTTTAAGGATTACGATTGCCTGGAGGACTGAGACAGAGCCGAGGCCAGAAAATACCACAGAGGAGGCCTCGAAGATTATTTGCACACCCGAGGAAAAGGAAGAAAACGAAAATGCAGCGATGGGATTCTGCGATGGAGCGTGCTGGGATGGGCCTTTATACTCTTCGCAGCACTACGGCCACATCCGCCCTCCTGCGGCACAGTGGGGATTTCGGGTAAATATCGGTAAATGCTGTTGAAAACTGCACTGCTCGCAGCAAGCTCGCAGTCGTTCCGCGGTTAGGAAGCAACGGAATTTGCGGGCATGGTGCGATTGAGAACCTGTATGGGGATTTATTCAGGCTGCGTGTTTGAATCATGATGATAGCGCAGGATATTTGACGTCGAATCGGAAGAGGAGCGAGCAGAGAGTTACGCGGAAGGGGATAAGCTAGAAGGGGATGCAACCTCGCTAAAGAAACGGATAATTCCCGCTGCGGCAAAGCAGTCGGTCCCAGGACCCGGTGGTCATGAGTCCAGCTGCTATTGAAACGGTCATTGAGAGTACCACCAGAATTGGAGTGCGGAGCGGGAGATCAAATAGGCAAGACCTTGGCGAGACCAGAGAGCTGCAGTGTACAACTGGGAGAGCAACAGACCGAACAGGAAATTCCGCAGGTTGCGCAGACGTGTTGAAGTCACCCCCGGGACGGAAGAGAACATAGATGAACCCAATCAAATGGAGCTAATGCACAGCCGAGCGAGCATCTGCTTAAAGAACGGTTAATCAGCAACGAATGAAATGTAGAATGGAATACAATGGATGCTCAAGCGCTCAAGCTCGAACGCCAAATTTCTTGTCCCCGATCTATCTGGTGCGTTGTGGTTCTATAGCTATAGACCTGCCCTGCAGCACAATAGTGAGCACAAACTGGTCGGAATAGGAATATCAATACCTTGGTTGAAGGCTCCAGATCACTGCGTCCTGGGACACTGCATCGGTACTGCCTGGCTAAAACCTCTTGTTCTTTCATACACTCAATCAGTGAGTAAAAAGTCGAATCATGGATGCGTGCAATCGTTCCACACATGCAGCGCCATTCCACCGGCGCTTCTCGTTTTGTGAATTAATGCAGTATGCTGAACAGCGAACTTGGTTTTGAAGACTGGGAATATTCAAGTACCACAATGTCACCGAAAATTGAAAAAGGGATAGTACAACGGTAAGTTAAATCTTCTCGAACTTGAATGTGTCGCTCTAGCTGGAAACGTGAGGCGCGCAATTCTCGTTACCGTCCGTCTGGATAGGAAAATAATTTCTTGAGCGAGTCAGTCACCAGTAGCCTCCACTAGTAGATGACGGCGCAGGGGCACGAATAAATATCTTGGCCTTGCAAGTCGCTGGCTATATACCTTACCCGACTGACATGGGGACGACGGGAATGCATGAGCTGCACAGCAGGCCCAGTATGCTCTGCTGCGCGAGGCGCCGCCCTGTTATTACTAAATTAGTCGCCTGGTGTTTTCTAAACCCCGGAGCAGGAAATTAAGGAGGATGATCTTGTCTTTGCTTGAATCCGCACCTGGAACGTGGGATTGTAGGGATGCTGCCAGTTTCGACATTATGGCAGCAGCTGAGTTGGGCGCGGAAACCCAAGTGCTATAGAGTCGCCTCCGGCCGATTCCGAGTCAGTCGGCCATTAAATCCAACAGAGAGTTTCCACTCAGACAGTGGCCAGAGGAGGAGTCCAAGAGGAGCCGGACGTCGGACAACAAACCAGTCCGGCAACTTCCGGGGCCAAATGACTCACTCATTCACCAACAAGGCATGAGCTGCGTCGGAGTCGCCGCGCGTGTGGGCATTCTTCACTCTTTTCGAGTCGTTACGTGGATCTGTGCAGGCTAACTCATCTCGTAGTGGGTCCTCTCACCGCGGGGATTTTCTCCCACCTTGTGGCCCGAATCATTGAATCTGGCACCGATTTATACGTGAAAGAACGGAAAAACGTCGCTGAACATAGAAGACCAAGGGTGCGTTCTGCCAGTCCTGTTTTTCTTGGAGATTTCTGTGCAGGTATAGTTCGGCAACAACCGACGGCGCGCCCGTTCCATTGCACAGGCACATGTCTTTCCCCCCATTCCTTCGCAACCACCTCTGCTACACCGTGCCGTCTTGTAATGCATCCGTCCACCGACGGCCGCACATATCATCGGGCGCTCGTTGTCGAGATGGCTTCCGGTGCTGGCTGAAATGTCCTGTCCCGTCTGTCTACCTCACGCACCAATCTATCGAACCTTCATCGCCCTTCTTCGGTGGCTCTCATGTTATTCCACCGCCGATGTCGTCAGGGTATTCGCATATCGCCCAATCCCAGTATTCGCCATACTCATCTGTGGCGCCGATTCACCCTCGATCTCCGTCCTCCTGTGCTGCGGGTATTCATTTCCCGCCCAGGTAGACCAAGCCAACAGCTGACATCCACCGGATTGCACGTACTCGCTGTACTTTTCCTTTCCATAACCGCCTCCGCTACGCATCCGTCCCTTTTTTTTTACGTCCACCGTCAACAAGGATTCATTGCAGGCAATATACCGGGAAGGCATGGAACGACAGGGACTGACACCACATGGGTGCCGACGAAGCGCGTAGCTTGCTAGCTCGCGCACTTTCATCACACTCCGGCCTCCATCCCTCCGCCATTCGACTGGCCACGTCCGCCTCTGCCCTTGCGCTGGCACCTTCCTCAATTTACCCTACGCAGGGCCTCCCGCCTCGCAGTGCTCACCGTAGATGTACATAATCTGTACTAAGGTCGACAATTCGAACCCTGACCCCAAACCCCTGGTCCTCTCCCTCCGCGCTCCTCTCTCTCCGTCTACCCACAAGGATAGCCCGTTTGCGGAGCCGTATCATGGGTTCCACGCCTCTCAACCGCTCCGAAGTGCAGCCACCCACTCCGCAGCCCCTACGCGCGTCGATTGCGCCCACTACCGCCTGACTGCAATGTAGTCTCTGCTGAAAGACGGCCTGCAGCTCGGCCGACTTGCCAGTGAACTCGTGCCAGTATTCAGTCCGGGCTCTCGTCCGCGCAGTCGTCGTGACCAGACGCCTTCAGCGCTACTCTGTCTGTGGCTCCTCCTGACTGCATCCCGCAGATGCAGTGGTGCCCCCAGATTGGAGCGGCAGCAAGACCGTCCTGAGGGCTAATGGGGGTGTGCTGCACACCATTCTATGGATGGTATGACCCATCGTTGTTTGGGAGTGACGAAAATTGACGGGCTCCGCTCTCCCTCCCTGGTGCTTCAGTGTATTTCCCGCACCAATACGTGGGCTCAAGGCCTTTGCATCAACTCAGAGCTATAGCTGTACGATGCGCAGGGCGCGACTGGGAGTGCTGCTCGCATGCTGCTCACTCGTTGGCCCTCCCACTCCTGTGTTATGCCCCCTCCATCTATACTTCCTCCCACGAGCAGCCGCAACAGCATATGGCCGCGACTCGCTTCCCACCGCCGCTCCGGGTTTTCTTCTGCTTTCCTGCCAACACCTTACATATGCCGCGCGCGCGATTTGGAGTCTGGACGGGGCTTGAAGGATTTGCGGCTCCTCGACTTTATTTTGCGACCCGGCCCCGAGTCCGTGACAGTCGACGGCGTAACCGCCGTGAATTTCGTCCAGAGGCATCTTCCTCGCGGTAACACGGGCGGCGGGCGCAGCGCAGCACCTATCCGCACCATGACCACCGGATGATTATGGGCATGCAGAGCGTGTGTAATCACTCTACTCCAAGACATATACGGCATTCGCCGCACGCTGTCACCGCCCGTACCGTCTCCTGCTCCTCCTAGTCCTAGCGCCCGCACTCGCCCACATTGCTCGCGGTGCAGTCGAGCTGTTCCTCAACGCTGCAGTTGGAGGGAAGTCTAGCTCCAGAGATGCCCTCTGCAGGGTTCCCCGCCGACGGACGGGGAGGTGCCCCACGGCGCTGCCTCTGGGGATGGCGCTGATGCGCAAGTTTGGACTTCCGCCACCTGCACCACCTGCACACATCCTGAGGAATGAGGAACGCATGCCGCCGGGGCAAGATATTTTTCAAAAAGAAACCCTGCGCGCGCGCCGATGGCGACTCGGGCTGCGTGCCGAAGTGGTAAATTGCATGTGCCATCCCCCAGCGTGCCAAGGCCGCCAGCAGAGACGGCGGAGTGCTTGTCGCCTGGCTGCGAGGTACGCGTTCTTGCACCGCTTGCGAGTGACGCCATTTGACAGGTTCGCTCTTCAGTCTAGTACTTTGATGCTTTTTGCGCCATGGCATCTCTGCGGCCACGCCACATATCCGCAGTCCCCTACGACACATCTCTCTGGGTTCGGTCAGTGATGGCACCGTCGCCACGTGTGTTTCCAGCAGGTGTCTTTCTCCCGGGGCGCGGTGAGACGGCTGTACCGATGGCGTGTGGTGCTTATGCTTTACTTGTCCTTTTTGGGCATTTCCTCCTTGAACCCCCGTCTCCTGCTCGCCCGGCTGCACCCCGCTCTTCTTCGGTGAATCTCCTTTCAAATGCACTCTCGACACGTCGATACATCGTGTCATCCCTGCTGCTGCATGCGCCTGCCTCCTTTGCGCAAAGAGCCTCCTGCTCGCGATGAGACGTGCGGAGAGGAAAGCGAGGCTTCCGCCCCTGCTGTGCGGGCACAGTGTCCATCTCTCGAGAGCCTGTGGCGGGACCTGCCTGCAACATGGACATCATGAGCACGCAAAAGGTCTGAAGCACTGCCCACCCCTTTCTTCAACATCCCTCGCGGTTGCTCGCCCACACTTTCCTTCTGCAGCTCCGACTGTCGGCCACCTCGCGGTAGGACGCGGTTTAAGACAAGAACCACGGCAACCCGCAGCTCCGGCGTACCGCGTAATATTGCCGCGACTTGAAAAGTCGAGTTCCGACTTGGAAAGTCACGAAAAGTCGCACTTTGACTCGACTTTGACTCGACTTTTCTGGTTCAAGTTGAGTCAAGTTGTTCAAGTCGACTCAAGTCGACTTTTGGTACCCATTTAAAGCTCTAGACCATGTGCGCTGTGCAGACCTCGTTTTTTAGATCATAATGGTCTTGCATCAGATAAAGCGATTCTGACCTTGAATCACTGCATTCAGGGGTGGATAGCCGCAGCACCGCCTAGCCAGAAATAGCCGGAGGTTCCGTCTAGATGCCGCTAGATGCTGGCTAGCCGATCTAGCCCACGTGCGGCTAGGGCTGCCCATCGTCTAGCGTCCGGTAGCGTCGAGTTGGGCGGGTGGGCTAGCCCAGGGCTAGCCGCAGGGCCTCGCAGTAACCTCACAAAACCTAATCGGGTGACCCTGGCTAGGTGACCTAGCTATACATAGCCAGACATCGGCTCGGGGAACCTAGCCGAATGCGCGGCTATCAACCCGCTGAACGCAGTGATTGAGGTTCTTCTGAGACCATAATTACTCCAGTGGGAACAGAATATTGTAGATCACACTCAACTTTCATTTCTGGGCATCGTTTGCCTCGTGGGTCCATCAATACAACCCGCAAGCATGCAGATCACTGTTCACCGTTTTCAAGACACCCAGCATAGGGAGAAATCATCCTATTATGTCTGCACAACTATTCTAAAATTTTGAGTTGAATACCCGACTCAAAGTCACTTCAAGTTGCTTCAAGTCAACATGAATGACTTCGAAGTCGAGCCGAGTCGCGCAAGCAACTCAACTCAACTCAACTTAAATCGGCTTAGAAAAGTCGACTTCACGACTTCAAGCACCAAGTCGCGGCAACATTAGTACCGCGCGTAGGTTTCCACGTTTCTCCTTTCCCTATGTGCATACTAATGCATCTCGTAGGAACTCCGCGTCTGCAAGGGTGTCTTTCCGCCAGCGCTGGACTCGTGCCATCATTTGCCTTGTACTCCCGAATGGGTGCAAGATTGAGACAAAGGGAGCGGGAGGAACTGGCGCAGCCGCGCCACATCCTCACATCTTGCGGGCAGGAGGCGAGCGGAGCTGACGAGAGTTTAGGCTTCTGGCGGCTTGGCTGCCAGTACCGGGCACCCCGTGTCACAGGGACGAAGTGCTTCTTGGTGGGCATGGCTCGCCGCCGCGAATTGATACCGACTCCGGGTGGGCCACCACGTCATCTTCATCACTGAAGCTTCGCGCAATAGTTGCCGGCAAAGCACCCTTTTCAAATTGGTATACTCGCTCCTCCTTGCATGGCTACACTTCTGACGCAGTATACCATTCAGCCTTGTAGAATCTTCTGTCCTTTGCACAATATCTCACGGACCTGCTATGCTGGTTGTAAAAGTGTCATCAATGTGGCCGAGACTACATTATTGCCATGCTTGCGTGTCGAATCAATGTACACGGTCGGATTTCTGACCGTGCGTGTGGAGAGTTTGCATGTGTTTGGCAACGGCTTCGATGAGCGCATCTGCTCTTCTTCACATTACAGCCTTGTTATAGCCTCAGTAATCAAGCTCATCGGTCAAGGTCATGTCAGGACCGCGAGAAGATATCCTGGACGAATCTTGTACAAAAATTTACAGCTACAGCTACTGGGGAGACCCTTGACGTGAATTTCTTGGTCACATCAACATCCAATCAACATCCAGTACGCCCCCGAACCTCTTTCTCTGCTCCCTGATAGAACCCTATGCCATCGATGCGCGGCATTCGACATCAAATAAGAAACGATCCTTATTTGTGCCTTCGCATTGCGGATTCTGGTCGTACAACGTCGGCAGACGCCCTACAAGCTCCGCGTAGGTTACGCGGTTCGGCTCGATCTCGCGGAGCTGTTTGACGAGACTGTCGGTAAAGAACCCGCAAGGCTTTCCTGCGTCCGAGGTAGCCTCGTACGCCTTCTCCTGCTCCCTGCATGCAGCCAGCAGGACGTGTGAGTTCATGTCGCACTTGTAGCTTTCTCCCGACAGCGCAACTCGCAATGTGCGGTCCAGATTCTCTGGAAGCGGCTCAAACGTCGGAACAGATCGTACACGATAGACGCTTTCGTTGTCCCGCGTAGCACCTCCGGAATGACAGCAATCACAAATCACGGTCTGAAGGAGGATTCGGTATGACATTGCACGTCAACCTATAAACAGGACGCACAATATTGTTTCCTTTTTCCGCCGCTAGCCTGCTGAGCAGGACGTTGATAGTCCAGTCGGGTATTCCATGGACGACTTTTCCATCTGGGGTTTTCGTTCGTTCGTCGTACGGCACCAGTGTTTCGATCTTGCCGTCTATGGATGGCCACGACTCCGGAGCTTTAACCCGACTGCCGTGCCCGGCGAAATAGATGATAATGGCGTCGCCTTTCTCGATACTCGAGTTATCGATGAGGTGAGTTTGGAAGTTTTCGAGAATGGCCTCTCGTGTAGCGTTGGCGTTGAGGAGGAGGATAATTTGTGATTCGGGTATATGGAATCGGTTGGTCAAAAATGTCTTGACCGTCTGAGCGTCGTTCTCACAGCCTTCGAGATTCCGCATGCAGTTCGACTGGTACTGTTTTCCAGTCAGACAGTATCGATAACGCCGGACAAATCAATGCAAACCTGGTTTATCCCAACTATAACTGCGTAGACGGGACAGCGCAGAATCATAGCAGCCTCAGGGTTTGGTTCTTGCAATCGGTATGTGAACTTCACAGTCACAGTGAAATGAGAAGAAAATACCGGTGAATTCCATATTTTCAGGCCTAAATGTACGACAAAATCAGCGTTGCTTTATCGGGAGACGTCAGGGGCGCACCTCTCGTTACGGTCCATTTGGTTAGGAATTCTTCGGACAGAGACGGACTCGAGTAGGAGCAGGTGGCGGGTACGGAAGATGGGGCAAGATGTGGGCAAGGCATGGGCCGGGAGGGCTTTTAAAGTGAACTCCGCTCTATACGTAAAGAATAGTCTCAATGACACAACAGGGTTCCCATATTGAGTAAACACAATCAACATTCCGCATATGGTCACACAGTGATTATCGTGGTCTACACCACCCACAGTTATGTACTGCGGAAACCAAAAACGTCGAGACTCGATTAGCTATATTCTGGATGGACGTAGCACTGAAAATTGCGGAGTTTTTTTCTATTTCATGGACTTGATTCAACTATCCCATAAGACATAACTGAGGATGGCCTTTCCCAAGCGCAGTTTGCCGTTCCGTGAGCATCCCTCGTGAAATTGCACCCACGCCGTTCACGGTGCTTATTTTTGTGCGCGGGAAGCCTTGATGTTGCTTGGATCCGCTTCTGATTCGCTTCTTGAACACGGGCGGATGATTCATTGACCACGGACTGATGATGGATATGTACTCGCGGATGGAATGATGTTGACATCGACGCGGGAAGGCGAGGGGAGCGGCGGCGGTCAAGTATGCACCCGCCGATGGGGAGCCGCTCCTGTCGCCCGCGACGGCAGTTCACGAGTGGGATGGTGTGGTTTGCGCGCTGTGCGTGAACAACGCTGAAGCTTCTGAAGTTTGGGTTTGTTTATTTTCATGTCTTAGTACTATGTTTATCGCAGAAATTCGTACACCGTTCGAAATCATAGCCATCCTGCGCCCGGGCCGTAACCTACTAGGACTTGCGCCACCGCGGAGGAGAAAATAGACAGCTTGCGCACAACAGCCATTCGAGCCATTGAATGGCTTCCTATTTCGCTCTATATGCCTAATTTAATCCAGGTTCTTTTCGCGCGCTGCAGAGGCCATTTAGCGTCAATTTGATGCAGTCAACGCGGGGAAACCGTGCGGAGGCCATATCAAAAACTGCCATTTTTGGACGAATCCTGTTGCGCAACCTCAGTAGCTCCAGATCCGACTCAGCTCAAAACAAAAACTTCGACCTTTAGGCTGGTCTTACCCGGATACCAGAATGCCTGGCTATTTCCGAGCTCCGTTTGAATTCCACGTAGAGTCGGATTCCAGTTTCCGGATCGATTCTTAGGCTGGGTCCCCAAGCGAAATGAGAGCAACCTAAGGGCTGTAGATATGGTGCCAGAAATGTCTGCCATGCGAACGCCGACGCCCTCTGTTGAATTAGAAGTGCGGACTATTTCGTTTTATCCTCGCAGTAGTTGGCCTTGAGTGGCCGTTAAAATCATGGCATTATGCACGATTCATTGTTTCGACAGGGGACGTCGCTTGCCACGGGGGTTGTTTAATTGATGACAATATCGATTATCGTGCCATCTTTACCCACAGTATACAGGTGCGCGCAGGTGCGCGCAAGAGGCGTCTAGGCGCGTAGATAGCCGAAATTACATGCCTACCCGGTAGGTAGGTAGTAGTAGGTAGGTGGTATTAAATTCGAATTGTCAAACAGATAAGGTTGCTTCTTTTGAATCTTTTCCTGACTAGCGACGGCAACCGGTTCCCCCGCGGCTGGGGATGACAGGGTACGGGTGCCGACGGGCTTTCGCCAACCCAACTTACTTGTTGGTGCTTGTACTTACGAGCATGCACAAGTCGAAAAAGCCGACAAGCTTGACAAGTCCGCCGGCAGCTTCAAGAGGCACGCGGGATTAAAGTTGTCAACATCACTCGGCGATCAACTGTGATCTGCCGCGGCATCATACTGTATTTTTTCATTCAATTCGACAGTCACGCGTCACAGGCGGGGTTGTCGAATACGAACTTTGGTTCGTTGTCACGCATCACAGGGGGGGTTGTCGAATTAGTCAGATGGTTCAGAAAATCGTCGAAAGTATGTTTCGAGGGCCAGAAATCCCCATTGAATCTCTCATGCATCCTGTGCATCCATACTAGCCACATTTATTGTTCTATCTCAATTTCTAGCCGCATATCAGGCAAATATCAGGCTAAACTCAATAAAGTCACTGGGCAAGGCAATTAATTTAAACGTGAATCTGCCTGGCTCTCCATGCTTCCGGAAAAAATACCCAGTCAACTGTATCATGCCCTGCATCCTTTTGACATGCTGTCGAAATTTTGGGGAGTGTCACGGTCTAATCTGGGCCGTGTCGAATTGTCGAATATGTTCCGGTTGTCACGTGTCACCCCCCCTGTCGAATTGAATGAGAAAAAATAGTAGTTACTTCCATGCGTGTACACTGTAAATTGGTTTTCATCCTGCTCGCTTGTCACCTATTCACACACCGTGTGGCAGCGCTTGAGTCTCCACACAAAAGAGTTCAGAAGGGGGGGCGAGGACGTCGGATGTCGGTGGATGTAGCGTCTCCTAAGTTTCGTCTCTTGCTATTTCTTTTTCTACTGACATTTCCCTACATGTGCGCACTACCCAGGCTTCAGGCACCCGGCTCTGTTTCCCTCCGCGCTCCCTTCACCGTCGTCTAATGCTTCGTCTCGGCTTCGGAAACCGCTTTTTTACGGCTACCGAGGACATGAATCCGTTAACATTTCGGAGCCAAATCACACCGTCTCGCACCTACCAATCCACCGCGCTTTCATCGTCCTCCTTCCATTGTTCTGACTGCAGCGTCTCAGCTCAGCTCGGAACCTATTTTTGGGTCTCCACGCGCGAATTTCGCTGCTGGCTGCACGCCCCGTTCGTACAGCCCATGTCATCGTCGTATGCTCCCGATGTCCGCAGGTTCGCCTACCCATCCCGGTTTCGGTTTTCTTACTTTGTGTTGGACGTCTGACTTAGCTCCGGACGTTTTTGTCGTTGACACAGTCCCCATGGAGTATGTCCCGCAAACTGGGGTGCATACAGGTACATACCGGGAAACTTTCCTATCAGTGAATAGCCAGGGAGTGGCTCCCGCTTCTCGGAGCTTGGATACCACGAGAAACGAGGATGAATTTTTCCAACCTCTGGTCTCGAGTTATGTCGGACATCGGAGAGCCTGGGAGAAATTCGAGTCGGATAGCACTCCACACTTCTCGAAGACCCATCGAATACGGTTAGGCCGAGATCGAGGCAGCTTGCGTTTCGACAAATGCAATCGCGGCGGCTATCCGGGGCTACCCAGCAGTGTTCAGCATAATTAACCGGGACTCGTGAGTGCTGCATGCTCACGCCGTCAGCGCTGACGTGAGACCTTTAAACCTTATATCTCCCTATATCCTATCCTGGCTTATCCTCCGAACAGCCGATCCATCACCTTCCATCGCATCTTCACACCATCAAATCATTACCTCCTTCCGTCTAAGAACCTGTAGGACTACATCGGTCCTTTCAATCGCTCCCGCACCCTTCTACGGGAAGCTCTCTTTGCGGTGGGCACCGATACCAGCAACACCGGCAAAGTTCCTCAACCACCTTACTGTACAACCCGAAGCTCTCCAAGACGCCAACCTGA
Organism: Mycena epipterygia; assembly: GCA_029281465.1. Taxonomy (NCBI): domain Eukaryota; kingdom Fungi; phylum Basidiomycota; class Agaricomycetes; order Agaricales; family Mycenaceae; genus Mycena; species Mycena epipterygia. The sequence continues at coordinate 1,018,951 of JARJCQ010000006.1, read as the reverse complement.
ATCCTGATGCATACATTGACATCCACGAGACGTGCGTTTATATCACCAATGTATTGTGCGCGCTCACCTGGCCGCAGGGTCGTGTGCTGCATCCAGTTCTTCGGGGACGCATCCACCAACGCGGGGAGGTGTTAATAGCATCTCAGACTCAGGCTCGTCGGCTCAGTTGTATCATTGCGCCACTGTCGCTGAGGGAGTCCGTTTGGTTAGGCGGCGCTTGCATACATCGCGACGTGCTGTGCATTGTCATTTTCAAAGGAGCACCACGGCTTCTTTCCACACCATTCCGTTTATTTAAAATTCATTTTTATAACTTATTGCCATCGGACAAAGAGCTCCCAACGCAGATTCTTCAGGCACATCAAGAAGCACGAGCCACCTGACTCGACCTCGCTGCGGCTGGTCTCACACCGGAAAAAGCAAAACCTAAGTGTGCCTGCAAACGCACCTTAATCTGTAAGCATCAGCGGCATGTTCGGCGCGCCTGAGACTGCACCTGAAACCGCAGGTTTCAGACGTGCTGACTATGCCGCTGAAATTCCCGGAATAAGTTGCAAAATAGGCGTGGTTTAAATGTAGGATTTAAGATGTAGTTACGGCGCGAGGGATTATGTAGCTGAAAGGTGAAGCTTCGGCCGCAAGATCTGTGGGCCTGAAAGCTCTAGTTTCAGACGCGCCGAAACCAGCACCGAAAATCATAATTTTGTTGGCCGTTTCGGCGCGACCGAAACCATGAGTTTCAGCTGCAGTTTTGGCGCGCGCCGAAATCGCAGGCGAAACCCATGTTTTCAGACGCGCTGAAATTCATCCCCGGATCATCCGAGGATGAGCTGAGGATGATCTCAAGATCATCCGATGTACCGCTCAACATGAATAAAACAACTGTCGTAAAATGTCTGTACATGGATAAGGTAAGTGTTGTAGAGGTCTATCTCGGCCATTCCATAATAACGTCGAAATTGTTTGCGTAAACACTGCCGGACGGAAGAGGCGTATAAGATTGAAAGGAGCGAAGGTTACCTTATCCAGCTACATCTCAAACCCCTCTGAACTGTGCCGGCAACGTCGGCGTCGGCGCAACGATTATTGACGCAGCGTATCCGCCCGCTCCATAACTGCGGGTTTGTCATCGGGTACAGCGGTTTGTTGGCGAGTCATTAATGTAGATCGCCACGTCAGGGCTGGCCACCACCCGGTCGAGCCGTTCTCCGTCGTCGATGATTGCAACTGCAGTGCGATAACGGGTGGTGCTTGCACCCCGGGGCGATACCGTGTTGATCGTGGCGCGGCCACTTGTACTGTTGTTGGTGGAACCCTGCGCCAAGTCAGAGATATCTACGCATTTCACACATCAACCACGTACCAGATCGACCAGGATGGTCTCGTTCAGAATAGGCGTAGACAACGGAGATAGACTTCCAAATGAATACACAGTCCCAACGAGACGCTACGAGTTGAGTTGTACCCGGTCGTGCCCAGTTGCTTGCACGTCTCCTTCGCGATCACCACCGCGTCGCCCGTCAGTATCTTGATGTGGATCCTGAGGTTCTGCAACGATCCTGACCGCGGCGTTGTCGATCCGGGGCGGGTGAACATGCTCATGTCCCAAGCACCTCCTAGTCCTTCCCGTCCTCCTTGATCGCGACGCCCAGCGAGCGGAAGCCTTCCTCTCCGCACAGCTCTCCGACGTTTGCTGGTACTCGTGCAAGGTCTGCGCGTTGGACTTCCGGAGTTTCAAAATACTGCCATGATAACAAACATCAGCCCAAGGCATATGGAAGGATAGAGAAACGCACGCAGAGGATTTCTCGCTGTTCTTCTCCACCAGGGCTGCGATGCACTTGAACACCGGGCCGAAGGGCGTGAGTTTGGGGCTCCTACAGCCGCTGCGCAGGTTATCCTGCGCGCCAGGGAAGTCCTGCGGGAGTTAATTTATTGAGTATTTCTTGCTGTACGTTCGGACGCGTGGACATACTTGGGTCTAATGATGGTGACCTTGTCAATCGGGTCGAACGACTTGATGTTATGCCGTGACGAAGCGAGAACCGCGACGGTCATGAGCCAATCCCTGTCCACGCCTATATTCGTAAAACAATTATCCATCAACAACGTAAGCGGGAGTGTAAAATGTGAAATTTACCGTGGGAGACAGAAGGCAGCGAGAGCTTGTTCGCGGTGAGGGTCCCAGTGTCGGACCATAGCGCCGACGCTCACTGGCGATATGGCGGTTGATTTCTGCATGATGTGTTTGCGGCTGAGATGAAACTCATTACTAGGTAGAACGAGAGGACTGGGGTCGAGGAGAGGACGGATAGTAAGCAGGGCTGACCAGGGAAGACCGACGATCTACTAGAGCCGAGTGATCAGAGGTCCCCAGTGAGATGCCGCACAAAGACTACGAGGCATAGACGAGCAACGAGTTCCCTCTCGGACTTGCGATTCTGATTCCTCTGGGAAAGTTATAGCGGGCCATCTCCCGACGAAAATAACGGACACGTACCCGAAAAAGTATTGCCCCGTGGCGTGCGACCCGCATCCGCTGCAGCCCGTGGCGCTTGTTCCCACCGCCGCCGCGGGGAACGGCAGGTTCGCGTCCCGAGAGCACCTACGCAGAGCCGAAGCAGAAATTATGTAGAGCAGGTCGTTCATTAGCAGAGCCCAACACTATTGGGCGCGGCACGTCGTCGGGGAACTACAGAGGGTTGAGCTCGTTTGGAATTTATTCCTGCGTCACTGCGCAGAAACTGACACAGCGCATGCTCGAAGTAGAGTTCGCGCAGTCGGGTTGTCTCCATGTACAGTATGCGGTCAGCCGGGATGACGCGGCAGGGTCACTTTCTTGGCGCTTGATGAGTGGGGTTCGAACGCAGCCGTGAGCGTGCAGACAGCCGGGGCGACGCCGACGCTGGCAATAAAAGCCCTACACAGAAATCATTAGTCTCCCTCCACTTTTGTGGAATGAGGACAGCATCACCATAATCATGAGCATGATCTGCGTGCGGCATGGATACACCCAAACTGCGGTGTACGCCGCTCAAAGCACTCCACCCGTAGAACGTCGCCGCAACGTATTGCTGTGTCGAAACAATCCTCCCGTGCCTCACCACTCAAGCCTCCCTCTCCACCGCCGCTGTTCCCGAGTACGCCCTCCAGGCTCCGGGTCGACGGCGGGGAGCCGGACGTCATCTTGTGGATCCCGCGGTCGAGAAGGGGGATACGATTCAGGGGCCAGTGTGGATCGCCTGCCCCGATAGAATCGTCGAAAATTGAACTGGGGGGTGAGTAGCAGTGAGTAGCGTGTTTTGAGCGTGTTGACACGTGTGACACCGCCACTACTACTCGCCGGTTCGGACTACATCGGATCATCCGACAGCTTCCGATGGTCGCTCTGATTATCCAACCCAAAGTCCAATATTCGCAGGCTGTGTTAGTACTAACACGCATCCGCATCTTAATCGCGAATTGCGATACAGCGCCAGCGAGAATTCAAGGCAAAATATAATCTGAAAGGTAATGAAAGTCAGTTTTTCGGATGCAAATCGATGACAGAGAAAGTTTAAAGTGACGACTAACACATGATACATAGAACTAGAGTAATAACCCCACGATCCAGATCACCAGAAAGGCCGTCGTCGCGCCGAGAAGTGCCTCTGGACATATGCAAAAAAATCGAGTAGCTATACAGAATGATAGGAGAATTCAATCACGGAGGAAGTAAAACGAGAAAGGGATCTCCTCTGACGAGCATCTGTGGTTATTTAAGTCTCGCAGTGTATATGAAATGAAGTGGGCGGAGGGACCAATGATCAATGATCATCCCCGATAGCCACCTGGCTGTTCTTGAATTGGGTGAGCCCGGACTCCACCACATAGTATCCACCGGTGGCGTTTGACTAGTACGTGTTCATTCAGAAAACAAAAGAAGAAGAAGAAAAACTTGGTTCAATGGCTATCGAACCAGAACCTAGTCGGAACGCCATCAAGCACCAAAGTCAAGATATGAAAGTTGGGCAGAGAGGGAGACTCGAGGCCGTTTGATCACCTGAAGGGGAAATAGAGCAACTTCAAGATCGCGTCTGATTTGTTGTCCTCTTGCTTGTGTTGAGCTTTATTGTTTGCTAGAATATTACGAAGGCACCATTATCATAAGTTTTACGCTGAGATATTGCTTATTAGAAATATGTTTCGCGAAGGAAAACGAGTACTTACCGATACGCTAGTGTGGCACGTTTCCGGAGTAGTTTGAAATTTGAACTTCCTGGCTGTATGTGACCTAGATTTTAACCTGTCATATGCATATGAAAGTCGCTGTCAAGGAAGCAAGTAACATTCTAGATCAAGCAACCCGAGGTTGCGCACCTCAAATCCCGTTATTCCGCGAAAAAAGGCTTGGATAAGCCGAGTACGCCCACGGGCGTTTGGGGGGATAAGGCATGTATACCAAAAGGTCGTACATCCGTGCCCACGCTCGGAGGAACACGTGGGGCGTCAAAAAAAAGCTGATCAGTAGCTCCGATACAGCTGTGATTGCGCGAAGGGGATTGCACTAAAAAAGAGTGCAGTAAGAATAGCATCTGCCGAAGAGAATGGATGAAGTGCAGCAAGAAAATACCGAAAATTATCTAATATTCGCCGTCAGAGCAGCGGCTTTTCCCCGTGCTCCCATGAACTTGTATAGGTTGTCTGATCTCGGACGGTGACGACTCTGTCAGCGCGATTAGGATAATCAAGTCCTGGAGACTTCGATGGCGGCAACCGCACCTGATGCTGCTCGCCGCATCCAAGAGGCACGAGTCCTTGGAGAGCAGAGGCTCCGGCTGGCCCGCAGCGCGTGTAATGGCTAAACTCAGCACCTGTGAGCTCCGCCGCAAGCTCTGAGGGCGCAAATTCCGCAACCTTGAGTCGCCCAGCCTGCATTTGGAAATTAGCTCCCTTCATCTCTGAGACTATATACATGCTCACAGGAGCGCGCTGTTATTCGAGCGTAATGACCTCGCTATAGAAGGGCCCAAGAACCTGCAGCTAAGTGCTTTATCCTCCCATAATTCGACCCGGCTGCGTGCAAGATAGGAAGAGCAGGATGCAGATGCTCACCAAACGTCTGCAACGTTTGATCATCTTCAGCTGGGTGCCCAAGCGCGGCCCACGCAGCTCGCCTTTGACGGACCCCTTGAGCAGCAGCGACAAGATTGAGGGACCCGATAGGCCAACACATAATCGCCAGGTGGACTCGCACCATGATCGCGTCGCTGAGTGAAGGCGGCCATAATCTATTCCGAAAAAGCCTACATTCAACCGTGGATTCCAATCAGAATGTAGAAAGGATGCTGGCACACCTCCCAATCAAACGGGTATTTGACGATCGTGCGCTTAGCGCATAAGTAGCGGAGTCGAGCGGTTAAGCCGCCGACCGAGTTAAGCCGATGATCGGATGAAGCCGAACTCTGCCGAATTTCAACTTGAGCTGAAGTACAGCATGTAAATTAATATTGTTCAAGGCCTCCGGATGCCGGCGGAAGTACGAGCAGATGTTCCGTATTGTGATTAAAACCAAGTGATCCCAACATCGTTCCAGCATCGGAAGCTTAAGTTCAAAGGCAATCTTCCGTGATAAATCCAGCGAAATTTGAGCCGGTGAGCAGCTGGACACCCGGATTAGTGTGTCATGAGCAAGCAGAAGAAACCCGCGAGAAGGATGACTAATCCGCAAAGATCCAAGAGAAATTGCAAAAAGAAATGGAATATTAAATCCCCCGAGAAACAAGGGACATAAATAAGAATGGACGCAAAAAAAAACGAGAGAAAATGGGTCGAAAGGGGAAGGGATGAATTGTGATGGAGATTGCCGACAAGACATCGGAGCTCAGGGCAACAGAGACAGGGGCAGACACGACGACAACGGAGGTTGGAAGGTTTGGGGTTGCATCGGAAAATAGATTTGCAAGACAAAAAGCAGAGCGAGAAGAATTATAGATGAACCCGGGATGCATCCAAAAATGCAATGATCATGCTGCACATGAATTATTGCACTGTGATCGTGAAGGGATCTGGATGCTCGTGTTCACGCTCGAAGTAACCACAAACAAAGACGAGGTCAACAACCAAACTGATTGCGCGGGGGGGGGGCGTCTACCGTGAGCAGCCGGAGAAAGTGGAGGGGAAATTCTGGGCGAGGTTCGGATACGGACGATTACGCAACTAACTAGCGCACAACGCGAATATCATTTGTGCCGAAACGGGAAGCTTCCAGAAAGAGCAGAAAAGAATGACACGAAATAGAGCACAAGAGGAAAATTGAGCAAGAACGATGGTTGAATGTAGAGATATTCACTGCTGGACTTGATGTGCGCGACAGGGGAATGGAGAATGGGAAATGGTGGCGCACTCGGAGAAGGCTGAAAAGGAGGCCAAGAAAGCTGTGACGGTGCAGGTGCTCGGAGTGAGAGGGTCGAAGTCCCAGCTAAGCGGGGTGTGATTGGGAGAAGAGTGCTTCCCGACGATATCATCGAGGAGGAGCGGCGAAGGAAAAGAAATGGAAAGGCAAGGCTTTGCAGTCTGCTCGCGATTATTTGAACAGGCGAACGTGGTCTTGCATCGCGCTTCTTCCTATTGTCTCCTATTGTACTACGGGTTTAATCGGCTTGACGTGCTGGCTTATTGTTTGCTGGATTACCAAGGTCCGACAACGGTGGATTTCCCGACGTTCGGATTACGCGTTAAAGCTTTGAAGCCTCGGAGTTTGTCAACTCTTGACGTAGAAAGGATCGGCCCCCTCGGACTCGAGAGTCGGAATCCCAGGAAAACTTCGGATTTGCAAAGGATGACAGTGTTAGCCTGAGACTAGTCAGCCCTAGGTGTCAGCGCCAAATTGGTGTGTTGGCGGTAAGATCCGTCTCGACAAAGAATCGGTCCACGGAACAAAAGCAGAACGCCGCACAGAGCATGAATGCGCGATCGCATCTGCGTGTGCGACCTCGTGGCACGCGATTCGACTCGGAAAGTGGAGGCGGGCGGATCGTGGCGTGTCTTGAGCTTGCGGCTCGAGGCAGTGAAGCCACTCGACGGCGGCTATTACTTTGAATCGAGATCTGCTGCCAGCCTGAGGAGTCGGTAGTGGACTGGGGAAGTGGACTGTGGGTGAGAGAACGGGTGGATGTGAAGGAGCGCTGGGCGTCACTCTGGCCAACACATTACCCCATCACCGCCTGGCGCTCCGCGTTGAGTCCGGAGACGAGTTACGGCGGGAAGCGCAAGAGTGAGCTGTCTAAGCTGAGTCAGCGAAAGATCCGAGATCGGATGATCTTGGCAGGTGGCAGTGTTCTGCGGCATTTCTGCTTTTGTTCCCAATTTGTGCCTTTACGTGAGCTTGCTACCGAATTCTTTGTAGAGACGGGGTCCTCGCGTGGTCGTCGACACCATTCTGAGGCCCGATTTGCATCGCTACTGGCACGGGCAACACAGCAATCTTTGAAACGAATCCGAAGTTACTCTGGCAATACTCTGGAGTCTAGAATTCGCTTCACCGGTCCGTTTCTGCGTCAAGAGCTCTCTGTGGCCAACTCCGAGGCTTGAAGGCAATAATCCGAAATTTGCCGCCGTCCTCGGAGCTTGATAATGCAGCAACAATAAGCCAGCGCCGAGCGGACTAGATCCTCCAATAGGCCTCGGAGACAATAGGATGCTTGAATACCACTCAAATAAGCACCTAAAATCCCCCTTGCCTTTTCCTTCCCCACTCGCTCTCTTCCTCGATGATATCGTCGTGAAGAGATCAGCGGCAACTTCAACCCTCATTACTATACTCTCCGGGTCCAGCGTCTGCACCGTTGAAGTTCGCTTAGGCTCCTCAAGTTGTAGCCACAGCTTTCTGTGGGTGCGTCATCGTTCCCTATAATTTAAGCCCGTGTCGACTGTCTTTTTCAGCCATCTCGGGAGTTTTGTCCATTGTATTCCTCCATCTTTTCTGCCCTTTCTGATGCTCCCTCCCTTCGCGATGTGCTACTAGTACCTATTCGCGTCATCGTGAGGCACTCATATTTGGTGGCGTAGCGGTGCAGATGGGTTGTCTTCTCATAGTTTCTTGCGTTCTTTTTCTGCTTCTTATGGTGCTTTCTCTCTTCGGCGCAAATGATATTCGCGATGCGCTACCTGTTCGCGTAACCGTGTTTATCCCAATTCCGCCCAGATTTTACCTAGCGTGTTCTCCAGCTGTTTGCGATGGATCCCCTCTGTGCAATCAGTTTGGTGTTTTCATTGCCTTTTTTCGTTGGCGGTTCTCTTCGGGTTTGCGCCGTGGACAGTCCGGATTTTATTGAAACACCGCTCCATTTATCGTTTCTCTTGTTCCGCTTTTTTTCTCTTTGGAGATATTTACGCATCTCGACCACTCCTATTTCCTTCGTGGTCGCCACTCGATTGCCTGAATCCATTCGTGATCGCTATGGAAATTTTACAATCCCGCATTTCATTGTTTCGCACCAGTTGTTGTGCAGCCCCTGCCATTTGCCGTGTTCCACCGTGTTTTCTTGCTTATATTCTGTGCTTACTTTGTTTGGGATATTCTTTCGCAATAAGTTCCCTAACCCGCTCAATCTTGAGCTGACTTTTATCCCACCTTCATTGATCTTCATGTCGTGTTCATACCTGTTGAGCTCGGCGATTCCGCTTGCTCGTTATCTCGTGCCCGCGAGCACCACTCACGGTTTTCTTTGTGTATGTGTAGCGTCTCATACCAATTATGTGACTTGCATTTGAAACCGTGGGGCTATAGATGACCGGTGTAAACTATTTCGAAGTTTTTCGGCGATCTCGGACGAATTAGTTCTGAGCTGTGATGCTGCTGCCGCAGATGCTGAGAGCTCATGCTGATTTCTGATAGACACTTCATTTCGTTAATTTATCTTTCCCTTAAATAGACCCCCCTTTTATGTTTTCGCGTTGAAAATTTCCCTTATTATATTAGGCCATCTGGTTCGGTCGTGGCCCGCGGCGGTTCGAATCATCTCCAGGAATGACTCTCCTCACACTGTTGCTTTCTTTGGTCCGGAGCTCAACTACCGCGGAATAGAATGAACTCCGTGGTTGACACTCTTGACTAACAGATTTAAGATCGATCATAGGCTCAGGGCACGGAACATTGCCTTTGAGCTTCCGACGATACTAATATTGTCCAGTGTCTGCTCGTCTTTTCCGGACCTCCGCAGACATTCTCCTCCCCTCATATCCTCGTTAATATCCGGGAGTGCAGTTATCTCATTTCGGTTTGTCCTATTGTTTTGCTCTCTTTTCATTAATACACAACCTTGCGCTATTCGAAGTTACTACGCTAATGGGCGACCTCATTAAGGCCAGTAAAATGCCTCGAACCATGGGAGAACGAAACGGTAGAGCAACTGCTATCAAACTACCGTCAGCGATCATGCGATCATCGGATTATCGAATCGTCGGCCGGCTCGCTCTTAAGCTTCCTCTTCATCGCTTTCCAATACGGCGATAATTCGACCGCGCTCTACGAAATTGTCATCGACCCCGTAAGCGAGATGGCGTAAAAGCGGTCGAGCCTGGTGAAGGTGCGTGTTCTGAATCCGAGGCAACATCGTGTTAACGGAGAGCGCGGCGGTTATCGCACATCCCGGACAACTTACGGTGCTCCAAAGCTACGTCCGCACTAAAGCCTTGGAACATGGTGAATGCTTTCTGACTTAGTACCGAGATCAAATCCGGAAAAGCGCGATAAGCTCCTCCTCCTTTCGTTCGTGTATTCCCAATGTATTCCTCCAACTTGCTGGCCTCGCCTTTCTTTAATTTCATACAGCGAACAGACTCCCTCGGGCCGTAAAATTTGAAATTTACCGGCTCGACTTTGCTTCCAACGCAGAGTCGTAGTTTAGTAAGTGATTTCTCAGTGCTCACTAACTAACATCGAATTTTTGCTCATCAGGCAGCGTGAAATGGCCAGGGAATCCCTTCGTAAAATGAACCCGCGACAACCTTCTAAGAAGCTTTTCGGCGTCGGAATTCATATCGGATCTGGAGGGCTCCGACGAGATTTAAATAAGGACAAAAGCGGATTCAATGCACTGCCACCGCGACCTTTGGCGATCATAGCGATCACATGATCATCGGCTCAAATCGGGTGCTCGCTTCAGTCCCAGCATCATCTTCAAGCTCTTCCTCGATGATATCGTCATGAAGAGCATGTGACGGTGAGGCGTAAGTTTTTTGTGTTATATGAGTTTGAAAACCCTACCTCCTTTCACCACCAACCCGCCGCTCCCAGATCCCCATCTGCTTAAGTCACGCGACGCAGTACTGACGCTTGCGCCGAACACCCTAGGGAGCTTTTTGATTTTGCGGGGTGCGGTTGTTTGCTAACTTTATCTGGGCAATCTACTAACGCCCCGCAGTTTCCCCAGCACATCCTGACGGAATTCGGGCTGGCGAGCGCGCTGCCGTACATCGAAAACGGCACGGTGGCGGTTGCGTATTAGGTGCTCAAAGGGTTGTGGTACAGCAGAGAAGGCCCCAACGACTCGCATTTCCCCAAGGAACGTGTGGTGCGCTCCCAGAGGACCGCAGGTGCACGGAACCACTGGCTATCCTCCACGCCGCGTTCTCGTTCCCAAGTGCGTCAAAGAAAACGCGCCAAACATGCCGGAGCTGAGCCTCTTTTGTGCGCAATGGCGTCGGTGAGCAGCGCGTGGGCCATCTTTGGGCTGCCCACGACGCTCGCGCAAGTGTGCGTACGCAGTCTGATAGCTCTCTCCGCTGTCATTGACATTGTGTTTTGATTTTCAGATCATCGCCGACTGCTTTTAGTCGTTCACTAATGTTTGTTTTTTTAACAGATCAAGACTGCACCCGTAGAAACTTCAAGCAGCTGGAGGTCTACAAACCCGTGTGCGCAGGACGTCGGGCAGACGATGGTACATGCCGGTTCACCTGTAATTCAATGACTTCATGCGGTTCCCATCACCACTAACCCTGACGTAGTCGTCCTGGAAAGCCCGGTCCGGCGCGCTCGCATCTGACGATGCGCGCCCTACTCCATCATCCTCATCCTGGCACCCAGAGGACCTTTTCGCATAACAGTCTGCCCTAGACGATCGGCTATTCTCCCCAGAGTGATGCCGTTTTCGTTTCCCTCTCTATGGACCAGGTTCGAGGGACTGCTTATGCTCTTCGTTGATCGTCTCACAGCAATCCTCTGGCTCACCTTCAGTCTGGCGATGATCGGTGTATTCGGCAAATGGGATGCGCGCCTACAAATCGCTCTGGGGACATTCAAGTTCGACATTCTGGCGGGCATTGCCTTGCTCGGCCTCCTCTCGCTCGTGGGCGTTTCTAGGTTCGTCATCCGCCCCGCAGACAAGACCCCGCATAACTTTGCATCGTGGGCCACACTGTGGTCCGGCAGCAGAAGCGACCCCAATTCCCTTGTTACTGCCCTGTACAACATCATCTGGTGAATTTATCTCGTTCATTGATTTCCACCTAGGTGCTAACTCGAGGGAGGTCGTTCATCGGGTACTCGAACGCCAACTACGCACTGCCGGAGGTCAAGGACCCCGTACGAACGATCAAGCGCGCGGCGCCGCTTGCCATCCAGTCAGTTTCCGCGGTGTACATGCTCGTCAACATCGCGTATTTTTCGATCGTAGCGTGCGTGAACTTGCCTAACACGCCTCTCATTTATTGTTTATTGGAGTTGCCTTCAGGGTGCTCTTCTTTCGCAACCTCTTCGGGCCCGCGATCGAACGCGTACATCTCCATCTCTTTAATCCATTTATTAAATAACGCCACATGGGCACTGAGCGCTGAGCACCTGCATCGCGCTCTCCGCCCTCGGAAACATCCTCTCTGTGCTCTTCACGCAAGGCCGCAGTGCGCAGTATTCCTCACCCAACCGCTGAGCACTGATGCGGTAATTATCTCCAGTGATCCAGGAACTCCGCCGCGAGGGCATCTTCCCCTTCTCCGCCTTCTTCGCGAGCAGCAAGCCCTTCTGCGCACCGCTCGCCATGCTCTACGCTATCTCCGTCACGATGGTCATCGTGCCCCCGCCGGGCGACGCGTACCTCTTCCTCCTGAGCATGTCCTCGTACTGCATATGACCGGGTACATGCTCTGGGCGAGGGACCTGCCGTTCCGCGTGCCGCGCGTCGTCGTCGCGCTCTTCTTCGCTGCGAGCGTGTTCCTTGCGCTCGCGCCGCTCCTCCCGCCCGCACTCAGCCAGAAGATGTTCAAGCACATCCCGTACTATGTTAGTCCTGATCGCTGTTTTACGTTGCCGACATTAACGGTTTGTAGATGCACTTCGTGGTGACGCTCGCGGCGTCGCAGCTCGGCGTTCACTGGTCGACTTCAACTCGCGACTCGGATCAAACCGCTCCACCTGGAGATGTACCGCATTTCCGCCTAAGAGCATCGCCGTTGTGTCAACTTTTTCTTCATCTTCGCATTGCTATTAAACAGAGCCCGCCTATTACATCACCATCTTGGCAGCTCCGTTGGTACATCGTTTGCTCTTTCAATAATCTGTGTAACTTAGTGCGGCAGTTTTTCAGATCTGTTCCATTTCATGATAACCACGACCTTGAGTTCAGTCAACACCACTGATGAACTACACCTGCGAGACAGGTAATCATATCGGAGGGTTCGCGAGAGCGAAATGTCTATATGGGCGTGCTCACCTTGCGAGGTCAGATGAAGTTGTCGTTGCTCGGTGTGACCAAATCCCTTCTTGTATCTTGTATGTAGCATGATTCGCTGAACGTTGGTTGAGATTGTTTTTATTTTTGTTATGCGGGACTTCGGATGATGCTAAGATGATCCTCAGCTCATCCTCGGCTCATCCTAGGATCATCCGAGGATGAATCTCAGCGCGCCTGAAACTGGTGATTTCAACTGTGATTTCGGCACGCGCTGAAACTGTAGCTGAAACCCATGGTTTCAGTCGCGCCGAAACTGCCGGCAAAATTATTGCTTTCGGTGCCGGTTTCGGCGCATCTGAAACTACAGGTTTCAGACGCGCAGAAACTGCGACTGAAGCTTCGAGATTGAGGCACATCATAGGCCCCGCTGCAAATGCATCCTAAACTACGCATTTCAACCACAACTATTTTACAACTTATTCTTGTAAATTCAGCGGCATAGTCGGCGCGTCTGAAACCTGCAGTTTCAGGGGTAGTTTAAGGTGCACCGAACATGCCGCTGATGCTTACAGATTAAGGTGCGTTTGCAGGCACACTTAAGTTTAGCTTTTTCCGGTGTGTCTCGGCTCGGGCGATGCGGCCTCTGCGCATCTGGCACGAATACAGTATATACACCGCCCGGCAGTGCGCTCATTACACCCGGGTCCGTCAACGCACCCAACCGCACCAGTCCCCTCCTGGCGCCGATTACGCCCACGACTGGACGGGATGGCATGTCTATGTACTCAAGAATGATACGCAGCCCAGACGGGCTTCAAGACCCAGGAATGCGGCCAGTATTCAGTCACCGGCGGAAGACTGCACCATCGCCCACGCCCTGATTTCGTCAGCTTCTTCGCCATACATTGTCAGCGCCACTTCGCCTGCGGTCCATCAGACGCAGTGATTAGGTGGAAAACAGATTGAGGACCCGAACGGCCGTTCTGCGGGTGGTTGGGGCGTGTTTCAGGAACCGAGACCGCGGCTGAGGTATGTCGTAGTGCCGTTTACGACGACGAAAGCTTTTACGGGCGCTTTTATCCCTAATATATCAACAGAAGGTTTTTCCATCAACTCAAGAGCTGTTAAATACACCGGGCTCGCCTGGAGTGCCGTTCCCTGCCGTTGGCCCTACTCCCGCGTTATCCGCTTCCACAAGCACCCGCGCAACGGATGGCCGCGATTTTGCTTTCCCCCGCCGCCCCGGGCTCGCTTGGCCATACCACCATACATTTCGTGCAGGGGGGTGACAGGCGGGCGCCAACTGTGGCCTGGCCCGGCACCTATCTGCATCGTAGAAGCAGCCTGAAGAGCGAGACGCGAGGTGCTTCTCTACAAGAGATCCGCCGCAGTAGTACGCCGTCACCTCTGCTCGTGCTAGCGCTCGCCCACATCACTCGCGGGGTCGCGTCAGTCATCGACGCGGGAGTCGGCGGGAAGTCGCAGTTCCGGGAAAAAATACTGTCCGTCATCTTCGTTCTTCCGCTCCAGATCCAATGCTAACTGAAGCACGTAGGGTGCGCCTATGGGCCTCTGCTCCCGTGATGCGAGACGTGCCATGGGCAGGGAACCCGGGGCTACATGCCCATGAGTGGGCACGCTGGAGGATTACACAAGACGTAACGCGGCGCGAACTCAGTCGCGTGCGTAGCAGACACGTGTTCGCCTTCTGCTCATCGTGCGCGGGCCAGCGAACGCTGTCCGCGCCACTGCCAAAAATGGTATGTCACCGACTTTGCGCCGTTATCCACTTCTTCCCTGTCCTTCATGTGGGTGTCTCGAGGCGCTTGTTTCCGCTCTCTACGCCTCACCGCTTTGTCCCGCGCGCGCCCACCTGCGGTGCGCAAGAATATGCGGTGGTATGGTGCCCTCGGAAGCGTTTGGAGGAACTGCTAAAGCACCGCACTCCCGTCGCCTCCCCTCCCACATTCTTCTTCATCATCCCCGGCTGACGCTCGACTACAGCCCTGATTCGGCCACTTCATCGACCTCGCGGCAGGAAGGCGGACATAGGGCAGTAAGCGCCGGAAGTCGTAAGTCCAGGGACCGCACTGGAAGTCTTCCGCATTTCGCCTTTCTGTATGTGTATGCTAATGCTTATCGTAGGGAGTTTGGGCTTCTGGCCACTTGGGCTGCGAGGGACGAGTAACTCGGCACTCCTATGTGCGCGAGGCTGATGGGAGGCGGGGAGAAACCCTGAGGATCTACCAGCGTTATCTATCCTCTCATATGTGGAAGGCTGGTACGCTGGCCCATCCGGTAAGGGTTGACCCAGCAATACTACCCAGAGCTTGTAGTTATCATTATCGTAGTTCCACAAATAACATATCCTCGACACGTTTAGTATAGTCCTTGTCCAATGTCAAGTTTATGACTCTACCGGAAGGTGGCCACGCGCGTCGCCATCCATTCCCAAATGAGAATGCCGCCTGTGCTTGGCAACGGCCTCCCGCTCCGATAACTCCGAGTTTAAAACGCGCTTTGGCTTGGAAGTACCGCAATGGGTGCGCATATTTGTCAAACTTCTTCGGGCATGTAAATATTACATAGTTTTCAGCGGTCAATCTAAGACGCGGCTTCGCTGACTTGAAACAAATAGTGTTTAGCGAATATTTAATTACTGCGGAGACTTTGGAGACTTTCTGTGAACTTGGTCACAGCAACATCCAGTGCGCCCCAAACTTCATTATCCATCGCATGCGAATTTTTCCCTCCCCCCGCTTTTGGCTGCTCGATGCGCTTGAGATCCAAGTACTTGGTGGAGACGAACAATTTGAGGAACCCGGTATGGAACGTCATGCCTTCAGGAATGGTGAATCGGAAGGGATATCCTCCACCTGCGCCATATCCGACCGTAATTCGCGTCGGTTCCGGGCTACACTTGACTCCCAATGGCGGTAACATGTTCGGCGATTGCGGTAGAAACCAACCCTAATATAATACCGCGTCAATCCATTATGAATGAAGATATAGCATATGTGACGCACATCAATACTGTATGTCGCGGGATCGAAGTAAAACAGGTATGGAAAAAGATCGTACTGCGAGTAGTTGCATATCGCGAAGCCGTATTTTGCCTTCGGGTCCAGACAGAACCGTGCTTCGTTGTCGACGAGCAGATTGCCCACGTCGAGGTGTGGCAGAAGCGTTCCATGTTCCCCGCTTAAGGTGTACATTTCTAGCTTTACCTCGTTCCCCAACGGATCGTTTGCATTATGGCGACCTAAAAAATAATTGAATTGCGCTACCGCGTCAAGTTCGTAAGGGAGATCCTGGACCGGGACGTTCAACAGTTCGACATCCGGCATTCCATATCGCGAAAGTTTCGGGTCCAGGCGGGTGATGGAAAATGTCTCCTCGGAAGTACGTCTAACAGCGAGGTCCGCGTTATCGAGTGATTCCACAAGATGAACTTTCGGTCTCATCCGCTGAACCGAGATGTCCGATATCCCGAGCTGTGGACTCTCGCTAGCATGAACATATACTTTCATCATCGCAGCATCGCTTTTCCAATCGGAGACGACGAGCCTGGTCCCCTCCGGAAAAACGAAATCCTGCTTCAGGGGCACTGTGGGGAATAGAATCGAAGAACCCAGATTGACGGACACCGCAACAAGGACGAGTTGCGGTTCCCGCCCGCCACCGGCATCCCCTTCAAAAACAAATTGTGTGCCAGCCACAACCCCATACATACTGCCGGTGTCGACTTCAAACTTGCCATCCCCTCTCGTCGTGAAAGCGTGTGCCATTGGATCATGGGCCCGGCGCTCAAAGTCGAATACGAAACGGTCTATATTTGCGCCCTCGCACTGTGGGTTCTGGTCGGGCAACGTGGGAAGAAGCTCCAAGAGCTGTGCGTAGGTTATTCCCTTAGACTTCGACTCTCGAAGTTGCTGGATGAGACTGTCGGTGAAAAATCCGCACGGCTCTCCGGCTTCCGAGAGGCACTCGCGCGCCTGCTGCTGCTGTCGGCATGCGGCCAGAAGGACGTGCGACTGCGTGAACTCCTGGCGGATGCCTGGTGGCAAGTCGACATGCTCTGGTAGCGCATCCCGCAAGGTTCGATCGAGATTCTCTGGAATCGGTCGGGGCGTGGGGATAGATCGAACACGAAAGCTGTTCCAGTCCGAATCAACTCGACGCGTGATGCCTCCGGAATGACAGCAATCGAAGATGGCGACCTGGAGGATAATTTATTTCTGCGCGGTTTTTCCGGAGCAAAAAACGGGACGCACTACATTGTTTCCCTTTGCTGTCGCGAGCCTACTGAGCAGCATGTTGATAGTCCGGTCGGGTATCCCATGGATGTCTTGTCCATCTGGCCCCTTCGTTCGTTCGTCGTACGGCACCACAGTTTCGATCATGCCGTCTGTGGATGGCCACGAATGCGGAGCTTGAGCTCGACTGCCATGTCCGGCGTAATATATGATAATCAAATCGTCTGGCTGGATGCACGGGTTATCGATGAGGTGAGTTTGGAAATTTTCGAGAATGGCATTGCGTGTAGCGTCGGTGTTGAGGAGGAGGACAATATGGGATTCGGGTATATGGAATCGGTCTATCAAAAATGTCTTGACCGTCTGGGCGTCGTTCTCGCAGCCCTCGAGATTCCGTATTCTGTTCGACTGGTACTGTTTTCCCATCAGATGGTATCGGTGAAGGCAGGCAGATCAAGGCAGACCTGGTTTATCCCAATTATAAATGCGAAGACGGGAACCATGCCATCTTTCGGCTCTTGCAGACGGTATGTGACGGTCATCGAGGGCCCAAATTGATTCAAGGAAGGGAACGTTTTTACAAGGTCTGGTTCATCATGTCAGCGCCGACCGATCGGAGGGGCATCAAGAGCGTATTAATACCCTCGTTCCAAGGCTCCGAGCCAGTGCGTACTGTGACATTGCTTATCAGTACCGGCGGACTAAAAGGTCTTGTCCGGTAAAGCGTCAGCAACAGGTCCCGAGAACTAAGCGAGTCACTTCATGTATTCAATCAGCGACAAGTGAAAAGACGAATGGATGGATGCCTACAAGCTGAACTTCTGGTTCCAAGTGTGTCGCGCGACCCCTTTGATGCTTGTTGTTTTATGGACCTGCTCGCCGGAACGAACTTCAAGATGCACATTGCTGGACAAATTCGGTCGAAGCCCATCTATACTGATGACTGGTAATATTTGTGAACCTCATAATCTCAGTGGCATGAGAGGAAATACCGATGAGTTCTATTTTCTCGAATCTGAAGTGACGGCGGAACAATCAGCGTTGCTTTAGCAGTCGTCGGACACGCACTTGTGGTTAACGCCCATTGGATTGAGAGTTTTCACTCGGTCAAAGCAGCGAGGTGAAGGTGGAGAGTACGAAGGAAGGTGCTATGTAGTCGTGGCGTTTGTAGGAGCTGACTATGCATGCCAACCTTACCCGTAATACTCGTGCAGACCTGTAGGCTTTCCGTCAGTCACCACATGCCCGTGTTTCGATTTTTTGATGAAAAACTGGAGGTCATTTGAAAGCAGCACAGATCGCAGGGTCGTCTGGAGCTAATTGAATAAAACTTCGAGCAAGGCTGAATTAAAGCTCCGTTCCCTGTGCTGTGGTGCGGAGGTAGTTTAAATGGGATCCGGGCAGCGAGCGCATAAGTAATAGGGAGAGAGAACATGCAAGCAACATGTGCACAGATTGAAGACGGAGCTTTTTGGAAGATCGGGAAGGAAGTGCAGCCGATACTTCCCTTACGTTAAGTGTTTCGACTTGCAAATTGAGCAAAGGCCAGTAACAAAGGTGGGCGGTATCACCGCGGCAAGTCGACGAGCCCGTTTGGCGGCGAGAGTATTTCGTAATTCTGGTGCTGGAAAACCCAAATTCTGAGGATACAATGACAACGCGAAAGACGCAGCTTGTCGGTAGGTATGCGCGGGTAGCGTGGACTCCTGATGTCCGCTTTGGCGCTGACCGCGCTGACAGTCCGTGGTGCACGGCCCCATTGGCTCGCTCTTCATCCACGAGGATGGCGCAGTAGGCTCGCTGCCGGGCAAGGCAGTGCGCAATAGCAATTCTGCGTCGTGCTCGGATTTCCCATGAATGATTACAAATACCCGCCAACCACAATTCCAGGATTGAGGATTCTGCGGACAATTGTTAAATATACTTTTCTGATGCAATGTCAGGCAAACGCCAGGAACTTGCGGAAATCGTTCGATGGAGAAAAGCGGGCGTCTGTTAATAAACCCGAAGGAACGCGGGCGTCTGTTAATAAGTCCGAAGGAAAGCGATCGTCTCTTCGTGGAATGAAGTCCTAAAACATGTGGATGTATCAATGAACGGACCGGTGAAGCTCGGCCTGAGGACGCGATTTCGGACAGGTTTTGGCGCATTGAGTTTGCCTTGGGGCGGTCCTAAAAATATGTCGAATGTTCCAATGATAAAATGGGAATGCAGTAATTCCGACACAGGGCAGCTGGCGAGGAGATTAGGATATGCATCGAATCAGGTGCGGTAGTATTAGAGCGAATCCGATTTCGTGGTAAGTGAATCCCGATTCAAAGGCTGGCGGGAAAAGGCTGCTCTCGTGCGAGACAGCTAGCAAGATTGACAGGGTCTCTTAGACACATGCTAACTCCAGGTGGAAAGAGAACGGCGGTAAATTTGCGGTAAATACATACACTGGGGGGATTAAATACCTGGCAGAATGTGGTGCGGTAGGGCCGGCGCCAATTCGATCCCGCATCATGGACCGTCGAAGAAGATTGATGCTCGATTGGCGGAAACCAGCCTGAATCTTGCAGACTCCGCCGCCGTCACGGATCCGACGTGCAAGTGCGGCGCTGTGCGGCGATGTGCTTGGATTAGTCATCAACAGTGCTCCTACCAACTCACCTTCCGGCGTCCGAGTCGGTCACTGAGAACTTTCAATTGAAAACCTACTATAACGCCACCAACTTGATACGCAGCTCATCAACAGCTCATTGTTTAATTCGGCGGGACCACCGGCGGCAAAGTACTCTGCGACGTGACGAAAAGTTTACCGGCGATCACAATAGGCAGAGCCGGACGAGCCATGAGCGCTGAGCTACCTTGACGCGGGATTCGCTGCCATGTAGGTCTTCATCTTCTTTCGTTCCGTAGATTTGTGCATGCTAACACAGCTCGTAGTAGGCCTCTCCCCGCGAAATGTCGGTGCCAGTGGAAATCGTGTTATTTCCCTCCCTGCCTTAGATTCATCACCTTCAAACTCCGTAATCCTGCGGATTTAGGTTTCAAAACGAGGCGGAGAGATGTCGATAGAGATGTTGGTACTATCTTTGACTGACATTCCGGACACTTAAGAAAGATTGTTGAATAGCTTTTTACACATTGTATTTTATGACAAAGCGAGTAGGCCATTGGATTCCAATTCATCTTTTCATGGGGTGTACCAATTTAGTTTGTGCAAAACGGTCCAGTTGTCGCCGAACGACATGATTTTCTCGAGTGTCCGAGTAGTAGGTAATGCATCAATTTTTGATTGCCGGACTTGCCACGGAGTCCCGGCACATCGCAAGACCTCAAAATTTGGGATTCAAGTTTAAATGTACCATATGTACCCCAAACATGCACCAGGAGCCGAGGAATGAAGTGGAAGGCTCTCAGGATACGTGCTTTGTTCCTCGAGTGCATGGGCCATCCAATATCTCATTTTTAGTAACAAAAGCCTGTAATTTCGGTCTATTGCCGGAGTTGCGGGCCACCTATATACACAGAAATTGGTATGAGCAGAAATATCATGTAGAACTATCATTTGGATGTCCTCTCAGGTGGTCAATGCCTCCCATTAGTGTTGATAGTTCCCAAAACATATGAAAAACCATCAATTTGGGGCCACCTCCCAACTTGTTTCGGATAAGATCAGACAGTGATGTGCCCAAACCCGGGTTTTTTTTGCTCTAGGTCATATAACACACCCTAAAGAGTATACCAAAACAAAAATCTTGGAAAATGGTTCAGAAATGATCGAGAAAAAGCTGAGTGTCCGAGTTGTAGGTTTGTCCGGCCCGGCGGTCCAAGATAGTACGTCTCCTTACTATTTCTATGGAGTCCCTTTTTACTGACATTTTTCCTGCAGGTGAAATAAGCCAATCGCACGAGCAGTATTTTCCCATCAGCAGCCGCACTACGCCTCGTCGTCCTATGATACATACGTCCGTTTTTTGGACCAACCGACGACATCAGTCCACGAGACGCTATATTGCAAGACGCCGCGGAAGGAAAGTGCAAGGACGACCGTAGATATCATCGAGTGCGTATGTTTTCGCTGCGCGCTTTCAAGACGGCTTTCCAGACACCGGCCGCCCACCTCTCATCTATCAATCCGCCCACCTTCATCGTCGAGGTCCTCCTGCTTTTAAAGATTCTGACTCGCCATGTGTGCGCGGATCTGGGCTACATCGTCCTCCTCCCCTGGACGGCTTCTCCCTCTCCCTCTGCCCACCCTCCCGCCCCCACTTGCAAGAACGCCCGCTTCCGAGGCTGTGTCAATACATGGTCCATTACCTCCGCTACAGCACCGCTGGAAGGGCGATCTCCGGCGTTCAGAAGACGCGCAACTCGGTTTGCTCTGCTGCACTCTTATCCTCGCCCAGTGTCGTCAGCACTCATTTGTCTTTTCCCACCATTCCTTTCCCCTCCACGCCCCAATATTAATCCGCCGCAGTTTCCCCTTGCGCGCGCATCCCATCCTTCCGTCATTCGTACTGGCCACAGCCTCTGCCCTTGCTACCGCTGTCCCCAGGTTCTCCTATCGCCTCATCCCATCAGTGCATATACCCTCGACAATTTTAACCCTACCTAAACCCGGCGCCCTCTTCGCGCTCCTTCCCCTACAAGAAACGCCTGCTTGCGCAGTCGTAGCACGGGCCCTATCCGTGCCGATTGCCCTCAGTGCAGCCCAGCTGCAATGTAGTCTCTGCTGAAGAACGTGCTCCCGTCGCAGCGACAGACCGCATTCTCTTCCGCGCAGTCTTCATGGCAGACGCCGTCAGAGCTACTTTGCCTGACCGCCCGTCCATCACTTCATCTACGATTCGGGCGCAACGTGGCACCTGTCTGCATCGTGGACCCCGGACGATTGCGGATTACTACAAGACATATACAAGACATCTACCGCACAGTCTCACCCCCCGTACCGTCGCCTGCTCGTCCTAGCGTTAGCGGCCATCCACATCGCTCGCGGGGCGGTCGAGTTAGTCCGCGCTCGTTCCATATCACACGGTACGTGTGCTGCGATGCTTCCGAAACGCTGAAGGCTGATTTCCATTTCCTTCTCTCTAGAGCGCATCAGACTTATGGTCGTGCGGGAGCAAATGGCCAGAAATGGTATGTGGTCGATTTCCACCCTTGTTCTTTCCGCCCGTTATCTGCATCCTTCCTGTGGAACCTAAATGAGAGGGCCGTCGTCGGACTCTGCGCCTGGCCGCGCCGACGAGCACGGGGAACGCTGACGAAACCTGCGGGGAGGGACCGACGATGTAGGGTACGCAGCTCTCGAGTGTATACCCGGACTTGGCCACCAGCACGCAGAGCGTTGCCTATCCCTACTAGAGCTCGCCACGCTCGTCGTGACATCCCTCCTGCCGCTTTCTCCGTTTTCCTTCGCAACCACCGCGCCCACGCCGAGCATTGTGTCCCGCGTTAAGCGCCACACACTCCTCGGCGACATCCCTCCTGCCGTTTTCACTATGTTTCGACTGCTCGCTGACGCCCGCCTACAGCTCCGATTTGGTCCCTTCATCGACCTCGGCGGGACGGTACACTTCAAACGGTGGCGCTATGCGGCGGGGGCATGGGGCAGGGTCACGGCAACTTGCAGCTCCAGGAGGCATACCCCACGTAGGTCTCCACGTTTCTCCTTTCCGCGTGTGTATGCTAATGCTTCTCGCAGGGACACCGCGCCTGCAAGGCTTTCTTCCTCACGTTAGCGCCGACGCTGGACTCGCTTGCGCCCGTTCAGGAACCCAATGGCAGAATGGGCGCCTAACGGAGGCGGGATGAGCGGAGCGAGTTTGCACTTCTGGCCGCTTGCACTTCGAGTACCGAGCACCCTGCATCGTCATAACGGAGCATTTTTCCTCGCCTGGTCTATCCTCTCAGTTCTCATGCCCATGAAGCTTCTCAATAAAGTTGCCGGCAAAACATATATAGAGGCTGGTCAGTACGCTCGCTTTTCCATCCATAAGTTCTACCCATCTGACCCAGCATCCATCCAGCTTGTAGATTTTTTTTTTACAAATGGCATCTCCTTGACATATTACAGTCTGTTTCTTCAGAATGTGAAGAAGTAGGCCTTGCGCGAACATCCGAGCCAAACTGAGTAATTAGCGCAACGCCGAGCAGAGACCCCAGGCCCTGGCCACGCGTCCAGTCTTAAAATGGCAAGGAGTGTACCTGTGTTTGGCGACGGCCTCCCGCTCAGATAACTCCGAGTTTAAAACACGCTTTGACCTTCGGAAGCACCGGCAATGGGTGCGTATATTTGTCAAACTTCTCCTTCGCACATGCAAATATTACATAGTTTCCAATGGTCAAGATAAGTTAAGACATGGCTGAGTTGCAACGAATAGTGTTTAGCAAATATTTAAACTACCTACTGCGGAGACTTTGGAGGTTCTTCGAACTTGGTCACAGCAACATCCAGTGCGCCCCAAATTTCTTTGCCCATCGCGTGAGAATTTTTCCCTCCCACGGCTTTTGGCTGCTCGATGCGCTTGAGATCCAAGTATTTGGTGGAGACGAACAGTTTGAGGAACCCGGTATGGGACGACATGCCTTCAGGAATGGTGAATCGGAAGGGATAACCTCCACCAGCGCCATATCCGACTGTAATTTGTGTCGGTTCCGAGCCACACTTGGCTCCCAATGGCGGTGCCATGCTCGGCGATTGCGGTAGAAACCAACCCTGTTGGATGCCGTGTAAGTTCAGGTTGAATAAAAATGCAGGAAAGGCGACGCACCTCGATGCTGTACGACGCAGGGTCGAAGTAAAACAGGTACGGAAATAGGTCGTACTGCGAGTAGTTGCATATCGCGAAACCGTATTTTGCCTTCGGATCCAGGCGAAACCGTGCTTCACTGTCGACGAGTAGATTGCCCACTTCGAGGTTTGGCATGAGCGCTCCGTGTTCCCCGCTCAAGGTGTACATCTCCAACTTGACTTCGTTCACCAACAGATCGCTTGCAGGTCCATTATGGCGACCTAAAAAATACGTGAACTGGGCTATGGCATCCAGCTCGTAAGGGAGATCCTGGACCGACACGTTCGACAATTTGACATTCGACATTCCATATCGCGAAAGTTTCGGGTCCAGACAGGTGATAGAAAACTCCTCGTCCGACGTACGTCTAATGGCGACGTCCGCGTTGTCAAGCGATCCCACCAGACGTAAACTGGGTCTCATCCGCGGAACCGAGACGTCCAATATCCCAAGCTGTGGACTTTCGCTGGCATGAACGTATACTTTCATCACCACAGCGTCATTTTTCCAATCCGAGATGACGAGCCTCATCCGCTCCGGAACAACCAAATCCTTCACCGGCACCTTGGGGATTAAAATTGAAAAACCCAGATTGACGGACTTGGCGACGAAAACATGGTGTAGTTGCAGCCCGCCACAGGTATCCCGCTCCGAAACGAATTCCGTTCCAACCACAACCCCATACATGCTGCCGGTGTCGACCTCGAACATGCCATCCTCTCTCGCAGCCAAAGCGTGTGTCATTGGATCATGCGCCCGGCGCTCGAAGTCGAATATGAAACGGTCTGTATTTGCGCCCTCGCACTGCGGATTCTGATCGGGCAATGTGGGAAGAAGCTCCAGTAGCTCGGCGTAGGTTATTCCCTCTGGCTTGGACATGATATCCTGAAGTTGCGGGATGAGGCTGTCGGTGAAAAATCCGCACGGCTCTCCCGCTTCCGAGAGGCACTCATACGCCTGCTGCTGCTGTCGGCATGCCGCCAGAAGGACGTGAGACTGCATCAACTCCTGACGGACGTCTGGAGGCAAGTCGACATGCCCTGACAGCGTGTCGCGTAATGTTCGGTCGAGATGCTGGGGGATCGGTCGTAGCGTGGGAGTGGTTCGGACAGGAAAGAGGCTTGAGGCGGAGTCAAATCCACGTGTGATGCCTCCGGAATGACAGCAATCGAAGATGACGGTCTGAAGAAGATTTTATTCTGCGCACTTTTTCCAGAAAAAAAAAGACAAGACGAACTATATTGTTCCCCTTTGCTATTGCCAGCCTACTGAGCAGCAAGTTGATAGTCCAGTCGGGTATCCCATGAACGACTTGTCCGTCCGGCCCTTTCATTTGTTCGTCGTGCGGCACCAGAGTTTCGATCATGCCGTCTGTCGAAGGCCACGAATGCGGAGCATTAACTCGACTGCCATGCCCGGCATAATATATGATAATTAAATCGTATCGCTGGATGGACAAATTGTCTATAAGGTGGGCTTGGAATTTTTTGAGAATAGCATCGCGTGTAGCGTCGGCATTGAGGAGGAGAGCAATTTGCGACTCGGGCATGTGGAATCGGTTTGTCAAGAATCGCTTGATCGCCTGTGCGTCGTTCACGCAGCCTCGGAGATTGCGGATCCTGTTCGACAGGTACTGTGTGTCTCAGTCAGATCGATGACAGGCAAGAAAATGAGCCCAAACCTCGTCGATCCCAACTATGAATGCGTAGACGGGAACCATGGCAACTTTCGGCTCTTGCAACCGGTATGTGACGGTCATCGGGGGTCCAAATTGATTTAAGGAAGGGAAGGTTTTTACAAGGTCTAATTCATCACGTCAGCGCAGGCAGACCGGAGGCAATCAAGACCGCACTAATACCTTGATTCAAAGGCTCCAAGCCAGTACGTATTGTGGCGTTGCTCATCGACACCAGCTGGTTGCAAGGTCTTGTCTGGTAAAGCGTCAAAGACAGGTCTTGAGAACCAGCCAAGTCACTTCATGCGTTCCATCAGTGACGAGTAAAGAGTACAATGCATGCCTACAAGCTGAATTTTTGGTTCCAGGTGTGTCGCGCCACCCCTCTGGCACTTGTTGTTTTATGCACTTGCTCTCCGGCACGGACTTCAAGATGCACATGGCTCGAAAAATTCAGACGAAGGCCTTGTATACTAAGGACTGGAAATATTTGAGTTTCACAATATCAGCGCAAGGAAGGGATATATACTTGTGAGTTCAATCTTCTTCTCGGACTCGGATCTGAATGCGACGACGGCTCAATCAAGTCTGCTCTATCATCAGCTGTCGGACGCACCTATCGTTAACAGGCATTTGATATGGGGTATCCCTGGTTCAGAGCGAGCAGAAGGGGCGAAACAGAGGAAGGTGCAATGGATTTCGGCGCTTTAAGACGCTGCCTATGAGTGGCAATCTGGCTCTCTAGCGCCAACCGATTCCGGGAAACGGTTGCCAGAGCGAAATGAAATCCGGGCGACAAACGCATGAGGGAGAGAGAACATTACACGTGTGAGCGGGAAGAATAGGATAGCGTGGCAGTGGGATACGGCTCGTTTGAAAAATGGGGTGTTTTACGTCAAGATTGCGAGTTGAGTCGAACAGATCATACCAAGTTCTCAACTGTTTGGGAAGGAGAATTGGGATTGACTTGAGAATCAGCGGCAGTTTTCGAAATTTCCTATTAGAAAATTACATTCCTTAACAGGAACACGCAAGAATATAACCTAGAGCTATATCAACGCAATGATGCAGTTTCAGATATGCCTGGAATATCTCACCGTGGGTCGCGTGTATTTCGCGCTTTCGCGCATTCGCGTTAGCGCAAGTTATGTCGCACTTCATCCGAGGATCTCGCAGGCAGACTACTGTGATATCGAGGAGGGTCGCCGTCAGAGAGGTTCTTGGCATCTTCACCGTGACGCCCCGTCGCATGAAATGATTATAAAACCTCCCAACCGCGTGAGAATGACAAGACGAAGCCTATCTCGCTATTTGAAATATTCTATTAAGGCAGAAAAGGACCACTTACTAGTACTGGGACCCGAATGGAGAAAGTGAAGACGACGACAACGTGTGGTCGGTTATCGAGTTGGAATGGACACCTGCTACTGCAAGAGCTGTTGAGACAATTAGGTCCGTCCAGAGCAAGGTCTTGATCGAGTCGACGCAGTATTCTACAGGAAGCCAGCCCGGCCTTGCCGATCCGGTACACGATGGGCCAGCGTTGACACGGTGATCATTGAGTTGGTGATGAGCGCCCAATGAATAATGAGCCTTGAAAATGGCAAGGACAGAATGTGGTCTAGGTCAGGTCCGCCGATCCGGAGTGGGTGTGTGGCTGTGTGCCCACGTCATTTCCTTCTTCCGACTTCCGCGGCTGCTCGAGGGAGCTCATATCCTCCGGTACTTAGGTTAAGCTCTACGCTTGGCCGCCCGTTTGCGATTCTATCAATTTTTACCCCGCCGCACCGCGCTCCTCTCGCTACCGTCTTCGCGTTCTTCGGCGTTCCCAACGCATCCCCGCCGCCCGGACCTTCTATCACCTCGTATCCCCTGATCGGCCTCAGAAGCAGCGACGAACAGGAATCTGTACTGCTGAACGAAAGTTTCCAGCATCTTCCATGCTTTATTCCGGTTTCGCTTTCCAAAAGAAGGGTGGCAATATGCCGATCAAAACAGGTCTTGTCCTCGCCCTTCAACTGCGTGGTGGACATTGTTGCTTTTGTGACGGAGACAATGTGGGAGTCTCAGTCGATTGTGTTTTGATTTAATTAACGTGCTCTGGAAATTGCCAGGCACATCAGACATGTAGCAAAGCAGGACCGCAAAGCTGTAGTCGATCACTTGGCGTTTCTGGGTAAGGAAGACCAGTGGGTAGGCTCAAACCCCTATCTCTTTTTTGCTGTAAAGGCAACGAAGCGGAATAGCGGATTCCGATCCCCATTTGCATCGATGCGAATTAAATGTTTCCACTTGTACCATTCGGGGTGGCCTCGGATCTCAACGCCTGATATTGGAGATTGGGCTTCATCACTATCTGGACGTTGATGTCAGCGGCTCAAACTTTGCCCCAGATTTATGAGGGAAAAAGTGCCGGCACTGGGTCCCAAATCGCGTATCCTCCGGACAAGAGAAGGTCGGTGAATTACATTGAATGTTTACCATTCTGACTACCTATCTACTTGAGATATTGCGGCAGCTGAATCCTCGGGGAAATGGAGAAGAGTCGGGATACAAGCCCCGGCCACGCCAACAATGCCTTGTTTGTGTGCGGCAATGACTCTAATGCACCCGGGGAAATATGATTATTATTCTCTTTATTAATTACAGCAGTCTCGGGTGTCTCGGTGTCTGAAGGCTATTGGTTCTATTTTAGGGGCAAAGGATGATGCCGCAGTCCAGCCACCTCAGGTACATCAAAAACGGGCCACAGTCCAGCAAGCAACTGCGTGTTGTCGTCGTATAAGCAACCCGTCATTAATGGAGGCCCCGCTTTGAGGAATTACAGATCACCCTTGTTTAACACACATTTGAACGGCATCGGGTGGAAAAACACAGTGACGGGACATAATCCGGAACCCCGAAAGGGATAAACCATCCAAGGCGTAAAAATGATTGTGGTATTTTGATTCCAGCCACTTGGTCGCATGAACGCGTATGTACAGCAGGTACTTATTAATAGAGACGGAAATGAACTGGAACGAATCTGTCAATCATGGGTATTGTGGTACACTGACTGTCTCCAAACCCGAAAATTTTTTGGGCGTACCTCGGTTCGAGTCTACACGGGTCCGCGGGCTGAGAAAATTTGATGGAACATGAAGCACAATTTTCTCGAGAGCTATCTTCTTTCTAGGACGAGTATAGGCCCGTCAATGGCATTAATGTAGTGTTACGGCGACATTAAACCGCTCATCAGAGTTAGAAGTTAGGCTTTGTGGGGTCTTGTGGGAGCCGTGTGCTAAGTTAAACCCAAGTTGAGCATTTTCTTTTCTGGCTTACCTCCACAGTCCATAGAAACGACTTGAAGTTGAACGCACCGTAGAGACAACTGAGAAATACCATGTAATAAAGACTAATAATATCCCCTTTCCGAATTTGTTAGTCGCGAGCTTCAAAAAGAATGGAGTATTTTAGAATCTCGCCTGGTGGCCCCTCACCTCGAAACATCTTACTGAGAAATAGAAGGAAACAGACCGTTCCATGAGATCCTAAAACAAATCGTGGTTTTGTGTCCGCGGAAGCTTTCGGCATTATCCGAAGGGTTCATTGTTTGACGTTGTGTTTGAGTTGTTGCAATTATCGCACGGGTGACGCTGCACTTCGCCAGACTTCATCGCGTTCTATTCAAGTGTCCTAAATTCTCACACATGCTTGCACGCTATCCTCTATATATTCTTTTACTTTGTGTTGGCTGCCTCGATCTCTCGGAGTCGAATGAACCTGCGGTAAATGTGTGTATTTATTATTCTGCTGTTAAAGCATCCCAGTGCATCTCAAATCTGACAGAGGATCCAAGAAACACGATCTCTACGCAAGCCAATGCCGATTCCGCGATGTTGTTTAAAAATCACGAGGTAATCAGACGTCGGCGGGGAAGTTACCAGTACAAGCATGTCCATTTCTGTCTAGTAGAGCTGCATACAGTAGCACTAACAGTAAATACTTATTTACTATTGAGTACCACGCCTATGCCTAATCTAAACCGTGCCGTCACACGGTCCTTCTTCTGTATGGGAAAGCAGTCGGAACAACGGATAAAATTTACGTTCTCCGTTTGGATTGTGGCCAGCCCTAAAATCTCCATCGGTGCGATCGCGCACCCACTTAGCGTTCGTGCCAGCCGACGCAACGCCTGCCACCGGAGGTTTGATGCTCAAGCCCAGCGCAAAAGTTCCGCTTTTTTGAGTGGTGAGCAGACGGGCATACGAGGAGCAGCGGTGAACCTCGGATACGACAACGAAGCCCTGCATGCTGAGGTCCTTAAGAAGACGCCCAAGCGCTCCTGGGGTGTCGATGACGGATATCGTGTCCTTGTTCATCACAAGAGCTGCGCCGCGGCCGGACAAGAACTTGAACGCGCCCTTGATCTTGCATTGCGCGATGGCGGGTGCAGTTCTGAAAATGCATTTTCAATACACACTTCACTCGAATATGATTTAACACACCCGCCAGCCGAAGTAGACATGTTGAGTTGTTCAGCATTCTGAGAGACAACCCATTTTTCTCCTTCCGCGCCTTGACCACCGTCGTATTCGACGGGATCCGGAATGCCGTACTCCTGCGCCTTCCATCGTCAAAAATATTGCCCTCCTTCGAAAACGTTCCGTTCTTGCGAGGCCATACTATCCACCAAGGCCGGGTGCCTTGTGTGATTCTTCCCCAGTCTCCGACCTTCACCACGATCTTGAGATTAAGCTCAATCAAAATGCTGCCCAATTATTGGAGCGAGAGCACCTCTGGATCCCAGCTTCCGCACTTCCCGGATGCGTCAAAGATAAGGTTGATGTATGTTCGTTTACTGCTCGGCAGCCTGTGGAGCTGTTGGACAGCGAAGATCCTGGTGGAAGTAGACGTCGAGCAGGATATGGTGAGAGTTTTTCACTCTCTACCCCAAAACTTTGGCACGCACGTGAGCGGCGTTACGGCAGTACTAAAAATTAGTAGAATACAGGATGTAAACTACAGGTGGGGGGTCGATTTTGCCGCAAGCATTATCGCCCATGAGCTTTATAGATGTATATCAGCGGAGAATGCCTGTTTGGGTTGAAGGGAAGAAGGATCATCAATCATCGATCATCTCGCTTCGCGGGGAGAAGCCGCGGCGCTCGGACCGGCACTCCGAACTTAGTAAGCTCATGCACTACTGTACTATTACGACCAAGTGTTCATTAATTTCGGAAAATTCACTCACCGAGATGGGCGATAAAATTTCTTTTGATTTATGGCGATTTTAAAAGCTTCAGAAAAATTGGCCGTCACGCGTCACCTGAACACTCGGTCGTAATAGTACAGTAAGTTCACATTCGAGCGACTCGCCTTTCACGCCCCAATCCGCCGCACTTCGCCCAGCTCGAGAACCCTGCGACTTCTCCTCCGTGCATGCTGGTGGAGCCGTACTACTACCGCCGATTGCGCCCACTAGCGCCCAACTGCAATGGATTCTCTGAAGGATGGCGTGCAGCTCGGCCAACTTGACAGTGAACGCCGCCAGAATGCGGCAGACTGCGATATCTTCCGCGCAGTCGTCATGGAAAGACGTCGCCGGCACTACATCGCCTGGCCGTCTATCCGAGTCTGCAGATGACCTGGCTAGGCGCGCAGATTGGAGCTACAACATGCCTGTGGTGCGAGTGAGGGAGGCGCTGCGTGCGAACTCGGATACTGAACAGATAAATGCAAAGGGGCCTGTGGTCACGGAGCCAAGTCGAGGAGTGAAATACCTGTCCGAACTGCGCGGCGCAGGGCTGGTGGGAAGCGAAAGAGAGCCCGGGGCAACGGGGCGAAGGAAATCGGACCGTACGTTGCGGGTGGCCCTGAGAGAGCATATGTGGGGATTTATCGGATAACGCGGGAGTAGGGCCAACGGTGGGGAATGGCACTCTGGGGCGAGCCGGATGTATTTACATAACAGCTCGAGTTGATGCAAAAACTTTCAACTGGCATATTGCTGCGCGAAACGCATTGAAGCACTAGGGGGCGCCGGTAAACTTCCTTCAGTCGTAAACAGCTAAGACATACTTCAGCCGCGGTCTCCGTGAACACGTCCCAACGACCCGCAGAACTGCCGTGCTGTCCCTCAATCTGCTTGCCTCCCAACCACTGACAGCGGTTGGAATGGACCGCAGACCAAGTGGCGCTGGTGGCGTCTGGCGAAGAAGTTGATATTGATAACATCAAGGGGAGGGCGATGGTGCAGCGTTCCTCCGGCGACTGGATACTGGCCGCATTCCTGGGTAA
Organism: Mycena epipterygia; assembly: GCA_029281465.1. Classification (NCBI taxonomy): domain Eukaryota; kingdom Fungi; phylum Basidiomycota; class Agaricomycetes; order Agaricales; family Mycenaceae; genus Mycena; species Mycena epipterygia. The sequence goes on along the minus strand of JARJCQ010000006.1, from coordinate 987,306 downwards.
TCCCGGGCTGCGCGCCATGCTTGAGTAGATATATCATCCTGTCGTGGGCGTAACGACGTCAGGAGGGGACTTGGCGCGCCGCCGGGCGAGATCGGTACGCGTGCAGCAGTGCATGTATTATTCGTGCCAGAGGCGCTGCGAGAAGTAGGTGTGCCCTCGAAGATGACGTGGATTCCGGGTAGGGGGGAGGAGTGATTGAGGAAGAACTGATGTCCTACGACTAATGGAGTAAGAAGGACTTTGTGTGGGACGACACGGAGCTAGACGGAGGTAGCTCCCTGCCTGCATACGGACGTTCCCTGATCCCATCACGCGTTTCAAGCGTGGTGCTCTGGCTTTCCGTAGGATCGGCTAGAAGAATGCATGAATGGCGAGCCAGTCGTATCGACTCGGAGGAGCGTTCTACTGGTTCTATCATATCAGACAATTTTCCCAGGCATATGCACAGGCACAGACTCCATCCAGCAGTTTGGCGCCGCGTCCACCTTCTGCTGCGCGCAATTAACTCTAATCCGCGAACCTGACGCCGATCCCATCACCCCTCTCGCCTTGCATTTTCTGGCAGGCGCCTGCAAACCGGGCTCATTCTGCGCTAGTCCGATCTCCGGTATAATTCGAGCGATACCACGATGCTCTGAGCAAGCGAGGGAACAACATGGCGCTTACCCAATAGCACTCCGTCGTCAAATCCGACGTGCCCACTTCTTGTGGTTGCTTCCAGCTTGTCAGCCTTCATGCCGACACTGTGGAATTGTAACATTGGTTCCGCGCGGCAGCTTTCGTACCGACATTGTAGCATCGCCATTTGGGCTAGCATGTGGGTCAACGATAGATGAAAGGCCTGGTATTATTATCCTCCGGCTAATCTTCTAGTTGGAAGGGAGAGACCAGCGGGGATTTCTACACGTTTCTTCTACGCGCCGTATGTACCCGTGTCAGACGCTCCATGAGGCTACCGTCCTCTCATACACGATTCCTTTTCGGCTACATGACGGTGCCCCATCCGAAATAAAGCTGCCTTCAATATAACATTTTGGGGTTTCCGCAATGACTGAATATATACACATCACCCCAAACTTTGGGAAGTATTGAACAGGCCGCAACTCGAAGTGACAGCCAAAGAAGCCCTCTGTGAGAAAATCGAACATTCCATACGTATGTGTACGCCTTATCTGTACGTATGCACGGAAAGGCCCGCCAATTCTCCGTTTGTCACAAATTGAACAGAGCGGAGTGAAAATTAATCCAGCAAGGAGGGTTGTTGAATCGATTAATCCCTGTAACAGCCTGGGTTTTTTTTAAAACCCATTCATTCGCACTGTGCCGGTATTTCTCATCTTTCCGACTCATACAAGTAGAACTGAGGACTATAGATATCCACCCCGATTCATGCGACCAGCGCGAGCACGAAAGAGCTGTCGAATTTGCCCCCACGGCCGCATGGATGTGGCTGCTTGACCGTGAATGGGAGGGCCCTTTGGCTCAACAGCCGTTTCCTGCATCTGAAAAAAAAAAAAAAATCACTTTACCCGTCATTGAACTGCCTCCATGCTTTCAGTGCCTCTCTGCTCCCCGGTTTGAACACTCTTTGGTTATTTTCGGGACCTCATCTGCTCTCCTTGGGATACCAAAAATTACTGTTCATTTCGAGTCGAACCTACAACTCAGACCGAATGCCTGGCCAGCTGATGCCACGGATGACGGTGGTATGTGTTTGGCGGGATGGGGCCGAATAATTTCAATCTGTTCCTAATGTTACTGAGAATCCCTAGAAAAATCACCTGAAGAGATGGACCATCTGAACGAGCCACCTGCTATTTTTTACCGTGTTCTACGGATCAAAATTCACCAATGGTTGCCTTGAACGCTCCTTGTGGTCCGAAAGTGTACCAGAATTGCCGGAATAAATCAGGGAAAAATTCAGTGACCACTGCAGTGCATTCAACACCCATCCACCATTGCGCGCCCATATTTAAACGATATTTGACCTCGGAATCGGGCATTACGCCTGTTGATGGCATTATCTTGTAACAAAGTTAGGGGTTGTTCTTAACAAGGGGGTTGCAAATATATGAATCTCTGGCAGAGTCGGGTTTGTCGGCTACTTGTATTAATGCAGACTCCAGAACCCGAAGAAAAAATAATATATGGGAACCCGGTGCGAACTTGGAGCGCCACCCAGCCTTGTTTGAACCGTACCACACCCTTTCTTCCAATGCAAAATAAAAAACCCCCCCTCGTTTGTTGGTTCGTCAATTAACAGGTTTAAATGAAAGTCCATGGAGCTGGACCGAAGTTACTCGGGCGCCTTGTCCAATTTACACTCCGCTTAGTTGAAACTCCGATTCTTGGTATAGAATTCGTCTCGCTTTTTCCAGAGCCTCTGTCGCTCAAGTCACCAGGGAACCAGATTAATATCCCCGCTACTCAACTTGATAGCAGGGATTCCATTGTCTAGATTCTTGATTAGGGTCGCAGGCGAACGCCGTCCGCCAAGAACTAATCGGGACCTGAGCAACCAAGCATCGTGAGGAAGTACGTCGTGCATTCCATATGCTGTTCTGTTTCCAAAGCGAAGAAAGCATCAGAATTCTTTGCCCAATGGATGTGTCCACGATAAAAGCACCCAGAGGCAAAGTCAGACGCCCAACGCAAAGTAAGAAAACCGAACCCAATGAATGTATTGGTACAGAAGGTAGTGCTTCTGTCACGAATGGACCACCAAGAAGATCGTCCATTACCCATCAATATTGGGTGGCGGCCAATGAGCGCGGTGATGCGCCCTCAGCTTCTCGGATTCATGTCGTCGGTAGATTTTGAAAAGCGGTTTCCGGAACTGCCAGTGAGACGGATACATTGTAAGACCATCCGTCGCGGACCTCGCTGGGCTCGGCATCAAAGTCCGCCTCCGAGGTACACGCTGCCGCCCATGGCCGCTGCGGACAGATAGCGGGGAACTGTTGGCCTCTAACTGCGCGGAAAATAGCAGCTAAAGAAGATCGCCGAAGTGACTTTTAGCGGCCGGCACTGTAGACAGAAATCAGTTGTCCAAATCTGAACATGACGTAAGGAAGTCCACTTCCCGAAATGATCCGTTTTCTCCACGGCACATGCATGCTTTTCTTTTCCTTCGTCAACAATCTCTTTTCAAGGCTTTATGTGATGTCAATTCACCTTGCGATCTGTAGATCTTCAAGCTCTATCTCTACGGCCGTCGGCCGCACTCATCGAGGCTCCGATGAGCTTCCCGCCAAATTTAACTTGGGCAGCGCTCAGAGGATGCTCAAGACACGGTGCGCACTTTGTCGTCATCATCACTCCCGTTTATAAGGGCCATCACAGCTGCCTGTGTTTCCTTGACTAAATTTAATGCGAGACGGGCGGCGGCAGCGGACAGATTACCGAAACGCTCAGTAAGTAACGGTATCTGGGCAAAGCAGGGTTTCGTCGTCCGTTATAAAGAGGCGCGTTGATTTTTATTCTCCAAAATACAGACCATTAATCATACTAGCTGAGCTCATGCACATCCACCAATGGAAAGAATGTGTCCGGTCCCTCCGTACTCGCCGCCATCGAGAAGAATCGATTAAAGTCTCAAGAAGCTGGATACGCCTCTTCAAGTTGTGGATCCAAATCTATGGACTCGGTGCTCCCAGATCAAACACGATCCGAGTTAGCCTCCGAGAGGGATCCGAGTTTGCGTCCCTTTAGTACTGGGTTTTCTCATCTTTGAAGCTTGGCTGCTTGCTCAATCTCCAAGCAACTCAACAACGACTCTTATATTAATGCTCGACCGAAGTCGCAATTTTCAAAGGGCAAACTATCGGAGCTCTAAATAAGGCGGACCGGTGCATTCGGACCCTTCGATCTGGCATCCCGTCCGTTTCTATCGAGGTGCGTCGTTGTTTCTATTGCGCGGGTTGCATGTGTATTCTGATCAGGTCAGCGCTCGTCGTCCTCCCCGGTAGTGGACAGTGTTCTCTATTCGTTATATCGAGTGAGTCTCACATCAATTTATTCCTATCATCAAGTGGAAAAGCCAGACATGTATCGAAATCGGTAACCAAAATTCATCGTCAGTCTTCCCCGATACCTATCACCGGCGCCTCTTCTTTTAGGCCAACAAGACGGAATAACAGATAGAATTTGCGACTTCCCTCCGGATCGTGGCCATATCTAAAGTCTCTACCGGTGCAATTGTGCAACCACTTGGCATTCGCGGCAGCCGACGCGACGCCTGCCGCCGGAGGTTCGATGCTCAAGCCCAGCGCAACAGTCTCGCCTTTTTGCGTGGTGAGCAGACGCGCATATGAGGAGCAGCGGTGAACCTCGGATACAACAACGAAGCCGTGCATGCTAGGGTCCTCAAGAAGACGCCCAAGCGCTCCTGGGGTGTCGATGACGGATATCGTGTCCTTGTTCATCACAAGAATTGCGCCGCGGCCGGACGAGAACTTGTACACGCCCTTGACGTTGCATTGCATGATGGCGGGCGTGATTCTGAAATTAACGTTATCAGTGTGCGCTTTACCCGAGGATAATTGCACTCACCCGCGAACTGACCTAGAAATTTCAATCTCTTCACCGCTCTGAGAGACAATCCATGTTTCTCCTTCTGCTTCACCTCCGTCGCATTCGATGGGTTCCGGAATGCCGTGCTTCTCCGCCATTCCATTGAGGAAGACGTTTCCCTCCTTCATAAATGTTCCGTTTTTGGCACGCCAGAATGCCCACCAAGGCCGGCTGCCTTGTGTTATTTTGCCATAGTCCCCGACCTTCACCACTACCTGAGATTTATGTCAGCGAAGAAGTGCCAGCCGATTTATTCAAGCGAAAGTACCTCTGGGTCCCAGCTGGCGTATTTCCTGGAAGCTCGAAAGAGAAGGTCGACGTAAGTACGTTCACTGCTCAACATTGCTTGGAGATGCTGGGGGTAGCGGAAGTGCCGGTGGAAGGGGAGAGGAAGAACGGGGGCACGGTCTGAATCACCAGTGTCTATGCTTTTTATGCCTTCAATCTTCTCCCGAGGTGCTTGAACCTCATTCGCCTCATCTCATCTTTGCTGCTGTAATTCATTTGACTCGGCACCGTTCCAAAAATGGACATAACTCGTTGAATAGATTAACTTAGAGATCTACATTGATTCAATTGATGGACATGTGGGACCAACGCGCGTAATTGACGGATCCCGCGAAGATGGCAACGATCCGATAACCTGATGAACCCGTACGTAACGTTACTTCCCACAAATTGAGTTCAAGCCTGGGGTTCCGATAAGTAAAACCGAGCGCTGCTAGTATGTCCGCCCGGCGATTCGCCGCGCTGTCGCGGCGTGGACGCCTGGAAGAATAGTACTTTACATTTACATTCATATCCCGGGAAGCACACACAGGGACAACACAGGGACACCTACGGAGCGCGTATGGCTGCTCATCTTGATAATGTAGTTAGTTATGTAGTTCTGACTCGGACTTACTCGCGCGGGCGCGCAAAATAATTATTTGTACAAAGGAACCGTCATACAACGCACTTTCAACCCTCCGTCCTCGCCGGCGTACATAATCTTCTTCATGTTTCCTAGGCAACACAAACGAGATTCTGACTTCGTGGAGTCAAGAAGCGGCGAGCAGACTGATCTAAGATGTTAAGTATATTGTTTGACGCAGGGGGGACGCTATTTAGGGAACCCTGAGGATGCTGCATTGTATGAACCTAAGAAGATCAACGAGAACTGATGTTATGTCTTCATTGGGTGCGCCGCTCAGGGCTACTTAGGCACGAGGCAGGCGGGCACGGACGGTCCCACCTAGGAACGGGTAGAATAAGAAGCCAGTCCGTATCGGGAGCAAGATCGGGAACGAGTCATACTGCCATCACAGATTCTGTAGCGGAGCCGGACTTTGTCTTCCTCTTCTTCTTCCTACGCCCACCCTCCCTTCCCGCCTATAACCCTGCCACGGCACCACAATCCGGCTAGAATCGAGTCTGCTGAAGGACGGCGTGGCTTGGCCGACTTGCCAGTAAATGCGGCTAGTATTCAATCCGGCGGCAACCCACACTCGTCCGCCTGCAGCCGTCTTTCAGTGTTACGTAGCCCGTGGATCCTCCCAGCCGCCTCTCGCGACGCAGTGCCTGGCCGCGCAGATAGGAACGACAACAAGACCGCGCTGAGGACTAATGGCGCTGCACGCGACTCTCTGGCGGAGGGCGACCGCGTGAGGTATGTCCAGGGTCGGTTACTAGGGACGAAATTACGGGCCCACGCTTCTCTTTAGTGCTCTGGGCGCCGCGTTCGTGCCGAGTCATTCGCGATTCGCGTGTTGCTTGTGCCTGGGACGCGGGGTGGTCGTGTCCTCGTGCCCAGTGCGGGACCGTCCGTGCTCGCGGCTCCCGTCTGGCCCGCTGCCGCCCTGAGCTGCAGCAATATGCCAGCTGAAGGCCTTCACATCAGTTCAGTGCTCGGCGATACATAGCCTCCCGCTGTTACTTCCCACCCCCGCGCTATCCGATGATTCCCCGCCTTCGCCTGTGCTTTCTTCTCCTACGAGCACCAGCGACAACCCATAGTCGCGACTCGCTTCCCCACCCCCTCGCTTTCCTGCCGGCCTCTGACATGTCACGCCCGCGATTCAGACGGGGATTTCAGGAATGGCTCCTCGACTTTATATTCCGCGACGCTACCTCGGCACTTATCCGCACCCTCCGGCGCTCGGTATCTATCTTCCGCGTCTCAGCACGGGCTCTATCGATGACCGCCATGCACTTCATGTAGAGCGATGTCTTGTTCGCGGTCAGACGGGCGGCGGGTGCAGCGCGGTACTGTCTGCAACGACTACGGGCCTGCAGAGCGCGGCATGTGGTCCTCTCGAGGACACATGCACTGTCCTGCGTTCTCTGCATTCCTGGGCCTTTCCTCCTCGTACAACCTCGACGCTGGACTTGGCGCGAAATCGCAGCTCCGGGAGGCACCTCATCCTCCTGTCCAGCTCGCCGCCTGCGAGGTTTCGTCCCCGCCGTGTAGCCAATACTTAGTCCCCGACGCACGAGTCGCGGGAAGTCACGGTCGCGGGTCGGGGAAGACATACTGTACGTCGTCCTCGTTCCTTCGCTCCAGATCCGATGCTAACTGCACCTCGTAGGGAGCGCGCGCGGGCCTCTGCTCCTGGCCTCATGATGCGCAGGCCGGCCTCGCTTTCGATCCCTGCGATTCCCCGCCGATTTAGGTTTTGAGACTCGAACCCACCCTCATACAAGGCCTCATTCCATTTCGACGCTGCTCTCGTCCAAGAAAAGCAGGATAAAACTCCTCGAGACCCGATCGGGCTTTGCCTTCCATCGGCTCCGGGGCAGAAGGAACCGGCGTATTCGCGGACGGACGGGGAGGCGAGTTCGGGGCGCTGTTTCCTCGCATATCGCGCTGGAGGCGCGAGTTGTGGCCTTCCGCTGCCTCCATGAGGAACGCACGCCCCCGGGTGACCCTCCAGAAAGAACACCTACGCGCGCGTCCATGTCGACGCGGGCTGCGGTCTGGTGCGACGGGATGGGTGTATCCACCTGGAAGCGGGCGTGCCACGGCGCAGTAAGGATCTCATCCTTGTGTGCATGTACAGACCGTCCTACCCCCCCTTCCGACGCAAGCTGGAACCCGACGCGCGGTGGCTTCACGTTCCCGAGCAACTTCCCGGCTGCTGCGTCGCGTCTGCCTGCCCATCTGGCTCATCCCGCCCACGCGAAGGATTAGGAGATCGGGGAGGTCATTCCATCGAGCGCCGCTGTAGAGCAGTGCTGCGCCGTTTCTGCAGCTGTGTGTCGTGATCTGCGAATTTGCGATACACTGGACGACAATATGGACAGTGTCGAGCACCCGCCTTCGGCGAAGTCACTGACATAGGACATGCCCATCGCACTTCCGCTCTTGTTTATCCTGTCCACGTACATCATCACCCCGCTTCCTCGATTTGCTCGCCCTGCCCGTACTCGAACAGCTGTGCTTGAAGTACGAGTTCCCTGGCGCCCGGTTTTGCGGAGGTCCTGCAGCGCACGGGCGGGTCGTTTGGACGTCGCTGCTTCCCAAATTAGCAAATCCCTTCGTTAAATAGCTATTCTTCTGACGCGGTTGTTTAGATGCTTTGTTATGGCTCAATACAAGCTTTACGGATTCTGCGTTCGGGGGGTTCGCCCGCACAAGGCTAATTCCGAGTTTCCACGTGCAAAACACGTGACAATATCAGGTGATTTTCTGGTGGCTGTGTCCCACGTCTTTTTGCACAAGCTTTACGACCCGTGCCTTCGGCACGGCTGACTTGCTGCGCTTGTGTCCGTCCCTTCGGCGGGCCAACAGCTTGTTGGGGCTCTGCATCTCAGTAGGAAAGTGTAAATCAAATATGAAAGTTTTATCAATGGGATACAATAAAGTAATGATAACTACAGTGTTCCCCCATTCCTTGAGCCACTGGAACGTAATTTGCAAATAACTCTTCATTTAGTCTACCTTTCAGTGAAAACTTTTGATGCAACATCTCTGGCTATTGAATGGTTACAGTCTTATCCTGGTTTTGAAGGAATCGGCCGTGAACTGAATCTAAAAAATAAATAATACAGTGGCTCAAGGACCGGGATCCGAAAACACCTGTAAACAGACATTTCTTTTGCCATGTTTTTGTTGCTCTTCTTTGTTCCAGGTGTTCATGTACTATTAGAAGTGCTACTATACATCAAATAGGATTTTTTGAGACATTATTTGAGCCCAGAAAGTAAAGTAATGAGATAGAAAACCATTTTAAAAAATGTGGCTCAAGGACTGGGGTTGACTCAAGGAACAGGGGAACACTGTACTGAGCATTGATAAATATACTGTGCATCATTCAGTCAGAGAATTGATAAGGCTTCATAAGAAGACTTACAAACAAATTAAAGCAGCACCTCTGGGTATACAATATTTTTTTGTGACAGTAGAATTGAGGTCTTGCTTGAACAGCACTCGGATGTGCACCTAGAGAATGTAACGTAAAGCTGCCCATGAGCAAACACATATGTGCGCAGATCCAGGCCAACATGGTCCACGGACTGGCCCTGGGCTTTGTTTATTGTCATTGAAAATGCCAGATGAACAGGGAATTGATGTCATTTCATAGCAAAGGAAAGCTGCTCTGCAGAGGAAATAATTGTGATGCTGGGGATAAATGCTGTAGTGCCATCGTGTTCCCCCCCAATGAGCCTGATCTTCATTGCAAAGACCATTTGTAGGGTCCAAGTTTTGGAGGACCATGATTGGACATCCAACTTTCAACTTGGCAAGAGGATCTGAGGGGAAAACACTGCTAGATCTTATTGAGATATGGACAGACAGCACAGCAGTAGTATATTACAGGATGAAAGACAATTATTTCTGCTATTAAGTGTGGGCTTTCAAGAGTATGGGTTTCATGTTCCTGTCTTTGAAAAGCAATCTGAGCCCTCTGTGGGAGTATTAGGAGGAGTTTCATCCCTTGAGTCCCATAAAAAAAATTAAATCAGTCCTTAAAAGTGGCCAATAGGGCTCACATGGGAGAAAGGAGATTAGCGGTGGCAAATTGTCAGAGAGGAACTTGAGCAACACACTAAAGATGAAGCTTACAGAGGCTTGGAGGCAAGGTACAGAAAAGAGGGGAATAGAAGGGCTGAAATCTGAGGGGAAAACACTGCTAGATCTTATTGAGATACAGGCAGATAGCAGAAGTAGTGTATTATTATACAGGGCAAAAGACAATTATCTCTGATATTAAGGAGGAGTGAGAGGCAGTCTATAAGGAAAGAATAAGGAAAGACCAAATCCTCATACCTTATTGGGCAGGCAGTCTCAGTGTGGTAGTGTTTGCTGCAGAGATAGGAGCCTTAGCCAACACGATGCAAGGCAAACACACATCTGAAAGGCAGTGCAGGCCTTCGGCCGAAAGCCTCACGTGAAACACCACGTGACAATATCAGGTGATTTTTCACATGTCAATATCAGGTAACTTTTTTGGTGGCTGTGTCCTATGTCTTTTTGTATATAGGACAAGCTTTACGACCCGTGCCTTCAGCACGGCCGACTCGCTGCGCTCGCGTCCGTCCCTTCGGCGGGTCGACAGCTTGTTGGGGAAACCCCGGGGGGAGGGGCTCCACATTTCAGTAGGAAAGTGTAAATCAAATATGAAAATTCTATAAATGGGGTACAATATTAAAGTAATGATAACTACTGAGCATTGATAAATATACTGTGCATCATTCAGTCAGAGAAAGGCTTTGTAAAAGAGACTTATAAACAAATTAAAGCAGCACCTCAGGGCATACAATATTTTTTGTGACAGTAGAATTGAGGTCTTGCTTGAACAGCGCTCGGATCCACTGACTGAATGTGCACCTAGAGAGCGCAACATAAAGCTGTCCATGAGCAAACACATCTGTGCACAGGTCCAGGCCAACATAGTCCACAGATTGACCCTGGGATTTGTTTATTGTCATTGAAAATGCCAGACAAACAGGTGTTTCATAACAAAGGAAAGCTGTTCTGCAGAGGGAATAACACACCTTGAGCAACACACTAAAGATAAAGCTTACAGAGGCTTTGAGGCAAGGTACAGCAAAGAGGGGAATAGAAGGGCTGAGATCTGAGGGAAAAACACTGCTAGATCTTATTGAGATACAGGCAGACAGTAATATATTATTACAGGGCAAAAGACAATTATCTCTGCTATTAAGGAGGAGTGAGAGGCAGTCTATAAGGAAAGAACAGATCCTCATACCTTATTGGGCAGGCAGTCTAGGTGCTGTGGAGAAGAGAGACTGCAGATAGGAGCCTTACGCGAAGTGTCCGAAAGGCAGTGCAGGCCTTTGGCCGAAAGAATCACGTGACAATATCAGGTGATTCATTCGGTGCAGTGTCTGTAGTGTTTTTCTATATAGGATGTTATGCAACCTGTGCCTTCGTTCCGGAGGCTCTCCCCAGACACGGCGGATTCTCGGTTTCCGCGCAGACACGGCGGATTCCGAGTTCGGGGGGTTCGCCCGCACACGGCTTATTCCGAGTTCTCACATGACGTTCATGTGACTTTATCAGGTGACTTTTTAAGTGGCTGTGTCCGACGTCTTTTCATATATAGGATAGGATATTATTAAGAACAGCAGTGGGATGTCTCCGGTGATCCTACCTGACCGGCTTTGCGATATCAAGGCGAGCACTGTATTACACACATACACATTACATGTATGGCCAGCATGTCTTGGATACATCTTGTTATTTTGTTCATCATTGTGGTTTTCAGTGAGAAAAGCATCGGCCCTGAATCTGTTGAGCTATTTTTGCACACTGATATAAGAATCGGGTTCTTTACAGCACAGCTTTTCACTCTTACCTACATGACCAATGTTGTCAGTCTCATTGCTAGCGTCCTCCAGTTCATTGATACAGCAGCGAAAGCTCGTGACTACATACAGGATTTCTGTAATGCACCAGCAGACCAGCAGCGGCTATTTCTGGAGATCCAAAACCTGGAACCGCTGATCAGGGAGCTCGACAAGTGAATCCATGAGAACGAAGCTGCGGGGCTTACTCGCGGTATGCAGGAATTTGCAGCAACGCTGACCCAGTTGAAGGAGACGATGGAGCCGTTGACGAGGAATCTAAAAACAGACGGCATTTCGATGGTTTTGGATCACTTTAGTTGGCTGTTGTGGGGAAAGAAAGATGTCCAAGAGGGGTTGGATGCCATCAAACACTTCAAGAGTTTGCTTAATGCTTGGTTAGGAATGGATGTCTGGTCCGTGTTCTCTGGTTTTGTCCTTATTCCTTGCTCACTCCTGTCAGGAGTTCCACCCAAGGCAGGCTCACACCGGACATTTGAGGGTGCTCTTACTGACACAATATCAAACCAGATCTCGCATCGTCCGTTGATGCTGTCGCTGAAGAGCAGTGAATAAGCTCGGATGAAACTCCGATGCTAATATTGCTAAACCAGATATAATCAAGTCCATCAAGGACTCTGGCCAACAGCAAAGACATGCGCACAATCATATATTCCTTCAAACATGTTGACTGATTTGTCCGCTGAATTTCGGGTATAGGTTTAATATCCACTGTCGCCGAGGCGGCTGAAGAGCAGTGGATAGGTCATAGCTGTAAGTTTTGTTAGACCACAGGATAATTCCCTGCGTCTGACCTTGGGACAGATATTGCGAAATCGGTTAAGGATATTGCAAGGAACCAAGAGCGTTATCTGACCTGTAAGCGATTGCAGAATATCGGATTTGGCGCACTCATTATGTTGACAGTTGTAGAATGCAACGAAATATTAGAGTGGTTCTCGCTGCTGAATTTTTTCCTACGCCAAGCAGATTTATTTCATACTCGGCAGCCGGGGACCGGTGGATGGCTCTTGGAGGACACATTATTCAAGGAATGGAAATCGGGGCAACGGTAAAATCTTGTGGTGTCATGGGATGTGTGAGTGTTTCCTTCCATGGATTGCTCACTCGATTCTGATAACCATGTACAGCCGGTGCTGGAAAGACTGTGCTTGTGTGCATACTACTTCCTCTCTCATGGGAGCGATCTAAACAAGCAACAGTTCAACAGTCGTCGACAATCTTCGAAAAACCCTGAACAGCCAGAACACTGATGTCGCAGTGGTTTATCTCAATCACAAAGAGACCGAAACACAATCTCCATCAAACCTTCTAGCGGGTCTCTGGTGGCAGTTCGTTTTTCGCAAATCTATATCCATAGCTATACACTCATTATACGAGACACACTACGAGCCGTGTATTCAACCATTGCTGGAAGAAATTCATGCGGTACTCTGCACCACAGTTGCTGAATACTCCAAGGTTTTCGTCATCGTCAATGCACTCAATGAATATCCCGAAGAGCAGCGGTATAGTCTCCTCCGCTGTCTCTCAGTATTAGGGTCGAACGTTAACCTGATGTTGACTTCTTGACCTCACATCAACATCCATACTGCTGTTGCAAACTTGAAAACCTTGGAAATCAAGGCAATGGAGGATGATATCCGCCGCTATGTGGATGTCCAAATTCTCAAGTCCTCTTGTCTATCAAAACACATTAAAAATAGCCCAGCCTTGCAAGAGAAAATTGAGCGGATGATTGTTATGCGTAGCGATGGAATGTGAGTATCTATTTGCGGGGTTAAAAAATTGACTAGTATCCCCAGGGGTTTCTACTTGCAAAACTCCATGTAGATTCCCTCACAACGAAACATACCGTGAAGGCAGTTCAGGATGCCTTAGACAACATGCCAAGTGACTTGGAGAGCACCAATGATGAAGTCATCTCCAGGATCAATCGTCAGAGTGAGGACGACAGAAATCTCGCTCGGCGCACTCTCTCTTGGATTACCAATGTGAAAAGACCATTGCGGCCTTCCAAGCTCAGGGAGGCTCTTGCTGTTGAACCAAATGTCACTGGGATAGACCCGGACAATCTCCTGGACATCAACACCATTATCTCTATCTGTGCAGGCCTGCTCATAGTCCACCAGGAGGAGGATGAAATCCGCCTCATCCATTACACCACTTGGACCGGATACAGGACCAAGAATTTCCTCATGCCAAAACACAAATTGCGACCACCTGCCTTGCATATCTATCTTTTGATGCACTGTGCTTACAGCATATATGTGGGCGCGACAATTTCATAACCCTCCTGCATCAAAACCCCTTCTTGAAATATGCTGTGGATTATTGCCTAATACATGCACACGGCCAACCGGAGTTGAATATCAGACCCTCAATTCTATTCTTCCTGGGAAACTGTTCCGCATGGAGGAAATTTTGGAACTGGTGACATTTCCACGAGAAAATACCCAAATCATGTAGATTGTGGATTGCTGCAGCCTTTAACCTGGAACATATATGCTGGTATCTAATCAAAGAAGAAGGTACTAGCACTGCACTCCCGCAGAAAGTGCACACCAACGACGGTATTTTAATTTTTGTTGAAGACAGTGCCAATACTGATTATGCGAATGAAGCAGAATGTGGCAGCACAGTACAAGCATCCCATCATGAAAATCCGAAGATTATTGGCCTTCTCCTTACTATTAGTAGTCCACCCGGAGATGGCGCCGCCCAGAAGGTTGCCGCCTCATTTGGCTATAATCAGCCTGAGTGTGCCTTCCTCGATGGTACAACCAAAGTCAATGGGCACTATGGCACTGCATTGTGTGCGGCTGCAAGCGAGAACCAGAAAGAAGGCCTCCGTTTGCTCCTCGAGAACAGTGCCACTGTCAATATGCAGGGCAAAGATTATGGGACCTCACTGTCCACCCTCAAATGCCGGGGCTACGGAGTTATTGCTCATATCCTCAATGAAGAGAGAATGATCTATGGGAGCATCCTCCGGATCACCGCATTCATGGGGTACAAAGGGAATGCCAGGTTCCTCATCGAGCATGGTGCCAACGTAAATTCGAAGATGAAGGGCTAAAGTTGATATAGAAGGCAGAGTGTTCAGCACCATGCTGCAGGCAGCGTCTGCGGTGTGGGCGTTGTGAATGCCCTACGCCTGGCCCAGTGAATATGACAAGAGATGCACGGAATCTACACGCTGAACGATATCTGCGTCATCCACATTTGGATACCACCTTACCGGATTGGGAGTCTCGCTAGACTTGCACTTCACATGTCCTGTTCACCTTGTCCACAACCAACCCAATGCACTCGACATGACTCTGCCTCTCGCACATTCCATTCACCACCAAACTACAGCTCCGGTGGAATCGCCTCCACACCCGTCGCGTATCTCCTTCACCACCGGAATCTCTCGTTTACACCTCTCGCACATACCCTTCACCAGCGAGCGACCACCATCGCTCACCGGCTCCTCTCATTTACACCAGCGAATGTCCACTTTCCGCTCACCAGAAGACCTTGTTCACACCTGCGAACATACCATTCACCACCTTGTGTTGCAGCCACAGGGCTGAAACACGAGGATCCTTGGGCATGAGGCCCGATGTATCGGACATTTTCAAGGTATAAAAGGGAGACGTAGTTTTGGGCAGTAGTCAGTCAATAGAGGCTTTACACCCCACTCAGTTCCTCACACACTCTTGTAAAAACCTCACTCAATCTAATTGACCACACACACACACACTTGTCCTTCGGACATTTCATTGCCCTCCCTTGCCGTTGTCTCGCCCCGAGCCGGCACACACACACACACTCCAGTTTTATCGCCAGCAGACCTTCCTTCACGAGTCGCAGCACCCCGTAGAAGTGGGAACAATGATAAAGCACTAGCAAAGCGTCTACAATAGACCCCTGACGACGATCACGTACGAGCTATGCACCGATGAGACGGCGAGTCTGCGCCTAGGCGTGTAAACCAGCTATTTGGTCGCTCCTAGGAACGGCTTACCTTCCTAGGAACATCTATAAGGGAACAGTCACCTTTCCTAGGAACCCTGTTCGGTGATATACAATTAGAGTCAGAGTGAGCTCCGAGCTACTGATTGAGTGTTAATGATACAAGAGGTCTGGAATAGTGTATGTACATGGGATTCTTGGCTCTTCCCAAATGGGAGTTGGGATCGCTGTCATATACTAGGAAGCACCGTCTGATTCAGTCCATAACCTATATGTAGGGGTGGATTGCGCGGCGAAGCTAGACACCATACCAAGGAGATATGCCAAAGCCCAAGGCAGACAACGAGGATTATATCCGGAAACAACCCAAAAGACTGCACAGTTTAAGGTTTATGGCACGGCGTTGGCCCTAAACAGGATAATTATCCTTCCTAGGGGACATCGTACACACGGATAGCTGTATGGCTAAGATGGACAACCATCCTAGCAGTAATTACTATTACGACTAAGGGGCACACCCTACCTAGGGTCACTTCGAACGAAGTACGAACCACCAGGCATAGCCCACGGGACCTGGCTATAGGTCTAGAACACACGTGACACACACATCACATTGCAAAGGCAAATACAAAGACAAAGCAACCGCATTTAGAATACATATGGAAGCTGGCTAAGAGAGAGATATACCTGAGCATGCTGCGTGGCTAGTCGGCGCCACGGCATGGCTGAGCAATAACGAGATGACACAAGGCCTGGTGTTACCAACCAAGCCGCACCAAAACGTCCTCACGGTGGCATGCGCGTCGGTGTGGCCGTCCCTAGGATAAATCAAATATACCCAATATGACTCCTAGGAGTCATTGCAATGACTGTTTCGGCAGTTTTGGCTGCAAATCATGGCGGCATAACCGGCTGTCTCTCCGAATTTCCAATACTCCCTACTCAGTTACTCATTTCTTATTATTTCTGTTTACTCATATCTCTCTGTCATGTATTCTCAAAGTAGTATAAAACCCCAGCTAGATCCTGCGGTTCAGGAGCATATCACGCCCCAGTATTGCCTAGACTTTGGTCGCAGCATTGCTTGTCAAGGTATTGGTAGACTCTTGGATTGGCTGCAGAGATTTGTTGATATAGAACATCTCATCTCTTCTGTACCTGTTCAATATAAGACCTTTGATTGTTGGCTACCTTTGAAAGCTTTAAGTACCAAGCTCGCTTGTAGCTGCAGCTGCTAGTGCAAAGGTACCTCGGTTTGTATACTGAGGTCTGCTGTTGGAACTCCACAAATTGGTGTGGTCGCAGTACCCTAAAGGTACCTTGGTTTGTATACCAAGGTCTATTGTTGGAATCATACGAATTGGTGTGATCACAGTACAAAGGTACCTCAGTGCCTGAGAGCTGAGGTCTATTGTTGGCATTCTACGAATTGGTAGCATCGCAATACCGTCTAAAAGGTACCTGTCGTTTGTACACACAGGTCGTCTGTTGGAACTCCACGAATCGGTGTGGTCGCAGTCCCCTATACCCACCCCTAGTGATTGCAGTAGCATCCTAGGGAGTAAAGCCCATTCCTAGGAACACATAAAACCCATATAAAACCCGTTGCTTTGGTAACTTGGTAGCCCATTTCAGTTGTTTATCAACTATTGTTGCCTCCCACAAGTCCTAGACAGACTCTGAAGTCCGGTTCGTCCAAATATCAATAGTGTTGGTTCAATCTTAGTCGTATACTGCGGCGTAGACCTGAACTCAAGTCCGCACTGTGTGTTGTGTGTGTGTTGGTTGGTTGGTTTGGTGTTTTGCATCACTCTATATCAGTCCTAGCATAGGCCGCACTCGAGTGCACCGTTTCACCTAACGCAGGATATAGTTGACGTCAAAGGACATCTTCACGCTCCCGAAACCGTGGTCAGAGCATTGAGGGGAACACAGTAAAGGAACGATAGAAGCCCCTTTGGATTAGGCAAGTGGCAGATTAGTGGAATTGCAGGCTCGCGCAAGTACTTTCTTTAAACCTCTCTTTCGCTAACCTCGAACCTCACGTTCGAACACACTATCATTACACAACAAACACGTCTTTCTCCCCCTATACCTCACGCTTGAATTCGACGATACAAGCCCCTCAGAGGACGATCAAGCTGTTTGCAAGTGAAAAATAACTCACTTTGCAGTACCGCAGTCCGCATCACAGCGACAGGATCTGCAGCTATTGCGGGACTGCTCATTGAGCATGGTGCTGATGTGAATGCACAAGGCAGACTGTACAGGACGGTGCTGCAGGCAGCAGCGGCGGTGGGCTCTGAAGCGATTACTAGGCTGCTCATCGAGCATGATGCAGATGTAAATGCAGAGGGTGGACTGTACAGGACGGCACTGCAAGCAGCATCAGCAGCGGGGTGTGAAGTGATTGCCAGGCTGCTCATTGACTATGGTGCAGATGTGAATGCACAGGGCAGAAAGTGTGGCACTGCACTGCAGGCAGCATCGGTGAAGGGCCGTGAAGTGATTGTCAGGCTGCTCCTCAAGCATGGTGCAGACATGAATGCGCAGGGAGCAGATGGCACCATGCTGCAGGCAGCATCAGCAGCGAGCTGTGAAGCGATTGCCCACCTGCTCATCGAGCATGGTGCAGACGTGAATGTAAAAAACACAGATGGCACCCCGCTGCAGGCAGCATCGGCAGTGGGCTGTGAAGCAATTGCCCAGCTGCTCATCAAGCACGGTGCGGACATGGATGCAAAATACGGACCATACAACAACTGCGCATTACAGGCAGTATTGGGGAAGGGCTGTGTGTAGATCGCCAAATTGCTCATCAAGCACAGTGCGGACGTGAATGCAAAATACGGACCATACAATAGCAGCGTGTTGCAGGCAGCATCGGAGAAGGGCCGTGTGGAGATTGTCAAATTGCTCATCGAGCACGGTGCCAATGTGAACATACCAGGTGGATACTATGGCAATGCACTTTGGGCAGCCCGCGCAAATGGACACAAAGATATTGCTGGAATTCTTGCTCATACAATCTGGCGCCCGGTGGTGACGATTGTGGATATTTTGCAGAGAGAAAATCGGAGGAGCACTAACACGTTCGCTAGCGAGTAACTGTTACAAAGGTACCTCAGTGCCTGAGAGCTGAGGTCTATTGTTGGCATTCTACGAATTGGTAGCATCGCAATACCGTCTAAAAGGTACCTGTCGTTTGTACACACAGGTCGGCTGTTGGAACTCCACGAATCGGTGTGGTCGCAGTCCCCTATACCCACCCCTAGTGATCGCAGTAGCATCCTAGGGAGTAAAGCCCGTTCCTAGGAACACATAAAACCCATATAAACCCTGTTGCTTCAGTGACTCAGTAGCCCGATTCAGTTATTTATCAACTATTGTTGCCTCCCACAAGTCCTAAACAGACTCCAAAGTTCAATTCATCCAATATCAATAGTGTTGATTAAATCTTAGTTGTATATTGCAGCGTAGACCTGAACTCAAGTCCGCACTGTGTGTTGTGTGTGTGTTGGTTGGTTGGTTTGGTGTTTGTACCACTCTATATCAGTTCTAGCACAGGCTGCACTCGAGTGCACCATTTCATCGGCCTGCAGGTGCAAAGGCTGAAGATCTTTAGCTTTGATCCTGGACATATTCCACACACTGCTTCAAGCAAATTCAAGCTTCAGCCTGAAAGTAAAGCCTGAAGATCTTCAGTGATATTCCACACACACTGCTTTGAGCAAATTCATGCTTCTGCCTGAAGGTGTGAAGCCTGAAGATCTTCAGCTTTTCAGATCTAGTATTACAGTGAGTGTTATAACTAGGTAGAATTAGTGTTATGTAGCTAGAATAGGTATAAGAAAACATACCTCACAGATGACCAGATGGTACACAAGTGAGGTATACATGCTGCACTATGGTCATGTCTATCAATAATGTGTGACCACAACACAGAGTCACATAGGTAATTGTCCAAGCTGTGAGATTGACATCCAATACAGCTCTGGTCTGGAAGATATTCCACCTGCTGCTTCAAGCAAATTCACGCTTCAGCCTGAAAGTGTGAAGTCTGAAGATCTTCCACTCTGGTGTTTGGTTTGGCCCAGATGACTCCAGAAATAAACCCATTGGGGTTCCTGAAAATATAGCCACACAGTACAGCAGGGAGCTAGCTGCAATTCTGCATGTTATACAGAACATCCCTCAAAACACGATCCTCAATTTCTGGCTGAAATCTAAATATGTTATTCAAAAGCTTACTTTGGATGCGGCCTCCTTGGCAGCAGCTAGCTGGACAGGAGATAAAGATAAAACTCTTCTAACAATGATCATTACAGCTCTCCAGGTCAGAGGTACTCAATGCTCTCTCTGTGAAACTGGAGATGAAGGTGACCAAGAAAGACAAGCTTGATTCTGTGAAGAAGCTAGCTACTATGGCACTTGGGGATTACCCAGATGAATGTACCACAGATCCTGATGATCTTCTAATGATGGTGCCCCCCAAGTACCAGCTACAGGGAATCAGTCTGGCAAAAACTCCCGAGCCATATTCTATCAGGCATTAGGGAATCAAGACAAGCAGATCACATTGAAACCCGTGTCATGCTAGATATAGCATGCTATGCCATGAAAGACCAGTGTGGAAATGCACCAACTGATGAACAAATTTGGAAATCAATACAAGACAAGGCCATCACATGTATGATTCGTGATTTTTTCTGGAGATGCCTCTACCAATCCTACAAATGTGGAACTTATTGGCACAACATACCTACATATGAACAATGGGGAATATGTCCCACCTGTCAAGTTGATGAGTCAATGGAACATATATTGGTTGAATGCTTGGTGCCAGGTCAAGAGTTGATTTGGAATCTATGCAAACAACTATGGGAGAAAAGTCAAAACATTCCCAGACATAAGCATTGGTTTGATCCTTGGTTGTGGTTTAAGAACTTGAAAGGCAAAAAAATGAATGAGGCAAATCGTCTTTTTAAAATTCTTGTCTCTGAATCTGCACATATGGTGTGGAAGTTACGAAATGAGCGAGTAATCTCTGGCTGCAAACACAATGATGTTGAAATTCACAACAGGTGGATTAGATGCATGAATACTTGTTTGAAATTAGACCAACTACTAACCAACATCTTGTGCTATGGAAGTCGGGCCACTGACATGAAGGTTGTCCTGAAAACATGGGATGGAGTCCTGATGGACAACAAAAATATGCCAGAAAATTGAATCTGGCAGTCTGGAGTTTTAGTGGGTATCAGTGCTCTGTCCCCCAGGATGGAACTGCTAACTTGCTGGTGGGAAGCTACCAAGTCCCACACTGCCTATTGATGGGTTTGTGTAACTGCATTTCTCCAGGGTGACTGATTAGCTTTTATAAGGGACACAGTCCCAAAATCCAGCCGGTATCGAGAGCTGAAGATCAGTCTGCTCGTCGCCCTTGTGGCTCCACCAAAAAAAGAAAGAAAAAAAAATCTTCAGCTCTGGTCCCGAAGATATTCCACATGCTGCTTCAGCCTGGAATATTGCTGAAGATCTTCAGGCTTCAGACCTTCAGGCTGAAGGTTGGATTTGCCTGAAGCAGTGTGTGGAGTATCTCCAGGACCCAGAGCTGAAAATCTCCAGGCTTCACACCTTCAGGCTGAAGTGTGAATTTGCTCAAAACAGTGTGTAGAATATGGCTGAAGATCTTCAGGCTTCATTTTCAGGCAGAGGCTTGAATTTGCTCAAAGCAGTGTGTGGAATAAATGCAGGACTGGGGCTAAAGATCTTCAGGCTTCACACCTTCAGGTCAAAGCATCAATTTGCTCCAAGCAGTGTGTAGAATATCGCTGAAGATCTTCAGGCTTCACACCTTCAGGCCAAAGTGTGAACTTGCTCGAAGCAGTGTGGGGAGTATTGCTGAAGGTCTTCAGGCTTCACACCTTCAGGCCAAAGCCTGAATTTGGTCAAAGCAGTATGTAGAATATCACTGAAGATCTTCAGCCTTTGGACCTTCAGACCAAAGCTTGAATTTACTCAGAGCAGTGTGATATGGGGCACCAAGGAGACCATTTAGTGCGAAATAAACAATGGGAAGGGCAAGGGACAATGTAAATGACCTGAATTGAGCTTTTTGTTCAAGTGTTTGGTCCAGATTTGGCCAGATGGTGTTTTGAACCATGGCCAGCATGCAGTATTTTGGCGGTCCTTTACACAGGCGAATGTAAATTTTGAATAACTTTATTTGTGGATGGAATTTCGGCCTAGAAATTTGGTAGAGCTCTTCCGTAGGTTCTTGAGAGTGGTCTGACAAGACCTGGACATCGTACCTATATGTGATGATTTGTTATTGTCGGAATCGCACAGAGATCACTTCTGTCACGGAAATTGATCCTTTACACGGTGTGTGACATCATTCTCTACTCTTCATCACTCTCGTCCTCGCCGCTCGTATCACCATCTGAACCCTTTGGTCTTGGCTTGAGAGGCCTCTTGGGCCTCTTAGGCAAGTCTTTGGCCTTGGTCCCCGCTGCTTTCAGCTGCAAACACTGCCCTGCCCACTTATCAACCACCACTACGTGTGTAGCCAGCATTTCCTTCCACTCCGCCTCGAGCCTCACCTTCTCGGCCTTCCAAGCCTCCCTTTTCGCCTTCTTGGTCGCTTTATCGGTCGCCTTCTTCAGCTTGTCCATGCCCATGTTCTGTACGATGAGCTGAGCATTTTGTCCCTCAGATATCACCTCGTGTGCGCGCAGCAACTTCCAAGCATCAAGAAGCTCCTGCTCCAAACTCTCGCACCGCGTCTCCAACCTGCTCCATGTGTAATTGGGTAGGGCTGTGGACCGCCTCAAAATCTCCCAATCCGGCTCACGCAGCTCATCAGGAATGCGCTCGAAGACTGGTGCACCCAACTTCCCAATATCCAGGTGCGTTAATTTGGGTTTTGTTACGAGAAACGAGCCTGATGACGTGCTTGCCAGGCCAATACCAAGCATCCGCATGTGCTTGTGAGGCGTAAACATATCCGGGTCAGCTGCAGGATCAAGTCGTCACTTTGGTGATGCTGAAAGCAGCACTGGATTGATAGGAGTATCTGGGGCAGCAGGTGTTGGGCTGGAAAGTGAGCTAGGGAATGTGGATGGACCAACGTGGGGCAGGGAGTCGGGATGCAAATCCTGGTGAGTGAATCCGTGTGCATGGAATGCTGTCAGCACGGCGCGAACAGGGCTCAATTGGGGTTGTGGGAAGGCTGCGTGCATCGATGTCGGCTCACTCGGTTTCATTTGCTGGGCGGTGATGATGTCGGCATTATACGGGTGGATTCCGGTGGCCGCTGAGACGGCGGGTCTGCGCCTAGGCGTGTAAACCAGCTATTTTGTCGCTCCTAGGAACATCTATAAGGGAACAGTCACCATTCCTAGGGACCCTGTTTGGTGATATACAATTAGAGTCAGAGTGAGCTCCGAGCTACTGATTGCGTGTTAATGATACAAGAGGTCTGGAATAGTGTATGTACGTGGGATTCTTGGCTCTTCCCAAATGGGAGTTGGGATCACTGTCATATACTAGGAAGCACCGTCTGATTCAGTCCATAACCTATATATAGGGGCGGATTGCGCGGCGAAGTTAGACACCATACCAAGGAGATATGCCAAAGCCCAAGGCAGACAACGAGGATTATATCCGGGAACCACCCAAGAGACTGCATGGTTGAGGTTTATGGCACGGCGTTGGCCCTAAATAGGATAATTATCCTCCCTAGGGGACATCGTACACACGGATAGTTGCATACCTAGGATGGTCAACCATCCTAGGAGCAATAATTACTATTACGACTGAGTGGCGCACCCTACCTAGGGTTACTTCCAACGAAGTACGAACCACCAGGCATAGCCCACGGGACCTGGCTATAGGTCTAGAACACACGTGACACATGCGTCGTGTTGCAAAGGCAAATACAAAGACAAAGCAACCGCATTTAGAATACATATGGAAGCTGGCTACGAGAGAGATATACCCAAGCATGCTGTGTGGCTAGTCGGCGCCACGGCATGGCTGAGCAACGACGAGATGACACAAGGCTTGGTGTTATAAACCAAGCCGCACCAAAACGTCCTCACGGCGGCATACGCGTCGGCGTGGCCGTCCCTAGGATAAATCAAATATACCCAATATGACTCCTAGGAGTCATTGCAATGACTGTTTCGGCAGTTTCAGCTACAAATCATGGCGGCATAACCGGCTGTCTCTCCGAATTTCCAATACTCTCTACTCAGTTACTCATTTCGTATTATTTCTGTTTACTCATATCTCACTGTCATGTATTCTCAAAGTAGTATAAAACCCCAGCTAGATCCTGCGGTTCAGGAGCATATCACGCCCCAGTATTGCCTAGACTTTGGTCGCAGCATTGCTTGTCAAGGCATTGGTAGACTCTTGGATTGACTGCAGAGATTTGTTGATATAAAACATCTCATCTCTTCTGTATCTGTTCAATATAAGACCTTTGATTGTTGGCTACCTTTGAAAGCTTTAAGTACCAAGCTCGCTTGTAGCTGCAGCTGCTAGTGCAAAGGTACCTCGGTTTGTATACTGAGGTCTGCTGTTGGAACTCCACAAATTGGTGTGGTCGCAGTACCCTAAAGGTACCTTGGTTTGTATACCAAGGTCTATTGTTGGAATCATACGAATTGGTGTGATCACAGTACAAAGGTACCTCAGTGCCTGAGAGCTGAGGTCTATTGTTGGCATTCTACGAATTGGTAGCATCGCAATACCGTCTAAAAGGTACCTGTCGTTTGTACACACAGGTCGTCTGTTGGAACTCCACGAATCGGTGTGGTCGCAGTCCCCTATACCCACCCCTAGTGATTGCAGTAGCATCCTAGGGAGTAAAGCCCGTTCCTAGGAACACATAAAACCCATATAAAACCCGTTGCTTTGGTAACTTGGTAGCCCATTTCAGTTGTTTATCAACTATTGTTGCCTCCCACAAGTCCTAGACAGACTCTGAAGTCCGGTTCGTCCAAATATCAATAGTGTTGGTTCAATCTTAGTCGTATACTGCGGCGTAGACCTGAACTCAAGTCCACACTGTGTGTTGTGTGTGTGTTGGTTGGTTGGTTTGGTGTTTTGCATCACTCTATATCAGTCCTAGCATAGGCCGCGCTCGAGTGCACCGTTTCACCCCAAAGGCTGCTTTCACCGTCTCCGGAGTGAATGCCAAGAGGAATGCATGCCCAAAGATGCCGCAAAAGTCCTCCTTGTCCACAGCATGCTGATTGAGCTCTTCAAAGGTGTCAATCTCGGCCTTCCAGGCCTCCTTCATCTTCGCAAAACAAACAATGTCAAGGCCTTGGAGGGTGTGCGTGCAATGAGGTGGGTATCCCAATACTCTGATGTTGTTGGCTTCGGCGTAATCCAGCAGGTCAGCAGTGTAATGCGAGCTGTGCCCATCCAGGAATAACACGCGTGTCTCCCCATTCGCCTTGTCCCGAGTCTGTGGGTCAAAGTCTTTGGTGAACCAATCATACGCGAGTCCCCCATCTGTCCACCCATTCTCAGACACACAGATCCTGCTATGAGGTGAGTTGAATTGTCAATATCAAGTGGAGGAGTACTCACGATGCGCCAGCTACATTATCTTCCCCCCATTTCCTCAAAAAATTCTTCCCTTTGAAAATAATGGTCGGCTTCAATGTGGTCCCATCGGCGCAGATCGTAACCAACACGGTAACGTTCTCACGATTCGCACTGCCGGATTTATGCTGAGTTTTGGTTCCTCTGCGTCCAACAACATGCTGTCTCCCTTGATTGGAGGGTGGGAACCCACTTTCATCCATCCCGTAAATATTCTCCAGCTTGATCCCTTGGTCGACGCAGTCCTTTTTTACCAGCTCAAACCACGCCTTCACCGCTTCGGGATTCAACAAGCATGCGTGTTCCGTTGCCAAGGGCCAAGACCAGTGAGTCTGCAGCTTGTCTCGGTAACAATCGAGGAAGCGAGGCACCCACAACTCTCCCACAGGTTCCCCCGGCACATCACAACCGGCAATGATCACGTTCACATGGGTTTGTATGTTCTTGTGCAACAGCGGCAATCCACGGTCAGCAGACTCGAGAATGAAGTCGACAAGTACGCATTCCTCGGCATGGGTAAGTTTTTGTTTTGACGCGTTGAATGCACCGATTGATTGTCCTCTGTTCACCAGGTTCGAAAGAGTCTTGAAGTTGACTCCGTACTTTGCAGCAATCGGCCGCAGACCTCTCTTTTTCCCCTCCTTCTCCTGCTCCCTTTTGTACTTGTCGATAGCATCTTGTAATTTATTACTTTCATGACGGCGAAGCTTCTGGCGCTTAACACGCTCTGATAGGGCACGTCTGACCATGGATTACACGTCCGGTCTTCAAAGATTTAGCAGTGCCGTAGGGGTGGCCGAGAAAAGTCGATCAGAAGGGGATGAAAAAAGCGATGTCACGCTCATGTGCCTCATCACCGAGTGACAATTGTTTCTCGCCCGTCTCGCTCGCAATCACCACCAAACCTGGGCATACCACACCCAACGTATACATCTATTGGTACAAAAAAATAACTAGCCTCATATCTGTGTCCAATGAGGTGCAAATCCGAACACAAAATACACCACCTTCCAAATTGGGACATTTTTGATGTATACACCGCTGAATCTCGCTAACCACTGGACCAAAAAAATTCATCCTTTTAACAGACATACAAGAAGCATGCATGACTCTAGCCCCCAGATATCTCATTATTTGGTTGTGAACTGACCAAGTTATTCACAAGTGTGTAAAGGAGTGATAGTGTAAAGGACCGCCAAAATACTGTATGGACCAAAAAGTTGCATTCAAACCCATATCCTCGGAAACAGAACTCAGCCAAAAGCTCAATTTGAGTCATTTACATTGTCTCTTGCCTTTCCCATTGTTTATTTCGCACTAAATGGTCTCCTTGGTGCCCTATTCATGAAATAAGCACAAAGTGTCATTTGCCATTTTCGAGTTTTACCATCATGTACTGGCCTGAATTTTGGCTCAGAACTGTTCATATACCTTGGGACAATCAGTAAGAGCCTTCAGAACATCATCTATGACCCTGTGGCATGCTGAATATGGTGAATAAGAATATGAAACAAGATCACCTTAAATCATGAGGTATAGGGTGCCCTGGGTGTCCATTGTCTACTTTACTACTATACATACATGAGTCAATGCCAAAAGGTGTGTTTTGGGATATCTCACACCATGGAGGAGGGCATGATAGGGCCAGGGTGTAATTTCCTTGTAGGGCCAATTTGCGATGTTTTTCATCAGAAGAAGATAAGACATCACCTGGGGGGTGTCTTTGTAGCTTAAAGGAACAAAGTAATACATCCAGGAGCTATTTCCATTGGTATATCCCCATGATATTCTGGCCAGGACACAATTTATTAATTTTTGCCATTTCCACCCTATTATAGCACTGTAATAGGCTCTACTGTGTCCTAGTTGGCTTCAAAGAACTTATAACAACATGCCTATAAAGTTAGACCATCCAAAATGGTTGAATTATGAGCCAGGGAACAGCTGATGTCGAAGATTTCCTTTTTGGGCAGAAAGTGTTAGTGTCCCAAAATGGAAATTCGTCGGCCAAACCTTTGATTCCTATACTCAAATTGTAGAGCTCATCAAGGGCTACAAGAGTCATCTACAGCATTTTGAAATTGGTGGCCCCTTTGGCCTGCAAAATGCAAAATACTTTCTGAGAGCCAGCACTTTTTGAACAAAAATCTGCATTTAAAGCAACCAGGCGTCAATTGCAACCCAATATGGGCAGCCACCAATGATAGGGCAGCTATAGCACCCCAATACGGAAAGCCATCAATTTTAAGGCAATGGCCGGGCAGCCATCAAATTCACGGCAATGGCTGGGCTCAGCAATTTAGGCATTTTAATTGAAATATGACAATTTTTTGTTATTTTAAAGGACAGATTATTATTTTTGCCTTGGATAAGTGGATAAGCCTTGCCTGGGATGCACAAGCAAATGCTGCAGCAAGCTGTGCAAAGCCGGGATGATGTCTACTGGCAAGGGAAGTGCCAGAGATCCGACATATGGTTACCCCAGGAATAATGCATTAAGCCTGTGGACAGTTTAACTGGTTAATCTGACCATATGAACTGGCAAAAAAGCTTGGTCCAAGCTTCACAGGAACTTTGGTGCCAGGTGTCAGGCAAGCTGTGGTGGTGGTGGAGATTGAGAGCAACAACATGGACATGGCAGCAATGCCAGTGCCCCAAGGCCAGTCTGCTCATCGTAGGGCCTCAGAGGATAACTGGGTGGATGTGGATGGGGATGATGATGAAGATGCAGGGGAGATTGCCGAGGGGGAGGAGCTGTCAGGGGTAATGGAGGGGTTTGCTATGCTGTCCATAGATAAGGACAATGTCCGAGAGTAATTTTCCACTGAATGTACAGTGGCAGCAGTGGCACACATTATAGCACAGTAACAAAATTTAAGTGACCTCATGGCTGTGGTGGTGACATTGCGGGGGCTCAATTGCCAAGCTGTTTCAGTGGTGGCAGGGGTGACTACACTACTCAGGTCACAAATCTACTGATATGGGTTGAACTGAGTGGTGGCAGTGGTGGCTATATTACCTAGCTCACAAATCTACTGATCTGGGTTGAACTGAGCAGTGGTAATGGTGGCTACATTACCCAGCTCACAAATCTACTGACCTGGGTTGATCTGAGCGGTGGCAGGGGTGGATATATACCCAGGTCACAATTTTTATTGACCTGGGTCAAACTGAGTGGTGGCAATGGTGGTTACATACCCAGGTCACAAATTTTACTGACCTGGGTTGAACTGAGTGGTGGCAGGGGTGGATACATGCCCAGTCACAAATTTTACTGACCCAGGTTGAACTGAGTGGTGGCAATGGTGGATACATGCCTGGTCACAAATTTTACTGACCTGCATCGAACTGAGTGGTGGCAATGGTGGATACATACCCGGGTCACAATTTTTACTGACCTGGGTCGAACCAAGTGGTGGCAGAGGTGGCTGCATTATGCTGGTCACAAATTTTACTGACCCAGCCAATATTCACTGATAAACAGGGTGGCACAGGTGGCCAAATGTGCAGCACCCAAATAGGGTCCAGTTTCCCCATGGCAGCTGTGGCACCCAGATCACAATTTTACTGACCTTTTTAACATTCATTGACAGACAGCTTAAAAAGGCTTCAAAAGTGGTAAGAATATCACATTTTTTGCCCAAATCCTGGGGGCAGTGGATATGGTGGATAGGGAAAACCACCTGTTTGGTGGGTGCTGGCAGGCCTCTAACTAGAGTGTGTGAACCCCCATTCACACACTCTAGTTAGAGGGACGGGGTGGTATTATCAGGTGGTTGAAACAAGATATCTCTGGCCATACTGCCTGTTTTGCTGTGGGTGGCCCCTAAACCCTCCCCCATCGCAACCTCCATTTCTTATAGGTCATGATGTATTCTTCAGGATAATTCTCACTCCTTCAGGGCGATAGTCCCATTTACGCGGTTCATTTTCAATGGGTTCCCGATGAGTCCAATGGGCTGCCCACCCACCAGGATCTTGTCATGTGCTCGCTAGTCATGGTGCGTTAGCCTCGTGATTCTCACAATCACGTGTGCCATTTCCGCATGGGCAGTTACTCCAGTTGCATTGTTGAGTGGCAAATCATTGGGTAAGATTCTGTTGCCATTCCCAAATCTGTGCTGCAACTAATATCTGCCATACTGTGCTATATTCTGCCGATACATTCAGTCTCACTAACTTGTTCACCATTGCTGATGGCATTCTGGACATCATTTGTGTCCTAAATGTGTATGAGTCTGGGTGTTTTATCATATGGCGTGCTGCCGTCATCATACCATGGTACATTCCCATTATCCCCATATCACTGGAGTACAAGACTGACCAGAATGTGTTGATGGCTTTCTGCACACATGATGTATCAATGAACCTATCAAACAGTCCTAAAATAAGCTGTTTATGGCTCCATTTCTTCTTCAGGTGGTTAAGTCCAACAACCTGGTTCTCATACCAGTCCTTAGCTCCCCCACCTAAGAAAAATCTGTGTGCAACTACATGCTTGTGATTATTCTTTTTACCTCCTAGCCCCAGTAGCTCGAACCACCGGCACATGGAGATGACATGCTCATTGAATTTATTGATATCCGGGTGACCCGCTATAACTGCTAGGTACCGGTATCTTCAAGTTTCTATGCTCATCGAACACCGACAACGCCAGGGCTTCCTGTCCCAGCATATCCCTCAAGTAATTCTTATAGTGGTGATGCAAACTATCCTTCCACTTATTAATGTTTTTCTTGAATGCCCGAGCCGATGCATGGGCATCCAGCTCAACACTTTTCAAGTGACTACCCCAACAGCCATGCGAGTGGTGCTTGCACTGTGTGTTGCATTGTGCTTGCATCGGCATTGGTACAAACTCTCTGTTTCGTCCACATATTGCTGTGGGGTATGTGATGGCCCTTTGCCCTGGGATGATTCCTTGCTACTTGAGTCGGAGTCATCCCCCAAAGGGTTAGGCATGTCAGGAGGTACTCCCCCATTCATGCCTGCAGTCAAAACACACTTTATACCATGTGATTTCAACTTGCGTTTCTTTCTCTGGGACTTAGACTTATGCACATCCTCAAATGCACTGTCCGACTCACTACTTAGTACTGGAGTTTTTTACCTCCTTATGGTAATTGCGATCTGTTCCCGCCTCTGGTTCCGACAAATTGTTGTCCTCTCCAGACAATGATCCCCCACCATCTGGGTTGCCTGCCGGTGTTGCTGGCAGAGCAGTGCCCGGTCACAAATAATATCTGCTTTTGTCCTCCCTTTTTGGAGGAACTGGCGGTTTGTTCACTTTGTGATCCGGCATGGGTGAGTTACTGTTGATGTGCTTGCTGTTCCTCTGAGCGCAAGCAAAACCTAGAATAGGTAAGCGATGCAAGGAAAGAAGGAAAGGGTAGGTGTGCAAGTGTTTCGATCTAGGGCTGACTCCGTGGCAAGCAACCATGCAGCTGATGGATTGATGCAAACCCAAGATCCGGGCGGAGCAGAGGTGGAGGCCAAGCATAAGCCAAGTGAAGCGAAGTTGAGACAGAATCAGAGACGAAAACAAGGCGCAATGTTGGGGGAAATCCAATTGTGTATTGCATACTTGAGTACAATACTTATACAGAAGCTAATAAAGGAGACAGTGGAGCAAAATGTGAAATAAAATGAGGCATATCTAGATCCAAGGGTGAGAGAGGGGACGAGGTGATGTGGAAATGAATGGAAAAGGCATGGAAGGCACAGAATATCAGCAAGACAGCACGGCTGGATCAAAGGAGGCCGTGATTTGAATGGTGAATGTGGGCGAGGTGGAGCAATGAGATAATGCGAGGGCGAGTGAACACGATTGATGCGTGAATTGAGGAAAGGGGGAGTGAGACGCGAGAGTAGGGAGGTAAGTGCTGGTGTTGTTTGGTGTTGTGTGTTATGTATGTTCAGGTTGATCCGAGCTGGGCGCTTACACAGTCAGCGTGCAGGCGTGCGCAACACTGCCTTTACGGTTAGACAACTCTGCAGCCGCATTGATGAACCCTTTACTGGTTACAGCTAATGACAGTACCGAAGGCGCGAACAGAAAATTTCCGTTTTGGGCGTTTTTTTAAAGAGTTGTCTGTAGCGCCCTCAGTTTTGCACATAATGAGTTGGGATATGGCTAGTTCTTTCAGAATAATTCGCGCGCAATTATTGATAGAGTCGGAATTCTAATAATCATCTATTTTTAGTCTCCTGGCTGTTTCAGCCATCCAAGGGGTTAAGATGGTACAGCGTCCTCAGGGCCTGTCCAATTGGGCTAATTTTTTGGGAGGGAGGACCTTTGGGTGTCATGTGAATTTTCATAGAGCCAAATAGTGGTATGTATCTTATTGGCTCTACCATCTCACAATTCGGTGTATCTACCTAAGCTCTGAACCGCAGTAGAGCCAATAAGATACATACCAGTATTTGGCTCTATGACAATTCACATACCACCCAAAGGTCCTCCCTCCCAAAAAAATTAGCCCAATTTGACAGGCCCTGAGGACGCTGTACCACCTTAACCCTCCAGAGGATTGAAACAGCCAGGAGACTAAAAATAGATGATTATTGAGATTCCGACTCTATTACTAATTGCACACGAATTATTCTGAAAGACCTAGCTATATCCCAACTCATTATGTGCAAAACTGAGGGCGCTACAGACAACTCTTTAAAAAAACGCCCAAAACAGAAATTTTCCGTTTGCGCCTTCGGTACTGTCATTAGCTGTAAATCACCTGGATGATGTACCCCATTAGTTCCAACCTCCACTAGTTTACCACTAGTGGATGCCTGCTGAATTACGCACACATCTTTCGCGTCTGCAGCTCCTGGGGAATGTTTCACTTGTCCACCTCGGGTACCTACAGAACTTCCTCGACTCGGTGCTGGGCCTACTTCAAACAGGTTTCCATCATCCCAACTAATACCGTGGTCCAAGGTGGCAGACTTTCCAGCTTTCATTAAATCTTGAAGCCGCATCTGTTGCAAAATTACTCTGTCACGGAAGGTATGTGTTATCCTCGTTGGCCCAGAGACTACCAGATCAGCATTATTAGCTGCTCCTTTGTGCACTGAACTAGCCACACTGATTCTCAAGGGAGTTCTTCCCCCAGTTGTAGCGGTGTGATGCGGACTGCGGGGCTGCTATGTGGAGTTTTTATTCCTCACTTGGCAGCTAGTTTGTCCAAAGGGGTGTTAAGGATGGATAGTAGTCGGTTTGTAGGACAGGAATGCACGATTTGTTGTAAGGGAATGTTTATTCGAGGTAGTGATTCAAATTCAATCAGTAAAAATAGGTGTGGGTGAAAAATATACCGTCTCCAAGCTAGCAATCCACTGATCTGCTACTTGTCGCTGTCCAGAGATCCTGCTGCAACCTCACTTCGAATTTCTCCTAATGAATGTTCGTAGTTGGTGAACCGGTACAAGCCAAGGGGCTGTGTCCGCAGAAATTCCCTGATGTCAACTGTGTTCCTCATTAGGTGTGCAGTTATGCTCACTTGTAACCGGAGGTCACTGTAGACAATTTGCCAAGGTCCTTTATCATGTTCCCACTTCTACAAGGCACTGGGCTCGTGAAGAAAGGTGTGTGATCAATAAAGGTGTGTGTGTGTCAGAGAGAGTGAGTTCACACAAGCTTATTTCTTAAGCTGCGAAAAGAAGGGTATTAGTTGATGAGATGCTGTGGGCAAATGTGTGTGTGTGTGTGTATGGCCAATTGATATTGAGATGGTGTGTGTGGTACCAAGGGATGAACTAGGTAGTGAGAGAAGTACACCGTTTATTGACTGGACTACTGTCCTATGTTCCTACGCCTTTTATACCTTTCCTGCCTGGTCTTCGGTACTGTAAACACAGGGGGAGCCAAGTGGAACCATTGTTTCAAGTGTGGCAGGACCAATAGCTTATTTCGCATTGGGATTGCGAACCGAGTTTGGCACTTATCAAGTGGTTCGAAGTCCGAGTTTCTGGATTATGGGTCCAAGTCCTTGCAGCGTGGTCATGACGTGGTGGAATGTGATGACGGTCTGCAGGTGTGTCGTCCGAGGTCGTAGTGTGAATACAATAATTCGAAGTGGAGATGTGGTCGTCCAAAAATGGAATGTATGAATCCCGATTGGGCGTCGAAGCAAGTTTGCAAATAAGGCTTGGATGGGAGATGGTGCATTGTGCATGGTGTAGCACATGTGGGAGCTCCACAGTGGCATGCCGTTGTGGTTGAGCAGCTGCTACTGCTGCAGCAGCTTCTCGTTCACACAATTGCTCTGCAACGAGTGCATGCTGTACACTCGCTTGTTTCCCTTTGCAGCCGAGCTGCATCCTCTAACTTATGTGCTCATGCTTCCTGATTGGCTACAGTTTTCGCCGATCTCTGAACTGATAGGGACAGCTCATGCAACTGATGTTCTTCCTGTGCCAATTTTTGGCTAACAGATGATTGTGCTCAGCCTCAATTTCTTGGGCCAATAGATCTGCTGCAAATAGATGGTCATCTTCTATCTGTAGATCCCTCATGTGCTGCTCCTGCGCCAAGTATGCATCACAATGCTGCCAGTACAGTTCTGGATTCATGAACATTTCGCATTCCCAGAGAATCACGTCTTCTGCAGCCTTTCAAGTGGATTCATCCCATCTGTTAGGCTGCTGATTGTCATCATCTATGTCCTCATGTTCCTGTGAGTACGTAGTGATCAACCTTGCTTTTTCACTGCATCAGTCACCATGTTGGAATGTGTTGTGCTCGGGTGCACATGCTTTTCCCTGTCTCTGTGCTCTCTTTTCTTCAGTGAGAAGACTCTTGTCATGACCGTATGCATTCAAGATTGATGATGCGTGATACGGCAATAGTATTGGTGCCGCCATTCCAGTAGAGGCCCCTGCCGAACTAGCAGGTAGTGATACCTGGTGTGGTGCGACTATGATAGATTCTGGCGGACTTTCCAATATGGTGCTTAATCACACCATATTGGCCTTGTGCACTGTATCCTCCTCGTCCTTGACCTCGACCTCCTCAACAGTAGGTTTAGGACTTTTCTTCGGCTTTGGAGATTTATTCCCTCTGCCTGAGCTACCTTGTGGCTCAGACGTGGGTAGTTTCAGTTCCCTACTACTCAGTTCTTTAGACCCGAGCTCATGGTGTTGGTTGCCCAATGCATGATGGAAGGCCAATTCTTCCACCATGGGCATTAACGACGAGTCTATAGCTGACAGCGAGGATGATCTGAAGGTTAAATTGGGAATCACCGTCCGCGAAGGTTCTCCATTGACGTCTCTGCCCAATGGGCGGTGATCACCTGTCGATCTCATGATCATGGGGGCGACTATTGGCAGTGGCAGATTATCGTCTGCCACCACGCCACTAAGGTTGTGGGAGCTGCTTCCTGTTCTCTTCTCTTCTTAGCCTGACATTTTTCACATTGAATGCCGCTTGTCGAGCGTGTCTGGACAACCATGCTTTATGGAAAGAGAAGGGAGTGGGGTAATAGCACAAATTTAACTGAATCGTGTGGTACCAACAACGAACTACTGCTGCCACAGAAGTGGTGGTGATTCTTTGACATTGATGTTGATTGTGCAATTGACGCTCTCAACTTGAATCCCTACTTATGAAGTAGAGTTTGAAAAAGTGTAAAGGTTTGTAGACCTTTAATTTAGACAATTCTCGCCAATCAAACTTGTACAACCTTTATTGAGGATGTAGTTGATAACGTAGTGTAAAAGTAAAAAGTAAAGTATTGTAAACAAATAGTCCAGTATTTATACGAGCAAGTGTTCCTTGGATCCTAACAGTACATCGCACAGGTAATAGTAAGGTAAGCTTCTGAATGTGGTCAAGCCCCTATCACATGTGCTCGAACACCAACTAAGCCACCAACTAAACTAGAGAGTGGAGTACCTCTGATAGGCTCTCTGCTGCATTGACGACATGTGTGTATCGGCTTGCACATGTGTTGCAGCGAGGAAATGGGGTAGGGTCGGTTGCAGGGAGTAAGCGGAGGTGCACAACATGGGAAAACCTAACCCAATAAATAAATCATGTATACCATGGCTGGAAACAAGCACATACCATGGTAACTTGCGAGCTGCCATTATGGATGGAGAATCTGGAGCACAAATCAGTCAGTGGAGGGTTTCAATGGACAGCATGATGACACAAACCTTGGGGAAGCCGAAACAAGCACCAAAATAAACAGAAACATTAGAAGCAGCCGGGAAAAGAAGTGCTCAGAGCTCACCAGTACTCACCTCGTGTTTCCCCCGCACCCTCTGCAATCTGAGCTGTATAGGTTGACTAAGGTCAGTTCAGAATATGTGGAAGGAAGAAGAACTGACCAGCAGGTAATGGATTGACGGTGGCTAAAGTACCCAGGCCAAAAGATTAGTATCATCTGGTTTGGTGGCTTACCCCAGGGGGATAGGAAGACATTCGGAGGAGCATGGGGTCATGGAGGAAGAGAGCTTGAACATGCAGGAGGGGCAGGGAGGGAAGAGCATGAATGGAAGATGGTGGAAGGAGGAAGAGGATGAATTGGAACTCCGACGTTGTACAACTCTGGACTTTGAGTGTGCATGGACCCATGCTCTGACAGTGAGAAGTCCGAGTCAGTAGAGAAAGCATATGCTTTTAAAGGACAAGGTTTCTTGATGTAGCATCAATCTGCCTTGATTCCCTCATTTCCTCAATCTGCCTCAACATACCTCATTATATCTACCTGGGGTTTTCACTGGGCCTGAGAGACAACCCACATTTCTTCTTCTGCAGTTTCCCCACCGTCGTATTTGATGGGATCTGGAATGTTGTACTTCTTTGCCTTTCCATCAAGGAAAATATTGCCTTCCTTCAAGCCCAGTGAAAAGGCCAGTGAAGGAGATTGAGGGAGAACAAGCCAGATTGACAGAATGAGGGAAAATGAGGGAGATTGAGGCCAGAACGAGAATTTTATAAATATATTGCTAGCCGGATTTACATTTTGAGCAAAATCTTTGCTCGCGATGATATGGCCCAGATTAGTCCAGCCGTTAAATTGCGCATTTTTGACTTTCTAAGGATCCAGAAATGGGTCCGCAAACTGTTGGATGGCACTCCGCTGAGGCTAATGATGCTCTGCGGACCCCTGTTCGGTGATACATAAGAGAGTCAGAGTGAGCTCCGAGCTGCTGATTGAGTGTTAATCATGCGAGAGGTGTGAATCAGTGTATGTGCATGGGATTCTTGGCCCTTACCAATTGGGGGTCAGGATCGCTGTCATGTACTAGGAAGCACCGTCAGACTCAGTCCACAGCCTATATGTAGGGGCGGATTGCACTGCAAAGGCTGGACACATAAACAAGGAGAGATATAAACACAAAAGCCCAGACCAAAGACGAGGATTGAATCTACTATCAACTACAGAGTTGTGGGAAAAGACTGAGGCTAAGAGGTCGAGATATATGGAACGCATGCTCCGCAGAGGCTATAAATAGCACGCAGAAGGCTCAGACAGCTCAGCAGATCCATAGCTCGATGTCCAGCTTGGACTATCTTATTCATAATGATTGCGAACTGCGAGGATCGAACACAGTTGATACCCAGCAGGGCCCAGACCACACGTGATGAGGCAGACGCGCTCAGATCAGACAACAAAGACAAGCACGATCGATCTATTTCGGATCTAGTGCAGGAAACCAGATTGGGACATAGCATATGCGTGGCCAGACGGCTCCGCAGACCCATTTAGCAGTTATTGCTTATCAGGGCTTGGTACACTTACCAACCAGGCCGGCAGGAAACGTCAGGACGGCAATACACGAATTGCATCAGCAGCTCTGCGGGCAATTCAAATATACCCTTTATAGGTTGACAAGTCAAACAAGATGACTCTTTCGGCTTCAGAATCTCACCAAGCAACTCGGCATCCGTTTACGTGGCTGCCGCATATCAAATATCCCTACTCATTTAGTCATTATCAGTTTATCATGTATTTATCAGAAGTAGTATAAAAGGCCTGCCAGAACCCGCAATGCCTCAGTTCATCCTTGCCCCCAGTATTGCTGAGACTACGGTCTAAAGCTTGCTTATACGGCGTTGGTGTTCTCTGGTCGGCTTTGCGGAGATTTGTTATCATACAATCTTTCGTTTGTAGTTGCTCATTAACAGAGATTTTGGTTGTTGGCTCTTCATTAGCTTTAAGGCAACTAAGCTTGCGTTGTTCACCGTAAGAAGTGTCCACGTACAAAACCTAAAGGTACTAGGGTAGCGAAGCCCAAGTCCATCGTTCAACCTCTTTGAGTGTGAACTTTGCCCCAAAGGCACTTTGGTAACAAAGCCAGAGTCCATTGTCAAGCCCGTCGAGGTTGTGACTTTGCCCCCAAAGGCACTTGGGTAACGAAGCCCAAGTCCACTGTCAGGCTCGTCGTAGCGGTGTCAGTGCCCCAAAGGTACTTTGGTAACAAAGCCAGAGTCCACTGTTCGAATGTCTTGTATAGAGAGTTTGGTTCAGCACCATATACCCACCACAGGGACATACAGCTGCCCCCGCGGAACCCTCCGCTGGCTATTTTTAGCTCCGCGGAACCCTAAAACTATCCAAATACCCTATTTACCTCAGTACTTAGGTGGACAACTCAGTCAGTTACACTGCTGAAGGACCTCTTTTGAGTCTATTAGACTTCGAAGTGTGAGTTTCCAACTCCAAGTCAGAGAATTCAATCTTAGTCGCATACTACGACAAGACCCCAAACTCAGTTCGCCTTGGTTGTGCATTAAGTGTGTGTGTGTGTGTTGTGTGGTTGTTTTGTGCATTAGCAGAGCAAGTCATATTTCATAGGCATAGTCAGAGGCACTGTTTCAGCGACGTGCAACTGCACTAACTATGTCATCGCCTGGTAAGCTCTGCAAATAAATAAAAAGAGTTGTACAATGTCAGGCTTTCAAATGCCTCTCTCTTCCCTCCCCCATCTTGCCCTCCACCAACATCCTCCTCTTCTTACTCCCCTCCCTCCATGTAGCACACTCTTCCCTGCCTCTGTGTTTGAGTCTCATACAGGTAGGATACAGC
The DNA here is from genome assembly GCA_029281465.1 of Mycena epipterygia. Classification (NCBI taxonomy): domain Eukaryota; kingdom Fungi; phylum Basidiomycota; class Agaricomycetes; order Agaricales; family Mycenaceae; genus Mycena; species Mycena epipterygia. The sequence goes on along the minus strand of JARJCQ010000006.1, from coordinate 949,303 downwards.
TCTTCGATTGTGGCCATTGCTTACAATGCACTCAGTGGCAGACACAACACGTTGTGATGCGGACTGCGGGGCTGCTATGTGGAGTTTTATTCCTCAATTGGCAGCTGGTTCGTCCAAAGGGGTGTTAAGGATAGATAGTAGTTGGTTGGTAGGACAGGAATGTGCAATTTGTTGTAAGGGAATGTTTATTCGAGGGGGTGATTCGAATTGATCAGTAAAAATAGGTGTGGATGAAAAATATACCGTCTCAAGCTAGCAATCCACTGATCTGCTACTTGTCACTCTCCAGAGATCCTGCTGTCGCCTCACTTCGAATTTTCCCTAATGAACATTCGTAGTTGGTGAACCGGTACAAGCCAAGGGGCTGTGTCCGCAGAAATTCCCCGACGTCGACTGTGTTCTTCGTTCAGGCTTGCAGTTATGCTCGCTTGTAACCAGAGGTCACTGTAGACAATTTGCCAAGGTCCTTTATCGTGTTCCCACTTCTACAGGGCACTGGGCTCGCGAAGGAAGGTGTGCAATTGATAAAGGTGTGTGTGTGTGTGTGTCGGAGAGAGTGAGTTCACGCAAGCTCATTTAAGCTGCAAAAGAAGGGTATTAGTTGATGAGATGCTGTGGGCAAATGTGTGTGTGGTGTGTGTGGCCAATTGATTATTGAGATGGTGTGTGGTACCAAGGGGTGAACTAGGTAGCGGGGAAAGTACACTGTTGATTGACTGACTACTGTCCTACGTTCCTACGCTTTTTATACCTTTCCTGCCTGGTCCTCGGTACCGTAAACGCAGGGGGAGCCTAGTGGAACCATTGTTTCAAGTGTGGCGGGACCGATAGCTTATTTCGCATTGGGATTGCGAACTGAGTTTGGCAGCTATCAAGTGGTTCAAAGTCCGAGTTCCTGGATTACGGGTCCGAGTCCTTGCTGGCAGCGTGGTCGTGGCATGGTGGAAGGTGATGACAGTCCGCAGGCACATGTCGTCCGAGGTCATAGTGCGAATACAATAATTTGAAGTGGAGACGTGGTTGTCCTAAAATGGGATGTATGAATCCGGATTGGGCATCGAAGCGAGATTGCGAATAAGGCTTGGATGAGAGATGGTGCGTTGTGCATGGTGTAGCACATGTGGGAGCTCCACAGTGTATTCAGTACATAGAGGGTATTCACTTCCATTTCTATTCATTCAGCCTGGATTACTCATTTCCTTGCAAGCAGTGTCTTGCCTTGTGGACTTGTGGAGTACTCCAGACACTGTGAATATCCCTTTTGTTTGTGCTTGTCATTCAACTAACTGAGGTTGTTCGCAGTACTGCTGATTTTTTCCTAACGATATGTATACCCCCACTTATGACCCTGCTATCGCGTCCGCCGTCATCCCCGTTTCATTGCAGCAACCGACCACATTCCCACATCAACTTCTGGTATCTGACACCAACAGTCGCAGAGTGCAGGGAGCAGCGAGCGACCCCACAATGTAGTGTGTGGTACCCAATGTGCACTGTGTGTAGTAGCAGCAAATATATATTGTTTTTGTTTTAAATTTTCTCTATGTGAATCAATCCATTTGCTAAATACCTAACTGTCACTCACTGCAGTTCATTCTGCCTCATTTTACAACGAGGCCAAATGAGGCATGGGCCAATCAGCAAGGGAGATTGAGGAGCATCAATCTGGCTTGTTCTCCCTCGATCTCCTTCCCTGGGCTTTTCACTGGCTTCAAGAATGTACTGTTTTTGCTCCAGAATGCCAGACCCTGTTTTCCTCACACTGTCTCCAACCTTCTCCACTAACTGGAAAATGGACATCAGTCAACTGTTCTGGGTGTAATGGAGAGGAAGGACCTCTGGATCCCAGGTTGCATATTTTCTGGATGTCGCGAAGAGAAGGTCAATGTAGGTACATTTGTTGCTCGGCATTGTGTGGAGATGCTGGGTGTATGGAATGAATGTCGGCATCAGGAGCAGAAGTAACGGTGTCTGGCAAATTGAGTGTTGTGGTTTAACACTGGGTATCCTATATATGAAAAGACATCGGACACAGCTTTTTTGATAAGTCACCTGATAAAGTCACATGAACATCACGAGACTCGAAATTAGCCGTGTGCCGCACTTGGCCGACCCCCGGACATGTCACATGATAACACGTGGTCTTTGATCTGGCGAGAGTTCAAACACCACAGGTGGAGTTTTTTTCAGAGTGGTACATTTGAGCTGTTTAGTCTTATTCTGATCTGGAGGGGAGTCTTTTTTTGTACCCTGGGAAGTTGGTTTAGGCCACCTCATGTTTACTTGCAGTGAGAAATGAAATACAATAATTCCTCCAAATATTGGCATGGTGATGAGAACAAAAGAGGAAAAGGAGGTGGAAAACCTACATTAAAGGGCTGCATGAGATATCATTGGGAAGGGGCAAGGAGTTCGCATTACTCACCGCTGAGCCCCCAAAAAAGGAAATTCCGAGAAAAAAACATAAAAACCAGATACAACTAGGATCGAACTCAAGACCACGGGAAATTTAGTTTAACGACTCACCGAGTAGCACACTATCCACCTAAGCCACAGTGACAACTGGTTGGGTTGTTAACGCAAAGGCCAGGTACGGCTGGCTACTAAGGCCAAACTGCCAATTCTGGCTCTAAAACCTTTGATTATACCTCATTCCCATGTAGATCTGGTGTCTACCAGTGCATAAAGAGACCTAGAACTGTTCCCACCCCAGTACATGTCCACGACGAGTCGTTGCCGCTGAACCTCGCCCGAAAATGAAAATCACGTGACATGTCCGGGGTGGGGACGGCCTGCGCTAGCTGCCGCACTGTGCGGCCCCCGAACCGCAGAATCCGCCGTGTCTGCGAGGAAACTCAGAATCCACCTAATCTCGGCTCCAGATGTTTGGGTGTGTGCCGTTCCTGCCGAGATCATTGATGGGAGGCAGAAAAATGATGAAAAAGATGCGCGGAAGGCCACACCCAAACATCTGATGTATCTCGTAGTGTAGGCATGCGATCGCTCCAATCGGTCACATCAGTCACAAACTGCAGTTGGCCTCAATTGTCGAGGGTATGGGTACACAGCAGACATATTTCAAGCTATTAAGCCTCCATTATCGTTGGAATGAGCTATGGAGGACATATAGGTCAAAAAAACGCGGAAAAACACGTTCAAACGGGGCTATTTGAAGAAGTCATCATTTTGCACACTTCTTAAAGTCTTCACAAAACCGAGCTCCAAGTGTTCAAGGAGCGTCGAAACCACCCGGAAATACATCTAATACGCACATGGATACTTCGCAGCTACCAAAGTAAATTCTATAAGCCACATATCCTTCCAATTCCACAGGTTTTCGGGGTTTGACTGGCAGGCATAAGAAAATTGATTCGGGACGAAATGAAGAAATCTAAGGACACCATTCAGTCCGGAATGACTCAATGGAGCGAATGGTCAAAGATTTGGGGCTAAAATATAAAGGGATTGAGGAAAACCATGCAGTTGAAGCGGAGTTGTCGAGAGCGTGACACGATCGCCCGTTATCTATACGAGTTGCACCAGACGTTATAGGGCAGTACTCCGTAATCTTTTCTCATCAAAAATCTGCCTCGGCATCATCTGAACATTCTGACATTATAAATAGCAGTGTGCATATGCCCGCGAGCGCAGCGAGCGACTGCCCTATAACGGCGGGAACGAGACTAAGAATCCACCGTGTCCCTGTGGGGTTTGGGGCAGAGCCCCAACAAGCTGTCGACCCGCCGAAGGGATGGACACGAGCGCAGCGAGTGGCCGTGCCGAAGGCAGGGTCGTAAAGCTTGTTAATAGAAACATACCAAGTTTTGAGATTGGAAACGCCCCCGCATGGACACGGGCCGTGTCCACGGAAATTCTGCGGCCCATACCCGAATTGAGGTCAGCAGAAGGTTCTGGAGGTTCCGCTGTGTCATTACCTCAGCAGAAGCTTCCGGAGTGTCATTGTAACATGCAACCCGTGTGAGACACTCGTTTTTAGCACTGAGGAAAGGTTTCTAACCCCTAAATGTCAATACCTCCCCGAAATCGCGTTCCCTCCGAGCTCTTCCGGGTCGTCCATTTATACACTCGTATGTTTAGACTCTAGAGGATCAAGCCTGCTGCACTCTTGAGAAGATAAATATTGTGTGTTTGTGCATTGACAATTTGACCGCGAATTCCATCCTTCCTTTTCTGGAGATGTCTCTTCGAGACACCATTTTTTCCGGTCCTGGTGGACGTTACAGTAGAGTAATTCCACACAACAAGTGATTCACCAAATTGAGCGATTCATGTGGCACCACTCAATATGAAGGGGACACCGAATCACGCATCCGCATGCCAAAAAAGGCTGGTGTTAAAATTCAATCTTGATGAAAGTAGCTTTCCCGTTGGACGAGTCTCTCCCAAATAGACACCTCAGAGTGAGGAAGAAAGAGGAAGCTCCTACCTTCCATAAGTAACTTAGAGAGCAACGAAAATTGATTTAAATAAATAGGCGCTCTTTTGCTAAAGATCTGCGCAGTTCGACATCCCGCAGCGGTTTAGCTTTCGGGTAGTCAGAAGTTCTGTCTCCGAATGACTTCGCATCAAGTTCAATCAGCAACGAATGAAAAGTAGAATGGAATACAATGGATGCTCAAGCGCTCAAGCTCGAACGCCAAATGTCTTGTCCCCGATCTATCTGGTGCGTTGTGGTTCTATAGCTATAGACCTACCCTGCAGCACAACAGTGAACACAAACTGGTCGGAATAAGAATATCAATACCCTGGTTGAAGGCTCCAGATCACTGCGTACTGGGACACTGCATCGGTACTGCCTGGCTAAAACCTCTTGTTCGTTCATACATTCAATCAGTGAGTAAAAGGTCGAATCATGGATGCGTACAATCGTTCCACACATGCGGCGTCATTCCACTGGCGCTTCTCGTTTTGTGGATTAATGCAGTATGCTGAACAGCGAACTTAGTTTTGAAGACTGGGAATATTCAAGTACCACAATGTCACCGGAAATTGAAAAAAGGGATAGTACAACGCTAAGTTAAATCTTCTCGAACTTGGATGTGTCGCTCTAGCTGGAAACGTGAGGCGCGCAATTCTCGTTACCGTCCGTCTGGATAGGAAAATAATTTCTTGAGCGAGTCAATCACCAGTAGCCTCCACTAGTAGATGACGGCGCAGGGGCACGAATAAATATCTTGGCCTTGCAAGTCGCTGGCTATATACCTTACCCGACTGACATGGGGACGACGGGAATGCATGAGCTGCACAGCAGGCCCAGTATGCTCTGCTGCTGTATTTGGCGAGGCACCGCCCTGTTATTACTAAATTAGTCGCTTGGTGTTTTTTAAACCCCGGAGCAGGAAATTAAGGAGGATGATCTTGTCTTTGCTTGAATCCGCACCTGGAACGTGGGATTGTAGGGATGCTGCCAGTTTCGACTTGGATTATGGCAGCAGCTGAGTTGGGCGCGGAAACTCAAGTACTATAGAGTCGCCTCCGGCCGATTCCGAGTCAGTCGACCATTACACCAAATACAACAGAGAGTTTCCACTCAGACAGTGGCCAGAGGAGGAGGAGTCCAAGAGGAGCCGGACGTCGGACAACAAAGCAATCCGGCAACTTCCGGGGCTAAATGACTCACTCATTCACCAACAAGGCATGAGCTGCGTCGGAGTCGCCGCGCATGTGGGCATTCCTCACTCTTTTCGAGTCGTTACGTGGATCTGTGCACGCTAACCCATCTCGTAATGGGTCCTCTCACCGCGGGGATTTTCTCCCACCTTGTGGCCCGAATCATCCAGTTTCTATTGAATTTGGCACCGATTTATGCGTGAAAGAACGGAAAAACGTCGCTGAACATAGGAGACCAAGGGTGCGTTCTACCAGTCCTGTTTTTCTCTGACATTTCTGTGCAGGTATAGTTCGACAACAACCGACGGCGCGCCCGTTCCATTGCACAGGCACATGTCTTTCCCCCCATTCCTTCGCAACCACCTCTGCTACGCCGCGCCGTCTTGTAATGCATCCGTCCACCGACGGCCGCACATATCATCGGGCGCTCGTTGTCGAGATGGCTTCCGGTGCTGGCTGAAATGTCCTGTCCTGTCTGCCTCACGCACCAATCTATCGAACCTTCATCGCCCTTCTTCGGTGGCTCTCACGTTATTCCGCCGCCGATGTCGTCAGGGTCATTCGCATATCGCCCAATCCCAGTATTCGCCATACTCATCTGTGGCGCCGATTCACCCTCGATCTCCGTCCTACTGCGATGCAGGCATTCATTTCCCGCCCAGGTAGACCAAGCCAACAACTGACATCCAACAGATCGCACGTACGCGCTGTATTTTTCCTTTCCATAACCGCCTCCGCTACGCATCGTCCTTTTTTGTTACATCCACCGTCAACAAGGATCCATCGCAGGCAACATTCCGGAAAGCCACGGAACGACAGGGACTGGCACCACATGTGACATGGGCGCCGACGAAGCGCGTAGCCTGGTCGCTCGCGTACTTTCATCACACTCCGGCCTCCCATACCTCCGCCATTCGACTGGCCACGTCTACCTCTGCGCTGGCGCCTTCCTCAAGTTTCCCTATACAGGGCCTCCCGCCCCGCAGTGCTCACCGTAGTGTACAAGATTATGTACCGAGGTCGACAATTAGAACCCTAATCCTAAAGACCCGGTCCTCTCCCTCCCCGGTCCTCTTCCTCTTTCCGCCTACACACAAGAATAGCCCGCTTGCGGAGTCGTACCACGGGTGCCACGCTTCCCAACCGCTCCGAAGCGTAACCCCGCTCCGCAGCCCCCGCTCCGCAGCCCCTACGCACGCTGATTGAGCCCATTACCGCTCGACTACAATGTAGTCCCTGCTGAAGGACGGCCTGCAGCTCGGCCAACTTGCCGGCGAATCCTGCTAGTAGGCTGCGCTCTCGTCCGCGCAGTCGTCGAGGCCAGATGCCTTCAGCGCTACTCCGCTTGTGGCTTCTCCTGACTGCATCCCGCAGACGCAGTGGTGCGCCTCGCAGATTTTGAGCGGGAGCAAGACCGTGCTGAGGGACAATTGGGGCGCGCTGCCCACAATTCTATGGAAGGTATGTCCTATCGTCATTTGGAGTGACGGAAGTTGACGGGTTCCGCTCTCCTTCGCTGGTGCTTCAGTGCGTTTCCCGCAGCAATACGCGAGCTCAAGGCCTTCGCATCATCTCAGAGCTGTAGCTGTACGATGCGCAGGGCGCGACTGGGAGTGCCTCTCGCATGCTGTTCACTCCCTTGGCCCTCCCACTCCTGCGTTATGCCTCCCCCCTCCATCTATGCTTCCTCCCACGAGCAGCCGCAGCAGTGTATGGCCGCGACTCACTTCCCACCGCCGCTCCGGACTTTCTTCCGCTTTCCTGCCAACTCCTTGCATGCCGCGCGCGTGAGATTTGGAGTCTGGACAGGGCTTGGAGGATTGGCGGCTCCTCGACTTTATTCTGCGACCCGGCCTCCGCACCCCCGAGTCCGCGACAGTCGACGGCGTAACCGCCGTGAATTTCGTCCGGAAGCATCTTCTTTCTTCTTCGCGGTAATACCGGCGGCGGGCGCAGCGCGGCACCTATCTGCACCATAGCCGCCGGACGATCACGGGCATGCAGAGCGTGGCGTGTCATCGCTCTACTCCAAGACATATAAGACATCCGCCTCACCCTGTCACCGCCCGCACCGTCTCCTACTCCTCCTGGGGCTAGCGCTCGCGCTCGCCCACATTACTCGGGGTGGGGTCGAGTTATTCCTCAACGCTGGTGTTGGAGGGAAGTCTAACTCTGGAGATGCGCCGTCTGCCGGCAACTCGGGCTGCGTAACGAAATGAATGTACCATCCGCCAGCGCGCCAAGACCGCTAGCAGAGACGGCGGAGTGCTTCTCGACTGGCCGCGAGGTACGTTTTTTTGTGCCGTTTGCAAGCGACGGCAGCTGACAGGCCCGCGCTTCACTCTAGTGCTTTGATCCTTTTCGCGCCCCACGGCGTCGGCGTTTGCATGCCGCGCGCGCGATTCTGACGCCCCTCGACTTCGCTCCGCGGCCCCGCCACGCCTTTGTACATATCCGGCATCCCTACGACACATCTCTTCGGGTTCGGTCGGCGATGGTACCGTCGCCGCGTGTGTTTCCAGCAAGCGTCTTCCTCATGGGACGCGGTGAGCCGGCTGTGTCGGCGACGTGTGGTGTTCCTCTACACGATATCCGCCCCGCGCTTCACTTGTCCTTTGGGGTATTTCCTTCTCGAACCTCCCGTCTCCTGTTCGCCCGACTGCACCCCCGCCCTTCTTCGGAGAATCGCCTTTCGGGTGCGCTCTCGACACGTCGCGCATCCCTGCTGCGGGCGTCCCTTTGCGCAAGGGCCTCCTGCTTGCGCGTGCAGAGAGGAAGGCGAGGCTTCCGCCCCTCCTGTGTGGCTACGGTGCCCAGCTCTTGAGAGCATATGGTGGCGGGACCTGCCTGCATCATGGACCCTGGGCATCAAGCGCACGCAGAAGGTCCTGTCCCTCGCTGAAGCACCGCTCCACCCCTTTCTTCAGCATCCTCGCCCACACTTGCCTTCTGCAGCTCCTGTTATGATTTGACTCGGTTCACGAGCCATCTCCTCATTCCTTGATGGCGCGTGCGCTCAGATGGGCACGCGCCATCTTCTAGCTACGCGACATCACTTATATACATGATACCTATCGTCGCCTCCCTCAGTCGTTTCCCCCTACGACTGAGGTAAGTCTATACCTACCATTTCCACTTACTTCCAATATTGATGAAGTGCTTCTCGGACTCGCCACCGCGAATCGATAACAACTCCGGATTGTCCGCCACTTTGCCGCCACTTCATCTTCATCACGCCAAAGTCGCCGGCAAATCCCCCTTTTCATAGAAGTTGGTACGCTCGCTCCTCCATCCATGGCTACGCTTCTGACCACCCAGCCTTGCAGAATCTTCTGTCCCTTGCATACGCGGTCGGATTTTTGGCCGTGCGTGGTGTGGGCGCGGACAGTTTGCATGTGTTTGGCAATGGCTTCGACGAGCGCAGGCGCGCTTTTCTGCTCTTCTCCTTCACATTGTAGCCTCAGTAGTCAAGGTCATCGGTCAGGTCATGTGAGGACGGCGAGAAGATACCCTTGGACGAATATTATACAAACATTTACAGCTACGGCTACTGGGAAGGTCCTTGGCGTCAACTTCAAGGTCACAACCAGTGCGACCCCAAACCTCTTTCTCTGCTCCCGGATCCAACCCTATGCTATCGAAGCGCGGCACTCGACGTCAAATAAAAAACGATTCTTATTTACGCCTTCGCATTGCGGATTCTGGTTGTACAACGTCGGCAGACGCCCCACAAGCTCTGCGTAGGTTACGCGGTTCGGCTTCTCGCAGAGCTGTTTGACGAGGCTGTCAGTAAAGAACCCGTAAGGCTTGCCTGCGTCCGAGATAGCCTCGTACGCCTTCTCCTGCTCCCTACATGCAGCCAGCAGGACGTGTGAGTTCATGTCGCACTTGTAGCTTTCTGGAGACCAGTCGACATGCCCCGACAGCGCAACCTGCAATGTGCGGTCCAGATTCTCTGGAAGCGGCTCAAACGTCGAAACAGATCGCACAGGATAAATGCTTTCGTTATCCCGCGTAGCGCCTCCGGAATGACAGCAATCAAAAATCACAGTCTGAATTAGAATTTGGTATGTCATTGCTCTTTAACCCATAAACAGGACGCAGGACGCACAATATTATTGCCTTTTTCCCTCGCGAGCCTACTGAGCAGCATGTTGATCGTCCGGTCGGGAATTCCATGGATGTCTTCTCCATCTAGCGTTTTCGTTCGTTCATCGTACGGCACCAGCGTTTCGATCTTGCCGTCCATGGATGACCACGACTCCGGAGCTTTAACCCGACTGCCGTGCCCGGCGAAATAAATGATAATAGCATCGTCTTTCTCGATACTCGAGTTATCGATGAGGTGAGTTTGGAAGTTTTCGAGAATGGCATTGCGTGTAGCGTCGGCGTTGAGGAGGAAGACAATTTGTGATTCGGGTAGATGGAATCGGTCTGTCAAAAATGACTTGATCGTCTGGGCGTCGTTCTCACAGCCCTCGAGATTCCGTATTCTGTTCGACTGGTACTGTTTCCCATCAGATGGTATCGGTGAAGTCAGGCAGATCAAAGCAGACCTCGTTTATCCCAATTATAAATGCGTAGACGGGAACCCTGCCAACTTTCGACTCTTGCAGACGGTATGTGACGGTCATCGGGGGTCCATCTTGATTTAAGGAAGGGAACGTTTTTACGTGATCTAGTTCATCATGTCAGCGCGGAACGATTAGAGGGGAATTGATAGCGTATTAATAAGTACCTTGGTTCCGAGGCTCCAAGTCAGCGCGTACTGCGACGCTGCTTATTAGCACCGGCGGGCTGAAAGGTCTTGTCCGATATAGCGTCAGCGACAGGTCCCGAGAACCAGGCGAGTCACTTCAAGTATTCAATCAATGACGAGTGAAAAGACAACTGGATGCCTACAAGCTGAATTTCTGGTTCCAAGTGTGTCGCGCGACCCCTTTGATGTTTGTTGTTTTATGTACCTGCTCGCCGGAACGGACTTCAGGGTGCACCTTGCTGGACAAATTCGGTCGAAGCCCGTCTACACCGATGACTGGTAATATTTGTGAACCTCACAATCTCGGTGGCTGGAGAGGAAATACCAATGATTTCAGTCTTCTCGAACCTGACATGATGGCAGAACAATCAGCCCTGCTCTATGAGTCTATCAGCAGTCGTCGGGCACGCACTTGTGGTTAACATCCATCCGAGGATTGGGAATGTTCAGTTTTGAACTCGGGAAAAGCAACGAGGTCCGATGGGGAGTATGGAGGAAGCTCTTGTGCATTCGTGGCATTTTAAGTGACTGAATATGCGTGGCAACCTTTACCGTAATACTACTCCGGTGCGGATTCCTGCCCTTCCGTCCCACATGTTGTTGTGACGATCTTTTTATGAAAAGCCTGAGGTGACTTGAAACCGGCACAGATCGCAGCGGAGGTGTAAACTGCGGCGGAAGCAGGAATTCTTTTACACCCAAAGCCGATTCCTCCTCCCGCGAGATCTCCACGTCGCGAAGTCCTTGTATGCTGATGACTGGAAATATTTCTTCTGAGTGCCACAATATTAGCGGTGACTTCAATCCTCTCAAACCATTTGATTATCCGACGGTCAAAGCCAGGTGCCAGATTCCAGTAACCGAAGGTGGTGAGAGGTGCTATTGATTCATGGCATTTTGAATCGTTGATTATGCGTGGCAAGTTTACGCGCGTAATACTTCAGGCATTCATATTCAGGTCCGTTCGAAGATACACGGCTATCTCGGCTTTCATCGAAATCCAACGGTTTGCGTGGCCGTTGGAATCCAATGGTTTTGATTGCCGACAATTTTGATGCCGACGGTTTCTGGTATATCTAAAACGCGGGCTGTTGACCGAGGGTGCAGGACTCTGGCCTTCACTAAATTTCATAATTTTTGAACCCAAGTAGCAGGCTTGAAGTAAAATAAAATAAAATGTCGGCAATCATCGGATTCCAACGGCCGCGCAAACCGTTGGATTTCGATGCCGGGATAGCCGTGTAGGCGGGAAGCGGAAGCTTTGCACCGCCACATCGCGAATCATGGCGCCGAAGGAAGGAAGGAAGATGTATTACTGCGGTGGTACGTTGGTACCGACCGTGCGACTCTTTTAGATCGGTTACCAGACAGTGGACACATCCGTCGGCGTTACTGTCGAATGATCGGTAACGTATGTACATGTAGTGCGGCTACCTGCTGTTCAGGCACCTCCTCCTCCACTTTCCCGTCGGCAGATTGGTTACCAGAGTAACTCAGGCTGCGCACATCTTCATTTCATGGGTCCTTGTGTCTGGTGCGGAGTCGTTCTCGTGCTCGCCCACCGCACGTCCTGAGCCGCAGCAATATGCCAGCTGTCCACCAACTCAGAATTGTAGCTGCACGATACAGATTACCTCCGACTCCCACGGTATCCGATGATTCCTCCCCAGGCTCCCTCTTTCTTTCCTGTCGGCCCCATATAACCCCGCGCACGATTTGGACGGGGATAATGGTTCCTCGAATTAGTTCCACGCGCCACCTTGGTGCCCGTTCGTCTCGGTTTCCACCTCCCAAATCTCTGGATTCCGGCAGCACTGTCCTCACGAGTTTCGTCCAGTCGTCTTTCTCGCGGTCAGGCGGGCGGCGGGCGCAGTCTGGCAGCCGAATGATCGCGTGGATATAGAGCGCGGCGCGTGCCTCCTCTCCAGGGCATCCTGTATCGTGCTCTATCCCTTCCTGAGCCTTCCCTCCTCGTATCCTCGCCCTGCGCTCCCGACTGCCTGCTAGCGATCGGCCACATCACCCCGCGGCACGTCCGATTATTCCTCGGCGCGCGGAAGTCGCAGCACCTCATCCTTCTGTCCAGCTCGCCGCATGCGGGGGTTTGTCCCCACCATGTTGCCGATGCTAGACTTGCAGCTCTCAATTCTGCGATTCCCCGTCTATTCGGTTTTGGCCCCGAGCGGGAGGAATGGGCGTACGCGTCGACGGGCGGGGAGACGAGCCCGGGGTGCTGCCTCCTTGCGGGCCGCGTGGGGACGGCGCTGACGCGCGAACTTTGGGCTTCCGCCACCTGCACATCTCCCGGGGAGTGAGGAACACACGCCGCTGGGGCGAGGCACTTTTCCGAGGGCACCTGCGCGCGCGTCGATGTGAACTCGGGCTGCGTAACAGAATTGGAGGTTACCATATCTCGGAGCGGACTATAACATCCAAGCCCGCTAGCAGAGACCACTATTCCCGCCTGGCCCAACCTCTGGGGCCCTCATCCGTCTTGAGGATCTCGCCCTTGTCTACGTGTAAGGAGCTTCCTACCTACACGCAGCTGGTTCCACTCCTTTCCGACACTCCGCGCTGATCCTGCTTTAGACCCCTTCTGCGCTCTGGGAGGTACTGCGACTCGAGTCGCGGCAGCCCCTCGTTTCCAGCAGCTGCGCGGAAGCCTTCCGTTGTTCCGCTACCTCGCCCTCTCCCCACCCACATCCCGCCCTTGCCGCAAAACGAGGCTCCCGCGTGCCCTGCGTAGGTCACCGCATTTTCCTGTCCCTATGCGTACATATACTGACGCTTCTCGTAGGGACTCCGTGCCTGCAAGGCTCTCTTCCCCGCGTTAGTGCTGATGCTGGACTCGCTCCCAATCCTGCGCCTATTCAAGAGCACACGGGGAGCGGGTGTAACTGGCGTAGCCGCTGCGCCGCATCCCTTGCGGGCAGTGAGCGAGCAGAGCCGGCGAGAATTTGGCTTTTTGCGGCTTGCCTGCGAGTACAGGCACCCCGCGTCGCCGGGATGGAGCATTTTTCGGCGGGCATGACTCACCGCTCCTGCGCGCGCGACTCGATGCCGACTTGGGTTCGCGGCGAATGGGAGGGGTGGCCGCAGCTTCACCTTCATTTCGGAAGCTCAAAATTGCCGTCCAAGCACCCTTTCCATATATATAGCTGCTGGTAAGTACGCCAGCTCCTCGTCTATACTAGTCTGACCCAGCATCCATCCAGCTTGTAGAGAATTCGGTCGTTACCAGTCCATTCCACAAATAGCATCTCCTTGACATATTATAGTCTCCCGTATTTCCGCGGCCAATACACCTGGTGCTCGCATTTGTGGTACTTTCAGGACGAACGACTGTACGAGAGGAAAAACGATGCGCCTGAGATCGGTGTCTAGTTTAGCGGACCCAGATGCCTGCCAGGGCCTGAGATCTACAACAATAGAGCACGTCAGTGTTGCGACAGAAGATCCGCTCCACAGGAAGCCAGCGCAATGCAGATTTCCTACCTCCTACCGGAACGGTAGGCCAGGGGATCTGGGAGTACTATTCCCCGATCGGCCCAGAATTGCCACGCACAGCACTCCTGTTTTCCTTCCTTCACTCATTTCTCGAAAGTTCCAGCCTCTTCCATCTTTTATTCCGGTTTCGCTTTCCAATGGAAGCGCGGCAATATATACAGCTCTTATCGTCATTGTTTTCCTTCGCAGCGGCAATGATCTAGGAACTCGGTAGAATCGTGTTTCGATATAATTAACTTAAATGCGGAAATGACCGGGGAAACTACGCATTAGAGCTTATTAGCAGCGCCCAAAGAAAAAAATTCCTGAGCCAAATGAAATAAGACTTGAGCAAAAAGTGAGTGAAAAACGAAAACCGATTGGGGTTTATCACTGACGCCCCGTCTTCTGCGCACCATGATATATGGTGTCATGAGGCCTTAGTCTCTGCTAGGATAACATCTTTAATCCACCACTAACATGCAAGCAATAACCTGCACTATCCCTGGCTCAGTGAACCTGCAACACCCGCAGAACTCTTGGGTGTTTCTAATTATAACGGAGCCCCACATGGCTCCACTTAACCAAAAGATTTTGGGACATGAGCACAAAAACAGGTGTTGCTAATAAGCTCTATTTATCAAACCAGGGCCGCAAAGCTGTAGTTTTGAACATCGCGTTTCTGGGTAAGGTAACCAATAGGTGGGCGTAAACCCCCGACGTCCATGGTCGGCGCCTCCGCTTCAAGGAAATATCAAGGAAAATATCGGTCAATCAGTGCGGCGCTCGGGTATAATTTGGCCTGCCACGTCCGCCTCTTGAGCATTCTAGGAGACAATTCTGTCTGTTCCGTCTGCGGATTCACCATGGTCCATATCCGATGGGATCCGGGATACCGTACTTCTTTACGCTTTCATCCAACAAATTGTTACGTTCTTTCAAGAAATAGGGGAGCTCAGAGTACTACCACTACCAGCGGAGCGCGGGTCGACATGTGATCTTTTTTTTTTTTTGGGGGGGGGGGTTATATTATACTCGCGTGGTCCAAATGCCTGAACTACGAGTTTACTGAAGATAAATATGTAGTACTGTAAGGGTGGTTATCCGTCCAAATAGCTGCATAAAGTCAACAGAACACACAACCATTCCAGGGGTTAGATCATGCAAGACGCTGGCATTCTGTGGGTTGCCACATCAATCAATGTGGTATCAAACCAAATACATCAACACTGTTGTGCTCATCGTCCGGAGCGTCGACCAGTGAAATTTGGGGTCATGGACTCCAGGTGAGACTTGGGTGAGACCTGTAGCAATGGATTGAGAAACGTTGGGTGCGGTATGAAACTATATAACGTTGTGTTGACGTTGTGGGGAAGTATCGGCGGGAGGGTTTAGACATCCAGAAACACTAAGAAACATCCCGAACGCTGCCCGACATTTGTCTCCGACTAAGGGCGGGAAGATCGGCGACGCCGCGTCAACATTTTGGCAATATTTGGTCAGCTGTGATGTGGCACGGGAAACAGCCGAAAATCACCTGACGACCAGTACCAGCGCTCCGGCGTTTCTACTCTGAGCTGCCGCCGGTCTTGCGACGCCAAGGACCCGTTTCTCTTACGGTCGGAAAAGAAGCTCGGTGAATCCACGTTCCGTAGGCGGAGATCCCCGAAGAAATTGAAACAGTGGAGGCACAGCGGACAAGCCGGCCATGCCAACAAGGCCTTTGTTTCGTGTGCGGTGATAATTCTTCTCGAAAACTTGAAGTATGGTTGTTATCCTGCCTTTAAAGTCCGCGGATCAGAAAAATATCCCTGCGGCCTCAATATGGATTCTAATTAAATCACTTATCGGGCTTTGTGGGCTCTTGTGGGAGCCGTGTGCTTAAGTTAAACATTTCCTTTTCCAGCATTTGGGTACACACAGTCCATCAACACGACTTCAACGCACTGCCGTAGAGGCAACTGAGGAAATATCAGGTAGCTATATTACCAAGTATCCCTTTTCCAAGCTTTTCCCTGGCACACTGTCAGTTTCCTTCAGAAACCTTCCGATGAATAAACTTCATACCAGACAACGTTCTTGACAAGAAACGCAGGACACTATCATGTGTGAAGGATATGTTATTTGTGGACTGCGATAATGATAAAACATTCTACAAGCTGGGTAGTATGCTGGGTCAGCCGGGTATTGGGGAGCGAGCGTACTTACCACTTCTAGATATGAAATCCCTGCGACTTCCGGCGCTTACTGTCCCATGCCGCCGTCCTGCCGCGAGGTCGATGAAGTGACCGAATCAGGGCTGTAGGCGAGCGTCAGCCAGGGATGAGGGAGAAAAACGGAGGGGAGGCGATCGGAGTGCGGTGCTTTAGCAATGTTTATAGGTTCCGCCAAACGCTTCCACCGACAGTCGACCGTACAGCACCATACCCTACCACAGGTGGGCGCCGGAACAAAGCAGTGAGGCACAGAGAGCGGAAACAAGCGCCTCGAGACACCGACAGGAAGGGCAGGGAGGACGTGGATAACGGAAGTCGACAACATACTATTTTTGGCAATGGCGCGCACACCGCTCGCTGGCTCGGGCACGATGAGCAAGAGAAACACGTGTGGCACGCGATTGAGTTCGCGCCGCGTTACGTCCGCGCCCACTCATGGGCATGTAGTCCTTGGGTTCCTTGCCCGCGTCTCGCATCACGGCCCGCAGGCGCACCCTACGTGCTTCAGTTAATATTGGATCTGGAGCGGAAGAATGAAGATCACGGACTGTATCTCTCCCACTTCCCGCAACGCGACCCCCGAGTGATGTGGGCGAGCGCTAGCACGAGCAGGGGTGGCAGGGTACTGCGGCGGATGTCGTAGGAACACCACGCGCCTCGCGCTTCCACGATATAGATAGGTGCAGCCCGCCAGACCGCGAGCAAGTACCCCCCTGCACGAAACGTACGGCGGTATGGCAGTCACCTATCGGGCCCATTCGAGACGTGGAACTCAGATACTGAACACCGTGGGTGCAGATAAATAAGCGAAAGAGAACCCGGGGCAGCGGGGCGAAGTAAATCGAGACCGTACGTTGCGGGTGGCCCTGAGGAGAGAGCATATGTGGAAGCGGGGATTCATCGGATACCGCGGGAGTAGGGCCAACGGCGGGGAATGGCACTCTGGGCGAGCCGGATGTATTTAACAGCTCGAGTTGATGCAAAAACCTTCAGCTGGCATATTGCTGCGCGAAACGCATCGAAGCACTAGGGCCGTGCTGTCCCTCAATCTGCTTGCCTCCCAACCACTGACAGCGGTTGGAATGGACCGCAGACGAAGTGGCGCTGGTGGCGTCTGGCGAAGAAGTTGACAACATCAAGGGGAGGGCGATGGTGCAGCGTTCCGCCGGCACTGGATCTTGGCCGCATTCCTGGGTAATCCCGGACTGTGCGCCATTCTTGAATAGATATACCATCCTGTCGTGAGCGTAACGGCGTCAGCAGGGGATTTGGCACGACGCACCCGGCCGTAATGAGCGCGCCGCCGGGCGAGATCGCGTACGGCAGTGCATGTATTATTCGTGCCAGAGGCGCCGCGAGAAGTAGGTGTGTACTCGAAGATGACGTGGATTCCGGGACAGAACTTCTCTCATGTCATACGACGAATGTGAGAAGGACCTTAGTGTCACGGAGTTAGACGGAGATAACTACCTGCCTGCATATAGACGTTCCCTGATCCCATCACCCGTTTCAAGCGTAATCCTCTGGCCTCCTCTGGCTTTCCGTAGGATCGGCTGGATGGCAGGATGCTTGAATGCATGAATGGCGAGCCCAGTAGCATCGACTCGGAGGAGCGTTCTATTGGTTCTATCATCTCAGACAATTTTCCCAGACATATGCACAGGCACAGACTCTCCGTCCAGCAGTTTGGCGCCGCGTCCACTTTCTGCTACGCGCAATTAACTCTAATCTGCGAACCTGACGCCGATCCCATCACCCCTTAGACTCTCACCTCGCGTTTTCTGGCAGGCGCTTGCAAACCTGGCTCATTCTGCGCTAGTCCGATCTCCGATATAATTCGACCAATACCATGATGCTCTGAGCAAGCGAGGGAACAACACGGCGCTCACGGGCCAATAGCACTCCGTCGTCAGATCCGACGTGGCCACTTCTCGTGGTTGCTTCCAGCTTGTCAGCCTTCATGCCGACACTGTGGAATTGTAACATTGGTTCCGCGCGGCAGCTTTCGTACCGACATTGTAGCATCGCCATTTGGGCTAGCATGTGGGTCAGCGGTAGATGAAAGGTGAAGTCGCGCCTGGTATTATTATCCTCCGGCTAATCTTCTAGCTGGAAGGGAGAGACCAGCGGGGATTTCTACACGTTTCTTCTACGCGCAGTATGTACCCGCGTCAGACGCTCCATGAGGCTACCGCCCTCTCATACACGATTCCTTTTCGGCTACATGACGGTGCCCCATCCGAAATAAAGCTGCCTTCAATATAACATTTTGGGGTTTCCGCAATGACTGAATATATACACATCACCCCAAACTTTGGGAAGTATTGAACAGGCCGCAACTCGAAGTGACGGCCGAAGAAGCCCTCTGTGAGAAAATCGAACATTCCATAGGTATGTGTACGCTTTATCTGTACGTATGCACGGAAAGGCCCGCCAACTCTCCGTTTGTCACAAATTGAACAGAGCGGAGTGAAAATTGATCCAGCAAGGAGGGTTGTTGAATAGATTAATCCCTGTAATAGCTTTAGATATCCACCCCGATTCATGCGACCAGCGCGAGCACGAAAGAACTGTGGAATTTTCCCCACAGCCGCATGGATGTTAGTCCCTTTCTGTTGTTCTTTTGACGGCTGCTTGACCGTGAATAGGAGGCCCTTAGGCTCAACAGCCGTTTCCTGCATCTGAAAAAAAAAGGAATCACTTTACCCGACGTTGAACTGCCTCCATGCTTTCAGTGCCTCTCTGCTCCCCGGTTCGAACACTGTTTGATTATTTTTGGGACATCATCTGCTCTCCTTGGGCTACCAAAAAATCCTGTTGTTACTCCCGTTCATTTCGAGTCGAACCTACAACTCAGACCGAATGCCTGGCCAGCTGATACCACGGATGACGGTGGTATGTGTTTGGCGGGATGGCGCCGAATACTTTCAATGTTACTGAGAGTCCCTAGAAAAATCACCTGAAGACATGGTCCATCTGAACGAGCTACCTGCTATTTTTTACCGTGTTCTACGGGTCAAAAGTCGCCAATGGTTGCCTGGAACGCTCCTTGTAGCAAAGATTTACAGAAAAGTGTACCAGAATTGCCGGAATAAATCAGGGAAAAATTCAGTGGCCACTGCAGTGCATTCAACACCCATTCACCATTGCGCGCCCATATTTAAACGATTTTCGACCTCGGAATCGGGCATTACGCCTGTTGATGGCATTGTTTTGTAACAAAGTTAGGGGTTGTTTTCAACAAGGGAGTTGCAAATATATGAATCCCTGGCAGAGTTGGGTTTGTTGGCGACTTGTGTCAATGCAGACGCCAGAACCCGAAGAAAATAATAATATATGGGAACCAGGTGTGAACTTGGAGCGCTTTTTCCAGGGAACCAGATTAATATCCCCACTACTCAACTTGATGGCAGGGGTTCCATTATCCAGATTCTTGATCAGGGTCGCAGGTGAACGCTGCCGCCAAGAATTAATCAGGATCTGAGCAACGAAGCATCGTGAGGACGTATGTCGTGCATTCCATATGCCGTTCTGTTTCCAAGGAGAAGAAAGCATCAGAATCCCTTGCCTAATGGACGTGTCGATGATAAAAGCACCCGGAGCCAAAGTCAGACACCCAACACAAAGTAAGAAAACCGAACCCAATGAATGCATTGGTACATATGTGTCGACAGAAGGTACATCAGGGAAACCCCGAATTGCTATATAAGGTGCTATATAGACATACATAGACAGATATAGACGCTATGGAAGTTATAGCAACTGTCTATATCGTCTATATGTGTCTCTATGTATCTATATAAACAAGCCATAGAATTTTGGTTTTTCCTGATGCACTAGTGCTTCTGTCACGAATCGACCATCAGGAAAATCGTCCATTACCTATTAATATTAGGTGGCGGCCAATAAATGCGGTGATGCGCCCTCAGCTTCTCGGATTCATGTCGGAGGATTTCGAAAAGCAGTTTCCCGAGCTGCCAGTGAGACGGATACATTGTAAGACCGTCACGGACCTCGCTGGGCTCGGCATCAAGGTCCGCGACTTCGCCTCCGAGGTACACGCTGCCGCCCATAGTCGTTGCGAAAAGATAGCGGGGAACAGTTGGCCTCTACTTGCACGGACAATAGCAGCTAAAGAAGACATCAGCGAGATGACAAAAATGTGAGCTTGGGAACTTTTTATCTTGTTTTAGAAAATTTATATTGCAGAAATGTTGCCTAACCTGAGGCTAAAACCCAATGGGATAGGTCAGTTTTTTTTGGATGTCTTGTGGGATTTTGAACCTGGCTTGTTTGCTTGTGAGTGTCCTGGCTCGACCTGTACGAGCACGTACAAGCACAAGCCGAAACAAACAAACTGTAAAAAACGCGATGGATCACCGAAGTGACTTTTAGCCGGCCGACACTGTAGATAGAAAATCAGTTGTGCTCCAAAATCTAAACATGACGTAAGCAAGTCAACTTCCCGTAATGATCCGCACATGCTTCTCTTTTTCTTCGTCAACAATCTCTTTTCAAGGCTTTATGTGATGTCAATTCACCTTGCGGATCTGTAGATCTTCAAGCTCTACCTCTACGGCCGCACTTATCGAGACTCGTCGCAACCTCCGATGAGCTTCCCGCCAAATTTAGCTTGGGCAGCGGCGCAGCGCTCAGAGGGTGCTCAAGACGCGGTGCGCACTTTGTCGTCATCATCACTCCCGTTTATAAGGGCCATCGCAGCTGCTGCATGGGTTGAGTCCATCGCGAGATGAAGAGGTGTGTTTCCTTGACTAAATTTAATGCGAGACGGGCGGCGGCAACGGACAGATTACCGAAACGCTCAGTAAGTAACGGTATCTGGGCAAAGCAGGATTTCGTCGTCCGTTATAAAGAGGCGCGTTGATTTCTAATCTCCAAAATACAGATAGTTGATTATAATAGCTGAGCTCATGCACATCCACCAATGGAAAGAATGTGTCTGGTCCCTCCGTACTCGCCACCATCGAGAAGAATCGATTAAAGTCTCAAGAAGCTGGATACGCCTCTTCAAATCTATGGACTCGGTGCTCCCAGATCAAACACGATCCGAGTCAGCCTCCGAGTCTACGTCCCTTTAGTACTGGGTTTTCTCATCTTTGAAATTTGGCTGCTTGCTCAATCTCCAAGTGACTCAACAACGACTCTTGTATTAATGCTCGACCGAAGTCGCAATTTTCAAAGGACGAACTATCGGAACTCTAAATAAGGCGGACCGGTGCATTCGGACCCTTCGATCTGGCATCCCGTCCGTTTCTATCGAGGTGCGTCGTTGTTTCTACTGCGCGGGTTGCATGTGTATTCTGGTCAGGTCAGCGCTCGGCGTCCTCCCCGGTAGTGGACAGTGTTCTCTATTTGTTGTATTGAGTGAGTCTCACATCAATTTATTCCTAATATCAAGTAGAAAAGCTAGACTTGTATCGAAATCGGTAACCAAAATTCATCGTCAGTCTTCCCCGATACCTATCACCGGCGCCTCTTCTGTTAGGCCAACAAGACGGAATAACGGATAGAATTTGCGACTTCCCTCCGGATCGTGGCCATATCTAAAGTCTCTACCGGTGCGATTGTGCAACCACTTGGCATTCGCGGCAGCCGACACGACGCCTGCTGTCGGAGGTTCGACGCTCAAGCCCAGCGCAACAGTCTCGCCTTTTTGCGTGGTGAGCAGGCGCGCATATGAGGAGCAGCGGTGAACCTCGGATACAACGACGAAGCCGTGCATGCTAGGGTCCTCAAGAAGACGCCCAAGCGCTCCTGGGGTGTCGATGGCTGATATCGTGTCCTTGTTCATCACAAGAATTGCGCCGCGGCCGGACGAGAACTTGTACACACCCTTGACGTTGCATTGCATGATGGCGGGTGTGATTCTGAAATTAACGTTATTAGTGAGCGCTTTACCCGAGGATAATTGCACTCACCCGCGAATTGACCTAGAAATTTCAATCTCTTCACCGCTCTGAGAGACAATCCATGTTTCTCCTTCTGCTTCACCTCCGTCGTATTCGATGGGTTCCGGAATGCCGTGCTTCTTCGCCATTCCATCGAGGAAGACATTTCCCTCCTTCATAAATGTTCCGTTCTTGGCACGCCAGAATGCCCACCAAGGCCGCCTGCCTTGTGTTATTCTGCCATAGTCTCCGACCTTCACCACTATCTTGAGATTGATGTCAGGCAAATGTTGCCGATGTATTGAAGCGCAAGTACCTCTGGGTCCCAGCTGGCGTATTTCCTGGAAGCTCGAAAGAGAAGGTCGACGTAAGTACGTTCACTGCTCAACATTGCTTGGAGATGCTGGGGGTAGCGGAGTTGCCGGTGGAAGGGGACTTCAGGAACAGAAGAAGAGTGGGGGCACGGCCTGAATCCACAGTGTCTCTGCCTTTTATCCCTTCGATCTTCTCCCGATGTGCTTGAACCTCATTCATCTTTGTTGCTGCTGTAATTCATTTACGGGGTTCACATACAAGTCGCCGTACTCGTGGGTTGACGGCCCTGCACCGTTCCAGAAAAGGACATGGTATGATAAACGCAAGACTTCGTCTCGTTTGACGCCGATCGACCGGTTACGCTCATGTTAATGACGGATAAATCTATTTTGGAAACCCTACGTGATCAGTGCCAATCACTAACCTTGGGAACGGAACTGATAAGATAACAGATCCAAAGTCATCTCGCGATGTCCCGCTTAATTTCGGAGGCAAGAGCGATTTTCAGGGGGCGCAGAATGGCGAGTGCGTATTCCCGGGATTAATGGTGGATCCATTCCCAACTTGAAGATTGGACAAATAGGACGGTTCGCGGCGCAACAGGCATGTATGTAACCTGTTGGATTGATCAACATGAGTTGAAATAGGTGCTCGCGGCGGCAATAGGCATTCCCCCAATATGCATGTAACTCGTTGAATATGCATGTAACTAGGTCAAACTGAGTTTGATCTACACTGATTTAATTAAGGACATGTGGGACCAATGCGCAATCCCGCGAAGATTGCACCCGTAGCGTTACTTCCACGATTCAGATTGAGCTCAGCCTCGGGTAAAACCGAGCACTGCTAGTATCATGTTATGAACTGTTGAATAGGGAGCTGTCTATATCTTGTGTCATTTGAGTGAGCCACCTAGGGCCTAGGAAGGATTGCACGGCCGGTCCCATTCAGGAACGACCCTTATGACTTCGCGCGCCTTGTTTGAACCCACTGGGAGCTCGCTCAGTTTCCGCGCAGATGTGATGCGATAAAATGAAAAGCATGTGTGGGATTCTGTACGGGATTCCTCAGAGGCCGGAGCAGGGACACCGGGGACGGAGTACCTTACGCTCGTGCAGATGTGATGCGATAAAATGAAAGACATGTGTCGGATTCTGTACGGGATTCCTCGGAGCAGGGAGGCCGGGGACGGAGAAGGACATTCCCAGATCCAATCACAAGATTGCCTCTATCCGGATTTCTGGGCGCATCCGTCACCCATATCTTCCTCTCCCTTCTTCCTCCGCCCACACTCCCCTTCCCCCGCCTACAGCCTGCCACGGGCCCCTCCACGCGCCGATCGCGCCCACTGCAATCCGGCGACAATGGACTCTGCCGAAGCCTGAGGACGACGTGGCTCGGCCGACTTGCAGTGAATGCGGCTAGCGTTAAATCCGGCGGCAGCCACACTCGTCCGCCTGCAGACGTCTTTCAGCGCTACTTAGCCCACGGATCCTCCCAGCCACCTCTCGCGTCGCAGTGCCTGGTCGCGCAGATTGGACCGACAACAAGACCGTGCTGAGGACTAATGGGATGCGCTGCACGCCACTCTATGGCGGAGGGCGACCGCGTGAGGTATGTCCAGCGTCGTTTACTAGGGACGAAAACTTACGGGTCCACGTTTCTCTTTAGTGCTCTGACGTTGCGTTCGTGCCGAGCCATTCGCGACTCGCGCATTGCTCGTGCCTGGGGCGCGGGGTGGTCGAGTCCTCGTGCCTAGTGCGGAGCCGTCCGTGCTCGCGGCTCCCGTCTGGCCCGCTGTCGCCCTGAGCCGCAGCAATATGCCAGCTGGAGGCCTTCGCATCAATTCAGCACTCTACGATACATAGTCTCCCGCCGTTACTTCCTACCCCCGCGCTACGCGCTATCCGATGATTCCCCGCCTCCGCCTGTG
Organism: Mycena epipterygia; assembly: GCA_029281465.1. Lineage (NCBI taxonomy): Eukaryota > Fungi > Basidiomycota > Agaricomycetes > Agaricales > Mycenaceae > Mycena > Mycena epipterygia. The sequence continues at coordinate 925,054 of JARJCQ010000006.1, read as the reverse complement.
CTTCTCCTACGAGCACCAGCGACAACCCATAGTCGCGACTCGCTTCCCCACCCCCTCGCTTTCCTGCCGGCCTCTGACATGTCACGCCCGCGATTCAGACGGGGATTGCAGGAATGGCTCCTCGACTTTATATTCCGCGACGCTACCTTGGCACTTATCCGGACCTCCCGACGCTCGGTATATATCTTCCGCGTCTCAGCACGAGCTCTTTCGACGACGCCATGCATTTCATGTACAGCAGCGTCTTTTTCGCGGTCAGACGGGCGGCAGGCGAAGCGCGGTACCTGGCTGCATCCTGGACGCCGGTCGGGCCTGCAGAGCGCGGCACGTGGTCCTCTCGAGGACACATGTACTGTGCTGCGTTGGGCCTTTGCTCCTCGCACAATCTACCAGGCTCCCGACCGCTTTCTACCGGTAGCGCCAGCCCACATCGCTCACGGCGCGGCCAAGTTAGTCCTCAACGCGGGAGTCGCCGGGGAGTCGCAGCTCCGCGAGGCGCCTCATCCTTCTGTGCAGCTCGCCGCCTGCGAGGTTTCGTCCCCGCCGTGTAGCCGATGCTGGAATCACAGCTCCCAATCCCTGCGATTCCCCGCCAATTCGGTTTTGGCTCCGAGGCTTCGAATGGGGAGGAACGGACGTATTCGTCGACGAGTGGGGACGCGGGGACGGGGTGCTGTCGCATGTCGCGTCAGCGTGCGAGGGAAAGGGACGAGACGCGGACGCGCGAGTTGTAGACCCACCTGCGGGAATGGGTAGGACGCGCGGGGAGTCGGCCTGATCCGATAATCGGGTTAGATTAGATTAGATTAGATTGATTCCAGATTCTCGACTTTGAAATTAGAGAGAGAAGGTAAATATTACAGTGTACAGACTGTAAAAATTGAAGAGTACTGATAGGCTCAGGAGCAACCAGCAAAAGTAGATAGTCAATGTGATGTGCCAGAATTGACTAGATAAGATCCATTAGATTAGATTGTTTGACCTTGCTTCTACAACAGAGCAATTATAAGAGTATTATAAAGAGGAGGTATAGACCTTCCTCCTAATGGGTGACTTCCCGTAAGGAAAATCTATTCTGGTGCAATTTCCGAGCTTGTTTGAAGGTGCCAGTGATGGGATCACTGCAAGGAGAGTAGTAGCCACCTTCGTCACTTCGTTACTTCGCGTAGGTACGTGAAACTTGGTCACTTTGATGGGAATCTGAGAAAGTTCGTCACTTTCCTCCTTTCTGTGAAAGCTCGTCACTTCAACTCGGCACCTTCAAGACCTCGGAACACCGGCCATCAGTGTTCATTCACACAAGCCGGGGAGTGTTTTTTTATATAGATCCCTCACCCTAACACTAACCACTAACCCTAACCACTAACCACTAACCACTAACTGCTAACCAGTAGCCTCAAACCCCTAACCTCTAACCAAAACCACCTAACCAAAACACTAACCTCACCCAAACCTAACCGGCTATCTCGGCAACCTTTTGATTTTCATCACTCCGTGATGTGCCGAGGAGTCGGCGCTTGACAAGCCCGGAATAGCAACTCACGAACTTTCATAGAAAGCCATCAAAGTGACGAACTTTCACCAATTCCCATCAAAGTGACGAAGTTTCCCAACGCTACGCGAAGTAACGAAGTGACGAAGATGGCGCGGACTCCTGCAAGGATATTCGCGCTGCTCAGGTTTCCCGTAAGCCAGAATATAATTTAATATATTGATGGGGCCGCTCATGCATACAGTGCAACCCCTCCTGAATCTGCCCCAATTCTGTGGCTTCAGAGAACATTTGGTGCTAAAAGTGCGGCCTTGTTGGAAGCACTTTGAAGGGCGCAATTCAGAAGACGCGGCTGGTGAAAAACATTGATCCCAGGGTCTGTAAACCTGCAAAAGTGCTTTAACTTGGGAGAAAGACATTTCTGGATTTGGCTGAGGCACCCGTCTTGAAGACTGAGGAGGTGCAATTCCGATGGGCACGTCGAAACTGTGAATTCAAAGAGTGCAATCCGACGGACACACTTGATAGAAGTGATGATCAATCAATATCGTCCAAAAAGGTTTATGAAATTCTAGAGGGGGGATGCCTACCCCCCCTCCAGGATTCTGTAGATTAATAAACCTTTTGGGACGATATTGATTGATCGCCACATCCATCATCAACTCCCCACATCCTTCGATAGCCTTCGATTCGTACATGGGACTTGGGAAAGACCGCCCATTGTCGTTCTTCAAGACAGGAATCTCACCCGAGAACATAGTGTGATGTTTTCTGACCATTGATGCCGCTTTTTGCGGGTGGAGAGCCACTAAATTGATTTCTTTTGAACAGCCGTATGTTTTGAGTTCCCGCCTTCAAAGTGAGTCCGACGAAGCCGTGCTCGCAGCCTTAGTGTTCTCTGAGGCTACAGAGACTGTGGCAGGTTCAGGGGGTTTGGATTGCACACGTGAGCGGCCTCGTCAACAGACTAAATTATATCCTGTAGTTGCGGGAAACCTGAACCGCCTGAATATCCATGTATTGATCCCATCACTGGCACCTTCAAACAAGCTCGCAGAGTAAATTTACCTTACGGGAAGTCACCCAATATATGGGTCCTATAGAACATGTTCTGCGGGTACCAGGACAGATTACAGAAATATTTATTTTCAAGTCTGACATCTTTTGCGCACCAGGTTCTTTCGCGCGAGCCTAAACCTCTTTTATGCGCGGGATTTATTTTTTGTACGAACGAACCCTCATGTAGAGCCAGGTAGCAAAGACTAATAATATTATCCCTTTCTGTTTTTAGTGGCGAACTTCAAAACGAGTGGAGTATTAGAATCTCTCCTGATGGCCGCTCGCCTTGAAACATCCTACTGGAACTAATAGACCAGATCCTCATGATCGATAAAACAAATTGGGTTTTGTATCCGTGGAAGGCATTATCCGAGGCGGTTATAACTTATTGTTTGACGTTGTTTCCGAGTTGTTGCAGTTATCCATCCATCCAGCTTATAGAGCCTTTTGTCGTCGTCAGTCCAGAGTCTACAAATAGCATCTCCTTTGACACGTCATAGTTGTTTCCCGTGTTTCTCCTCCTCAAGGACGGTATCTGATTTCAAGCTATATGTTTACCGGGGCCCTGCGTGAACACCCGAGGTACAATACCGCCCAGAGATAAGTACTCAATGCACCTCGTCGCGCGTTAATCCCAAAAGGAGTTTGCCTTGGCGACGGTTTCCGCTCCGATAACTCCGAGTTTAAAACACGCTTTGACCGTCGGAAGCACCGGCAATGGGTGCGCATATTTGTCAAACTTCTCCTCCCACATGTAAATATTACATAGTTTTCAATGATCAAGATAAGTTAAGACAGGGCATGGCTGAGTTGCAGCCAATAGTGTTTAGCAAATATTTAAACTACCTATTGCGGAGACTTTGGAGGTTCTTCGAACTTGGCCACAGCAACATCCAGTGCGCCCCAAATCTCTTCACCTATCGCCTGTGAATTTTTCCCTCCCACCGCTTTTGGCTGCTCGATGCGCTTGAGATCCAAGTATTTGGTGGAAACGAACAGTTTGAGGAACCCGGTATGGGACGACATGCCTTCAGGAATGGTGAATCGGAAGGGGTAGCCTCCCCCAGCGCCATATCCTACTGTAATTCGTGTCGGTTCCAGGCCACACTTGGCTCCCAATGGCGGTAACATGCTCGGCGATTGCGGTAGAAACCAACTCTGTTGGATTGCCGTGTAAGTTCAGGTTGAATAAAAATGCAGGAAAGGCGACGCACCTCGATGCTGTACGACGCAGGGTCGAAGTAAAACAGGTACGGAAATAGGTCGTACTGCGAGTAGTTGCATATCACAAACCCATGCTTTGCCTGCGGATCCAGGCGAAAACGTGCTTCGTTGTCGACGAGCAGATTGCCCACTTCGAATTTTGGCATGAGGGTTCCGTGTTCCTCGCTCAAGGTGTACATCTCTAGCTTGACCTCTTTCCCCAACGGATCGTTTCCAAGTCTATTATGGCGACCTAAAAAATACGTGAACTGGGCTACGGCATTAAGCTCGTAAGGGAGATCCTGGAGCGCGACGTTCGACAGTTTGACATCCGGCATCCCATGTTGCGAAAGTTTCGGGTGCAGAGGGGTGATAGAAAATTCCTCTTCTGACGTGCGTCTAATAGCGACGTCCGCGTTAGCAAGCGATTCCACCAAACGGAAATTGGGCCTCATCCGCGGAACCGAGACGTCCGATATCCCGAGCTGTGGGCTTTCACTAGCATGAACATATACTTTCATCACCACCTCGTCGTTGTTCCAATTCGAGACGACGAGCCTCATCCCCTCCGGCAAAACGAAATCCTGCTTCACCGGCACCTTTGGGATTAAAATTGAAGAACCCAGATTGACGGATTTGGCGACGAAGACATGGTGCAGTTGCAGCCCGCCACAGGTATCCCTCTCCGAAACGAATTCCGTTCCAATCACAACCCCATATATGCTGCCGGTGTCGACCTCGAACGTGCCATCCTCTCTCGCAGCCAAAGTGTGTGTCATTGGATCATGGGCCCGGCGCTCGAAGTCGAATATGAAACGGTCTGTATTTGCGCCCTCGCACTGCGGGTTCTGATCGGGCAACGTGGGAAGCAGCTCCAGGAGGTCTGCGTAGGTTATTCCTTCAGGCTTGGACATAATATCGTGAAGCTGCTGGATGAGGCTATCGGTGAAAAATCCGCACGGCTCTCCCGCTTCCGAGAGGTACTCGTACGCCTGCTGTTGCTGTCGGCATGCCGCCAGAAGGACATGAGATTGTATCAACTCCTGACTGACGTCTGGAGGCAAGTCGACATGCTCTGACAGCGTGTCGCGTAGTGTTCGGTCGAGATGCTGTGGAATCGGTCGTAGCGTGGGAGTGGTTCGGACAGGAAAGAGGCTTGAGGGCGAATCAAATCCACGTGTGATGCCTCCGGAATGACAGCAATCGAAGATAACAGTCTGAAGAAGATTTTATTCTGCGCGTTTTTCCAGAAAAAAAAGACAAGACGAACTATATTGTTCCCCTTTGCTGTTGCCAACCTACTGAGCAGCAAGTTGATAGTCCAGTCGGGTATCCCATGAACGACTTGTCCGTCCGGCCCTTTGATTTGTTCGTCGTGCGGCACCAGAGTTTCGATCATACCGTCTGTCGAAGGCCACGAATGCGGAGCATTAACTCGACTGCCATGCCCGGCATAATATATGATAATCAAATCGTATCGCTGGATGGACGGATTGTCTATAAGGTGGGTTTGGAATTTTTTGAGAATAGCATCGCGTGTAGCGTCGGCATTGAGGAGGAGAGCAATTTGCGATTCGGGCATGTGGAATCGGTTTGTCAAGAATCGCTTGATCGCCTGTGCGTCGTTCACGCAGCCTCGGAGATTGCGGATCCTGTTCGACAAATACTGTGTGTCTCAGTCAGATCGATGACAAGCAAGAAAATGAGCCCAAACCTCGTCGATCCCAACTATAAATGCGTAGACGGGAACCATGGCAACTTTCGGCTCTTGCAGCCGGTATGTGACAGTCATGCGAGGTACAAATTGATTTGAGGAAGGGAACGTTTTTACAACGTCTAGTTCATCATGTCAGCGCGGGCAGACCGGAAGCAATCAGGAGCGCATTAATACCTTGATTCCAAGCTTCGAAGCCAGTACGTACTGTGATGGTGCTCATCGACATCGGCTGGCTGAAAGGTCTTGTCTGGTAAAGCGTCAAGAACAGGTCTTGAGAACCAGCTAAGTCACTTCATACATATTCCATCAGTGACGAGTAAAGAGTACAATGCATGCCTACAAGCTGAATTTTTGGTTCCAAGTGTGTCGCGCGACCCCTCTGGCGCTTGTTGTTTTATGGACTTGCTCTCCGGCACGGACTTCAAGATACACATGGCTCGAAAAATTCGGACGGAGGCCTTGTATACTGATGACTGGAAATATTTTGAGTCTCACAATATCAGCACCAAGAAGGGATATACCTGTGAGCTCAATCTTCTCGGACCTGAATCGACGACGGCTCAATCAGGTCTGCTCTATCAGCCGTCGTCGGACGCACCCATCGTTAACAGGCATTTGAGGTGGAGTATCCCTGGTTCAGAGCGAGGTCTACTACAGTAGCAGAAAGGGCGAAATAGAGGAAGGTGCAAGGAATTTGGGTGTTTTTAAGACGCTGCCTATGCGTGGGAATCCAGCACCGACCTCTCCGCGGTTTTACTACCTGAAACCATCACCGCGCAGTAACCAGGAGGACATCCTTGAGGCGAACTCGGAACACGGAGTTGTATCGAGTTGAATGGATACAACAGAATTTCAAACGAGGTTCTTCCGCTGCGCTACGGACGATAATCGACGTGGTTCCATTTGCGCCGTTGCCAGAGCTTAAACGAGATACAAAGAACGGGAGAACATGCAAACAATGCGTGAGTGGGAAGACTAGGACAGCGTGACAGGATTCAGCGGACTGAATTGAGAATCAGTGGCAGCTTTCGAAATTTCCTGTTAGAAAACTACATTCCTTAACAGGAACACGCCGGAATAAAACCTGGAGCTATATCAACGCAATGATGCAGTTTCAGATATGCCTGTATATCTCACTGCGGACCGCGTGTATTTCGCGCTTTCGCGCATTCGCGACGGCGCAGTTTACGTCGCACTTCATCCATGAGGATCTCGCAAGCAGACCTTTGAGGGTCCTTATCGGACAAAACACCGATTTCTGCTGGGAAATGCCCCAGTTGTCAAAGATCTTGCAAGAAATTGAGAGATATTGCAAGAAGTCGGACAATTTATAAAATCTTTCAATATCTTTCAAGATCTTTCAAGATCTTCCAAGATAACATGAACTTTCAATGTTTGCCCCGGTATTCTTGGCCGAGATCTTGAAAGATGTTGGCAAAGATCTTGCGAGATCTCGATCAAATTTCGAACCCATCCAAGTCATCTTTCCTTGATATTTATCCTGAATTTTCAGAGATCTTTCAAGATCTTGGCTTTGCTTTTTTCTTCCTTTCCCGCTTGAATCTCAAACCCCGGCAAACGCTCCAGCCGCATCATATGATTTCGGCACCACACATAGCCACTGATGCGCCATCAGTCACGGCTGATTGATGGCGCATCACATTTGTTGGACTCGTCACTAAGCCCAGATGCGTGTACTATAAATGTCCACCGTGTTTCTGTACTGGATAATATAATTTTGTCTGACCGACAAGGTGATCCAGTTATGCTGTCAAGTAGCTCCCGTTTAGCCGTCGAACACATTCGGTCGCGCGGACTTAAACTTAGTGTACATGCTCCAAATCTTCGGGTCCAGACCCCTAAAGTCTTCCCGTTCAGCTGGGATATCAATCCGGTCTACGCAATATCAAATTACTGTCCGGCCATCAGACTATTCGTGTCCACCCGACATTCACTTCCTGTCCAATGTTTACGGATCTCGACAACCCTTGGGCCGAATCCTTTGATCTTTGAGGGTATAATGCTCCCCCATAGGACAACTCCTCGTTAAAAGTATCAACAAGGCAAAGTCCCCGGCCATTATCACAACACAACCCAATTTCCACTCATTTCGAACATAATTACTCTTTTCGGCCATATTTAGACGTACTATCATGGTGGCCGACCTCAGACCTCATTCTTGCCACTTTCAGTCCAGTCTAATAGTATTCCAATTGCGGACCAGAAGACATCAAATTCCGGTCCATTCATCAATGTTTTCTGGCCCACCTGATATGCATTTCTTGTCCGCTCTTTACCATCTCTACAACCCTTGGGTCAAATCCTGTGATCTCAAAGGCCTGCATCATCTAATGGAGGAGGCCCTTCACAGAAAAATACAAGCGACTTAAGCCAAAACTATTCCCGGGTTGAAAACGCAAGACTTACATCTGCTTGGAAAGAAGGTGTATTTCTGGCAGCAGTTCTTGCACAGAATCTCAGGGAGGAATTTTGTTACGATGATAAAGAAGGACTAGAATACCTCTGTCAGGTTTCGAGGCAGTCAAGTTAAAATTTCGCAGTGACACAACCGGGTTTGTTGTTGTTTGCAGGTCACATCGTCTCGGAAAGAAGATATGTTTTAGCAAGAGTTCTCCCGAGAAAACTTATTACGATGATTAAGAGGGGCTATAATACCTCTGTCAGGGTTCGTAGCACCAGAAATAATAGGTCGTTGAAATATTATACCTAGCATGAGCTGTGTGTGTTTGAAATCGTAGAGACAAGTCTAGACGGTATCTGAACTCAGTCGCAAGTTTTTTTGTGCATTGGCACCCGGGCTACCGGGAAAGTCTAAAGCCGTGTGTTCCAGATGGAACCAGTATCCAACCTCAGAGTTGCCGCATGCCAGTGCACAACAATAAAAAATGTTTCTGGAAGCCGTGCGGGGTGCCAATGCATAAAGGCAGATTCGGATCCTCCGCGGTCGAGTCAGCATTGCCTGAAAGGTGAACTTAATCTTTCAGTGAAGTAACTGAAGTTGAATTAAATCATCCCGCGAAAATAAACTCGTCGAGACTTTATCGTGCGGTCCGGTCCGCATCCTGTGAACCTGCCCAAGCGATCTAATGATGGAAGTGTTCATAGCGCAAAAAATAAATGAATGGGTTACTGATGCAAAGTTTGGTTTGGATTTGTGCTGTGATTCACCGTGGACGTCATTCAGTGTCAAATTGACTTGACCTCCGACTTGTAAGGCAAGACTTTGTTTTATTTCCTTGGTTCCATGCTCACGCTTGTCTTACGGTTATGCTGCAACTACTATCGCGGCGTTTAGCCTGGGGACGAACCCAGACTGGTCCGGCCTGAGTTAATCTTTGCGTTGCTCCGTTTAGATTGCATGCAACCTTGTAAGTAAACAATCTTTTCATGCTTCGTTCTGGCCTAATAACTGTGCGGTGGTGCAGTCCGGTCGGGCTGGTCGGGTCGTACGGGGTCGCGAGCGTACGATAGCAGTGACTGTCTACCACAAGCCGTCCCGTGTCCGTAAGGAAGCTACTGCCAAACAGGACCACACACGTCCGAGGGAGGAGTGGCCCAAGGCCACTGCTCCAGCGGTAATTCCAGGTCTGGGACTCTTGGATCCAACAGCACGGCCTAGCTTGTTCCCTAGCCAAGTCGGGCTCGCTGGATTGGTATGTATGTATGTAATTCCTCAGCTTGTCTTTCTACCGACTTCACCGCTTAGTCTTCGCACTCGATTTAATTTCGGGTCGCTTTAATCGAGTTTGGCAGCTTGACTAGCTGCACCTTGAATTGGTATGTAATCAACGCTTTTGTCTTGCTCATTTCATTTTCTGACTTTACTCACTAGGCTTCACGGTTTAACCAGTTTCGAATCACCCATAATCCCAAATAGAGATCGTGCCAATCAATCACGCACCATTTTCGTCTCGCTCACTTAGGGTTAGACTGGCTGTGCGTGCCGTTAAAGGGGGTTTATCTTTGAATAGCACGACGTAAGTATGAATCTTTCAACTTTGCTTTAACTCGTACTGACTTGATGTCAGTTGAACTAGCCGAGACTATTATTACATGGATTAGGCCCATTCCGTGTCCAACATCTATTCGACTGACTTACCTTGAATTTGCAGTGATTTGTGACCTGTAACTTGTGGTACATCCAGTCCGAATCGACTTGGTTCCAGTTATTTTTGCTGTGACTTTGTTCAAGGTTAGCTGCGCTCTAGGACGACGCATCCAGGCTGCTGCAACGACTGGCAGGTATCTCAGAGATGAACCGAGACTTGACAATGCTGCTGAGTCATGGATGCACGCCCGCATTCGCGCAACGTGAGGGGTCGGAATCATCTTTGAATAGCACGAGGTATGGGCGTTTTATCATCCCACGTCTTACGCTCATCCGTGCGAGCGAGTGTGGCCTAGTGGCCAAATCTTTGTGACATCTACGTGCTAACAGTGAACTACCAAACCTAGATAGTGCGCATCTGCGTGCAAGCCCCTCGACAACCCCGTTCCATCATCACTCTTGCTATTCCCCATTTCCAGGACCTACCGCCACATTCTCGAATTCGATTTTCTTCAGTATACCCACCGGCTTATTTCCTCAGACATATTACTCGTATCTTAAGCAGATGTGGTGATTTATGTGTACATGTTTGTCTGCTTCCTAATTTACGCTGTCTTTTCCCATTCACTACTCCGACGGCCAAAAATGCAGGCGTGTGGATTTGCTTTTATTTTCTGGGTTCGCCAGCTGACCCTCTCTCATCAAGGATTAACTTGGAGCGCCGGGGATGTGGATAATTTAATGCCTCGTATCAGATTGCCCCACCTCTTCTTTTTCCCACTTTCTCTCAAAATGGTACTCCAAAGGTTATTTCCCTCTGCATAGCTCCCTGTCACTCCATTCCGAGCAATGACGCAGCCTTTTCTCTGGCACTCAAAACCCGTTGATAAGAGATGGCCTTCGGAAAGCCTTCTTTCACTCCTTCCCCCATCATCTCCGTCCTCCCGCTACCTATATCTCATGCCTCTCAACACCGGTGGTTGTCTGGATCAAGCCCTCAATCCCTAAACGCTTTCAAGACCCAAGACGACCCAAGACGACCCAAGACGACATCGATGGCTCATCAGGCTGCGCCTATTACAGGACGAACAACGGCAAGACCTGGGAGCTTCTCGAGCTTGACTGACCGCAGAATCCTCAAGATCTGGGCACAAGAGTTCTCAAGATGCTTAAATAACTTCAACGCTGACCTAGCTTCTCTAAGCTGCTCAATATCTAGGATTGTGATGCTTCCGGATTCCTGCGCGCGAATCTCGAGTTCCAACTAGCTCTTGGTAAGCTGGGAGCGGCGCTCACACTGGACTAGATAACCATTCAAGTCCCGACAACCAAAGTACTATTGACTCGTGCGATAGCCTGCTTAAATCATCGGATCATTAGCCAAGTTGGCCACTGGTATGGACTGCAGTCATCTCTCCCTTGCCAATTGGATTCGGACTGACTGCTGTCAGATTATTAGCCCGTCAACAGCTTTAGCCGTCATCCTCAGGGTACGCATCTGTCAGAGCAGCCTTCGTGAACTTTGTTAATTACATTTCGTAACCAGAACTCAGTACATGTTTTGGAAGCGAGGCTACCGCAGGTCGTTTCCTTTCACACTTGGCTTGTTGGTCAATCCTGAAGGTCTAGCATGCAGAACCATCTCCACCCCGCAGCGTCGGTCTGCTAAGTGTTTACCTCCCACCAGAAGTTCGGTTGGACTCCGCCATATTAAAATCTTCGTACGTGTTTAATTGGCATCAGGCGAAACAGAAATCAACTTATTCTAATCCTCTTTCTAGGTCCAATCGGTAGTAACTTCGGCACTTTTGTACGATGGAAGATTGATGGAAGATGTTTGCTTCGCATTAGTAGTTATTCGGAGTCCAATACGACTGGTGTTATGAAATCTAAGATAATTATATTGACCAAGAGCTCAAGATCCCCTAAAAACTTCTGTTCATCTCATAAGTCATCCATGCACCAGTCGGAGCGAAGCTCCGGCATGTCTTGTTCCCATTTAATCTACTCTAAATTTGACCGGCCACTGACCCTTTTCAACGAACTTTCGACGGCTCCCTGCCTCTTCTACAACGTAGTCCGTTTTTCACACCATGTACGAGCGGGGTGAGATGCAAGATTGGCCACTGGGATTCCAGCTGTGTTTGGAGTTTCAGCCGACAGATTTCTTTTAAGAAATTTGATAATCTTAGGATCTACTCCTCGGATCTATCTAAGACTACAGTTCCCTTCAGCGGCATGCATCCTGCCATGTATCATTTCTAGCACGTCGTGTTATGTGGCCCAGTTTCAGGTTCACTTCAATATTCAGCCAAGTCCCGGGCATCTCGGCCAAGTAACCAATATTGAGGTGAGGGCTAGAAACGAGCCCAATACCTCATATTTGGGGGGGGGGGGGGTCATATTCGAGCGAACTTTTCCTGAACTAGGGCTTATTTCTGTTAGGTTCCAACCATCTCTCATTCTATGGCAGGAACGACTCGATTGTAAATAATTCAGCAAGACATCGGACTTTCAAACTCGTGCTGAAGTGTCATACGGAGTGCCACTCCGGCATGCATTGTCGATATATCAGGAGGTAACGGAAGTCGGTGGATTTGTCACGGGTCCGATGGAGTTCGTTCAAGGATGGCATATATGCATTCTGTAGGAAATATTCTTCAGATCTGGCAGTCACGTTGGCATGGGTAACTTCTGTAGTTCCCGAAGCACACAAGGCAAGTTTAATATTATCAGCTAATTTGAGACATCAAGCGTGATTTTGGGTGAAATGTGACCTAAAACTCCAGAGCTACATGTATCTCCAGGTACAGACAGGGCAGGCAGAGTACCGGCCATCCCTGGATTTCGGCGGCTGGATGAGGCACACTAGGTTTCCTCCCATTTAACCACTTCCTCTCGGTCTTGATACCAGGACTGGTTCAACACTAACTAAATAGTATTCGGTTTCATGTAGCGTTGCTCATATGTGGTTGTTGGACCCTAAATATTATTTGAGCCGTGCGAACTTCATTGAACACTCTGGAAGATTTACTTTGAGACCAGGTGTCAGAGCTATTGGATACGTATATGTAAAATAATCTCTGGCGATGTGGACCCCAGAACGTTGTCCCATACATTATCTACATCAATGAGCCATGAATCACACAACTTGCAGCTGGAGACTCCTAAAGTATATGTCGGAGGACAATAATTGAAGGTTACCCTATATAAGGTGATCAATAGTCAGTGAGGTCGGAGTGTGGGTGATGGAAATGCAGTCAATGTCACATGTTAGTTCAAGCCAGTATAACGAGGGTGAAGTACATACTGGAGTGTTGTATGGTGACCGACATTAACAGTAGTTGTTCAGTTGGTATATCGTGTGCACACATGCGAGGCAGTAAACCATCAAAGACGCCTGATATCTGGATGCGGGGTTTGAAACATTCATTGCTGTAGAGATTTGGGTCCTGGTGTTGAAAAACACACACGACGAATCCGGTGGTGGTAATATCTTGCTTGCATCAAGGGTGCCAATTTATGCGAGCTCGTTAGTTTGACTGGCAACCCGTCGACACAGTGGGGTAGGAGCTGTGCTCGACTGCTCAGAGATGATCTGCGGGTCCGACCACCAAGCTCTCTTGGAATCCCGAATACACAGCTGTCAATTTTACCAGAGACTTTATGAAAGCCCCAGATCAAGGATTTCATTTCAGGCCCCGACTCCGGTCTCCCAATGTCTCCGCCGAGATATAAATTTACATCAAGGCCTGTGAGACCATGCCAGGTTGGTGCTCGATCTCTTCTTCGCGGCGGATTGCAATGTAATTTGGATACAAAAAGCACCTCGGGAAATCTTAGGTGTGACTGATGCCAGTTCAACTTTTGATGTCAAGCTGCGGCATGAGTTAAATGATTGAATTGATCCGGTGATGCGCCTGATGCGCCTGCTCTCCCGCGTCAAACAATTTTGATTGATTTCTTGGGACATCTGAGCAGAAAAGTGGTTTTGATCTTCAAAGAACAGACAACCTTCTGCAGTATGTTTGTATTTGGGATTTCGAAAGAAATCAGAATATCTCGAGCAAAAATCAAGCAGTAGAGCACATCAAAAGATAGTGAGAGATCTTGAAAGATATTTGAAGAGGGAAGATCTTGAAAGATCTTGAGCATGCTGTCTAAAGAAAGTTGTAAATCTCGAAAGATCTTGAAAGATCTTGGTCATCTTTAAAATTCTCGAGAGATCTTGAAAGATCTTGCAAGATCTTGCAAGATTTCATGCAAATACACATGTTTAAGTGCACACAGAGGCTTTTGACCAGTAAGGCCCTTCATACAGACCACTGTGTGATATCGAGGAGGGTCGCCGTTAGAGAGGTTCTTGGCATCTTCGCCCCGTCGCATGAAATGATTATAAAACCCCCAACCGCGCGTTATTTGAAATATTCTATCAAGGCAGCAAAGGGCCACTTACTAGTACTGGGACCCAAATGGAGATAGTGAAGACGACGAGGTGTGATCAATTATCGAGTTGGAATGGAACGCCTGCTACTGCAAGAGCTGTTGAGACAATGAAGTCCGTCCAGAGCAAGGTCTTGATCGAGTCGAGGTGGTATTCCACAGGAAGCCAGCCCGGCCTTGTCGCGATACACGGTTAGAGGAGACACGGTGATCATTGAGTTGGTGATGAGCGCCCAATGGATCGAATGAGCCTTTGAAAATGGCAATGACAGAATGTGGTCTATGTCAGGATACGTCACCCGGAGTGGCAGTGTGTGGCTGTGTGCCCGCATCATTTCTTTCACGGTTCCACCACTTGACGCTGGGTTATACTCTAGAGAGCCTACGATTCTATCAATGTTTTCCCTGCCGCCCCGCGCTCCCCTCGCTACCGTCTTCGCGCGCTTCCGTGTTTTCCGGGACCTTCCCCTGATCGGGCCCCGAAACAGCAACGGACAGAAATCTGTACACACCTCAAGGAAAATTTCCAGCATCTTTATTCCGGTTTCGCTTTCAAGGGTGGTATAGTGTCGATGAAAACAGCTATTGGCCTCGCCGTTCAGCTGTGTGGCGGACATTATTTTCCTTCTGTCACGGAGACAATGAGGAATTAATATTCAGGATTGTGTTTTGATACAATCAACATGCTCTGAAAATGGCTAGGTCCAGTGTATCAAAGCAGGATCGCAAAGCTGTAGTTGATCACTTTGCATTTCTGGGTAAGGAGGATCAGTGGGTAGGCTCAAACCCCTATCTTTTCTCTGCTGAAAAGGCTAGAAGGCGGAATAGCGGATTCCAATCCCCATTTCCATCGATGCGAATTAAACATTTCCAAGTACTCGTACCATTCGGGGTGGCTTCCTAAACGCCTGATATTGGAGATGGGGCTTCATCCCTATCTGGACGTTGATGTCAGCGGCCCAAACTTTGCCCCAGATTTATGAGGGAGAAAATACCAGCGTTGGGTCCCAAATTGCGTATCTTTCGGACAAGAGAAGGTCGGTGAATTACGTTGAATGTTCATCATTCTGACTACCTACCTACCTGAGATACTGCGGCAGCAGAATCCGCGGGGGAAAATGGAGAAGAGTCGGGATACAAGCCCCGGCCACGCCAACAATGCGTTGTTTGTGTGCGGCAATGACTCTAATGCACCCGGGGAAGTATGATTATTATTCTCTTATTAAATTACAGCAGTCTCGGGTGTCTCCGTGTCTGAAGGCTATTGATTCTATTTTAGGGGCAAAGGATGATGACGCAGTCCACCTCAGGTACATCAAAAACGGGCCACATTACAGCAAGCAACTGCGTGTTGTTGTCATATAAGCAACCCGTCATTAATGAAAGCCCCGTTTTGAGGAATTACAGATCACCTTTGTTTAACACACATTTTGAACGGGATCGGGTGGAAGAACACAGCTACGGGACACAATGCGAGACCCCGAAAGGGAGAAGCAACTAAAAATGACTGTGATATTTGAATTCAAACAACTTGGTCGCATGAACGCGTATGCCATACATCAAGTACTTATTAATAGAGACGGATATGAACTGGAACGAATCTGTCAATGTCTGACATTGTGGCTACACTGACTGTCAGACCGTTTTCCAAAACGTGAAAGTTTTTTGGACGTACCTATTGTGATGAGCGAGCGGTTCGAGCCCAGTCCACACGGGATTTGCCGGCTGAGAAAAATTGATGGAACGTGAAGCATTTTTTTTTCAGAGCTGTCTTCTTTCTGGACCAAGTATAGGCCCTCCAACAGCACTGACGTATTTTTACGGCGAAATTAAACCGCTCATCAGAGTTAGTTAAGCTTTGTGGGTTCTTGTGGGCGCTGTGTGCTAAGTTAAACCCAAGTTAAACGGTTTCATTTCTGGCACTTACGTGTACATTCCATCGAGACGACTTGAAGTTGAACGCGCCGTAGAGGCAACTGAGAAGTATCAGGTAGCAAAGACTAATAATATTATCCCTTTCTGAACTTGTTAGTGGCGAACTTCAAAAGGAATGGAGTATTCTAGAATCTCGCCTGATGGCCCTTCGCCTCGAAACATCCTACTGGGATGCGGGAGGGGGCAGACCGTTCCATGAGATCCTAAAACAAATCGTGGTTTTGTGTCCGCGGAAGCTTTCGGCATTATCCCAGGGGTTCATTGTTTGACGTTGTTTCCCAGTTGTTGCAGTTATCGCACGGATGACGCTGCACTTCGCCAGACTTCATCGCGTTCTATTCAAGTGTCCCACATTGCTCACACATGCTTGCACGCTATCCTCTTATATCTTTTACTTTGCGTTGGCTGCCCCGATCTCTCGGAGTCGAATGAACCTGCGGGCAAATGTGTGTATTTATTATTCTGCGGTTAAAGTCTCCCAGTGCGTCTCAAATCTGACAGCAGATCCAAGAAACACAATCTCTGCGTAAACCAATGCCTATTCCGCGATGTTGTTTAAAACTCACGAGGTAATCAGACATCGGCGGGGAAGTTACCAGTACAAGTATGTCCATTTCTGTCTAGTAGAGCTGCATACGGTAGCACTAACAGTCAATACTTATTTACTATTCAGTACCACGCCTATTCTAATCTAAACAGTGCCGTCGCACGGTCCCTCTTCTGTAAGGGAAAACAGTCGGAACAACGGATAAAATGTACGTTCTCCGTTTGGATTGTGGCCAGCCCTAAAATCTCCACCGGTGCGATCGCGCATCCACTTAGCGTTCGCGCCAGCCGACGCAACACCTGCCACCGGAGGTTCGACGCTCAAGCCCAGCGCAACAGTTCCGCTTTTTTGAGTGGTGAGCAGACGCGCATACGAGGAGCAGCGGTGAACCTCGGACACGACGACGAAGCCATGCATGCTAGGGTCCTCAAGAAGACGCCTAAGCGCTCCTGGGGTGTCGATGACTGATATCGTGTCCTTGTTCATCACAAGAACTGCGCCGCGGCCGGAGGAGAACGTGAACGCGCCCTTGATCTTGCATTGCGCGATAGCGGGTGCAATTCTGAAGATGCATTTTCAATACACGCTTCACTCGAATATGATGTCACTCACCCGCCAGCCGAGGTAGACATGTCGAGCTGTTCAGCGTTCTGAGAGACAATCCATGTTTCTCCTTCCGCGCCTTCACCTCCGTCGCATTCGATGGGGTCCGGAATGCTGTACTTCTGCGCCTTTCCATCGTCATAAATATTGCCCTCCTTCAAGAACGTTCCGTTCTTGCGAGGCCATATTGCCCACCAAGGCCGGGTGCCTTTGGTGATTCTTCCCCAGTCTCCGACCTTAACCACGATCTTGAGATTAGGCTCAGCTAAAATGCTGCCCATTTATTGGAGCGAGAATACCTCTGGATCCCAGCTTGGGCACTTCCCGGATGCCACAAAGATAAGGTTGATGTATGTTCGTTTACTGCTCGGCATCCCGTGGAGCTGTTAGGCGGCGGAGATCCTGGTGGAAGTAGACGTCGAGCGGGATGTTTTTCAATCTCTACCCCAAAACATTTTGGCACGCACGTGAGTGGCGTTACGGCAGTGCTAGAAACTAGTAGAAGACAGGATGTAAACTACAGGTGGGGATCGATTTCGCCGCAAGCATTACTGCTTGCCCATGAGCTTTATAGATGTATATCAGCGGAGAATGCCTATTTGGGTTGAAGGGAAGAAGGATCATCAATCATCTCGCTTCGCGGGGAGAAGCCGCGGCGGCACTCCAAACTTAGTAAGCAGCACCAAGTTCACATTCGAGCGACTCCAACGCTTTTCACGTCCCAATCCGCCGCACTTCGCCCAGCTCGAGATCCCTAACCACGACTCCTCCTTCCGTGTACGTTGGTGGAGTCGTACTACTACCAAGTCCCTATAGGCGCCGATAGCGCCCACTACCGCCCAACTGCAATGGATTCTCTGAAGGACGGCGCGCAGCTCGGCCGACTTGCCAGTGAACGCGGCCAGCATGCGGCAGACTGAATTCTCTTCCGCGCAGTCGTCAGACGTCGTCGGCGCTACATCGCCTGGCCGCCTATCCGTAATCTGCAGACACCCTGGCTAGGCGCGCAGATTTGAAGCCACATCAAGCCTGTGGTGAGAGTCATGGAGGCACGCTGCACGCCATTCTACGATGGAGAAAGGGCCGACCGCGGGTGAGGTATCTTCTATTGTCGTTTGGGAGTGATGGAAGCTGACAGTCCCCTCTCTTCAGGGATTTGGTGCGTTTCACGCTCTGAGCCACCGCAAATGCCAGCTCAACATGTTTGAATCTGCTCAGAGGTGTACGATGCATCCGGCCCGCCCGACTGAGGGTATCACTCGCAGGCCGTTCCCCGCCGTTCGACCTCCGCGTTATGTGGTGATTCCCCGCCTCCGCCTATCTCTCCTACGAGCACAACTCGCTTCCCCCGCCCCAGGGGGCTCTCGATTTCCTGCCAGCTACTTACGCCGTGCGCGCATGATATAGTGGCTTGGCTGCTCGATTCACCATCATCCTATGGATGGATGTAGAGTGCGTTCCCTTGTTTTGGCGGTCCTATTCTTTTTATTGACAGTGTCTGTGCAACTGCGCCAAGAACTGCCAGCTCCTTACCGCCCCATCGCACGGATACTTCCGCTATTCCTTTCAAGAACTGCCTCTGCTACGGCTCCTCGTCGTAATGCATTGTCTGCACGCCTCCCACTCCTCCTCGGTCTCTCCGGCCATCTTCTCCGCGCAGTTACTCACCTGCCACCGCCGATTTCTTTGAGGCCGTCCTGGTTCGCCATCCTCCCATCCAGTACTCGCCGTAGTCATCTGTGTCACCGATTCACCCTCGATTTCCGTGCGGGCATTCATTTCGGTGCAGCTACCTAGACGAGGTCAACAGCAGACAGTCCGCCATCCAGCCGATCGCACGTACGCGCTGTGTTTTTCCTTCCATAACCGCCTCCGCCACCTCCGCTCTTTTTTGCGTCCACCGACAACATGGATCCAGCACATGCAATATATCCAGCACATGCAATATTCTGGGAAGCCACGGAACGACGGGGACTGACACCACAGGGACGTCGACAAACCACTGGGTGCTTGCCTCACCAAGAATAGCGTTCCCGATACTGCTCGCTCGAGCACTTTCATCACCCTGCGCGCCTCCCATCCCTCCACCATTCGACTGGCCAAGTTCGTCTCTGCCCTGCACTGCCGCAGTTTCCCTATCCCATCCGGAGCGCTCACCGTCGTACAAGGAGCAATGCGACAATTCTAACTTTAACCCTAAACCCCGGTTGCGCTCCTCCTCTTCTCCTCCGCCTACAGGCTCCTACAGGATAGCCCGCTTGCAGAGCCGTACCACGTACACGCGATTGCGTCGATTGCGCCCACTACCGCCCGACTGCAATGACCTCGCCCCTGCGAGGACGACGCCGTTCGGAGACTCGCAGATGGATTACGCAAGAACCGGAGTGGGACTTGGCGTCGCTCGCAGAACTATCGAAGGAGACTCGGCCACCAGCATGTAGTCGCCGGCGGGAGGCTGCACTCGCGGTGGCGCGGAGATGTCTTGGCCAGAAGCCGTCAGCACTGCATCGCCTGACCGCCTGTACTTCACCTACGATCTCGACCGCCTGGGCGCGCGGCTATTATAGATTGGAGGGGGAGGATGGCCGTGCTGCGCATGATTACACGGCGGAGCGCTTCTCGGCCGCCTGCGAGTCAGGTACGCGTTCTTGCGCCATTTGCGAGCAACGCAAGCTGACGGACCCCCTTCTTCTCTTTAGTGCTTTGGTGCGGTTCGTGCCGAGCCACTCGCGACTAGCGCGTTGCTGGTCGGGTCTTCGTGCCTGGCTCGCTGCAATCCTGGGCCGCAGCACTGAGCAATACGCCAGGTGAAGGCCTTCGCATGAATTCAGCGCTCTACGATGCATATGCTCGACTGGGAGTGCCTTCCTCGTTACCCCCTTCTCCCGCGCCATGCCATGATTCCCTCCTCCACTTATGCTTTCTTCTCCTACGAGCACCCGCAACAACATATAGTTACTCCCGCCGCCCGTAGATCTCTTTCCCTCTCTCGCCAAGCCCCTTATATGCCATGCCACGTTTCGGACGGGGCTTGGGAGGAACGGTGCCTCCTTGACTTGGTCATACACCGCGTTTCTTCACACCCACGGCGCTCAGTATATTCTTCCACATCTCGGAATGGGACCTGTTGGTGGCGGCCATGCCGTCGTGCGTTTCGTCCAGAAGCGCTTCGAAGAGTGGGCTGGGTACTAGGTTCTCCACGCGGCACCTGCCTCATGGCTGCCGGACGATTAGGGCACGCAGAGTTCCCCTCCAGGAAATCATGTATCATGCTCTATCCCTTCCTGAGCCCTTCCTCCTTGTACCCTCTCATTACGCTCCGACTACCTACCAGCGCTTGCCCATCACCTCGCGGCGCCTTAGTTAGTCCTCGATGCGGGGGAGGCACAACTGCATGTCCTCCTCTCCCTCCTCCCTCCTCCCTCCTCCCTCCTCCCGGCTCCTAGGACCATCTGCGGGTTCTCCACGTATGGCCGAAGCTGGGCCCGCAGCTCGCTGCAGAGCCGTGCCGTGCGGTTTCTGGCCGCGATTTCAAGCTGCGCGCCGCGATCTGCGAATTTGCTATGTCGGAAGACGATGCAGACAGCTTCGAGCGCCCGTCAGTATCATAGGGATGTCCGGCGCCTTTGCGCTCCTGGCGCACTGCGTACACCTCCGGAAGTATCATCACCGCACTTTCTCGACCTGCCGAGCTGTGCTCGCCGGCCTGGGACCTCCTGCAGCGCACGGTTGGCGCGCTGAGTCATTCGGACGGACACCGTTTAGGTTAACAAATCCCTTCGTTAACAGCTATTCTTCTGACCCCGGTCGTTTATCGTCCGTAGTGGCCTCGGAACTCAATATTGAAATCATATGGACGCATGGTCTCACCCTCCCGTAAATCTCTTTTTGTTTCGTTCGTCGAAGGAAAAATTGTGCTTCTCTGTGGAAACCATTGGCTAGCATTGGCACTGCAATGAGCTTTTGATTCGTACCTCATGTGAAGTTTTTGAGCTATTTTTACGGGCTGATATGTAAGGCTGTTCTCTCTTCGATCTCATCCACATGGCCGACGTCGTCGGTCTCGTCGCTAGCGTTCTCCAGCTCGTCGACGTAGTAGTGAAAGCGCGCGGCTTCATCCAGGATTTCCGCAAGGCACCACAAGACCAGCAGCGGCTATTTCTGGAGATCCAAAACCTGGAACCGCTGATCAGGGAGCTCCACAAGCGAATCCATGAGAACGAAGCTGCGGGACTTGCTCGCGGTATGCAGGAATTTGCAACGCCGCTGACCCAGTTGAAGGAGACGATGGAGCCGTTGACGAAAAATCTAAAAACGGATGGTATTTCAATGGTTTTGGATCGCTTCATTTGGCCGTTGTGGGGAAAGGAAGACGTCCAAGAAGGGTTGAATACCATCGAACGCTTCAAGAGTTTGCTCAATGCTTGATTAGGAATGGATATCTGGTCCGGTTCTCTGATTTTGTCCTTATTCCTCGCTCACTCCCATCAGGAGTTCCGCCCAAGGCAGGCTCACCAGACATTCGAGGGTGCTCCTACTGACACAATATCGAACCAGATCTCGCATCGTCCGTTGATGCTGTCGCTGAAGAGCAGCGGATAGACCATGACTGTGAGCGAATAAGCTCGGAAGAAACTCCGACGCTAATATTGCTAAACCAGATATAATCAAGTCCGTCAAGGACTCTGGCCGACAGCAAAGACATGCGCACGATCGTAAATTCCTTCAAAATATATTGGCTGACTTGTCCGCTGAATTTTGGGTATAATATCCACCGTCACCGAGGCGGCTGAAGAGCAGCGGATAGGTCATAGCTGTAAGTTTCGTTAGACCACAGGATAATTCCCTGTGCCTGACCTTGGGACAGATATTGTGAAATCCGTTAAGGATATTGCGAGGAACCAAGAGCGTTATCTGACCTGTAAGCGAGTGTACTCATTATGTTGACAGTTGCAGAACGCAACGAAATATTAGAGTGGTTCTCGCCGCTGTATTTCTTCCTACGCCAAGCGGATTTATGTCATACTCGGCAGCCGGGGACCGGTGGATGGCTCTTAGAGGATGCCTTATTCAAGGAATGGAAATCGGGCAACGGTAAAATCTTGTTGTGTCGCGGGATGCGTGAGTGTTTCCTTCCTTGGATTGCTCACTCAACTCTGATAATCATGTACAGCCGGTGCCGGAAAGACTGTGCTTGTGTGCGTAGTACTTCTCGTCCCATGGGCGCGATCTAAACAAGCAACAGTTCGACAGTGGTCGACAATCTTCGAAAAACCCTGGAGAGCCAGGACACCGGTGTCGCAGTGATTTATCTCAATCACAAAGAGACCTTGAACACAATCCCCGTCGAACCTTTTGGCGGGTCTCTGGCGACAGCTCATTTTTCGCAAATCTATATCTCTCGCTGTGCACCAGTTATACGAGACACTTCACGAGCCGCGTACTCGGCCATCGCTAGATGACATTCATGCGGTACTCTGCACCACAGTTGCCGAATACTCCAAGGTTTTCGTCGTCGTTGATACACTCGATGAATATCCCGAGGAGCAACGATATATTCTCCTCCATCGTCTTTCGGCGTTGGGGCCAACCGTTAACTTGATGTTAACTTCCCGACCTCACATCAATATCCATAGTATTATTGCAGACGCGGAAATACTGGAAATCAAGGCAACGGAGGACGACATCCGTCGGTATGTGGATGCCCAAATTTTCAAGTCTTCTCGTTTGTCGAGACATATTAAAACTCGCCCCGTCTTGCGAGAGGAAATTGAAGCAATAATTGTTCGGCGTAGCGACGGAATGTGGGTGTCCACTGTGGATGACTGAAAATGCAATTGAGACAACTGCAGGTTTCTGCTTGCAAAACTCCATGTCAATTCACTCACAACGAAACATACCGTGAAGGCAGTTCAGGATACCTTGAACAATATGCCAAGTGATTTGAACAGCACCTACGATGAAGTAATGGATTGGATTAATCGCCAGAGCGATGACGACAGGAATCTCGCTCGGCGCACCATCTCCTGGATTTCAAATGCAAAAAGGCTACTCCATGTTTTTGAGCTGCAGGAAGCCCTGGCTGTCGAGCAAAGAACCACGAAGCTTGATCCCGACAATTTATTGGATATCGACACCATTTTATCTGTCTGTGCAGGCTTGGTCATGGTAAATGAAGAAGATAACTTGGTCCGCCTCATCCACTACACGACTCAGGTGTATTTGGATGGGATACAGCCAAGGGAATTTCCTCAAGCCCAAACCGAAATTACAATGGCATGCATTACATATATATCTTTCGACGCACCCTTCCACAGGACACAGTGTCCTTCCCATCTTGACACCTTCTTGGATTATGCCGTGGACTATTGCTTAACACACGCCCGTGGTCAACCGGAATCCCAGATCAGACATACAATTATGTCATTCCTGGAAAACTGTTCTGCATCGCAGAAATTATGGAATTCGCGACATAGCGACGAGAAAATACCCACATCAACGACTCCGTTATGGATTGCTATGGTCTTCCACTTGGAAGAAATCTGTCGGACCTTAATACAGGAAAATGGAACTGGCGCCTTGCTACAGGAGGCTGCGCTGGAAGGGTTTGCCGACATGGTACAAACTCTCTTGGAAAACGGTGCCAATGTCAATGCGGATGAAGGGGAATACGACAGTGCGCTACAGGCCGCCTCCGCGGACATGAAGAGATTATCTGTCTTCTCCTCAAACACGATGCTGACATCAATTTTCGAGGTAAATATGGCACTGCTCTGCAGATGGCGGCCTTCTTTGGGCATAAGCAGTCTGTTTTTCTACTTCTCAATAGCGGAGCCGAAGTCAACGTACAGGGCGGGCACTATGGCACCGCATTGTCCGCGGCCGCTGGCGGGGGCTACGAAGCGATCACTCGTATTCTCATCGAACACGGCGCCGATGTCAATGGGGGGACACTCTACGGGAGCCTCCTCCAGAAAGCATCACACAATGGGAACGAAGCAATTGTCAGTTTGCTCATCGAGCACGGTGCCGACGTAAATTCGAAGGCGGGGAGTTATGGTTCTGCCTTGCATATCACATCAATTGGAGGCAGATATGAGGTCGCCCGTCTTCTCATCGAGCATGGTGCTGATGCGAACACAAAAGGCGGAGAGCAGGGCACCCCGCTACAGGCAGCATTGGAGAAGGGCTGTGAAGCAATCGCCAAACTACTCATCGAGCACGGTGCTGATGTGAATGACAAAGGTGGACAGCACGCCACCCCACTACAGGCATCATTGGAGAACGGCTGTGAAGCGAGCACGGTGCGGATGTGAATGCAGAAGGCGGACTGTACGGCACCCCATTACAGGCAGCATTAGAGAAGAGCTGTGAGGCAATTGCCAGGCTGCTCATCGAGCACAGTGCTGATGTGAATGCAAAAGGTGGACGGCATGGCACCCCACTGCAGGCAGCATCGGCGGTAGGCTGTGAAGCGATTGCCAGCCTGCTCATCGAGCACGGTGCTGATGTGAATGCAAAAGGTGGATGGCACGGTAGTGCATTACAGACAGCGGCAGAGGCGGGCTGTGAAGCAATCGCCTGGCTGCTCATCGAGCACAGTGCTGATGTGAATGCAAAAGGTGGACCGCACGGCACCTCGCTTCAGGCAGCATCGGCGGTAGGCTGTGAAGCGATTGCCAGCCTGCTCATTGAATATGGTGCGGATGTGGATGTAGAAGGCGGATGGCACGGCAGTGCGCTCCGGGCAGCCCGTGCTAAAGGACATAAAGACATTGCTGGAATTCTTGTTCAGCACGGGGCGATAAAGGAAATAACATTAGCCTCCCTGCGTTGAAAATGATTAATGTTCGGGGGTTGGAGGAATACGCACCGTAACACGTTCGCCAAAAGAAAAATGTTCCATGTACATATTCACTGTTCAACATTCTCCGGAAATTCCTTTGGAACTGGTGAATCATGAATCAAGCGTGGAGTGGGTGAGGGAGTCGGACAGAATATATAGGTGCCTCACCGACGATTGTGATTTCGATTTCTAGTCTTAGCACGCGCTCAGTCGTTCCATGAGATTTGGAGCGGGTCTCTTGTCGCACCTTGCAGTGTTCGCTCGAGGTTACCGTTCTAAATTGAAAATGGAGATGGCTTGAGCCTGGGAGTTAGTTCCTTCGTTCGAGCATGGCACGAAGTCATTGGAGTACGTTACATCGTAAAAAGCGCGATATTGAGCCTGGAGGCGTTTCACCATTCTCTCACCGGTCCCGGACAGACTGACGGCCCTCTGGCAGCGGCTGGGGATTCCACTGGGACTAACGGGGGGATTGCGCAAAGGTATGGACAGCTGCACCATGTATTAGATCTCATAAAAGGAAAGTTCATGGGCGGCTGGCTCACCACATTTTGGAAACACACAGTCCTTTGGCGTTTATTGAAATGAATATTCTTGCCATTAATGAATCTCGTCGTATATTGTACCAAATTTAGGCAGATCTATCTCATTACCGTTTAGAGATTTTAGCGGGTAAAGCGTGTACCTGACCAAGCCTAATTCATACGGGGCTTGGCGCGTCAGTAGCTCGCTTTTTGAAAGAATGTATAACACTCAGACGTGAGTATAACAACTGTTCCTTCGTGGATGATAGTGCCCTGGGACGAGTCACGAGCCATACCGACGTAGATTGCCGCCGTCCACAAAATGTCACGGCTAACCGGAACTTCAATGGCGCAGAAGATCATCTGTTCAGGCACAAGCAGGTTTGGAACGGCTCGAGATTTGAATCGAGCAAGCGTGCTGCGACAGGCATCAGAGCAGTTGGCACTACTGACAGCTGTGATGCGCCGGCGTGCCTGTGGTCCGACCCTAGTGAGAGCTAGTGTATGACGCAGGAAATGAGGATTTAATGATTATCTGGGGAATGTGTAGGTGCCACTCAGCCACTGGAACTGATCCAGTCCGAGTCACACCTACGACTCACGGTCCACTGAGTAGATGTTGATAGTAGATGGCTGCAAGCAAAGAGGTCACGATATCGCCTTACCGTGGATAGGAGGATCGTTGGGGGTCAGTTGAGGACCTGTCCTGCTTAGGCCTCCCGCTGCTGGCGTGGTACGAGCAGGTACGAGAGAAGGAAAAGAAGCTCAGAGAAGCTGCACAGCCATCTGATGCCCGTTTAATCTTATCTGATCTCGTGGTTCAACTTGACACTTTGCGTTCCTGAGCGTTCGCTGTTAATTCGGCGCTCAAACATAGGACCCCGGATTATAGGTGAGAAGGCCTGATTTCAAAACGGGAAATTCGTCAGGATTCGATTCGGGAATTTCGTCAGGATTAGCACAGGCCTAAGACCCAAAATCGGCCCAAAATCGTCAGGATTTCGCCTCAGGTATAAATCTTCGCCCCAAGAGGTCATTTTCGCGAAAATTTTCTCCGCCGCCGGCGGAATTCCGTCAGGATTTGACCAGGCCAAACGGCCATTTTGGCGCATTTCGTCAGGATTTGGAACACCCCTAGAGGCCCAAAATCACCCAAATTCATCAGGATTTGCATCAGGAATTCTGGGCTATTATCCGGGGTCCTTCAAACATGCATCCAAGCAATCCAGGCTCCCCGAATCTGACCAGTAGGATCAATTATTAAATACGCAAATTTGATGACAGGATGCCGGACGGCGAGACGATTCCGACAGGCGCGAGACAGATCGGACAATGAGCACCGTTTTGCCGTATTTCCGGATCGGCATTGCCAGCTGTTACCCTCTGTTACCAGCCACTGAGTCAGACGCGTACTCAGAGAGCGGGAGAAAGCTCCGTGGGGAAAACGGCGGCGCAAGTTTGCCGGTGAGACACCGGTTCGGTTCGTTGATCACTCAGCTCACGTCCCCGGATCGGATGCTAGTACTAGTCCTGTTCCTCTCGCTTTCCCTTTCTCCACATCATTCTGTCACTCAAGTGCACCGTAGGGGATTCAAGCGCGAGGTCTAGGCAGGGATCCACGAATGTTGGACAGATACAAGATTGATGCCAGGATACAGCCGTTATACAGTTGATTTCTATTGTTCACAGTTGATTCATGGTTCAATACTGTTCAATCCCGGTGCAACAGCATTTCCCGATGTCACTGGGCATCACCGATCTCGTTCCCAATTGCATCAGCAAATATTCGACTTTTCCACGTATTTGTGTGCATTGTCGTGATTAATTCTGATCAGTGTGCATTCTGTCGACGCGGCACCCGCCGCCGGCAATTAGGCTGTTAGTATTATTGCGTCGGCTACTCGCCGTTCAACGCACTCGCTGATTAATTATACTTTTGATATAATTCAGTACAAACCCAATTGGATATTCGATGGATCCGGAAGGTTCACTGCACAGCATGAGTAAGACTCGGGACATATTTCGGTACGAGCTTACATTTGCATGTGGTAGTCCTGCGTCGGTGTGCACTTCATGTACAATGGACCACGTTCATTTAGCCCAACTCGCCCGAGATGTTTTGCAACATCTCAGATGTTGTACAATTATAACTCGGACATCTCTATGAAATAATAATGCATGATAAACATACACACCATGATAGCCATCGAACCGCCAAATCGAGGCCACAGGAATGGACCCAACCTTACATCACCAAAGATGTCGCGCCGCGGTGTCGAGGGTGTTGCGCCCAATGTCAGTCAGCCTGTGTTAATTTTTCGTAGTCAGCCATTTCTGCGAGGTCAAGGTGTGTTGATTTTTTTGTTTGACCCCAACGTGCCACGTGCGCCCATGTCCGTGTCCGCCGGCTGCTCCAAATTGAAGCGATCCGTGTTAATTTATAACAACGAGAGCTAGATGTCCCGTTGATGGCGGAAGTGGAGCGCGGTATATGTCGTTATTGCCAGTGAGCGGGTGGAAGGATCCATCTAGAACGGTAGAAGCAATACACGTTGAACGGTAGAAGAGCAGAAAATCGAAGCGCGGAGTGCGATCTCCACGGCTCGCCAGAATTATCAGTGGTCGCGCAAAGGGCGGAGAGAGGGCCGCAGGGTTTGCTTCGAGGTTTGGTTCGGCACGGGTCGATTGCAATCCGTGTAAAGGGTGGAGAGAGAGGGGCAGAGTTTGCTTCGAGGCTTGCTCCAGCACAGATTTCAATCGAAATCAGAATCGAACAGAGTACTAGTACTACTGTGTTGAAGCGGATGTCTGGAGATGCAATCCGAGGAAGCCATCGACACGATAAACTCAAGGTGCCGAAATCCCCGAGATCCCCGACACGCCAGGAGAAAGAGGCGCTTTTTGATGAGAAGTCAGTGCGGATTCGAGAAAGTTTTGTCTCTGTGTCGTTGTATACACATTGTAGAGATCGTTTTGATTTCCTAGACCAAAAATTAGATGATGTTCAGGAGCAGTTGAAAACATTAGCACGAGTGTCAGATGGCTGCGGAAGTGTGGGCTTCGAAGGGTGGGGGCGTTGAAGGGAATAGTCCACGGAGGTGTCGCCAAGCCTAGCCACACTTGAAGAAAAATAACTGCCATACCTTAAAATTTAAGCCATCCCGGCATTATCTGGCCGTCAAATAAAAATCGAATGCTACCTGTTGTATCAATTTGGGACCGCACAGGCAATCCAGCTCCACCTCAAACGCTGAGTTGACAATTCACATGCCGCCCTGCCTCCAAGTCAGCGCCGATGCCAAAAACCACGCTGGTGTCCTGACCGATGGGTGTTCCAAACCAGCTCACCAACGGGAGAACGAAATCGCCTGAAGCACATTAATTTGTGACACTGATCAACCCCACGGGCCGCCCCACGGCTCCAAAAAAAGGCCGCCCCAAAGAAAGCACAGACAGACCAACAAAAAACATGTCCGGGGGCTGTGCGGTTTGTCGCGTGTCGGGGATCAGAATAACCATTGCTGTAAAATCCTGCGTCTCCTTGGGTCTCGGGCAGTCTCAAGCCGGCTGTCGCTTTTGTCCCTGGATACCGGTCTGTTTCGGATTTTGGTTTGAGACGACGGCCAGGTGCCAGCGCTCAGTACCATTGACGGGGATGCCGAGGAGCACGGCATAGTTCTCTGCTCTGTGGTTGGACGCTCGCACGACGTGGGGAGCCCGGAGACCGAGCACGCGAATTTCAAAGGGAGTGAGGTAATTCATCCTGGGCCCGTGAAGTGGGCTCGCAAAGAAAAAAAATGGACACAGATGGACGGAGAAACGGAAATGAACGTGGTGACGACGATCATTAACGGCCAGGATTTACCGTGGGACACACAATTTAGCGCTACATAGGCGACGGGTTCTTTATACTAACCTCATGTGGTTACTCCTTTTTTTTCTGCTTTTTTTACTTCCTCGGATGACCGAAGAGTCAAGACAAATAATCGAGCCTCGGGACGCCATGGGTTCGACCACGATATAAATATTCGGGCGAACGTCGAACCTCCCGGGGACGGGGACGGCTCTAATAATATGAAATGTCTTGTTTTGTCATGAATAAACGAGATCCGGTGGAGATTTCCATGGGTCGGGGTCGGGGTCAGGGTCGGGGAGGGCACTGACGATGTCTCCTGATAAACAAGACGCTTTGGTTGGAGATTTCTGAAGAGATAGTGAGCAGTTGTTAGTCAGGGTCAATCCCGTTGACCAATATCCTCAAGGTTGGAAGTAGCTCTAAATGCCGGCGGACATGTGATCAAACGATCATCGTTTGTGAATGTGGGTCGCACGTTTATTCGTCCTTTATGTACTGTTTAAATCAACGTTTGCCGTTTAAACCTGGGTGACTCACCAATTATAGCGAAAATCCAATAATTCGTGGTAGATCCCCGATCGCAGCTGGGTTCAAGTGCACGTTAGTTCAGCAGGCAGTCAGTCTGGTCGCCGACGACAATCGGAATGAATGCGCCCCTGCAGCGAGATTTTAAATAGCCCTGGATTTTGCCTGTCAAAGTATATGAATAAACCATGTACTCAACTTTCCCGCGTGGGACCCGCAAAATGCCGTTCCCAGATTCGGAAATATTGTATTGGAGGTTCGCCGTGTCCGCTGATAGGCGAAAGTGACTGCACCAGAGTCGTTGTATGTAGGCATTCTTACTGTCTCTCGATTTGTTTTCGGAGAGCTCTCAATCCCGACACCAACCTGAATGTCGCTGGCGCCACGCGAATGAGACAAGTCGGGATGTGCCTTGCCCGGTGACAGGTCGTCGGGTCGGCTCAAGAAAATTGGAATATTCCGGTAGCCGGTGCCACGGGGGATGCCGGAGTGCCCGCGGCAACGAATGGAGAGAGCGTGATGGGAATTGCGACTATAACCAGGAACCAGCCCTAGATTGTAGTGTCGGGGGAACGCGGGCCGCATTTATGGCGCTCGTCTACTGGCAACCGACCTGCCGAGGAAGTTTGAGATGGTCGGTCTCGATTGTTCAAAAGTGAGGAACTACCCGAAGCTCCTTGTTCAAAGAAGCCGGGACAGCAGTATGCAGCGAGGCCTTTGAGACTGTTGGCTGGCAGCTTGGTTCGAAAATTAGTACAGTTCTTAGACGCGGGAAGGTAAATTACCAAGTGCGCATATATATGGAGGCCTCTAAACAGCTTGGTTCTATGTCGATTCTAAAATTAAGATTCGATTTTAGAGCAAGGAGAAGCCAGTAGTGCTCAACAATATTTCTAAACGGCGGGAGATGAGTTTCTATTGTGTGTTGAAATCGCGCACTGGGAATTTGAAACCGGCGAGTCGTGACGGCCTGAAAAATAAATTCTGACTTTCCTGAGACCGTGTGTGCGTATTTCGCAGAACATCTTCATCCTAGTTGCTCGAACGGGACCGCCACGCAAAAGGGCAGAAAAAAATGAACAGCAATCAACGTTAATCAACTGCGGCTCAGATTTGGTTGGCTACGTATCTGAACCGGTACATGAATTCACCAACCGTCACACTCGCAATGGCCAGGTCGTTATAATCTATGAAAATGCGGCCACGACATCACCAGTTTTGTACCTTGTGTGTAGTAGCCACGGGCCGGGGTTTGCACGATAGATGCCCGCGCAGGCTGGTTTGGCCTCAGCAGAAAGGTAAGATCCTAAATTTCAGCTCGGCTGTACAAAGGCGCAGCGAGAAGACCTTACAAGTGATCTCCAATGCAGGGAGGGGTGAAAGGTCTGATCTGATTCAAGGACGCGCTCTGCAAATGATAACATCCGTTGGCGGCGTCGAAACACTGCAAATGCGACGTCAAGGAAAGATTTGGGGTGGTCTTGTTCGTCGCTGTGCTGAACTGCGCAAGTCAGGCGCAGTACTAGAAGATGGTGGAGCTGAAGATTGCAGGTGCACAGGAGTGCACAGCCATCCGATGGCCGGCCGACTCGAAATCTAATCTAATCTGATCGCGAGCATCCTTCCTTCCGTTCCTTCCGACGTTGTTCTTGAGGCCTGAGCGCAAGGTCTGAGCATATTAAATTGAAGTTGAATTGAGGTCTGTAAATGGGAATTAGATTTGAGTTCGGGATGTCCGACGGGGCGCGCACGCAATTCCGATTCATCGCGACGATTCGATATTCAATGCTTCTCTCTTTCATCGCACGGCAGCGCACGGCACGGCCAGGCACGGTTAAGTCTGGTGCAATGACTCAGACGAAAACTCAAAGTGCGGGGGAAATTTCTTAGGGAAAATCGGGAAAATGCGACTTGCCGCGGTTCGGTTCGTCACCCTGCTCTTGTCATCGCGCCGCATGCTGCTTTCAGAAAAACAGCACTCTAGTTCATCTGCTCGGGCGACACGTACGCGAACTGCATCCCGATAATCTTTGGTCGTGTCCTAACGCCAGAGATCCACGAACTTTGTGTTGGAAGGATACAAAAAAGATTGATATCATATCAGGATCACGGATCCAGTCCATTCTAATTTCTATTGCGACGGCTTGATTCTTAACTAGAAATAGTAGAGGATCCTGTTTCAGTCCCGCCGCGGTTTCAGCAGCCGTGCTGGGGTCAGTTCATTCCTTCGCCAACGCGCAAGGCGGTATTAATGGTCGTTCCGCGCGGCGGTGGAATCATCTCAACAATTCGATTCGGCGTGCCTGGGCATCGTTACCGTGCCTGTTTCACTCTACGGTGGAAACTGGCGCATCGCATTCCACGGTTAAGCTAGGTTAAACTTGCATACTCGCTCGGATTAATTTCAACTTTGATGGCTGGCCGAGTGGTTCGAACGGAAAACTCCTCCGCTCGGTGTTGGGTATTGTATTTCAAAATATGGGATGAAATTCAGCACATAAGTAGAAATGGTTGAAATCGATCCAGAGTGCAGTTCGACTCCATCCCATTTCAGAAGAACCGATTGAGTCCTATGAGAAAGCGGAATGTGTTCGGGAAACTCAAATCCAACTGGAGACATGGTACGGGAACTGGACAACAACCGCCACCAAAACCATCTAACCAGATATCAGAACCCATATGTATTGTTATTAATCTACGGGCAGGAATTCATTGTTATGAGCGAGGTATTTTTTAGATGAGGCAGGGGACTTGGGTTTCTGGGCACGCGACGGGAAGAGATGCGGCGCGTGCACGGTTCAACCAACCCGCGTTTGAGGTTGGTTCAATTGTGATGCCACGTTACCCCGCGGAGACCCCGCAAGTTGTGGTGGGCATTGTAATACGTTTTGGTTTTATTTTATTTATTGCGCTTGAGAAATGAACCAGCCTGCCACTACATGTGATTCCACCACGAAAATCTAGTAAGAGACATCTAATCAGATATCTCTTTGTTGGGTCGATGAAATGAAACGCAGAAATGAGGCGATTTGCATTTTAGAGGATCGCCCTTGGGCCTTCAAAGAAAAAAAGACAGATCAAGAAACAAGAAAGAGATGGTTCGTTTTTCGGAGGAGAGTCACTGTGGTTCGTTTGTAAAAAGAGTGTGGGTCGATATCGACGTCCCTGTGAAAGTCCCCCAGCGCGCATGATTTTATAAGATAATGAAGATATCGCCTAGGCACAAGCCGGACGGTTACTCACATGTGAATCCATCGAGCGGCCGTCTTCCGCCTTGGACGCGGAAATACCTACGCGTTCGGTGCGGTGTCAACGTCATTGCAACGTTCAAGGAGAACAATCGCATTCGGTTTGTGCATCAGCTCATTTGAATTCAGAACGAACGTCGGATGCCTTCCGAGTCCGTCCCGACCCCGCCCGTCGTCCTGTCCAATTAAAATTTCGCTTCAATAATTCTCAAGTCCGCAAAAAGCCGAAAGATTTCGGCCCGCAGCCCCACCCACGTAACCCGCCTTCGTCATCCCGACATCGGACGTTTCTTTCTCCGCTGACTTACGACGCGATTGGCATCCGACTTGGGACTAGTTACCGTTACCCGACTAGGGCTCACGACGCGGTTGGTATCCGATCCAAGCTCCAGCGGCTGGGATCCGATCCCCAGTTGCGTTCATCCGTGCATCCGACTCGCGACGCGGTTGGTATCCAACTCGGCTGGCATCCGCGCGTCCGAGCGATCCCATTGGGCGTTTCTAGGGTCTACTAGGGCGCTGCGGCATCCCATCCAAACGCCATCGGATGCGCGCGCGTCGAGTTCTAATACGAATCCAACTACCCAACTACACTCGGGCTTTGCTCGGGCTGCACCGCGCACGCTTGTCCTGTTTTTACAAGTCCGCCCGATATCCCCGTCCTTGCGCATATACATGTCCAGTATCTCCTCGTACGTGGATTCTACCTAATATCGTGCTATTTTTCCGATTTTTTCTTCTCTCCGGCTGGGCGTCGATGGTATCCAGGTCCTCCTAAATCTTCTCAGACTCAGGGTCTTCGGACGACGCCTTGCGTTGAATATCCGCGATCAACGCGATATGTTACATTGCCAAATTGCCAAATCGGCACTTAATATTCGTGATTCAATCCTGACTCAGTCGCTCGCTCATTCAGCCCGCCTTCAACGCGTACGTGTGCTTATTTATACACTCGGCACTTGATTAATCATTATTGATTCAAGCCGTACGATTACACACCAACGACGATCTTACGAAAAAGCGGACGCAGAGTCTTACGAAGAAGCAGTCTTACGAAGAAGCGGTCTTACCAAGTAGGTCTCCGCGTAATTTTGCTTGAACGCGCAATTCACGCGTAATATTAATTTCACAATATTCGACACGCAATCCGCGCGCAATACGTGCCGGAAACGACGCGGAATACTGACTCGCTGACTACCTAGGCCTGCTGCTGTTTTCCTCGGCCTCGGCCCCGGTCTCGCTCGCCGAGTCGCGTTCGGAATTCGCGCGCGCGCATCAGGACTGGAAATGTTCGGAATGGCCGCAACTTGAAGGGATTCGGGAATATTCGGAATCGATGAGTTTACGCCCGCGCATTAACGGAATTCACGTCCGTGCATGACTCAAAATATTCGGAATCGAGGCGGAATAATAATGATTAATCCGCTCCAGCACGACTTGGGATCCACGCGCTGGAATACTTGGACTCTGAATCCACGCGCCGAATTTCTTGCACGCGCAACGCGCGAGCTGCGTCGCGACACACACTCCGTACATGCGCAGACTCGGACTCGGCGCAATCCCTACTTACAGAATATTCTTTATTCCGTGTCTGGATGTCAATATGAATACCACTCGAGACTCAGACGCGGAACATGTACTTACGCGCAAAACCACGATCCTCTATGTATACCCTGTTTTCAATAAATCCTAATCAGTCTCGCATTCAAGCTGTCATCGTCGTCGAAGTATATTAATCTCCCTGCCCGCCCCACATGCACGCGGGTCCGGGTTACGTGCGCGCTACGTATTTTGTGCGTCATGCATCGGCCTGCCTGAAGTCGACGTTCGGGTCCTAGGAGGACGAGGAGGCGAATAGGCTTTCGCGGTTAGAATGCTTCGCGGATAGGGGCTATGGCCAGTTGGTCGGTGGTCGGTTCCTGCTACTGTAGCCTTGAATCGCCCCAACGAACTCGAGGCGAACGGGTGCGATTCGCGGCTGGATTAGCTCAGTCGGAGGCGAATATCGCAAGTCGTACAGGGCTTGAATATTGAATAAGACTCAGACTCAGACTCAAATTCACACAAATCATAGGGGTCCAAGAATCCTTTTGATTCCAATTCCAATTCCTAGCGAATGACTATACGGTATAACTATAAGGTTGTAGGCGGCGAATATATGCGCTCTATGATAAGTTCTCGAATATGCGAGTAGATGAATAGATGAGATTGATAATAAACGAGATGTGGTATCGCCCTCTATAGAAGGGACGAATGCGAGAAGACGAATGCGAATGCGAATACGAGATGGTAGGCAATAGAGCGCGCGAGCGCTCCGCCCTTTTACGCGCGGGTGGCTCCAGCTATGGGAGGGACCCGGCGGTGGGTGGGTGTGTGTCGAAAGGCCGAGGCGGATCGAGGTAACAGCGTCGAGTGCAAAGGTGTGCATACCGCACAAAGCGGTAAGCGCCTAGGCGGCGACGCTGATCGCGTACCCGCCGTGTCTATGTCTATGCGAGTGCCGCGGGATGGGGATGGGGAAGGAGCGCAGGAGGTGGTGGAACCGCCCGCCGGTGGTCTTGCCCTGCGTCAGTGTGGGGTGGAGGGCGGGGTGTGCGGGGGAGGGGGAGGTGATGTCCATGGGGACGTCCGCGTCGTGGGCCTCATGTTTAGGGTATGATGCGTCCTTGGTGTGGTGCGCAGAGTGATGGTGCACAGGCGAGTGCGAGGGCGTGCGCGGGGAGAGGCTGGCAAGGCTGCTCTGCGGGCTGCTGGGCTCGAGCTCCGGCACGCCGCTGGCGCTGACGCGGCGGCGGTGGGTCTTGGAGAGGGGGACCCCCAGCAGCACCGGGGTGGGGGCGACGGCCTTCATCTCCACGAGCGGGGAGGCCTTCGCCATCAGCCCCGCATGGTGCGCCAGCAGATCCGCCTCGCCCACACCGAGCTCCCAGTCCAGCACGTCCAGAAACTCGCGCTCGATCCGTCCCACGTCGCGCTTCCCGAAGACACCGGTACAGAGGGCCCAGTGCACGTTTTTCAGGGTCGAGTCGTTGGTGTACTTTGATGCGACGATGAGCGCCCCCAGGAAGACTCGTTCTAAGGCCCACTCCTCGAGGGCGATGGAGAGGTGGGGGCGCGCGCGGTGGATGTAGACGAGCGCGGTGAGGACGGTGGGGACGGTTACTTCCGCCCGCTCGAGGACGGTGGAGACGAAGGTGGTGAACTTGCTCTGATAGGGCGAGCGGCTGCGGCCCCGGGAGTTACGGGGGGAGGGGGTGCGCCCCAAGGCGTAGTCGACGGTTTCGGAGACGCAGTCGACGACGTATTCTGAAATAAGCGAGGAGAGTGAGTAAATTGCAGAAGTCCAATGAAAAGAGAAAAGACAAACCGATAACGGGCTTGTTGAGCTCGATGTCAATCAGCTGGAGCAGTGCAGGGGAATGGGACGCGGGGTCGACTAGGGACGCGGCGTGGACCGGGGAGCTGCGGGCAGTGTCGGGGCTCGAGTCGGACGAAGAAGGCGAGCTGAACATGGCTGTCTGTGTAGTGGTAGAGGCGGATGAGTCGAGGCGGGCGTCTGGGTCCTCCTGCACTGCAGTGCACCCTTATATATACCCGGCATCGGTAATGGGCGTTGCAAATCTGACTGGAATCTTTATCCGCAGCTGAGTCACTGCGCCTGCGACATCCGAGCCTGCACCGCCATCGAGATCTGATGCAGATCTGATCCCCGGCCCAACCGCACCTCCAGCAGTAATCTAATCTAATCACGGGGCGTTCCTGAGCCGCTGCAAACGAGCCTGCGTCGAGCAGCCTGTCCGGTGTCCAAGCCACAAAAGAAAGTGGCAATTAATTGAACGTGGGATCTAACGCCAGGGACGTGCGGCGACACGATTCCGACGGGCGCGTAGCGAGGCTGACGCTGCGTCTGCCATTGGCATTGCGCAGGCGATCAGCTGAGACGATGACCCCGACCGTTTTGCCGCATTTCCGGATCCGCCCGCGACGTTTAATATGGACTGAGTCAATCGCGTATCCAAAAGCGCGGGAGAAAATCCCTGCGGAGAAAACGGACGTGGGCGTCGCAAGCTCGCCGGTGAGACGCCGGGTCGGTTCGTCAGCCGGCTCGCGTCAGCGGGGCGGGCATTACTTGCTTTGGCCGTGGGCCGCCGCGTCACTCATTGGGCCGCTTCCGACTTGGTCATTCTCTCCTTTTGCGCTCGGATGTCTTTCCGCCACGTACGCGCAGCGCAGGAGGACGAGTCCACGTATATCGCACGTATGTTGCTACTGCGCTGATTTATATTCCTCGCAGTCGATTCCTCGCAATCTATCCCGGCCAAATTGCAAACCTCCAACCCCATGCAACAGCATTTCCGCATTTTCTTGGCTTTTCCGCATTTTCCGCACTCAAGCTCCCCACTGAATCAGCTCTGTATAAGCATTTTAAAATCCTCCGTAGGCGCCGGGCGGGCGTGATTAATTCTCTGATCCCCCCGACGGCAATTAGACTGCCTCGGCTAACACTACGCTCTATTATCTGCAGTGGGTCGCGTCAAGTCGGGTCGGGGTCGGGTCAGGGTTACCCTGGCGCGCTCCACATCTCATCTTACCCAGTGGATCGGAGTGGGGCGCGCTCGTAGCCTCTTACTCAGTGCGTCGGTCGGCTGCTACCCGCAGGACCCTTCAGGTTTGCGGTATGTACCTATGTACCCGGGCCCTTTACAGCTTTACAGCTTTACAGCTTTTTACAGTTTCACGTCATACCTCGGTCCTAAAACTCGATATTAAAATTTGAATTGCCAACCGAGTTCTACAACGTTGGGTGCGTGAGCTCGGCTCCGAGATTCATAGAGGTCGGGATTCCGGAACGAGGGTGTACATAAATAAATGCCTGTACTGTAGGACACCGGCTTCCCGAAACCAGTGTTCCTGGAGTCCTGGGACCGTGCGTGTAATTCCACTTACCTACCTACCAACCAACCTACCTACCCTGCTCGGCCCTCGCTTGTTTTCTTCACAAAAGGTATGCGCTCGGTTTTCAAAAAAAAAAAGACAGCTCGGTCTTTGATTTGATGCGGGCGGGATTTTTTGATTTTGATTTGCAAATTGATGGCGTTGGGTGGGAGCAAAATGGAAAATGGGAGGCGCGGCGTCCGAATCCGGATCTGAAGCGAGCGGCGGGACGTCATCCGCGCGTTCAAACGCTCAAAAGCTCAACATACGCAATAGCTGGCGTTGGTTTAAAGTACTTATGTAGACCCGCAGACCCAGTCGGCCTACCCTTCAAGTTTACAGTCAGTCAACTTCACAGTATGTACCCTTTTCACAGTATGTACCCGGACAGCTTCACAGTACTGACTGCGTCGGCTCCAACCCACCTCTCCTAAAAATCGATATCAAATTGCCCACCCTGCCCGCTTTTTGTTCTTCACAAAAGATATACGCTCGGTAAAAAAACAAAAGACAGCTCGGTCGTTGATTTGATTTGATGTGAGGCGGGATTTGATTTGCAAATTGATGGGTGGGAGCAAAATCATAATGGGAGGTCGAACCTGAATTTGAATCCGGATCTGAAGCGAGCCGAGGGGCGGGACATCATTTGTGCTGCGTCGTTCAATAATCGACACTGGCGAGGCACCTATCGATTTGGAGACTAAGTATGTATAAGGCGCTTACTGATTCAAATTACTACGCGCTTACCGATGTAAATTATAAGCAAAAAGCACACCTTTTTTGATGGCGGGATACCCGGACGCGTCGGGAGATCCGGAGGATGATCTGACAGTTTTCGAACTGCAGGCTTGATAAGTAGGGTATATCCCGACGGCGATATGAATCAGCCTTCATGAAGAATTTGCAATTGCGAGAGGTATGTATGATTCAGCCCGTCGCGCGCATAATTTCTGAATAATCCCAGTGAGCTGCGTTGCAATTGTCGCGGAGAATTTTCGTTAGCAAGAACGCCGAAATGCTGAACAAAACTTCGATGCCGATCACTCGAGCAATTGCAGCTCCGAAATATGTAAATCAAACATCGCACAATTTTTTTTTAGATCCCGACCCTGCAAATGGAATTTACCAGTGATGTAGTTCAGATTTTCATTGAGAATTTGATGCAGGAAACGTACCGCCTGCACAGCGTGATTGCACGGCCGGAACGTTGGGATGATGGCGCCCCGCATAATTAATTTAGGTGCCGATGGCGCCTCGTGCATCACGGAGTCGAGGGTGTCGCCCCGCGTCAGGGTCGAGGGTATCACCCTGCGCGTGACGGTGAGTCGGGATGTGCTGTATTGATTGACGGCGTGTGTTGAGCTTTGGCGCCGACACGGGCGCCTTTTCTCTTTTCTTTTTTTTTTTTTTGACGCCGACACGGGCGTCTGTTCTCTTTTGATGGCGCCGTTTTCTTTTGACGCCGAAGCTGACACGGGTAGCAGCGCATCAACTTGCCAAATCACATCACGCCAAGTGCAGGCGCGCTGCTCGCTAACGTGCCGGCGCGCGTCCGAGTCCGAGTCCGAGTCCGTGGAGGGCGGCCTGATCCGACTTGAACATCGTTGATGGCGGTGGAGCGCTTGGATGGCTATTGGTTATTGATGACGGAGGAGGTGGAGCGGTGGGCGGGGGACAGGTTGGTTGAAATAAGGGAGGGTGGAAGGATCTATTTTGAACGGGGAATAAACCGTGTGTTGAACTAGCGGCCTTGTAATTTTAGTCCGAACCAGTTGAAGCTGAGTTGAAGCCATAAATTCAACGTGCCGAGCTGATGTCCGAGAGGAGAAGTGAGTACGCATCAGCGCCGCCTCGGCGTTGTGGAGTCACAGGGTAGAGCGCGAAGGTCATCTCCCTTGAAATCGTGGCGCGCTTTAACTCATGTCCCTATGTATGTTTTGATTTTGCATTTATTCATTTATTGTGTTTCACGAACGGTACCGAGAAGGTATGTATAGTACGGCATCCCGCTCCTGGCGACGTCCATGCTTGTTTCGTTTGTCGCGGGTATGTACACGGTAGGGATCAGCGGTGTGCGACTAAATGGCGTTGGATGATGCGTTTTGATTGCCGCGGAAAGAATATATTAATTTGAACAGGAATAAATGGGAATATGGGTGGGAGGGAAGGGGCCAAGTTGAAAGATATACAAGCATCGGACGGTAAGAAATAAATAATAACAATCCGGTTCTTATTCCCCTCATTTTTATCCCCGAAGATAATATATGCTTACAGAATTATTATATAGAAGAAACGCAACCATTTCACAATTTCATGACACTCTGCATCTCCAAGAAAGCCTTCGGCTTCTTTCTCGTCTCAGCCGCTTTGCCCTTCTTCGACGCTCGTATGGCCCCTTCATCATCGTCTTCTATGTCGTGTTCTCTCGGCCGCACGCGAGGAACATTATGTACCTGCGACCCTCCCGCCAGCGGTCTGAAGTCGATCTGTCCAGCTTTCACCCAGCGAGCTCCAAGTCATGTTGCGCAAGCACTTGGTTCATATTTTTCCAGGGTATCTGCGGCGCACCCATATTTGTCGCATTGAGATGTATGTTATGCTTCTCTGTGTACACTTCATTTAATAGGACAATTTTGGCGCGTAAACGGAGCACTTACCGAACAAACTGACAAAGAAATCCCGTAGTTCTTGGCGCTGTACCTTCGCGGACTCATTTTTCTTCGCGCTTATAATGTTTTTGGGTCGACTTGGACCTGCGACATTACTTCTTGCCATCAATTCAGAGGGCTTTGGTGACCATGAATACGGATCCGAGGGAGATTTATTATGCAAAGGCCTACCTGTTCAATAACGAAGAAAGTCTCGGTCGATCGGTTTACTCCTGGCGTTAGATGCGAGCCTGTCACTTCACCTAGGTCAGCGCACCATGAATCTGGAATCGCTGCTCGAAATGACCAACGTTCTGAGTCTCCTTCTGGTCGTCCCTGTCGCGCATTGGTGATATCCCCTCCCTGTCTAATATCGAGATTGTTCTGAGTTGAAGAAAGAATGCTAGATAAAAATCTAGGATCAATTCTATTCCCAGCGGATACCTCTTGATGATCGGCTTCGCCATTCTGATGCTCGTCTGGGTCTTTAGAAGATTCAGAACTCTCCTCAGGTATTAATATGGCACGTGCATCCGACTCCCAGTCACTGCCGTTGGGGATGACCTATGTAAATATAAGTTTAGGTCACGACGTCCAGTCAGGTAAAATGACTCACAGTCAACCGTTCGATGGAGTCCGGAACTTCAGCATTATTATCCGACTGTCCGGCTGATATCGCATCGACGTATTCGGGCAGTGTACGAAGGCGGGCGCATGCGTCACATGTGTGCGCGAGATAGGGTATGTCATCCGTAAAGTTGAGTAGCGCATAAGCGGCTACATACCGTCTAAGGTACTGGTCGTCCATTTCTTCCATACCAAAAAGACACCAAGGACCATGTTCCAAGTCCTTGTACTCTGACAGAAACGCTCCACACCGCGCTGCAAATACCCTGGCAAAACACTAAGGTTTGGCAAGGGCAGTTGTGTTCCACGTTTGATAGCCTCCGCGGTAGCACGATTGGCCCCTGGCATCCAACTTTGATTATTGTGATCTTGATATTCTTGGCGTAGTATTTGCAGCATGTCGAACTATAACGTTGGCTCTATAGGAGGAAGAGTATCTCCCTCCTCCTCCACGCTCGAACGTCGGGATAAGATATTCCAGTGTAGAGTTTATTGTATTCTCGATATGCTTCCGCTGGTATTGCAAGCCTGTCCTAGGCTTCCCGGACCAGTGTCGAGCAAGGAACTCCTGGACCGGTTCTACATTCTTGGGCAAAAAGAGCTCTGGTTGACGGCCGACAGCAAAAGCTATCGTTCCCTTGAAATCAAACGGCTGGGACCGAGACCAATCGTTCCATAGAGCAAGAAGATGCAGAGGTGGACTATGAACCCAGGCCGCCGTTTCGAACTGAAGTTGTCGAGAGCTACATGGAAGTGGGTCAAGTTATGCAGGTTAAGGTACCGAGCATGATCACGCACAGCCGCCCATCACATGTCTAAGGCTCCAACCATTTAGTTTTCGTTTGAAGATGTGGGCAAATCAAACGAAAACGGTATTTAAACTGTTTAAAACCGTTTAAAACCGTTTTAAATGATATTTTTTTGCAGGCCATCGAAACACGAATGAAGTAATTAATTAGCGGCCGCTGCCGCACTCTAGGGATGCACACTTGAAGAACCCGTTCGTTATCTACACCTTGGTAAACATCGCCTCCATTATAATCTCCGCTTTCAATGATCGTCGCGCTTCATGGCAAATATGATGTAATTCTAAAAATAGATCCTCGACAGAGACCCTGCTCCCAGAAATGGCCAGGACGAGCCGAGCCATCGTTGAGACGATCGGGAAACCATGTTGGTTTTCAAATTCCTATGAGGGAAAGAGTTGACCCGAGTCTCCCCACCATTTCTCTGGTACTGACCAGCGACTTCCACCATGGAGTCAACAGGCTCCACCAAGGCCCAACACCCATATGTGTTCATCTAAAAATTGTTCCAGCTCCCCCGGTACAGTTTCAAGTTCCACATTGGCAACATCATCCATAAATACATTGTCTAGCAAGGACTTTAATGTGCCATTCCTGAAGCACAACATGTAACCCTTTAAATCGTTTTCAAACGGTTTATAAACGGTTTGGACCGGTCTTCAAACAAAACGAAAATAAAAACGGTTTAAACCGTTTGAAACCGTTTTTAAAACGGAAACGGTTGGAGCCTTACACATGTCGAGCAACCGTCTTCATCGTTGAAATGAAAACAGGCTGTCTGGTCGTGAAATAATGCAGCTCGCATCGTCACCCATGCACCAATGTCCGGC
The DNA here is from genome assembly GCA_029281465.1 of Mycena epipterygia. NCBI lineage: Eukaryota > Fungi > Basidiomycota > Agaricomycetes > Agaricales > Mycenaceae > Mycena > Mycena epipterygia. The sequence goes on along the minus strand of JARJCQ010000006.1, from coordinate 882,141 downwards.
GTCATCTGGTAATTGTGCTGATGCCCGTCCTTCTCCATAGTACGTTGAAAGTCTGCCACCGCAACTTCATCGGTGACGATGACATCGGAGGGACGCTTTTTGGCGGGTAAAACCCCGCAAAACGTGTCCGCCCAAATGGTGATCGCGCGTCCCTGTACGTTCCATAAAGCACAGTCGGATAACGTCGGAGGACGAGCCAATTCTACAACGTTGGACATCATGACCAGCCATATGATCCGAGTCGCGGCAATTCTCAGTTCCGGGATTGTCTGTGAAGCCCGATGAAGCAGTGCAGAAGGCGGCTTTGGCAGCTTTTGCCTTAGTAGCATCGACATTTGCGCATCTGTCACACTCGAATCGAGCGACAGATAATGCTCGTCTCCATCTTCGAAGATCCACACTTTCTCGTGTTCGAGAATGTCCTTCACCACAGTCCCTACTTGCGAAAGGCAGCCTGGCATTCTACGGACCGTTGTCCAAATCATAGAAACGCGCCGCTCGAAAGCATCGCTGTCCGGAGCCACCTCAGCCGCCGAGATGTAGCCTGTGAAGGAAGTAGAAGGGATAAAGCCCCGTGGGTCGTCGTCCATGTTAGTGGAGTGTCGCCTTAGATGGTGGTGGAAAGCAGGGGGTGAAGCTGGAAGCGCCCGACGGGAATAGTTACTCCGAGACCGACCAATTACGTGCGGTCCCATTTCGGATATATACGCCGGAATTCCGAGCCCCTGAGGCAAAAATACACTGAAAGGCTGTCCATCGAAGTTTCGATTCGACGGTCGACATTGCCCGAATCCGTGTTCGTGGAGGGTGGCTCCCAGTGGTCGAAGCGAGACGCGTGAAAAATATTAATACAATATGGCTTGAATATGCAAATATGGCGACGAGAGTCGTCGGAGGGAATGCCAGCGTCTCCTAATTCACTACCAGTTGATTCTGGGCAGCGCGGCCGGAGACCTGCCCAAATTGGACCACTGTCAAGACCAACGAAAAAATTACCGGCCACGGCGCAAAATTTAGAAGACCAAATGGATTCAAAGTCCGCCTGATCGTAACCGACATTGTCGGCCCGACTTCCGAGGCTGTCCTGAACACTTTCCTCTGCAGATCTGCTTTCCTCCAAGCTATCGGAATGTCCGCGACATCTCACCTCGTCTCACCTCATGGCAGTGTTTGAAATTGAGTGTCATAAAAGTATGGTCCAACCAAGGTCCGACACTAAAGCTTGACTAAAGGCAACAAATTTAGCGGTTAGGATTGTTACCAAAAACGGCGCGCAACTCTTCCACAAACGTATCGCAACGCTCTTCCATAAAGGTATTCCCACCCTCCTTCCATAAAGGGACCGCAGCCCTCTAGTGTACTGCATAACAGATGTCAATCATAAAGAGTTCCCGTCCGCCGTGCTGCGATCTCAACCCTCCCTTAACGGGATCGCAACCCTTCCTTAACGGGACCGCAACCCTCCCTTGACCGGATCGCAACCCTCCGCCCTTCCATAAACGGTTCTCATCCTTCTTGCGTGACGTGGATCACAGTGTCATTTCTTCGATTCTCTCATGCGTCTTCAACATTCCGGGGATCGAAATACTCTTCTCTTCCATCAAGTTCTCATTTGTCCGACATTGCATAACTGGACCTCAAACCTCCCTAATGGGGTCGCAACCCTCCTCCTTTCCGCAAAGGGTTCGCATCCTCTCGCATAACAGGATCGCAACCCTCTCATAGGCCATACTATTATAGTCCCCTCTCAGTGATCGGAAGCCATAAAATCTTGCTCGCCCCCTCAGTTTTCCCTCAGCAGGTAAACTTGGGCTGTTTGACATGCTTTCTGTGATTCCTGAAATTCCCAGAATTTTTGGTGAGGTCTGTGGAAAGATATGAACGTTCTGAAGTGGGAAAAGTATATATGGATTGCAACGCCACGCGACTTTCGTAAGTTCTCCAACACTTCACAAGTAGATGCCGTATCTCTGAGGCTGTTGACGATTTATAAAAGGTCAGGACTCTTGCCCGTCCTCCACGATGGCTCTATATCTGACCCTCTTCACCCATCTCTGCGTTCATCTTCTCGGTCTTATGGGCAACTCCGTGCTCGTCCTTATTTTCACCATCGTTGCGATACTCCTCTGTTGGATACATCTTGTTCTGATACCCGCCGTCTGGCCCGGTCACATCTTGCACGACACGCTATCACACATTGAAGCAATGACAACGCGTTTGCAAGAAGAATCGGCGCGTAGGTTCACGCCGGAGATGTATTATCTCTCGGCATCTGGTCTTCGTGGGCTCGCAGTGTGAGTCCTCTCTGCTTTCTGTATCTTGCCGGGTTGCTGATTTCGTGCGGTATTCGCATGGTAGTCTTCGACGTGTCCACGATACACTTGCCGACGACCATCGTGCTCATTTGAAGATGCCCTTTACCTATGTCCGCATGGCATTTTCTTTGTACAAGCGCGTTCGGCGGTGCAAGCACAATGTCGAGATGCTCTGCCAGGAACTAGATGCCAAGGTAAGATTTTTCAACGTCGCATTCTCGTATATGTTTCTGAAGATGCCGGGTAGATTAGACGATTTGATGATGTGAACCAGGGTCCGAACGCGCATCGACTTCATGACGAAGAAGCTGCCCGCAGTCGAGACTGGCTCGATGCTGTTCTAACAGCATTGTCCGACAACTAGGTGAGTAAAGATTTTTACCTCGACGTCAAGCATGTCCGACTAAAAAATTCTCGCGAGATATTCTTGACCAAAGCAAACAAATAACCAAGTTAGTGGTGGGCCGCTAGCACCTGGTCGGGAGGGACTTGGAAGTACCATGTGCTCGTTGCTGTCCGCTTCAATACTTAATAAGGACCCTTTCAAGTTCAAATTATCCGAACCTTTATTTTCCGAGATCGAGTTTCTCGTAGATCATGTTGCTAATTAAGTTCGATTTTTTCTGCCCTTCAGCGAAGCTCATCTAGAACTGCTCTCTCATACCTTTTTTCACACATCTCGATATGGCATCCGAGTGCGGACGCATTGATAACTGAGTCGTAGAGAGAGGACCAACACTCTCTCATAACTCAATCAACAGTGCCACACGATTTAATGTTCTTGAGGTGGAACTGCATGCGGTGCGACATGGGAGGTTTTATTCATTATCCTTTTCCAGCTGATTTGTTTTCCTCATGGATACATATATATGTATTGTGTATTCGGGAACAACATTATTATCTGGAAGAAACACAACTATTTCGAAAATTTCATGACACTCTGCATATCCAAGAAAGCCTTCGGCTTCTTTCTCGTCTCGGTCGCCTTTCCCTTCTTCGACGCTCGTATTGCCTCTTCATCGTCGTCCTCTGTGTTGTGTTCTCTCGGCCGCACGCGATGAACAGTGCTTATCTGCGACCCTCCCGCCAGGGGTCGGAAGTTGATCTGACCAGCTTTCATCGCCTCATAAAGTTCCCCAATATGCTCCGCGTGAAATCCCAAGATGCCTTTGTCCACTTTGCCGTACGACCCAGGCGCGGGGACGCCCATCGGCCACCCGGCGATCTCTAAGCCATGTTGCGCAAGCACTTGGTTCATATTTTTCCAGGGTAGCTGCGGCGTACCCATGTTGGTTGTATGGAGATTTATGTTATGCTTTTCTGTGTACACTTTATTTAATAGGATAGTTTTGAGGCGTAAACGGACGGCTCACCGAACAGAGTGACAAAGAAATCACGTAGTTCTTTGCGCTGCGCCTTCGCGGATTCGTTTTTCTTCGTGCTTATAATGTTTTTGGGTCGACTTGGACCTGATTCAGAGGGCTTTGGTGATCATGAATATGGGTCCAATGAAGATTTATGATGCAAAGGCCTACCTGTTCAATAACGAAGAAAGTCTCGGTCGACCAGCTTGTTCCTGGCGCTAAATCTGAGCCTACCAGGTCAGCAGGCAATGAATCTGGAATCACGGCTCGAAATGAGTCTCCTTCAACTGGCGGTCCCCGTTGCGCATTGATAACCTCCCCTCCCCGTTTGGTATCTGGATAGGCGTTTCGGTGAGTATGCATCGTCTCAACGCCGGTCTGACAAACTGGTAGTGTCTGCTCCCAATTCAGCAGTATTATTCCAGTCCTCCCCGCCCGTTGGCAAGTTGTCGTGAACTTGAGTGGCCGCAGAGTCTCCCTCCCAGATGGGGCCAGATACTTTGGCATTCGCAGATTCTTCACCGAGATTTTTGTCGCCGAGCATGACCTCATCGTGCGTCGCCGACTCGGAGTCGTCGCTAAAAATCTGAAGTTGAAGAAAGAATGATAGATAAAAATCGAGGATCAATTCTATTTCCAGCGCATACCTCTTGATGATAGCCCCGCCATTCTGAGTCTTCAGAAGAATCAGAATTATCCTCCTTATTCTCCTCAGGCTATAATATTATGTCAGTCGCGTTTTTTGACTTCGATATTGAAATGACACGTGCGTCCGAGTCCCACTCCCAGTCACCGCCGTTGGAGACCTAGACACGAATTTCGGTGAAGACGTTCCTTGTGGAATCTGAATAAAATGACTTACAGCCAACCGTTTGATGGAGTCCAGAATTTCAGTAATATTATCCGACTTGAGAAAGAGTCGTCCAGTTGATATTGCACCGACGCATTTGGATAGTGTACGAAGGTTGGCGCAGGCACGACAATCCCAGTGACTGAAAAGGGGTATATCCATCTCATCCCACTCTCCGGAGTGGAGTATCACATAGGCTGCGGCATATCGCTTCACGTACCGGTCTTCGATCTTGTCATTTTGACCATGTTCCAAGTCTCTGCGCTTCGTGGCTTCACAGAAATGCTCTACAGCGTGATTCACGCGCCACGGAAAAACATGAAGGTTCAACGGGGGCAGTGGTATTTCACAGGTCAAGATAGCCTGCAAGACAAGATTGGCCCCTGGTCTCCAACTCTGATTGTTTTTCCCATTTCGATCTTGATATTCTTGGCGCAGTATTTGGAGCATGTCGAACCATAACGTTGGCTCTATAGGACCTAAAGTATCTGCTCCTCCGCCTACGAGCCCGAACGTCGGCACAAGAGCTCCCAATTTAGAATTGATTGTATCCTCGACACGCTTCCAAGATGGATAGTCGTCTTTGTCTGACCAAATTTCAGGATTTTTGTACAGCTGGTAATGCAAGCCTAATATCCGCCTAGGCTTTTCGGGCCAGTGTTGAGCAAGGAACTCCTGGACCGGCTCCACATTCTTGGACAAAAAGAGCTCCGGTCGTCGAACGACAGCAAAAGCTATCGTTTCCTGGAAATCACTGAACCCCCGCCAGTTGAAGTTCAACAGATTGCTAGTCCGGTACATAGTGTCCCAGAGAGCAAGAAGATGCAGAGGTGGAATGTGATCGTCGACCGCCGCTTCGGACTGCAATTTTTGATATCTACAAAGATAGGTTATGTGTGTTAAAGTAGCCAAGCACGATCACACACAGCCGTGTACCACATAGCGAGCAACCATCTTCATCGTTGAAATGGTAACAGCCTTTGAGCTCGTGAAACAATGCAGCTCGCATCGTCACCCATGCACCAATGTCCGGCATCAGCTGGTAATCGTGCTGGTGACCGTCCTGCTCCATAACGCGTTGGAAGTCTGCCAGCGCAACATCATCGGTGACGATGGCATCGGATGGACGCTTTTTGGAGCGTAAAACCTCGCAAAACGTGTCTGCCCAAATAGTGATCGCGCGTCCCTGTACATCCCATACACCCCAGTCGGATGACTTCTGAACCGACCTCACAACGCTGGACAGCATCACTAGCCATATGATCGTGGCAATTCTCAGTTCCGGCGTTGTCTGTGAAGCTCGCTGAAGCAGTGCAGAAGACGGCGTTGGCAGCATTTGCCCATGCTTCAGTGGCAGCATTTGGGAGTCCCGGTCGAGTGACAGATAGTCCTCGTCTCCATCTTCGAAGATCCACAGTTTTTCGTGCTCCACGATGTCTTTGACCATACTAATGGTCAAAAAATTGGGCCCAAAAACATTGCGCCTGTGGGAAATTCCCATTGTTTTGTGTATCGTTGTAAAGATCAGAGAAACGCGCCGTTGGAATGCGTCGGTGTCAGGAGCCCCCTCAGCCCCCGAGATGTAGTCGGTGAACGAAGCAGGAGGGATAAAGCTCCGGGGGTCCTCGTCCATCATGTTGTGTCGCCTTGGTGGGTGATGAGAAGCAGGGTGTGAGCGTCCGATGGGAACGCTGGATTCCGTATACGTCGGAATTTCTAGGCAACGCGAGGCTGGACCCAAAAATATTTCTGACAGCTTTTTGGGCCACTGTCACACGGGCGCCTGGCGGAAGCCTCGCCTTCGGCAGGCGCCTGACTCGGATCGCAACATAGCAAATGCGTTGCACAGCGCACTCGAGTCCGTGTTCACGGTTCGAGACTTGTTCGAGACGCGAGATGGACGTAAACACTAGGTCACGGGTTGCCGGTTTGACCCGAGCGGAGTTTGAATCTCTTGAGAGTGAACGACCAATATTTTTCTTCCCACCAAGCGTAATTAAGGCCATGGTTGCTGTATGAAGTCCGGCCTTGAAATTGCGCCCTGGGATTTCCTTGTGATTCAATCGAATCATTCCCTTTCCTCAGCATCTCGAGCTCACCGCCGTCTCTTCTTGGAGACTCGGGAGATTTCAGCCCGCTTACAGCGTATTGTGGGGAATCTTTGTTAGCACCGGTATAGACTCGGATTTAAAATCGAATCGGAATATACTGATGAGCCGAGGAGCAGGTCCGAAATTGAACACCGGACAATTTTCTTTTTCGTACCTAGCAACTCGAAATCCAGACACAGTCCTGAACACAGTGACAGAACACTCTTTCGGTCGAACCGGGATCCGAGCCGCAGCTAAGCATTGAATTTTGAACGTTGCATGCATCATCGTTGACTCAGATGGTGCCGGTCAGCGCGTATTGCGTTCATTTTTCCTTTACCGTGTATTGATTCTCCAGTCAGTGTATGTTGACGGGCACTGAGCATAAGAGAAGACGATCGCTGGGCGAAACTTCGAGGCAGGATTGAATCCGGGTCCAAGACTTGATTCAAATTTCAGCACCAATCGATCCTACTTGCTAGTAGTTTGCTGAGGCTGAGACGGAGGCCTTGAAATCACAATCATCGACAAGCGAGCTGTTTGAAATAATCTGGAGACAACCTCAACTTGGAGCCGCCCGAGATGCCCGAGGCGCCTGGGAACCCCGCGGATAAGTGAGTACGCATCAGCGTAGAGCGCAAAGTCTCCTCTTTAAATTGTGTTGCTGTCTTGAATAAATACATGCCCATTTTGTTTCGGCTATAAACTCTTCGTTTCAGGGAAGTACGGCATCCATGTGGGCGTGCGTTTCGTTAGCGTTTTTCGTTTCTAGATGCATCGCGGCCGCAAGTACCGGGTAGGGATCAGCGTTTTGACCAATGGCGTTGGAATCTGGCGCCTGTAGGGTTTTGATCGCCTGATAAAAAATTAACTGAGTCGAGGTTGGGGGGGGGGGGGGGAATAGCGAAGGCAGTCCGAGTTACATGTATGAGAAATCCCTTGCAAAAAAAGCATGGATCGAGTCGGCATCCTTGGTACGCACTGCCATTGCTATAACATCCATGCATTGAAATGAAAATTTATGAAGGAAACGCAAGATGCGAAATCAACCTTATCAGAATCACCGGTGTGTCCAAATCTATACAAATAATATCAGTGCAGACGGTTGAGCGTCGGGAGGAAATCCTAACACTAGCGTTAGAGCCAAGACGGTGTGGAGGTCGGAAATAATGCACTTCGACACAACTTTACAAGACTTGGATTGCCAATTCAACCACAACCCCACACGAGTCCCGTCGGAGAACCGGAGGAATTTCAACCGCGGTTTGTGGAGCAGGCTGGTCGCTGTCGGACGCCACTATGAGCACCGGGGGAAAAGATGAGCGTCGGATCAAGAATGAGCGTCGGAGGTTAGCGCCAGGGAGAGGTTGGTGTGGGCGCCGGAAGCCAGTGTAAGCGGCGGCACGCAAGATGGCCGTCGGAGTGAAAAATGAGCGTCGAAGGCCAGGAGGAAAGCCAAGGATGGAGGCTACTAGCACAACCGTTGGGCATAAAAGATTTCCGGCGGGAGGAAAAACTATGGCCGTCGGGATCAAACCAAAAATGAGCGGAGGGGCGCTCCGTGTAGGGGGGGGGGGCTGTAAGCGTTCTAAGAACAGATAGCCGTCGGGAGATAAAAATATGGCCGCCGGAGGCTGGTATGAACATTGGAGGCTTCTAGATTCCAATTTGAGAGTACGAAATTATCCGTCGAGTGCGGATATTGCCGCCGCTGGTTTGAACTTGGCAGTTCTTTTCCCTGTGCTCAAAGGATTCAGAAATCACGAAATCATCAAAGCTGGCAGATGATTCGGGCCAGCTGCTATTTCCCGCCTCAGAAACCCACCTCGCCTCAGAAACCCCAAAATTACATCGGATCCACCACGGAATAAAGGCGCTGCAGCCTTCAGGGGTTTAAACAGCAACCCCAATTCCAACCTCCCCGACGTCGGCCTACTACCTCCTACTGTCTACCTTCCTCCGCTATTGCGGGAGTATCGTCAGGGGCAGTGTGACTGTGGCCGCAGGAAGTTTTGCGCTGCGACGCTAAGCAGACAGTGCAACCGGGCAAGCGAGGCCGCGCAAGGCGACCGCGCAACCGGTCAAGCGATGCCATATCGGCTGCGTGTAGTGTCGCCGCCCCTGCGGTGGGCACATTTGCCCGCCTGCTGCGGTACGCAATCTTCGTTGACTACGCTTTGGCGAGCTTTGACGACTGTTGCTCGACTGCGCTTTGACCTGGTTGGAAGTCAGAAGTAGGAAACGAACCGGTCCGTCCGCGCATGTGATAATTGAGTCCTCGATTGAGGGAAGAGACCACAGTCTAATCAGATATGTGCCCTTGAGATGAAATGAAATGCGTTCATAAACGTTGAATGAATGAAATGAGGTGATTTAAGATTTTTGGGGTGATTTAGGATTTGGGGACACGTTCGCCCCTAGGCCTGTCCTAAAAATAAGAAAATTAAAACAGACAGGAGTGATTCGAAGAAGGAAAATTAAGAGGTGGTTCGTTTTTGTTGTTCGATGATACAGGACGTATGATTACATGCAATAATAATGTGGCACACAACGAAACGGATCGTCAACCGGCCTACAGTTGATTAATATTCCTACTGGCTCATTCCGCCCGTCGTCAACTTTCAAGTTGAAGTTCGACGCCGACGTGAGCACGCCTGCACGACGAAATTTATCTACGCGCGTTCCAGTTGAAACATCGACCTTCACACGAATTTATCTACCTACGCGCATTCACGGCACAGTCCCAACACCGACATCAACGTCGACATCGGGACTCGTCCAGCGCCGGATTCAGATGCATATCAACTTCCACTTTACATTGCATCCATCAACCTGAATCAATCTCTTCGGCTCGCTTGCCATCGATACCCCTCAGCCCACTTGCCTACTAGGGTAGACCACACGCTCGTTCGTTTGGATCCTTTCTGGAGTCTGGACCTGAGCCTGGATTTCGACCAGCTTCCCCCGGCTCAGGAGGACGCGAGTGGAGGAGGAGGAGATAGGGGTAGATTTTAATTTGATGCGCCGTTCGGCACGGGGCTCGGCTCGACTTCCGACTTCCGCGTATGTCGGAGCTTGTTGTTCCTTGCCATCCGACTTTTTCCGTGTGGCACCCATTCGCCCGCGCTCGTCGTACCGAAGCCACCAACCACCAACCACGGCATCCAATCGCACCCTGCGTGGAGATCGGATCTTTCCTGGTCTTCAGAATCAACTCGAAGCTCCGAGTTCTTCCTCCAGGGTCGCTCGCTTGTCAATGTAGAACCAACTACACAATCGCGCCCGCCATCCAATTACCCAAATACCTGACTACCCTCCGGGCTGGACGGGCCCATCTGTGGGCATTCTACTATCCCCGTCGCCTACGCGTATTTCCACTATCTCGTATGTGGATTTTTCCTATCCTTCTAATCGTTTTTTTTTAGGCGGTCGCTGATGCTATCCCGCGAATTATTTAAGATTGGTTGAACGGGCGGCGGGCGTTGGTGGTCAGTGCGTGATGTGTTCCCGTGATCCTGACTCAGTCTCTCATCCAGCAGGTCACTCACTGAGCTCACTCGCTCACAAAGCCCGGGATACCCGGCGATGGTCTTACCAACCAACGCTTTACCAGACTCCAACGCGGGATTTACCAAACAGCTAGTTCTTAACAAATGGTTCGCGAATACTTGCGTTGGCTCGGAATCGACTGTCTGACTCGGAATCGATTATAACGTTGGGTCGGGATGGACGCACGATATCGGCAATGTGCATTGACTCTGAATCGACCTGGAATTGACTCGCAAATAATACTCGCAAATATTTGCTGACTCGCAATATAGGGACTCGACGCGGGATATTCACGCTACGCTGACTCGGACTCGGATATGTGGGAATACTCGCTGGGCGCGTCAAGGAATCCGCCCGCAAAGTTTCCCTGACTCGGAACAAAAAAAATGCACCACTGCTCAAAAAAACCACACAGGTACTCTCACCCCAAAAAACACACATCGTTGTGGAAATCCAAATACTCGCTGAACTCTCTGGCTCTTTGACTCGGACTTACGGACTACTCTGGGAACACTCGCTGGGCTTGGACGCGTACCTGTACTTGCGCAGCATACTCCCTGGGCGCGTCCTGTCACCTATTGTTCCAATTTGGGACCGGCCGAATATCCCGGTAGGTAGGTAGGGATGTCGGAGAATGGTGCGTGATTTGACCCGATATCATTACAATTATGCAGGATGCGTGATCCTGACTCAGTCTCTCAGCAGGTCACTCGCTAGCTCACAAAGCCCGGGATATCCGGCGATGGTCTTACCAACGCGTAGACTTTTACCAGGTGGTTCGCGAACAGGGCTTGCGCTGGCTCGGAATGGATTCACTGGGCGCGCAGTACTCGCAAATGACTCACCCACTCGCAAGACTTACTGACTCGGAATCGACGCGGATCGACTTGCAACACTCGCTGACTCGCAAAAATGGCTGGCTCTTTGACTTGTATGAGCGGGGAAATCCATGCCGGAATGCAGGCGAATTATTGCGCTTTCTCTCTCAGACTCGGACATGCGGGACACACTGGGAATACTCTGGGTCGATGGACGCGTCCCTGATTCAGAACTGACTCGCAAGACTTACACTGACTCAGATGCACGGGAAAATCCACGCGCCGGACTACTTGCGGTGTCTCGGACCGGACTTGTGGGAGACTCTGGGAATGGGAATACTCTGGGTCGTTGGACGCGTACCTGGCGCGGAATTGACCCGCAAATACTCGCTGGACTCGCTGATCCTCTGGCTCGGACTCGACGCAGAATCCAGGCGGAATCCGCGCGCTACTTCGCACTCAGACTTGCGGACTACTCTGGGAACACTCGCTGCCAGCGAATGCGCACTACTCGACGCGGACGCGTACCTGTCCTTGCGCACAATACTCGCTAGACGCGTCAAGGACTCGGATGCACCGAACAACACATAAATCCGGGAAGACATTTCCCTCACGCAATACTAGGCCTGGGTCTTTATTTATATTCCATTCCATTGCATTGCACCCGCCTACCAACGCTTCTACCTACCTTCCTACCAGACCCAACGCCACCGACGATCTACTCGCTCTATAGTACCTGCCGTCGGGCAACACCACATACATATATAGTAGTAAATATACGGTACGTCCACCCATGACAATTCTGAATTTGTGGCCCACCCAATCAATATTACTTAACCCTAATCAGGCTGCCGTCAAATTAATCTCTCCCGCGCACCTTTCATTAGACGTCTGCCTCGTTTGTTTCTGCCACCCACACCCCACACCCCACATGCACCCGTCAAATATATCATCATCATCGGTGGCATCCGCGTATGTGTCAATGGACAGTTCACGCTCATCACTGGCAGGACTCCACAAACTGTACGCGCTCGAAACGTTCAAGGTGCCGTGGAAGCGTGAAGGCGGCCCCGATTAAATGCGCAATGCACCCTTGGGTTAGATGTACTGTACAGTATACAGTCTAGCGGCTGATGCGCCCTTGAAAACACATATTGATATTGCGCCCTTGACTAGTGCTGGATGCGGGCAAATGCTGCCGAATCGTCGGGATGCATACTCAAAGCCTCATTCATAGAGATAGCCATGGGCTAGAATGTTCCGCGCCGACTTATGAGTTCTAGTCGCATTCTAGATCATCAACTGCCTCGGAGGCGGATTCGCGGTTCTAAGTACCAGCGTCGCGGGTAGCTACCTACTAGGAGGACCCGAATACGCCTACTAGTACCAGAAGCTCTCTCTATATAGTATTTACATCTACATCTACATCAGAATCCTGCATACCGAATAACGAGGATTCGAGTCTAGGAGCTAGCCTGCCTGCCTGCTATTCTATTCGCCTCTGCTCCCTCGCCTCGCCCGCGAGCTGGTCATACCTATGTATGATCTCTCGGCATCTGGTCTTCGTGGACTCGCAGTGTGAGTCGTCTCTGCTTTCTGTATCTTGCCGGGTTGTTGATTTCGTGCGGTATTCGCATGGTAGTCTTCGACGTGTCCACGATACACTTGCCGACGACCATCGTGCTCATTTGAAGATGCCCTTTACCTATGTCCGCGTGGCATTTTCTTTGTACAAGCGCGTTCGGCGGTGCAAGCACAATGTCGAGATGCTCTGCCAGGAACTAGATGCCAAGGTAAGATTTTTCAACGTCGCATTCTCGTATATGTTTTCTGAAGATGCCGGGTAGATTAGACGATTTGATGATGTGAACCAGGGTTCGAACGCGCATCGACTTCATGACGAAGAAGCAGCCTGCAGTCGAGACTGGCTCGATGCTGTTCTAACAGCATTGTCCGACAACTAGGTGAGTAAAGACTTTTACTTCGACGTCAAGAATGTCTGACTAAAAATATTCTCGCGAGATATTCTTGCCAACCAAAGGAAATAAATAACCAAGTCTCGCTCACCTAGTGGTGGGCCGGACTTGGAAGTGCCATGTGCTCGTTGCTATCTGCTTCAATACTTAATAAGGACCCTTTCAAGTTCAAATTATCCGAACCTTTATTTTCCGAGATCGAGTTTCTCGTAGATCATGTTGCTGATTAAATTCGATTTTTTCTGCCCTTTAACGAAGCTCATATAAAACTGCTCTCTCATACCTTTTTTCACACATCTCAATGTGGCATTCGGGTGCAGACACACTGATAACTGAGTCGTAGAGAGAGGACCAACAATCTCTTATAACTCAATCAACAGTGCCACACGAGTCAATGATTTGTTTCCCTCATGGATACATATATACATATTCGGGAACGACATTATTGTCTGGAAGAAACACAACTATTTCGAAAATTTCATGACACCCTGCATAGCCAAGAAAGCCTTCGGCTTCTTTCTCGTCTCGGCCGCCTTGCCCTTCTTCGACGCTCGTAGGGCCCCTTCAGTGTCACCCTCTGTGTTGGGTTCTCTCGGCTGCACGCAAGGAACAATGCTTATTTGTGATCCTCCCGCCAGCGGTCGGAAGTTGATCTGACTAGCTTTCATCACTTCATAAAGTTCCCCAATATGCTCCGCATGGAATCCCAAGATGCCTTTGTACACTTTGCTGTACGACCCAGGCGCGGGGACGCCCATCGGCCACCCAGCAAGCTCCAAGCCATGTTGCGCAAGTACCTGGTTCATATTTTTCCAGGGAAGCTGGGAACCCCCATGTTGGTCATATGGAGATGTATGTTATGCTTTTCTGTGTACACCTTATTTAATAGGATAACTTTGAGGTGTCAACAGACCACTTACCGAGAAAAGTGAGGAAATCACATTGTTCGTTGTGTTGGGCCTTCGCGGACTCATTTTTCTTATAGTTTGTCATGATTTGAGCCAATCTAATCGCGTCAATGCCTATCTTAGCGCCTGCACACTAGCGCCAGAAGATAAGACAAGGTCGCGAAGAAGGATGACATCAGAGATGACGTAGGACTTATTTATAGAAAGAAGGAACGAGAACCTTGCAGAACAATGGGACATGCTGTTATGCGACGGTTCACACATTTAGTTAATAGTTATTGACAGGCACAGTTAAAACATGTGTCTACAGGCTATTGTAGTATATATTTATATTGTACTTCACACGGTACGAAGAACAGTATAAGTAGAGTAGTTATTCACCTGTAGTAGTTAACCTTTTATTCCATCATCTTTTGAAACACACTTGCACTACCCAATCCCTATCATTAGGGATACTTCATACGTCCTACACCTTCAAAGGGCTCATCAACAAGCTCAAAATGATGTTCAAAGACCAGAACGTCCGACGGGCAGCACACATGCACCTCACCACCACGAGGCAGGGGAAGTCCAAGTTAACAGACTTCATACAGGCATTCGAACTGAATGCAGAGGAAGCGGGGTACAGCCCCAATGAAGAAGAAACCCCCCGCAATATCTTTCTCATGAATACCCTGGAGAACCTCATAGATGATGACGTCTGGGACCTGCTATACGCTGGAATTGAAGTCCCTGAAGACTACCAGGGACTGAAGCGCCGACTGACAATCATCAGTGGCATCATGGAGCGGAAGAAGCTCTGGGCGGCTCAGCAGAGCCGAATGTTCTGGGTGCCAGCCAAGGCCCCCAACCACCCCATTGCACCACCAGCAACGCTTTGCCGATACCCAGGGACTGCACCAAATTTGGCGAAGAATATTGGGGCCGGCAAGACTGCCCCTATGGATGTGGACAGGGCGAAGACGAAAGCCATGCCTTTTCTATGTTACAACTGTGGCAGGGAGGGCCACATGAAACGGGAGTGCCTGGAGCCTCCCAAAAAGAAATTTAATATCCGGTCGATCAAGGTCGAGGACTATACACAGGACGACCTGCAGGCTCTCGCAGCCATGCTCCACAAGAAGGGTTTTTAAAGGGACCTCCGCTTGTGGCCTGCCCCTGGTTACGAAATACAGACACTTCATGGACTTAAGTAATGTAGATACCGTGGACACTGTAGCGGAAGATATTTATACAGAACAAAATGCTAGTTTACGAAAGAACATATATGATTTCCTAGTAGCTCGCATAGAAAAAGAAGAAAAAAAGAAAAAAAAAACACATCATGGAGAACCAGAATAGGAAACATAATTTCTAGCCTGGAAGAGCAATGTGAAGCAGGATCCAAAAATATTTTTGACAACTTTTTGGCCCACTGTCACACAAGTGCCTGGTGGAAGCCTCGCCTCCGGCAGGCGCCTGACTTGGATTGTGATATAGCAAATGCACTGCACAGCTTACTTTAGTCTATGTTTACTGTTTGAGACGCCACGCAATGAATCGGATGGTAAGCACTAGGTCACGGGTTGCCGGTTTGACCCGAATGGAGTTTGAATCTCTTGAGTGAACAACCAATATTTTTGTCCCTCACCAAACATAATTAAGGCCATGGTTTTATGCTGTATGAAGTCCGGCCTTGAAATTGCGCTCTGGGATTTCCTTGTGATTCAATCGAATCATTTCCTTTCCTCAGCGTCTCGAGCTCACCGCCATCTCCTCTTGAAGACTCGGGAGATTTCGACCCGCTTACAGCGTATTGTGGGGACCGGTATAGATTTTAAATCGAATCAGACTATACTGATGAGTCGAGGAGCAGGTCCAAAATTGAACACCGCACAAATTTCTTTTTCGTACCTAGCAACTCGAAATCCAGACACAGTCCTGAACACAGTGACAGAACACTCTTTCGGTCGAACCGGGATCCGAGCCACAGCTAAGCACTGAATTTTGAATGTTGCATGCATCACCGTTGACTCAGATGGTGCCAGTCAGCGCGCGTTGCATTCATTTTTCCTTTACTGTGTATTGATTCTCCAGTCAGCGTATGTTGGCATTTTTGACGGGCACTGAGCATAAGAGAAGACGATCGCTGGGCGAAACTTCGAGGCAGGGTTTATGTTGGTGATTTAGCCGAAGCAGTTAAGCTTGACACTTGCGCTGTTAGGCGACTGGGTAAAAACTCGTAAGGAGCCTACAGCTACCTACTACATCTTATATACCTATTAGCTATTTTACTAGAATATTCTACTGGTTTCTGAGTCCTTCAACTGCTGAGCAAGAAAGCTCGGGCTGACTGATGTCGGCCGATCGCACCACTAATTATAGATGCGCCATCAATCTCCAACACTCCTCCTCGAGCTGCCGACATCAATATGCTATGTCGTCGATATCGTCGTCTTCTTCGCGAGCAAGATTGGCATTGCCCCCTGGGTCATTGTTGGGACATCTGTTGCTCATGTGTCCTTTGCCTCCGCAGGTCCAACATTCAACTTTTGAACTGCTGACTTTGCCCTTGCCCTTGTGCAGTGGACAATTATCTTTCCGATGTCCTGTCCGCTGGCAATCTGAGCAAACTTCGCGTGCTGCAAATGACGTGTTGCTCTCCTCCTTCAACTTCTCTCGGGCCGGTTCCTGCCGTGATTCCTCGTTAATCAAACGAGCGATAACTCCATCGACCGTGAGATCTTCCGGCGCGGTTGCGTCTAGCGAAACGATGAGACTGTCGTAGCTGTCGGGGAGTCCCTGGGTGAGTACGAGAATGACTTCTTCATCCGAAATTATTGATCCCAAGTCTGTGAGTTTCCCTGCTAGTTCCTGCACCTGATTAATGTAGGACTGCATCGTCTGCTCCTCCTGTTTCTCCATGGCGTGGAAACGTCGGCGTAACGTCATTCGGGTAGCGAATCCGCGGGATTTGTGAACCGTTTCGAGCTTGGTCCAGATTTTGGCGGGGTCATCCATCTTTGTATGGATCAACTGAGAATCCTCCACCTTCAAGACAATCTCTGCCTTGGCCAACCTCTTCCTCTTCTCCCATTTCTTCATTGCCGTGGATCCTGGGGCAGCTGCTGGCGGCTGTGCTGATCCGTCAACCAAATCCCATAAATCCATCTTCTCCAACAACATCTCCATGCGGTACGCCCACATGCCATAATTGCCGGAATCGTTCAACCTGTCAAATTTATCTGAACCCATAATAGATCACTGCGGGCTTTATCCCAAAGCGTGACTTCAAATATTGCGGGGGTTGCGGGCCTATCCGAGGCGCGACTTCAATTGCGGATCTCAACCGAGATGTGACTTCACTGCGGGCCAAACCTGGCGCGACTTCACTGCGGGCCGAACACGGCGCGACTTCACTGCGGATCTCTCGACCGAGATGCGACTTCGATGCGGGTCTCCTCCTGAGACGCGACTTCGGGTGCGGGCTTCTACAAGCGCGGCTTCGGGTGCGTGTCTCCTGGAACCGAGACGCGGTGGGAAAGTGTAAGCTGACGAGTTTTGTTGGTGATTTAGCCGAAGCAGTTAAGCTTGACACTTGCGCTGTTAGGCGACTGGGTAAAAACTCGTAAGGAGCCTACAGCTACCTACTACATCTTATATACCTATTAGCTATTTTCTAGAATATTCTACTGGTTTCTGAGTCCTTCAACTGCTGAGCAAGAAAGCTCGGGCTGACTGATGTCGGCCGATCGCACCACTAATTATAGATGCGCCATCAATCTCCAACAGTTTAATCCGAGTCCAAGGCTTGATTCAAATTTCAGCACTAATTGACCGTACTTGCCAGTAGTTTGCTGAGGCTGAGACAGAGGCCTTGAAATTGCAAACATCGATGAGCAGGCTGTTTGAAATAACCTGGAGACAACCTCACCTTGGAGCCGCCCGAGATACCTGAGGCGCCTTAGAACCGTGGGGAGAAGTGAGTACACATCAGCGTAGAGCGCAAAGTCTTATCTTTAAATTGTTGCTGGCTTGAATATAACTTGTGACACTGTTTTGTTTTGATTATGAACTCCTCATTTCAAGGAAGTAAGGCATCCCACTTCTGTCAATGCACGTGTGGGCGTGTGTTTCGTTTGCGGTTTTCGTTTCTAGATGCATCGTGGTTGCGGGTACCAGGTAGGGATCAGCATTTTGAGATTCCAATGGCATTGGATTCTGGCCTTAAATCTAGCATCTGTAGGGTTTTGATCGCCTAATAAAAATTTGGGCTGGGGGAAAAATAGTGGAGACAATCCGAGTGCATGCGGAAGAAATCCCTGCCTAGGGCCGGAATACCTGGAAAAATAAGGTCGGCATCTACGACCTAAAGTAATCCCTTGGTACGGCCATTGCTATGACATCCTTGCATTGAAATGAAAATTTACGAAGGAGACGCAAGATGCAAAATCAACCTTATCAGAATCACCGATGTTTCCAAATCTATAAATAATATCAGTGCAGACGGTTGAGCGTTGGGAGGAAATCCTAACACTAGTTGGAGCCAATACGGTGTGAAGGTCGGAAATAATGCACTTTGACTTCAGCGCGTCCACAACTTTACAAGTTTTGGATTGCCAATTCAACCACACCCCTACACGAGTCCGTCGGAGAACTGGAGGAATTTCAACCGCGGTTCGTGGAGTAGGCCAGTCACCGGTGGGCGCCACTATGAGCACCGGGGGAAAGTATGAGCATCGGAGGTTAGCCCAGAAAGAGGCTGGTGTGGGCGCCGGAAGCCGGTGCCAGCGGCGGCACGCAAGATGGCCGTCGGAGTGAAAAATGAGCGTCGGAGGCCAGGTGGAAAAACAAGGAGGGAGGCTACTAGCATAAGCGTTGGGCATAAAAGAATGCCGTCGGGAAAGGAAACTATGGTCGTCGGGATCAAACCAAAAATGAGCGTCGGGGGCTCCCAGTGCAAGGGTTCTGAGAAAATATGGCCGTCGGGAGATAAGAATATGGCCATCAGAGGCTGGTATGGACATCATACTCCAGTTTGAGAGTACGAAATTATCCGTCGAGTGCTGAAATCACCGCCACTGGTTTGAACGTTGCAGTTCTGCGAATCTGTGTGAAAAGGATTCAGAAATCACGAAATCACTAAACAACGCTGCTGGCAGATAACCTGCCACTCCCCGTCGATGGAAACCCACTCGCGCCAAAAAAGCCCTCCCCACCGCCACCGGACAAACGCGCTGCAGTCTTCAGAGGCAACCGTAACCCCAATTCCAACCTCCCGACGTCGGCCTGTCTCCCACTGTCTACCTTCCTCCGCTATCGCGGGATTATCGTCAGGGGCAGTGCGACAGGAAGCTTTGCGCTGCGACGCTAAGCAGACCGCGCATCCGGGCAAGCGAGGCCGCGCAAGGCGACCGCGCAACCGGTCAAGCGACGCCATATCGGCTGCGTGTAGTGTCGCCCCCGCTGCGGTGGGCACATTTGCCCGCCTGCTGCGGTACGCAATCCTCGTTGACTACGCTTTGGCGACTGTTGCTCGACTGCGTTTTGACCTGGTTGGAAGTCGGAAGTAGGAAACGAACCGGTCCATCCGCGCATGTGATAATTGAGACCACAATCTAATCTAATCAGATATGTGCCCTTGAGATGAAATGAAATGCGTTCATGAACGTTGAATGAATGACATGAGGTGATTTAAGATTTTTGGGGTGATTTAGGATTTGGGGGCACGTTCGCTCCTCTCCTTTCTCAAAATAAAGAAATTAAAACAGACAGGAGGGATTGGAAGAAGAAAGAAACCCGTTTTTGTCGTTCGATGATACAGGGCGCATAATAATAATGTGATTAGACCACACACAACGAAACGGGATCGCCAACCGGCTTACAGTTGATTTATATTCCCACTTGCCGAATCGTGAATTCGTTCCTTCAACTTTCAACAAATTCAAGTTCGAAGACGACGTGAGCATGCGTGCAAGGAATTTTATCTATGATACGCGTTCAAGTTGAAACGAATTTATCTACGCGGTCACGAATTTATCTACCTACGCGCGTTCACGGCGCAGTCCCACCACCGACATCGACGTCAACACCGGGACTCGCTCAACGCCGGATTCAGATGCATATCAACTTCCACTTTACATTGCGTCCATCAACCTGAATCAATCTCTTCGGCTCGCTTGCCATCGATACCCCTCAGCCCACTTGCCTAGGTAGACCACTCCCTCGTTCGTTTGGATCCTTTCTGGAGTCTGGCCTGAGCCTGGATTTCGATCACACGACTTGCCCCCGGCTCAGGAGGACGCGCGTGGAGGAGGAAGAAATAGGGGTAGATTTTAATTTGATGCGCCGTTCGGTACGGGGCTCGGGCCGACTTCCGACTTCCGTGTATGTCGGAGCTCGTTGTTCCTTGCCATCCGACTTTTTCCGTGTGGCACCCATTCGTCCGCGCTCGTCATACCGAAGCCACCAACCACCAACCACGGCACCCAGCGTGGGGATCGGATCTTTCCTGGTCTTCAGAATCAACTCGAAGCTCCGAGTTCTTCCTCCAGGGTCGCTCGCTTGTCAATGTAGAACCAACTACACAATCGCGCCCGCCATCCAATTACCCAAATACCTAACTACCCTCCGGGCTGGACGGGCTCGAGGGCGCTGCACTGCATCCGCCTCAACCTATCACATCAGGAAATCAGGAAATCAAAGGAAATTCAAGTTTTTTGCCATCTGATCTGCGCGCTATGTCCGCCCGCTATGATCCCCGTCCCAACTGTGGGCGTTCTACTATCCCCGTCGCTACGGCCTTTTTCCACTATCTCCCGTATGTGGATTTTTCCTATCCTTCTAATCGGGAGGCGATCCTTCTAATCGTTTTTTTTAGCTGGTCGCTGATGCTGTCCCGCGAATTATTTAAGATTGGTTGGACGGGCGGCGGGCGCTGGTGGTCCCTGCATGATGTGTTCCCGTGATCCTGACTCAGTCTCTCATCCAGCAGGTCACTCACCGAGCTCACTCGCTCACAAAGCCCGGGATACCCGGCGATGGTCTTACCAACCAACGCTTTACCAGACGCCAACGCGGGATTTACCAAACAGCTAGTTCTTACCAAATGGTTCGCGAATACTTGCGCTGGCTCGGAATTGACTATCTGACTCGGAATCGATTATAACGTTGGGTCGGGATGGACGCGCGATATCGGCAATGTGCATTGACTCGGAATCGACCTGGAATTGACTCGCAAATAATACTCGCAAATATTTGCTGACTCGCAATATAAGGACTCGACGCGGAATATTCACGCTACGCTGACTCGGACTCGGACGTGCGGGAGACTCTGGGAACACTCGCTGGACGCGTCAATGAATCGGCCCGCCACTCGCTGGCTCCGAATTGACTCGCTGACTCTTTGACTCGGATACTCGCTGGCTCTCTGGCTCGATTCGACGCAGAATTCAGGCAGAATACGTGCGGTGTCTCGGACTCGGGCTCCCGGACTACTCAGGGAATACTCGCTGCCAACGAATGCGCATTACTCGACGCGGACGCGTAGCTGTACTTGCGCAGCATACTCCCTGGGCGCGTCCTGTCACCTGTTGTTCCAATTTGGGACCGGCCGAATATCCCGGTAGGCAGGCTAAGGTAGGTAGGGAATGTCGGAGAATGGTCCATGATTTGACCCGATATCATTATAATTATGCAGGATGCGTGATCCTGACTCAGTCTCTCAGCAGGTCACTCGCTAGCTCACAAAGCCCGGGATATCCGGCGATGGTCTTACCAACGCGTAGACTTTTACCAAGTGGTTCGCGAACAGGGCTTGCGCTGGCTCGGAATGGATTCACTGGGCGCGCAGTACTTGTAAATGAGTCATCCTTTCGCAAGACTTACCGACGCGGAATCGACTTGCAACACTCGCCGACTCGCAATGATGGCTGACTCGCAATAAAGGCTGGCTCTTTGACTTGTATGAACGGAAAAATCCACGCCGGAATGCGAGCGAGATACCTGCGGTGTCTCGAACTCGGACGTGCGGGACACACTGGGAATACGCTGGGTCGTTGGACGCGTCCCTGACTCGGAATCGACTCGCAAGACTTACACTGACTTACACTGACTCGGACTCAACGCAGAATCCAGGCAGACTACCTATGATGTCTCGGACTCGGACGTGCGGGATACGCTGGGAATACTCGCTGGAGGAATGAGCGCGACAAAGTTTCCCTGACTCGGAACTTTTGACTCGCACTACTCGCAAACACTCGCTGACTCTTCGACTCGGCCTCGACGCAGAATCCAGGCGGACTACTTGCGCTGTCTCAGACTCGGACTGGCAGGACACACTGGGAAATTGGAATACTCTGGGCTGTTGGACGCGTCCCTGACTCGGAATCGACTCGCAAGACTTACACTGACTCGGAGGGACTCAATCTACGCGCTGGACTACCTGCGGTGTCTCGGACCGGACTTGCGGGACACTCTGGGAATACTCGCTGGAGGAATGAGCGCGACAAAAGTTTCCCTGACTCGCAATACTTGTTGCCTCGCTAACACTCGCTGACTCTTCGACTCGGCCTCGACGCAGAACCCAGGCGGAATCCGCGCGCTGCTTCGCACTCGGACTTGCGGACTACTCACGGAACACCCGCTGCCAATGAATGCGCACTACTCGACGCGTCCGCGTACCTATACCTGCGCAGAACACTCGCTGGGCGCGTCAGACGCGGACGCGCTGAAAAACGCGTAAATTCGGAATATCAAGATTCAAGACGCGCAATACCTGTAAAAGACGTGCATAATTTCCCTCACGCAATACTAGGCCTGGGTCTTTAGCTTTACATTCCATCCCATTCCATCCCATTGCACCCGCCTACCAACGCTCCTACCAGTGCCACCCAACGCCACCGACGATCTACTCGCTCTACCTGCCGCCGTCGGGCAACACCACATACATCCCAATCCTGGATTTATAGCCCAATCAGTATTAACCCAAATCCGTCCTTCACTCTTTGCCGTCAAATCAATCAAACCCCCTCCCGTACTTATTTGACATCACCCCCACATGCGCATGCAGCGTTCATTTCATTAGACGTGCGCTAGCGCGAAACGAAACGTGGGCGCTACTTATTGGTATATGCAGGCTTGAACGCTAATACTAATACTCGAAACAGACAAACGGGCCCGGGCCCGGGTTAAATGCGCGCCCTTGATGCGCCCTTGCCCTTGACTAGTCCGAGTCCTGGATGCGGGCATATGGCATGTGCCATATGGGCTGCCGCGCAAACTGCCGGGCACGCATCATGCTCGAGGACCCGTAGCGGGAGCGCTGTCCGACGAGGAATCGCGTTCTGGCAGCGTCGCTGCCGTCACGCCTGAGGGACACGTTATCACGGACATTCTTCTATGTTCTTCTAGTCCTGCGTACTGTACGTATGCACGTACAGTAATGATGCCTCGCAATGGACGCGAATACGAACAACTGCGCCTGGGATGGTAACTGCCGCGGTGGAGACAGCAAGTGGTCCGAGTCCGCGTTGGAGTCCTGGGCACTGGCAGGACCGAATAGAGATGCATATGATTCGCGGCTAGGAGGACTCGGAGCAGGACCGAACAGGTGGGATTCGCAGATTCGCAGCTATGCCTAGGAGGCCTGAGGACCGAATACGGGCAGAGAGAGGTGTTCGACAGCGCACCGTTGGCGAGAAATGCGAGAAACCCGAATAAAGACGGGTCGCGGCTGCACACGCGCTCAAGCCTGAGACGAATAAAGACGATTCGCGGCTAGGAGCTTATTCTGCTATGCCACCTCACCTCGCCTTATTTGTCGAATTCACACCGAGTAGGATTCAGATTCACACCAAAGAAGTATGTTCCAAATTCTCTTCCATTCCAATGATTCCTAACGAGTGTACGATATACGATATACGATAATAGTGAACTATATAGCTGTAGATAGATAAGTAGACGATAATGCAATATGTGCAGGGAGCGGTGACTGCGATCCGAATGAGGCAAAGGATAGATAATGCAAGGATGCAGATTGCAGATTGGATGAAGGATGAATGAACGAGATGTGGGCATATGATATGCGGGATGCAGATTGAGATTGCGAGTGCGAAGAGACGAATCCGGGATAATGAGGATGAGAATGGAGCGCAGACGTGCACTACGTCTTGCGCGGGCGGCCCCCAGAGGAAGAGGGCGGCGCTGGGTCGAAAGGCGCTGAGGCGGATCGAGGCGGGGTACTATGTATACAGAGCCGAGTCGAGGTAAGCGCCTAGACCCCCATATGGAGCGCGTACCGCCCACTCGCGTGCGCGTGCTGGCGCGGGAGCGGGAACGCGCGCAGGAGGTCGTGGAAGCGGCCGCCCTTCGCGGACGAGGGGAGGGCGTCGACGTCCATCGGCACGTCCACGTCTTTCGGGTTCGGGTTCCGCGAGGCGGGGGAGGAGTAGGAGCGGTGCGCCTGGTCGGGCGTGCGCGGGGAGAGGCTCGCGAGGCTGCTCTCGGGGCTGCTCGGCTCGAGCTCGGGCATGTCGGCGCTGCTCTTGCGCGCGTGGCGCGGGAACACAGAGGCGGGCGCAGCGAGGCCCGCGGCACCGGCGGCGCACAGGCCGGCGTGGTGCGCGACGAGGTCGCCCTCGCAGACGCCGAGCTCCCAGCCCAGGACGTCGAGGAACTCGCGCTCGATGCGGCCGACGTCGCGCTTGCCGAAGACGCCGGTGCAGAGGGCCCAGTGGACGTTCTTGAGGGTGGAGTCGTTGGTGTACTTTGCGGCGACGATGAGGGCGCCGAGGAAGACGCGCTCGAGGGCCCACTCGGGGGTGGAGATGGCGAGGTGGGGGCGCGCGCGGGCGGTGTAGACGAGGGCGGTGAGGACGGTGGCGGGGGTGCACTCGGCGCGGGAGAGGACGGTGGAGACGAATGCGGCGAATTTGGGGTGGCGGAGGCGGGCGGAGGCCATGCCGGGGCGAGTGAGGGTGCGCCGGGGGGAAGAGGAGGAGGTACGGCCGAGGGCGTAGTCGACGGTTTCGGAGACGCAGTCGACTATGTAGTCTGTGGCAGGTGAGCGGGTTGGCCAAGGTACAAAGGAGAAGACTAACCGATGACATTCTCGTCAAGCTCGATATCAATAAGCTGGAGAAGGGCAGGGGAGTGCGATGCGGGGTCGACGAGGGACGCGGCGTGCACTGGCGAGCTGCGCCTGCTGGATGTGTCCGGGCTGCTCCAGCCACTGGAACTCGAAGAGCTGGAAGAAGAAGAAGAGGAGGCCGGCGAGCTGAACATGTTGTGTGGAGGGCGGTCTGTGCAGTTTCTGCGCTGTGCATGGTCCGTTTATATACGCCAGCACCCGGCATCGGTAATGCAATTGTCGTCGTGAAAACCGGGGATTCATTTCGACGGATTGGGAACTCTTTGATGTGTCCGCATCCGGAACCGAGCCGGTTCGCGCGGCCAATCGAGATCTGGTGCGCTGCTAAAATCCGCGTGCGTCCGTCAAGCTGAGCCGAGCCGGTCTTGTTGGCAAGTGTTACTGTCAGTACGCTGATGCCGCCCAGCGTCGTGGCCGCAGTATACACCTGCGCAGGCGTGTAAAGTAGGAGGGCGACGACACACGCATGCAACATACACGCAGGACAGGGCAAGGGGCAAGTAGGGCCGACTCATACCCGGGTACGCAGCGCCTTCGCTTGCTGCGCGACGTCCGTCGAACGCGCGCTCCTACTCACCGACATCCAACCTCCGACCCCAGCCCCACCCAAGCCTGCCCCCTCCTGCCATTGTCCTCGAAGCGGGTGATGCCCATCATTGCCACCCATCACCCCGATTCGGATATCGACGCTCCGTTGCGTTGCATTCGGGCGCCGTTGCAGCCTTGCAGACGCCGATTCGGTCGCAGCCATCAAATCACCCCCCGTCAACCTCGAATTATTAGTTGTCTGCGCTGTAGGCACTGACATTAACAATTTAACAATGCAAATGCAATCTGTTACCGCCATATGCATGTGCGTCTGCGCGCGTATGAACGATGAAAGGGTGAAGGGCGACGAAATCGAATCTGTTACCGCGCCGCGTCCGTGGCATTCGCGCTGCGAGGTGACGCCGCCAGAACATTCCAGTATGTGCGGAGGGCACATTGCATTGGCGCGACTACAGCACATTGCATTGCATTCCGTCCACCTATGGCCCACGCGTGCAATCGCGCCCCCACCGCTCCTCACCAAATGGCGATTCCAATCACCTTCAAGTCTTCCACCCATCTTGCCCCACAGGCTCACCTCCCGCTCACACCTAGGAACCCACCCACCCACCCTCCCTTTCCCCAAAAATCCACCTAAACCTAATCCCTTATTTCCCAGCTAGCTCGGAAAAACGCACCATACGGAGATCACCCATTAATCATCAAAAATAGCGTAGCGCAGCTGAAATTAAAAATAAAGCCGCCTGACAAGTTACGTAATACACAATAACATAATAACATACAGCAGGCACGAAAACCCGGCGACCAAGGCGCTTGCCGGGGCGCCTTGGCCCGCCCGATTCGGAGGCGGGGTCGGTGGATGACTAATAAAAAAGCTTGGGTGGGCTCGGAGCGGAGTCGGAGATTTGCTTAGCGAGGAATTGCCAAGCAGAGTGGAGTGGGCTTGATAATCGCCTCTATAATCGCGGGAGGCCGACGAACGACTGGTATTCGACGCTTCCTGATCCCTGCTAATTCCTCCTGCCAAATCGATATCGCGTACCTTCACCTCGGTGACTCCGATAGGCTCGCGTACGCATCCGCTAAACCGCGTACCGCGTTGGCCAATGGCGCGCCTGCGCGTACCGCGTATTGCAATGGCGTACGATGACTCGTACCTGCAAATCCGCGTACCCGTACCTCCTGGCTACGATAATGGCCTTCAACCTCGGTGACTCCGACAGCCTCGCGTACCCCCCAAACCGCGTACCGCGTATTGCAATGATGACTCGTACCTGCAAATCCGCGTACCCGTACCTCCCGGTCAATGACTCGAAGTTGGTATTGGTACGGGCGGGCGACGTCGACGGGGTGTAGCTGGATGTGGATGACTCGAACTTGGTACTGGGGACGACGGACCTTGACTCGACTCGACTCCGCGCGCGTATACCGCGAAATCGCACTGGCCTTTGCCCGACTCGCTGCGTACCAAAAGAACCTGGAACTGGATTTACGGAGCTGGAGTTGGAACTTGAACTGGAACCGCCGGCTGCTGCTACTTGCTATACTCGCTGAACCAGCGGCTTGTTATACTCTGAACCTACCGGCCGTTATACTCGTCACCCCGCCTGCTTTCCATACCTCATATCCGGCCCCGTTTCCTTTCCGGTTTCGGTCCCACGCACAACCCAATCCTCACCTTATGCTTATGTGCGCCCCGCTAACACGGTTCGCTATACCTAATCCCGCCCCAACACGGTTCACCACTCGACGTACTGTATTAGTAACAGCCCTGTGCCTCGCCGCCCATCTATCAGACTGTCTATCGCGCCGATAGTTCAAAACGCGTATTGCTATTTCTACTCACTCCCCTACTCCTATTCGCGGCGCGCTCACTCTGCCTCAGGCTGCACACAAGCATCTATCTCGGCGGCACGGTACGATACGATACCGCACCGGCACTTGAATACCCCAAGGCTTGAACCCAAATTCACTCCACTCCAAAGGTCAACGTACGTAAACCAACTCAAAAAAAAAACTCAAAAAAAGGAACTGGAACTGAACCTGGAACTGGCCCGGCCGCTTGTTACCCTCGCTCCCGTCCCTGTGGCTGGGCCGTGTTGTGGATCCGCTGCCGCGCACGGCTCCTTCATCTACTCGTAGCTTATGTGCGCCTTCAACGTCCAACGCCCAACGTAAGCCTAAATCCGAATGGGGAGGCGCCGCCGTCTAATACTAACAGCAGCGCGCCCTGTGCGTGCCTAGGTGCGCGTCTATCTATCACGTCGCTCCGATCCTCGCTGATGGAAAAACTCACCCCGCTGATGGAAAAAACTCAGAACACGTATTTCACCTACTCCCCCTATCCCCTATTCCTCGACGATAGCACCGCCACGGACCAAGTACACAGGCCGACTGGACGCATAATACATATCGTATTGGCTCAATTGGCTACCCCCGGACTCGCTACCCCGACGCCCCGCAGTGCGCCCTCGCGAGCCAAAACACCCGTCCGCTCCTGGATCCTTTGCATCGCATCGCATCGCTCTCCACCGCTCCTTTACATCGCATCGCTCCCCTCCCGCTCCTTTACATCGCATCACCCGCCCCGCCACCCAACGTGCATAAGTATGTGCCTTACCCTTGCGCGCCGATCGACTGGAAGTGGAAGCCAACCGAAACGGGCTTTGGGACTGGCCGCTTGTTACACTCGCTATCCTCGGCTCACCATGGCAGCCCACTTCCACGCACGGCTCCTTCATCTACTCGTGGCTTGGATCCGCTGCCGCGCAGCTCAAAGCTCAAGGCTCAAGGCTTATGTGCGCCGCCCTTACGTCCTCCACTCTCTGATGCTCAACGCGAGCCTGCCTGATGCGCCGCCGTCTAATGCTATTACTAACAGCAGCGCGCCCAGGCCCTGCGCGTTCCTGTCTATCTATCTGTCTATCCCGTCCCTGCGATCCGCCGGCTCGCTGATGGAAGAAAAGAAAGAAAAAAAGTCAGAACGCGTATTGTGTTCGCATATTAATATACAAGACAACCCCTAACTCAGCTCCGACTCGGGCGTCCGATTAGACTCGGGCGCTCAGCGACTCTCGATGTATTTCTCTATTCCTGTCCTGCGACGATACGGACGCGCCAGCGAGCGATGCGATGGCTCGGCTGACAACGTAGTTCAACGACTCGGACTCGGACTCGGCGCATCACCCGCCACCGCATGTATCATCTACTCGTGTGCTCACTCACTTGTGTGCCCTGCAGACGGAAACCGCTTGTGCCTTACAGACCGCGCCGATCGTACCCCAAAGTCAACGTAACTCTCCACATTTATCCACGTAAACCCAAAAACCAATCTCGCTAACCTCTAAATCCTCATCAGTCCTCATATGTAAATTCTCAGCAGTCCTCATATGTAAACTCTCAGCAATCCTCAAGCTCCTTCCGCTCCCGCTTTGGTTTCAAACGGCTTCCGTTTTGGGCTCAAATGGCTTATGCAAATTCTGGATTCAAACGGCATGGCTCATTTTTTGGGTTCAAACGGCATGCCTTATGTGCGTCGCCGTTAACGCTCGCTCTTCACCCTTCACCCTTGCCCGTCAAATTTACGCGTGCCTAGCGTATCTATCACTGCGATGCCTTCCGCCCGTGCCTATCTCCCTGTCTACCTGCCTGTCTGTTTCGCTGGCTATTTACGATTCAAAGAGCTACCCGCAAAAGACAATCGTGCCTTTATGCGACTCGGGTCCGTCTTAACGGTGCCTGGCATATGCGGTACGACCCGGTCTGGGTGCCTGTCTGGCGTTGTTCGATTCTTCTGGTGGTATTCAATTCTTCTGTGCGCTCGGACGGCGGGCTAATTATTTTGATGCGCTGGCTGGCTCGGAATATCTGCCTTCCGCGATGGATGCGGGTCCGAACACGTGCGGAGTCCTCAAAATATCTCCTCCGACTGTGATGTTATTCGGAATCCAGATCCACACGGACACTGCCTGAGCGCGGGGTATCTGCCATGTGCACCGGAGAACTACTTGGGTTCGTGCGCACGGCTCGGAATTCGGAATCGAGGCGGAAGTGGCCTCGAAATAATAATATTCTATGTAAGTACGCAGGCGCGCGCGCGACGTCGGACGCGATGGATAAAGTTCGGAACTCGGAATATCGGACTGCTACCTGCGCTCGGAATGCTTGCGGAAGATTTAAAAATATACCTCCCTGATGCGGTCACGGACGTTGTGCTCAAAATATCTGCGCACGCGATGAACGCGGCGGACGAACTGGTGTGCTCAAAAATATCTTATCTGCGCTTGCCAGCGGATCATCCAAAAATACGTGCGCTCAAAATACCTGTCAAACACCTAAAATATCTTAATACGCCCACCTCGGAGTCCCTTAATACGCGCGAATCGGAATACCTTAATACGCACACCTCTACGCACACCTCGGGTTCTTAATACGCCTGCCTGCCATACTACCTCTCAACCAGGCTTCTACCACCTCTCATTCAGGCTTCGCTCGGGCTCCACACTGCCGGTGAGACGAATCACCGGTGGGCGCACCGTGACTGGGCGAAGGCGCCACGAGCGGGCTGTTGGAACTCTAACGATAACGACACCCGGGGGGACGAAGCGCCTGCGTACGCACGGGGGAACGAAGCCCCGCGTCTACCATTGACGCAAGCGCAAGTGCAACCTCAACAGCCAACGGCCAACACCCGCTGTCTATTCCCGGTTTAGATTCCGTTTTCAACTTGACTTACCGGTCAGCAATTTCAACTCACGTTTCATTCTGAATTCAAAGGCAGTAAGGCAGGTTGAATTTACATAACGCACAGCACAGCGTGCAATTAAACTTAGCGCCGGAGTAGCATTTGGCTAGGGCACCGGTAGTTGAACAGCGGGTAAGTGGATATTCGACGCGGCAGACGTATGCTCATATATATTGTGCGACAATAGCGAGGGATAAACGCCAGCCAACATCAACAATTGAACCGCCAACGACTACAGTACTACTAGCTAACGACCAACCGATAATCAACAACCAACTGATAATCGACCAACGGCGGCCACCCGATAATCATCAACCACCTATTGATCAGCCAACAGCGAACCACGGCCAAACCGCTCACAGCGAAGACCACTTACTCAATTGCACCCAATTCGTGCCGATAACCGCCAAGAGCGAACTTGAACAGCAAATGCATAACTTGATTCATGATTCGACATTCAACTGCCAGATAGCCGATAACTAGCGTAGGTAGGTGGGTAGGATTACACAACTAATATATAGCCAACTGATAAACGCCAACAGCTAACCAACAACCGAGGGCAGCGGCAGCGGGAGGTCTAGTCAGCACCCGGGCGCACCCGTCCTCGATGGTAACTCTCGTGCCACTGCGAGTGATGGTGTACTTCCATGCCCGTGATGCCATGCTGGATTGTGCTCCCGTGGTGTGTTTATGCTCCCGTACGCACCCGACCGCACCCAGGCTGGCGACGGCGCGCTTAAACGCAACTACCAGATCACGGCGTCCACTACAGCTAACTACAAGGTGACGGCGTTAAATACAGCACGACGAACGGCGCGTCTAAATGCAACTACAAGAACAGAACGATTGACGGCTCGACTTCTAGTACGGCATATTTAAACGCAAGTACTACGGGATGATTGGCGGTTCGACAGCTACTGTACACACGACTACGGAACATGCGAGGATTAGCGGCTCGAAATACAGCTCTACTGGCGCCGGTTTGAATACTACAGCTCGAAGGCTAATACAGCTACGACTTGATGACCTGCGGAGATGGACGACTTGATCGCTCACACACACACGGGCTGGCCCGAGGAATGCAACCATAGACCTAGGGGCCAACTCTACACCCCCAAACCTCACGAAACTCGCGTAAAACACGCCTACAGCACTCCATCCTCCATCATTGTACATAACTACAGCTCCGCCATGGCTCCCTGAACGCAGACCGCAACGGCACCAAATCCAAATCCAAATCCCCACACATGCCTCCGGAGTTTGAACGAAACCGATGATGATGCATCGATGGCGCCAAGTTCCAACACGACCACATGATTACAGTATGATGCGCCTAAAACCCGCTACTATTCGACGTCGCAGTGGACGACCGAGGCGCCTAAAACGCGACTATAAGCGCCCAAAATCCACGACGCGATGCCCCTAAATGCCTTCCTCGCAACACCACGCTGGTACCCCCGAATCGCGTCCGACTCAATCGCGCCCTGCAGCCTCGTACGAGAACGCAACTCAAAGCAGCTTGCCGCCTACATGACTACATAGGCGCGTCATACGACTTCGATTCTGCGCCTAAATACCCGAACGCGTGCCTGGTGCCCCTGAAGGCGGACATCGCGTCTGAAATTCGCGTGTCCGAATCCTCCACCCGCACGCGACCCGAAACTTGAACGCGTCGAAGCGGGGTTCGTCTGCGTTCACCTTCGCTCTTCCACAGCTCAACTTCACTTCTTCCACAGCCCGTCCGCCTTGCCGCCCTACCGTACCTCACAGCCTCCTGTCCCTGCGGCGTGCGCACGCGAACAGCCCCATTTCGTCTTCATCTGCCTGCGCGCACACCCGACCAAACTCCCCTGCTCTCTCCGTCCTTCATCCATTCGCTCATCTTTGGCTCATCTGCTCATCTGACCATTCAGCTCCACAAGTACATAAGTGCGCTCCCGAGCAGCCCTAGTTCATCTGCCCACCGCACCCGAAAAAGCCCCTCTCTGCCTTTCGCGCTGATATTAAATCCTATCGAAGTGCGGGGTAATCTTCCGTACTGATATTAAATCCCCCGCCCTACCGCCGCCAAGTGTCAATCTCACCGTCCTAAGCTCGCCACTTGCCGGATTAGTTCAGATTTTCATGGAGGATGGAGAACGAGGCATAGGTAAGTGTATCTGTAGTATAAGGTGTGGCGATTTGCTTTCATTAACGGTTACCGACGTCTTTTGTTTTATCGCGGTTGACCGAATTGGGTTCTGTGGTTCGAAATCCGCATTCGGCTCTGGCTCAAAATCCTAATAGGTTCTCCTGTTCGAAATTGGTTCAACCAGCAGACCTGCATAGACAATTGAATTAACCCTTGCCGTACAAGAAGTAAATTATGCCCACACCTACAAACCCCGAAGCGGAGTTTGAGCGGAGGCGAACTGGTTGTGAACCGGTGACTGGACCCACGCGCGCCCAACCCACTCTAAAACCAAAAAAAGAAATCCAAATGTTCACCACTGAATATGAGTACGTCCTGGTGTGAGCGCCGAATTCAATTCAAGTCTACTGCTCTCCGCCGTCGAGCTGAGACGCGAATAGATTACTTGGACGGTCTTGGGTCCTTCCTTTGCTAGAGCGGCGGTGATACCATCGCGTCGCGTACGCGCCTTCTCGGACCACTCTGGCGAGAGGGTTTGGTTTCGTTCGCATGAGGGTTCACCGGCGTTTGAGAGTCAGTCTGCGGCCCTGCGGACGGACTTCCCCCAGATTGAACATCACCGCATGTGGCACACTTACTTCCAAATCGAACGCGTCGCCAACGCAACCTGGCTCGCTTCTAAAATTCAACCAGACGTTTTGGTGTTGTTATTTTTCTCGAGGTGTTCTTCTTCCTGATTTGGGAAGTATGTTGCTAATCCAAACCGAGTGATTGCGCTTCTTCTTCCTAAATCTTGTTTCTTTTCTTTTTTATAAGCGCTCAGGCGCCGCAGGCAGCAATTAATTAAGTTGAATCCGATGGAGGTGTAAATTCGGCTCCAGTTATCGGTGTAATATGTTGTTGGGTGGGTTTCTAGTAGTCTATTCTAATTAAAATTTAAGTTGAATACGGATTGTTGAAGTAGGGTCGAGTCCAGCTTCTGGAAGGGTTCCAATGCTTCCAGCTTCTACTTCACTTCCTAATAATTCCCAATTTCTACTTCCTACTTCCTGATTCGAAGCCCGAGTCAGGGTTTACACTGTATAGGATAAGGGGCAGTCCTGGCTTCCAGAATCATCGAAAAAAGTTGTGAGCTGGCTCGTTTCCCTGCTTCCTATATTATGTGCCACGCCCGCCGTCGTGATTCCTGATTCGCATAAACGAAGAATGATTCGAACAGCCTCACTCTCATTCATATAGTTTGATTCACAGCATTGACTCGAGAGGGCGACTCGATCACCTTCCTACCCGGGTGAATTGACTCGGCGAAGACGATGAAATGACTCAACAATGGCAGCTGGATTGTAAATTGAATTGACTCGAGGGGAATGGACCCACAACCACCTACAACGATCAACGAAGTCCACGCCGGAAAATTCCTCGATCAAATTAGTATAAGGATCTGTGAGAATTCGAATTGATTATCTGGCCATACCCTTGTTGAAAATAAAAATAGATCAAAGTCGCGTATAACCCGGCCACACCCTCCGGCGCCTATCGCTTGTGGCCACACCCCCGCCTAAATTCGCGTATCGGATGTGGCCACACCTCGGGTAAGTACAATGGCTTGCAACACAGTCGGGCGTCCACAAACGGCCTCGAGCCGCGTAGTCCGCCTATGTACAATGCCTCGACTACGCGCATCTGCTTCTCAGGAAGTAGGTACAATGCAGCGCGGCCCTGAGGCCTGATCGATCGCAGTGTTCCTTCGCTTGCACGCGAGTCAACGTCCGTGCAATGCATTCAGTAAAATTTCGCTTACTTGCAGTCGAGTCAACTCGTACGCACGTTCCCGCCACGATTCCCACAGTTATGTGTTCCCACCGATAACGCGTAGAATGACTCGCTCGGCTGGTATTGAATTGGCTGTGGCAAAGGTTCTCACAGTTATAACATGACAGCGGTCGGTATCATTAATTGTGGGCGGCTGTTTCTTCATTCAATTATAAATTCATTTGCATGCCAGTGTTCGGTGCGGACGTTCCACTCGAGAATCCGTCAGTCGACCGGGCTGCGCACTTAAACCATCTCCGTCTTTGTTTTTGTCTAAACTCAAGTAAAAGAAGTCCAAGTTGCCTATGTACCACACCCCTATCTCCACGTCCGCTTCCGCTTCGAATCGTTCCAGATGGTGGGGCAGAACCGCCAGAACTCAATTCAATACAAAATGCATTCACCACCGCGCGACCCTGCACGATCGAACCACACCTCTGCAATCAAAGCACCGAAGTTGAACCCCGAACCCCGCGCCCAAATTGGGAACAATGGAATCGGCGACGGGCGTGGGATCCCAGGACCGTACAAAGGGTGTCCGTCTTCCGATTCTGGTGGATATTCCCACATCGATTTTGGATGATAGCGCGGAAAGATGATCGAGGTGAGTAAGATGGGATTTTTTTTTTTTTTGATCCACAGGTGTTGGGCGTGAGTATAATTGAACAATGGGCGAGTCGGACGCAGGCCTGGCCTAAGGATCAGCGGGAAGATCGACGTCAGCGGACAATGGGGCCGCGCACGTGGAGATTGAACTTAGCCGGAGGGCGGAAAGGCGCGGGGATCAAAGCGTTCCGCTACGCTACTGTCAACGTCGCGGATGGAAAACGAACCCAGGTGAACTGCAGCAGAGTAAAAAAGCGCGGCGCGGACAGGATTCAAAAATTCAACCATAAACAATTGAAATGACACGAGAA
The DNA here is from genome assembly GCA_029281465.1 of Mycena epipterygia. Classification (NCBI taxonomy): domain Eukaryota; kingdom Fungi; phylum Basidiomycota; class Agaricomycetes; order Agaricales; family Mycenaceae; genus Mycena; species Mycena epipterygia. Next base: position 846,990 of record JARJCQ010000006.1, on the reverse strand, counting down.
TGTGTTCCGCCCACTTGAGACACCCTCCCTGCATTCATTCCCCGGAGAACATGTATCAACGCACGCCGGAGATCGTGCACGGCCAACCGCAATCAAAACGTTTATCGGCCGTCCGTGGTCCGCGCATTCAGCCAGCGATTTGAATCCAATCTCCTCGGATGGGTGATCATGCGGCCGTGCATGGTCGAGCGGCTCGATTCGCCACGGGCTTGATTCACTTCCTCGTCCCGGCGTACGTAGATTTTGTTTTGCAGTGGGTCCATGATCCCATCCCGAGAACACCGCAGCACAGCCGCACAGCGATGTTGAAGTTTGAATCGCAATTATAACAAAAGACCGACGCCGCTCAGCCGAGGTAACTATGCCTACTGTTCAGAGTACAAGGATGGGTTGAATGGATGGCAACGAAATAAAAAAGCGCACAAACTCCGCGTCGGCAACGCAATTTATTGTATAGTTATTATCCATATCCACCAAAGTAAGCCCACTAATACACTAATCGACGTCAAAGGCACTTGCCCCAATTATCCTTGCGCTCCTTTGAGACAACTGCAACAACCGCACGCCACAGCAACAAATTCCACCCCATTCCCGATTCGGCATAACTGCCGCCAGAGTCTAAATTAAGCAAAAATGGAAAGCGAGCCAGCCAGAGAACGCCACACGTGCCATACTAAATTTCATTTCATTATGCATTATGCCCAGTCTGTGTATGCCCCGTTGAATAGCTTTGCGATACCAATTTGCAATCACACCTCCCTTCCTCCGCTAGCTCCAGTCCGAACCGAACCCAATATATTGTGGAATGAAACTCGGAATAAATTATGCATGTACGCAAAAGTAAATACAAAATGTACACCACCACATATCCTACACGAGGCGACGCAAATGCAAATGCATCTAATACTATGCACTCACAACGAATGAAACGAACGAACGAATATGCATCGCGGACGAGCTCCGCTGACCAAAAATGTAACCCCAGCACCGCCCGCGCCAACCGAAAAACCCAGATACGAGCAGCGCCCTACCCCGGCGCCGCCCCCCGATTCCGGCTCCCGCGCGGGCGCCCTCTTGGCCGCTTCATCTGCCCGCGCTCCTCGCCCCCGCCCTCCGCGCTGCCACTCCCATTCTCCGCTGCTCCGTTCCCGTTCGTGTTCGCGCCTGAAATTTAAAAAGGGAAAATCAGTATTGCGAGTAGAGGATAAATGAATAAATGAAGGTAGACCCACCTGCCGCCCGTTTCCGCTTCTTCTCCGTCCCCCCGCCTGCGCCCCCGGCCATCGCCGTCGCCGTGCCCGCTCCCACCATCATACTTTGCGGCACATTCTGGTTTACAATCTGATTCCCATTCCCATTCCCATTCCCATTATTCCCATTGTTAGCATTCCCCGCACCCCCAGCCATGCGTCGCTCCGTGAGGTACCTACGAACGCGGGGCGCAGGTAAGCATATGCAGAACCGTGGATGAGAAGGAGAAACGGCGAAATGAGAAGTCAAGTAGAAGCCAAGAAGAACAGACGAAGCACAAGGGCGTAGCACATATCCAAAACTCGCCCAGGCACCCGGTTCGGTTCGCGCGCGCGCGCGGCCGCCGCACCCCGCACCCACCAGAGATCCGATAACACCGCTGCACCCCGCACCCCGCCCGCCGCCGCTGGGGCAAACGGAACGTGGACGACAATCTCCCCACGTCTCGGATCCGGTCCGCGGTGGGGATAGCGCGGCCATTTCCCCCACACGCACCCATGCCGCCGGTAAACGGGATGCGGGCGGCGCCAGGCCAAGGACGCCTCGAGATATGGATCATCCTCGCGACCAAGCCAAGGTTCTCCAGGCGCTAGATCAAGGATCTCCTGGCGCTAAGCCATCAAGTAACCTCCTCGCACTCGCCGCGCCGCGCCAGAAATCCTCTCGTCCAGCTCTGGTCCGACGCGGGGATAGCGGGGCGTCGTCTACGCCCACCCGCACCCACACCTGCATCCGCCGTCACAGGACAGAACCGGGATCGGAGGGACCCACCTGCACCCGCGCGCGCACCCACACGCGCACGCACCCACGCCCGCCGCCACAGGACCGGGACCAGGACCGGAACCCGTAGGATGCCGGCTCGCGGGTCTGGCTCGCGCAAAGGTTCGCGCGAGGGGCACGGAGGGCCTGGGCCGGCGCGGCAGTTAGAGGACACAGGCCTGGGAGAACACTGGGACTTAGGGCGGGTTCGGGTACGGCGAGGCGCGGGTAGTGTGCGGGTGCCGGTCCGGACATCGGTCCCAAGCCCAAGTGAAGTCGGCCGAAGAAAAGTCGGCCGACAGAACACGAGAAGAGGAAGATGGCGAGATAGAGCAGCACGATTCCGACGGGCAAATACGGAGGGAGACGGCCTCCCGCGGGGCCCATGAGACGACGCTGCGAATCACGTCGTTGAGATGACGCTCCGGATCCGCAGGCGATAGAATCGGGCGCACGTAAAGGTGGGCGACAGCGCGAATGCACGCGATAAAATGCGCCGGCTCGCAGGGGCTGCACGCGAAAGATGAAAACGCGCCGGCTCATGGCTGCAGGATGATAGACAGCAGCACGACACGAACAAAGAACGCGACGCAGGCGATAGAAGGTGCCGGCTCGGGTGCACGCGAAAGGTGGGGCCACAACACGCCAGCTCGCGATGACAGATAGCACGAACGCGAACGCGAACAAAGAACGCAGCGCAGGCGATAGAACACGCCGGCTCACGCTAGACGCGTAAGGTGGGCCACAGCACGACACGAACGCGAACAAAGAACGCGAAGAGAAGGGGAGGTTGACAGCCGCGAAGCACAGGCGTCGCGACGCGGGTGGCCTTTGCGAGTAATGGCGGCAGCGAGAATGCATGCGCCATTATCCAATATCGGACGTCTGCACACCCGTAATCCGCTCCGCGTGCATAAGTATCGTCCCGGCACGCATACGCATGCGCGTCGGGCCCGCCTCATCGAATCAGCAATGCGCAACTCGACCCTGCAACAAACCCCCACGCAGTGCCTTACACGCCGCAGCGCACCCGCAGGAGGAACATCTCGAAAGAAAAAAAGCCCGCCGCCGTAAGAAAAGGTGTCGCCACCCCAGTCGCACCCGCCGCCGATCGATGTGCATCGAACGAACGTGTAGCACTAAACGCGCGGACCCACCGACCTCCGCTCCAGGCCCATCGCACAAAAAAAAAAACCCCCCGCCCTCAACTCCACGCCCCTCAGAAAACTAAACACCCAAAAAATCCCCGAAATCAAAACAAAACAACTCACCCCGCGCCCTTCCCCTCCAACGTCTCCTGCAAGCTCGGCAGCGCGGGCTGCCCCAGCTCGTGCCGCAGGCGGTCCACGTCCGCCTTGGCCGCGGCGTACTCGCCATCGGAGAGCGTGGCGATCTTGGACTGCAGGGCGGTGCGCTCGCGGGTGAGGGCGGCGGTGAGGAGGTCAGCCTGGGTAAAGAAAATTATGAGTGCGTGAGAAGAGGGGAAGGAGAGAGGGAGGAAGAGGGCAATAAGAATAAGAGGAAGGAAGGAAGGGTAGACCGGAAAGGAGCGGGCGCAAAAGAGAGAGGCCGAAGGATGAAGGAGGTCGGCTTGGGAGGAGGGGAGGGAGGGACGAAGCAGCAAGGGGAGGGGAGAGCGTGGAATGAGGTGAGGTGAAGGCAGAAAAACAGACGGCCGCGCAGAGTCAGATAGGAGCGAAAGACTTTAGATGCAAGGGTATCAACACGGATGATTCAGTGTGAACTATGCTTGTTTCGGATTGTGTCATCAGGCTGCGGCGGCGGGGCGGGGTGTGTGTGTACGTGAGAAGGGACGAGGGAAGGACGGGGACGGGGAAGAGGGAAGGACGGGGACGGGGAAGAGGGAAGGACGGGGACGGGGAAGAGGGAAGGACGGGGACGGGGAAGAGGGAAGGACGGGGACGGGGAAGAGGGAAGGACGGGGACAAGGAAGAGGGAAGGACGGGGAGTGGGGACGGGGAGCGAGCACGCGAGGGCGCGGGGCGGAAATGCGACCCGAGCCAGCCGGGCGGGGAAGAGGGCAGGGAAGGTGGGAGGCATACGAAGAGAAGAGGAGGTATACGAAGAGAGAGAAAGGAGGAACGGCAAGGGAATGAACGGAGGACGGGCAGGAGAACGCGAGGCTGCGAGGACGCAAGCCGCAAACGCGCCACATACAGTTACAGTAGGAAAGGAAGGGTGTTCGGAGGAAGCGGGAGCGGAACACAAAAGTGCCAGACGCGGTGAACCGCAGACGTCAAATGCGGTCGTCGTTGCGAATAGAGAAGGAAGAAACGGAGGGACGCAGGCGCGCCCTTAACAGACACAAAAGACGCGAAACCCACCTGGTTCCGGTCCTCGTTCACCTGCACGAATAAAAAAGTAAAATCAGCAACAGCACGAAGGAAGAGACGGGGAGCGGACGTGCCTGGCTGAGGCACGCGATGAGGCGGTTGCGCTCGGATTCGAGTCTGTCGTGAGGGGTTGGTTAGTAGGGTTGTATGCAGGTGGGGAGTTGCAAAGGAGGCAGGGAAGAAAGTAAGGACAGACGTGAGGTGAAGGAAAGACGGAAAGGTTGGAGGTGGTAAAAAAATAAGTAAGATGAGGACGAAGAGCCGCCGCGCAGAGTCAGATAGGAGCGAAAGACTTTAGATGCAAGGGTATCGACACGGAGGATTCAGTGTGAACTATGCTTGTTTCGGATTGTGTCATCAGGCTGCGGCGGCGGGGGCAGGGTGGGTACGTGGGTACGTGGGAGGAGAGCAATACGCGAAGAGGAGGGATTGGAAGATACGCGCACGCACACGAGCGACGCAAAGGGGCGCGAGGAACGGAGGCAAAAAAAAAAAAAAAAAAAAACGAAAAAAGAGAGGCGGCAAGGAACGCACTTATTCCTCTGCTCGCGAATATCCTCGATGGCACGGTTCTTCTGCTCGAGCGACGCGTGGGCGGAGAGGATGTGCGCCGTGTGTAGCTGCAACGTCAGCGCGTGCTTCCTATATGTCCACCCATATCAGATCCACTTCTTTTAAAAAAAGGCGCGCGTGAAAAAACCCGCGGCAAAAAAAAACGCACTTCAGTTCAGCGGTCTTGGCGAGCTGCACGAGGTCCTTCGTCCAGTTGCCCTTCGCCACCACGGGCTGCGGCGCTGTGCTCCCACTCCCACTTCCACTTCCACTGGTGCTGGCATTCCCTTGCTGCCGGGCAGACGCTGCGGGTTTCGGCGGCGGGGGCGCAGGCGTATGCTGGGTGTCCTGCGGCGAGACGGTCGTGGGCGGCGCGGGGCCGGTGTAGTGCACGTATTGGGGCTGCGGCTGGCGGTGCGTGTGCAGGCCTGACGACATTTTACCCGGAAACTGGACAGTGGAAAAACCGACGTGCGCTGGGGGGTCCTTGGGGGCCGCGCTGGCAAATTCAAAAGGGTGCCAGGAGGCAAGCGCGTGTGTGTGTGTGTTTGGTGAGGAGGGCGTAGGCTTCCGGTCGTGAACCACCACCTTGTCTCTCTGGAGCGACGCTGTGATCGTACTGGCTCGTTCCCCGCTACTTGGCTACTAAAATTCCGGCCAAACTGATTAGGAGCAACCGAGCCGCTCTACTACCTGACTCTGACTCGTACCTGGTACCTGTGCGCCACCGTCGCCGCCTCTGAATCGTCTAACGCTACCCGGCCCTGTTGAGTGCTTAAACCACGCGACAGCGCCTCCGCCCCTTCATCCTGCCAGTCGACGCCGTTAACCCTGTTCGTCTTCGACCTGGAGTCCTCGTCCGTGTGCCCTGAAATTGAATGAATTGAACGAGACGGCACCGCCGTTTCTTGGCAGATCCTACTAGCGCACCTGCCGCCGCCTCTGGTCTGGCTCCGACGTCACCTGGAGTCTGGACCCGACGCAGTTGGCCGTTTAGCCGTACACTACGCTTTTTCCGCACTCGACGCTGTTCCTGTTGATGCTCCTATTAGTATTCGACGTGCCTTAAACTGATCTACACGATCCGCCTCTCTCTGTTCTTGTTCTCTGGCAGATCCCACTACATAGCGCCTGGGCCCGCCTGCCCTATCTCATTCTAACCCTGCCTGCCAACGAGCCTGATCATGTTCACGTTCATCTCCTCGTCGATTGCCCTGAAATGGCTTGCGCGCCTGAAGTCTCACCCCTGGCTTGCCGTTTATTCGTCGTCCTCTTCGCTTTGATTTTACTCTATCAACGAACTCAAAATGCCTTTCGATGTGCTCTGGCTCCGAATCGGAATCGACCTAGTACTACTCAACTAGCATACAAAGTCTATTTTTGCAGCTCTCCGACATGATCATAATGCCTATAAAAAAATTCTTGTGCTCCGCGCGATTTACTCCATGTGGACCGGCCGGCTTTTAGCTCCTCAGAGTTATTTTACTTTGTACCTAGAACAGGAAAAGGAGGTAATCACTGCATTCTGATCCCATGTAGACATACCCTGTCTACATGTGTCTACGTTCGTTTACATTAGTCTATGTGGGTAGACAAGGGTCGTCGAGGCCACATCAACGAATGTAGACACATATTTAGCTACATTTATATTTTCTTACGTCGGGTCGCCGTACTTCGGCTACATTCGGTTACATTCAGCTATGTGTGTCTACATGTGGCTACCTCCATATATGCATGTAGACATACCTTGGACACACCTTGTCAGAAGTTGACCGGAACAGAATTGAATCAGTAATTTATAGCCAGTGCCATGTGAGTCTACATTTGTGTACCTGTATCTACTTATGTCTACCTGCATCTACATAGGTAGACAAACATGTGTGTCTACATGCATCTACACTTTGTCTATGTCCGTAGACGCAGTCTGCGTCTACAAGGGGTCAGAACACAGTGAATATGATCGTGATCAGAGGCCTAGACCACGAGTGGCAGCTGAGGATGGATTATTCCCCATAAGCCCTGCTTTCAAAAATTTCCTCTGACGACCTCTGCGAAATCGTCCAGTTCCAGTAGGCCGCTCCCGGAGCCGTGGGTGAAATCAACTTCTGAAGCCTGTATCCTTTCCAAACACGACTTAAATCTTCAGGCACAGGCCGTATTTCCTGAGATATGCACTGATCAGTATTCGAAATGAGATAGGACGCTATGTATAGTGCTCACCTTTAGCCACATTACCATCTTTTTGGCATCTTCGGTGGCACTTTTACCTTCTTGCTGACACAACATAAAATCTGGATTTACGAGGCGAATAAGGGGTAGGAGCTCTGCGCAATTTGGAATCAAAGTGATATATGGAATCCACTGCGAATTGAGTCCAAGCTTCCTGCAAATCGGGGGTAAGCAATCACACTGGATTTCCTAAATGCCTAGGTACCACTTGACATGGCTGTGGGGAGAGGCCTGGTTGACTTCCCGATCATCAGGTTCCGATGAAATTGCCTTGATAAATAAGCGAGCTAAATCTGTGTGGTGTTGCGAACCAGGGCCAACGTGGAAAACTGTCGACCGCTGTTCATCGTGCAAAAAGTCGAGAAATGATGCATGGTGCATACAGATGGCATCCTCATTTTCACAAGGTTCCGAAGGGACGTTGAGGACTGAGTGCAGGCGGCGTATGATTAATCGTACGTCACCAGGCGAAAGACCAAGAAGTTGATCGATGTGCTCGGGATGTAGTGAAAAGTTTGCAATCGCACATAAAATGTTGCTAAGTTTAGGGCGATTTCGTTTGGGAACTCCGGAAAGAATTTGAATGTAGAGCTGGTCCAGAACACCGAAAGGAGATTCCGAGTCACTTGGGACGAGATTTTGAATGAGTTTCAGTTGTTCTGTCGGACGGAAGTTCTTGTCGTCGATGAACTTGATTACCGTGGATGCGAAGACGAAATACCCGGACGACTTTTTAACCAGCATGGATAAAATGTCTGAAGATGGCCATGGAGTGGCAACATGCCTCATCGTTCCCTGGTGTTCACGATGTATGCGAGCAAATTCGTCATGAAGATATTTCCGGATGTCCTCGAATGACTGTTCGACATTGACGGAATCATAGTGTCCGTGGAAGGAAGAATCATCGAAGGTTTCGCGAATATGAGGTTCTGGCCGGCTGGCGATCAGAATTCGGAACCGACGAAGATACTCGCAGGCAGCGTGTCGTAGCAAACGTAACACTTCCAGGTGAGAGTTGTCATCTTCGCACTCGTCCAGGCCGTCGATGAGAAGAATGAGAGGGGCGGCGTCTGTGAGCAATCGGCACGGCTCAATGATGAGTTTGCGAAGTTGAACATCCATATGTCTCCCTACGATAGTTGAATCTTTTTCGACACCCCGTAAAATCGTGCCAGTCAAATCGCGATTATGGAGTGCAAGTTGGTAAGCCAACGTCGCGAATAACACTTTCGCATTCCCCTGAGTTGTGTGGCCTCGCTTGAAAAAGAAGCTTCCTCCGAGGCGATTGGCCTCCTGCAGTCGCTGGCATAGAGTCTGCATGATAGCCGATTTCCCAGCCCCAGCAGGCCCGTGAAGCCATCGGATTGAACGGGGAGAGTCGTCTGCGATAGCCCATTCATACATATCATCAAGCATTTTTGTACGCGTTTCGGGATGGCATCGGGGCTGGGGAAAGCTGTCTGCGGAGTCGTAAAGTGCCTCCAGCGCTACCGCATGATGTAGGATTTCTGTTCCGGCTGACCCGTGGTGGTGGTGGTGATTGACATTCTCTGCAGTAATGAATGTTCCGGCGTGGATTGACGACCCTCGGAGGCGATCCAAGGGGCCGTCATCCTGAATCTGTTCGTGCAGGCCCGGGGAGTTCTGCCGTTCCTCGGGAATACCACGGGGTGTAAACATAGAGGGGTTGGATTCAGGCGGGGAATCGTCTCGGGGAAGGGGATTTATTCCGTGATGCCCCGAGTATGACGGGTTTAGGCCGTGCGAGCTTGATGGCAGCGGTCCTGTCGGTTCTTCCAGATCATGAGAGCTCCTGGCAAGGAGAGATGGGCGAGAATATATTTCTGTTGGAGAATATGAGCAAGGAAACCTTGGCTGAAATTCTGGACACACCATACGGTGGGAACCCCACTGCCCTCCGATGGCGCAGGTTCCTCGAAACACCTGAGAATTCGGGGCCGTATCCTTTAGGCAGACCGTCATCCGCCCCCTGGGCGTCATTCGCCGAGGGCTGAATAAATGTCCTATGGACCTGGTGGTCCTGAAGTGTAAGTTTCTGATGTGTCCGTAGATTCACGTCGCCCGCGACATCGTAGAAGTTTCCACCGTGAATCTGCAAGTTAGAACTGTGGTTTAGTATGGGCATGTGGGAGGGAGTTGGAAGATTTGGGGTAAAGGGATGAATCCGACTCGAACAGGTGAGAGAGGAGAAGGAAGGAAGCGACAGACCCACAGCCCCATAGCTGTTACTGACTTCTGAGGGCACTGCCAGCCAGCCATCTGTCACGGTAGAGTAATAGTACAAGGCATACGCGGCGGGTCTGCATCCGAAACCACACGTGACTTGATGTTCAATCTTGGCGCCTGCGGCGCTTGTTCCGTTTTGAGGTTTCCATGCATAAGGTAGAGTAGCTTTTCTAGAACAAGGCAATTAAATACAAGGACATTAGAATAATATTTAAGTAGACTGTGAGTAGGTAGTTCGACAGTTTCCTGAAATCCAATACCTCGCTCACTCATCTTTGTGCGACTACTTGAATTTCTTGACGACTCACGCGGGGTCTCTATCTCTCGTATCGACCGGGACCTCACACGGATACAGATATCGATATTGAAAGAAAACAGCCCCAGAGCTGTAGCAGACGCTTGGCTGTTGTACCAATGTTGAGTACTTCAAGTTTCTTGTTGAAGTTGCCGAGGTCCGTTGGCTTGCCTCCGGTCCGCGAAATAAATTGCACGGAATTCGACTCTGTTTCCAGGGAGGCGGAAGCTATTCGCGACGAGGCCTTCGATCATGGTGGCGGTGCTCATCGCATCAAAAATTGATGGCGTCGCAAACAGCGGACAAATCTCGTTGAATTTTGAAATATAGGGAAAGTGCCCATAGAGCGATGCGGTCCTTTATGCTCAGATATTATGTAAATGTTTTAATGCTGGAGCACGAAATACAACCAGCTTGTAAGTGCCGGCCGCACGGTAGAAATACGCGCGCTTCGGATCAACGCGCCCGACGCAGTGTGTAGTATTGATGCTCAGTACATATTCCTTACAAGGGGAGCTTGAGGTTTGCCATGCCCGGGATCGATGGGCCACTCAATTTACGAAAGACACAGCGCAGATCCGTACATATTAATACTGTTAGTTTTCAATTTTCTCCCGCCCCGCGTCGGTGTTGTCTCTGTCGGTGCGTATTTGTCTAGGTATGGCGGGCGAAAATCCGCGAGGTCAACGAGGATTTTTGGGAATGCTGATGAGATAATATAATTACGCAACCCGATGTCGACGCCTCGGGATGTCCCGCCTCGGTGCATCAATCCAAAATTGAAAAGTCAGCGGGTTAAAATTGAAGAAGAAGAAAAATCACCGAGGTTTTCTTGAAGTACAGAAATTAGCCAGGCTCTAAAACTCAGCGTTGACACGAATCGTTCAAGCCATTTCAAATCCTCTCCACAGTCCGAGCCAAATCCGAGCTAAATTTCCGCCAGTCAGCCTGACAGTCCTTCGGAATTGCGCAGGCCGCTTCGCCCCACAGCATCGTCGGCCGCGTTCACTCCTTGCCCTCGAGCGCAGTCTGTCTATGTCAAATTTCTATCACTCAACTTCGCATCACTACCGTCCGCAGTGCCATCAAAAATGCTTCAGCGAGCGGACGCAGTCGACACAGCTCGCGGGCCACGCAGTGCTGTTCCGAGCCAATGCAGCCCACGCAGCCAACCCACCCACGTCGGGATGTCTGGATGCTTGGTCGATGTTATTTTACGTGGATCGATATGATCAAATCGTCGACCCTGTAGTATCAAATGCTTTGCAGGTTTGCCCCCGCTCGCGATCGACGGTTTACGAAAGAAATTGACAGCGCAGATCCTACGTACACATTCAATATTGCATATTATTCAATTTCGCATTTCGCATTTTCATTTCCGTTTTCTCCGTGTCTCCGGCCCCGCGTATTGTTTCCGCGTCGGCTTTGATATTGACGTTGCAATTGTCTTCGCCCCTGCGTATCCGTCTATCATCGTCATTCTGGCCGGCGAAAAAAGCCGTGAGGTATTTCTGGACATACTGACGCGGTATTTCGCATAACAAATCGACGAGTTGACAAGATGACACCCCGCAGGCAGTCCGCAGATCCCGACGGCCAACATTCGTAAGCCTATCCCGGCGCCTCACTGGTCAATCCCAAACTGAAAAACCAGCGAGTTAAAAAACCACGAAGGCCTCGTACTTATTGAAGCGTTTAAATCAGCCAGCTCTCAAAAAAAGTATTGCTAATCGCGAGCGTTACAATCTGAGAGCACATACCAACATTCAACACTAATTCAATCCTACTTGCCCAATCCATCCCAACCGCGTAGCACTGCTTAACCCGCCCACATACCACGCAGCAGGCTGTCGACCCATGCAAATCCCCATTGTGCGACTATTGTGTGGGTCTAACCCTGCGCGATCGACGGAATCCACTCAATTTACGAAAGACAAAGCGCAGATCCTCCATATTAATATTAGCATCGTTCGGTGGCATTCAATTTCGCATTTCACATTTCGCATTTCATTTCCGTTTCCTCCGCGTCGGTACTTACCGGTTTTGTTCGGTTTCGCAATCATTACTGTGTTCGGCTAGCGCTTGTCATTGTTTTCGTCCCGCGTATCCGTCTAGCTACGTATGGCCAGCGGAAAAAGCCGCGAGGTATTTCTGGACATACTGACGCAGTATTTCGCGTAACAAGTCGATGAGTTGACGAGGTGACACCCCGCAGGCAGTCCGCAGAACCCGACGGCCAACATTCGTATTCCGACGCCCCACTTCCCAGCCCACATTACGCATCCTTCTCGACGTCTCCCGCCCTCCATTGATCAATCCAAACTGAAAAACCAGCGAGTTAAAAAACCACAAAGGCCTCGTACTTTTTGAAGAGCTTAAATCAGCCAGCTCGTATAATACTGCGCCGCGGTTAAAATAACACTACCCACCTACCTACCTACCTCAAAAACCCAGCCAGGGTCCTACTGTTAATCACGAGCGTTCAACTGTCACAATCGGCGAACACAACCCGGTCAAGCTAGCAACATACCAACATTCAACACTAGCCCAATCCTACATACTTACCCAATCCTACTCCATCCTACTTACCCAATCCATCCCAACCGCGTAGCGCTACGCGCGCGCTGCTTAAGCCCGCATTAGAGCCGCGTTAATCACGCATACGGGTATGTACGCGGCTTCTGCAATGCGTTAATCACGCATTAGAGGAGCTGATTGTCCATATACGCACGCGGAATCAGAACCGCGACAACTTGAATGTAACTACAGGTAATAATTAATGCCCACCTTAATCCGCCGCGTACGCAAAATGCTAATGTCAATGCCAAGACTTGAGAGTTGTGGAGTTGAGGCCATTATCGAGTCGATTCGATTCGATGCCGTACGAGTCGACTCGCGAGTATTGTAAGTAGAGTCTAAGGACCGCAAAAGCGACGCCAGGGTCGGATACTCAGCTTGCGAGTGTGCGAGACACGGAGTCATCGAAGAGATTGTCCGGATACGCGGAATCGCGACAACTTGAATAAGTAACGCTCACCTTAATTTGCCGCGTGCTGTGTGCGGACGACAACCTCTTTTTTTCTTAGAAGCGCGCGCCGAGCTCCTAAATCCTAAATCCTAAATCTGGCCCACCTCGTTCATTTCTCTCTGCGTAGGCTGAATTTCAATATGCTATGCTTTCTTGATTATATCCCCACCCTTCAATTTCGACAGCAGCCCGCAATCCGCAGCCAAGTTCCGAGTTCCGAGTTTCAAGTCCCCCGAAGAAAGCTGTTCGCGCAGTCAAGTCAAATTCCTATCACTCAGAAGTCGCTTAACCGAGCAACATCACGATTGCTATAAAAAACTAAGCGAGCGACGCAGTCGACACAGCCCGCAGTGCTGTACCACGCATTCGTCGAACTGTCTCACTCTCAGTCTCCAGCTGCGGGTTACTTCCTTGGCTTGCTTCTCATCGGGCATTATCAAACCCCTTCCTTGTAGATACGCACGCCCGTAGGATTGTCCCCGCACGCGATCGACGGTTTACGAAAGACTGCGCAGATCCTACGTAGACATTCAATTCGGTAGTATTCAATTTCGCATTTCGCATTTTCATTTCCGTTTCCGTTTCCTCGGTTTACGAAAGACAGCGCAGATCCTACGTACACACCCAATACTGCATATCGTTCGGTGAATTATTCTTTTTGGGAACGTTGCTCATGCCTTTGTTGTAGCATGTTCGGTGGTATTCAATTTCGCATTTCGCATTTTCATTTTCATTTCCGTTTCCTTTTCCGTTTCCGTTTCCGTTACCTCCGCGTCGGTACCGGTTTTGTTCGGTTTTTCCAATCATTATTGTGTTCAAGTTCGGCTAGCGCTTGTCATTGTCTCCACCTCTGCGTATACATCTAAGTGACGAGTAACAGAAACCCCTGTACTGCCGTGTAGCCAGCATAGCCAGGTACGGCAACCAATAGAAATCAGTTCAGTTCAGTTCAGTTCAGCGAGGTATTTCTGGACAAACTGACGAGGTATTTCTGGACAAGTCTGACGAGTCGACACCACGACGAGGGGCTGCAGGGCCGCAGGCAGGCCGCAGATCCCGACGGCCAACATTCGTAAGCCTATCCCGACGCCCCACCGGATCTCCCGCCATCAATGTATCAATCCAAAACTGAAAAACCCGCAAGTTAAAAACCACGAAGGCCTTGTATTGAAGCGCCTAAATTTAAATCAGCCAGCTCGTGTAATACTATGCCGCGGTTAAATCAACACTACCTACCTACCTACCTCAAAAAAAAAAAAAGATCAGCGAGGGTCCTGCTGTTAATCGCGAGCGTTATAATCGGCGAGCAGGGAGCAACACACCAACATTCAACACTAACCCAATCCTTACCCAATCCTACTCCGTCCTACTTACCCAATCCATCCCAACCGCGTGCTACGCTGCTTAAGCCCGCATTAATTACGCATATAATTACGGGTATGTATGTACACGGTTTCTGCAATGCGTTATACCAACATTCAACACTAGTACTGACCCAATCCTACTTGCCCACTCCTACATACTATACTTGCCCAATCCATATGCATCCCAACCGCGTAGCGCTACGCGCGCGCTGCTTAAGCCCGCATTAGAGCCGCGTTAATCACGCATACGGGTATGTATACAGCTTCTACAATGCGTTAATCACGCACTGGAGGAGCTGATTGTACGCGGAATCGCGACAACTTGAATGTAACTACAGGTAATAATTAATGCCCACCTTAATCCGCCGCGTACGCAAAATGCCAATGCCAATGCCAAGACTTGAGAGATGATTTTGCGGAGTTGAGGCCATATCGAGTCGATTCGATGTCGACTCGCGAGTAGCGAGTATTGTAAGTAGAGTCTAAGGACCGCAAAAGCGACGTCAGGGTCGGATACTTGGCTTGCGTTTGTACGAGACACGGAGTCGTCGACGATGGCCATTTTGGAGAGATTGTCCGGATACGCAGAATCGCGACAACTTGAATAAGTAACGCGCACCTTAATTCGCCGCGTGCTGTGCGAATTCACTGCGGACGACGACCTCTTTTTTTTCTTGGAGGCGCGCGCCAAGCTCCTACATCCTAAATCCAAAATCTGGCCCACCTCGTTCATTTCTCTCCGAGTAGGCTGAATTTTAATATGCTATGCTTTCTCAGATATATCCCCACCCTTCAATTTCGACAGCACCCCGCACTCCGCAGCCAAGTTCAAGTTTCAAGTCCCCCGAAGAAAGCTGTTCGCGCAGTCGAGTCAAATTCCCACCACTCAACTTCGCATCACTTGGCAGACATCGCTTAACCGGCAACATCGCGATTAACATAAAAACTAAGCGAGCGGACGCAGTCGACACAGCCCGCGGCCCGCGCAGTGCTGTACCACGTATCCGTCGAACTGTCTCGCTCTCACTCTCTCAGTCTCCAGCTGCGCGTTACTTCCTTGGCTTGTTTACAAATTTACAAAGTTGCTGTCTAGAAGACTTAGGATGTGAACATTGTTTCCCGTCGGGCATCGATATTATCAAACCCCTTCCTTGTAGATACGTACGCACGTAGGATTGTTTTCCCCCACATGCGATCGGCGGTTTACGAAAGACACAGCGCAGATCCTACGTAGACATTCAATTCGGTAGTATTCAATTTTTTTCGCATTTCGCATTTCGCATTTTCATTTTCATTTCCGTTTCCGTTTCCGTTTCCTCGGTTTACGAAAGACACTGGCAGCGCAGATCCTACGTACCCATTCAATACTGCATATCGTTCGGTGATATATTTTTATTTTTATTTGGGGGTGGAACGTTGCCCATGCCTTTGTTGGAGCATGTTCGGTAGTATTCAATTTCGCATTTCGCATTTTCTTTTCCGTTTCTGTTACCATTACCTGCGCGTCGGCTATGTTCGGTTTTCCCATTTATTAATATTATTGTGTCCCCCGGCTTTGGACGCGTATGGACCATGGTCTCCGCGTCGGCTTTGAGATTGTCTTCGCCCCTGCGTATTTGTCTTCGTATCCGTTTGTCTAAGTGGCGAGCAACGGAAACCCGCGAGGTATTTCAATTTTCTGGACACGCGAGGTATTTCTGGACGAGTCGACACCCCGCAGCAGATCCCGACGGCCCACATTTTTCACTTGTCATTATACATTAGGGGCAGTCAGAGTAGGTGATTCTAGGTGACTATGAGGGTCGATTCTGCAAGTGATCCTGGAGCTCTGAAGCGTGGGAGAATATTAATCACCGAGCACCAGAACCACCGCAAGGTGATTCTGGTCACCCAGAATCGTCCAGGCAGAATCACCTCTCGAATGCAGAATCTCCTCCAGAGGTGATTCTGGTTCTCTGGTTCGCGACCATCACAAATCTGTCAACGTCCCTACGATCTTTTTGTGATCCAATAGCGGCCTCAGAATCATCGTCTACAGAATCAACTCCGAAAACGGGACGCCGGTCAAAGTTGAGGTCGATTCTGAAACCCACGATTCTGAGGCAGATCAATGTTCAGAATCATCAAGTTCAGAACCGACCCCTGAATCAAGTCAGGATTGCCTGCTCTGACTGCCCCTATTATTATACATGCGTACACACTCAGTGGAACATCCCGAGCACCCACCCGAGCCGACTCGAAGCGAACCATCGGTGTATCTGTCCCCCCAAAAAAACCTAGGCTTTATCGAAAACCGCTTTAAAACTTCAATACCTGCCGACTCTCAAGAAAATCAGCGAGGGTCCTGGTGTTATTTAAAACCAGCAAGGGTCCTGCTGTTAAAATCAGCGAGGGTCCTGCTGTTAATCGCGAGCGTTGTAATCGGCGAGCAGGGAGCAACATACCAACAGCAGCACACCAACATTCATCAGTTTAACCCAATCCTACTTACCCCCTACATACATACTTGCCCAATCCATCCCCACCGCGTAGCGCTACGCGCGCGCTTAAGCCCGCATTATCATGCAACAGCGCCGCGTTAATTACGCGTTACGGTAAACTAGGAAGCGAAACGCAACGTAGAAGAGCTATTGGGTATCTGATGGACCCGAAATTCTGGGAAATGAACCTATGGCATCTGAAGTCTCTGTCCACATAAGGGATTGATTGTGTCGAAAGCTTTTGTGCCTGTCGCGCAATCCCATTTCGTTTCGCGCATACCATTTGGCCACTGTTTATTTGGCATGTCACAAACGCATTGCATGCAGGGGACACCAGATTCTGCCCGTGGTACCAAGAGAGTATTTTCGAGGTCTAAGATGCTTGCGAATATGGGCATCCCGAAGGTCTAGGGTGCAAGGGTGTCGCATATTCGATTATTTTTCAGTGTTTCGCTTCTACGTTATCTGGCTGAATTTGGGTTTCGAGAAAGAACGCCCTTGTTCTCCACTAAAACTGTGCGGGTTCTCATGATTCCTTTTGCTATCACGTAGCGAGGAAGGTGTAGCACGAATCTATCACAAAATATTACATGCTTATGGTCATTATTCAGCCCGCAATCGTGGGCACGGCTTGTGCGTTTCGCTTCCTAGTTTACGATTGTATGTATGTACGCGGCCTCTGCAGTGCGTTAATCACGCATTAGAGGAGCGATATGCACGCGCAATCGCGACAACTTGAATGTAAAAATACATACAGGTAAGTTAAAGCCCACCTTAACCCGCCGCGTACGCGGGACTACATCAAAAAACGAGACGACTTGTGGAGTTGAAGCCATTATCGAGTCGATCCGGCGCCGCCCGACGACGCCGTACTATAAGTAGAGTAAGGACGGCAGAAGTTGGGCAGAAGCGACGTCAGTGGCTTGCGATTGTGCGAGACATGAAGTCATCGAATTTCGAAGATGGCCATATGCATTTTGGACATTATCGATGTATCGCGACGTCGACGTCGCGTAGGTGCAAAAGTTGTGGACGGGCGGCAAAAGCGACGTCGGATACGGTGGCTTGCGAAAGATTTCGCGGGTCATCGCGATTATCGCGGACGCGGCTCGAGGCTGCGTCGTCGTCGTCGTCGTCGACTCATACATGGCGGACGTGGCGAGGCGGAAGCGCATCCGACGGGCCTCGTATGACGGGCGGCAGAGGGCCTCGCGGCAAAGGACTCGCGGCCAAGCCCGCCCGCTGACACGATCCTGCTGACGAACCGAGCCGGCACGCTTGCGTTTTAAATTTATAAATTCGCCGCCTTCCCGATCGGGCCTTCGGCGCTTTGCGCTAGGGCTGAGTCAGTCAGCTTCGGGTGAGTGGTAACGCGGATCCGGAAGTACGGCAAAATTGCTTTGAGAGCTGCTGTCTAATGCATTACATTACTCTTGCTCGGGCTTTGGTGATCAGCTGTCTGCGCTCCCGTCGGACTCGTCTTGTCCAGACGAGCATTGCTATGGAGGCCTGCACTAGTGCGCATGTTCGTTGCGTTGGTGTCTGCCGCCAGGACAGAGCGCGGCCATCCAGGCACTGGCGATCAATTAGATATCTCTTTTTTTTCTCTCGTTCGCCGGGGATCAGATGGCTGTGCCCATTGGGGTTTGAGTCATAGTCATGATTTGGTCATCATCTACCGCATAGCATGCCCGATATAGCTCTCTCCGATCCCGATCGCACCTCCCGCAGTCAGATTTCATGCCGGGTATATATAAGCGTGCACTGCGGTGCTGGAGGACCCAGACGCCCGCCTCGACTCATCCGCCTCTACCACTACAGCGACAGACATGTTCAGCCCGGCCTCTTCCGACTCGTCCACCCTCAACTTCAGCCCCGACATGGAGATTGACTCCACCTCCACCCGCAGCTCGCCAGTGCACGCCGCGTCCCTCGTCGACCCCGCGTCCCACTCCCCTGCCCTCCTCGAGCTGATTGACATCGAGCTCACCAAGCCTGTTATCGGTTTGTCTTTTCTCTTTTCTTTGTACTTTGGCTTACACCTACCCCCAGAATACATCGTCGACTGCGTCTCCGAGACCGTCGACTACGCCATGGGCCGCACCCCCTCCCCGCCCTCCCCCCACGGCCGGGGCCGCAGCCACAAGCGCTCCCCCTACGGCACAAAATTCACCACCTTCGTCTCCACCGTCCTCGAGCGCGCAGAAGTGACCGCCCCCACCGTCCTCACCACGCTCGTCTACATCCACCGCGCGCGCGCGCACCTCTCCATCGCCCTCGAGGAGTGGGCCCTCGAGCGCGTCTTCCTGGGGGCGCTCATCGTCGCATCGAAGTACACCAACGACTCGACCCTGAAAAACGTGCACTGGGCGCTGTGTACCGGCGTCTTCGGGAAGCGCGACGTGGGCCGGATCGAGCGCGAGTTCTTGGACGTGCTGGACTGGGAGCTCGGTGTCGGCGAGGCAGATCTGCTCGCGCACCACGCGGGGCTGATGGCCAAGGCCTCCCCTCCCATCGAGATGAAGGCCGCCGCCCCCACCCCGGTGCTGCTGGACGTCCCGCGCTCAAAGACGCACCACCGCCGCGTTAGCACCGGCGTCCCCGAGCTCGAGCCCAGCAGCCCGCAGAGCAGCCTCGCCAGCCTCTCCCCGCGCACGCCCGCGCATTCGCCTGCGCCCCACCCCCACGCGCACCACGCCAAGGACGCAGACGCATCGTACCCTAAACACTCCGCCCACGACGCGGACGTCCCCATGGACGTCACCTCCCCCTCCCCCTCCCACCCCGCGCTCCACCCGACGCTGACGCAGGGCAGGAGCAGCGGGGGCAGGTTCCACGACCTCCTGCGCGCGTTCCCCATCCCCATCCCGCGGCACGCGCATAGACACGGCGCGTACGCGATCAGCGTCGCCGCCTAGGCGCTTCCTGCTTTGTGCGGTATGCACACACGCTATTACCTCGATCCGCCTCGGCCTTTCGACACATAACCCCCGGTCTTCGACCCACCGCACCCGCGGCGCCCCGCCTAGATAGGGCTGCGCGCGTAAAAGGGCAGCGCCTCACCCGCGCTCCATGCCTCACCTCTTGCATTTCGCATTCGTCTTCTCGCATTCATCGTCCCTTCTTAGAAGGCGACACCACAGCTCGTTTATTCAATATTTCGTTTATCTCCTCATATCATAGCAGCGCATATATTCGGCGCCTTACTTATAGTTTTAACATACGGAACACGTAGTCGGTCGGTAGTTAGGAAGTAGGTGGAATGGGATGGAATCAAAAGGATTCTTGGACCCATATACCTTGTGTGAATTTTTTTTAAAGTCACTTCTGAGAAGACTTGTGTGATTCAGAGCCTCAAGCCCCGGCGGATATGTAGCTCCTACATAACCACGAATCGGTCTCGCAGACTCGCTGCGAGCCTCAAACTGAGCTCGCCTCCTCTACCTAGTATTCGCCCCTCCCAAGTTAGCCGCGAATATTATTTATTATTAGGACCCTCCTAGGCCTGCAACAACGCGCACATGGCCGCAGCGGGCGTCGCATGCACCCTTACCTGCCGTCTAATAAACTGCCGTCTAATAAAAACCGCCGTCTAATAAAAAAAGGCGCCCGGCCGTGGGGTGGGTCGACGAGATGATAGTAATTAATAATTTCACGGTTGACGGGAATGCGAGTGTCATTGGAATAGGTTACAGTACAGATAGGTATAGTTCAAGTATAGTTATTCAAGGTTGCGCGCCGTGCAGTCCTTTGCGTGTCTACGAGTCCATAGGACAAGGATAACAAGTACTGCACGCGTCCGGATATCTCCAGCCACGACTCGCGCGAGGGCAAGTTCCGCATCGAGACAGAGGGCAAGTCCCGCATCGAGATTCGAGACTCGAGACTCAGACAGGGTACACATCCCGCGTCGGTTCCGGCATATGCATTGCAGCGTGTCTTGCGCGTGTACAATGTATATACTAATTGCGCGCCTGAATTGCGCGTCCAATTGCAAGAATTACCCACTTGGTAAGACCGCCTCGAGGCTTCGTATGACTCGGACTGCTCCTTCGTAAGATCGTCGCTGGGTAAAGGTGTGTAATCATACGCCTTCATACGCCTTGAATCAATAATCAATAATCAATAATCAGGCGCCGAGTGTATAAGCACACGTACGCGTTGAAGGCGGCGGCTGGCTGAATGAGCGAGCGACTGAGTCAGAATCACGAATAAATGCCGATTTAACGATTTGGCAATGGCGCGTATCGCGGCGATCGCGTATTCACCACCTACCTACCTACCTACACCGACTTTTGGCGCGCGCCCTGAAAGCTCCGCCCAAGAAAAAACAAAAACAGAAAGAAAAAGAGATCGCCAGGGAGACGAGTACTGTATACCGGGAAGCGGACCTGAAGCAGACTCGGATGCGGTGCAGCCCCGAGCGTACATAGCTGGATAGTTGGATTATGGATAGTTGGATTTTTTGGATGTAACGCGCGGGAGAGGTTGGATGCGATCCCGATTCCCGATCCCGCAGCACTGGACTAGTAGACCCTGGAAACGCCCGGGCCCGCTGGACGACCTCCGCTCTGGCGCGTGGCCGCAAGGATGTGCGGGTACTGTACACGGACGGCAAGGATGCACGGCTTCGGATACTTAGACGCAACTTGGATTTGCGGGATGCCACCCGCGTCGAGTCGGCACGGATAAACGCAACTTGGATTCGGATATGATGATTTGCGCCGGAAACCAACCCGCCGCATCGTGAGTCCGATGGGGTCAGCGGAGGAAGAAACGTGATGACAAGAGTGCGATTACAGCGCGGGGTCGGAGGCGGGCCAGCCCAAAATCCAAAATTAGCCCCTGTCCGAAATCCGAAAATTGACGAGGTGCGGGCGGGGTCGGGGTGGGTGGGGACGGAACTTGCATGCAATTGGTCCGTGTCAATGTCATGGTTCAGGTTTCGAATTCGAGCGGACGGTTCAATGGGCCCAAAATACGATCAATATTGTTGCCGGATACGTCCGTGGACGCGCGTTGATAAACTCCTCATGAATAATAATACGCGTCAAAGGCGCTCGGTGGGTTGAAGATTCACATGCAAAAAATGTGAGTTGAACGTTAAACCATCGGGTACCTTTTCATCTATCCTCTTGATAATCATGCAATTTCACAGGCACATCGAACCACACTCTTTTCCGCAAAAAACGAACCATCTCTTTTTTTTCTGGATCTGTCGTGATCCTTAACATGCAAATCGCAGCAGATCGCCTCATCTAAAATGTAAGTCTCATTTCATCGTCGCCCCATGTTCAGCGACCCAGCAAGGACATGTGCGGGCGGGCTGGTTCACTTCCTTCCAAGCGCAGTCAACCAGACAAAATAAAATCAAAGCGTAGTGCAGTGCCTATCGCCGCGAAATTGTCCGCCGTAGCGACACGGCATACAACAGAGCCCTTGGTGGCGTGGGGAATATCGCGGAATGTCGTGAACTCAAACCAACCGCAAACTTTTTTTCAACCTTAGGCTCCTCCACAAGGTTAACATTATCGTGGTTGAATTGTTAGTATGTATGATTCGACCGCCGCGCGGGAACGACCGCTGGTAATGCAGCCACAGCTGAAAACTTGGACATCGAATCGCATTTGCTCACAACCTCCGCCAAACCTCTCGAGTCCTTACGCAGAGATCCCTGCCTCCCGTTCAATCTCCTCCCTGCTCAAGCACCACCTATCCTGCAACGTCTCATCAAGCGTCTTCTCGAGAACATCCCTCCCCCACCACTCGCCCGAGGTCGTGAAGAAGATCTGCTCCGGGTCTACAGGGAAGTCGTCCCGCATGAAGGCCAGCAGAATCGTTTGAGCACCTGCCCACAAAAAATCATGAGTAAAGTTGCAAGTTCATTTCCAGCGTGGTTGAAAAATGAGGGTGTTGCTTACCCTCTGCAATCGTCTTGGCGCGCGCCTGCTGCTCCTTGGTGGGCTGCACGTCGCTGTGCCGCCCAAGACCCGTCCCGGGGATGTACCCGGGCGACACCGCGACGACGTGGCACGCGCCGTCCAGCTGGCGGCGCCACCAGTGCGCACCCAACAGCTGGATGAACTTCGTCTGGCAGTAGACGTTGAAGTGATCGGTCCCGGCGTTGGCTTTTAGGCTGTTGTCCAGGACGGCTAATGCAGAACACGATCAGTTTTGTTTCGGCGGGTACTTATGAGGTGGTTGTTGGCGCACATGGGTCCGAGACCATTCGGATTCCGCCGGAGGAAACGACGACGATGCGGGATTTTGAGGCGACCAGTTTCGCCCGGAACAAGTGGGTCAGATAGTGCTGCGCTACATATGTCTCTGTTCAGTTCTCCAAGTCTTGAGATGGGATAATCGCCGTCTGCTTACAGAGGTGGTTCACGACGTACGCCTCGCACCACAACTTCGATTCGGGATTCGGTACAGGTGCCTCTGAATCAGCACCCTTGGCTACGGCAGCATTCAGCATCAAATAGTCGAGCTTATCCTGCCCGAGCGCCTCCAGCGCCTGCTGTGCGAAGCTCTTGACGCTCTTGAGATCGGAGAGCTCCAGCGGCAGCACGGTCAGGCTATGTTTCCCGCGGTCGAACTGCAATTCATGGAACGCGTTTTTGGTGCCCTCTGCGTCTCGGGCCCCGAGGATGATTTTGCAAGGCTGCGCTTCGGCGAGGAGCTGCTTCACGACCCCGAATCCCTGTGATGCGAGTTAGTCTTAGGCGGGTTTAAAATAAAAGAGACGAAGCGAAGTTGGAACTCACCAAACCGGACGAGGCGCCTGTCGCTACGACTGTCTTTACGGTGGTCATTGCGGCGAATTGAATATGCAAACAACGCGGGAATAATCGAGTCCAAGATCGAGTTCGAGCGTGAACAAGGCCGCGTACTTATACGTATGGCGCGCCCACCACATTTCGCGCGAAGGCCCCCAGTCAATTCAATGGAAAGGGCGGCGGGCGCTATATACGACGGATAATTGCCGTTGAACGCGTAAGGAGCCTGTGATGTAGCCAGTGAAAGAGCTCGACAAGTGATGGCGAGGCGGAAAACAACCGCGACGAAAAGAGAAACGACGTAGGATGACAAAGGGGTGTTACGTGAGTCGGATAAATGGACGTCAGGACGGAAGCAATTGGACGAGCCTTTTGGTTCAAAAAATAGAAACTGAACAGTCGGCCCTCATTATCCGTATAATCATGCTTATGACGTTGCGCTGCATCGAACCACGCTCTTTTCCGCAAAATAACCATCTCTCTGTTTTTTCTTTCCTTGGGGCGAACGTGCGATCCTAAATACAACTCCTTCCTTCCCATTAATATTTCATCTATGATCGATCCGTTTCATTTCTATCTTCGTGGATCCCTGTGGATCCACTACATTTTATTTCATCTCAAGCCCCAGACCACATATCTGATTAGATAAGATTAAAGTTCTTCGAGGAATCACATGTGGCCCGCAGGCTGTCTCAAAGTCTTCCAAACGCAGTAAATCAAAACATAGGAGATTGTGGGGCACAGTACATTGACACTATCCGCCGCATACGCAGCGACAGCGACACTGCACGCAGCAACTTCCCTTGGCTGTGCAGTCTGCGCGGGATTGATTATCATGGCACGTCGCAAATTTGAACCAAGCGCAAGCTTAGGTCGATATTTGTCTGCGGATTGGTACAAGTGCTTCTTCGGTTTCCTCGGTTTATCTCCGCATCTGGATGTAACTCCAATTTGTCTCTCTGAAAAAAAATACCCCTCGCTGCAAATCATAAATCATTGCACTGCCCCCTGAGAGAATCATAAACCCGCGAGGTCCAAGGGACAGTTAAGGCGGAACGTGGGTCCACCCGTGCAGCAATTGAACAGGTTGGAATTGAAATTCGCCCGGATGCAGCCATTTTATCCGGCCTGGAGGATGGTCGGGTTCTCTGGGCACGATGGATTGCTGGCGGGCAAGTCGCAAGTAAATTTACGCCGCGTTGATTATTTTGTCTGAACCCCTCTGCGCGTGTTTTCGTTCGACGCCTAGCTTGTGTTTTAGGACTACCCACACCGCTCAGAAGCTATCGATTTGGCGAACCACTCGGCCGACCATCAAAGTTAAAATTAATCACCGAGTGAGAGTAGGCAAGTAAGGTGCGCAAGGCTGATTAAGAATAGGTACCCCACAATTTACAGGCATACGCAGGTCAGTCGCTAGTCGAATCGTTGATATGATTCAACCGCGGCACGGGAACGATGACGGATGCTTGTACAGACTAAGGTTGAAGATGCTAGACCCGCATTTGCTACCTCGTCAACCGTGGCCAGGCTACCACCGAGGCGGGACTGGAACAGGGTATTCTGCAACTCCTGGTTATGAATCACCTTCTAGTTCTGGATCAAGGTGGTCGCAACAGAAATTAGAATAGGACCAGTGTATCCGTGATATCAATCAATCTTGTATCCATCCAACACAGACTCGTTTGTGGATCTCTGGGCGTGGTCCACGACCAACGATTATCTAGACGCAGTTCGCCTACGTGTTGGCCGAGCGGATGAACTGGATTTTTACTTCTCCGAGTACAATGCGGCGCGATGACATGAGCAGGGTGACGAACCGAACCGGTGTTTCCCTGTTATCTCCCGGGGAATTTCCCCACACTTTGAGTTTTCGTCTGAGTAATTTCCCGTGCCTGACCGTGCCGTGTAATATTCCCACTTACATATCTGTGGACATGCGGGAGAGACAGGGGATTGAATCGATTAGCTCCCGTCGTGACACCACCCAGCGCTCCGTCGACCACCCCGACCTTGAATGCATTTCCCGTTTTCAATCGTGCACGTTTATTTGATTATTATTATGCACGTTCGATGCTCAGGAATAATATCGGAAGGAACTGGAACCAAAGGATGCAAATCGCGCCAAACCGAAACCTTATCGCGATTAGATTAGATTTTGAGCCGGCATCAGATGGCTGTGCATCTGTACTGTTCTGCAGAGAGCTCATCTTTCATCAGCTCCATCATGGCAGTACTTCGCCTCATTCTGCGGAGTTAAGCACAGCGACGAGCAGGACCACCCCAAATCTTGCCTTGACGTCGCATCGCCGTCGCCAATGGTTACTAACACGGCTATGTTCATAATTGTCTTAGCGTCGCGACTCGCCGGTTTCGAATTCGAATCCATCCGCGCTTTGGATATTCAACCCAACTTCTAGAAACTCGGCTGCTAACGAGCCTCTTGTGGATCAATGTAATGCCCCGGGTGCGGCGGCGCTTGACATGAATTTGAATGGCTGGTCTTGGGTGGAAATATTCTGGCGCGCCGGGCTTTCTCCTTGCTCTAATGGGTGTTCAATTTAAACAATATTAATACCCAGGCTGTTAAGCGCGCTGTGGAACTTGAAGGCACTATGGATTTTCAAGGTAACTTCTAGAAACTCAGGTCCTCACGAGCTTCCTTCCTATGGATAAATCAAAACGGTGCCGGCGTCTGACATGAATTTTAATTTGCTGTATTCCGGGAACACCACATCATGTGCGTAATGGATCATTCTTTGCCTAAAGCGCTGTTCAAGTTTAGAATTTTTACAGCCAGCTGTTTAGAGGGTTCCGTATAGTATGCTTCCATGGCTTCTAATAGGCTCTGAACTGGCCTGTGGTTGCAACCGAACCAAGCTGCGAGCAAAGGCCCCGCTATTGCTGTTCTAGCTTCTTGCGGCAAGGTATCAAAAGGCGCTTCGAAATGTAAAGATGCAACATCCTTGCATGGCACAGTTGAGTGTTATACAACAGCTTTCTCCACGCTGAGCTCACGATCCGCGTCGATAGGCGCTTTGTCCGGTGTCCTTTATACCAACCGGATTGATGCGTACACAGCTAGGCCTGCGCTCGTGCGTCGCTTAATGTCGACGCGCTCATGTTATCCTTGGACCCTGATGTTGCCCCGCACCCGGAGCATGCCCGAAGACGCATCCGGATGAGGGCGATAAAGGGACAAGGCGGCCCGCAACATACAATCAAGGGCTACTTTATTAATTTAATACTTACTACTTTGTCGCAGGCTAGCCCAGTTGCCGCGCTCAGTTCGGGATCCCCCGTGGCACCGGCTACCAGGATATTCCAATTTTCTTGGGCCGACCGGCGTCGCCACCTGTCACCGGGCAAGGTACATCCCGACTTATATCATTTCACGCGGCGACAGCGACACTCAGGTCGGTGTCGGGATTGAAGAGTTGCGAGCAGGTCCAATGTTCAAGCTCGAACTCTCCGGAAACACAATAAGTCGAAGAATGACTTCAATAATGGCGCTAGCGCCCGCACTTTCGCCAATCAGCGAACCTAATCCAATATAATATCTCCGAATCTGGGAACGGGCGTTTTGCAAATTGCGGGCGCGGGAAAGTTGAGTATTCAAACGCAGGGTGGTTTCGCTAGGGGCGGGCTCGTAGACTCCATCGTCGGCATTGACCGCCCGGCCACCAGACTGGATGCCAGCTGAACCAACGCCAACTTGAACGCCGCTGCGATCGGGGATCGACCACAGATTATTGGATTTTCATTTACTCACTTCGCGAGTTTAAACGGCTAACGTTCATTTAAACGGTAGATGGTGACTAAAACATGCGAACCGACCACATTCATTTACGAACCAAAATGAATCCAGAACCGGCTCGAGCACTTAGCCTAGGCCGCAGCATGCCCGCCCAAATTCTAATCACGACGGCAGTTGCAACTTCCAACGTTCGAGGATATTTGTTGCGCTAGGCAACGGATCTGCTTCTGCAGATCGCTTACTACCTCGTAAATCCGCACTATAGGCGGCGGAAATCTCCGCCACGGGGATCTTCATAGTTGATTCATAATAATAGGACAGGAGACATATTTTATGTTATTCATCCGTCCCCATCCCCGTCCCCGTCCCCGTCCCCGTCCCCGACCCCGACCCGTCCCCGACTCCGCGCCCAAGTCAAATGCTGCGAAGAAAGGTTTGAAAGCAATTGCCGTTCAACCGAAACGCCGCGAAGGAAATCAAAAGAAAATAATGTATCTGTTGGCGTCCCGAGCCTCGTGTTTAGAAGACGGAGACCAAGAAGAAGAAAAAAGATCAACCCCACAAGGCAAGTGTCCCGAAATATAAAGAAGCCGCCACTCAGCGCTTAACTGTCTGTCCCACGATGTCTCCCGGCGTCTAATGATCGTCGTCACCACGTTCCGTTTTGTTTCCGTTTCTCCATCTGTCCACGTCTTCTTTTTTTTATTCTCTTTCCGCGAGCGCGACTCCACAAGCCAAGAATGAATTACCTCACTCCTTCTGAAATTCGCGTACTCGGTCTCCGGGCGCCCTGCAGCACACCGCGGTCAACCCTTCAGTGGAGATGACTAGGCCGTGCTCCCCGGCATCCACCCCAATGGTACTGCGCACGCCGCCAGGCGGTCGCCTCGAAACGAAACCCCGATACGACCGGTGTCCAGGGACAGCGCGACAGCTGGCTTGAGACTGCGTGAGCAGACCCAAGGAGACCGGTGATCTGAGACCCCGCAATGTTTTTCTGATCCCCGACACCCAGGAGGGCAAACCGCATAGCCCCCGGACATAGTATGTTTTTTTTTGCGCGGCGTTTTTTTTTGGCCGTGGGACCCGTGTGGTAGATCAGTGTCACAGATTAATGCGGTCAGGCGATTTCGTCCTCCCGGTGGTGAGCTGGTTCGGAACAACCCTCTGGCGAGGGCGCCAGCGTGATTTTTGGCACCGGCGCGGGACCTTGAGACAGGGCTTGGGCAGGGCAGCATGTGTAGTCGGTTCAGCCCTGGGAATTAGGGACATAGGTACTGATAAGGAAAGGTTTAGGAGCGACGGCTGTAGTTCTTTCAAGCCGTGATCCAGAAATTTTTTGAGGGGAGTCCTCTGAGTCTGAGGCGATTGAGGACTTAACGAAGACTTTGCCTGCTTCTCAATCCCATCATTTCGTGCGTTGAAGCGAATTTTGGGAGCTGAAACTGCCCCATCGTTTGAGTCCCAGGCACGCAACTCTAAAGATTACGATTGCTGGCTAAAATCAGTCCTTTAGAGTGCCAGACGGGAGTTTGAACTCAACTTTCAAGTTGAAGTTCAACCAGAAGAATATAATCCGCGTGATTCCGAGTCGGGCCGAACGCCGCAACTTAGCACCAAACCACCATGAAGCCGAAACCTGATGTATTCAAGTTGTTACCAGCTTCAACGTCAGGATGGAAACTCTCTAATTGTTCAATATCTTTGCTATTCCTCCTTTTGGTGTCCTCCATATCTCTTTGGTACAGACTGATATTTCTGTCGCGCCTCGAATCGGCATTGGACTGGCACCCTGGTCTCGTCCGCCAAAAATCTACAATAACCTGGGAATCCTGCCCCGACCATTCAAAATTATTCTGCGCCTTCTTCGCAGTGCCGCTCGACTATTCCAATCTGACTGGGGTGCAGGATCGAGCCATCATTGCAATGCGCATGTATCCCGCCACCGTGCCGCCCTCGCAGCGCCTGGGTACAATATTCACGAATCCAGGGGCACGTAATGTCGTATCCTGTGCACTATAACGCTGGTGCTGAACGGCGAACAGGGCCCGGGGACCTCTGGCCATGCCTTGATCAAGACTGGACCCTCGCTGAGCGTGATCTTCCACGGGAAATTCGACATCGTCAGCTGGGACCCGCGGGGGGTAAATATGTCTACGCCGCGCATATCGTACGCCTTTCAATTTAGAGTGTGTATTATATGCTGAACCGGTTGCGCAAGATGTCATTCTACAGAGTTGCAGCGCCAGCTGTTTGCGCTCGGCCACGAGAGTGGAGATTTGGATTTAAATGGGCTGCCTGTTTCAGCAGCGAACAGGACATTGCTAACAGCCTCTGCACGGGCACGGCTTCTAACGGATCTTTGCAGAGGTACAATCGGGGACAAAGTCCTCCGTAGCGTGACCACAGTCAATGTCGCAAGAGATTTGGAAGAGATGCGCAAGGCTGTAGGTGACGGCGGCCTACACTTCTGGGGCTTCTCCTACGGGTGAGTGGCCGTTCACATGCAGAATTAAGTGCTTCGCGAACATGAATATTCGAAGGACGACTCTAGGAGCTACTTATGCTGCGATGTTCCCCGAAAACGTCGAGAGGATGGTACTTGACGGAGGTGATTTCTTTCCAGTCTTATACAAACATCTATGTCTAACAACCTCGCAAGTCGTCTATACCCCAGAACAATACACTTCATTGCTGGAGCACGGGATGAGCTCTGGCGATTCCACGAGAAAGGTATCATCCCGAATTACGGGCAGAATATATTTTAACAAGATTGATAGGTGTTCGATGGATTCGTTTCCGGTTGTATTACCGCGGGCCCTTCGCGCTGCGCGCTTCTGATAAACGGGACACAAACAGCTCCTGAGCTCGCGCAACGTATATCGGATATTTTAACACAGCTCGATTCGTCTCCGCTCCCCGTTGCACACCCTAACTCCCCGTCCATACCGTCCATCCTGCGCTCCGCGGATCTCCGCCTCTCCATATTCGCGACGCTGTTACGGCCGGCGAACTGGGTCTCCCTCGCGTCCGCCCTTGCAGCCCTCGAGCGCGGCGACGGCACGGCGATCGCGGCGCTCAGCGGTATCGGTGGTCGTGCATGGGATTTAGGAAACCGTACGGACGCTGAGCGGGCGGGGGGACGCGGGCTGGGACGCAGGCCGCGAAATGGGCGGGGGCGAGGCAGACATGGCCGTATCGTGTGGCGATGCGCCGCCGTTTCCGGACGCGGGGGACGACGCCGCGTGGACGCATACGTGGCTCGATTGGAGGGAACAGGTGCGCGTTTAAATTACATCGCCTACGCGGGACGGGCATACCTGATACGCCTGCAGCTCGTATCGAGCAATCCGCTCAGTGGGCCGATTTGGTTCAAGAAGATGGTTCGATGTAGACATTGGGGGCTAATCCAACCTCCGCCGGAGCGATACGAGGGGCAGTGGAAGATGGGTGTAGATTTGGAGCCGCCGAAGTCTGCTTGTGTTTCCTAATCACGATGTAATACTGACTAGTTGTTCTGCAGGCACCCGATTCTCTTCGTGTCCAATACATTCGTGAGTAGATTCTACACCTTACAGCCCAATATCACGTCTGTGCCTTAAGGACCCGGTATCGCCCATCTCGTCGGGACGGCGCATGGTCGACGTATTCGGAAGAGACAACGCCCGGCTTCTCGAACACCATGCATACGGGCGAGTGCCTTGTTCGTGTCCTTGTCGCGGTTGTTCAAGGTTTTTTGTTGTGCAGCCATTGTTCTGTGAGCCAGCCGTCGTTGTGTATCGCCAACGCGATCCGCGAGTATATGGTCAATGGAACCGTGCGTATGCCCAGCACGCCCCTCAATTGGTTTGACGAACTCAGCTATTTTCAACAGCTGCCGGCGGAAGGGATGGTCTGCCAGCCCAACGAGCCGACCTTTCCCCGGGAGAACGGTTATACAGGTGGCGTGAAATACGAAGACGATAACGAACCGATAACCCACGCTTTGGAAAATCTCGTGCAAGCTGGGATTAGGGGTGGGTGGTAGTTATCGAATGTAAACCAATTGTGTTTCGCCTGTACCTAGTTAAACAAAGAGCAGGATCAACTCGGCATGTCTTTGTAGTATCACAGCTGGTCGGAGCCGAGTCGAGCGATGCCAAATGTGAATGGCTTGCGTTCCAATTGAAACAGTGTAGGGAGTCAGTCTCGTTGGGTAGTTGTGAGTAGGCCCACCGTGTTCGATAAACTACTACCAACCTACGGTAAATGATCCTGGTAGCGATAACTGGAATGTCTCCGGGTGAAAGTGAGCACATCAGTGCCTCGGAGCCCAGGCAGGTTCGCCTCCATAGCCGCGACGAACCCGGGATACGACACATCCTGATCGCCATGAAAGTAGTCCATCGTCAGATGGAGACAGCACGTCACGTTGCCGAGATGCGGGAGGGTTCGGCGCTCCATGAAGCCAGCATCGAACGTGGGCCATGGGCCGTCGTCCACCCAGACAGTCTCCGGGATGCGGGGCATGATTCCGAATGTGAGGGTGAGGCGTTCGAGTAGCGGGGTGGAAGTGGGGAGATCCGAGAGGATGAGCTCGAGGTTGTATGGGAATTGGCGGCTCATGCCGATGTAGAAGCTCAGTTCCAGTACTTGAAGATGCTTAAAGTGTGCAATGGTAACGAGGCCACGAAATTCTTGGAGGATACTGTGAGCCGCGCGTTTCGGCAGGAGGCACTGATCGAACTCACCGCGGAAGTCAATCTCGACATGCCGGATGGTTTCGGACAAGGGAGCGAATATGTCCAGGTAATCCTCGTAAGGTACAGTCTCTAACGTGAGAGACAGTCGCCGGAGGCGTTGCAGATAACCCTTCTTTCTCAACTCCCGTATGACCCCGCTGAGCTGCCGCATTGACCGGGAAGATGGGAAAATGAGGTGCTCAAGGCGCAGGGGAGACGGAGGGAGTTGTGCATGAACAGTTGCAGTGAACATGTTTGCCACGTATATGGTGTCCAGAGACAGCACCCGTACGGATGACGCCGCACGGTAGATCAGGGACGAGGGAACACCGGACATGTTCTTCAAGTGGAGGCGATCCAAGGAGGGGTGGGATACCATACGCAATATGGCGGAAATTAGAGCGTGAGAGGAGCTCCCCCAGTGGTTTAACTCTCCGGGATTGGAGATCACGAATCGCTGTACCTTGTCTAGGGCACCCAGAACATTTTCTAGAGAACGAATTTCCTTCGCTTCAATTGGTAATGGAATGGTGAGGTGGTGGACGTGCATCGCAAGATGCGGAGACACAGTGAGGAGGCTGCAGGCGCGTTGGAATGTATTGGAGAATCCCGACGCTTCACTGTGGATAACCATTACACGAAATATTCGGCGTTGACATGGAGCACGGAATGTCTTTGCCGTCTGCAAGCATGCTACGAGGCAAGCGCTACCTTCTTCGAGTTCCTGGACAATAGCATCAACGAGCTCCTGCGGGAAGCGTAAATCGCGCTGTGGCCGTTTGGCAGTGGACATGCCAGCGAAGGTGATGAGCTGTGATCTGCTGTGATGAGTTGGGTGGTGGCAGTGCGGAATCATTGGACTCTTATTTGCACGAACCAAACAAAACGGCCGCCTGTTGCTTCACTCCAAACAGCTCTTTCCTGTGGAGACCATGGCCTATCTTCACGGTTTTCGATGCGTCAAGCAGATCCCGACCAAAACCTGATGAGTATAACGCCAGAAGAGTCGAGACAAGCATAACTTGAACCTGCGCTGACTTGACTGGGATTATGCTGACACTGGCACTGGCGTACTGTACTGTTGGGCTGCTAGCGCACTGCGTTGGCACTGCGGATCCCGAACTCCATAGACCTTGATGACTATCTTTGACGGTTATACCGCTAGTGCTGCCAGTGCGAGTCAAAACAGTATCCGGCTTCGGCTGTTTTGAAACACAGTCATAACTCGTGTACCCTTCACTCTCGCAGGCATTGTGCCGTCCGATCAGCACCGAATCATTCTGCTCTGCATGCTTCCTGCCCCAAAAGTACAGCTGTCTCAGCTTGTTTACTGTGAGTCATTTTCTTGCATTCCGAATGAGTCCTCCGAATTGGCCGAATTGGTCGGGCGGCTATAAAAGGGCGACTTTCGGGGTGTGGCCACATCGCCTAAACCCCCGCATAACGTATGCCTCCTACTCGTACATCCCAACCGACCAAGATGTCCGACTCTCAGCATCGACATGCTATCGCAAGCAGAAAGATGCTCGACTTGCTCGACGGCCTCAGCACTGGTAGACTTCGTCTTGTGGATCGTCCTTTGGAAAATGCTGTATTTTGTCCTAGGTAAATCCTGAGTTCCGTGAATTCCGTATGGCACATCTCTGACCTAGTATCTTACTTAGGCTTGAAATTTACGATGATCCCGAGTCCCAGAATATT
Source organism: Mycena epipterygia (assembly GCA_029281465.1). Classification (NCBI taxonomy): domain Eukaryota; kingdom Fungi; phylum Basidiomycota; class Agaricomycetes; order Agaricales; family Mycenaceae; genus Mycena; species Mycena epipterygia. The sequence continues at coordinate 813,476 of JARJCQ010000006.1, read as the reverse complement.
GTCGCTACATTCGAGTTGCCTGGAGTCAAGATCTCTGATCTGACCATCTCTGTGCAGCAAGAGAACCTCGAGATACGCGGCCAGCGGCTATCTCGCTATGGCTTAAATCGTCGGCGACACCCCTCTTTGAGTGAACTATCGCTGGCCGATGCTGTTCCCGCTGGCGCCGACGCCGAATCCAACATCCGGTTTTTTCCCTGCCGAGAACTGCGATACGGAGCTTTCTATCGAAAACTCCGTTTGCCATCGGGCGCAGACGTACGTCTCCACTTCCACCCATTCGTTTAATCGCTTTCTTACCCAATGCATAAGACCGTATACTAATACTGCTAACAGGTTTCATGCATTTCCGCGTCTCTTTCCGACGGTCTCTTGACCGTGTCTTGGCCGCGCGCGCCGTTACGCGAACCAATCAGCTCATCCCCGAGGGTCCTTGCAGCGGACTCTTTTATGACACGAGCAACCTCTTCGGTGCGCTCGGGCCCGCACGGTGCGCCGGAGCATAGCTCCACATGATTTCTGGACCAGCGCGAGTCATATCACCGTTTTGCACTACTGTTACTATGTACCATTCTACATTTTACGGCACCCACGTTGCAGGGACTATTGGGAATATGAGATGTGCTACCATTTCACGATTTAATTGACAACCAGCCTGTACTGTTCTTTAATGATATTACGACATGCCCTCAATTCAACCATTCAGTGACTCATTATAACGAGTAGCATTTAAATTGGTTCGAGTCATATCATGAGAGATTCATGACGATCGACACTGAGGATACGACAGTCATGTGCCCAAAATTGAGTGGCTAACGCTCAGAGACGCTCCTTCCAGTGGAAAAAAAAGTATATGATACTACAAATAATAGATACCTACTGATATTAAAGTACGAGAGAGCTACAGGACTAATGCTACACTGTGGAGAGAAGACGAAAGGGCGTAAAGTTCGTGGTGAATTAATTAAGAGCGAGTGAATTTGATGACATGGGCAGCAGGGCGGGGACCGAGCATGACACCGCCGGTCATGACGCGCGTAACACCGCCCTGGTACAGATAAGCCGTCAAATCCTTCTTCGAAGAGTCGACAGGTACGCGGCGCGTGGTTTTCGATGCGCGGTAGGGGGTCTGCGAGCGGGGGACAGCGGGGAGGGCGACAGAGGCGGATTTGGGAGGCGTGGAGGGCGGGGAGCTGGCCGCGGACGTGAGGGAGTCGTTGGAGTAGGAAGTGAATTTGGAGGACGTCGACGAGCCGCAGTCCGAGTCCGACCCGGAATCCGAGGAACAATCATCGTCGGAGTCGGAGGGGGTGAGCAGGCTGGGAATGCGAATAGGGTCGGCGGACGCAGTCTGCTTCTCCGCACGGCGCATGCTACGGACGCGGGCGGAAAGGAGCATGGCACGTAGGCGGGCTCCCGTCGACTGCTGGAGAAGGGGAACGGATTTCATCTGCGAGATGGGGACGATGCTGCCCTGGGTCTCCTCGCTCCAGACGTCAGTCACGGGCGCATCCCCGACCCGGACCTTAAGGTAACCGGGTCCGTAAAAGAGCAGGATATCGCGCCCTCCGCCGAGAGCATTGAACCATTCCGCCCATGGAATAGCGGAGCCAATGGCAGCCGCGTAAATGGACGGAGGAGGAGTGGCCGACGAAAGCGTGAGAGTCGCGGTCAGAGCCGACGCCAGAGACGCGCTGAGAATAAGCTGAGCGGACGTGACAGCAGCTGGAGTAGCCACAGAGAGCAAAGGCCGGGTGAGGAAGGAAATAACGTGGGGGATGGCTGAGGAAGACATGGAGACGTGAATAAATCGTCCGGCGATTGGAAAAAATTCGATGAGATCTGAGGGGAAATTAGTGGAGGTCGAAGAAAAATGAGAAGAGAAAACCGACCGAGCGTGAAGGTTCGTTGTAGAAAGTGAAGTGGAGGTTTAGAGAATGTCCGAGAAAACAGAGAGAACGTAAAGAGAACGTAAGCTTGTGGAGGTGTGGTAGGCGGGCTAGGCACAGAGGGAGACGAGAAGTCTTAACGTTTACCAGCAATGGCGCCGAGTATTTATACTCAGACCGCGTGTCGTGGCAACAATGCGCGGTGTCCGCCGCTCCATTCTTCCGCTTTGGCGGGGACAATGAACCTTGTTTGGTCGGATTTGGGCATGACACCACAACACGACCAAACATCATGCTTGTTCTCTATTGTCTTCCCAAAACGTATCGCCTTGTATTCTGGTGGCCTGGACTCGTGCTTTTGTCCCCAGCCGAATATCCATGCGTTTGAAGCCCGAAGTCTGGCAACTGGCGTGATTTCTCCGTTCAAGACAAGGCTCGTTCTGCGGGCAGTGTTCGCGCCCTTCAAGTCGTCGCACTCTTCTTTAGTGCACTTTGTCCTCGTTATTTCTGTCTCGCAACCCTTCACTACGTGCACTTACGATCAGACACTCATTCTCGGCTCGCGTTGACTCGTAAAAATTTGCGTGGGTTTTTGTACGCTGTCCTTGACTCGTAGACCAGTGACTGAGTCTGTCTATGAAGGCAAGCCTGTCGACATCGACAGGTTTATCCTCATAGACAGGCTGGATTCGAGCCTACTTGACTCGAGTCGTAACAATAATCCGACTTGGCAGACCATGCCCGGGCGCCGTCTATCTTCCTCGCCACTTGCGCATCCACTCATCGAGAGTCATGCGTAAACTTATTCACACAAGGCTAGGAACCCGTTCCATCCGGGCCAAGTTGCGTCTGCGACGGTAAGACAACGTTCTAAATTTCAACTGTACTTCTGGAAGAGGCATTCAAAAAGAGTCACGAAGGCATGCAGGTAACAGTGCATGTAGGAACCTCTTTGGATTCATGGCCAGGGGGAATATTCTCGTTCACTATTACTAATTCCAGATTCGCAATTAAGGGAGGAGAACGCTATTTAAAATGGAAAACTTGTTAAAAACACGTTGACATGTCTCTGAATGAGGAGGAACGGCATTTTAATAGGTTGGTAGTTACAGACGCGTTTGTTCGCCGCAAGAACAATGATATCCGTAAATTAGTGGATCCAGGATGGAGCGTAGGTCAAACTATTCAGGAGCGATACTGCCTCGGTTCCCTGTAATACGCAAATGTCCATTCCGCCTCTACGAAGCACATCCAGCCCGCGAAGCGTTGCAACACCTAGTCTCGTCCCAGGAGCTGTGAGGAGTACGGCGCTAGTGATAGCACAATCCTTTGCGTTCCGGCGGGATCGCAGCATTTGGAGATAGAGGGCGTAATCGATGTAACTCTCGTCGGAACACCCAAAGGTGATTTCAGATAATTGTGGGGACACCACCGCGCTCCCGGTGGGATTAGGAATAGCCAACTGGGAAATCAAATCATTTGTCCTAGTATAGAAGCCCTCCATGTTGTGGACTATGATGGCAAGTTCGGTGATGGAGGGATATTTTTGGAGAATATTGACGGCTGCAAGAGTGGTCGGCGCCCCGTCGAAAGAAAGCCTTCGCAGACTACAGCCAGAGCGCAACAGGAACGGGTCGAGGTGAAGAAGATAATCTGGATCTTCTTCTTCAGGGACATAAAACGCTATTTCCTGCAGAACAGGTGCGCTGAGGTGGCCCAAAATATCCTCGTGTGATACGGACAGCCGCTGGAGGCGCAAAAGGTGGATGATTTCACCAAAATCTGGCGGGGGTCCCTCGGTGTGGATACGAGCTTCGACAAGGTTTGAAGCCACCGTCAGAATGGCCTTGTGCATCTCCCATGGCCCATCGATACCGTACTTCGTCAGCTGGTGCGCGGGAAGGAGGGTTGGCACAAAGCGATATTCATTCAAGATTGCGGCGTCGACCAAAGAAGGAGTCGACTGGAAGTAGTCTATGGATTCTATTCCTGTCTGGCTTTCAGGGCCCTGCCACTGGACCCACAACCGGCGCAACGAGGGGAGACGCTCTCGAAGACCGGCCAAGAGAGAAACCAGATGCGAAGTTAAACCGATACACAACTCCTGCCAGCGGGCAGAGTGCTCCGACAGACACCGAAAGAGTTCAATTTGCGGCCCAGAATCTGAATCCTGGTCTCCATAAAAATGAAGCTTGAGCGAGTGGGCACGTTGAATCTGGGCTTTAGCCATGGGCAAGGGAGGGGGTTCTTCGGGAAACTGGACGAAAAACAATGACCACAGCGACGGAATGGAGAGAGCAACTGCTCTCCAATGGCTGCTGACATGTGTCAACGCCCATGGGCTATCATTTAGACCGGAGGAACCCTCCCGCCTCAAAGCCCCGACCGAGGGCAAGGTCCACGAAAATATTTCGCCGAGCACCTCAGGAGGCGTCCTCCTGAGTGGAGAGAGAATCGCGGTATTTTCCGCAAGGTGGCCGGACAGCGAGGCGCGTTCTTCCTCCAAGTATTTCATCCGATCGCGAATTCGCGATATCTCCTGCTCGACCCGTGCTAACCGTGCGCGTTCCTTCGATATGACCGCTTTAACGATGGTGAATTCAGATTCAAGAGGTGCTTCATTGGAGTTCAAGAGCCTGTGATGTCTGGTTCCAGACAGTGCAGGAGCCGAATCGAATGGTTCTTCTGCTGGCGAGCGGGTGGCGACGGCACCGCATTCAGAGCATCGGAACGCATTCATTGAGAGAACCTATGATTTATGAAGTGGTTAGGAATTGTTGCAAGAGAGACGACACGTTCACTTGCAAAGTTGACAACACAGAGCACGGTATAGTGGTGGCAAGAAGTAAGCCTTTTTTTCTTGATTGTACAGCCACGAAGCGGACTGTTCCGGGCTTACCGCTCGGTGTTTTTCATTTCCGGGCAAAGATATCCTGCGTATTTTTGTAACGCAGAGAGACAGAGTTCAAGTACCATTTTTGAGTTCGCGACCCTCAGAATTCGCGCAAGAAAACTTATGTGCAAGTTATACAATTTTTGTTATAGTTTTCGAGTCGCCAATTAATTATAAACGCAGTGCTCATAACATACAAACCCCGTCCCATCCAGTCCGATGTTTAGTATAGATTTGATCCAGACTATAGTAATACGACAGGTTCGAAATTATGACAGGAGCATCTCAAATCCGATTTTAGTTGAAAGTAAAAACACGTCGACCTGTCTCTGAATGAGGAACAAACTTCAAGTTGTGATAGATTGCAGGATAATCACGGTGAACTATACTGCTTGGCAAAACAATTATTGTAGAAAGCTTAGACTGAAGAAGGCCGGGGATTCCGTTCGATTTGGGACCAAGCGTTAACTGCAGTCCTGTTAATCTTCATCCGACCCATTACCGACTTTGTTGACAACAGAGGTTCGATTCACAATGTCCCAACTCTTGAATTTCAGCAGTCTACAGCGTATGTTTGAGCCATGAAAACCGGTCCGAATCTAGCGGATGGACAACTGAGGCGCAGAGAATCGCTGCAAGTTATTGGAGCGAAATAGCAGAGTGATTTTCTTGTTCAGTAATACGATCGATCCTCATAACATTGAAACTGTCAGAAAAACAGTGACATCGCTCGGAATGAGAAGGAACAACATTGGGACAAACTGATGGACAATTATCAGTTGTAAATCATATTGCGTTTATCCGAACAGGATGAGGGTATCCAAAATTTAATGGATCCACGATGGAGCATAGGTCCAACCAGCCATGACCTTCAACGCCTCCGTTCCCTGCAGCACCAAAATGTCCATTCCTTCTCCACGAAGCACATCCAGCCCGCGAAAGGTCGAACGACCTAGACCCGTTCCAGAATTTATGAGCAGGTCGACGCTCTTGAGCGCACCACCCTTTGTTCTCCGCCGGGATTGCAGCATATCGAAATAGCGAGAATAGTCGATGTAGCTGTTGTCGGACCCCCAAGAGATGTCGGTTAGTTGTGGATACATCGCCACACTCCCAGGGAAGTCAGGGACAATCAAATGCGAAATTAGATCGTGGGCCCTTGAGTGAGAGCTGTCTAAGTGGTAGAGTATGGCAAGTTCGGTAAAGGAGGGATATTTTAGGAGGATCTCGGCGACTGCACGAGTGGTAGGCGGCCCGTCGAAGGAAAGCCGTCGCAGAGTACAACCGGAGCGCAACACGAAGGGGTCGAGATGAGGAACATAATTCAGATCCACTTCCTGGTCGATGCAGAATGCAATTTCCTGCAAACAAGGTGTCCTGAGGTAGTTCAAAACATTTTCATCTGAGATGTAGAGACGCTGGAGGTGCAAAAGGTCAATGGTTTCCACGGAATCTGGCCAATCTTCAGCTTCATAGAAGCTGACGTGAATACGGGCTTGGACAAGGTTTACAGCCTGGGTTAGAATGCCCTGATGCATCGTCCATGGGCCATCGATATCGTAGCGAGTCAGCTGGTGCGCGGGAAGGAGGGTTGGCATATAGCGATATTCGTTAAAGACCGCCACGTCCACCAGAGCAGGAGCACTCGCGAAGAAATCAATGGACTCGGCTCCGGCCTGGCTTTCCGGACCGTCCCACTGGATCGACAACTTGCACAACGAGGGGAGGCGCCCTCGAAGATCGGTCAAGAGAGGGAACAAATCCGAAGTCAAGCCGATGCTCAACTCCTGCCAGCGGGAAGAATGCTCCGCCACACACCGAAAGAGTTCGATTTGCGGCCCAGATTCTGAATCCTGGTCTCCATAAAAATGAAGCTTGAGCGAGTGGGCGCGTTGGATCTGGGTCGTGACTGTGGCCAAGGGGTACGGGGATTCGTTGGGAAAACCGATGACAAGCAGAGACCACAAGGAAGGAGTCGAGAGGGAAACTGCTCTCCAACGGCTGCTGATATGCGTCAAAACCCATGGACTATCCGTGACGCCGAAGCCCCCAAACCTCAAAGCATTGATCGAGGGTAAGGTCCACGAAAATATTTCGCCGAGCACCTCGGGAGGCATCCTCCTGAGTGGAGAGAGGATGTCATTGTTCTCCGCAATGTGGTCTGAAAGCGACACGCGCTCCCCCTCCAAATATTTCACCCGTTCGCGAAGTCGCGATATCTCCCGTTCGACCAACGCTAAGTGTTCCCGGGCTTTTGATATCACCGATTTAACGATGACCGAGTCTGAGTCCAAAGGTGCTTCATTGGAATTCAAGAGAGAGTGATGTCTGGTTCCAGGTGCAGGAGCCAAATCGAATATTAATGGTTCTTCTGCTGGCGAGATGGCACCGCATTCAAAGCATCGGGACGCGCTCATCGCGAGAGTGCCTGGAACGTATGAAGTGGTTAGGAATTGTTGCATGACAGACGACACGTTCACTTGCAAACTTGACGACACAAAGCACGGTGCCGCGACGGTGGTGGCAAGAAGAAAACTTTAGATTGCACAGCCACACCAGGACTTATCGCGATTTCACTCAAGGAAATTTACGAGCAGGTTATACAATTTTTTTGTGTGGTTTTCGAGTCGTACACGCAGTACTAATAAGATACAAGCCCCGTCCCATCCAAAGCCCAATTTTTAGCGTATATTACATATTTGGTGTGGGCGTCCCTTTGTTTTTGTATTTCTTGAAAAAAGCAGTCGAGGAACCGAGACCTAAACGGCAGAGTCATTCCGAATACGACCGGACCGGAAGAGCAGACGCTGCCAGCGCGGGCCGGCGAGGACCTCATCGAAGGAGGACAGGAGACTGCTGATCGACCACGAGCTTGCGTTGGCCAGAACAGCCATCGATCGGGAAGCAGAGATCGACGAAATGAGCCCGGGGCTTGCGACGGAGGCCACAGGGTTGACGGTGGGCAGTGAACGCGGGTCGTGGCTTCGACGCTGGGGGCTGGGGGTGACAGGCTCGTCGTCTTCGTCCTCCGAATCTTCCCCGATCACGAAGATAGACCTGTTCTCGAGGGCGACGACGCTGAATGTACGTATCTCTTCGTCCTTCTTGCTGATCTTTGCGCCTACTCCAAGCGCACCCGAGGGATTCTCAGCTCCGAGTGCCGCGATCGTGACCTCCGCTTCGCGAATCAGACTAGCAAGGAGGTCTTGAAGGTCGAGACGAGGTGCCTTAGACGACGCGACGAGCACGGGCGGGGCTGAGTGACGTTTTGCGGAGATGACGGGCGCGGACGCGGGGACGGTGACTGGTGCGCATGCGGGAAGCGATGTGGACTGACGTCGTGAGGCCTTGACCTGCTTATTCCAGCTGCGAACTTGCGCGAGGAGGGCGCTCTTGTTGCTATTCCACTCCTCGGATCCGGGCGCGGGGGCGACGACGTTGGGCGCAGGCTCGGGGTCGGCAACGATGGAGACAACGGCAGCAGTCGGCACTACGGGCATAGAAGAGGGATCCTGTGCCTCGGGAGCACCTGCGGCCTCGACGGGGACTGGGTGCGAGCGCTTGGTGCGGGAACGATGGCCACAAGAAGCGCCAGTGGGTATAGTCGACTTGACGATCTTGGGCACGGCCCCGACCTTGGGGGTCTTGACGCGAAGCCCGGGTACGTTGGTGATGGTGCCGAGGGGGAACCGACGATCGTGGTACTCCGTGCTGGGAGGCCCAAAATCCTGGGGCGACGCATCCTTGTCTTCGATAGGAGGGCGGGCCTTTGGTTTCCTGAGGACTGAAGGCAGCGAGGGGAGAACCAGATTGAGGGCGACGGTAGCGCTGATGAGACTCGAGGCACTGGACTCAATGGTGGGCTCGAGCTCTAATAGGCACAACGCAGGGTCGGGGTCGGCGGCGACGAGACCTAGGTATAAAATATCAGTACCATGGACAAAATGATGAGGTAGATGGGTGACGAACCTTCGGACACTACCAGCCGACTTGGTGTCGGTGGTGAGGTCTATGTTGACACAGATCAGAACCAGTAGCAGCTTGGGTGGTATTCGAGACGTTGGTGAGACCTTCTGGACGTCGAGCTTAGTGCTACGCAGACCATATAGCACAGACGACGCGCACGCGAGTCGGAGGTCGTGGCGAGATCGTGATTGCGTAAGCCCGAGTCTCGGAGTTCGTCGGACCTTGAAATATGGCAGGAAGCCGGCCTATGCCGCATGTTGAATATGTCGTTGCGAACACAAACGAGGGTGGGGAATAGACAGTCGCAGCTTTTGCTTTCAGGAGATATAAATGTGATGGTAACCGCTATACGCAAGTAACTCCAGACATGAAAATTTTCGGAAAATTACAGTAAAAATGAACGCATCGTTATTATTCTCCAGATAATAATGGTGAGAGGCACAGAAGCGGGATGAGAACTCGGAAGTTTCCTTGCCGATGAATTTACGGCGTGTAGGACTGGCGGTGACGCATACTCAGAACTTGGGTGAAATATTCGGGCTGTGGGGATGTAGTGCGAAACATCGGGGGTCTAAACAGACGCTCGCGCGCGCATAGTGGGGGATTGATACTGCGCGTCATCTGCGCATGCCAGCGGTCCGTCGACATAAACGGGAAGCTCCTGACGGTGAATTTAGGTGCGTCCGGCGGTCAGGGATCTTCCACTAGCAGCATGTGCGCGGTGGAATGGCGGAAGTTTTGGGGGTTGAAGTTTAATATGGACTCGCACCTTGCTCGCACCCGTGGCGGCAGCGGTTTCGTAACGCCGATGAGGAAAGGATCAATCTACATGAGATCAGCGAAAAGAAATGTTTCGTACGAGAAAAAAGCGACGAGTAGCCTGAGTGCTGTTAATACAACCCCAGCCAAAAGCCTACGATGTCGTTCGGGACCTGTGTGCGGTGGTGGTCTTCGCGATTGCTTGAGTGGGAAGATGAATCAGATCAGGCGCAGCGAGTTTTGCAGTTGTAGCGTTGGTGGTACTGCTTTCATATTCAATTGCACAATGCATCTGGCATTCCATACAAAAGGCGAAGGGTGGAAGGAACGACAAAAGAGATCGATTTGACAATATTCGGGCATGTTAACCTTCATTGTCGCTTTCAAAATCCAAAGACGATCGTTGTCCGGTTTATGGCGTTCCGCGAGCCGTTATATTTCTTGTTACTTGAGATGAAGTTAAGGCGACCGAAAAGGCTTGTTGACTTCATTGAACCGCACCACCCGCGTGTCCTATTCCATGCGCTTAGGCTGCTGCATCAACTCGATCGTTCTACATCGATTCAAATCAAAATGTAGTTTCTCTTGGGTAAAAATCCCAGCAAGACTCACACGCCGTCGAAGTCGTGCAGATATACGAGCTCCCGTCCCGGGGGCCCGCACGGCTTCCCATGCACGACACATCCCGCGGCGAGGAGCCCTGCAAGCATCTCCTCGATGTTATCGACGGTGAACGCGACGTGCACGCTCCCCACATCACACGGCCGGGGCCGGAAGTGCGCGCGCTCCGCGGGCGCGAGATATTGCAACAATCTGCGAAGGAGTTAAATCGTGTCGAGCGTATCAGCGGCAACCACTGACTCGATCCGGTGGCCGCCCGGCGCGTCGAGCATTGCGATGAGGAGCTCTGCGCCCGGAACGCCAGTGATACAGCGCGCGTCCTCGCCCTCGGCCTTTATGCGATATGCGACTTTGCAGCCCATAACGGTCGCTAAATATTATCGCGTGATGCTCGAGATAAGGCCCCACGAGTCTGTAGGGAAGTTGTACGTACTCCAGAAGGCGAGGGATCGTTCAATGTCGCATACAGTAATGCCGGTGTGGTCGCAGGAAGTAATAATCATGTTGGACGAGTGGAGGAAGAGAGAAAGGAAGGGCGCGGGAAAGAAGGGAACCGATCAATATGGAGGCCCAAAAAGGATACCGCAAACTTGCCGCGGCCGAAGTAAACCGAGAACTCACAAATTCAACCAAAAAACCTGTCAGAAATAAATTGGCGCCTTATCTAATCAACGTCTATAATTCGACTTCACGCTTGAACAAAGATGAGTCTGAAATACTCCTCGACGCCCTTGACCTCCGAGACCACTGCACCAACTACTCCATCTGGACGCACCACCACGACAGTCAGTTTATCAAGCACCGCGCCATACCCTGCGTATGCGTGCCCGTCCCGGTCCTCCAACACCTTGTTTAAACCCGAATTTGGTAAAGTTATCCCCGCGGCCGACAAAAGCACAGAGAGCACCGCTCCGTCAGGGAAACGCTTGAGTATTTCACCCACAGAGACGTGCGAGGCCGTGTCACCTCCGAAAACCAACACAGCGTGGAACGCCGTACCGAACACAGTAAAGAGGCGCGTCGGGACAGTCGAGCCAGGCTCCACAAGTCCGGGCGCATCGGGCGCACGATAACCCGGCACAACTCGCCCGGCCTCGGGCCTTGCGTATGCTCCACCGTCAATGGATACATCCGGGTCTTCAAGAATAATAGAGCTACCGCGGTAATTGATGCCGAGCATGCTCAAGTCGCCGCCGCGGGCCCACGCGCTGTCGCCACTAGTAGGGTCTCTGACCACGGCAGCGGTTTTGTTGTATAGATCCGTCGTCACCTTGAGCATCTCAGCGATGACGACGAGGCGTTCCGCGCTGTAGCTCTCGAGGAGTTTCACGGGTGCGAAACCCTTCTGTACTAGCGCCAGCTTCCACCCGAGATTTATAGAGTCCTGCACGCTCGAGTTGAGTCCCTGGCCACCGGTCGGGCTGTGGCAATGAGCGGCATCTAGGATCGTTGTTGAGTTTGTTTGTGTTGAGGTGGAAAGCGAAAACCCTTACCTCCAGCGATGAGAACGCGCCCATCATGGAACCGGTCTACCATGCGTATGTTGGGCCTAAATATTGTTGGTCTTGGTTACGATAATAGAGGGCGACGGAAACCAACGTGTAAATAGACATCCAGGACGCGTCTCCGAACTTGATATCGCGCCTCCCGGTGAGGGAATAAAACTCTTCGACGAATTCGTCGCGTGTCAGTGGATTGTTCGCCAAGTGTTCTGGGCGGCCGCTGTAAGCAAACATGAAGTTCTTGCTGGCGGCACTGCCCGGGCGGAGAACCATCCTGCACGAGAGGTTCAGTGACTACGCCATGATGAAGGGATTCAGAACGCACAATTTTCCCCGCGGGATCCACATATGCCAGAACTAGGTGTGTGAAATTAGTGTATACCGCAGTAAGAAAAACGAACCCACCTCGTGTTCGAGACCCTCTTCCACGACGATATCTCCGACGGCGATGTGTGCCTCCGATTTCGTTTCGCCTAGAAAACTCAGACCGAGCTGCTTGCGCACAATGCTATGAGCCCCATCGGTGCCTACGAGCCAGTCGAATTTGGTGGTTTCAGTCACTTTAGTTCCGTCGGGACCGTCCTTGACGATTTGCGCGACGACGTGGTCCGGAAATTGATAAAAGTCAATCAACTCTGAGCCAAGTTCCACCGTGCCTGACAATTTGTGCAGGTGGTCTCGCAGAATTTCCTCGTGTCGCTCTTGAGAAAGGATAAGCGAGTTGGCCTACAGAATAAGTAGGACACCGTCAATATAAAATGCGGGGAAAGTGCGGTACATACGTGAGGGATGCCGGGGGTAGGATCAACCCAGGGGGAGATTGAGAATGTCCGGAGAGGTTTGATCCCTTCGGGGAGCTCGTAGATTCGATTCATGGGGGTATATACTGCTTCGCGCTTGATGTCGGTCAAGACCCCGAGTATATCGTAGAGTTCCTGCGTGCGGGGCTGTATTGAAATTACATGAGTTTTTTTTTTTGACTTGTGATTTAGAAAAGAAACTCACTTGGATGCCTGCGCCTCGAGAGCCTATTCTGTATTGGGTCTCTTTGGCAATGAGCCGAACGGGTATACCGTTTTGGAGAAGACTGATTGCGAGGATTAAGCCTGCAGGGCCTGCGCCAACCTGTTCACGACGTCAGAGGTCTATCTTCGACGAAAACAGGAGCGTACAATTAGCACAGATGGTTTGGCCATGAGCGTCTTGGTGGTTTCCGCAGAAAAACTGCTCTACCTTTATATTACATTGAACCGTCGGCGGGCCGCATGTGATGTGTATTGGCGCTGGGTGATCAAATTCACTTCACGTTTGCGGATCTTTGCAATCTGAAGTTTGCGATTCAATCCCTCGAGCTATTTAGCCTCGGTTTGAAGGTTGAATTAAGGCCTCCGCTCAGGGAGCAAATTCACAATGAAACATCTTGGGCTGAGGTTCATAGAGAGATGAAAAGATTGTGCGGACGAGTTGGTGGACGTTACTTATATAGGTGCGGCCCGTCGGATTGGCACCAGCGGCCCACCGCAGATCATGCCGTCGGACATCAAAATAAGAGGTTGTTCGCCTGCCTAAGTGGGGCAATGGAGAGATGTTAAAGGGGCTGGAATCGAGCTGGAACGATACCTGATAGAGAAATGAACTTTTGACGAGAGTGGAGGGAGAAAGTGCGAAAACACGTCCACACAAACGCAATGTGACGTGTGAATACAGTATCGCAGCCGAAACTTGAGCCAAACCACCACATCCAAAAATTCGTCTACCGGACTTTCCTCCCCTTCAAGATTCAACGTGAAAGGCTCTTCCCAGATGCAGGACTGTACGTACTCACGCCTTTCCACTGAATCAACTTGAGTTTCTCCGAATTGCTGGCACCCGCCAAATAGCTCTCTCCAATACCGCACCATCCTCCAAAAAAATTCACATATTGCGTCACGGGCAAGCCATCCACAAGTCGGCATCTCTCTCGCCATACCTCAAACCCCAGCTGACGCACAAAGCAGCGTCCAACGAGGGTACCCATTACGCGATCCACCGCTTACTGACCAAGGGTTGGCCGAAGCCAGCGCTGTTCCCATAAACTTCCAGCCAGACCTCATCATTTGCTCTCCCATGGACCGCACCATTCAGACTGCGCTGGCGGCCTTCCCAGATCTCCTCCTCCCCAGTTCCAAGATCCGCGTCGAGATCTGGCCAGATCTGCGCGAGGCGCACGACGCTATCTGCAACAAGGGCGTCCCGCGCGCAAAGCTGGCCGCTAAATTTCCAGCGATAGACTTCTCGCTGTGCAGGGAAGAGTGGGACTACGAGGACCACTCCGACGAAGTTGCGATCCGTCGCGCAAAGAGGGTACGCGATGCGCTAGCTGGACGGCCCGAACAAAGTATTCTCCTCATCAGTCACCGTGGGTTCATTGATTATCTTGTCTCTGGCCCGCAATTTTCCAACTGTGGTATGTCGCCTGTGCGTTTGATGTCCCCTGAACTTATGCGCCGCCATAGAGCTGCGATCGTATACCTTCGGACCCGACAATACCCTCGTCAAACTATCTTGAATCGGAATTCCTCCTGTGGTCCAACGAGTCTGTATATTATGTGTGGATTTGCGGCCAATCTACTTCGCCCAGTTGGCTAGAAATACCGTTGGTTGATCGTGGCAAATGTAATTATCGACGCCGCCCTCTCAGGTTCCGGCTTGCTCTAAACTTTTCACGACACAGATGATCCCAAAAATTAATCCATGCAGGTATGTATGCGCGTGAGCGGCTCGCACCTCCCCAGTCCGCTCTTTGCAAGACATACTTTTAGAAGTCGTACGGAGGAATTACGAGTTCCTGCTGCGTGTTCTTGTAAATGGTCCGAATCATCGGTTGCAGTTCAATCGGTGTAAAATGCGTGTGAGAAAACCACATAAAAATTTGTATACCCGGATCATATATCGCTTTGTGGGGAAAATGGTACTTAAACTGTCCTTCTATGCGCTGCAAAAATGCACAGGACGATATATTTGACCCAGGAACGACGGTAAGTCCGGGAAAGTCCGTCCGTGGCTGTGCAATCCAAGGCTTCTTCTTGCCACCACCGCACTCTCAACTTTGCAAGTGAACGTATCGTCTCCCATGAACAATTCCTAACCATTTCATACATGATTCCAGGCATTCTCGCGATGAACGCGTCTCGATGCTCGGAATCACTGCGTTTTGAGAAAGATGGAAACCCTAGGGACAGAGCGGGGATTCCTGAAATGGACCACAAATCCAAGGTGCGGCTATTTTAACTGGACACGTAGGGACAGAGTACGAAATAGTTTGTGGATCCCACCTGTCTACCATACGGGACAGTCAGGCAATCCTGTCGAGCCAACGGGCAGACAGAATGAAGATCCTGCCTGGCACACTATGGACAGAATTCCCGTCCTCGCGTAGCTAGGTTGGACGGAATACCCGTCTACAGTATGATAGATGAACAATGTAATCTTGAATCCGGCCGCCATTTGGTTGCCATGTGAAGGAATCTATTGGATGTGTCGGCTTTGTTTTGGGAGTAATACAACAAAATTCAGATAATATTGTAAGTACTAGTCCTATAAATGTGTTCTACAGCCTGAGTCAGAACTAAAGATGTTCACGTTTCCCATGTTACGTAGCAGCGACTCGAGTTGGAGAAAAGGTACCGGATTAAAACAGGTAGGCGCCTCAGAGAGAACTTGAACTTGAAGTTGTCCGACGAGTAGTGTTGCGAGCCAACTTGAAGTATGAATTGGAATGTTGCGTGCCAGGCAAGCCGTACACAACCGAGCCGCCGAGGGAGAGGCACTAGAAGCTTCCGAATGGATTGTGGACTTTGAAAAAGATTGGACTTGGAGGAATTACCCGCGAAGGCGGCATTAAGGAGTCCGAAGGAGGGGCCTTTTATAACCTTCAGCCCAAATCCGGCTGCACATGAATCTGTAGGCTGTCCCATGAATCCCACAGCGCTAGGGGGAGCAAGGCTAGGGAGGAACATAGGTGCGGGGACGTTGACCAGCTCATCCATGCATAGGGTGGACAAGGTGGGATGTTTGGGCCAGCTTGTCTACACATGCATGGATTGATCGCAAGATTGACAGTCTGGCTTCGCCGGTGCCAGTTCACCTGTCCACAGCTAGACGGGTAGTACACAGGTGAGATTTACTAGCTACCTCACCCGTAGACCCCCTGGTCTAGTTTTCCCAAAACGCAGTGAATGCGGTGCCGTCGCCATCCGCTCGCCAGCAGAAGAACCAGTCGATTTGGCTCCTGCATCTGGAACCAGACATCACAGGCTCTTGAACTTCAATGAAGTGCCTTTGGATTCCGACTTGGCCGTCGTTAAATCAACGATATCAAAAGCCCGCGAACCCTTAGCTTTGGTGGAATAGGAGATATCGCGACTTCGCGATCGGCTGAAATACTTTGAGGAAGAACGCACCTCCCTGTCCAGCCACCTTACAGAGAACACCGCGATTCTCTCTCCACTCCGGAGGATGCCTTCCGAGGTGCTCGGAGAAATATTTTCTTGGACCTTGCCCTCGATCAATGCTTTGAGGTTTGGGGGCTTCAGCATCGCAGATAGTCCATGGGTTTTGACCCATGTCAGCAGCCGTTGGAGAGCAGTTGCCCTCTCGACTCCTTCATTGTGGTCGCTCCTTGTCATCACTTTTGCTACCGGATCCCCTCCCTTGTCCACAGTCACGACCCAGATACAACGCGCCCACTCGCTCAACCTTCGTTTTTGTGGAGACCAGGATTCAGAATCTGGGCCGCAAATCGAACTCTTTCGGTGTCTGGCGGAGCACTCTACCCGCTGGCAGGAGTTGAGCATCGGCTTGACTTCGGATTTGTTTCCTCTCTTGACCGACCTTCGAGGACGTCTCCCCTCGTTGCGCCGGCTGTGGATCCAGTGGCAGGGCGTTGAAAGCCAGGCAAGAGCGGAGTCCATCGACTGCTTTGCAAGTGCTCCTACTCTGGTGGATGCCGCGATCCTTAGCGAATTTCGCTATGTACCAACCCTCCTTCCCTCACATCAGCTCACCCGCTACGATATTGATGGATCTTGGGAGATGCATCGGGGCATTCTGATGCTGGCCAAAAACCTTGTACAGGCCCGTATTCACGTCAGCTTCGATGACAAACCTTGGCCAGATTCTGGCGAAATCATTGACCTTTCACGTCTCCAGCGTCTCTTCATATCACATGCGGATATTTTACAGTACCTCAGTGCACCTGTTTTGCAGGAAATCGCGATTTCCGTTTATGAAGGAGAGGATCCGCTTTGTCTTAATTATCTCGACCCCTTCGTGCTTCGTTCTGGTTGTACTCTGCGAAGGCTTTCCTTCAGGACACCTACCATCCATGCGGCCACCAAGATTCTCCAAAAATATCCTTCGATCACCGAACTCGCCATCCTTGTCTACGGGTCCGATGACCGGAGGGTCCACGATTTGATCTCCCATCTGACTGTCTCCCCTCCGAGCGCGGCAGTATTCCCACAATTATCTGAAATCTCTTTTGGGTGGGTCGACGAGAGCTGTATTGATTATGCCCTCTGTCTCCATATGTTACAATCGCGTTGGAAAGCAGAGGGGTGTGCACTCAAGAGCGCCACCTTCCTCACAGACTCGGAAACGGGTCCAGATCCTGTGATGCTCCAGCGTCTGGATGAGCTTCGTGGAGAAGGAATGGAAATTATGGTGCTTCAGGGAAGCGAGGCGGCGAAGGTCAGGGCTGGTTGGACCTATGGTCCATCGTGGGTCCATTAAATTTTGGATACCCTCATCCTTGTGTTCGAATAAACGCAACATATTCATAGCATAATTATAATTGTCCGACAGTCTCTCCCAATGCCGTTCCTTTTCACTCCGAGCAGGTGTTTCAATTTTATGCGGAGCCATCGTATCGCTGAACAAGAAAATTCTGCTGTTAGTTCCATTTCAACAAATTCTCTGCGCCCCGTTGTCCTCGTACCGAGTGTCAGACTCTGGGATAATATCATTACTTCAATGTTGATCATGGAAATGGAAATCTCCCAATCGGTATACGAAAGAAACATCGATTTGGGTTGAAAGTAAACGGATAAGAGTTACTCCGGAGTCGCGATCAAAATAGAGAATAGAAAATAAGAAATAGATTTTCGTGATAACCGGAGTTGCGATCAAAATAGAAAAACAAGCGAACGTTGACTAAAAATAAATATCACAAAGACACTGGACGTGTTTCTTCTTCCATTTCGTGTTTTTCGTAGAGATAACTAGCAGAGACGTGTATTTTGAAGTCTAGAATACAACACAATGTTAAGAATGGTTGGAATATGAATAAGACTTTGGGTTCAGTGCGTCTGGCTCGTGCTTACGTGCCCGTTGTCAAGCAGGCCGTGACAAGCTGCCGTATCAGCCGGTTATCCCACTTTTTGATCACATCACCAAAATCTATTTCTTATTTTCTATTTTCTATTTTGATCGCGACTCCGGAGTAACTCTAAATATACAAAATTTGAACCATGCTGTCGGACCACATCCCTACTCGGGCTTCTTCCCGAATACTGTCGCCTCAAGCGCCTTCCCATCCGCAAGCACAATTTTATCCGCGCCCACCATCACCACCAAAATACGGCACGTCTCCTGCGTGCGGTTGTGCATAGCGTGGTTCGTCCCGCGCTGCACCAGAAACTCTCCGGGTTTCATCGTTTTCTCGTCGCCGCCATCGAGGCTCATCACGATCTCGCCGGAGAGCACGACGGCATAGTCGATGCTGAGGGTGCGGTGCATCGGCGCGCTGCCGCCAGGCTTGATGTCGGTGATGCAGAAGAGGACGCCGGCGGGCGGGCAGCGCGGGAGGACCGCCGCGAGCTCGGGGAAGGGCGCGGTGTTGGAGGCAGGGACGGTAGGGCTCGCGTGGAAGCTCGTGAAGTGGCTGCCCGCCGGCCCGAAGGGCGCAAAGGGCTTGCGGGTGTCGTCGAATGTGAAGACGGAGGTGCCGTCGGGGGCGTGCCCGGTGACGATGAGGCGGGCCTCGGGAAGCTGGGTGGAGGTGGATGCCATTTGGTGAATTCGAGAGTGTTATGCTTTTTATGTAGCCTTTGTTCAGTGAACGAGATGAAGTCGTTTGGTTGGGATAAACTACGCACTTTTTCTAGCTCTATATATACCTGCTCCAGCGGAAAAACGGAGCCCCTGACTTCCATACGCAGAAATACGCAGAAATGGCTATCAGTATAGTGATAGATCTGTTGAGAGCTGTCGGCGATGTTCACTGTGGAACACCAAAGCCGTGAAATTCACCAGATTTTTCACTGCTAAAACAAGGGATTTTCACACTGAAAGCACCATGAATTTCACGTTGTCAAAGAGAATTTCACCGGCAAAACAGGTGAAAATTTTCACTTACAAAATGAAACTTTTCACCCCAATATTTTCACCTGCTTTCGTCGTGAAATTCACGTCTTTCCCAGGTGAAAATTAAGGCAGTTTTCGTAAAAAAACTATCTCCCTTCCTTCCTTCCTTCCTAAGGAAGCCAGATGCCCTCAACCTGAGGGACTATTACATCACAGATCCTAACTACGCCTTAGTATTACAGCCACTAACCTACTATGGACTCAAGACTTATTTGGACATACATATGTATAGCAATAAAATCTCCAGTACTGATGACCAGAGTTATGTACCTTGCTCCGAGCACCGGGAAGGACTACGTGAAAAAAGTGTTTCACTCTCTTTTGGGGTGAAACAGGTTTTTCACCTACTTGCCTCATCTAGGGCGACAGATTCACTGTGTTTTCACTATGTATGTGAATATTTGCTTTCACTCATTATCTAAGTGACAAGCGAAGTTCACGGAGTTATACTGTGACATTCACCGCTTTCATTTTCCACAGTGGTTGCCAGATACGCCACCACAGAGTCATCACGGAAAAACGGGCTCTCCGAGTCCTCGTCCCAATTGGGTAGTTTTACCGGGCATTTCAGAAGGCGGCGCCTTGAGCGAGCTGAAATGTTGGCAAGAAAGGGTTGCAGTCGTTTGGGTTGAAGGAGTCAATGATGGATGTCACATCGGGTCACTACACTGATGGCGGAGTCGGACGTGATGCGCATGCCCCCGTCTTTGCATTCTATTACAATCAGAACAGCACTTGTGGGTCAGTTCAACCTAAACTCAGCGACGTCCGACCAAAGCCGAGGCCCGAGATGGCTAAAAGAGTAAGAGATTTACCAAAAGGGGACTCGCTGACAAATTTCCGATTCGGCCCGACTCCGCCCGACTTGGCTTGCTCCGCAAAATTTTTGTACATAGCCAGGATGAGCGTCCTCCGCCCTTTTCAAGCTTCAGACATGTTCAAGTTCAACAACATGTCCTCTTACTTCCTTGCGTCATCCTTGTATCGCTGACTTGGTTCTTTGGCAGTAACTTGGATGTGTGGACGGAAACAGTGAGCTAGCTTGCTGGTGGTCAAACGAGTTGCTGAGACTTCGCAGTATGGCCTTTCATTCTATCTCAACTATCTTGCGAACTGGCCGGATCTATGCTACGTTCAAGCGGCTCCCAGTGGACGTCTGATGGGATACAGTGCGTTTTTGATTTTTTTCAATAGTGTCGCTCTGCTAAAGACTCTTTCAGTCCTTGGGAACGCAGGTGCGGCTTTAGAAATTCTATTTCAATGATTCTCCGCTGATATTTTTTCAGAGGGAAGCAATACGGACTGGCATGGGCACGTAACTGCTCTTACTGTCGCCCCGGAGGTACTTTCATTGAGCTTTTCGCCCCAAGGACGGCGCTGATTCGGCGGTTGTAGTACCGGAGGCTCTCTCTAGCTCGCAAAATGACAGCTCTCCTCGAGTTTGTGTCGGAGGAGATCTACCACGCCTACTTCGTAGATCTCTTCGTCCGGTGTAAAAATGAAGTCGCCATCGAGATGTACGAAGGTATGGGTTACAGCGTTTGGCGTAGGATCAGAGAGTATTACGGGAGCTTGGGTGTCGGGAATCGTGGTAGAGACGAGGAAGATGCGTTTGGTGAGTGTACGCTCTGAATTTTCTCCCATTTCGACTGAATGCCCTTCCCAGACATGCGAAAACCTCTGAGTAGAGATACTGGTCGCCGATCAGTGAGACCGAACGGTCGAGATATGATTGTGGATCCACATAGCGTCTAAACTGTCTCGAAGATATGAATGTGTCTCCCAATAAAACCCCCCAGCTCATTTGAAATCAATATCAGCTCACTGTGAACTTCTATCAGAATCATCGAGCAGTAAGCGCTGACAGGAAGAATTGGCTCGATATAACCCTATCTAGACGCCAACACAACTTCGGAACCAGAAAATTAGCATTCGACGGTGAACTCGTTGTGAATACGTCTCTAGAATCTGGTATGTCTTTCTTTTGTAATCCACCGACTTCACCTCATATGATATGCTCCCCGTTTTATTTTTCTGAGATTCCTTCCCTAGTTGTAAACTGCTATCACCGCTGTCATGCGCCACTTACAGGCGCTCGTGCGCTTTATAGCTCCCACATGGGTTCTTCGCCCACGCCCCACAACTCTTTCTCCCATATCATCCCCTCGATTTCGGTTCTCGCCCGAATCTACTCAGCATGCAAAGCCGTGGTGCTGAATCCGAATGTCGCGTCTTTGCACTCATTATCGGAATCGATCAAGTCCGCGATCTATGACATGATATCTAAAATTCCAACTCATGATACTTCTAGTACAAAGTTATTCGCAGCCTGAACGGTTGCGTGAATGACGCCAACGGTTTCAAGGATTTTTTAACCGATTCTCTCCATGTACCGGAGTCCCACATCAAGCTCTTGACGAACGAAGCCGCCACCCGCGCTAACATCCTGTCGGCATTCAAAACCCATTTGATAGAAAATCGCCGCATCCGCGACGGTGAAGAGGACACGATAATCATTTTCTACGCTGGGCACGGCTCTCGTGTTAAAGCACCAGATAATATGTTCAGTCCAGACGGTCTTGTGGAGACCATCTGCCCTCATGATGAAAGAGGAATGGATGAAAACGGAGGTCACATACACGGCATCCCCGACTACACCATCCACGCATTACTTCAAACACTTGCCGCGGCAAAAGGCAACAACCTGGTTCGTGTGGGGTATCCTATTTCAGTCACAGACTGACATCATCCCAGACCGCTATTTTCGACTCGTGCAACGCTGGAGGAATCGGCCGAAGCGACAATACTCCTCGATATGTGGAGACCACTGTCCCGATTCCGGCTGATCTCGACAACAACGTCCTCCGTGGCCGCGCGGGGAAGTCAAGTATTCCCAAAGGTTTTCGATACCAGTTTATGGAATCCCACATTCTTCTCGCAGCATGCCGCGACAACCAGATTGCATTTGAAACTACTTCCGAGCAAGGGGTCTGCAGAGGTCGCTTCTCCGAGAGCCTCCTCCGCACTCTTTCCCGCCTTACCCTCGAGAAAACGACGTATACGGATTTGATGGACGACATCGGGAGTTGGGTCGATCAGAATCCGCAGGTCGAAGGCACACACAAAAAACGTCTTCTATTTAACGGAACTTATCCCCCGATGTCCAAGCAGGCATTGCCCCTGACGCGGACCAATAAACCCGAGTGTTTTGAGATCAAGATGGGTAGCCTCGAGGGCGTTGTTACTGGGACCGAATTCCTGGTCAACGATGCCAACAATACCACCGTCGGCTTCCTTTCTGCCATTACCGTCGACTTCTATCGTTCCTATCTAGGTCCCAAAGACAAGAAGACCGTCCTTGAACTTCCCCTGGGGTCAAAAGCCTCAGTATCGGATTGGAAAAATCCCGACCTTATCATGCAGGTCTTCATTGCCCCCGATTTCAACCCCGCAGCGGCATCTGGCATTTTTCCGCAACAAAATCTTGATACTTTCCAACTGAAGACACTCCCTATTCCCCGGAGATTCGTGCGGGCGGAATCCCGAGAGAAGGCTGACATCGAACTGAAGAGGCTCACAAATGATAACTTCGCCATCGAGAGGCTCAGGGGCATCATCAAGGACCATACACACCCAGCGATTGAATTTTCTCTGAACCCCGATAAATATCACCGTCTTCCGCTCATCATGGATGGAATTGCGCACTTTCAATATTTTCTGAAAATACACCACGGAGGCACCCCGATTCCCGGCGTTACTCTGGAAATGCACACATTAACAGGCGCATTCCCACACCGCATACCCTCCCCAGATATTTTCGTCGACAAGGTGGCCCAAATCAAGTACGACAAGGAAGCGAAGTATGGGTTTACCATCTGCAATCGGTCGAGTCACCACCTATTTCCGTACCTCTTTTACTTCGACCCTGAAAAGTATGCAATCGACGTGCGCATCATCTACACTTCTGGGTTGACTAAACTTACCCATTTGGTTTTCGACTTAACAGGTGTGGTATTATCCCCCGGCCGCGAATATGACACCGCCGCTTTTCGCTTCCCCCGACGGCGGAAAGGAAGCAACGAAATTTCCCGTAGGCTACGGCGTCGGCGGTTATGCGTTCGAGTTCGACCTTCCTCCGGGAAAGACTGTGGACACCGGCTTCTTGAAGGTCTTGGTCTCGACGGAGTACCTTGATATGAAGTGGATCGCGCAGATATCTCCTTTCCACCCCGACTTCACACCGTCCATCCGTGGATGGGGTCGCGAGACTATCGAGAAAGAGCAGGCCTGGGATGCTTTCCACGCGGTCATTACGATGACAGAGTGGTGAGTTTTAGCCCAACGATTTGTTTCAATATTTATTAACGTGTTCGGAATATAATAGATACGGCATGCGTGCCACGATAATGAAGGAACATGGGTAATGATATGCATGTATGTAAACCGGGACCATTGAGCTCTAGTTTAATTTAGCGCGTTTCTGAGGCTTCTGGACGTCAGCTGCCTCCCAGGGAGGTTCCGCATCTGGAAGGGGTGGGACGACGTCCTCTTCATCTACCCTCCGGAGACCCGTCGACGTCGCCTTTTCCGTGATAGATACAAGGCGGAATAGTGGATAGAATTTGCGATCTCCCTTCGTGTTGACGCGAGATCTGAAGTTTCCAGAACTGACATTCCGCACCCACGTAGCATTGGCGGCAGCTGAGGCGACGCCTGATACGGGTGGTTCGACGCTCAGACCGAGGGCAATAGTACTGCCTTCTTGAGCGGTGAGCATACGGGCGTAAGACGAGCAACAGTGGACCTCGGATACAATGACCATGCCGCGCATGCTGGGGTCCTTAAGAAGGCGCCTGAGCGCTCCTGGGGGGTCGATGAGAGATATCGTGTCCTTCTCCATCACAAGAATCGCGCCTCGTCCAGAAGAGAACTTGAAAGCGCCCTTGACCTTGCACTGCGTGATGGCGGGAGTAATTCTGAAAATGAACGTTTTCAGTCCGCACTCTACTCGAGTATAATAATTTCACTCACCCGCCAACCGAAACAGATAAGTCGACCTGTTCAGCATTCTGAGAGACAACCCATGTGTCTCCTTCCGCGGTTTCGCCACCGTCGTATTCGATGGGATCCGGAATTTCGTAGTTCTTCGCCTGTCCATCGAGAAAGATATTTCCCTCCTTCAAGAATGTGCCGTTCTTGCGCCAGAACGCCAGACCTCGTTTCCCTCGGGTTATTCTGCCATAATCTCCAACCTTCACCACTATCTGCAAATTGACCTTAAATAAATGCGGCCGATCTATTGGAGCAAACGCACCTCTGGGTCCCAACTTGCATATTTCCTGGATGCTCGAAAGAGAAGGTCGATGTATGCGCGCTCGCTGCTCAACATTCTGTGGGTGCTTTAGGTAGTGGTTAGAGTTGTAAGATCCTCGTGGAGTCCGTCAGACGTTCGTCCGGTGCCCGCGCTGCATCCACGCGGCCTTAGCATGGTCTTCGTCTATAAATCGAAACATATTCAAGCTCATGGTTTAGCTGCCCCTCAATATTCTCTGGGACGTGTAAGCCATGTAATCTCCTACCTGTACCTCTCGTAGACAGACGCTTTCAGTAGACGAGACGCTTGTGCTTCATACCAACTTCGCCGACCGCGGCCGACGCCGCGGAGTTTGATCAATCTTGTTTTGAACCCCCGCCGATAAAGACGGCATTTTTCTCGCAGGATCGCTGTCAACAGATCTAGATCTGGGTATACAGTCCGATCGGTACATTAACGTACTATTGACATGCACCGTTTTATTAATAAATTCTGACAAATTGAATATGACGTAAGGCATGTTTGATATTGCAAGTCGGGCGAGCCGACTTGCCGACGGCGGCCAATTCCTGCTGTTGAGCTGGGACCGAAAATCCTAAGAAAAATGAAAGCTATAACCTCCATGAGATGCGTTGCCGACTCGCAAGCGGCGCTACGGGGAATCCTGTCCACCAAACCGCGCTCGGGGCAGTTCCGGGCCATCCGTTACGACCAGCTCGTTTGCGATGCGATGCTATGGTTCCCACACCTCACCATCGTCAATATGTGGACACCGGCGCACATCGGAACAGTCGGGAACGAGCTCGCTGATGACACCGCCAAGGAAGCGACGACGAGGGACCCAGACCCTTCCCTCTTCCTCTCCCTCACCTCAATTCACCGCCATATCTACCTACTTACATTAAGCTCTTGGGATGTACGCTGGAAGGCCACCAAGACCGGTGCGGCGCTACACACCGTGGACAAGTCACCACCTTCCCTCATTCCCACCCCTCTCTACTCCTCCTCCTCCCTATCGCGCAAGACCTCCTCTAGCATCTCTCAGCTCCACACTGGCTTCACCTTCCTCAATGCGGACTGGGCCAAATCTGACTTCGTTGACTCGGCGGCATGCAAGGTCTGTGGCGATCCCTTTGAGACGCGCACGCACTTCCTCCTGGAATGTCAATCCTGGGAACCAGCATGCCATCAGCTTTACACCCCCTCAAGATCAGCTGGCCTTTTCGGCTCCCTCCACGTCGCACCCCTCCTCTCTCACCCAAAGCTCCTGAAGGCGCTCAGGAAATTTGTCGAGGCCACTGACCAGTTTTGAGTTACGAAGTCTCTATTCTCTTTCCTCATCTCATTCATCTCCTCTCTCACATATCTTACACTCTCATAATTATTACCTCCAAACCCCACTGCTCATCGCACCCAACATCCGCACGTCAATCACCCTGCATCCAAATCATGACACCCAACTTTTTACCATTTACCGTCATTGACTCCATTTTCATCTTGCCCATCATAGCCCCCTACCAATACACCCCCACGGAAATCACCCATCAACATACTCTATGTACTGCTGTCTTAGCCATTACCAGCCACCTACAGTAACCCAATTGACCTATCAATCAATCAATCAATCAATGCGGTGAAAACTGAAATCAAAAAAAAAAAATCTTAGTGGAGGAGGAGGAAGAGTGCATTAACCACAGTGGCCCTGTTGAGGAATGTACAGCTGCTGTATCTACATACATCAGCCTAATGTATGCTACAGCCATCTACTGCTTGAATGATATGACAAATATGAAGAAATCCTCTCACAAAACAAAGTGTAGGCAGGAAGGGAACATCAAACTGAATGGTAAGGAATATGGCCTGCCAAAGTACTGAGACATATTGAAGAGATTAAAACCCTGCAGATGTGTTTTGTGGTCCAAGTGACTATGCTCTCACATGGAAGACACAACCAAGTCATTCAACAAATGTTGTTATCTGAGATGTGTTTGTGGTTAGTGGTATCAATAATCATTACAAGAGCATGCCACAGGTGCTCTGCACCCCCAGCCCTTCACCTCGGAGGTTCTGTTTTGTGGCACCACATCTCTGCATGTTCAACTGAGTGTCCATAATATTACATCACCTTGGTGAATGAGTCTGAATCATAGCGGTAGCTGTCAGAGCCAGCCGAGTGGAGTTTGAAGGCTTCAGACAACGCAATTTTATAAAGAGAGAGATTAAGTTGTGATTGAGGGAAAATGTCTCAACAACAGCTTGCAGGCTATTGGGTAGCAAATATGACACTGTGGAACCCGAAGACCGTGAAATTCACCCTGATTTTCACGTATAAATTGAGGGAAATTCACTCCCAAATCCCACGAATTTCACGGTCAAAAAGTGAATTTCACGCCAAAAATGGTCTAAAAATGTTCAGGTACAATATGATGCTTTTCGCCCACCATTCACCAACTTTTTCACCAACTTTATGAGTGAAATTCATGGCCTTCCAGAGTGAACTTTGGGCAAAATGGTATCCACCTCATGCCACCAATCCTCTTCAACAGAGACTGATTATCTTACTAGGCCAGTGATTTCAGGGCAAACAAATCATAGTAGCACATACTATACATATATCAGTATCAATACAGTCCTGTATTAGGAAGCGCAACACGACGTAGAAGCGCAACACCAGGAATTACGTACCTTTGAGGCTTCGGGTTAGGTCCAAATTTTACATGAGTACAGTAGGGTGTCATATAATCCTATTTACAAAAGGATTTGTGCGGAAAGCTCCTGTGAAGCCCTCAAGATTGCGATGTTTGTGGCCATATTTCAGAGTCTTTTGATCCCCACTACCTGACCTTTCCTTCTTTCTGTGTTTACAGTGCTGGCATATGCCAAGTTTGTTGCATTGGGGTTTTCAGCGTCCCTAATTACAGATATGTAGGTTAAACCACCAAACAGTATACACCCAGAACTACAATCAATGACGTCGAAGTGTTGTGCTTCCATGTCAATTGGGCATATTTGGGGTACCAGAAAGATTTACCTCGTTCTCAACAGCTATTGGATGTTTCTCTGAAAAGAGAATTGCGCCATGGACTAGATATCAATCCGATCCAGAATACACTTTGGACCGAGTTATTTGGGTGAGATTAGGCTCAGATATCGACGAAACCGTCTGACTGTTGCGCTTCCTAATACAGGACTGTATAACTATCTAATGTTTCAACAGTTGACATCTGCATGATAAATAACCAGTACTGATGACCAGAATCATGTACCTTGCTCTGCCCACCGGGAAGAGTACGTGAAAATTTAAGTTCACCGTGTTTTAGAGTGAAATCAAATTTTCATGTACTTCTGTTCGTGCACAGGCAATTTCACCATGTTTTCACACTATACTGTGAAAAAAAGTTTCGCGGTGTATCAGAGTGACACGCAAATTTCACGAGGTCATAGGGTGAATTTCGTTTCATTTTCCACAGTGTGACTTCTGGAGCTTGAGCTCAGTAACCTGCATAATGATGATGTCAATGGTCAGGAAGCAAAGGGAACAGGTTTACTGAATCCTGTAATATCATCTGCACCATGTAATCTGAGTCATGAAGCAACAGAGGCAGAGGTGCCAGTCAGAAGTCATCCTATTCAGTATTAGGTCTGTGTTTTGCAAAGGGAACCAGCATCATGAGGTTGGTCTGAGGATGCAGTGCTCTATAATCAGAGCTGTGTCCTTCACGGCAAGAGTATATGGCTGGAGATGATAATGGTCAATGTGCCGATGATAACAATCAATGTGCCATGCAATGAAACAGTGAAGGCAATGTTGTGTGTGTAGCTAGCTCTAGCAGCTATAATATAAAATTGAGGAAGGAAATGTTGGGCACAGTTGGAGTGACTGGATGCCCATGTATCTGACACCGAGGCATGTAGACCCTGCATGCTTTACACGCATGTGGTCCACCTGTGCTCAACTGATCTCACAAAGGTGATTAGCACCTTTGTGAAATGTCACGCCAGCATGTGGTCCACATGCATGTAAAGCATGCCAGTTCCGTGTGCCTTGGCTTTTGCCCCTGGTGTGAGTCCATTCTCAGGTTCTAACCTGTTAGAACCTAAGGTTGTGGAGCCACAGGACATGCAAGATGTGAATATCATCTGCACTGAATGCATGCACTGAGCATCATGGAGACATTGCAAAATTCCACCACTTGAAAAGTTCAGGTCCCACCCTCTCCTGCATTTTATGGACCAGAGACAGGAGTGGCCTGCTTTAAGAAGCTCATCAGTCAGAGTCATCCATATTGGTAGAAGCCTCCAGATCTGTAATGACACCAGGTGTGTAGAGTGGCAGGACTTATGAGGCAGATACTGAGATTGATGTTTTCCCTCTGTTTCCAGTGGCAAGAAGCATTGGAGAACAGAGCCCAAGTGAGATAGGCTGACACACCAAGATTGATTTTTTCCATCTATTTTCAGTGGCAAGAAGCATAGGAGAACAGAGCCCGAGCGAGAGAGGCTGATGCACATTGTGCCAGATGGAGGCAAAAGTCTTTGACAGCTCTGGTGAGAACCTCTGCTTGATGTGATGTGTGTGTCCACTCTGATATCCCAGTGCTGAGGATACTTAGTGGGAAAACTAGGGGCAGTTTCGAGAGGTCTCTGTTGAAACAAGCTCAGAAGGTAAGAGTGTTGCAAGAGGATTTATTCCTTTGCAAACCAGTGAAGTACTACAGGCTAATTACAAGGGCTTTTATACTACTGCGAAAGGTGATTGGTAATTGTACAGTAAGCTATAAGTCAGCTTCGGTGAGGTAGAATATGCTAGAACAAAAAGTCCGAGGATTGTTACCAATCAACTGTGGCTTCATATTCCAACAGTCTCAAGCACTTTACTCAACATCTGATACAGCCTGAAGCCATCTAGAAAACTGGAATTCAGGACTCCCACCAAGATGGAGAAAGGCATGGGGATCATTGGATGAACATCTTACATGCAGTTTTTTATAATGGGTGCTGTGCACTATGAAATCATTCACTATAATATGCTGTACATGTCTAGCAATAGTTATGCACAGTTTAGACAATTTTCCCTGTAATGGTACACATGCAGTTAAGGAATATATCTCAAGAGGAAAGCAGTTTATGCACCAAAACACCTCAATGTTCTATCACAATGCTAGGTTCGTTCCAAGCCCCGTTCTGACGATGCCGCGCGATGCCGGAGCAAGACAAAGAAGGACAAACATCGAACAAATAGACCACGCAGGGCCTTCGTCAGAAGGGGCTTGCTTCAAAGTCCGGAAATCGGAGGGTTTGAAAATCGCCTTCCAACAATCCAACGCGGGCTCAGAGCCCTGGGGTCATTTGGCAAACTTTTTAGTTCATATGTAGGGCTACAACTTCTCTCAACCTTCTGTCAAGATATACTTCGAACTCATCGCGTTCTGGGGGGTCGAAGAGGAGCCAAAACACGCTTTTTTTGTGAGGCCTCAGAAATATTTATTTCTCGGTGGATTTCCGAGAAATTTAATTTGAAGCCACTATCATACTATACCTCCAGATTGTACGTCAACTTCCGGCACCATTTGAACTGTGTCCTGTACTGGAGTACAAGCGAGTCCAAAACACGTCGTGTGTGACACAATGTAACGCACTGTGACAGGCGTGTCACGGTGTGACTCAATTAACAAAATTTGCTCCTTGACGTTGTGATGCGGACTGCGGGGCTGCTATGTGGAGTTTTTCCTCAATTGGCAGCTGGTTCGTCCAAAGGGGTGTTTAAGGATGGATAGTAGTTGGTTGGTAGGACAGGAATGCGCGACTTGTTGTAAGGGAGTGTTTATTCGAGGTGGTGATTCGAATTGATCAGTAAAAATAGGTGTGGGTGAAAAATATACCGTCTCCAAGCTAGCAATCCGCTGATCTGCTACTTGTCACTATCCAGAGATCCTGCTGTCGCCTCACTTCAAATTTCCCCTAATGAACGTTCGTAGTTGGTGAACCGGTACAAGCCAAGGAGCTGTGTCTGCAGAAATTCCCCGACGTCGACTGCGTTCCTTGTTCAGACGTGCAGTTATGCTCGCTCGTAACTGGAGGTCACTGTAGACGATTTGCCAAAGTCTTTTATCGTGTTCCCACTTCTACAGGGCGCTGGGCTCGTGAAGGAAGGTGTGCGATCGATAAAAGTGTGTGTGTGTGTCGGAGAGAGTGAGTTCTCGCAGGCTTATTTCTTAAGCTGCGAAAGAAGGGTGTTAGTCGATGAGATGCTGTGGGAAAATGTGTGTGTGTGTGGCCAATTGATTATTTGAGATGGTGTGTGGTACCAAGGGGTGAACTTTGGTAGCGGGGAAGTACACCGTTTATTGACTGACTACTGTCCTACGTTCCTGCACTCTTTATACCTTTCCTGCCTAGTCCTCGGTACCGCAAATGCAGGGGGAACCGAGCGGGACCGTTGTTTCAAGTGCAGCGGAACCGATAGCTTATTTCGCGTTGGAAATGCGAACCGAGTTTTGGCGGCTACCAAGTGGTTCGAAGTCCGAGTTCCTGGATTACGGGCCTTTGCTGACGGTGTGGTCGTGGCGTGCTGGAAGGTGATTACGGTCCGCGGGTGCCTGTCGTCCGAGGTCGTAGTGCGAATACGATAATTCGAAGTGGAGACGCGATTTGTCCTAAAATGGGATGTATGAATCCGGATTGGGCGTCGAAGCGAGATTGCGAATAAGGCTTGTATGGGAGATGGTGCGTTGTGCATGGTGTAGCGCATGTGGGAGCTCCACAACGCGCTGTGAGCTCCCCAAAGCGAAATTTCCTGGGCAGCCTCCCAGTAACTCCCAGTGGAACCTGCCACCGTGTCCCTGCGAGCCCCAGTAAACGTAAAGCCTGAAGATGTGGGATGCTTTTAGGGAAGCGCTCGTGCCATGCCCTGAAAATGCGCTGGGGAGCAAAGTCATGGTTCCTGTGGTTGTCCATAAATTTTCCAGCTCGCTGTTTGACCACTGGGATGGAGGATTCAAAGATGAAAACAAGGAATTCTCGGACAGACAGCCTGAGATAAATCAGTAAAGAAAAGACCAATTGGCGATGGAAGTTCGGGGTGTTTAAGCTGGGGGTGGAGGCGATTGAAGATAACAGTGTCTTCCAGACCAGCTTGTAAGGGTTGTTCTGCGATGGCTAATTGGCGCGATGCGAGAATAACAGTATGTCACACATCGTGACATTCCTGCTCGTCGCCGTCGACGGTCCACCATGTCATCCATAGGGCTCCAAAAAGTTCAAGAATATTCAGGCATACTGGGGGAATGATATGCATTAAAATACCTCAAATGACTGTATCCCGAATGTCACTTCCTAGACCTCCAGAGCAAGGTTTTCAAAAAATGATGAGGATCGGATTGACACGGAAAGCGAAAAGATTCAGGATGTTTTATCGCCCGGGAAAAAATACTAAAACACGGCCAGGGATACTAGGTATATATATACAAAAGACCTAGGCAAACTATAAAGATTTGAGGCCACACGAAAGGCGTTGGCAAACCCTCTGTTTGACGGAGTTTGAAGCAAGCCCCTTCAGCGAAGGGCCGGCTTGCCGGGCCGGAGCGGCAACAGGCTTGCTCCGAACCTATCACAATGCATATAGTGTTGGGCACGGGTAC
Organism: Mycena epipterygia; assembly: GCA_029281465.1. Taxonomy (NCBI): domain Eukaryota; kingdom Fungi; phylum Basidiomycota; class Agaricomycetes; order Agaricales; family Mycenaceae; genus Mycena; species Mycena epipterygia. Next base: position 781,488 of record JARJCQ010000006.1, on the reverse strand, counting down.
GGGTCAACCCGGCGGGTTTCCGGGTCGGGTCGGCCCGGGTACGGGTACGGGTTCCAATTTTAGTGGACCCGAAAACCCTCGGGTACACCGCGGGTCGGTTGTTATTCAATTTATTACAGGATTTAGGTCATTTTAAGGTAGTCGGACATGGCTACAGGCTCTCAATGGTACTCCGAACCTGTTGTCAACCACTTGATGCATTTAAAACCTCACTTGGTGGTCATATTTTATGTTTTGAAACCATTGAAGCTTCTCGGCACGCTGCAGCATGTGTGATCCAATCAATTCGGACAACCCGTGGACAACCCGTGGACCCGCGGGTTCGGGTTCGGTTTCTCCGGGTGCGGGTCCGGGTTGACTGTTTTATACCCCAACCCGTACCCATGCCCAACACTAAATGCATATGAAGACGGCCAAAACAGAGGGTCATGTCCATTCAAACATATGGATGGGAACAACTCATTGAGAGGGATTTCTGATCCATGTTGCAGACAGAAACCAGAGTCTGTCTAAGACAGATCCTCCCGAGGTGGATACCACAACCCAGAGAGGAGGGACCGAACCCCGTGAACACACTGTGGAGGCTCCCACATGTGCTACACCATGCACAATGCACCGTTGAGACGGCGGGTCTGCGCCTAGGCGTGTAAACCAGCTATTTTGTCGCTCCTAGGGACGGCTTACCTCCCTAGGAACATCTATAAGGGAACAGTCACCATTCCTAGGGACCCTGTTTGGTGATATACAATTAGAGTCAGAGTGAGCTCCGAGCTGCTGACTGAGTGTTAATGATACAAGAGGTCTGGAATAGCGTATGTATGTGGGATTCTTGGCTCTTCCCAAATGGGAGTCGGGATCGCTGTCATATACTAGGAAGCACCATCTGATTCAGTCCATAACCTATATGTAGGGGCGGATTGCACGGCAAAGTTAGACACCATACCAAGGAGATACGCCAAAGCCCAAGGCAGACAACGAGGATTATATCCAGAAACAACCCAAAAAGACTGCACAGTTGAGGTTTATGGCACGGCGTTGGCCTTAAACAGGATAATTATCCTTCCTAGGGGACATCGTACACACGGATAGCTGTATGCCTAGGATGGTCAACCATCCTAGGAGCAGTAATTACTATTATGACTAAAGTGGCGCACCCTACCTAGGGTCACTTCAAACGAAGTACGAACCACCAGGCATAGCCCACGGGACCTGGCTATAGGTCTAGAACACACGTGTCACGTTGCAAAGGCAAAATACAAAGACAAAGCAACCGTATTTAGAATACATATGGAAGCTGGCTAAGAGAGAGATATACCCGAGCATGCTGCATGGCTAGTCGGCACCGCAGCATGGCTGAGCAACAACGAGATGACACAAGGCTTGGTGTTATAAACCAAGCCGCACCAAAACGTCCTCACGGCGGCATACGCGTCAGCGCGGCCGTCCCTAGGATAAATCAAATATACCCAATATGACTCCTAGGAGTCATTGCGATGACTGTTCCGGCAGTTTCAGCTACGAATCATGGCGGCATAACCGGCCGTCTCTCCGAATTTCCAATACTCTCTACTCAGTTACTCATTTTGTATTATTTCTGTTTACTCATATCTCACTGTCATGTATTCTCAAAGTAGTATAAAACCCCAGCTAGATCCTGCGGTTCAGGAGCATATCACGCCCCAGTATTGCCTAGACTTTGGTCGCAGCATTGCTTGTCAAGGCATTGGTAGACTCTTGGATTGATCGCAGAGATTTGTTGATATAAAATGTCTCATCTCTTCTGTATCTGTTCAATATAAGACCTTTGATTGTTGGCTACCTTCGAAAGCTTTAAGTACCAAGCTCGCTTGTAGCTGCAGCTGCTAGTGTAAAGGTACCTCGGTTTGTATACTGAGGTCTGCTGTTGGAACTCCACGAATTGGTGTGGTCGCAGTACCCTAAAGGTACCTTGGTTTGTATACCAAGGTCTATTGTTGGAATCATACGAATTGGTGCGATCGCAGTACAAAGGTACCTCAGTGCCTGAGAGCCGAGGTCTATTGTTGGCATTCTACGAATTGGTAGCATCGCAATACCGTCTAAAAGGTACCTGTCGTTTGTACACACAGGTCGTCTGTTGGAATTCCACGAATCGGTGTGGTCGCAGTCCCCTATACCCACTCCTAGTGATCGCAGTAGCGTCCTAGGGAGTAAAGCCCGTTCCTAGGAACACATAAAACCCATATAAACCCCGTTGCTTCGGTAACTTGGTAGCCCATCTCAGTTGTTTATCAACTATCATTGCCTCCCACAAGTCCTAGACAGACTCTGAAGTTCGATTCGTCCAAATATCAATAAGTGTTGATTCAATCTTAGTCGTATACTGCGGCGTAGACCTGAACTCAAGTCCGCACTGTGTGTTGTGTGTGTGTTGGTTGGTTGGTTTGGTGTTTTGCATCACTCTATATCAGTCCTAGCATAGGCCACGCTCGAGTGCACCGTTTCACTGTCTCCCATCCAAGCCTTATTCGCAAACTCGCTTTGACACCCAATCGGGATTCATACATTCCATTTTTGGACAACCACATCTCCACTTTGAATTATTGTATTTGCACTACGATCTCGGACGACACACACCTGCGGACTGTCATCACATTCTACCACACCACGACCACGTTGCCAGCAAGGACTCAGACCCATAATCCAGGAACTTGGACTTTGAACCACTTGATAAATGCAAACCCAATGTGAATTAAGCTATTGGCCCCGCACACTTGAAACAATGGTTCTGCTCAGCTCCCCCTGTGTTTGTGGTACTGACAACCAGGCAGGAAAGGCATAAAAGGCGTAGGAACATAGGACAGTAGTCAGTCAATAAAAAGTGTACTTCCCTGCTACCTAGTTCATCCCTTGGTACCACACACACCATCTCAATATCAATTGGCCACACACCACACACACATTTGCCCACAGCATCTCATTGACTAACACCCTTCTTTTCACAGCTTAAGAAATAAGCTTGCATGAACTTACTCTCTCTGACACACACGCACACATCTTTATCGATCACACACCTTCCTTTATGAGCCCAGCACCCTGTAGAAGTGGGAACACGATAAAGAACCTTGGCAAATCGTCTACAGTGACCTCTGGTTACAAGCGAGCATAAATGCATGCCTAAACGAAGAACGCAGTTGACGTTGGGGAATTTCTGCAGACACAGCCCCTTGGCTTGTACCGGTTCACCAACTACAAATGTTCATTAGGGGAAATTTGAAGTGAGGTTACAGCAGGATCTCTGGATAGTGACAAGTAGCAGATCAGTGGATTGCTAGCTTGGAAACAGTATATTTTTCACCCACACCTATTTTTACTGATCAAATTTGAATCACCACCTCGAATAAACATTCCCTTACAACAAATTGCACATTCCTGTCCTACCAACCGACTACTATCTATTCTTAACACCCCTTTGGATGAACTAGCTGCCAATTGAGGAATAAAACTCCACATAGCAGCCCGCAGTCTGCATCACAGCGCCCCCCACAGAAGAGGGCGAGCCTGGGCTCTTCCGGCCCCCAAACAGCATCACCAGCCTCACCCAGGGCCTCCACAAAATGACACACCAAGAAGGTGAGTTGAGAGAAAGTATAGACCCACTGGCACAGAGACAAGCAATGGTACCAACCCCTGAAGTCACAACGGTATACATTGTGGGGGCGATGCATGCTCCACCACATAGGAAGACAATTGCAACAGCAGGCCTTTTCATTGAACATAATGGCTACCAGAGTAAGGGTAAATGCTTCCTTTGAAGAACAGTCCCAGTATGCCACTGAGCTCTTTGCTGCATTAGAGGCAATAAAGAGCATGAGTAAGGACACAGAACTCGCTGTAATCGGTATGCAGAAATACGTCCACGACGCGATGACCAAGAAGCTTCCCAGCTGGGAACACAAGGGCTGGGTTGGGGTACCACATTGCAACGTACTGCGATGTATGGCTGCAGAGCTTAAGACACAGAAGGTGCGAACCATCTTCAAGATTGTGAAGCCTGGTTCACCTGAAAGGGCACTGTGCAGGCAGACCACTGTGCTCACAAAGAGAACTGTGAGAGTCCCGGTGAACAAAGTATGGGACCTAACCCTACCCCAAGGCACAACTCTTCCTAGCCTAAGTCTGCAGGGAAATCGTCAACAAATCTTCTACCGCAGCATACAAGAAGAAAAACTGCAAACATTAACGCTGAGACTGGTGACTGAAATAAAGCTTGAAACAGTATGCAAAGTGGCAAAAAACTTGTTCGGAAGAAGCATATCTGACACCGACATTTGGAAGGCAGTATCCACGAAGGATATCCTCCCACAAACGGCCCAATTTCTATGGAAAGGTCTTCACAATGCATACAGGATTGGAAAATACTGGACTCACATCCTGGAGTGTGAGGATCACACCATGTGCAAGGATTGTGAGGTGGTGGAGTGACCTCGATCATATCTTGACCAGGTGTAAAAGCCTTGGGCAGGGGATCATGTGGCGAGTGGCCAGAGCCCTGTGGCTGGAGAAGAAGACCGACTGGCCTGCGGTATCATTGGGCACAGATTTGGGCTGCAGCCTCACAGAATTCTGTGACAGCAAGAGCAAGCTCAGACCAGGTATGCAGCAGCTATACTGGATTTTGATGTCCGAATCCGCGTACCTAATTTGGAGACTCCATAACGACCGCATCATTTCTCGGGACGGTACACCAGCAACAGAAGAGGAGATTGTGAATAAATGGAAATTTACAATGAACCAGAGACTACAGGTAGACAAAACATTGGCTAACAGGCCAATACGGAGGAAACACCCCACATTGGCTTAGTGATTGGTCCTTGAGACCTGGTCCAGCACCCTGGACAACGAAAATAGCTTACCGGCTGATTGGTTACAGGAGCCCAGAGTTTTAGTGGGTAGCCACATGTTCCCACAAACCCTGGCCCAGCAAACTGACAGCTGCAGCGTCGGGTAGCACAGTAGTCCCACATTACCCTTGGGCATGTGGAACACATTTCTCTGAGTGGTGGAAACCACTCCCTATGGAGCTAACACCCCAACCTTCACAATCCAGATGGGCTAACCAATTGTTAGCTGCTACTGGCCTATGTACCACCAAAAAAAAAAAAAAAAAAACCAGAGTCTGTTGATTTTTTTGGTGGGAGAGGCATGCCTCAGACATGTCTGCGACTTATGATAAATAAAATGCACATCATATTTAATGACTTTCAACCATAAATATAACCCTAACCTAACCCTAACCCTATATGTTGTAGGCTTAAATCCTGTTCTCATGCAAGCTTACTTCAAGTTCCTTCAATCACCTATGCTGGCTAACCTTTTACAAAGTTGTAGGCTAAAAAAATCTGCAGGTTGCCATTCAAGACTTTGGACAGCTGTGATGAAGGAAAAGGAGGCCATAGTTACACTATATTGATTTTAATGTGCACAAAAGTGCCTCTCTGGGAGGTCTAATCATGTATGTTGATGAAGGCCTGTTGTGCAAAGGTCCAATTGCTAATGCAGACAAATTGGGCCCAAAACTGAGGCCTGAGGACCTGATCCTAATATGTATGAAATGTGCAAAAGGCCATGTACATAAAGGCCCAAAATCAGGCAATCCTGATCTTACTTTATCCAAGCCATCACTATTGTTTGACATTGTTGCAGTCAACTGTACAGTGGACCCCCGGTCCTTGATCCACCCCCACTCTTTGATCCAATCCCATCAAACGGTGTCGAGGAGCCGCAATATTGCATGTAGCCTTTAGATATCTTGTACAGTTATCCGGCCACTATATAAGGATATTATTCTCAAATTTGGGCCCCATCGGCCTCGTGGTACCTCGCTGGCATGCAGATTTGCAGCCAGAATGAGGTCAAAATGGTGATGCGGACTTTTTGTCTGCCTCGTTGCAACCCATTGGTCCATTATTTTTGCTACTTTGAGTGCATAGGGCAATTCTATGGCATCGAGGCTACATTTTTGTCTCTTAGTGCTAACAATTTGGTATGGAAATGAGGCCGCAAGAAGCGTCTCGAGACAGGCGGGACAAAAGCGTGACATGAAAATTTACATCCTTGCTCGCGTTCTTCCCCTGCCTTTCCAGAACACCCTATTGCCCCTGTCGAACCCACCAAGATGGCCAAGGTACTCTCCGAAGCTGTTAAGGCCCAGAAAGGTGCAAAAAAGAAGGAGGAGAAGATGAAGAGAGCTATCGAAGCTTGGCGTCAGAACGAGCTCAAGCCAAAGGACAAACAACTTGAAAACCACCCTAAGAAACCCACTCGGCCTCCAAAACCGAAGGCCCCCCAGCAGCGCAGGAGGTCCCAGGGGAGTCCAATGGCAAAGATTCAGGGTCGGGGGACGAGTAGAGCGGAAGATGGGACCAGAGTGACTCGATGTCACGCGGTGGATCAAGGACCGAATTTGTGACAAAAGCGGCCGCAGAAGTATTCAGTAAAATAATGTGCTTATAACATATCATAGCCAGCCCAGATTTGGTGGGTATAGTCTTTCGATACTAATCAATGATATGGCCAACTCATAATAATATAATTCAGCTTGTTGTCATCGTACGAAACAGATTTCAAACTACTGGATCAAGGACCGGGGGTCCACTGTATACTGTACTATTTCAACTGCAGTATGTCACACTTTTTGACTTTTCACCCTTGGGTTTCCTTTAAAGGCAAGGCTGCTTTAGGCATGGCAAGTGTGGCAGCTGGCATTTTCAGACCCCACTGCAGGGTGATTGTCACAGAGTGGGAAAAGCATGGAAAGTAAGGAATTTTCTCAGTTAGTAGGTTGGTGGCAGGAAAAGAATATAAAATAAGTGATATTGATATCATTTTTCCACTGCACTATGTACTGATTACAGATGAGGCAGGTGGTACAGTGGGTGGCAACATTAATTAAGGGCATTATAAAAAAGGAGGGCATACCATGCATGAACACGTCAAGGGGAGCCAAAATCTTGTAATGACGAGTAGCAAGGAACCCTACTGACTGGCGATACAAGGGGCCTTGTGGCGTGTGATCATTGTTTGGGCACATTCAGAAGGCAGGTGGCATACAATGTAGTGGCGTTGCATGTGCTGCAATGTATGTAGCACTGCAGTTGCAAGGGTGGACCGTGATTGCAGGGAGGGTAGGGAGGGTATGCAATGAAGTGTGGGTGGAGGGGCAAGAGGCAGGGTGGCAGGGTGGCAGGATGACATGGTGGTAGGAGACAAGAAAGGAAATGCATAACATGTAACACAGCGGAGAGTGAAAATGGTTCACAGGCTAAGGTCTGCTGAATCTCACGTGGAAACACCTTCTATATAAGGTGATGCTTAGTCAAAAACACAAGGGCGAAAAGTCAAAGACTGTATATCATCTGTAACCTTACCTGTTCATTTTTCATGAACCAGTAACCAATCTCTTGTATGAAGACAAATCGTTCATAGAGAGATCAGTTGATCTGAGTTTGAATTTGCATAGCAGGTGAGCAATCATGTTCTGGCATGTGCATAGCTGTACACACATCCAGACTGCAAACAAAGAAAGTCAAATAAAATATAACAAACAGCCTAAATCTTGTCAGAATTAATTTTAGCATGCCTGAGTGGCTCCATGATATTTCTATGCCAATAATCATGTTGTAAGAACCAAATTAACCAGTTCAGCATTATTATGCTGAACCTGTTCCAAAAGTTGATTATTTCACATCGTTAAGCATCCATAACGTCCAAGACAGCTATATGTGTCTATCCAAATTTTATAATGAATTATAAGCTCTGTATCAGCTGGATAATTACTCTGGTGATGGTTATGCATGTGCCAGAAACATGATTGCTCATTTGCTATGCATTAACCTTCTTCGCCCTGAGAGGGCAAGAGAGGGAACAAAGGGAGAGAGAAAAGACTAAGCTGAGAGTATGTTTGGCAAATCAGATTTGCATCCAAAGTTCTCGGGTCTGCAGATGGGTCAGACTCCCAACTATGAAGGACATGAGATATAGCAATGTAGAGAGAGTAGTAAATGTAGCAGAAAGTCATGTGAATGGAGTAATAGGGATGGCGGATGGGGATTAAATTGTATGTGACAAAAGATCTAGTAAGGAGTACAAAACTGCAAGCACAGTGTGAGACACAGGTGTCTTACCACAATGGCTCACAGGTGCTTATATACATAGAGCATGACAAAGACATGTTGAGACACAAGAGACAAAGAGGGTGAGGTCAGCCTTCAGGCTGATTTGACATGTGCTTACTTGTTAACCCTGGGCAATCAGCCCCCTCACATATTACCCACACATTAACCTTCTTCACCTCCTGAGAGGGTGAGAGAGGGAACAAAGGGAGAGAGTGAAGACTAAGTCAAGAGTATGTTTGAGAACAAATCAGATTTGGATCCAAAGTTCTCAGGTCTGCCCAGATGGGTCAGACTCAAGCCATGAAGGAGAGTGAGTCGTGAAGAGCTGGAGGATTAGGAGCAATGAGGAGAGGATGAGCCATATGTGTAGAAGTGTTTTTGGGTTTGGAATTAGGAGTTGACAGTGATGAAGAAAGAGGCAGCGGAAACATGGTTGTGTGGTGAGAGTCAACAGATCACAGTGTGATGAATGGTGAAATGGGCCAGAGATGTGAATGAGGGGTCATCAAGGAAGGAGGATGTGGTGGGAACAATGTGGCATTATTGGACAAATTATTGGAATGAATGGTGGTGCACCTGGCTGAAGTGAGACAGTTGCATTAAGTGTTGCAGGCTTGCACAGCCTGCAGTCCATCCCAAATGTGATGTGCAGTGGTCATGGCATGAGCATGGTCCTGGGGTTAGAGGAAGGATTCATTCAGAGTCATTTAGGTGAGGTGCAGGTTCAAACATCTGCTTGTATGTGAAGTGAGATGCTGCATTGGCAATGGTGTTCTCTTTCGAGGAAAGCCAAATCCCTTCAAATGTGAAGTTAAAGCAGCATGTGAGGGTGAGAAATTGACAGAGGAGTTGCATTGTGGGGGTTGAGCAGATGGAAAAGAAAGTTAAAGCATTGTAAACAGCATCATTATCAAAGTGGAAGATGACATGCTTGCCAGTAAACTGGTCTCCCCAGCAGAGAATTGCATGGATGACAGTGAGCATTTCCTTAACCTGAATGGGCTTGTGCTGATATCAGCAGGGGCATCTGGATGTGAACCATTCGGATTCAAAAAGGCCGCCCAGGCCTTTGAGGTCACTAGCATTGGTGTAAACATGTATGGTGGTGTGCAATGATGAGAAGAAGTGAACACCATTCCACTTGAAAGTGAAATGGAGCCACCATTCAATATCTTGATGTGCAGAGTGGGGAATTCAGTGGCAGGTGAAGGTGGATTTAAACTTGGTGGAAAAAGTGTAGAGTCCTCAGAGAAATGTGTAGGAGGTCAGCACAACCTGTGATGAGAGCTGCAGGAATCTAGTGAGTTCCTGTAGCTCATGCAGCTGGCAATGTGTGTGCTGCGACCATGAAGTGAGAAGTTTGAGAAGATAAGAGAGTTTCTCAGCTGGGAGATGGACTTCCATGGCAATGGTGTTGAGATCAAGGCCCAGGAAGTTGAGCTGTGTGGGCAGCCTGAGCACCTTGAGGGGTTAGAATCTGAGCCCAAGCTGTGTCCTAAGAGTGAGTGACCATTCAAGGGCTTTTTGCATGATATTAAGGGGGATACGAGGAGCAGATATTTTGAGAAAATCATTGAGGTAGTGCTGAATATGGGTGGGAAGGTGACATTGAAGGATCCAATGTAGAGCTTCTGCAAAGAGATTGAATATATATGATACATGAAGCCGAGGACAACATTGTAAAAGAACTTATCATCCCAGGTGAATCCCAAGAGGTGCCAGTCAGCACAGCAGACAAGGATGTGACAGAATGCAGATTTGAGGTTGAGTTTGACCACTAACGAGCCTGGGCCAGAAACAATAAGATCAGAGACAGCACGGTCCACCATTTCATAGTTGATGGACACCTCAGAGTCCGATGAGACGGTGGGTCTGCGCCTAGGCATGTAAACCAGCTATTTTGTTGCTCCTAGGAACGGCTTACCTTCCTAGGAACATCTATAAGGGAACAGTCACCTTTCCTAGGAACCCTGTTCAGTGATATACAATTAGAGTCAGAGTGAGCTCCGAGCTGCTGACTGAGTGTTAATGATACAAGAGGTCTGGAATAGTATATGTTTGTGGGATTCTTGGCTCTTCCCAAATGGGAGTCGGGATCGCTGTCATATACTAGGAAGCACCATCTGATTCAGTCCATAACCTATATGTAGGGGCGGATTGCACGGCAAAGTTAGACACCATACCAAGGAGATACGCCAAAGCCCAAGGCAGACAACGAGGATTATATCCAGAAACAACCCAAAAAGACTGCACAGTTGAGGTTTATGGCACGGCGTTGGCCTTAAACAGGATAATTATCCTTCCTAGGGGACATCGTACACACGGATAGCTGTATGCCTAGGATGGTCAACCATCCTAGGAGCAGTAATTACTATTATGACTAAAGTGGCGCACCCTACCTAGGGTCACTTCAAACGAAGTACGAACCACCAGGCATAGCCCACGGGACCTGGCTATAGGTCTAGAACACACGTGACACACGTGTCACGTTGCAAAGGCAAAATACAAAGACAAAGCAACCGTATTTAGAATACATATGGAAGCTGGCTAAGAGAGAGATATACCCGAGCATGCTGCATGGCTAGTCGGCACCGCAGCATGGCTGAGCAACAACGAGATGACACAAGGCTTGGTGTTACCAACCAAGCCACACCAAAACGTCCTCACGGCGGCATACGCGTCGGCGCGGCCGTCCCTAGGATAAATCAAATATACCCAATATGACTCCTAGGCACCTAATGTTACCATCTCTACATTCCTAGGAGTCATTGCGATGACTGTTTCGGCAGTTTCAGCTACAAATCATGGCGGCATAACTGGCCATCTCTCCAAATTTCCAATACTCCCTACTCAGTTACTCATTTCGTATTATTTCTGTTTACTCATATCTCACTGTCATGTATTCTCAAAGTAGTATAAAACCCCAGCTAGATCCTGTGGTTCAGGAGCATATCACACCCCAGTATTGCCTAGACTTTGGTTGCAGCATTGCTTGTCAAGGCATTGGTAGACTCTTGGATTGGCCGCAGAGATTTGTTGATATAAAACATCTCATCTCTTCTGTACCTGTTCAATATAAGACTAAGACCTTTGATTGTTGGCTACCTTCAAAAGCTTTAAGTACCAAGCTCGCTTGTAGCTGCAGCTGCTAGTGCAAAGGTACCTCAGTTTGTATACTGAGGTCTGCTGTTGGAATCATATGAATTGGTGCGGTTGCAGTACCCCAAAGGTACCTCGGTTTGTATACTGAGGTCTGCTGTTGGAACTCCACGAATTGGTGTGGTCGCAGTACCCTAAAGGTACCTTGGTTTGTATACCAAGGTCTATTGTTGGAATCGTATGAATTGGTGCGGTCGCAGTACAAAGGTACCTCAGTGCCTGAGAGCCGAGGTCTATTGTTGGCATTCTACGAATTGGTAGCATCGCAATACCGTCTAAAAGATACCTGTCGTTTGTACACACAGATCGTCTGTTGGAACTCCATGAATCGGTGTGGTCGCAGTCCCCTATACCCACTCTTAGTGATTGCAGTAGCATCCTAGGAAGTAAAACCCGTTCCTAGGAACACATAAAACCCATTTAAACCCCGTTGCTTTGGTAACTCGGTAGCCCATTTCAGTTGTTTATCAACTATTGTTGCCTCCCACAAGTCCTAGACAGACTCTGAAGTTTGATTCGTCCAAATATCAATAGTGTTGGTTCAATCTTAGTCGTATACTGCGGCGTAGACCTGAACTCAAGTCCGCACTGTGTGTTGTGTGTGTGTTGGTTGGTTGGTTTGGTGTTTTGCATCACTCTATATCAGTTCTAGCATAGGCCGCACTCGAGTGCACCGTTTCACCGATATTGCATCATTAACAGATGCACCTCTCGGCCATAAGAGGCGGTGAATATGACAGATTTTTTGTTGAACGTTTCTGAGTTGCTGTGCTGAGGGGGGAAGAGCAGAAGTTATTGAACAGAAGAATGGGGAACAGACCAGCAGTGCAGCCATTCAAAACCTGTGCAGAGATGTTTGCAGCAAGAGTGGTTGTAGTTGTGGGGGAATCAAAAATGGACCTAATATTTATACACTCTTGTGAGGTGGTTTTTTTTTGCCTGTAAAGCTGAGATTGGTGCCATGCCAGATAATATGGAGTATGGTAGATACAAAGTTGCAGTCGGGGTAATCATGAAGATAGTATGACCAAACTTCTTTATTTAGAGACATAGAGATGCTTGGTGTAGCCAGAGAATCACTTGGGGCTGTGTTGACGTGGGGGTCAGTGTTTGGGCAGCACAGGGGTGGGGAGCAGAGAGCAAATATTTCTGCATGTGGTAGGGCCATGGATATAGAATCTGATGGCCGGGAGGCAACAATGTGGTTAGTAGCAGTAATCACAGGGGTAGGTGACAGTGATGCAGAGGATGTTGCGGTGGTTAGCAAGGGCACATTGATGAGTATGTCAATGGTGGCATCACTCAAAGCTAGGGGCTAGCTGGAAGCATGTGAAGGGGGTGGTTGTGCACCTGTGTGAGTAGTAGTGTTGTGATGCGGACTGCAGTACTGCGAAGTGAGTTATTTTTCACTTTGAACAGCTCGATCATCCTCTGAGGGGTTTGTATCGTCAAATTCAAGTGGTGAGATATAGGGGGAGAAAGATGTGTTTGTTGTGTAAAGATAATGTGTTCGAACATGAGGTTCGAGGTTAGCAAAAGAGGGGTTTAAAGAAAGTACCTGCGTGAGCCTGCAATTCCACTAATCTGCCGCTTGCCTGATCCAAAGGGGCTTCTATTGTTCCTCTACTGTGTTCCCTTTGATGCTCTGACCACAGTTTCAGGAGTATGAAGATATCCTTTGACATCAACTATATCCTGTGTTTGGTGCGTAGCTCATGCACACTCGTAACCAGGGGTCACTGTAGATGCTTTGCTAATGCTTTATCATTGTTCCCACTTCTACAGGGTGCTGAGACTTGTGAAGGAAGGTCTGCTGGCGATAAAGCTGGAGTGTGTGTGTATGTGCTGGCTCGGAGGAGACAATGGCAGAAGGCGAGATATGTCCCCACACATCAAACTCAATAAGGCAACTGTTCCACGTGACCTCTGGGGCCTCTGGCGCATTGTTCTGTACTAGTGGGTACTAGCAATCGGCCCAAATAAATGTCTGTATGTACATGTTTGGTCCACCCCCAAGATCCTGATTTCGATGGCAAATCCAATTTCTGGTGGCCAAAACGATTCAGAATGCATCTGAACCACCCAAGCTACTCCATATATGCACATCTTCATATAAACAACTTCACATGGCCCATATACTTCCTTGAACTGAATTAAATCCATCCACAAAATGTGAACAGAATCTTTACATGCCAATGTGGCCAAATTCTACATATATGGAGAAGCTTTCCTGAATTTGAGGATTGCATACTGTTTAAAACCTTCTAATTCTGCGCTATGCAACACTTTAAGTCCACACAACTCGGGGAACACTTGCAATGTCATGAATGTTGCACGGCCAGTAATAGGTGACTCCAAAGCCCTAAAGACCATAGATCAAGAGGGTATGGTGCAAAACCACTAGTAATATATTAATGAAGTTAAATGGGATGCTGAAAACCATGGATATCCAGAGGGAGAAGCTATACATGCGAAATGAAAGGACGCAACGTGTTTGATGCATTACATAATCACTGATCACCGCCGTTTTGAAGCTATCTCCGGAGGTCAGAGCAGCCTTCCACACTCGAGTTTTGACCCTGGAAAAATATGGAAAGGTCATATGGGATCCATGTGTGTATTCTGCATGGCAGAATTTTAAAAATCATCTTGGAAAGCTTTGGCTGAAACTGGAAAAAACCAACGAGGTCAAAATTGAAAATTCTGCCACGCAGAATACATGCAAGAGATCTAAAGAAGAAAGCCCCTCACCAGAAATTTGGCCCCAAAGTAGGTTATTATCGCTGCACCGAGCTCGCGAGTAATTTGCCATGATTTCCGTGTTTGACAGCATTACATAAGCACCATCAAGACCCGTTGCATTGCCAGTGCCCATCTGTAGGCAATAATTGTAAACATGCGTGTGTGGAAACCTACCAGGATTCCTGATAGAAAACACTAAGAGTCGGGCAGAGTAAATAGAACCGGAGTATCGATTGAGGAAGAGCGAGGGGGGTTTACAAGATAGAGGTCGGAAGCAAGAAAGGTAGCTGATGTAAGTAAGTGATCCTGGTCATGTGAGTACAGTAGACGCGTCCGGGTTTACACCCTTCCCCTCCCCGAAAAACAGGCCCCCCTTCCACCGAGAGAGAGTCGAGTTTTGAGGTGCGGATCGCGAGGTTAGGTTGGGGGGCGTGCGAGCCAACGGTCGAGCGCTTCAGCGTGGGCGACTTCCCGGCCAGGGAGCCAACGGTCGCCTTCGGGGCCGTAGCCAGAGAATCGGACCAAGTATTGCCTGCCGCGGCCGCGGACACGCTCGTCGATAATCTCATCGATAAACCACTCTTCGTCGCCGTCGCCGTTTATAATAGGACCAGGTTCAGCCAATTTGCGGTCTGGGAAAAGTTCGTCATCATTTTCAATGTAAGGCTCGATTTCAGAGGAGTGGAAGACGGGGAAAACATTGGGTTGATTGGGGAGATCGAGTGTGAAAGTAGAGCACTCAGCGTGTTTATCAATGACTGTATACGGTCCGTCAAACCGAGGCATGTACTTGGCCACCCTCTTATCGTCCTTTTTAAGGTAAGCAGAGCGGCGATGAGCGGTAGTAAGTTTGACACGGTCACCAATTTTAATATCGTGGTCGGGGCCGCGGGTCTTGTTGGCTTGTTCAGCTTGAGAGAGCTTCGCCGTGAGTAGGTTCTCTTGGGCCTCGATTACGTCGAGAGCAAGCCTAGCGACGATCTCGGCCGCAAGTCTAGCCTCGTCGGTAGCGGGCGCGTCGGGGGAGGGGACGATAGGCGGGATGATGCGGGGAGAGCGTCCCGTTTGAGTTGCAATCCAGAAAAGCCCGTCGAGGCGTTGACAGTGTTTAACATGTCGAACCGCACTCGAGGAAGGGCGCGAACCCAGCCACGCTGATTTCTCGCGACGTGGTACCGGATCGCCTGGTTGATGGTTTTGTTGGTGCGTTCGCTGGTGCTGTCGGTTTCGGGATGGAAAGAGGTCGACATCTTCAGCTTGACGCCGGTTAGCTTATGGAGGGCTTTCCAGAAGGCGGACATGAACAGTTTATCGCGGTCGGAGACTATGTCGAGAGGTAAGCCGTTTTCGCAATACCAGTTGTCGAAAAAGAGGAGCGCGAGCTCCGGCGCGGACAAGTCAATTTTGGTGGGAACGATTTGAATGTCCGAGCCGAGGCGGTCGGTCATGGAGATGATACAGTTGAAACCCTGATCTGGAGGTAGCGGGCCAATGAAGTCAATCGCAACCGAGTCTCCGCGTTGGTCGGGTATCGGTAGAGGATGGAGTGGACCAGCGCGTCGAGTAGTGCGAGATTTGTTGCGTTGACAATCGGCACATGCCGGGATGTAAGCTTCTTCCAAGTCCCGACGCATATTAGGCCAGTAGTAAGCGTCCCTGAGGGACTTGTAGGACTTGTCGAAACCAAAATGGCCGAGGGAATCGTGGGCGAGATGGAAAAGAGTTTCCCGGATGTTGGATACGCGTGGGATCACGAGGCGGTCGCCTATGTACCACAAGTTCTCGGGTTGTCGGAGGACGACGCCGGGCATGCCTTTGCTGACTGAATCGAGTTTCGCGCACCATTTATCGGTCGCATAGCCCTCTCGGATACGGTCCAGAAGTTTTGCATCCGTAGAGATTTTGAGGATGGAAGCAATAGCGTGGTCGACGGGGTCGGATTGGGATTTGATCCGGGTGCGTGCGAGAGATTGGGCGGAAACAAAAGGAGAATCAGCGCGTGCGCAGATCACGGAAGCAATTGCGGGATTACCGCATGTGTCCTCCTCCTCCCATCCTGTTGCAGAATCCTCGGCTGCGCTGCTGTCCTCGAACTCGGTCCGCGAGAGTGAATCTGCAACGGTATTGTCATCGCCTTTCACATAAACAAACTTACAGTCATATTGGGACAGGAATTCCATCCAGCGTGCTTGGCGCCGTGACAGATCCTTCTGGTTGTGAAAATTCTCTAGAGTCCGATGGTCAGTGTACACGGTGAATTCGGATCCCACCAAGTCAATGCGCCACTGCCGGAGGGCCCGGATGATCGCGAGCAGCTCCTTCTCGTGCACCGGATAGTTAAGCTCCACGCCTTTGAAGCTCATGGAGTCGAACGCCACAGGACGTGCGGATTCCCAACTGGGTCCATACGAGAGAACAGCGCCGGAGCGCTTGTCACTGGCGTCTGCCGTGACATAGATCTTGTTTTCGCCGCGGGCCTCGTGGTCAATTGTTGTCAGACAGTCGGATCCCAGTACGAGATCCTTTATCGCTTGAAACGCCTCCTGATGCCTGTCAGACCAGGGTGGGAATTTCTTATCGCAATCCTTCAGCGTGAGCTCCTCGAGGACAGGAGTCCACCGCGCAAGATCGTTCAAAAATTTGCAGACGTAACGTACCAACCCAAGGAAGGCGCGTACATTCGTCGAAGATTTGGGTTGAGGCCAATTGACAATCCGCTCAACTTTAGCTTTGTCCGCCTCGATGCCTCGCTGGGAGATGTGGTGTCCCAGGAAGTCTATCTCGTACTGGAACAGCTTTGTCTTTTTAGGGTTGCAATACAGCCCAGCTTTTCTGAGGGCTTCGAAAACAATCCGGACGTGTTTGTCGTGTTCGGCGACATCCTCCGACCAGATAACGATATCGTCGAGGTAAACGTGGCAGATCCTGCCAATAAGTTCCCGCAGGGCAGCCGTCACGCGACGCTGTTGTACAGACGGTGCGTTCTTCAGTCCCTGGGGCATCACCAACCATTCGTACAGCCCCAAAGGCGTGGAAACGGCCGTATATTTTATTGAATCGGGGTGCATGCGCGTTTGGAAGAAACTGTCGGTAAAATCAATGATCGACCAAATTTTTCCTTTTGCGCAATCCGCAAGGATGTCGTCCACACGCGGCAACGGGAAGGCATCGCGGACGGTGATGGAGTTCAACGGACAAAAGTCGTTGACCCAGCGAGGTAAAACGGTCTTATCCGCCTTAGGGACTAACATCGCGGGGGACGCGTGTTGCGACGTCGACGGCCTTATACGGCCCGCGTCAAGGTGGGACTGAATAAGTTGTTGCCATGCTTCTTTGTACTTGCGAGGGCTGCGGTAAGTACGGTTCTCGATGTTTCTTTCAGCGTTGACTTTGATCTCGCACAGGACGTCGTCGGGGAGATCACTAGCGTGTGGCATTGGTTCGAAGAGCCCGGGGTAGTCTTTCCGGATCAAGTCGCCTTTCTTCTGAAGCTCGTCCCAGTGGGCCAACACCACAATCCTCTCGCGGACGGCGGCCACGACATCTAGAGGCTTCACGGTCTCGAAGAGGCCGTCCGCCTCCATACGCACGCGGCGCAGGTCGCAAACAGATGACAGTTCCTTGGCCATGGACTTGTGGTCCGACTTAGTACGTCGAAGTTTATCGCGGAGCTTTTCAGGCTTTGGGAGAGGTAACTTAGGCTCAGGGGGATTCAGGATGTCGTAGCTAGTATGTTTATCTATTGTCGTTCGTGCTTCGTGGTCAATCACGATTGAATTCTTTACTAGCCACGGTAAGCCGAGTATTACAGGAGCGCATAAGCCCGGCGCGATGAGTGCGCGTACAGTACGGGAGGTCCATGCCTGGTCACGAGAGATAAGAGTAAGCTTCACATATTCAGTGAGGTATGTGGGGTCGGTGCTGTTCGCCGACATGGCAAGTCCAACAGGTTCGGGTTTGAAAAGTTTGTAGCGACGGAGACCCAGCTTGTCCGCGAGGACTTCGTTGATCAAGGCTAGATGTGATCCGTTATCAATAAGGGCTTGGATCAATAAGGGAAGGTTGGACATCGGGCCCTCTACTAGGCAGTCCCAGTAGAGGTGCTCGATGCGTTCGGAAGAGGGCGAAGGAGCGCGACTCACGGAGGGGGCATCATCCTCAGAGTCGTCGCTGTCATCCATGTCGTCTGCGGTTGGCATGATCACCGCCACAGGCTTCGCGGCCTTCGACTTGGATTTACGGGCGGCGTCGACGTCGGCTTGAGTGCGCGTGCAGTACCCGACGCCCGACGGGAAGTCTTCCCGGCACTCGGCCGTCTTGTGTCCGACGAAGAAGTTTCGGCAACGATTGCAGCCGTCGTTGTCGACAAGAAGTTGTCACTCCTTGACCGTGAGCGGTGGGCAGTTCTTGCCGCCGGCAGTGGAGGAGGAGGAAGCAGTGGAAGTGGGTTTGGAAGAAGACGAGGCAGTATTATGCTTGTTCGAGTCATTGAAAACTTTCTTGGCGGCGCGCTCGCCATCGTCTGCGGCCTTGCGTTTCGCGTCTGTCTTAAGCTGGGCGGCGATGCGACGCTGCTGCTTCTCGTCTTCGTAGACCCGCTCCTCGTCCAGCTCGATCACCGCGAGGACCCAGGCGTCAAACTGGTCCTCGGCGATAGCGTTCGAAGCCTTGTGTTTGGAGTAGTCGTTGGCGAGGTCGGGAAGCATGTTGGCTTCCAAGGTGTGGCGAAGGCGCTGGTCGTTGACGGCGTGGGTAGTGCCGACCAAGAGTGCTTGCAGAGACTGGAGGGTGACGACCCAGTCGCTGAAAGTTTCGGACTCGCCCATACGGCTGGAAAGGATGGAGGCGCGGGTCTGGATCTCCCAGTCCGGGCGCAAGAATTTCTTGCGAAGTTTAGACATGAACTCCGCAAGGGACAGTTTGGAAAAAGTGCCGCGTACGCCGGCAGGGCTGAACCAGTTCCGTACGCGTTGGTCTTGGAAACATCCGAACACGAGTGCGACCAGTTTGTCAGCGGCGATGTCTTTCGCCGCGGCGTAGTCCAACATCGCGTGCTCGAATTGCGTTGCGGCCAGAGGGGTGATCTCGCCAGCATGAACGGTAGGAAGCTTCCCGGTGCGGATTTCGACCGTGGCGAGTTTTGAGTGGCTCGTCATCGCGGATCGCGTGTGGGGAGTGTCGGAGTCTGAAGAGGAGGAGTCGGACGATGAGGACGAGAGAGGGAACCTGGTGGGGATCCTAGGCGAGGAAGGTGGGGAGCGGCTGGGTTCCCGAGAAGGGTGCGAATGGGGCGAATGAAGTGATCTGGGCGATTCAGCGATTGGAGGGGATAATGGCGTTAACGGCGAAGGGGCTTCGGTGGAGGGGCTCTGTGAGGCACCCTGGGTGGACTTTGCCGCACTGCGGGTGACCAGAGAGTGGGGAACGGAGGGCAAGCGCGACAGCTTGAATCGATGTGGCTGTGCACGGTTGGTGACGTGGCGACCTGGAAGGGTCGTATGGTGAGCGCGGATGTCTCAAGAGGGAGGGGAATACCGCTGGAAGGACGGTAGGGATGCGCTCCCAGATGGGGTACGCGGGGAAGAGTGGAATATCAACAGAACCAAAAGATCGCGTAGATCTCTTGATTCCCCAGATAGGATCGGTACTTTTTGGTTATTATTTAAAAAAAAGTGGAAACCTACCAGGATTCCTGATAGAAAACACTAAGAGTCGGGCAGAGTAAATAGAACCGGAGTATCGATTGAGGAAGAGCGAGGGGGGTTTACAAGATAGAGGTCGGAAGCAAGAAAGGTAGCTGATGTAAGTAAGTGATCCTGGTCATGTGAGTACAGTAGACGCGTCCGGGTTTACAGTGTGGCAAGTATACTGTATTTTTTCGTTCAATTCGACAAGGGGGGTGATGCGTGACACCCGGAACATATTCGACAATTCGACAGCGGCCAAAATTGGTGTGACAAAATCGCAAATTTCGACAATTTCGACGCGAAATTTCACAAAACCAGCACATCCAGGCGAACCTCACGGCATGTCACGCTGGGACAATTCGACAACTACCCCTGTGACGCATGACACCGCACCAAAATTCCTCATCAACAACCCCCCCTGTGATGCGTGACCATCGAATTGAATGTAAAAATACAGTAAGCCTGCTAAAAAAACAGAATGAAACACTCTAAATTCTTTAATATATGCCATTACAGCTAAGTGAGAAACGATAGACACCTTTGCATTTTAGAGCAAAGTTCAGGCCGAGTGTCATCGGTGCTAATTTTGGTGTTGGGCCACATTGGAGCTCCACGGCCAGTGCTCCAACTTGGCTTTTGAACGATTTTTTCAGCGACAACGAACTAAATTTGGCACCTTGTTCCTCGGCCCGAACTTTGCTCGAAATTTGAAAGGTGTCTAACATTTCTCACTTAGCTGTCACAGAATGGGATTGCTCAGAGCTACACAATATTTACAGTGGCACTGTCTGTACAGGAGAAAGTTGGGGATGAAAGGGGGATGTTTTGAAGAAAATGTACGCGTTCAGACGTGTCAGCACGCGTCTTTTGATCAAGGAAGAGGATATGGATGATGGGGGTAGGTATTTGAGAGAAAATCAGGGTAGGGAAGGGCTCACAGGGGTGTGCCACCGAGATTCAAGCTCCGAAACCTCCTGCAAAGCAGGAGATATCAAAGGGGGTTAGAGGGGGGAATGATGAGGGGCTCAGTGGAGAGTGAGGGGTGGTCTATGCTGGATGAAAAAGAGGGCAGTAGTAGTGAGGTCATTTTGGCAAGAGGAAAGAGATGAATTGACAGGACAAACAACTGCTCACAAGGCTCCGGAGCTCCGGAGGTCACGTTTTGTTGTTACCATATTTGGTTTGATCTGTGGGGACAAATCTCGAAAGCTAGGGAGAGCGATGAAATGTCCAAAGGACAAGTATGTGTGTGTGTGTGTGGTCAATTAGATTGAGTGAGGGTTTTACAAGAGTGTGTGTGAGGAACTGGGTGGGGTATAAATCTGCTATTGACTGACTACTGCCCAAAACTTTGTCTCCCTTTTATACCTCAAGAATGTCTGATACATCACACCTCATGCCCAGGGATCCTCACATTTCATCCCTTGTGGCTGCAACACAAGGCAGTGAATGGTATGTTCACAGGCGTGAACAAGATATTCTGGTGAGCGAAGGTGGTCATTCGTGGTGAAGGAGATATGCGACGAGTGTCAGGCTCACGTGTTCATCTGTACAGACCATAGACCAGGGTTGAACATGGCTTGTGGAGTGATTTCACCAGAGCTCCTGTAGCTTGCACTCCTCAGCTACATGACTGTGCACTGGGTGAATGGAATGTGCGAGAGTGCAGAGTTGTATAGAGCCTTGTTGAGTTGGTCGTGCTGGTGAAGGACAGGGCTATAGATAAGGTGAACAAGATGTGCGAAGTATAAGCTTTAGCGAGAATGCTGAATCCGGTAAGATAGTATCTGAATGTGGACGACACAGATATCATTCAGCATGTAGATTCCGTGCACTTTTTGTAACATCCGCTGGGTCAGGTGTAGGGTGTTCACAACACCCACACCGTCAGGCCATTACAAAACGGGAGGCCTCCACGATGTGACAGATGTGGTAAGTCAGATGGTACAGGGGAAATTTTGTTCAGAGTGGCTCTTGTGATACAAGGTGACAAAAGAGGTTGGTCCCAACCAGGGGTCTCAGACACTTGGGACAGGAGTGGCTATAGATTAAATTGTATGTGACAAATGATCTAGTGAGGAGTACAAAACTGCAAGCACAGTGTGAGACGCAGGCATCTTACCACAATGGCTTGTAGGTGCTTATATACATAGGGTGCTGTAAGAAACTTAAGTCATGAGAGATATAGAGCCACAAGCAGTATATTGGCCTCAAGAGTACAAAGGCAAGGGCAAAGGAAGGAAGGAAGGAAGATGTATTACTGTGGTGGTCCCTATAAGGAACAAGCAGGTACTGTACCTATGTACACAGTGTCCAAAAAATGTATGCTACAGTCATCAACAGCCCAGTCGCTGTGATTGCATATCTACCAACAGTAGATAAATGTCTCACGAAGAGGCTTGGAAGACAGAGTGTCAAGAGTGAATTCACACCTGGAGATGAGATAGCAGTCAACTCTGGCAATATAAAGCTGTAAACCTTCTTGCACTGGTAGCAAGCCAATCCTGTGATTCAGACCAAATACTATTGCATTGCTGGTAACTCAGGCTTAGGACACTTTAATGGCATAGCACCTATTGACGATGCTGGGGTGGACAGATGTGAACCAGATTCCCATGTATTTGAACTTGTGAACAAGTTCGACAATGAGTACTAATGAGTACTAAAATAGGAATCCCCGTTGGTGCCAAGAGGCCAACCGGTCGGGTAACCCCTATGATGGTCCTGTCCGAGATCATCCGGGTACTCCTCTTTCACAGGAGGTCAGGGGAGGGGTAACTAGGCTTGCTTGCTGTTTGATACAACCTGAGAGCCACCCTCATATTCAGGAAATGGTCCAATTCACCCCGCGATAACAAGTAGATGCACATAAAGATCAAATGAAGATTAATACACATTACGCAAATCATTTGCAAGTCTGAATATCATCCCAGAGTGCATTCAAGAGTTTAGGAGTCCATAGGCTGCCTTCAAGGCAGTCATCATTCCATTGTGGATCACAGAGTTCACCACACTTGTTGTGGATGGCTGTGGTCTTCTCCTTTGGCATTAATCCAGTGATAGTGATGACAGCAATGTGGAGGTGCCAAGTAAAGAGATTGAATGGTGAAGTGTTATTGCCAGGTGATTCCAGACCTCCAAGGCAGCTGTGTCTTCCATTTGAGGAGCAAGCATATCACACAGTAAAAGGGCTCTGTATGCACTTTTAACTTGATGCAGCCTCTCGAAGTTGTAGACATGATGTTCTTTCAATTGCACTCTCTGAGCATCAATCAACTTCTTCCAATATAAAAAATCATCCAAAGCGACGATTGTACGACAGATAACAGGGCAGGGAATATATGTAGGCAGAGGTGGAACAAACACAGAACGAACATGGAAGTAAGCGGGTAGGTAAGAGTCCAAACGGAAAGATGCAATGACAGCGTGTGATGGTCACTGCCTTTCAACAGGCGCAACAAAGACGCATCGAGACACGAGAGAAAAAGAGAGCACCGGTGACACTAGAGATTTGGTGGATGATGGCGGATGATGGTATTAGTCATGATGCTTAGTATTACCATCACTATCTAATAATATACCTACTACTAGTACTAGTAGCACAAAGCATGCCAAAACCCTGGATCCCTGCAAGGAAATGCATGCACAGAAATGCTTGCAAGGAAATCTGTGCAACAAAATCCAAGTGCAGACTTGCCTGCGCCGAAATCTACCCAACAAAATCCAAGCGCAGACATGCCTGCACCAAAATCCGCGCGATGAAATCTAAGTGTGGACTTGCCTCCGCCGAAATCCACGTGACGAAATCCAAGCACAGACTTGCCTCCGCTGAAATCCACGTGATGAATTCCCTGCAGCAAATTCCGTGCGCAGACCTTTGTCCAGTTTTACCTCTCTGCCGGCATCTTCCAGTGCTTTCCTTGGCTGATTCCATTCCCTGCTTGGGTTCAATTACATTTGAACAACACCCAAGGGTGAGATGTTAATAGCAGGGTGTGGCTAGCGAGGGAGGGCCTAATAAGATGCTATTAGTTTCCCTGTTACATATGGTCTTTATGGTATAGTGGTTGTTTGGTCAAGTCATATATTTTCCTCATTCACGTGAGGTCGAGAGTTTGATTCCTACTAGAGTTGATTGCTTTTTTTTTTTTTAAATGTACAAGGTAATATATTCTTAATCTTATCATTGTAGCCACTTCACATTCAACCTTACACATTCACAGAAGTTATTACAATTGAACATTGTAACAGATTCCCTTTTATTTGAATTTATCAGGACCCTCACTACAGAAAACTACAGAGGACCCCTATTCAATTCCCTGCGAGGATATCTGTGCAGGAAGATGACATGCAGTTCCTTGCATGGACATCCATGCAGGGAGTTGATGTGCAGTTCCTTGCATGGATATCCACGTGGGGAGTTGGCTTTCAATTCCCTGCGAAGATATCCACGCAGGGAGTTGATGTGCAGTTCCTTGCATGGATATCCACGCGGGAAGTTGGCTTTCAATTCCCTGCGAGGATATCCGCCCAGGGATATCCCTGGGCTGAAATCCGTGCAGGGGATTGCTGGATCCACCATCATCCACTAAATCTCTGGTGTCACCGGGGTATTGGAGAAAAAGAAGGCGAGGTCGGCCTTCGGGCCGATTTGACATGTGCTCGTTTGTTAACCGGGCAATTACCCCCTCATATAATTTGGGGTTGGGCCGAGTCCGATCGGCGCCCGTGATAGTTTGCATTTGTTTGTCCTCGATTCATTTCGAAATGGTGTGGCACACGGAGTTTTCACAAGTTTACAGCGTTTGTGGGGAGATTCACACAAAACGTAAGAAGCCAATAGGTATAGAATTGTATTTAAAGTGTTCTCCTGTGCCAGATTTTCTGATTTACATTTTTTGGCCGAGATGGAGTGAAATTAATGCAAACGCGCGCCCATCTTGATGAACTCACCAGTTTTCAGCTTTCCGAATTCTTCAGACATCTGGGAGCAAATTCTAAGAGGCAGTTTAGTTGAGGACCACTTTTTCTGTGTTCTGTTGTAACAGATTCCTTATCTTCTTCTTATTGACCGAGATCTCCACCGAAAGGTGTTCCTGCACCGCAAATATTGGTTCCCCGCCGTTTTCAATTTTGCGCGCCGACGGAGCGAGGTGTTGAAAGACTGAGGAGACAGATCTTTTCAGAACTCTGATTATTGTGTTTTGTTCTAACGAATTAGTGAAACATACATTTCTTGCTCAGATATACGAGACTCAGCTGAGAATCGGCTCAAATCAGTGTGCCATCCCGATTTGGAATTACATGAGAACAAACACAGTCAAACCATCACGCGGCTCAATCGGACTCGGCCCAACCCCACATATATTGCCCA
Organism: Mycena epipterygia; assembly: GCA_029281465.1. NCBI lineage: Eukaryota > Fungi > Basidiomycota > Agaricomycetes > Agaricales > Mycenaceae > Mycena > Mycena epipterygia. The sequence continues at coordinate 756,370 of JARJCQ010000006.1, read as the reverse complement.
CATTCAAATTCAGATCGACCGGCGAGAGATCGGTCACCGCTCTACATTTTTCAAGGTGTTCATTCCTCTTACATCAAAATTGCCATAAATGGAATCCGACAAGTGCCGGAAGATAAATTTTCGCATTTTTACGCCTATCTAAGCCACAAAAGTTCGCCCTCACCGTCACCGGTACTAAATAGGTTCAGTTCATGACCCTCCGTCACCCATCACCTGAACCTACGGTCGAAATAGTACAGTAACCCGGCCACGACGTTTATGACTCTGCACTTCGCCAAAGGATCTGCCATTCTATTCAAGTCTCCCACATTGCTTCCACATGTTGTTCGCCTCTTTCTCTTCCTTTGCTTATGCGTCAACTGCCCCGATACTGTCGGGCCCTCACCGCCACAATTTTGGGACGGTGCCAAAAGGCTGCCACTCTACGACTAGATGCCATCGGCAGAGCGCATTCGGCCCAGGCCTCAAAGTATTGCAGGGCACTATTTAATCTCTTTTGACAAGCGCTTTACCCCACGAAGAAGGGACTTCACTTCATCAAAAGCCTGTCTTCGAGCGGACTTAAATACCTGAAGTGTTGCGTGCGTAAACTTGCCACGCATAGTCAACGACTCAACGCCACGAGTCAAGCACCTTTCTCCGTACTCACCACCTTCGGCTACTGGAATCCACCTGGCTTTGACCGGATTCAACACAGAATATTCCCAATCAAATGGACCGCAACGAGAAGTGCGCGTCTATCGATTCTCCTGATGGAACAGTGTTTATTGTGTCGTCCAACTTAGGTTTGAGAAGATTGAAGTCACCGGTATGTCTTCTCCTTCCGCTAATAGTGTGGCACTCAGAAATATTTCCAGTCATCAGTATACAAGGACTTCGTCCCAATCTATGTTCGTTGTTCAGCAAGCTGTATCTTGAAATTTCCGTGGGCGCCCAGGTCCATAAAACAACAAGCGCGAGAGAGATGGCGCCACATGCGTGGAACGAGAAATTTAGCTTGTGAGCATCCATTCTACTTTTCACTCGTCACTGATTGAATATGCGAAGTGACTCGACTGGTTCTGAGGACCTGTCGCTGACGCTTTACCGGAGAAGACTTTTTAGCCCGCCGGCAATGATAAGCAGGGTCACGGTACTCACCGACCTCGAACCTCGGAACCAAGGTATTGATATCCTTTCATTTCCCTCCGATCGGTCCGCGCTGACGAGATTCAGACCTTGTGAAAATCTTGCCTTCTTCCAATAAACGACGCTTGATGACTGTCACATTCCGGCTGCAAGAACCCGAGAGGGACTTGAGGTGAATCTGTTGTGGGCTTGAGTAGGAAATACTAGCTAACAGTTCCAGGGATTCCCGCTGTCCCGTCTTCGCTTTTATAATTGGGATAGACGAGGTCTGAGTTGATTTGCTGGCCTTTTACCGACCTGACTGGGACACAGTACCTGTCGAACAGCATACCGGATCTCAGAGGTTGCGTGAATGACGCACAGACGATCAAGACATTCTTGACCAACCGATTTCACATCCCCGAACCACAAATTGCCTTCCTCGCCAATGCCGACGCCACACGCGATACCATTCTCGAAAAATTCCAAAGCCATCTCATAGACAATTCAGCCATCGAGCAAGATGATACGATTATCATTTATTACGCCGGACACGGCAGTCGAGCTAAAGCTCCGGATTCGTGGCCATCCACCGACGGCAAGATCGAAACACTGGTGCCCCGCGACGAACGAACGACAACACTAGATGGACAATTCGTCCATGGGATACCCGACCGGACTATCAACACGCTGCTCAGTAGGCTCGCTACAGCGAAAGGAAACAACATCGTGCGTCTTGTTTATTGTTTTGCAGCAATGACATACTGAGTTCTCATTCAGACCGTCATCTTCGATTGCTGTCATTCCGGAGGCATTACGCGGGACTCCGGCTCCAGCATCCTTCCTGTTCCGCGATTCGTCGAGACGCTCGTCCCGATTCCAGAACATCTCGACTGGATTCTGTTGGGTGCGCGGTCGGGGAATGTCGATTTGCCTCCGAACATCAAGCATAAATTCATGCACTCGCATGTCCTGCTGGCCGCATGCCGACAGCAGCAGCGCGCGCGGGAGTGTATCTCTGCGTCGGGAGAGCCGTGCGGTTTTTTTACCGACAGCCTCATCAAGCAGCTCCGCGGGATCGGGCCGAATCGCATAACCTACGCAGAGCTCTTGGACCTTCTGCCGACGTTGCCCGATCAGAATCCACAGTGCGAAGGCGCAAATAAGGACCGTTTCATCTTCGACCTCGAGGGCCCGGCCCATGATCCGATGGCACACGCGTTGATCGTGAGGGAGGACGGCACCCTGGAGGTCGACACCGGCAGTATACGCGGGGTGGTCGTTGGAACACAATTTGTCCCTGAGAGGGATGCACGTCGCGGGCTGGAACCGCAGCTCGTTCTTGTTGCGGTGTCCGTGAATCTGCGTTCTTCAATTTTAATCCCCACGGTGCCGGTGAAGAATTTGGTTTTTCCAGAGGGGACGAGGCTCGTCGTCTCTGATTGGAAAAACGACGCTGTGATGATGAAAGTGTACGTTCATGCTGGTGAAATCCCACAGTTCGCGATATCGGACGTCTCGGTCCAGCGGAGGGGACCGAAGTTCCTTGTGGTGGAATCCCTTGATAACGCGGATCTCGCTGTTCGACGTATATCGGAGGCCGAATTTTCTATCACTCGTCTGGACCCGAAACTTTCGCGATATGTCATGCAGGACGTCAAACTCGACGTTCCAGTTGAGAACCTCCCCTACGTCCTCGATACGGTGGCCCAGTTCAATTATTTCTTGGGGAGGCATAATGGAAACGACTCGTTGGGGAACGATGTCAAGATAGAGATGTACAGCTTGGGTGGGGAATATGGGGCCCGTGTGCCCAACCTCGACCTTGGCAATCTGCTCGTCGACAACGAAGGGCGGTTTCGCCTGGAACCGGAGGGAAAATACGGCTTTGCGATATGCAACTACTCGCAGTACGATCTTTTCCCGTACTTGTTTTATTTCGACCCTGCGACATACAGTATTGATGTGCGTGAGACCCATTTCTCTTCGTCGCGGACTAACGTTGCAATTTAGGCGTGGTATAAACCGGAATCCTCGACCATGGAACCACCGTTGAAGGCCAAGTCTGGCCCGGAGCCGACACGAATTACAGTTGGATATGGCGCTGGTGGAGGCTACGCCTTCCAATTCGTCATTCCTGAAGGCGTAACATCCGATACGGGGTTCCTCAAGCTGTTCATCTCCACGAAGTACTTGGATATGAGTCGGGTCGAACAGCCAGTGGCGGCGGATACTGTGATTGGTGGGCGGGATTCTCAAGCTGAACGCCTTGTTATGGACGCCGAGATCTGGGGCGCAGCGGATGCTGTTGTGACCATGTTCATCGAAGAGCCTTCAAGTGCACAGTAGCCGCTCATGTCACCGTAATTAATTACATGCCGTACTGACCGTTCTCGATGCCCCATGAGGTTGTACGGTACTCGTTATATATCAGTTGGAGTTACGTGTGCTTCTTGTGTGCTCCACACGCGGCCAAAGCGTGTTTTCTTGAATTCGGAGTTCTCGGACCGTTGTCAAGCAAGCTCCCTGCCATTTGGATTTGATGTCGACTGCTGCATTGAGATTGATACCGATGCAAAGTTGCAAACCGCTCTCAAAACTTGAAATTTTTATCGAGGGCATTGCGATACTGCGTGTTTACATGACGCGTAACGAACGGGAATACAATATTAATGGCTCAGCTAAAAGATTGGTATAGCAATCGTTGTTGCTCCCTCTTCGTGTGGGGACAACCCTCTTGCTATGGCTTCGTTCTCAGCTTCCTCGGGGTCGTGGTCGATTCAAAAGGAGATCAGAAGTCTCCCCAATCTGTGCAATATGATGAGTGGGTCTACAACAAAATGAGAGGCTGCACAAACATGGGACCCAATCCCAGTCACAGCCATAATCGTCGTCGGAATAGTATTTGATAGGATAAAGCACTGCGACAGGATGCTCAGGTAGGGGCAATAACCGTACATTTCTGCATCATCTTTATCTTTATCGTCGCCGGTCCATTGCCTCAAAACCTTTGGGGAGAAGCGAAAGGTGCTCTTGCGCTTATCGGCCTCAGGAATCGTTCGGTCCAGCATCTCTTCCTCGATCCGGCGCTTCCGCAACCTGCATTGTTGTCAGCTCTGCTCAGATTCAGATTCCGAGAACGTACAACTTCTTGTGTGCATAGAAACCACCATGAAGAGTGACTGCCCGTTTGCGACAGTGGCCAGGTCTATCCACTCAGAGTGTTCGGACAGATCTTGGATGTCTTCTGGGGTGATCTACCGACGCGGTCAGTCCACGCTGTCGCAAGAATACCAGCAGACCACTTACACAGTACAGTCTGCAAGCGTCTCCAACCGTCACAGGCCCCGAGATCTTGCTCGGCGTCCAAGTGATCTTGCTCGGATCAGGGTCTCTGCTTGCGGTGGGCAAGTGTAGGTCGTGATCTTCAAAGGCGGGGGTTGGGCATTGCGAATATGCTCCGCCCACGCCGGAAGGTTGGACGGGTTCTTCAAGGAGACTATCGATACCTCGCCAGTGCTGCTTGACCCGCTGTGGTGATGGATCACCATCCCGTCCACCTCCGGCGGCTTGCTCGATTTGACGCCTTTGCGCTGGGCAAGGTTAATCGGAGACGGCTTTGTTTTCTTCGACGAGGAGGAATCGTCGCGGGGCATGATGGCGGTGCGAAACAAGAGATTTCAGGGAAGACCAATGGAAGCCATGGGAATGCCTCCACGTCCGGTGATCCATCGGCGTGTGAGTAAACCGAGGCTTTGAGGCGACACCAGTGCTCGCAGTCCTGAAAGCCTCCAAGGCGTCGCAGTGAAAGCAGTTCAACACGACTTTGTCGGGAGCTGTTCAGTGTTGACGTAACCACGCCGGGATATATTTATGCAGCGGGCAAAAGTTGAAGTTATTCAACAAGTTAGTCTCCGAGTCCAGACGTCAGATCTAGCTAGTTAGTGTTTAGACTTCAGAACACCAACTTTTTAAAGTTATCTGGAACTACAAGTACAACATCGAGAGGAAATTACGTGGAATAAAAATGGCAAGAGGCCCATCCGAATTGCAACAGTCCCAGCGAGGCAGCGCGACATGAGCACTTCTTACATGAAGACTCACGCCTCTCATACATGAAGACTCACTCCGCGCCTGCCCGCAGGCTCCTTGCCCCGAGCGGGTGCGCTCCCATTCACCGCAACGGACACTGCGCGCCCGCCCGGCGCCGCCGCGAGCCCCGAGGACGACGCCAGCCGCACGTCGTCGTCCTCCTCGTCCTCGCGCAGCTTGCGCGCCTGCGTGAAGAACAGCTTCGCGTCGCGGTCCGCAATGTTCTCGATGAAATACGTGTTGCCTGGGCATGAGCATAAGCATAAATCGGCACGCGCAGCAAGGGAGGGGGATGTACCACGCGGGATCATGAACATGCCGCCGGACGCGACGATAAGGCTCGTATCACAGACTTTGAGGTTCACCGCGCCCTCGATGACGAGGAAAATCTGTGGAGAGGGATGAGCGAAGTCGGCGCGGGGATAATGTAGGAAGGCGTACGAAGGTGTTGTCCCTTGTGGGTTTGCTCGGCTTGCGCCCCTTAGGAGGGATGATAAGCTGGCCCGCCGCCATGAAATCTCCGTCGCTGAAGATTTTTTGGAAGAACCATTCGTTATTGGCAGCCGGAGCGGGCGAGAACATCTTCGCGGTGAATGCGATGCCTGTAGAACTTCAGCAGGAAGCATTTCAGTGTAGTTTAAGACCCACGGCGATTGACGTCTGCACCGGTCCTAAAGTCCTTCACGACCGCCTCCATCGCCGTCTCGTCGTCCCAGCCCTCCTCCGGATTTGCGTGGCTGGGCACCTCGACGATCTTCTCGACGACCTTCTCGACGACTTTGGAATTTGGCCGGGGATTCGAACGCCGGCGCGACCGACCCTTTTTGCCGAGGGGGACAACGGGAGCCTGGGGGATGCGGATGACTTCTTTGACGTAGGGGACGAGGATGGGATCGCCGTCCGGATCTCTGCCGCCCCACACGACGCGCTCGAGTCGCCACCATTCCAGCGGCGCGTAGGGCACGCGCTTCGAGCGACGCACGCCTTCGGGCACTATATACAGGCATTAGACGCCGAGGATGATAGGGGGAGCGTGGCACTCACCATCGCGATTCTCCTTCTGCAGCTTGGTCCTTATGGGTGGTTTGGGTTTTGCTTTGACGGGACGCTCGGGCTTTCGGGGAGGTGACTGAGTCTCTTCGTCGGATCCCGGCTCCATATCGATGTCCATCCCCCGCTCAATGTCGTCCTCCATCTCATCCTCCGGTTCCTGCACAGGTTCCACGGCTGTCTTTTTACCCCGCTTCGGGGACACTATCGGAGGCTCCTCCTCCTCCTCCTCATCGTCGTCGTCGTCCCGCGTGTCCATCTCTGTGAAGCTCAATTGACGCGGCGACTCCTGTGGTCCATAGTCGTCGAAACCGCCGCCACCGCCATCGTAATCTTCTTCTTCTTCGTCTTGGTCGAGGAGCTCCTGGGCGGATTTCGCCAGGCGTGATGGCCCAGCAGTACGCCCCCCGGACGCACGTGTTCGCGGCGAAGGGACTTGGTCAAAGTCGACTTCGGAAGTCCGTGCGACGGGACGCGAGCGCGGGGTACGAGGAGTGGCGGGTGCCCGGTTATTGGTGTAGTTTTGTACTGGACCTGAACACTAATCTCAGTAAAGATAAACGAGTAAATCAAGTAGAAACACACTGTCTACATCCATCGACATCTCTCCATCCTCGTCGTCGTCTTCGTCTTCTTCGGCATCTTGAGGAACAGACTTCTTCTTGCGCTTTCTGGGTGCTGCATCCCTCACTTGACCGATTAACTGGTCGAATGGCTCGAAACCGTCAGAGCCACGCGGAACAGGCTGGACCAGGATGCCTGTTTTTCTGCCGACGTTGGGGTCATCACCGCGGTAGGGTACGTGAGACTTCTGGCCTGCGCGTCGTGCTGCGCCCACGCTGCTCTTGCGCGCAGATGGGGGCATTTCGTGGTGGTGGTCAAAGCGAGGGTTTGTTCAGTGTTATCGCGACGTGTCACACCGTCACACGCACGACGTGACTGCCGCACACCTCGTCCTCGAGGTGCAAGTCGCGGCCAATACGCGCCGCATGCTCTCGAACCTGGTTCGGACTGAACTCGACTAGTTCTTTGCCTCAGGTTCAACTGCAACTGGAATTGGAACAATCGTGACTGAAATCCACTACCTCTCCCCGGCGCGCCTCCGTTTGAACCCAGAAGCTTCCTCTCACGAAATGTCTGGCTCTCGCGGAGAATCCCAGTCGGCGTACGGTCGTCGGCGCTCCAACACCGCACAGTCTGTGCTGCGCCCCATGCCCCCGGTGACTCCTCTCAAAGTCGGCGATTTTCAAGTCCTCAATTCCTGGGTGCATGATCTCAAAGAGTCCACAAATGTCATCTTCAATCAGTCGTGGTTGCCGGGCGTCTGCGAGGGAGACATGATGAGTGTCGCGAGCTACAGCGGCGCAGAGGCATTTGTCTTTATCGTCCCCCGCGACGAAGGCTGCGCGAAACCACAGCTGCAGGTTTTGTTTGCCAAACGAACTCTCTTGCTGCCTGCTGATTATTCTCGCAGATTTCCATACCGAAGCCTGTCGCAGAGGCGTTCAAACTGAAGAACAACAACGAGGTTGTTGTGACGAAAGTAAGCGCGCACCCACTACTCTTTTCTTCGCTGCTGAGACCGTTTACGCCAAGGTAGATCCAGCCAATTATTCGGCGGACTACGTAGAATTCATCTTCCAGGACCAATACCTTGGCCGTAGCGATATGTGGCGGCTGGGCGAGGCCCTCATCGGCCAATGTGTGTACACCGACCAAGATGTCGCTTTCGTGGGCGGTATCGCGGCAAAGATACAAACGATCTATGTAGACGGCAAGAAGGTACGGAAACTGTGTTGTAAAGACAACATGCTGATTAGTGCCCAGGTTTCTGCAGCCTGCATGACGGCCTCCACCAAAACCATATACCGCTCGTTGTCGGCCAAGGTCACCATCTTCATTCAGGTCTGCCGCGAACTATGGGAGTTTGCTGGGGACGGCGAACGCTACAACGAGAAGATCGTGCACTCGTTCCTCCCCGCGCTCTTCGCCAAATGGCGCGAGGCAAACACCAACCACACCGTCACCATCGTCCTCATTTCGCGCGTGTACTACGAGGCGTCGGAGATCGACTACGCCGCAGGGCCGCTCCGCCGCGACGAGCGCGGTTCGTGGTACAAGGACTTTTACAAAGTCATCACGGACCTCGAGGTCATCTACGAGTGGAAGCCCACGCTCGTCAGTCTCAAGGACTCATTCTGGGACTTCCAGCGCGACATCCTGCTGACGCACCACTACCATCGTGCATCGCAGGACGGCGGCGCAGGCGCGGAGCAAGTGCGCCTCGTGGGCCGCCTCTCGTTCGCGCACGACGGGCCGATCCTCGAGGCGCTGAACATTGGGCTCAACCCGACGGAAACGCACTACATCGACCGCTCGCTGTCGCTCACCGGCTCGGCGACGATGGTCATCACGCCCGGCACGGGCTTCTATCGCGTGTCGAAGCAGCTGCTACGCCTCACCACGACACGCATGCTCGACCAGGGATTTGGCCTCGATCTCATCTGCCTCGCGAAGCACCCCTTGCATCAGAGCCCGATCTTCAGCTTTCGCGGGCCTGAGCCTGTGCCAGAGAGGAGCAAGGATGGCGCGACGGCACCGCGCGCGATGGACCCGCTCTGGGGCGGGGACGACGAAACCGCGGGTTCGGCGGAGAACATGCGGACGTTTTGGTGGGAGCCCTTCTGGGTTTCGGTGGCGTTTTGGGATAAGCAGATGGATCTTCCGTTTCGCGAGGATCGGTGTGTGTTCTGCCTCTTTCTGTTGCAAGTAACTAATGGGCGCCAGATTTATCGCGCGCGCCAAAATGCACGAAATCCAAATGTTGGGCTTGCTTGAGCACGATGTCGTCTCGAGCATCGAGGTCCCGTTTCTGGTGCCGGCCTCGGACTCGGCCCCAAGTCCGCTTTGGGACGGGGAAACCGCGCCGCCCACCAAGTCAGAGGCCGACCAGTTCGATCTGGACATTTTTGCGCTCGAACCCGGCTCCAAATCGAATGCCACGCGCGAGTCTTGGTTCTCCCCCGCCTCCGCATCTGCACAGCGTACAGCCGAGAAGCGCGCGTCTCAGCGCAGTTCCCGCATGGCGGGCAGAATCGTCGAGGAGAGCCCGCGGCTGATACATCTCGATTTGCCCGCCGAGAAGACTCCCGAGGTCTACACCGCTACCCTCAGCACCTCCCCTTCGCAGTCATCAACGCATTCCGTGCGTTCTGCGACGTCGTCGGCGTCCAAGAAGGAGCGAGGTGAGCATAGCTCCTCCCGCGGCTCCGTCGCGTCCAAGCTCGCGCCATCGTGGCTTTTCAATCCGTTCAGAAGCACCCCGAGCGAGCCGCAGACCTCCTCCGTATCGGCGTCCGCGTCATCTAGTCCTGGATCCGGATCGTCCACCTCCGCCACGCCGTCGACGGTACCCCGCATGCCCGCCGCCGCCAAGCCAACCGTCGCTCAAAGCTCCAGAGCCCCCGTGCCGATAAAGAGCATCCCTAATCGCTCGAGCACAGCCCGTACCTTCGAGGACGACGGTCTCGCGCCCCACCGGGCATCGTTCATCCGGCGCTCCCCGATCAACACCCCACCGCGCGACGAGGCCACTTTTGGGAAACGCCGCAGCGCGACGCTCACCGCACCATTATCCTCCTCATTCCCCGGCGCCCCGCCTAACCCCTCGCGCCTCGAGTCCTCCATATCCTACACGCAGTCCTCGCTCGCGCGGCGCTGGGAACACATCTTCCCGCAGCCACTCTACAAGCACGACATGAAGTGGCCCTCGATCGTGACGCCCGCGTGCCTCCCGCTCACCGTTGAGCACTTCCCCACGGCGGCGGAGCTCGAGGCCTCATACGACGTCTTCTCGTACGACTTCGTTCTCGACCCCGGCGAGATGCACTCGTTCATGGTGAAGCGGCCGCAGCGGCGCGGCAGCGACGAGGCGATGCGCCGCGAGTGGGCGTTGGTGGTGATGCGCGGGATGGCCGCTGTGCGCCTCGCGCAGGGGTTCCAGTTCGTGCTGCGTGTCCCGCACAAGGCCGGCGCGCCGGACGAGCGCATCCCGTCGTCTAGGCGGAGTAAGGCCTTCAGGCTGGATGACGACCAGGCGCCGCGCCCGAGCGGCGCGGCGGAGGTGCTGCGCTCGACGGCGGACCCCGTGTATCTCAGCATGAGCAACGAGATCCACCGCATCTCCTATGCGGACGAGGCGATCCAGGTTCGCCGGTATGTGCGGCGCATGCCGCCCATGCGCCCGTTTTCGTACGAGTGCCTCATTTGGCCGAAGCTGGGCGGCGGGTATACGGAGCAGTCTACGGTCTTCACTTCGCACGGGCTTGAGAACTACGGGTGGAACAGGTACGCCGTTTTTTACCATGTACTATCTAAAATATCTAACCCTCGCTCCAGCCTCGACATGCTCGTCGCTGGTTATGAGCATCAGTTCAACGAATCTCTCCGGTATTGGAGGACACGTTTTGTGGTCATCCCTACCACCGAGCCCCCGTCCTCGAACATCGGACCTTCAGGCGAAAAGCTCAACGACGAGGAGACGCGGATCCTGGGGATCGACAAACTTGCAGAGCAATTTAGCAAACTGCGCTGGCGATCGCCTGACGAGAAATGCCCGCCGCCTCCGGTGCGGTTCCTCTGGACGACTCTCAATCCCGCGGTATCGGTCTTGGACGAGGCGCTCCTCGAGCAACTCGACCAAATACACGCCGCCGGGCCGCTGCGCAAGAAGATGAAGAGCGAGCGGGAAATTGCAGACATGCCGCTCGCTGCTATTGCGAAAGCTATGCGCGAAGAGGACGGCGTGCCGATCAAGCATTACCAGTGGCATGGCAGTCGATACCCCAACTCCTTCACCGGCTTCGACTTTGTCTCGTGGCTCGTACGGGAGTTCCGCGACGTTTCTTCGAGGGCGCAGGGGACGGAATGGGGGATCAAGCTCGAGGAACAAGGCCTCATCGAGCATTGTCGCGGGCATCATGCCTTCCTGGACGGGTAAGCTACCGTATCTCCGTGTGTTCCTCGCTGACGGTGCACGGTTTCAGCCACTACTACTATCGTCTCAAAGGCGACTTTGCCGTCCCAATGACGCCAAGGGGTTGGTTTGGTTCTCGTCGGATGATCGGCGGTATCGACCCGCGCGCCTTCGGGACGACTCCGCCTGTACCGCCGCCCGCCGCCGCACCACGGAATCTCAGCCCCCGCCAAAACAAAAAACGGCTCATCCTGAGCCAAAGTATGGTCATAGACATCGACTCAGCCAAGGTTAGTCCCGCCCGCCCTTACATAGCCCGACATATTTTTGATGACATTCCGACAGCGGAGCGACCAGGCTGAATCGGTCATCCTGCATCACGACATCATCCACAATCCGGGGACAGTCTTCCACTTCGAGCTGCAGTGGATCGGCACGACGGCGCGCTGCATCGAGGACCAGCTGCGGCAGTGGAACCGCACGATTGAGCGCTACGGACTGAAGCTGGTCGAGGCGTACGTGACCCAGATCAGCGATATCCGCGAACGGAACGCCTTCCAGTCGTGTTTCCCGCTGCGGCTCGCAATCCCGCCCCCGACTGTGCCCGATCTCGAAAAGCGCGTGCCCCTGGGGACGCACACCGCGCAGTACTTCGAGTACGCCTTGTTGCGCCGCTTCAATTTCATCGTCGACATTGAAGCTGCGGATCTGTACCCTCCGCAGTTCGACGTCATGTACTCCTACCGCCGCTCGCCTTTCAAGTACTCGCAATTCGTGCATCGCTCAGGCGTCGCGTTCGTGCAGGTGCTTGGCGGGGAGAAGGGTTTCTTATTCCTGACGAATCGGTTGATGGGGCCCGGGAGGATGGGCACCACCCTGAAGAACAAGGATCACCGGCCGGCGGCCGAGGCGGACAACATCAGGATCGACCTATCACAGTTCTGCAGCGACGAGCGCGGGTTGCGGAAATTCTATGACGAGGAGCTGGCGCTACTGGGGCCTGCTCCCGAGGAGCCGCCCCCGCTAACAATCTAATAATTTACAATTTACTCTGCACCGCATACCCGCGGTTTTTTGGTCCATCTACTTCCGCGACTGTCTCTTTCTCGGCCCATTGTATCATCCCTGCGACCATGCGGTCCACGTCACTGGTCGTGTTCCCGGCATGTAGACAAACCCGCACGCGATCCTTGCCTTTGGGCACCGTCGGCCATGTAATGGGGCGCGCGTTCATGCCCAGGGCGAGGAGATGCGCGGACAGCGGCCGCGGGCGGGTCGTCATGATTGGGATGATGGGGGACACGAGGGAAGAGGAGTGCTGCAGGTGCAGTGGCAGTGAGAGGAGATGTATTGGGACATCGCGGAGGCGCGGGCGCAGCTCCTCGACAAAGTATAGAGATAGGTCTAGGACCTTTTTGGAGAGCTGGCGGAGCGGCGTGAGCAAGGAAGGTCAATGCGGTGCGGGGAATGTCTCACCTGCTGCGCCGTGCCATCCATTAGCATGTCGAATGAGCTGTCTGCAGCGATGATATTGGCGAAATTGAGAGATGTAGTATAGATTAGTGAACGAGCGTAGTTCAGTAGGTAGTCGCGTATTAGTGGGCTTGTTAATATGACGGCTGGTAGAAATCGTCAAAAATCGTTGCTAGTGAAGTTGGAGCAGCGTACCTCCGGTCGCGGCGAGTGCTTTTCCAAAGGTGTGCAGCCGCGCAAGCACCTTGTCTTCGAGCCCCAACTGGGCCACCCGGCCGCGTCCCTGGGGCCCGTAGATGCCAGTGGAGTGCGCTTCATCCACCACAAGGTAGCCATTTCCCTGCGGGAAGCACTCGTCCAGCGTCTGGACCATTTCCGCGAGCGGTGCAAATGTGCCGTCCATGCTGTACAGACTCTCCACCGCGACGAACAGGCTGTTCTGCCCCGACTGCAGTTCTGGCCGTTCCTTCAGCAGCTTGAGGAGCAGCGCTCGGAATGACGGTATCGAGTTATGGTCGAATGCGTAGTGCGCGTCGCGAGCGCGGGAGGCGCGGATGCCATCGTGGACCGATGCGTGGATATACTCGTCATAGACGACTACATCCCCGATTTGCGGGACACACGAGAAGAACCCGACGTTGGCGTCGAACCCTGAGTTGAATAGGATCGCCGCGGGGGACCCGAAGAACTGGGCAAGCCGCGCTTCGAGGTTGCTATGTGCCTGGCCGTTGACCAGGAGCCTGGACCCGCCTGAGCCTAGGATATCCGGTGCGGTGCGCAGCTTGCTGAGGAAAACGTCGCGCAGGGTCTGGGAGCGAGCCAGCGAGAGGTAATCGTTGGAATTGAAGTCAACAAGGCTCGAGGGAGATGAGAGGGTGCTGGGTTCGGGAAGTCTTCGCCTAATGCTTCGTTTTTCGCGTGAATCCAGCGCAGATATCATCTGCGCCTCTAATGAGGTTTCCGGGATGGAGCTGGTGCCTTTCGGCATAGTTTCATGCGCTAGCTAGTACTTTAACGGCTGGAAAATAAAAGCAGGGGTATAATCTGCGAAGTGCGTTAGTTCTGCAATACATTGTGGAGAAAGGCACACCAGACGTATGAGAGGAGGTATTCACCTTTTACCAAAGAGGCGCCGTGTGTCCCGAGATGCTCTGGCGGCAAGACGCAAGTTGTGGGGAAGAAAGCGAAGCATTTTAGGGCCTGATCGGGTGACCGGAGCGGCCCTCCCAAAAAATAGGCAGATGCCCCGTTCAGTGTTGAGGCTGTCCTCCGCTCCGCTTCATTTCGAGCGCCCTTATGTCCCCCAAACTTTTCGCCGCCTTTCGCCGCCCAATCGCCGTCGGTCCGAAATATCCGAAGCGGGCTCTTTCCTTTTGCTTTCATGTTCGATGGTTCGCTTTAAGGTAAATGGTACCACAACGTCTATGCGTGTCTTGAGACTTCTATGCCCTGAAGAACCGTTGGCTTCTCGTTGAGCTGATTCCCGTGCCAAATCCCAATTCCTCGGCCATACATCTGGATGGACAAAAAATCTGGGCAGCGCTGAAACAGAGCATCTTGAACAATTTTGGGGACGTCGGGTGGGGCGCTGTTGGCCTTTCTATGACTGGTATGCAGGCATACTTCTCGTAGACTCACGACTGAAGAGCCTGTAGTCAAATATTATTCGCCCACCACCAACATATGCATAATACGCGTGGCCAGAGACCAGCATAAAATTGCGTGGGGCGGCCTTACCCTCCTGACAGCAATTGAAGGGACGCGTTATATCCCTAATGTCATACATCTGTCCGGTAGGCCTGCACAACTTTGCCGTGCATCGAGGATTGACCTGGTGCAGGAACGATAAAGCACGTGCAGCTTGCAGCAATCTCGCACAACCGAGAGGTTGTGGCCCGGTATCGAGCACAGGCAAAGACCCCAAGTGAGGGCATTCATCCATTTCTGCGCTGTGTTTGACCACGCTTTAGGTGCATATCAGGACTCATATGAAGATTATCTCCAGACCAGCAGCATGGAAATCGAGGCGTTGCAGGATTGATCTAACTATATGTGATTCTACGTTGCCCTGCCACTTGTTCGTGAACTAGTCGCACTGGAGCAGACCCAAACTTCAGGTACGTCGCACTGCAAATACCTCTTGCATAAAACCAACTATTTTAGGGGCGCTCTACGGTGTGTTTTAGTGGATATGTATCATATTGGGTGAATAGACGCGGCCGCCGGTTTCAAATAATCCCAAATGTTCCCGGTTTCTCAAGGTCGTACACAATATGTAAATTCCGTTGGCCTCCAGCGCTGCCTAGTCTTGCACTGGAAAAAGTCGGTGAGCGTGGTGCATCCGCAAATTCGGAACCAAGTCATGAGAAAGGTACAGCTTGAGGCAACATGGAGGTAACGGAGGGGACTGATCTTCTCCCGCCAACCTCAGCCAACCTCCCGCGCTTGCTCGGCCTGGTTAGATCATAACTGGCGCGTTAATTCGATTTACCTCGAGCCGGAGTCCAAAGGATATACGCTGTACGAGCAGCATATTTTATAAGCTGGCTATGAGTAGAATCGGAGGGGGGTGTTCATGTGGACTCATCAGCGTTGCTGACAGCCTGTGTTGACTTTTTGTTCGGATTGTAAAACTTATGATCTCTGATGCAGTGCTAAGCGGGACGCCGAGTTGAAGATCTTAAATAGCCTTCAAATCCGGAGCACAGCCTCGAGCGCTGAGCGTGCTTCTCCCCACGCCCTTTTTTCTTCATGTCTCGCCCTCTGGGGTCAACTGCGTCCTGGGGGCGTAGTGGCCACGATTCGACTATCGGCTCAGGCAGCTTTCGCGCATCTCGTTTGCGGGTCCGACATTCCAAACGCTCTCTTCACGACGTTTCTAGTTCTCATGACCGGTCTCCTTCGTCTGCAAAGCCATCCGATTCTCAATCGTGCGTTAAATTCGTTCCATTGGCCGCCATTTGCTTGACTGGAGGCTTAGAATTCGCGGTGGTTATAAGCGCCGGCGACGGTCCACGCCACTGGCAGCGCGAATTGCTCCCGACGCGCAGACCAGCCTTACGTTAGATCCTTCATTGGTGGCGTCCAGTTTTACGCGTAATGGTCAAGAACCAGGCGCAGAAGGTACCGTACCACGTTCTTGTCGCGCTCACCCAGTTTCTAAGCTTTCCTGAAGGGGCCGGCACACCAAGTCTCGTCTCGTCCAATAATTTTATTAATTTCTGCGATACGATCCCCGGCGCTGCCATTACCAACGGGCAACAACTTACCGGGGGATCGTGTAATCCTGCACCAATGGGACAGATCCCGTCCGTCGCGAACATGCCGTCTGTGCGCATTTTTTCTCCCCAGAACGGGCTAACTCTTGGGGCGAACACCACCATCCCCGTCTCGTTGGCGGTCGGCAATCTCGACGCCGGCGTCTTCGTTAACCCGTCGGCAAACTATCTTTCAGCGCCTCAACAATTGAATTCTACGGGGAATATACTTGGGCATTATCATATCGTCATAGAGGAACTGGATGCCCTCAACTCGACAGTCCCTACAGATAGCCAGAATTTCGTGTTCTTCAACATCTTCACGTTTGCGCCCACCGATGGATTTATCGAGGCGTCGATTACCAGTGGTCTTCCAGAAGGGTTCTACCGCATCACGGTGTCCACACATGCCGCAAACTATCAGCCAGTTCTTGCACCTATTTCGCAGCATGGTTCCATGAATGATGTAACTTATGTGCGTTCATCTTGAGTCCCTCTTTGGTTGTCATCTATTTATTTTCTTCAACACAGGTCACGGTTACTGCAGACGGGACAGCAGGAAGTGCTCCAGCCGTCCGACGGAGAGCACCAATTCCCCAAACCGAACACTTCCATCAACGAAACCCTTCCGAGACAAGACGTGTCGTTCCCCGAGCCGATGAGAGCGCTCAGTCGTCGCTGACGCTACTACCTTCCGTAATCGCATCTGGGTTCGCAAGCAACGGACAACAAAGTATACAACTTGCCGGTGCGTAAATGAATCAATACCTCGACTGCCGTTTTCCCTGATTTCGTTTGCCCTGTAGGTCAATCACCGTCCCTAACGTCAAGCAATAACTACATCAATTTCTGTGCGACGACCACACTGCCGCTCACAAATGGAACCCAGGTGCGATCGGGTTTCTGCAATCCTGCACCAATGGGAGCGCTCCCTGCTTCGAACCGGATGGTACGTTGACTGTATGACACCCATGAGCCTATCCTCACAATAATTTAGCCGTCATCGAGATTCACGTATCCCCGAAATGGCGACATCATCGCTCCGGACGTTCCTTTGACAGTTGGTTTGGCGGTTACAAACCTTGCGACTGGGAACTTCGCCAATGAAGAAACGACGTATCTATCTGCGCCCCAGCAACTCGACTCGAATGGCCAGATCCTTGGACACCCGTTTATCGTCTTTGAACAGTTGGCGACTCCCGATCAGATAGACCCTACCGATCCAACCAGGTTCTCGCTTTTCAAGGGCATAACTGGGGTGGCCGATAGCACGGGCGTCGTCACTACGACCATTGCCGGCCTGGAGGCGGGGTTTTACCGGTTGTCGTCAATCATCGTCGCTGCAAACGGCCAGCCAGCTCTCGTACCTGTTCTTCAACACGGAGCCCTGGATGACGCGATTTATGTATGTAAAATAACTTCAGCGGGTTTTCAATGTCCTCACTGTGCCAACAGTTCACCGTGGTCGCCGGGGGAGAACTACCGACTAACCAGACTGCGCTGACCGCAAATGTTCAAACACCATTGGTGAGTGTTAGATGCACGCAAAAGCCTCGGAGATCTAATATTTGAATATGTATGTAGGTTGCAACTCCGACACCCACTGTGAGCTACCCGCTGCCATGTTGAATAACCCGCTAATTCTTTTCTAGTCTACACATTCAGCTACGAATTTGCCTACGAATTCCAGTACATCCACTGCTGGACCCTCGTGAGTATACGAACATTGTTGAACTCTGACGCTCGATGCTCACCTTATCCCAGAACGATACAGGCAAGCAACGTCGGCGCAGCCGTCGGCGGTGCGTTGGCGGGAATTTCGCTCATCGCGCTCGGCCTTTTCGCGCTCTGGTTCTTCATGCGGCGGAGAAATAAGGCCCGGGCTAGAATGGGCGGGCTTCCTGTGGTACTCAACAGCGATGATTTCGGGCCAGCAGTGCAACCCAGCGCGGGGCTTGCCGGAGACATGACGCAATTAGCTTCGCCTGTTCCTTTCTACGGGCAGCCAAACCCGGCAGGACAGCCGTCGAAACTGACCCCTCAGAGAAATTTGAGGACTCTGAGATATTCGTCGGGCTCTGATGACAGTGCGGCGCCGTCGTACCACACGCGCGCCCATGTCAAGTAAATACAGGATACGATATATTTAATGTTATTTTCGGCGCTGTACATGCTCTCTAATTTAATTTAATTATAGTAATACCAACACCCTCCGGGCACACCTGGATCCTCCGGGTGTGGACCAGCGATCCGAGTTTGTCCTGAATATTGATTCAGTCTCGCTGTTGGTCACTGCGCGCAACGTAAAATCTGGTGGAATACAGCCGTTAGCAATTCGGGGACTGCTCGCGAAGCAAGACAGAACATCGGCCAATTTGCAGGCAACGGATTTGACTATGCACTTGAAGTTTTTTGTCGTCGTCGCACTCATTCGGCGCTTCGGGACTCACTCGCGTACTCCTCCCAATTTATTGACTTTCATTCTCTACATAATCTCGCAAGTAGGGTGGAGGCGGGAGTTGCCGAGCGGAACATTAAGAATCGTGGGAATATTGGGAGCGATCGAGTGTCAGACAGACAGTTACGGTGATCAGACCTGGATGCCTTCGGATCCACAGGAATATATTACTACCCCTCCACGGGGTCTTTTCCAGATTTCGTCGCGGACGATTGAGTATTATAATTTTGGGGCGGCATCGTATCTCAGAGACGGGTGCAGCACTTGTTCGTGGAGCCCTTTCCCCGCGGCGACCTGCACACCAGTCAACTTCTAACCCCAAAAAAGCAACATGGATACGCACTGTAGGATAGACATGCTCATTCTCTTCCACCCAGCACTCCATCAGCACCGGCTTCGAGCCATCATACTCGAGGAACTCCTTCATCTTCTCCAGAAGTTCGTCGCCTGTGCGACACCGGATGGCGTGCACGCCCATGGCCTCTGCCAGAGCCACAAAGTCGGGGTTTACCATCCGTGTATGCGAGTACCGTGCAGAATAAAACAGGTCTGCAACGGAATCAGTTCAGGCGCCAACATTGTATCAGGCGGACGAACCTTGCCACTGCAATACCATTCCCTGGACCTCGTTATTCAGGATAAGGACCTTGACGCCAATGCTGTACTGCGCCGCGGTGGCGAGCTCCATGGCGGTCATACTGAACGATGCGTCGCCATCGATGTCCACCACGGTCTTTTCCGGAGCAGCAACTTTAGCGCCGATGGCAGATGGAAGCCCGAAGCCCATCGTCTGATAAACGGAGGTGAGTTGATATCGGTCGAGCGCAAACCCAAACATGCTTACCCCGAGTCCGCCGGAGGTAACCATCGAGCGCGGATGCCTCCAACGAAAATGCTGAGCGGCCCACATCTGGTGTTGGCCGACGCCCGTGGTAATGATGGTATTCTCCTTATGATCCCGCGTTTGCCTATCCAGTTCTTCGATAACCTCCTGCGGCTTGGCCTTGGAACCGCTTTCGCTCCTGGTGTACGTGAACGGATAGCGGCCTTTCCACTCGTTGAGCTGCGCAAACCATTCCGCCCGCACGGACCTCCTAATGCGGGGCACAAGCGACGCGAGGTTACCGACGACGTCGCCCACGACAGGGATAGTGGCTTCAACGACCTTGTTGATGTTTTTTGGTTGAATTTCAAATTGTATGATGCCCCCACATCCCTGCAGCTCAGCCGCGCGCGCCGCCGGTGCGAAGGCCGCGACTTTTCCCGTGGCGCGCTCGTCGAAGCGGGCGCCGAGCGCGATGATCACGTCTGCGTGCTGGATTGCAAGATTGGCGTAGGCGGCTCCATGCATCCCGAGCATGTGTAGACTTTTCTCGTCCGTCTCGTCGAAGGCGCCGAGGCCCTGGAGGCTCGTCGTCACTGGGATATTCCCGTTGTCGGCCAACTGGGCGAGCAGTTTTGGGCCGAGGGGAGAGGATAAGATGCCGTTGCCGGCGTAGATAATTGGGCGTTTGGCACCGTTGATGAGGGCGGCTGCTTGCTTTATGATGCGGGTGTCGGCGGGTATATCGAATGGGTTCAAGTTGGATGGAAAGAGCGCCGGGTCCGGATGGGTGACGCTGTAGGGGAGGGCATGCCGCAAGATGGCGGCAGTTATATCTTTGGGAAGGTCGACGAGGACAGGTCCCGGGCGACCCGAAGTGGCGATCTTGAATGCCTCGTTTATGCGGCGCGGGAGTTCAGAGACGTCCTTAACCATAACGTTCCACTTTGTACAGCTGCGCGAGATTCCGAGCATGTCCGCCTCCTGGAAGAGGTCCAGTCCAATCCCAGACGTGACGACCTGGCCCGAAAACACGATCATGGGGACACCGTCGCTGAGCGCGTCCTGCAAGGGTGTTACCATGTTCGTTGCGCCTGGGCCTGAGGTGACCAGGACGATTCCCGGTTTGCCCGATACGCGCGCATATCCCTCCGCCATATGGCCCGCGCCCTGCTCGTGCCTCGGAAGGACGAAGTCGAAATGCCTAGAGTTGTAGATGGCGTCGAAGACGGGGAGGATGGCGCCGCCGGGGTATCCGAAAATGTGTTTGACGTCGTGGCGAAGCATCATTTCGTGGAATATTTCTCCCCCTGAAAGACCAACAAATGTTTGATCTAGAGGTGCTCTGGGAGACGGGCCTGGCCCAGGAGCGAATGCTGGGCGAATTTTCTTTGACTCTTGCTGACGGGTGGCATACGGAGGAGCCACGGAGGACCGACTGGAAGCCAAGGTTAGTCTCAGCTCCCGAACTAGATGAGAAACTCACATAGGTATAATTCTCGTTGCCGTAGCGTTCTGAATGGTGTACTGGCTGATGTGCCGTGTATTTCTTCGAGCTCTGGAGTCTGCGGTGAATTTGTGTGGCACGAGCAGCCTTGCACAAGGAGTAAGAACCATGCTCGTGTGTAGAGATTTAGCAGCCATATTTCGAGACATTAAGTGGTGGCGTGAAAGGGTAGAGTTTTTCTGGATCGAGTCAGATTCAAAATGAGTCAATGTTCATTTAGTCACATGACCGTTCAACTTTGATTCGGCCGAAATATTTTCCGCTTCCCTCCCGCTCATCGCCATAAAGTAAGTACAATTCAGGGACGAATTCGTATCCCCATAAAAGAACATGGATTTAACACCATCCTCGGGATCCCTGCGCGCCGCAATTAGTCTCCTGTGAGCTGCGACGAAATGTTCAACCTACATTTACAACTCTAGACTAGAGCCAATGGCCTCATCCAAACATCTCCGAGTATGCTCGTAGCCTCCCATTCGTCCCTTTGGTAAACCTCGATGCAGTACATCGTATTCACTTGCGCGTCCAGTTCTATCCCAGACGCCTCCCAGAACGCCGATGGCAAGGTCCCTGTTTTATCGTCCCCAAGATTCCTGTTCCGCCTCCCTCTATACCTTCGAACGCACATGGTTCCGCCCCTCGGGATTGTATCGAAATTGATGTCGAGGTACATTCGGTCTTCGAGTTTTCGGAAAGGCTCGAGGACTGCCTCCATCTCCAACCACTCGGGACTGTCTAGCCAGGCTTGGCTTGCGTCAACGTCGTGCCATCCCGATAAAGCATAGATCTTGGAAGAGTGTCTGGTGTCGGAGAAAAACAGTACTGGAAAAGCCGACTGCGCCGATTGCCGCTGTGCCAGGGTTTGGAGCAGTTTCAAGAGCGGGATAGATTGTGCATTATAGGGAGGTATAGTTTCAAAGGTGGCGAGTTCGGTTATCGGCATAGTCGAGAGTTGGTCATGCTGGATTAATTGCGGCTACTTATATTGCTGCATATTCGGCGGTCGTGGGTGCGGTCCACTTTTTTAACAGGTCACACAGAAAATCCCGCATATTTCGGAGCTTGTTCGGACGTTGATCACATTCTTTTCCATGAAACTGCCCGAACTGCGCGGACACGCATTCCCAGTCGGAGTCACTCTCCGCTATGGTGGGTTATAGTGGTACCATATCTTGACCTTTTAACCGCGTACGGGCGGGGTTGCATACGTATCTGACTAACGCACTCGGACATCGGCTTCGGCCATCTTATGCTGATATCTGAACAGGGACTAAAATACACTTTTAACAGGACGAACCAATGCCGTCGCCCACCCTTCAACCGAGGCCTAGGCGCTGATGACTGTCGCGATCGCGTGCGCGAGGAAGCTGAGAAGGCCAAGATAATTAAACATCCACCAATAGGCAAAGTCGAACCAAACATACTTGTGAACCGTGAACAGGGGATGCAGCGTATTGAGCCAGCTACAGATCTCATATCAGTATCATCTTCTAGGTAGCGGAAGCAGAATGGATACAAATAGCTGGAGACCGGCGCACAGGGGGGGATTTGTGTCGTCGGTGACGGTGTTCCATTTTGGTAAGCATCGCAAAATCCTGTCGAGTTGGAGAACCCAAATCTAGAAGAATGAAGTGAGCTAGGAAAGCGCATAACTGATGATGTTATTCCAACGTTGTCGCCTCATCCAACAAGGTATTGAACACCGGTTGGGTGTCGAAGATGGTGGCCTCGAAGTTCTTGTGCGTCGCCTGGAATTGTTTTGCGGTTTCTGTGAGTTGGGCGTTGTAGTTGGCGATGTCGGCGGCCAGAAGAGATGTGATCGAGTGCCCTTGTACAAGCCAGAGGGGGGCGCGATTTACAGGCGGGACCGTCAGGAACAGGAAAGAGCGTGCTCCAAACCCGTAGAGTTCTTCGATCTATTTCAACGTGAGCGAATTCCCTTCGAGCTTCGAAAGTTATTCACCTGGGTGCTGAGGCGGGCCATCAGGACCTTGTTGAACGCGGGCTGCGTTGTGTTCGTCTAAGATGCGGGAAGATTAGCAGGCTACGACGAGGTGCAGATATTTCGGACCCAATCAAAAGAGTCTCCCTAAAATCATAGATCAGCAAGTGGACTCAAACGAAAATGCTGAAGGATCGTACGCAATCGTTGATTCCAATCCAGATGGCGAATAGACTAAATGAATTCAATACAGATTAGGTTCCATGGGAATGTTGAACCCACGAGTTGGAACTGTTCCATTGTGCACCAGCAGGCCTCGACGCCAGTATGCTTTTGAATTGAGCCACCTGATCGACAACCGATCTCGAATTTAAATCAGCTGGAGCGTAAATTTACGAAATAAATAAGGCAATCCTACAACACAGTGGGGAGAAACGGTGTGACCAGGGCGGAATCGATGGTGGCTCCACCAGACGCTAGATTGATAACCTATTCAAACTTGATCAGAACTACTGATACAGGTGACGAATTGAGGGAAACGTACCTTGGTGCCAGCGACGTTGTAGGTATCTCTCAGGGCCTCGACCCAATTTGGTCCATTTGAAGAAGTCTAATCCCGATTGTTCAATGGTCTTTGGTGTGATTCAACCTAGTTAACGTACGAATCCCGGGTCCACTGAGTCGACACCATTCGAGATATTGAATCCTAGCATGCGCACGTCAGCTTTCTGAAAGTTCAAACAAAAAATGGTAGAAGCATGAGTACCTGTTGCTGTGTAAGAATCACCAAAGACGAAGAGAAACTCGGTGTTGTTCCAAGTCAGTTTAGCCTGAGCTGAGACCAAGAGACATAGCATGCATGAAAATGTGAATAGCGAGCGCATTGTGGGGATTGTGATAGCGCACAGGGGAAGTGTGCCTTTAAAAAGTTTTGGGGCTCCGAGGAATCGCCGGTTCTGGGGATAAAACCTGAGAAATAGATCATATGAACTGCCAACGGCCTCATTTAGAAGAGAAGTGCACAGTATAGGTTCCGGCCAATCGTCAGAAGAGTCATGACCGACTTCCATCAGAGTAACTTGAGCTGGAAAATAGAACAAACTGGGCTAATATATTATCCTGAGTCTTATCCTGGCAGAAAGGGAGACAAGTTACACAGGGAAGTGTTCCCGAAACATATTTTCGTCCAGTTTCTCACATGGGACCGGTTAGTGTTGCCGCCTAGCCCACAGTCTTCCAAAAATGAAGGCCGGCGTAGCCGTTCAATTTCAAAAAATTGAAATGTCACTTCGAATAAAATAGGGATATCTAAAGATATTTGTGTAGCAAGATTGGGTGACTTCCCGTAAGATTTAAATAATCCGGCCCAATTTCCGGACCCTTTTGAGGGTGCCAGTGATGGGGTGATGGACCGGATATTCGAGCCTTTTAACATCGTTCGTGTTTCCCGCAAGAAAACAATACATTTATTCAACCAGAACAAGCAGGTTTGGCCTACTCTGTATACTGCATCTCAACGGAGTGTTTTCCCAGTGTCTCGTGTGGAGAAGGCGATTGCGGAGAAGCATTGCGCCTGCAATTGTGCAAATGACCCCGAGGGTCCAATTTGGGCTTAAAATGGTCCAGAAAAATGGCAGATGGGTCGGGGAGACTTCAACTTGTGATCAAGCATGAGATAAAGGAGTGCATGCCGCTGGCGCATAGTTCCTGACCGGAGGTAGGAAGGCGGGAGGCAGGAAGCACGGGGAACTGGGGCGCGACACGTGATCTCATGCTTTCAAGCTCCACCGAATCTGGCCGCGGTGCCGCCGGATTGATGGCGGACCTGTTTCCCGGACTTTCCAAATGCCAAATTTCCTGGGCCCGCGTAGGCCTGAGACTTTCAAATTCAAAAATCAAATCATTAATAGAAAATTCAACCACAAGTTCAACCAATGTTGAACCAAAACCCACGTGCCCTGCTCGTATCTCGTATCTTCGCATCTTCCTAAGCGGAGACGATAGAAAGAGTATAGTCATCCGCATGCCCGCTCCCAGTGAACACATCGAACACGATGGTACCACTCGGTACACCGTCGCTAGTCCACGCCGTCGAGCCGCCCGACGCCAGCAACAACGTAGTCCCGCTCGTAACCTAATGCACACCATCGTCAGCAATTACAACACGACAGAGACAAAGGAAACGCACAGCAGAGAACGTCGTAAGCGACACCCCGCTCCCGCACGCGAACGTTCCGGCGCTGACACCGCAGTTGCCCTTCGACGAAGTCATGGTAAAACTGTTTGTGGTCCCAGTCAGAGTATAGGTCGCGAGCGTCTGCGTCGACCAGGTGCCCAGCGAAAGCAGGCCGCCCGTGGAGGATGCGTGGATGGTCGCCTTTGCGGGCAGCGTGCCGGGGGTCTATTACATGATACAGGTTGAATCAGTATGTTTGTGGTAAAGATAAATATGCGTACCCCAGTGCTAGTTCCCTGACAACCGGAACATTAATTAGCGTGCGTCGGATGAGCAAGAAAAGACGAGAGGACGTACCCCGCCGGCCGTGGTGGTGGTTGTAACGGGCGAGCCGGTCTTGAGCGGGTATTTTATCCCCGTAGTGGGACACGTCCCGCTCTCTGGCGCAGCGATTTGCACAAACGTCCCGTCAATAATACTGCCACGCAAATGGAAATAATAAGCCACTGCATTCAGGTTCGATCCACTGCAGTCGAACGAGGGGGTGAACTTTGTTGAAAACAGCGTTGTTGGAGCGGACCATGAGGAGATGCAAAGCACACGCACCCCGGACTCGG
This sequence comes from Mycena epipterygia, assembly GCA_029281465.1. Classification (NCBI taxonomy): domain Eukaryota; kingdom Fungi; phylum Basidiomycota; class Agaricomycetes; order Agaricales; family Mycenaceae; genus Mycena; species Mycena epipterygia. The sequence continues at coordinate 730,893 of JARJCQ010000006.1, read as the reverse complement.
CCTTGATGGCTGCGGTGAGACTGGCGAGCGTATGCGTTGTGGTGGAGGATGGGGTGATGCCCTGGTTTGACAGCCAGGTGAATGTCGGAAGAGCCTGCATAGCGTTCATATTCAATCGAACCTTTCCTTGGGTGCGAAAAAGCAGACCTGGAATAACTTGGTGACCGTCTGGAAAAATGCCACCGCTTCCGCGCCCTTCGCGCTCCCAGCGGGAAGGCATGAGGGTTTCAAGGTACTGAATTTTCGATGGGTATCAAAGATGTATTATAGGTGAACCGTTGCGTCCTTACCTCATGCAAGTTCCATGCGTCGCCCATTCGTGCTGTTCATTAGTAAGGGGGAATTAGCCATCCAGATCGAAATGTAACAGCAGAGAAAAACGACGTGCCTCCCAGAAAGTTTCGTCATTGCCTGAGATATCTTTCCAAAACTGCACTTCAAGTTCAACCGACGCGCGTAGGTTTTTACGGATCCCCGAGTACACACCGTTTCCATGAAAGTGAGGGTCGAGCTTGCGCCCTGAGCCGTGAGCAGCTATTTAAAAGATATTAAGCTAAGAAAACTCGAGAATGCAGGAAGAGAACGCACGCTCGAAATACCCGTATACGCCCGTGACGGATCGCAGTTCTCACTGAACGTCAGGTCGCACCTAAGTTGGATTGGGGGTTCACAATCAACTTGTTATCGTGGTGCTAATCCACTTACTTGTCGGGCCACAAGCCTCGACGGAGGTTCAACAGCTTGATTGACCTTCGACGACAGGCGCTTACCGTGAATAGTCCAACTGTTACTCGGTCCCGTGGATGGAGAGGTGTCCCAGAACTGGGGTCACAAAAAAAATTAGATGGGGGAAAGGACGGAGATGTGTTAGTTCACCTGCGTTTGCAGCAGAAGACCCTGTGCCGAGGGAAGTAAGGAAAAATCAAATACGAGTTATGGAGGTGTCGTACCCCGGGCGACTCGAAGCAGCAGAGGTTGGAGACAGCGGATGTGTTGCCACAGGAGGCTGTACCCGTGGTCGAGCAGCCAGAGGCAATGTCGGGCATTAAGGCGCGGTCATTGAGTGAAGTAAGGCCAAACGACGACAGAATTGAGGCTGCGGAGGAGCCGGCGAGAGCGGCGAGTATCCCAGCAGCGACGAGCATAGTTGCAGGGGGCAGAACACACAGGGTCATGGCCGCAAAGCCTTTTAGAGGCCATATTTCTAGAGATAAGACTAGATTCCAACAGATTATAGCACGGACACCATGCGTCGCGTCTATACGGTCTGATTAGCAGTGGTCTCATGTGCAACGGTGTTCATGCTCGGAGAAGCTGATATGCACGATCCTCCTACCATCTATCGGTGGACCATTGAACTTGGCTCGAACGTGAGTCCAACAAGCCATGTATAGGTCTTCGGCATCGCTCCCGAGTCCAACAACTGGGGATGGTTGTAAACGTTGCAGAGCGTGTCGCATGGCTCCACAGCGGAGGCTTGATGCCAAGAACTGGAAGAAGCATGGTTCCAAGGCGATCTCATCACGGGACCGCGTCGTATAAATCACAATGCCGCTGTGGCAGACTCGGAGAGAGACCCTCATCGCAATCGGCGCACTTACAATATTAGATAATGGCCCCGAAGCCATACGCGGCAATATCGACGGCCCAGTGGCATGCAATCAGAAAATTGCAGAAAACAGTGGTACTAGCGGGCAGACGGGAAAATCAGAAGAACCACAATGAGTTTTGGGTAGCGTGTCCTTCGCGAAGTAAAACCCGCCTATGAAATCCCAGGTGGCAGACACTCTAGATCTGTTCCTGAGACAAAGTCCTGAGATCTACGTCTTCCTCCTTCCTAGATCATTGGGACGCCGCAGTGCGCACCAACTTAGTATCCCTGGTTTTTCCTGGTGCGTATAGGCAGGCATGGAATTCATTCCCGGGTTTACGCACGTAGGGGAGTAAGTCGATCATGTCAGCCTGAGTTCCTTGGTCTTCAGGAGTTGGCGGGCGTCGACAATGATTCCCTATTCTAAGAAAGCGCAGGAGGAGATTGGTCCAGTGGCTAACCAGTGGCTAAGAGGAAGACGATTCAACCCCGCTTAGTAAGTAGAGGTATTTTGAGCGGAGATTGAATTGACCTTGTTGGTGCTCACCGCCTACTACACTGTCGTTCATCTTCGTCAGGGAAACTAGCTTTTAGGACATTTCCTAACGTTCCAAAACCAACCTGGGCGACCGTGCGCTGGATGCGAATCCGCCGACCTGGAATTTAATCACACCCTCGGAATCCCTCGGGCCATCGTCAACGCCGAGACGATCGATTTGCACTGCGCATCCATGAGGCAAAACAAATGTTCCAGCCAAGGAACTGAAGCCAAAGTGAAACTGAGGAGAACTGAGGGAAGGCTAAGCGGCGCTTTCTTGGAAAGTCAGTGGAAGACGACTTGGTATTCTTGTTGTTCTTGGACACCCGGCCGTGCGGAAACATGGAAAGCACCCAAGGAAGTCAGAACCAAGCGTCAATATACCGACAGTGAAGCAAAAGGCGTTGAACAAGGTTCGATGCTGTTCGATGCTCGTTGAAGGACTTCATCGCCAACAGGGCCGACTAGGACCCGCAGCCTAAGGAGGAGGAGGAGCTAAGTATACAAAACAGACCAATCACATTCCATCGATTGGTACCTGGCGCCGGCGCTGCCGAGAACCGAATGTCGGGTACGCTGCGCCCACAATGAGCTTGCATCACCTTGGCGAAACGGCAGATCAAGGGCTGGGCATAGACAATCCTCAATCTCCTCAACATTAAAATTCTCTGGCTCGTGTTGGTCTCCAAGCTTCGCCTCGATCGTCTCGCGATCCTTGTACTTACTGTCTCAGCTGGGCTCCATTTAATTCTTGGCACCGACGGAAAGTGGGATCTTGGCGGCAGTTTCAATTTTGTTAGCTTGGCCATCTTGGCTGTGGTAATGCCGCTATAAAGCGCCGTGGCGCCGCTCTCTATCATCCGTTCCTCCCCTCTGCACACCATGCACTTCAGTCTCAGAGCAGAAAAGTATGTCCTTTTGCATGTCCCCAAGTTTCACGTCATAATTCGCCATCAGTTCGAGCACAGACTCCCAGTCCCCCCCGGACGAGGGCCATTTGTCTGCGTCCTGGGAAATCGCAGTTGTTGTGGCCCTATGTGAGACATCATATTCCCTGTGCGCGCATGCATTTCTGACCGCCTCCTAGTCGTCCTGCTCGTTGGGATTATCGGCACCGTAATTTGGCACTCTCGGAGAACACGCAGAAGACACATGAGGGCTCAATTATTAGATACTCAAGCTGCGGGCGGGGAGACGCGGGAAAGGACGCCCCCTCCTCCTCCTGAATTTTCTCGGGACGTCTCACTTTCCAAGGTGCGTCCATTCGGAAACATCTTGGCCTCCCCATAGACTGACTCGTTCCTCGCAGCCTCCACCCGTGGCGTCAGCCCCGTCAACTACAATGTCGTTTGATTCAGAATCAAATCATCCGCCGCGATACTACTGGGACCACCGGTGACCTTCCCAAGTTGATTCCGTTTTTATTCTCGGACTCGGACCATGTTTGTCTTGGGCTGCGCTGCGTTGCGCCACGCCTTTATGCTATCTCGTCACCATACTGTCGGTCTTCGCGATAAGTAGCTGTGTTCGCTACCAGCTCCATGTGTACTGTCCCTTTGTTTTTGCGGCCATACGAAATGCCAGCCTTGATTTGGTACTGTTCTGCTGTTGCCCGCTTTTTGTTGCCGCATTTATTGAGACTCCAAGATCTCACGTCGCAAAGGACCAAGTCATTCGATGCCGACGTGCCTTTCTCTGGGCGTTCCGTCCGCCCACCGGATAAGACTCGGGTCCAGGATAATTCAAATACTTGGTTTGCTAACGATTCATTAAATCAATGTCAACCGGGGATGTGAAGACGGTCTAGGACGGTCTAGGTTTTCGAACCTTCCATATCCAAGAAACGAATCTATTGGTGCGGTAGAACTGCAGGGCCCTGTTTCAGTATGTCTATCATCGAATTCTCCCAACTGAACGCGGAAACTTCCTATCCTGAAGATAATTACCCCGCGATCGAACACGAGATAAATATCATGCCCGCTGGATCGTTCCGCAGGTAGGGATAATCCGGTGCGTTCCTGTTGAGAAAGAGTCGGGGATACATGGCGTCACAGTGTTTTTCCCGTCCCTCGGGGTTCCGTCGTTGCCTTGTTAACCCAGCCAATATTTTATTTTTTGGTACTTGATGTTTGGGGAGGTGCGATGGAGTTACTTAGATGCTTCATTGGTAGTGGAAGAAGGATATTATCCGTAGCATACATTCTAACGCAATGCATGTAGTACGGGCCCCGGCTGTTTTTTAACGGGACCGCGCCGGAATATACCTAAGCTTATCTACCATTTCCATTTTCGGACGAGGATCACGGCGGGGATCAAAATTTCCAAGCTAATTGGCAACTCCTCATCACAATTCATTTCGCAGATTAATTGAAGAGACCTCGAGGAAAAGACTATAGATAGTCCAAGAGGTGAGCGATAGTAAAGTCGCTGACATAGACCTCGGTTTGTCGCCATCACCTGTCAAGGGGGGGGGGGGGGTATGTAAGCAGCCGATATGGCAATTTCGATCATCTGGAGTTGATTCATGTCTGCTTTGGGTTTTCGACCGAGATTGTGTCAGTTCCATGACATCACCATCACCCGCCGAAAGTCTTGCCGAACTTCGCTGAAATGGGTTGTAAATTCTATTGCACTGCACACAAAGCGAAATAAATTATTTCATGTACATAGATAGGTAGATAATGTATACAAATGGGGGGGTAGGAGAAATCTCAAGAGGATTTGAGGGTGTCTTTGAGTCGAAATAAAAAGTCCAGGATCAAGACCGAGGAAAGTCGGTCGGTGATCTCGGACTTCCCGATTTGGGGGGGTTGTCAGAGAGGTCTGTGTTAAGATCGGAATGATCGCTCACCTCTTGAGATAGTCATTGCAGTTCGTTGTATCATGCTATTCCGTCGTTAACATAGGGGCTCGGCGTGATCGACATATTTGGTGAGTTTGGTTGCGTCGCGTCGCGTCGGGAAATCACCGGACAGTAATTTGAAATTTTAAAATCATGTCGCTAGCGCCTCAGTCTCTTGTCCTCTACCATCATGCCCCGTGCAGCTTCCTCCTCACCGAAGAAAGCGAAGCCGTCCCCAACTAAAGCCAAACCCACCTCGCCCGGGATCAAACAGTTGCGGAAAGAGTGGAAAGAGTCCCTGCAGCCATGGGTACCGCAGCGAGGATTTACACATCCCAGCGGGACGACTGTAAGTCGGCCGCCTGAGAGCACCGCTGTAATCTTATCAATTACCTTTCAGACTGTGCCCAAGTCCGACGCTAAGAAGTGGTTCAAGCTGGACGACGATGACATTGCCACCCTGCCTTGCGAGATTCATAGGCGGCCCCCGTACAAAGCCGCACTGCTGTACGATTATGACCAGCTCATGGCCCTTGCCCAGCGCAAGTGTGCTGAACTGAACAAGCCGCTGGAGGTGAACGGGGTGGTATATCAGAACTACACCGGGTTAAGCTCCACTGGCGGGGTATCGATAGTCTCTTTGAAGAACCCGCCTAAACTTGAAGCGTGGGAGGAGCACATGCTCAACCCGAATCCTCCCCCTTTGAAGATAGAAGACTACACCTGCCCGCCGCAAGCAGTAAAACCCGATCCCGAAGAGATCACTTGGACGCCGGACAAGATCTCGGGGCCTGTGACGGTCGAAGACGCTTGTAGATTGTACTGTGTAGGTTGCTGGTATTCTTGCGATACCGTAGACTGACAGCGTCGGTAGATCACACCGGAAAACATCCAAGATTTGTCCCAACACTCTAAGTGGATAGACCTGGCTACTGTCGCAAAACGGGCCGTCGCTCTTCATGGTGGTTTCTATGCACACGAGGAATTGTACGTATTTCTTTCTCGGAATCTGGTAGAGCTGACAAGAGGCTAGATTGCGTCTGCGCCGGGACAACGAGGAAGAGATGCTAACCCGAACTATTCCCGAAGCTTATGAGCGCAAAAGCGCCTTTCGCTTCTCTCCCATGATTTTGCAGCAGTGGAAATATCTGAACAAGGATGCTGCACTGTATGATGCACTGTACGCTGGGATGTCCAAACCCCCGCAGCATCCTGTTGCAGTGTTGTACCCCATTTCTTATTTTTGTAATGACGATTACGGTTCTGACTGGCAATGGGCACCGTGTACGTCCGATTTTCACATTTTGAGACCAATCTCATCGGTAGCCGTTATAGACTGGGGAGACTTTTGACCTCTTGAATTTGCCGCAGTCGTGACCCGGCGTTGATGGTGCAAGTGTGGTATTGCGCACAGAAAACAAAGTTTAAGAGTCGGGTCCACGACAGCTGCTTAGTGCAATTATTTCGAGACATCCAGTCCATCCTGTATAAATTTAAATGTATATGCTATGCTACTCGTTATTATAAAAATTTCTCTCCCAGCTATAGTTGGCGGGCAACGGACAAGAGCGGCATGATTTGCACAGCCACATCGCCATTTTCCTTCTTCCCTAATTGTACGAGTCGAGAATGTGGGTTCAGTTCACGCCGGCGCAAAAAACTTACGACCGAACTTCTCTCAAGATAGACGGGGAGGTTATAGTCCTAGGCGGTTGGGAAAAGTTGGGTCAGTCGGTTTAAAATACCACATTCTGTGGTGAGCTTGATTCTTCTTCTTCACCCCTGGAGCCGCTCTGAATGTTCTCTGATTGAAGTGTAATCTTGGGAAAAGTCATTACAGATGGCTACTAACATCCCATCCAGACGTCGTGGACGCAATCGGGAGAACGGTACAGGAATGGATAAACACGCAGCGAACGCACCTTTCGCGGCCGGGACAGACTTCATCCCCCTCGTGGATTCGGACAATGAGGACGAGAAAAGGGTGGATCGAAGCAGAAATGAACGCAGAAGGGGCAAGGAAAGAGAACGCGATGCGAACAGTCCGCGACCTCCGTCGGCGTCGCCCCCGCCTCTGCCCTCTTCATCACGACGTCGCGACTCGGATTCGGGCGACAGGCGTTCTGGCGCTCCTCAGGAACACGGAAGAACAAACGGACATGCGCGAGAATGGGACCGCGGCAAACGGAAATACGACATGGTATTCGATCCGAGCGACGGATACCAGAACAAGAAACAGCGGACGGACGCCAAATCACGGTTGGCGCCATGGGTGGAACATGTTGACTGGGATGGGTGCACAAATACGGCGGAATTGTGTGTGAATTTTCGGACTAAATGACTCGACCCTAACAGCATATCTACATAGGTTTCATCGCGAGGTAGAGGGATTTGTAAACTGGATATCGCCTACGCCGCAAGAGGACGAGATTCGGGGGCTGATAGTGGCGATTATCTCGCGAGCCGTGACTACGTCGTTCCCTGACGCGTCCGTCTTTCCATTCGGCAGCTATGCCACCAAACTGTACCTCCCGCTTGGGTGAGTCCACCCCACCAGAATGCAGCCCACCCCCTCATTTTGATCAGTGACATCGACCTGGTCATACGCTCCCAATCCATGGCGTACGCCGACAAGCACGCCGTCCTCACCGCCCTCGCCGCCACGATAAAACGCTCGGGGATCACAAGTAAGGTCACAATCATCGCGAAAGCCAAGGTGCCCATCGTCAAGTTTGTCACCAACCACGAGTACGGGCGCTTCAATGTCGACCTGAGCATCAACCAGGAGAACGGCATCGTCGCGGGCGGGATTATCAATGGGTTTCTCAAGGAGTTCGGCGGTGGGGGCAACTGTCTGGCGCTCCGCGCGCTGGTGCTCCTCACCAAGCTCTTTCTGTCCCAGCGCGGTATGAACGAAGTGTACACGGGCGGTCTGGGATCGTACGCGATCGTCTGTCTCGTCATCTCCTTCCTCCAGATGCACCCAAAGATCCGTCATGGCCAGATCGACCCGGACCGCAACCTGGGCGTGCTAGTCGTCGAGTTCTTCGAGCTGTACGGGACCAGGTTCCACTACGAGGAGGTGGGGATTTCGCTGCGTGAGGGTGGGAGCTATTTTGGGAAACGGCAGCGTGGGTGGGGCTGGGGCGAGCAATGGGGCGGCGCGCGGAAAGGCGGACTCCTCTCGATTGAAGACCCGGGCGACCCGAGTGCGTTCCACCTCCGCCCTGCTTCTCACCTGCCGCGGATACTCATACCTTACATAGCGAACGACATTTCATCAGGCTCCTATAACTTCCAGAACGTGCGCAAAAACCTTGCGGGTGCACATGAAATCCTCACGGCGACGCTCTACATGCGCGCAGGCATCCTGGAGGCACGCCGCACCGGCCAGGCCATACGCCTCCGAGAACGTTACGAGCCGGGCGATATGAGCATCTTATCGAGCGTTCTTGGCGTCACGCAGGAGGCGAGTTGTGCGGAATCTGCGTTGATCTAGCTAGCTAACACGACCCCAGACGCTAAATAACCGCGCGCTCGTTAAGGAGGTGTACGAGAAGCAGGCGCTGCACCGGCTGGTCGGAGTGCCGCCGAAGGTGTCCCCGCCGCTGTCGACGAACGGAACGAATAGCAAGGCCAAATCAGGGAAGGACTCGCGCTCGCGGACACCCGTCGTCGTCGACGGCGCTGCGGGCGGGAGCAATGGGAAATCCCACGGGAAACCGCAGTCGGCGGCGCGCTCCCGGGCGGAGAGCGTGCAGAACGCGTGGGCCGAAGCAGAGCCGGTGCTGTCCTCCGACGACGAGCGGCACCCGGCGCACGCGGAGGAGCAGGACGGGCGGTACGCCATCGGCCTGGCGCCTCCGAAGAAACGGCGGAGAACGGGCAAGTACTCGTCCGACGCGCACGTCGTGACCTTTACGGCGGATTCGGACGACTCGGACGGCGACAGCGAGGAGGGGCAGCTGAAGCCTGTGCGTCCCAAGGAACGGCTGGGTGGTGTGAAAGACAAATTCGGCGGAGCGCAGGACCATGAAGGGACCGCACCCTTGCGGATAAAGGGCATGGGAAGTCGCTCGTCGAGCGGCAGTTCGCTGGATCCCAGCGCGAAGCGGGATTATTGGCTATCAAAGGCGAAAGGACTAGGTGAAAGCAGCAGCGAGTGAGATGGTACTTGGTTTTGTGCATAGACATGTACGGTATTAGCAGGATCAGCTGTGGCACTTCATGACGGAGACTTGGAGGCTGAGATTTACCGAAATAGCACAAACTATCGTGTTAAATGCAGCATATTACTTGTACTTATGTTGTATGTGATTAGATCCAAGCCTCGGCTTGTTAAAGTTTAAACCCTGGCTTCAAGGACCTCGGGCTCAATGGACTCCCCGGCATTTTCTGCCCGCCGCCCATCCAAGGTCGTCACCTCGACGGCGTTTTGGATCTCAAGAAGGCGGAAGTCTGGGAAGGCGTATGTATCAGCGATATATTCTCAGAGGAAGAATAAACGGCACGCACCTTTGACGAAGAACGCCGCGCAAAGCGGGATGACCGCGACGATGATACCAGGGATGAGCATCAGACGCATCGTCTCGGCGTACGCGGCGACTGTGGAAGAGGGGTTAGCTTCCGAGAATATGCAAGTGCGGCACACGACGAACCCATGCTATTGTACTCGTCGCCAACGAGCAGACGCACTAGCGTCGGCGCGCCAACGTACCCCGCGATTTCAGTGCTGCACGCGCGCTAGTCAGCTACGGTTCCAGACGGTCATGGCAGGAAATCGCACCTGTTCAGCGACGGCACATGCTTCGCGATCTCGACGGGGAGGCGGTTTACCCAGATCGCGCCGGCCGCGGCGGTGCCGACGACGCCGCCGACCTCAGCAGAGAGGAGGAGGGCCGCGGTTGCGAGCGCGACGTCCTGGTGAGGTACGGCACCCTGCGCGCCGATCTGAGACGCGACGGCAGCGATACCACCCCCGAGCCCCTGGATGATCTGCGTCATAACTATCGGGGAGGGTGAGTGAACGGGGCGATGTAAGCAGGAAAGTACGAACCGAGCGCGGCGGTGTTGGTATGCGAGCGAGCGTAGAACATGATCCCGACGCCAAGAATGCTGAGAGACGAGACGGGATGAGTTGGTCATAATGCGATGTGGGCAAGAAGTAAAAGGCGCGTACCGGATCGCCAGGGCGGCGATTAAGGACTTTTTGTACCCCGTCTTAAAGATACCGGCGAGAACAGCCCATCCCACTCCGAAGAACTATGGTTTCGCATCAGTAGTTGAAAGCAAAGCCGGAATGCATGTGCGTATTCACCGTCAAGGAGAGCGACTGGGCGTTAGTATAGTAAACGAGATTTCCGATCTTCCACTTGGTCGTTGCAGAGACGAAACCGTAAAGCTCGGCATAGGTCAAATAGAACGAGACCTGACGAGGGACAACATCAGAACGACTGTCCCGAACATTTAGGGAGAGATTAATGGACGTACGAAGTCAAAGAAATTGATCGCGCATCCTGCATGCATTCAATATACATCTTTGATTCATCTCCGGAACGAATACTCACCAGCAAGGATGGTGCGGTTGCGCAGCAGCCTCCAGGGGATGACGGGGTGCACGGCCTTCTTGATCTCCCAGAAGACGAAGATGGGGAGAGTGACAAAGCCGCCGATGACCATCATCGCGGGAATGGCGGGGTTGTGCCAGGTGGTCGTCGCATAAGAGCCGCCAGCCAGGACGATGGGCACTAGAGTGAGCGCAATCAGCATCTCGGACGAACGCGGAAGGAATTGTACGTGCGGAAGATGAGCGCCAGGGTTCTAGAATAGGACGGTGAGCGCGGGTATGTAGGTGAGTTGCGAATGGACATACGCAGCGAGGAAGAAGAGCCCAACAGCATCCACATCCTCCACGAAACTCCGGGCGCGCTCAGAGAGCGGCGCCTTCGCCTCTGTGGAACCCTCGCCGGTCAGAATGCCCTGCGCTTTTGCGCGCCGTTGGGCCCACAGGAGGATGATGATCTGAAAAATGTTTGTTTTTGCGCAGCGAAAAGCAATAGTATGGCAACGCACAATCGGGCTCAAGGAAGGAATGTAGCATAGCGCGTAGATTCCATATCCCCATCTCCAGCCTGGAATTGAGCGTCAGGTGATCGAACGCGTCCGAACTCAAAAGACATACCTAGGCCGCCTACGGCGGTCAGCCTGGTGGTGATTTGGCCGTTCTGAATCAAGTTAGTAAGATGCCCCTTCAACAAAAGGAATAAAGGTACAGCGTAAAAGTTGATACTGGTGGCGGTTGACGGAAGTTGAGCGGATAAGCGTGATAAAAAAGAAAATTAACGTACAAGTACCACCCGCCGGTCGACAGTGTCGAGACGATAGGACGCCACCGCAGGGTAGTAACATCGGCTATGACAATCTGCAGCGCGATCTGTAGACCAGAAAATCCAAGAACCCAGATGCCTAAGAAAAGGTCAGATTTGTTTTCACGAACGAAACGGTGAAGGACTGACAGCTGCCTGCTCCAAGGCCGGCCATATTCGGTGTCGTGGCATTGATGATATACCCCAGGACGTAAAAAAATAGTGCAATCTGGTAAGAATGAGCTTCCGAGTGTGATTATTTCAACATGGTACTCACGGCAATGGACTGAAAGAAAATGCGTTAGTATTTTAATAAGAATCCGGAGGCAAAAACATACCTCAGCCCGGCCCGCCGCATCAGTGAGTTTGGCGAACAGCGGTTTCCCAATGGCGAGCAGGATGGAGGTAGCGCATTGAATGGCGGCAAACTGCTGATAGTGGCCTTGGGAGCACATTTAGAAAGAAAGGCCTCCCATGACGGAAATAAACGCACCGAATTGAATAGTCGCATAGCTTGTGCAAAATTTAGTGATATCGGAAAGCAGATATGGCGGGTGCATACCTCCCCCATGCCCAGTTCGTGCCGTTATCTAGGATATACATGTAGCTATATGCGACTCAGTTTCGAAAGCCCAGACATGAAGAACGGTCTTACGAAGCAAGCGCAACCGATATCCATAGCGCAATTTTAGACTTGGTTCCCCACACCTAGGCAAAGACGCAAGATAAGACTTGGACGCGTTTTGCCAACGCAAAGCGAACGCGACTTGCCGACTGAATGGCCTCGATGCGGCGGACGCCACCCTGGGTTCCTGTGACAACGATTATATTCTCGTTGCTGGACGCAGCAGAGCCGCTCGTTTTCTCGTCGACAACGGACATATTGGAGGGCAGGAGAAAGAAGCAGCTGCGACGTTTTCTTAAATGGCGTGCAAACCCGAAACAATCTAATCAGATGCGATCACATGGAGGCACCTGAGATCAAAGATTGCCTCGCGAAAATTGTTTATCTGATTGTGCCTCACCACAGCCACATAGCTTCGAGTTTCAACGGTATCGCAATTGCGGGCTTGGCGGGTATGTGGAAGAGGAAAAAATATATCCAGGTTGGAAGGACAAGTTCAACGGAGACTGTCCAATTTCGCGACCGCCGGGGGATAAGTATTTTCGCAGGGCCATGTGTGTTCTGACAGTGACAGATTTCGCGCGGCGGCTCCCAACCATGATTCCGGCCGTGAATTTTGCTAGGCAATTTGCAACATATCCTAAAGCCTGGACCACAAAGGATCGGTTAATTGGTATATATTAGTTGTCCGTCTGCAAGGTCATGTTTTTTTTTCACCGGGGTCAAAGCTTCTAGCATGGACGGTGCGTCCGAAGAAAGAAGGTAAGCGAAGACACCAGTCCGGGTCAGAAGCCCCGCTTCTGATTCCCTAGGCGGGTCGGGACCGTCGGGTCTTCGACTCTTCGGATTCTTGATTTGCATCCGTGGAAGAATTATTGCGCTCCTCGAGGTTACTTCAACTAATGCGGAGGAAAATAATTGATACAACCTTGAACCCTGTTTAGTTGCACCGAAGATGATTAGCCTATACGTTCGGTACGTATACCAGTGTCAATCTGTTGTGCATGGACAGCGATTCGGAGAGCCTGCTTAGACACAGTAACTCAGTCTTAAAGAGTATGTTTTGCTTGTCATATTGTCAGTTCGAATTGGCATAGAGAGCATTAGCCACGTACTACAGTCGACAGTGGTAGAGTCCGAGTCGACAATCGCCTCTAGCCCCATTTCTTGACAGCGATGCCTGATATTTCGGGTTTCGTGTCCGCCTAAGCGGTTGGCCGTGAATTCGTGAGCATGCTCAACAAAACAGTGAGAGGGAGAACCCGGTAGCGTATAGAAGTGCGACGCTAGCTCAACAGAGTCCAAATCCGAGTCGTTACAACAGTGAATCCCGCGGAATGGAGAACATCAGAAAAACCGTAGCTATGAGCACTATGGACACATTATGAAGCGCTATGCAGCACTGTATGGTGCTACACAGTGCCTCATAGCTACATCACAGCCACATTCTGCTGGATAGTGCTGGATAGTGCCATAGCTACATCCCTCAGTTTTCCTGATGAAACTGAAAAATACTTGTGCGATATGATTCCGAACACGGAAGCACGCAGGAGTGTGGATTTTGGAACGACAGGTATCCAAGCGAGAGCCGGTTGAACCGCCTGCATGCAGCGCGCAGACAATGACCTGGGTGAGTTTGGGAGAGGAGGCAAATTCAAACTCCGCCCGCCTCCTGCCGAAAGCATTGTTCTATTCTCTCTGACTCTCATGTCGGTTGCTTCCGATCCTTGTTCTTGGCTGTTCGGAGTCCAGATAAGCCCTCAAACATGTCGGTAACCAGCGAAACTAGGATTCCGAATCTCACTTGAACGCTATGTCTGCACGAATCTCCCGGCTTTCTATTGGATCCAGCGGGGATTTATTTTTGTACACTCACCGTCATCAGTATCAACGAGCCTGAGATAATCTTTCCCTCCTCCTATCGTCCCGCCGGCACATGCACGTTCGACTTGGTGGGAGGCCACCGCTAGAAGGACCGCAGTACCGTGCAGATATTCCATCCATATCAACTTCTCAGCATCAACACTGTTCGTTCACACATGAGCTCCCCTCCCATCGTAGCCTATCGCAGCGCATGCTGCTCTTGTTCCCTCTCGGCGCGAACACTCTGTCCGCATGGTGTTGACGCTATTCTTGGATTATCTCCCAAAATATACCCTTTCGCGAACTTCTCAAAAGGCACTCGCAACGAAGATGGATAGAGTATGTTTTGCTTCCCCCCAACCATGCTCGCTGTCGCTGGGATACTCACTGCCCTCGCTGGCTCCTCCGTGGCCTCGGTGTTGTCGTCGTTCCAGTCGCTCAATGACCGAGCGTTAATGCCAGACATCTCCTCGGGCTGCTCGACCACTGGTACAGCCTCATGTGGCAATACATCCGCTGTCTCCAATCTCTGTTGCTTTGAGTCGCCCGGGGTACGATAGCTCCGTAACTCGTATTTAATTGTTTCTGACCTTCGTCGGCACAGGGTCTTTTGCTGCAAACGCAGGTGCGCCTTTCCTTTGGCCCTTTACCTCACCAATTCATTATGGGGTGGTAGTTTTGGGACGCCAGTCCTTCCACTGGGCCCAGTAACAGCTGGACCATTCACGGTAAGTCACGAAAGTACTGTTCGCTCAAGGAGGTTGAGATTCATCCGTCCAGGCTTGTGGCCTGACAAGTAAGTTTGCACTTATCCAGAGCCGCGATTGCTGATGCGACCCCCGCAATTAGATGTGACCTGACGTTCAGCGAGAACTGTGATCCTTCGCGGGCGTATACGGGCATTTCGAGTGTACGTGCCTTGTCTTCTTCTTGACAAGACTAATTCCTACAAAATATAGCTCCTCACTGCCCAGGGCGCCAGCTCGACGCTTACTTTCATGAATACGGTGGGTACCTGCATGTTTTACGCGTGGCGGTCGTTGAACTCGGAATACAGTTCTGGAAAAACCTACCATCCGACGGTACAGACGAGGAGCTTTGGGAGGTATGGCTTCTTTCTTATATACGTGTCTGTCTAACCACTCGTAAAGCACGAATGGGAAACGCACGGAACTTGCATGAGGTAATAATGATGGATTCGCCCACATTTTCAAGCTCACGACGAATTCAGTACCTTGGAGCCCTCCTGCCTTCCTGCCGGGAGTCCAAAGGGCGCGGAAGCTGTGGCATTTTTCGAAACGGTCACCAAGCTGTTCCAGGTTTGTTGTTGCATGCAACTGGATATTACGAACACTGCTAATCTGGGTCGTATCAAGACACTCCCAACATTCACCTGGCTGTCGAACCAGGGCATCACACCATCCGCCAGCACGACACATACGCTCGCGAGTCTCACGGCAGCCATCAAGGCCGAGTCCGGGGTGCGTGTGGTTGCATCTTCCAACATGATCGTCTCCAATGACGCTGTTTTCAACAAAGTTCACCCCCTCGTTTGATTGCTCTGGATCGAATCTGGACGGCGTTTCCTACTACTTCCATCTGAAGGGCAGTATTATCGACGGGGTGTTTGTGCCCATCAACGCGCCCGAGAGCGGAACCTGTCCATCTACTGGGATAAAATACCTGGTCAAGACCGGCTCACCTGTTACAACCACTAGCGGTACAACCACTAGCACTAGCTCGGCCGGTGGGGTACGTCTACTGCTTTCTGTCGTTCATGCGATGTATGCTGATTAATTGCCTAGGGGACTAGCACCGGGGTAGGCTTCTCTGTTTTATTTGCCATAAAATACTGATTAAACCGTTAATAGACACCCGGCACACTGCCCGCAAAGGCGACCATCCAAGCATCCTCCGCGGGCGGTCTTCTCTCTCTGGGAACCTGGTCAACCCAGACGCTCGCGACCTACACTCTGACCGGGACCACAAACAGCTTCACCATGACGTCGTCGAAGGGCAACTGCGGTGTCAGCGGCGGGACGTTCGCGTGTGGGAGCGGGGTGTCGCTCACATCGTTCTCTGCTGTGGGTTTCCAAACTTTATTCTGTTTGAAAATTTCTCCTGACAGTGGTATAGGTTACCAGTGGGAGCACACTGCTGCTGGCGTCGGGTGGTTCGACGGACTGGAGCAGCGACGGAGTGCCGAGCGGCGAGACAGTGTTCGATGTATTCACTGGGAGCGGGCATGCAGACGACTATACGCTTTCTATCGTCTCGACTTAGGTTGATTTTGCAAAGTTAAATTGACAATGAGCATTGTGTGCGAACGAACGTGTGTGCCAAATTTACGTCGAACCTTGATTCGAACTCTGCGCTATTTCTGTAAAAGGCTATTTCCGGCCTCGTCTCTGAGCGCGACTGATTGAGTGTGCTTCCATTATTACGCACCGCAACGGCGTACAGGCCCCACACTCTGTCTCTTCCTCTCATCCACCATGCCGAACCTCCTCATTAGCGCTCTCATGGGCCTTACAGGCATCGGCCTGACATCTTTCATGCTCCCCAAGTTCAAGTCGGGGTTGACGACCCAATTGCAACGCCCGCTCTCCAACCTTAATGTCGCATCGACCTGCTCTGCTGCGGAAACCACTTCTTGCACCAACACCACCGCCATCTCCAATCTCTGCTGCTTCGAAGCACCCGGGGTAATCAGGGAGTAACTCTGCATAAGGATGACGGAAACTGACCTCCAAACAGGGCCTTCTTTTGCAAACTCAATTTTGGGACACCGACCCTTCGACTGGCCCTTCCGATAGTTGGACCATTCACGGTAAAATGGTTTCGTAATCTTCCGTGAGCTTGAATGTTCACATACATCCTTAGGTTTGTGGCCCGACCAGTAAGCATGGGTAGGTTTGGAACGGTAGTTTCTGAGCTATCATCTTAGCTGTGACTTGACGTTTTCCGAAAACTGCGACCCGTCGAGAGCGTACAAGAACATTGGCGGTGTGCGTCTGTCCTGATTCCGGTCGAAACTTGATCTGAACGCGATGATTTCAGCTTCTTTCCGCCCAAGGTGCCCAGGCCACGCTTGATTTCATGAATACGGTGCGCTGCAGAAGTATTTTGACGGAATTCCTGTTAACATTCTGAATAGTACTGGGTTGATATCGAGGGAAAAGATGAAACGTTCTGGGAGGTATGCATCGTTGCTCTGACCCAAGCCACCGTAATTGACCGTCATGTCAAAACAGCATGAATGGGAAACGCATGGAACGTGCTATAGGTACGTACCATCTATATTCTTCCCTTCAAACCAGCGCTGACTGCTGCAATCTAACTCAACTAGTACTTTAAAGCCAACGTGTCTTCCGGAAGGAAGTCCAAAGGGCGCTGAGGTGAGGAGAATCATCATACTGTAATTCGATTTCGGTACAACCCCTCGACCAGGCTGTGGCGTTCTTCAACACCGTCGTCAAGTTGTTCCAGGTCAGAACACAGTTTTTCAAATATTTGCGGTCTGAATAAATCCTCGGAACACGTATGTAGACCCTCCCAACCTATACATGGCTCGCCAACCAAGGAATCACCCCCTCTTCGAGCACAAAGCACACCCTCGTCAGCCTCAACACTGCCCTTCAGACCGAATCCGGAGTATGTCCGTCCGCCTTTCGTTTGGTTCTCTGAATGCTGAAAAACATGTTTTCCGTGCACGGCGATAGTTCATGCCTGTTCTTGATTGTGAAGGGGATACTCTCGATTCGATTAGCTGGTACTTTAACCTCAAGGGGTCGGTGATCGATGGAACTTTCGTGCAGATAGGTGACTATTTGATTGCTGCTAAAGCTAAAATGAACTGACCTCTGTTGCAGACGCTCCGGAGAAGGGGACCTGTCCGTCAAGCGGGATTTTGTATCCGCCCAAAACCGACGATGCGGGATCCGATTCCACGTCGCCGAAGGTGGGGCTGTTTCTTTGCCTTGGTTCAACTTCTTGTCTAACTTCAATGTGTCGCCCATAGAAGAACAAGAGACCGGTTAGTCGCACTCCATTTACCAAATCTTCACCCTAACATTGTTTAATGCAGTCCCGTCATGCGGCGCGTGTTCACGGCAAAGCGCAATAGAGACGCTGCCTGACATCGATAAAAGGGACTAAGAACGATCATGAACCGTTTTCCAGCTAAGATAACTGTATACTCGAGTAGTTAAAGCTGTATGTTTGAGTTTTTCTCTGATAATGGATATTCTAATAAGATGGCCGATTTTTTTTGAGTGTTTTGAGCCTGAAATTAGACATCTGTTTGGTGTAGTTTGGTCGCGTCGCGTCGCGTCTTTTGGTCACACTCAGATTTGTCATCGATTTGCTGTGCTTTCGCGTCGCGTCTTCCGACTCTTCACGTCACTCCTTCTCTTTCGCATGAGCACATTTGCTTTTGTACCGCGCAAGGTCGCGAGGGCTTCTAAGGCGCCTAACAATAATGGCCCTAGCTTTACGCAGGCACCCGCGAACATTCCGGCCGTCGATAAAGGCAAAGGTCGAGAGATACCAGCGGAACGTCCCCCACCTCCGGAGGCCCCGCCAAAGTCACAGTATTCGGACGAAGACTACACTATCCTTCTGTGCCTATCCTTGTCAAAATACAGGCTATGGTCGGATCCTGATTTGCGGCGGGATATCGAGTGGAGCAGTCGGACGAGGTCAAATGATGGATGTGAGTTAACCTCGCTTTTTCGATACCAAAAACGAGTTGATGGGTTTTTTAAAGTCTTTCCGCTTAGCTATTTGCTTGACTCCCCGTGTCCTCTATCATCTACGCACGCCTCCGAAACTTTGATCGTGAAGGCTCTCCGTGCACACGCTACCGACGTGGTCGATGTTCGCATGGCTATACCTTCCGGTGACGGACCCGGAAAGACGCGAGGAAATTTCGAGATACGGCCAAAATTCTGGGACGAGGCAGTGTATCCCGTCTCACGGGAAGGTTGGGAAAGCAGAACTGTCTATGTTGTGTGTCCAAATCCATTCCCTTCCCAGACCACGGCATAACCCGTTTCATAGGAAAACATACCTATAAAATACAAAACCTTGCCCGGATTCTGCAGGTTTATTCTAGGCTTATTGCCTGCGACCACCACGATGGCGACGCACAATCGTATACAAGGCATAAACTTGCCGTCCCACCATTCTGATGATCCAGGAACGGAGCCGAAACCCAAATCCTTTGCATTGATCACTCTTGCGAATGCTGACGATGCCGAATCGCTGCTCACGACATGGCCATGGGCTCGGCAACAGCGGTCTACGCAGGACTCGTCTGACGCTTCCGAGGCATTAAAGTTTGGGTTCCGCACGTTGTCCAAGGCTCGTTGGGACGAGTTGAATGCCCAATATCTGAGCTACAGAGCAAAACTTCTTGCTGATATTCAGGAGCCCGATGTGCTCGCTACGACCGGTCTCCCTACGGCTCCACCACAAGACCGCCCAGAACCGAAGCGACAGGCTTCGCCAATCGATGATCCCATTGCTTTGGCGTCGACCATGTCTTATCCCCGGAACTGTCTTGTCTTTGTACGACATATCCATCCCGAAACCAACAAAACTACGCTTCGCAATTTCTTTGCAAAAGCCGTAGACGTGAAGGAAGCAATAGACTATGTTGATTTCAACAAGGGCATGGACTCGGTACGTATCTCTTTCCTTGCGTTCCAGACATTTGACTCACTGACATTTCCAGTGCTATCTTCGATTGACCACTCCCCCTCACGCAAAAAGTTTCGTGGATCATTTCGTCCGGAATCAGATACTTCACGCGAGCGGCCTTGATGATTCGGGCTGTCCGGCGTCAAGTGGGCAAGGGAATGGGAAGCATGTCGAGGCGGAGCTTGTGCTAGGGAAGAGGGAGGAGGTGTATTGGGAGAAGGTGCCAGAGAAGGTATGCCAGCAGGCGGTACAAAAAGCTCTTGGGCTTGGCGCCGCACTTCTCGCCGAGGACGATGCGGGCGGGGAAGGACGGCGGAGACAGCGTAAAAAACAAAAGCGATGAAAGCAACTAATAGCTGGGTTCGTTGGCTTTCAGATTTACTTTCTGACCGTCGATACATGTTTACACGATAAACCAGACCTGGGTTGGCTCTTTTTTCTTCACGATGGCATCTAGGCTTCAGATGCTTGCGGTGCTCTTGCGGTCTTCGTTCGAATGTTCAAAGACCCGTCAATGTCGGCCGACGGCTCGGACGCGATCAAAGTTTGAAATATCTGATGGCCGCGTTTAAACTTTAGGGTCCACTCTCACCCCGAACCAAGTAGCCCGAGCAAGTACTTGGGTACTTACCACTAAGGCCACCAAGACAAATCTTTCATTATAATCTGCTCGCGGCGGCACTAAGTATCTCTTCCTTCCACTTCTCTGGCCCAGTCGGACCTAGGGACGGAAGCAATTTGAACCCTAGACCAGCAAAACTTATTTGACGCTCAAACACTTGACGTTCTCTTGATGTTTGGGCAACACCGTGATGGGTATGTAAAAGCTAGTCGAACACGCGGCTGAACCCTTTTTCTGTTTCTGTTTCTTCTCCCCTCCCCATCTCTCTGAACGAGACTCTTTCCATTCCTTCACATGCTCACGTTCCTTGCTGTTCTCGCGACTCTCCACTTCCCCTTTGCTCTCGCTGCAGGGGGAGCGATAGGCTTTCTGCTGGTCCCAGACCCAGTTGGTGTGGTCCAATGCGGTGAGTTTACAAGCCTAGCTTTAAGCTCTATGCCAACGCCTTTGTTAGAGCCATACACGATTCAATGGCAGGGGGGCACCGCACCCTTCTCCGTGACCGTGCAGGACCCAGTGTGAGTCGGTTCGTCGCACATCTCTTGAACCAAATTAAATAATCGGTCCAGTACTGCAGGCGACATTGTACGTTCCTCTCCACGTGAATTCATCTCATCTAATGTAATTTTTAGTACGCGTTCTGGGCTGATGTGTCGACCAACTCCATCCTATGGACCGTGGACGACCTGCCGAAAGGCTCAACTCCACTACCGTTGTATGTTGTCGCATCTAGGATGCAAGTTGATACATGCTAATCCGGAGCTCAGTTTGGTCAGCGTCACAGATTCGAATGGGACCACCGCGACGAGTCGTGCCGAGACGGTTCAGGCGGGGACTATTCCCCTCGATTCGTCTGGCCTTTGCACAGCGTGCGTTTCAGACGCGTCTTGGTGGTCATGTACTCACATGTTTACATGCAGCTCTACGAATACAAGTACTACGAATACAAGCACCACAGATACCACGACCACGACCACATCGACTTCAGCGTCCACGACCCCGTCGCCAACTACGAATACCCAAACGTCTACGAAGGCCACAACAGCGAGGTAGGTCTGCAACTGAAATGATATTCATTCACTGACATCGCCAAGGTCAACTGGATCTACTGCCGCCTCTTCTGGGTCTTCTCCAGCGTCGACCGCCGACGCGTCCTCAGCATCAGGAACAGTAACAACCGTCAAAAAGGTCAGCTCTGGCACAATCGCCGGAGCTGTAGTCGGAGGCGTCGTTTTGATCGCTCTTCTCGGAACGGTTTTCCAAGTCCTGCACAAGCGCCATCGCAAGCAGCTCTTGGCTGATCTCACAGAAAACGACTACCACCTTGCGCTCAGTGGCAGACAGCCTGCGGCAGAGGTCGTTGTCGAGAAACCACTCCCCGCGTTCTACGAGCATCCGACGCCGGGAAGTACTCCACCTCCATCCTCCGGATATTATCATGATGCGTCCCCACCTCTGCAATCATATCCCCCGTCGGGATACTCTCACAAACCTCTACCGTCTCCATACCACGACACCACGTACTACTCAAATCCGCACCCCGCGGACGTCTCTGCTCAGCAGATGGAGCGGCAGATCAACATTGTGCAGCAGGAGATCAACGGCATGCAGCACTCGAATGTTACGGCGCACACGCAGGCGCTGCAGAACCAGGTAAATACGATGCGGGTGGAGCTTGAGCGGCTCAAATCAGAGAGACCCGACCAAGTCGTTCCCAGGATGTAGCATCGAAGTTGTTCTGGTCTCACGGTGACGTTTAAATATAGTATTCGGACACCCTCTGCTACTGCCTCTGCTGCTGCCTCTGCTCTCCGCCGTTTAAGTGTGTTTGTCTTTTAATTCGCGGTAATTCGGGGATCGCAGCTAGGGCTCCCTTTGGAAATAGATAAGATCGGTAGCGGATAAGAAATGGATAAGATTGAGCGGCATCGCCGCTCTAACGCCGGTCTAGCCTCGGCAGAACCTGCAGAACCTAGGCCCGCTCATGGCCGAGGCTAAAGTTGGAGCCAGTGACATGACCGCCTCTTCTTCCTCTTACCACCATGAGAGTCACCCCCCTCCTTCGAAACATACCCTACAAACCCTCGTCTGCTTCGTCTGTGCTCCGAGACAGGGTCCGGCGCGCAACGTTCCTCGAGAAGCTCGCCGAACCCAGCGATCTCGCCCCGTTATTCAAGGTGCGGGGAACTATTCTGGTCCGATGCTTTACTGATATGGTCTATAGAACGATGACTATGTCAGTGGTTTCCCAGCAACGATAATAGATGAAGATTCTGACCCTCGCCTCACAGATAGGATGGTCAGGCTTCACAGGTGTTGGGTACCCGAAACGCGTTCCCGCAGTGAGTCTGAAGCGTATCCTATCCTGGACATTGATACTAGCGATGCCTCTAGGCCATTGCGGACCATGTCGAAGCCAACAACTTGCAGTCCAAAATGAAATTCAATCTGTTCGTTGGGGCGTCTGTGGGAACTGAAGTCGAAGACCGTTGGGCGCGGCTGGACATGTGCGCCTCTCCTTTATCCCCTCAATGCCTTTGCTTGACATTCTTTGTTAGGATCGCACGTCGGTATCCTCACCAAGTTGGGAAAGAAATCGCAAAAGGAATCAACGCTGGACGTATCGAATTTGCCGACAAGCATCTCTCCAGTATGTATCCCTAATAGGTTTCATTACGTCGCAAACTCGCTGATTATTCTCCAGTGTTTCCCCAAGACCTGACCTATGGCTATTACAGTCTGAAGAAGACGCATGGCGATCCGAAGAAGCCGCTCAACTGGGCAATTGTTGAGGCGACCGCCATTACTGAGGACGGACATATCGTACCTGGTTGGTTTTCATTCTTCAAATTTATTGTGTCGCTCAATCCTCGAATATAGGCGCTTCGGTCGGCGCAACACCCGAAATTCTTGAATCAGCGGAAAAGATTATCATCGTGGGTCTTATTTATGTAGGAGCGTTAACAGCTTCTTATAACCCACGCAGGAAGTGAATACCCACTTGCCGAATCTGGAGGCAAGTATGCTGTATATTCCTGCGCGGTTCTGTTAAGATTCAACCGGACAGGGGCTCCACGACATTTCTCATTCTTTCATTCCGCCGAACCGTCAACCTTATGTCCGTCCGAACTTTTTCCTAACCATGTCCCGGTGCTGATTCTACTCAGCTCATAAGCCACCCAGAGGACAGGATTGGAAAGACCTCCATCGCAATTGATCCAGACCGTGTCGTTGCCATTGTCGAATCTCACCTTCCCGATAACACTGGCGGAAATGCTCCCGAGGTAATATCCTCAATGATATATATTCTGAAGGTGTTCTCACACTACGGTAGAGCGACGACTCGCGTGCCATTGCGGGCCACTTGATTGACTTCTTGTCTGCGGAAGTAGATGCGGGCCGGCTCCCGAAGTCCCTTCTGCCACTTCAATCTGGAATCGGCAACGTCGCCAACTCGATCATCGGCGGTCTCGCGTCTGGGCCTTTTGATAAAGTCATGGTTTGGACCGAGGTTCTCCAGGGTATTTTATTTTTGTTTTGTTTTATTTCAACCACATGGTCACGTGTTATGGTTTCCAGACACCTTCATCCAGTTCTTCGATTCCGGAAAACTCGATTTCGCCACTGCTACGTCCATTAAATTCAGCCCCGAAGGGTGAGCCTTCTATTACATATGTTTCTAGTATATTCACCGAGCCGTCAAAGCTTCGATCACTTCTATGCTCGTGAGGATGCTGCCAGTTTATGAAACGCACAGCGATTCTATCCTTTTCTCTTACAGATTGGTCGGAATACAAGGATCGCCTTCTCCTTCGCTCCCAACAAGTGGCCAATGCTCCGGAATTAATTCGGAGACTGGGTGTTATTGCGATGAACACGCCATTGGAGGTGGACATTGTGCGTCCCATTCTATTTTATTTAAACCCCACTAAATCAATTATCCAGTACGCTCATGCCAACTCGACTTGTGCAATGGGCTCGAGGTTGGTGGTTCTCTGGGCATTTCAGGTTGGAACGCTGAGCTGAGAACATGCAGAATGTTAAACGGTTTGGGCGGCTCTGCGGACTTCCTCCGCAATGCGAAGCTGTCCATCATGCATACACCTTCTAGGCAACGCCCGCCTTGTGATATTCACGAAGTCTCCGCTGATATTATTCTCTTCCAGCCGACCGACCAAGACTGACCCAACCGGTATCAGCTGTATCGTGCCTTTCGCATCGCACGTAGACCAGACCGGTGTGTGGTAAATTCCCCTCCGCATATTGTGGACTCAAATGGATAATAAATAGAACACGATCTGGACGTTATTGTCACAGAACAAGGCCTCGCCGACCTTCGCGGCCTATCTCCCCGCGAACGAGCCCCCGTCATCATTAACAAATGCGCGCATCCCGATTATAAAGACTCGCTGATGGATGTATGAGCATTTTATTTCGCTTAGCTTGAAGGTTCTAACGGGCCATGTTGCCGCAGTATTATGAGAGGGCACTGTTCGAGTGTTTGGCCGCCGGTAGAGGACACGAACCCCATATGCTCAGGGTATGCGCTCCGCTTCCATATTGATTGAATCAGAATCTCACTCATGACCATTTTTTGAACAGAATGCTTTCAAGGTCCGTAACACCCTATTCTTTATTATTATTATTATTGCTGATCCACATACAGTTCCACACCAACTTTTTGGAGCACGGAACGATGAAAGTCAATGGCTGGGATTAATCTCGTAGGGACAACCAAGTAAACTGAAATGCGACGGGATATAAATATAGTTGATGTGATGCGTGTGGGCCACAGGCTGCGTAGTGATATATCTTCACATAGCCTCGATTACGACTTGTATTCTGTTGAAATGTTTGTCAACCAATGCGAGAATGAAAGTGTACCATGGACTCACGAATCAAGAATCAAACTCAAGCTGTTGCGCCAATATCGTTTGCCCCATGGCGGCGCGTTCAGCGCATCAAGGAGGGTCTCGAGCTCAGTTTCCCAAGCTAAGACGTATCGATCCCGATAGGCGATCAGGTGTTGTCGTTTATGGATGAAATATGCTTTTGGGTCGGTGGTGTGGGATTCGGGACAGTGACGAAGGGCCGCTGCTTGGCGGAGCAACCAGACATTGACGTAGACGGTTCGCAAGCACCGTTTGATTTCGTCGATACGCTTCTGGATTACACGTTGCGCGCCAGGAAGATGCGTTCGAACCCGTCAAGGCGCCCGGGATGAACTTGCCCTTGAGATCAAATTTCGAATTAGTATGGGGAAAGTTCAATCTGCGGTTTGGCTTACAGTTGATTTTGCAGACCTGAGAATACGAGATTAGCGAGGCAGGTTTGACATTCAATATACAAAGACGGACCATCACTGGCTTCACAGTCGGATGGTGGCGGACTGGATCGTTGTGCACTGCGGTAGAGGCACCTCAGAAGGACCTGCTTGTGCAGCGATGCTTTCTTGGCGTCTTTCACGCTGTTTGCAGAGCTAGATGACGGTTTCATTACGGCGCAAATTCTTGTAGTTGACGTTGAGTCGTTGACCTTGAACCTTGTGCGGCCTTCTTGTACCTTCGATGAGGTGGGACGCGGCTCGGACACATGGCAACCAGATGGTAGCGAGTGTTCTTGTGGTCTGAAGAACAAGACGTTGAGATACAAGTGGTGTCGCAACGGACCATTATACATTTATATGATGATGCAGCGATGCAGAAGGGGCTGATCGGCGCGGACCATTCGGAGTTTGTGGCGTTTGTGGTTTAGAAAGGGAAGTCTTGTTCCGTTCATCCCATTACACCGGTTTCATCTGGAAAGCAGAGAACCTAGAAGGCCTGCCGTCTGCGCTTGCTGCGATGCTCTCAGGAACGGCGAGGAGACCATTCACTTATCATTTAAGATTGTGTCCATTGTGGGTCCAATGTCGTTGATGTTCTGGGCCATCACTAGAACGGACCGACAACCGAGATCTGGCTAGAGGAGCTGCAATAAATGGATAAACCGGTGTGGACGTACTTCGTTTTTTTCGGAGTTTTCCGTCCGGATTGCATGTCCGTCAGTTTCGAGTCATCCACAAAGCTTAGCGATGGGGTGAAATTTTCGGGACATAAACGAAGGACTAGGCTCAAGTTCTTGAAAGGAGGTGTTAAATCCCGCACTGGACTCGAACGTGAACCTGAAAAAGATCGGGACTCGACTTCAGCAAGGTTCGGCTCGAGAGCTTGAAGGATTGCGGGGACTATGAGCGGGCTGGGGATTGCAAACTGTATGAATTGAACCCGCTAGGGATCATGAATGTAGCACCTCGATGTCGGCGAACTTCGTCGAGACTCGAGAGTGACCGTCACACACACATGTCACACGGCATTAGGCTGCACGGAATGCGCCTGTGTAATGAGTATCTGTACCAGTCCAAGACAATTAGATCCGCGTAATCTACAATATATACATCGTCCCTTTTCAAAACTGTGCACCAAACGTCAGTCCAAGAACTGGTCGATAAGGGTGAAGATGCTTACCCTAATTTGATAGTTCCCGTCCGCCTTGGTGAGATACCGCACCCACTTGATGCTGTTGTAGTTGCTCTTCTCGAACACCTTGAGGAAGCGCACGATGAGCCCGGACGACGTGAACATGAGCACCTGGAAGTCGACGTCGATCGGCGGCCGCGCCCACACCTGCCGGTGCGTCGTACTCGTCAGGTCTGCCGTCGCGGTCAGCGTGCACTCCTGCCCGCCCTGAAGCCGGGAGAGCCTGAGTAGGGGACGCTGGTCAGCGAGGGCGGATCGGAGGGAGCGTGAAGCAAGACGCACTTCCACACGACGACGTTCTCCCCGGGGACGTATTTGGCCTTCCCGTTGGCCACCTGGCAGTCGACGGCGGTGGTGTTCAGCGGCGTCGGTATCCGCAGGACCACGCTCGTCGCCGAGAGCTTGTTGTTGAAGTTGGCTTTGACCGTCACGGCGTACGACACTTGAGTCGTCCCGATCTCCGTGACGGTCGGGATAATACGCAAAGGCAGCTTCACGTTCGAGGTGGAGCGATATCTAGAGCCCAGTATGAGGGGCGGAAGGCGCATAGTAACGAAGGGGCATACCGCATAAGCTCGAACTCGCCATCCGGCGGTATGAAGCTGATCGTGCGTGTCGCATCGAACTCGTCTAACCGCACGCACTGGTGGAACCGGCAGTCATCCAATTCCACTGCGTCGCTGATACCCTGCTGGCTCTTGTCGATGACGAGCTTGTCGTTCAGCCCAAACTTGCACTCGGGGGTGCCCGACAGGTAGGCCCGCATCTGGATATGCCCGTCCACGTCCGCTCGGAGCACCGTGCCTGTGCATGGCAGATGAATGGGGGAGAAAGAACAAGCCGCAGGGCGACGCACCTTTCGCACTCATGCTCAAATTGACGGACTCCACGACGTCCACAAACGCCTCGTTCTTCTTGTACTTGACGTCAGTTCTCCTCCAGCTCGTCGCTCCGGTGGCTTGGGCCGTGATCTTCGACGACTCTTCCTGAGGGGACATGTTAGTTACGTGTGCGATAAGGGAGGACGCGGACGCACAGCAGCAATAGCGGAGACGATGCTCTCTGTCGTGATATATGTTTTCAGGGTATCAATTTCGCTATTCTGCGGGTATCCAAAATCGTTAATTTCTGATGCCTTTCGTCAGTCGGGGTATTGAGGGGTGAATGGGCGCACGCACCGTCGATGAGCTCATAGATTAGCACGAAGTTGTTCTTGATCGATTCCTCGTCTATTTTGCCAAAGTACGACTTGCAGATGTTGATGAAGCGGTAGCAGAACTCGAACACCAGAGCTGCATTGGCATTGTTCCTATTCCAAGCTTTGATCAATAATTTCGAAGATATAAGACCAAGACGCGTACTTGGTGACAGCAACGACATAGAGGCTGTTTATCCGTACATGGAAAAAGCTCGTTGACCCCAGTGTGATGATGGGCGACCGAACATCGCTGTTGGAGACGACCTGGATGCGGAAGACGTCTGCTATCGACCGTCTAGCACGACAACGTCAGCTGGTATTGCATCCACTTCATAACAGGGCGTACTTGAAGTCGGTTCGATACAGTCGCGAGATCAGGACCTGTGTATAGGTCGTTAGACCCCGAGTCGCGTATCATCTTCATGGGAGACAAGCACCTCGCCCTTTTGATTGAAGATGAAGAATGCCTGTCCAGCACACACAATGAGATAGGCCACACAAAAGTGGGGCACGATATGCGCTCACCGAGATCATAAGCCGCTACCAGATATCAGAATCCAAAGCAAAGTGGCCGGATGTGTTTCTTGACCGTTCTGCCTCCTTTCTGGGGTGGTCTAGGGCGTCTAAGGGGTTACAGACTCGCGACTAGTTTCCGATCCGTGTCGAGTCGTCGTGGACGCTTTGTCGGATGCAAGCCGGGTGACAAGGTGGAGAATGAGACGATGCGCGCTGAGGTAAGCAGCACCAAGCTTGTTCCCAACTTCATCCCAACTTTCTTTATTCCCTGTCTCTGCTATTCTGGACCACTAGCGAAGTAATCTGAGGACCTCAGCTAGCTTCATGACCCCACCGCTTCCCAAGGATTCCTGTCGGAAGGGGAAATACCGATTTTGCCATGCGCTCCTCACTTTCGACTTGAAAGGCGCTCAATTCACATAGTACACTCGCATGCTCGCAGGCCGGCTGTAGGTATATCGAGGTATATCCACTGGTATCCACTAACCCCTTCCTTCAGTATACCAATTTACACCTCCCAGTGGCACTCATTAAAACTACATAGCGCACAGGACCTGCCCCTCAACATGAACTCAGTTTTTTTCGTCGCTCTCAGTACGTAGGACGTACTCCCACCGGAAACTCCTCCTCCGAACACTATCTACGTCGTATCGCTGATACATAGCTTGCGCCATCTGCGATTGGACGTGGACTTGAGCAGCTAGTCTTCGTCGCCGCTTCGCATACCTAAACTTACCAGTGAAATACTGATGAATCGGACCCTATCAATCGCGGGGTGCGAAAGAATCATCCTCAGAATAACTTGGGAAGTTTCCACGTTCAGTTGGGAGAGCTCGACGAGGAAACACTAATTCCACAGGGTCAATAGGTCCCTTTCTTATCAGAAAAAACACTAGACCGTAGATTTTCTTCTAAAAGGGTGAGTGATCCACCTGAATGATTTTATACTCGACCAATATTACTGGAATCTTTGAATTCGACATTCCCCGACTGAAGCATGGTATAATATCACATCAAGCTTGCCGTGGTCTGACATGTCTTAACTGTTACCTGCAAATTGACAAGTCGTCATAAATCCTTTCAGTTCACCTTCGACGTCCTCACCATCGTGGCGAATTCAAGAGGTCAAAAATCCCCCCCAGTCTATAGCGACTGCTAATGAGATTGGTCTCAAAATGTGAAGATCGGACGTACACGGCGCCCATTTCCAGTCACAACCGTAATCGTCATCGGGATAATAGAAAATGGGGTACAGCACTGCAACGGGATGTTGCGGAGGTGACCACAAATCATACGGTTCGTTCGGATGTTTCCACTGCTGTGAAATCATGGGAGAGAAGTGAAAGGCGCTCTCGCGCCGATCGGCTTCAGAAATAGTTCGGGTTAACGTCTCTTCCTCCTCATTCCGGCGCTGACGTACCCTAAATTCGTGTCAGATCTACCCAGATTCCGAGAAAGAGGTATGTACAGCTCCTCGTGTGCATAAAACCACCGTGAAGAGCGACTGTCCATTTTGCGACAGTGGCCAGGTCTATCCACTTAGAGTGTTGAGAAAGATCTTGGATATCTTCTGGTGTGATCTAACGACGTGGTTAGCCCACGTTAGCACAAAAATATCAGCAACCTGTTTACACAGTACAGTCTGCAAGCGTCTCCAACCGTCACAGGCCCCGAGATTTTGCTCCGCGTCCAAGTGATCTTTTCGGGATCAGCTTTCACTGCTTCCGGCGGGCAAGTGTAGTCTTCTATCTTCAAAGCGGGAGGTTTCGGGCTGAGCATGTGCTCCTCCCACGCTTCAAGTTTGGGTGGGTTCTTCAAGGAGACTATCGATACCCCGCCAGTCTGGCTTGTCCCGCTGTAGTAATGAATCACCATCCCGTTCACCTCCAGCGGCTTATTCAGCTTGGCACATTTGCGCCGGGCAAGATCCATAAGCTGGTCATAATCGTATAGCAGTGCGGCTTTGTAGGGGGGTCGCCTGTCGATCTCGTAAGGAAGAGTCGCGATATCATCGTCGTCCAGCTTGAACTGCTTCTTGGCATTGGTCTTGGACACAGTCTGGAAAGTAACTCAGGTTGAGATGTAATGACGCTCTCAGACGATATCCTTACCGTCGTGCCTTCGGGATGTGTGAATCCTCGCTGCTGTATCCATGGCTGCAGGGCCTCCTTCCACTCTTTCCGCAGTTTTTGGATTCTCGGCGAGCTTGGCTTTGCCTTGGTTGGGGACGGCTTCGTTTTCTTTGGTGAGGAGGGATCTGCGCGAGGCATGATGATATTAGGGGACAAGAGCAAGACAACGAATAAATTCTAATGTACCCCCTAGTCCAGTGATCATGTCTCGACGCGACGCGACTCAACCAAAGTGCACCAAATACGTCGATCACGAGCCCCTATGTCGGAACAACCGAACTAATTTTATTAGCATGTACGAGTTGCAATACTGTTCTTTTACCTTCTATGGTATTTTTCTCCTCGAAATCTCTAAAATCTGTACAATGAGGTGCTAGCTATGAAAATTTACGACAAAATGCCAGTGAGCTCGGATGTACATCAAAAGTACATACCCACCCTCCTCCGCACCGTCATCGTCGTCAGAGAATAGGAATGGGCAAGCCACTGCGCCTTGTATTCGCCCATCCGAATTTAACCTATTTTATGGTTGCTCAACCCAGTTTGGCCCGGATTAAACTGATCCGGCACGTGAGTGAGAAAAAAAGATGACCTTCACCGCCCAAACGGCACCCACACGACGATGGCACACAATTTAGGCGGGCAATACTTTACTTATCGAAGGCAAGCTCCCTCTGCTTCATCCAGATTTCACTCATTTAACAACCCAGCTGATTTCTCGAGGCATCTTCCACGGGCCCGTTTCACCTCCCAAGTCCAAAAATGGAAATTCCATGGTCTTCGCTCGTCTGCGCTATTTGAATCTCTCTACTGACTACGTAACTTGTGAAGTTGAGCTCAAATGTTCTTCAGATTCTTTCTTATATATGTGTGCCTGGCCCTGCACATTCTTACTTTGCTCTCGTACATTACACTGTAAAACTGCATTAACTGGGGATTAAGTCCTAACCTAGATATGTCCCTGGCTGTGAGCCTGTCTAAAAGAATTGAAAACAGGGGATTGTACCCCAACCAACTAAAAACAGGTTTATAATCACCGGTTTATAAACCAGTTTGTAAACACGATTAACTTACAGGGCCCTAAGATTCTGATCGATTTGAGGTGTGCTACCTTTCAAGTTCACCACCTATCGCCACAGGTTTTACCACAACCATATTAGCCGCTGTTTCGGTGTGTGATTCAATTACATAAGAGTCTTTTGGCAAGTTTATTCTTGCACAAACCAAATAATTGGCCACTTGACTGCGGAAATTAGGGGCAGCCAGACCGATTCTTGCATCGATTCCGATGTCGATTCTGGGACCGATTCAGGACAAGAATCGAGCGAGAATCGGCCGAGGTTGAGAATCGACCAGAATCAGTGTTCCTGCTCCAGAGGAGGAACAGTGATTTGAGCGATTCTTGAGTGATTCTCGACAATCATCGATTCTTGTCCGATTCTGGACCTCAGAATCGACATCAGAATCGATGTCAGAATCGAACGGGAATCATTGCGTCCGGACCGCTTTGACTTCCCCTATTAAGAGGTTAGAGTATGAGTGCATTTTATTTCACAAGATTGAGGCGGAAACATCACATATTGACTGAGAGCAACGCAAAATTTGTTGAGTGTTCAATCAACCGAGTAATCTAATCAGCACAGCCGCATCTTTGGATACACCCAATTCGGTGTAACAGTTTGATGAATGGCAGGTGCCGGCCCATGCCGCAGCCTGATACACCCAATTAGGTGTACCAGTTTGATGAATGAATCAGAATGATGTATCAAATCGATACACCACATTGGCCAATTGGGTGTATTCCATCACCACAAGCCTAAAGGGGAAGTCTTTCTCCGCCGGCCTCATCGGGCCGCATATCCTTGCACCGCCACCCGATTGACAGTGTCCCAAATCGTCCTACGATTTTTTCAGACTCAGCAAGACTCCAGAGTCTCCTACGTTCACAACTTCGTACTCTTTCACTCTTGGCATCTTCTTGGCCTCTGGAAGCTTCTCCTGACTGCGGCTGCCCATGGGTCAAGCCTTCTTGAAGCCGCCGCCAAAATTCGCCTCGACCACACTGCGCCACAGAACTGCCAGGAGCTTGATGGAGAAACCTGCGCGCTCGCGGGGAGCCTTTCCGGACTTAGATCTATGTACTCTGGATCGCGGTGACCTTGATCGTACGTTTTGTCCTTTTCTGTCGCATCCATTTCGGAAGTTAGTAGGCCCCCGGTCACTACCTTGTCTGACTGTCCGCGATAGAGTAAATCAGCCCTCAAAAATGGTCGTCATCCTCGGCCCCCAGATAGAGTAAAACAGCTGGAGAATGGGCGGAGCCCGCCATTCATAGAATAAATCGCGGGCAACGCGGATTTTTTTGGGGGTGTCTTCGAGCCATGGGATGGGAAACTTATTATGCACCAGGTCAGCATTATGGGCTGAAATTTGCAGACACTTTCTCGAAATTGAAGTCTGGCCCCCCCACGAATAGGCCGCAGAGGTGCGGAGACGCACGGAGAGGAAATTTTCGATTATTTGACCAAAACCCGGTCCGAAATAGAGTAAAACAGTCCTCGAAAGTGAGAATTCGTAGAGTACACCAAGGATTTTCTTGGCTGAAAGCGGACAGCCGGACAAGGTAGTGACCGGGGGCCTAAGTTAGTCACCGATGCAGAGCCCTCCCGGCCCTCACATTCGGAGCCTTTGTTTGAATCAGTATCTGGTCCGCTCCGGACATTAATACATACACCCTGAGAGGATCTATCGCCATCCTTCGTGCAAGATCACCCGGCTTTGGCATGGTGAGACCGATGCCTTGGTCAGCGGCTGTTCATCTGATATTTATGTCCAGATTATGCACGAGGATTTACGAAAATACACAGGAATGCACTGTGAACTAACCCAATGCAGGAATTCCATTCCCGTATGGAGTCTCGCAACTCATCAACACGCGGCAGGAACAAAGTGTGACGGCTTTTAAGTTTATACCTTCCGTCACGGCGCTGACGCAAAGAGGACTGTCAATCTAAGCGTTCAAATCCCTGCTCTGTATAAATGCCACCGATTCCCTCTTGAACTCGCCAAATCCCCCAGCGCACAAGGTCCAGTGTTATGGCCGTCAACATTTCCTCTTTCACCGCTTGGATCACAATTGAGGGATCGAATTGTCCCATCTATGCTCTCAAGCATGGCGCTAGTGGTACGGATGCTACCTGCTGGATTCCTTCTCAGGAAGGAAAGGTATTACGAGCTCTGCATTATAGCCGTAATTCCGCTCATTATTCATCTAGAAATTCTCCGTGAATTGGAGCAACAGATTCCGCGACCGCCCCATTTACGCACAGCTGTCGATTGACGGCGTGCTTTGCAGCACGCACTTCATGCTCGACGCTTTCAACCACCCGCTGGATGCAGACGCCATTGGGGTGTCGTATGCGACGACGTCCGACTTTACCCGCCGAGATTTCGTCTTCTCGACGATCCAGGTCACCGGTATGTGCTTTTGAAAGTAGATGGCTGGCGGGGCTTACCAGGACGTTATCGAAGACGACGACGCCTATCTCTATACGCTGGATAACCCACCTGCATTTGGGACCATCCGGCTGGAGCTGTGGGAGGCCGAAATCGAGCAGATCGTGCGCGCGCCTTTTCAACACCGCTACGGCGGGGAGGTCCTCGAGTCGCAGATCATCCACGAGACGTCCAAGAAAGCGGGTGCCCACCACGTCAAGTGAATCTCATTACCGCAGAGTCGGACCTTAACGATGATAACCTTGATGCACAGGTTCGGGGGCGAGTATATTGTCCCTCAGGCGACGGTGAACATGGTCAATGGCATCCCGAGGGGCGCAGCTGCGCTTGCAATCTTCACTTTCAACTACAGGCCATTCGGTGCGTCCTTACAGCTTTCTGTGCTTTAGCGCTGAGCCTCTTTGCGGGCGCCAGATATATTGATGGCCGGCGGCATCATCCCGCGTCCAGTTGCGAAAAAGCAGGCGCCCGTCAAATCTGAGCCCGTTGACGAGCAGATCCATGCTTTGGAGGTGCGTATTATTATTCAATAGAATGTGGTTCAAAGTTGTTTGGTTTGAGGTTCAACCGTTTTGTAGGCGCAGTTGCAATCTTTACGATCTCAACAAAACCGCCCTGTCGCGACCATAAGTCCCAAAACGCACTGGCGCAGCGATCCCCGGACCGGGAAAGCGGTGCAAGTCATCGACCTCACGGATTTATAGCCAGACTATATGCCCCTATCCTTTTTCGACAATTAATTGCTATGACCAGTAATGTTGTACTATTTCCTTCCGCCCATGTCGCTATCTTGGGTTCTCATGCTGTTTCAACTCTGTACAAATATCATTAGGTTTTCTCGCAGACATCGCCAACTTGGAGTACAACATTCGCCTCAACTTTCATCCACTATCCGGTGTTTTTGAACAAGTGCAATCACTCTAAAAATGATGAAGACACTGAGGAGAGCAATATCCTACGACGGCCTGTGATCTCTGAGTGCCCTGACTCGTACCCCACTCGATCGATAACTGTGAAAGCGGTGCTTGCTTCCACTTTGTATCCGCTCCACTTCCGACATTCCTATGCAATTGCATTTAAATCTTGTTTTTCTTGCGTCGTTCCTGAAAGTCTGCCTGTGCTTTTGCACGGCCACTGTTCCTACGCCGGCGTCGTGTCGGGGATGATATATGGTGGGAAGAACACCGTTCATCCCTGCTCAATGTTGCTGACCACATCCCAGGACGAGTGCACGAATTCCGCTCGGGCGATAGCGCATGTACGTGCGTGCTCATGATTATTTTTATCAACTTACATTTCGTTGCAGGCATGATTGGGCTCAAGTTCCAAGCAACACTCCACCTGCTGTCTTTTGATTTGTAAGGCGCACCCACCCTCCCTTTGCCGAGCTACTTCTAACTAGCCGCGTCAGGTTCATCAACATCCTGTTGACGGCTCTCTTTCTGTGGCCCTGCGCAGCAAATTCGTCAGCGCCCACTTGAGACGTGTTTCCACCCGCACCCTAATGTAACTATTAGCGAACGCATTCCTCGAGTTGACAAGCACTGACCTGAATCCAGCGCATCGACCGCGTCGCTCACCACTTCGACTGTACGTCTCGTTGAACTACATGGCGTGGACGGCCTGCGGCCACTGACACCTCTCCAAGTCAATATCGCGATCCTGACCGTCCTTGGTGGTCGCGAACTCGGGTGGCTTTGTCTCGCCAGCTGCGGAACGGACGTGCGTATCGTCAATCCATGCGGTGTGCCGTTGTTTAATTGTGGGGCGGCAGTGTAATTTTCAATGCGACGGCAATTTCCTGGGTTACAAGCGGACGTGTCTTGTCTACAAGCGGCAGACCGAATTCCCAATATGTATGTACTGTATGTATGATCATCGGTTACTCGCTTTCAACCTTTCAACCTTGTTTCAACCGGAGAATCTCGGCAGTGTAGGCCTGGCTCCCATATCAGAACGCGTTGTCGGTGAGTTTCTTTAAGAGCTACGACCTGTGCCCTTGTCCCTCGGTCCACATGAAATTTCTTCGTTGAGAAGCAAACATGCATGGAAGATCATTGCGATAGATGGATAGATGAATCATCTTTGTCCGTCCGTGCGTGTATTTCGTCCATCCACACGCGGGGCAAATCATTGTCTACCACGAGTTAATGTGCAAAACGTCTGACTGCGTGATTTGAGCGCATCTCTCGGCGGGAAAATTAATTAACTTGGTCAATTTCATTATGTTGTAAATGGATAACCTTCCGCCCACGAATTGTGGAGATTCTTGCTCCCATGAACGACCAATTGCATAGACAACTCGGGTATATTATCTTCATAAAAATTGTGGCTTGCCGCTAATGCCAATACGGTTCGCTCACCGTTTCCGAGCGCGCAACGCGATCTCCCGCTCTGCAAATTCCCAAGCTGGGCCATCGTCGTCCACATCATCGCTCCAAACAAAGACGAACCTCTTGTCGTTGTACGGGAAATTTTGGGGAACATTGGAGGCAAATAACGAGCCCCGCGGTACCCCGATGCGAATGGCGCATAGCCGCAGGGACGGAAGCGCGAGGAGCAGATACAGTGTCTGCAGCACCGTGGGATCCCGGAGAGAGAAATACCCAGAGCAAGAGAAATGGGTCAGGCTCTGGAGTCCGGACTGCTCGAGCAGCGAACGTAGGGGTGTCGGAAGGTGGTCGGGAAGGTACAGATGGGAGACGCGGCCCCATGGGCTCGGGGAGGGTTCTTCTGCCAAGTTGTAAGCTGGGAGAGACTCGGACGGATTGACGCCGAACGAGATACACAGGTGGTGGGGCTGCAGTTTTGTTCGCCGGACAGAGTCGAGGTCGGCGGCGAACAGGGATAGTCTGTCGATGTTGGGACACCACGTGCCAACGAGGCCCCAGAAATCTTCATAGTCGCGCGGGGCAGCCAAGGTGAGCGTAAGATCCGAGACAAGGGACAGGATATTCCTGCGCTTTGTCCGGAGAGTGGTGGTAAAGGTGCGCACGGAAGCAGTCGAGCACAGAGTAATGGGCGCGCTGTACAGCATGGACTCGACCACCCGACCGATGGCCTTGGAGACCAGCGCTAGACAAAGCATGGTTGTCCGATCCTGCGCAGCCTCCAGGACGATGGGGATAAGGAGGTCGTCTGGCAACGCTGCAGAGACCAAGCTTGGGTTCCTTAAGCAGAATAAACCAAAAATTGTGAAGCTTTTCATACCTTGAGTTAGTGGGTTCCTCCGTCATGATGGGCATCCTGAAGACGATGGGTCGCAAATCATCTAATAAACTGGACGCAAACTTGCCATTTTATGTCCTCATAGCGTCCGATGTGAGTCTTGAGCAGTGAAAACTTAGACATGGCAACTGATGTAGAGCTGAAATTAGTCTCCTGGAGGCAGAGTAGATCGGTTCCTTCAGGATATCCTGTCAAGTAGATATCCTGAGCTTGCGAGGGTTCGCGCCTATCGTTTGTCTGTCTCAGGGAGACCAGCTGGAATTTCGCTGGAATTGCCTCCGGCGAGAATCGAAGTGGCTTACATAACGCTTCTCCACCTCATTGCAGCCCTTCTGGTCCTTCTCCGTGCTCATGTTCTTGGATCCTGGACTGATTGTAATGCTTCCGGATACTGCTCAACGCCATTTATGTCTTGAACACTGCTGCCTTGGTCAAATCACTGCTTGAATCATCGGGATACTCATCTGGTCGCCGCCCACACTGTAAAACTATTTCAAGAGACATTTCAAGACGACAGCTACTCACGAATGGCCACAGCCGCCGTGCGCAAATGGCTCTATTTATGTTGCAAATGGGGACCCAGCAACCCAGCAACCGATGCATGCTTGCCCCAAATTGCAATCTGTTGTCTGTTGCCAAGAAGCATCATCTCAGTAATTATGTGGATCCCCCGAATCTGCTTTCATTCATAAGCCTCCCCGCGACGTTGCGGGTCTAACTCCGCTCCCAATCATTGCCCCGCACCTTATTAACCTTCTCCCACTACATTTGAGCAATTGCTCGCCAACCCATGTATGCGCTCTAGCCTTGTTTCTTTGAGTGGCAGCTGACTTTGCGATCCCCGCAGGAGTCTCAAAGATCGTATAGCCGTACTGCAGCAACGGAACGTGGACAGCCATTCTCCCTCGGCAGCCGTGGGCCACGCCGCGCCCCTGCGCGCCAAGATCGCGCAATTCGAGTCCAAGGGCGGCGTACCCGTCCCTCGGGGGTCGTTTGGCATCGGCGCGCCGCCCGTGATCGACCGCGGGCAGAAGCGCGGTGAGTTGTATGGGAACCGCATGAAGCCCGTATGGGTGCCCAGCGGCGGCCCGCCGTCCCTGGCTTCGCGGCAGCGCATGCAGGACGATGTACCACGTCGCGCGCGGGAGGATGCGTCGCACGGGGTGCGGGGAGATGTGGTATGTCGCTGTACCTCACTGGAAAGCAATACTTGACGTCCTAAATAGGCTGACCACCTTCCCTCTCCTCCCGAGTCTCCTCCGGCTGGTAGATCCCTTTCACCTACTGGTGGACCTCTTTCACCTGCTGGCGGACCTCTTTCTCCGGTTCTTTATGATTTAGCGGAGCAATCCGTCATGGCGATCGACTCGAGGGACGAGGATCTCAAGGAGATCCCAGACGAGGATGTCGACGAAGAGATTGTCGACGTCCCCGTCTCTTCGACAGATGTCCCTTCCCCTTCCGAGGAGGGAAGCCACCAATACACGCCCGCTTCCCCCTCCCAAGAGGAAAACATGCCAGCCTCCCCATTCCAAGAGGAAAGTGCTCGACAGCTGTCCGCCTCCCCACCCCAAGAGGACAGCGCCCAACATATCCCCGCCTCCCCATCTGAAGTCGCTGGTCCCTCGTCCTCGCCACCTTCCCCATCTCGAGTCTCTGAGCGCTCGTCCTCGCCTCCGCTCCCGCCTTCTCCGCCGCTGTCACCAATGGATCTATCGCTGCCGGATGGTCTGCACGACGCAAGCCCAGTCGAATACGGCACGGTCGTATTAGAAACGCCGTTCCGCTCCCAGCATCGGCAGGGGCAGTCCTTCTCATCCGTCGTACACGGCCGCGTCCGCGAGCGCCCTCGCGTGTGCGATAAGCAGCTGCCGCCGACACCGCCGAGCCCCGCCGCGTATGTGAGCAACAGCGATCTCGATGCGCTTCTGAAGGACTCGGCGGCACTCGAACGACGGCTCGTCGCGGGCGATCTCCCCGCGGAGGCCCTGCGACGGCTGAGCGCGCGGCCGCCTCCGATAAGCAAGGACCGGTTCGGTGATGGTGCCTCGCCGCCGTCGCGGTCCTCGAGCGCGGACTCTACACACAAAGAGGCAAAGGTGAAGCACACGTTCCGCAACCCACTCGCGTGGAAGCATAAGAAGGATTCTGCACCGCACGATGCGGCCAGTGTTGCGCCAACTCGTGCGGTGGACACTGCGGACACTCTGCATGCCTCGACGTGGTTCTCCGAGCCCGCATCGACTCCTGTTTCCGGCTGGCGGAAGCTGGCCACTACGTCGCGCCTTCGCAGGCCTCCTGTCACAGGACTAGAACACGCACCTCGTACCCTAATAACCCCGTAATGCCGAACGATGTAAATATAATGTACTACATGTAATTCCAGGAGACAATTATTCCACTCCGGTCTTTATTGAATTGCTGTCATCGATGCGCATGCAGAGGTCGTTACTTGGTAACAAAATTAAATGCTTTCTATCTCAAATTCCCTCCGATACACCACATAACTTGTCAGCCGCTCCCACTCGAGATTGAAGCAGCCACCCATTCCAGAGGTAACCAAAATAAGCAAGGCGCGTCGGCACCTTTTGATACGCGATCTGATCAGGATTATTTGGGTCTCCCGCCTTTGGCTCCTTCCCCCACCTATCTCGACAGAATCCGCCAAACTGCATGTTCTGGAGGCACGAATGGGTCTTGCCGCCTTCTTCTGCGGCAAAACTGATCTTTTTGAGCTAGATTTGGGTTCCATAATGCGTCCGCCATTGACAGCCTGCTCGACAAGGAGGATGTCTCGGTGGAAGCCATACTAGATGAGGACGACCTGTTGCAGGAGTGCAAGGCCCAGAACACACGCCTCATCGATTATTTCCAGCGGGTGGATGTGCTGCAGCGCCTGCTCATGTATGTTACGGGCCAAATCGAGGGCGAGGAGCGCGGCCAGTTCAAGTCAGTCGCAAGCGTGCGCTCTCGGGCGCCTTTTTTTGCGTTTGCTGGGTATTGACTTTTCCTAGGTACCCTTATGTCGCCACAGAGGTCCTCTGCAGCGAGATCTGGTCCGTCGTAGAGACGTGCGTCAACTCGCAGACGGAGCTGCTGATACCCTTCTGGGATGCTGTCCTCGAGCGCTCGCCGGAAGATATGAAAACGCAGATGGTCATGGCCTCGCATTTCGCAAAGATAAACGCCGTCTTCCTCAGCAAAAAGCCTGCAGAAGTGCGTTCGTGTGCTCGTATCATACTGCACGTACCCTGACACCGCGCACGCAGATGCTCGCATTCATCCGCGCGCAGCCGTCCATAGTCGAGCGCCTGCTGCGTCACATCGAGACTCCGTCGTTCGTTGACCTGCTCGTGCGCATAATACAGCTCGACGAGCAGCCAGGTGGCGCCGGCGTGCTCGAGGTGCGTCGTCGTCTCGGGGTAGTTACCCCTTCCTGCGCTCATTCGGAATTGACAGTGGCTTTCGGCGGAAAACCTGATGACGCGCCTGCTCGCCCTCCTTGCCCCTACGCACACGACCGACGTCCACACGGTTGTCGCGGAGCTCATAAAAGGCATCATCTCGATGGCGACACCAGCCCCGGGTGCGGGCCTCGCCGAGCTCCACACCGGCCCCGCGTCCAACCGCTTCGCGCGCGAGCTCGCCCGCGCCGATAGCGTCGCCACGCTCGCCGAGTACATCCTGCACGACTTTGGCTTCCCCCAGGAGGAAGACCACAGCGACGGCAATGGTGACACGCTCCCAAACCGCGCGTCGTGCACCTCGTCGGTCGTGCACTCGATCGCGATCATCATCGAGCTTATCCGCAAGAATAACTCGGACTATTTCGAGCCGTACCTCTTCCACACGCTGCGCAACCGCCTCATCCAGGTGCAGCAGCAACTGCACTCAACCACGCTCGACGAAGACGGCGGGCGCGAGACCCTCGAGCGTGCGCTTGCAGAAATGGTGGAGCGCATGGGCGTTGTACATCTGGGGTCCGTGCTAGAGATTCTGTGTGCGCGGTTAGATGTGTTTCAGCGGTATCTTCGGACCCCACGTTCATTTGTGCGTTACTTGTTCCTCCTTTACGTCCATAAACTAACTAACGTGAGGCAGAATGGGCCGCTACGGACTACTGTTGGTGACATCACCCCGCTCACGTTTGAGCGCTATCGGATCTGCGAGCTGTTCGCGGAGCTGCTGCACTGCTCAAATATGGCATTGCTGAACCGGCCACCAGAGTTCAATCACCTTTATGACGCTGAAGGCCGCCTGCAGGGTGGGTTGTCGGCCCTCGAGGAGCTGGCACGCGTGATAGCGCTTAACCCTAGCGAGGAGCGGGATCGCGATGCGCCCATGCGATCCCAGGACGAGATCGCGCCTTCACGCGAGCTTCCTGTTACCAACTCCATGCACAGCGACTCTTCCCTCCTCGACTCTGACGAGGACATGAGCTCCGACGACGAGCCGGGTAGCTCGGACGACGACTCGGTGACCATGGAGGAGCTCGCAATGGACGAGGACCCTAGTTCTACTTCGTTCCCCATTTCCGCTCCGCCTCAGCCCCATTCAACGCCCCCTCCTGCATCTGCGTCAGATCCCCCGCCCTCGCCGCCCTTGCAAGAGCCCCCGCACCTTGTGCCCTCGTCCCCCAATCCCGCAGCCCTTCCCTCTCCGTCCGAAATCGCCCTGGCGCAGCGCGACGTCGCTACGCTGAAGAGCCCCGAATCCGAGCTGCCCGCATCCACGTCCACCACCAGCCTGCGTTCTCACAGCTCCAAGCGCAACTCGCGCCGCAACGTGCTCCCATCCCCCGGCGCGCCACTCCCCGTCGGCGAGATGCTCAAGCGCCGCTTCGTCGATCTCAACATCGCCTCCACGCTGCTCGTACGTCTCCCCTCTTGCTTCAAGTCGCGGCCCTACTGACGATACCCGTTGCACAGGACCTCTTCTTCGAGTTTCCGTGGAATAACTTCCTGCATAGCTCGGTGTACGACCTGATACACCAGATTCTCACGGGGAACGTGGACGGCGGGCTCGGGCGCGAGCTCGCGGTGGCGCTGTTCCGCGATGCGCGGCTGATGCACCGTATCGTGGAGGGGCAGCGCATGAACGACGCCGAGTGGTGCGTCTCCTTATTTATGCACCCATAGCACGGAATACTCACATCTCGACGCCAGCGCAAAGCCCAAAAGCGTGCGCCTGGGCTTCATGGGGCACCTGACGCTCATCTCAGAGGACGTACTCATGGCGCTCGAGCGCTTCCCGTCGGACCTGCGGCTCGCGCTCGCGCAATACGCGCCGCAGCCTGCGTGGGATGAGTACGTTGCGGGGCGGTACAACGAGACGAAGCGGCGCGACACGGAACTGCTCGGCGGGGGGAAGCCCGTCGTGCGCAGCACTGCAGGCGCGGGCACTGGTACGGCACGGTGGAAGGTCGACGAGGAGGACACGGGTTCGCCGGCGCTCGGCGAGGCGGGCGGGAGCAGCGGCGGGGCGGCGAATGGACGGGGGGAGTTTAAGAGGGCGAGCAGCGCGCGGCCGATGCGGGAGAGTAGCGCGGATTTCGGGCCTGCGCCGATGGAGGATGATGAGGGCGACGAGGATGAGGCGCGTGTGCCGCGGGTATGTCGTTCGTCTGTGGATCTCACGCGGTGCTGACATTGTAAACAGTTCGAGTATATGACGAGTGAAGGATCGGAAACCTTCGAGTCGGACGATGACGATGACGACGGGGGTGGGTGGCTGTCGCAGTCGACGTTTGCGCTGGGACATCCGCCAGTGTCCAGTCGACATATTCAAGGATCCGAGAGACGTCCGCTGGGCGCTGGGGGTTTTGATGTCAGTGGCACAACATTTTTGTCTCTGGCCTATTCACAGTTAGCTGCGCAGGACGTCTTCAGTCCGGGCGATTCATCCCGATCCTTATCGGACGACCCCTTCGGTTCGCCTGATGATGTATGTGCAACTCTCTCTCGTTTTCATTTGTACTGATCTTTCCACCAGGACGGGTTCGGGCCATTCTCAGACGCGGCGGCCGCCGACGGCTCGGATCCATTCACGTTCTCGTCCTCCTTCTCAGACGAGATGGAGGACACGGCGTTTGATAGTTTTGCGGACTTTGGGGAGTTCAGCGGTGCGAGTCCGCCGCAGGACGGAGAACTGACGCCCACAGCGGGCAGCTGGACATTTACGAGCGACTCGAGCCCCTCGCTGTCGGACGATGCTGGGTCAGAGCATTCCGGGCCTCACAGCCCGGAGGAAG
Source organism: Mycena epipterygia (assembly GCA_029281465.1). Taxonomy (NCBI): domain Eukaryota; kingdom Fungi; phylum Basidiomycota; class Agaricomycetes; order Agaricales; family Mycenaceae; genus Mycena; species Mycena epipterygia. Next base: position 687,386 of record JARJCQ010000006.1, on the reverse strand, counting down.
AAAAACGCATGCCGTAGCCGCAGCTGTATATTTCGTGCACATACGTACATACTTAAATTAGAGACTGGTTGTTGTATCACTCGGGTGTGAACTGGTAGCCGCCCTCGCGGGCGACGGCGACGAAGTCGAGCGTGGCTAGTTGCGTGCCGGATCCGTCTGCGAGGGCGCATTCGACCGTGTCGCCCGGGGATACTTTGCCCACGCCCGACGGAGTGCCTGTCAGGACGAGGTCGCCCTCCTTTTGGCGGGTGAATAAATACAGAAAGGCAGGGACGGAGGGAGTACGCACCTCGAGGGTCATTATGGAGGAGATGTGCTCGATGAGCCGCGGGATCTTGAAGATCATGTCGGCGGTGGTGCCGTTTTGTTTGAACGCACCGTTGATCTGCAGCGCGTGGGTAGGATAAGAGCGGGGTCGGTGAGCGTACGCACCTTCAATGAAAGGCTGAGACTGTACGGGTCGGCGATCTGCGCCTTGGGGATAAACGAACTGCGAGACGCGCGTTAGTGTACCACAAGTCGGTGCATGGTTGGGAATCACCCAATCGGCGTGAAGGTGTCGAAGCCCTTTGCGGCAGACCAGGGAAGACCGCGTTTTTTGACCTGGTCTTGGAGGTTGCGAGCAGTCATGTCGACGGCCAGCGCTGTTGTAATGAAAACATAATCAAGAGACGAGTGGGTAGAGTAAGATACGACTATACCATAGCCTGCAATGTGAGATTCGGCATCCGCCTGGCGGATATCGCGCCCGCCCTTGCCGATAACGACACCAAGCTCGACTGTCCGCCGATTCAGTCTTCAGATATTTACGCGCATCGTCTGGCCCGCCAGCGCACCTTCATGGTGGGCGATGATTCCGGTGGGGATCTCCACCTTCCCGCCTGAAGGAACGTAGCTCGTGGTGGGTTTCAGGAAGAAAAAGGGCTCCTTGGGCGCTGTGTTGTTGAGTTCCTTGATGTGCTCCGCGTAGTTGCGCCCGATGGCCACAATCTACTCTCGTTCAGCCTTGAACACAACAGATGGTTGAATAGCTTTCTTTTCTGCCTTGTCTCGCAAAGGCAGCCATAGGAACTTGAAGGGTTGGGTTTGAAGCCAAAGACAGTCGGTCTGAATGTTGACAGGTGGCAGTGCCAACGTTATCGGCCGAAGCATTTCCTCCTCCCTTTTTTTTTTTTTTTTTTTTTTTTTGGCGGTGTATCCTATATATAAAAACACTACGGACACAGCCACTTAAAAAGTCACCTGATAAAGTCACATGAACGTCATGTGAGAACTCGGAATAAGCCGTGTGCGGGCGAACCCCCGAACTCGGAATCCGCCGTGTCTGCGCGGAGCACGTAATCCACTGTGTCTGCGGCGAACTTCGGTGACGAAAGCACGGGTGGAATAACCCCCTATCCTATATATAAAAACACTACGGACACAGCCACTTAAAAAGTCACCTGATAAAGTCACATGAACGTCATGTGAGAACTCGGAATAAGCCGTGTGCGGGCGAACCCCCGAACTCGGAATCCGCCGTGTCTGCGCGGAGCACGTAATCCACCGTGTCTGCGGCGAACTTCGGTGACGAAAGCACGGGTGGAATAACCCCCTATCCTATATATAAAAACACGTCGACACAGCTTTTTTGATAAGTCACCTGATAAAATCACCTGATAAAGTCACATGAACGTCATGTGAAAGCTCGGAATAAGCCGTGTGCGGGCGAACCCCCGAACACGGAATCCGCCGTGTCTGCGCGGAAACTGAGAATCCGCCGGGTCTGTGGCGAGCCTCCGTGGCGAAGGCACAGGTCGCATAACGTCCTATATATAAAAACACTAATACATTAAAACACAATTAGCCGAGTCACATGAAAAGTCACATGAAAAATCACGGGACGCTGTCGAGATGTTGCCGCCAGGTCCCACGACTCGGAATTAGCCGTGTGCGGGCGAACCCCCCGACTCTGTATCCGCCGTGTGCGGGCGAGCTCTGTATCCACTGTGTGCGGGCGTCCCCGTGGCGAAGGCACGGGTCCGAATAAACTGGTAAAAACACTATGGACACTGCACCTAAATAATCACCTGATATATCACCTGATATTGACACGTGAGGCTTTCGGCCGAAGGCGCCTTTCGGACATGTCCTCGCGTAAGGCTCCTATCTGCAGTACCATTCTCTCTCTCTCTTCTCCACAGCACCTAGACTGTCTGCCCAATAAGGTATGAGGATTTGTTCTTTCTCATGGCCTGCCTCTCACCCCTCCTTAATAGCAGAGATAATTATCTTTTGTCCTGTAACAATACACTCCTGTCTGCCTGTATCTCAATAAGATCTAGCAGTGTTTTTCCCTCAGATTTCAGCACTTCTATTCCCCTCTTTTCTATACCTTGCCTCAAAGCCTCTGTAAGCTTTATCTTTAGTGTGTTGTTCAAGGTGTGTTATTCCCTCTGCAGAACAGCTTTCCTTTATTATGAAACAATGTCAATTCCCTGTTCATCTGGCATTTTCAATGACAATAAACAAATCCCCGGGTCAGTCTGTGGACTATGTTGGCCTGGACCTGTGCACAGATGTGTTTGCTCATGGACAGCTTTATGTTGCACTCTCTAGGTGCACATTCAGTCAGTGGATCTGAGTGCTGTTCAAACAAGACCTTAATTCTACTGTCACAAAAAATATTGTATACCCTGAGGTGCTGCTTTAATTTGTTTATAAGTCTCTTTTACAAAGCCTTTCTCCAACTGAATGATGCACAGTATATTTATCAATGCTCAGTAGTTAACATTACTTTAATATTGTACCCCATTTATAGAATTTTCATATTTAATCTACACTTTCCTACTGAAATGCAGAGCCTCTCCCCCCGGGGTTTGGGGCGGAGCCCCAACAAGCTGTCGACCCGCCGAAGGGACGGACGCGAGCGCAGCGAGTCGGCCGTGCCGAAGGCACGGGTCGTAAAGCTTGTCCTATATACAAAAAGACGTGGAACGCATCACCTGATAAATCACCTGATTTTGTCACGTTTTCTGCACGTGAGGTCTTCGGCCGAAGGCCTGCACTGCCTTTCGGACGTGTGTTTGCCTCGCGTCGCTAAGGCTCCTATTTGCAGCAAACACTACCTACACTGAGACTGCCTGCCCAATAAGGTATGAGGATTTGGTCTTTCCTTATGGACTGCCTCTCACTCCTCCTTAATAGCAGAGATAATTGTCTTTTGCCCTGTATAATAATACACTACTTCTGCTATCTGCCTGTATTCCAATAAGATCTAGCAGTGTTTTCCCCTCAGATTTCAGCCCTTCTATTCCTGTCTTTTCTGTACCTTGCCTCCAAGCCTCTGTAAGCTTCATCTTTAATGTGTTGCTCAAGTTCCTCTCTGACAATTTGCCACAGCTAATCTCCTTTCTCCCATGTGAGCCCTATTGGCCACTTTTAAGGACTGATTTAATTTTTTTTTATGGGACTCAAGGGATGAAACTCCTCCTAATACTCCACAGAGGGCTCAGATTTCTTCAAAGACAGGAGCATGAAAACCATACTCTTGAAAGCCCACACTTAATAGTAGAAATAATTTTCTTACATCCTGTAATATACTACTGCTGTGCTCTCTGTCTATATCTCAATAAGATCTAGCAGTGTTTTCCCCTCAGATCCTCTTGCCAAGCTGAAAGTTGGATGTCCAATCATGGTCCTCCAAAACTTGGACCCTACAAATGGTCTTTGCAATGAAGATCAGGCTCATTGGGGGGAACATAATCACACTACAGCATTTATCCCCTGCATCACGATTATTTCCTCTGCAGAGCAGCTTTCCTTTGCTATGAAATGACATCAATTCCCTGTTCGTCTGGCATTTTCAATGACAATAACACAGGGAGGATAACCAGATAACTCCTGCCAAAATATAGGAAAGATACGGAAGAAATATTTTCAATAAGTTTTGCATGTCTTGAGCCTGGAGAATGCTGGACACATTCGAAAGATATTCTTGGATTAGAATATTCTTTGAGTATCTTTTCAATACTTTCTTCATCGCTGGCAAACAGACATGCAAAAGTTATTGAAAATACTTTCTCCATATCTTTTCAATCTTTCAACGTGGGTTATTTGGTTATCCTCCCTGTGTAAACAAAGCCCAGGGCCAATCTGTGGACCATGTTGGCCTGGACCTGTGGACAGATGTGTTTGCTCATGGACAGCTTTACGTTGCATTCTCTAGGTGCACATCCAAGTGCTGTTCAAGCAAGACCTCAATTCTACTGTCACAAAAAAATATTGTATACCCAGAGGTGCTGCTTTAATTTGTTTGTAAGTCTTCTTATGAAGCCTTATCAATTCTCTGACTGAATGATGCACAGTATATTTATCAATGCTCAGCACAGTGTCCCCCTGTTCCTTGAGCCAACCCCAGTCCTTGAGTCGCATTTTAAAAAATGGTTTTCTATCTCATTACTTTACTTTCTGGGCTCAAATGTCTCAAAAAATCCTATTTGATGTATAGTAGCACTTCTAATAGTACATGGACATCTGGAACAAAGAAGAGCACCAAAAACAGGGGGAAATGTCTGTTTACAGGTGTTTTCGGATCCCGGTCCTTGAGCCACCGTATTATTTACTTTTTAGATTCAGTTCACAGCCGATTCCTTCAAAACCAGGATAAGATTGTAACCATTCGATAGCCAGAGATGTTGGATCAAAAGTTTGCTGAAAGGTAGAATAAATGAAGAGTTATTCGCAAATTAAGTTCCGGTGGCTCAAGGAATGGTAGTTATCATTACTTTATTGTATCCCGTTGATAAAACTTTTCATACTGAGATGCAGAGCCCCCCCCGGGGTTTGGGGCGGAGCCCCAACAAGCTGTCGACCCGCCGAAGGGACGGACGCGAGCGCAGCGAGTCGGCCGTGCCGAAGGCACGGGTCGTAAAGCTTGTGATTGTGCAAAGGTACGTGACTTAAGTCACCTCCCCATTGGGTCTAGGCCTCGGCCCCCGTTCCGGCAAACATTGGTTCGTCCGCACAATCGCCACAAAGTAGTCATCAGGGAAACGTGACCCGATAGGATGGTGCGTGACTACACGCCCAGGAAGGAATGCCCACGTGACCTGGCCGAGCCGATGTGCCGGTCGCCGTTCGGATAATCCTTCGGCCTCGGGTTTAAGTCCCGAATCAACCACCAGGAGGTTTAGTGGGTATTGCGTGTCAGCCGAGTCCCACAGTACCATATTTGGGCAGCCTCTACAAAAAAGGGGCTTATGCCGAAATTGGTCTGCATAAAGGCATTCCCTCCTCCCTTTTTCACTGATCGGACGCTATGAAGACATAAAATGACAAGTTCGCCCCCAATTTATTACGTGATTTGCGACCCATCGTCTTCCCCAACAAGGAAGAAGAGCCCAGTATTAACTCAAGGTATGAAGAGCTTCGCAATTTTTGTAGTTATTATAAGTTATTGTAAACGAACCCAAGCTTGGTCTCTGCAGCGTTGCCAGACGACCTCCTTATCCCCATTGTCCTGGAGGCTGCGCAGGATAGGACAACCATGCTTTGTCTAGCGCTGGTCTCCAAGGCCATCGGCCGGGTAGTCGAGTCCATGCTGTACAGCTCGCCGATTACTCTGCGCTAAATTGGTTCCGTACGCACCTTTACCACCACTCTCCGGACAAAGCGCAGCCATATCCCGTCCCTTGTATCGGACCTTGCGCTCACCTTGGCTGCCTCGCGACTATGAAGATTTCTGGGGCCTCGTTGGCAAACGCTGTCCCAACATCGACAGACTATCCCTGTTCGCCGCCGACCTCGACTCCGTCCGCCTGGCACAACTACAGTCCCGTTATTTGTGTATCCCGTTCGGCGTCAATCCGTCCAAGACTCTCCCAGCTTACAACTTGGCAGAAAAACCATCCCCAAGCCCGTGTGGGCGCGTTTCCCATCTATACTTCCCCGACCGCCTTCCAGTAGCCCTACGTTCGCTGCTCCAGCAGTTCGGTCTCCAGAGGCTGACCCATTTCTCTTGCTCTGGGTATTTCTCTCTCCGGGATCCCACGGTGCTGTAGACACTAAGTCTAGTCTTTGCGCTTCCGTCCCTGCGGGTGTGTGCCATAGGAAGAGAACTACGTCGGACTTCGTTTTCCTCTTCCATGATTCCTCAAAATCCCCCGTACGACGACAAGAGGTTGGTCGTTGTTTGGAGCGATGATGTGGAGGGTGATGGCCCACTCTGGGAATTTGCAGAGCGGGAGATCGCGTCGCGCGCCCGGACGCGGTGAGCGAAACCGTAGTGGCAGTGATGCGCCGGGCTGCGATATTGTTTGTCTGCGACCGCAATAGGGTTCCTCAATCATCGTCATTGAACGTGTGTATAGGAACAGGATTCTCCACAATTCGTAGGCGGACAGGTTGTCTATTGACACCATAATGAAATTGGCATTTAATTAACTCTCACCCGCCCAGAGGTGCGCTCAAAACCCACAGTCGGGTGTTTTGCACATTGAACTAGTGGACAATAATTTGCCCACGCGTAGATGGACTCGGAAATACACACGCGGACGATCGAGATGGTCATCCATCCGTCTACTGTGAAAAAGTCCTGTTTCTGGTCGATTACTTTTCCTTCCTTTCGAAAGTCAGACTGTTACCGAAGTTAATTGCCTCACACAGCGATGGGGACGAGGTCGAGAGCTCGTCCAGATCTATCAGTTCATTGGCGGTACTCTTACGATTCACTGGTACGTAGTGGTCTAGATGAAGGTCTCTCCAGGTCTCATGTTGAGAAAGTGTTGTAATAGCTCGGCGGCAGGAAAAGCGGCGGCCTTCAATTTCCGAATCTTCTGACCAGCTTGCGGAAAATCTAGGCGGGAGTATTTGGAAATCGGTTTATACCGATAAGGTCCAATCAACTGCGCTCATCAGGCCTTCTGATCAGGTCCGAGTTTGTCGGGTTAATGGTATCCGAACGTATAAGAACGTATACAGCAATTGAATTGGACCGTGGGAGATGGAGTGGCAGTGCTGACAGCTATCCGCGCAACGGAAGCTTACCTCTGACTCATTCAACTCACTTGATTGTTTCAATTGTGGGACCGCGTCAGTGTACCCTCCTACTCCTTGACAGACGTTTATCTTTTCTGGCTTGTCCTTCGCCGTTTAGGCGCCGTTCTCTCGAGATGCAACTTCTTTTTGTTCATTTATTGACAGGCTGCGGTAACTGCGGTCAAAGACTCTGTCCAATGGGCTCTCGGTTCAGTGCTGTCACTGAACCACGAGGTTCACGAGTGGGCGCCAGATAAATGGCGCGGATCAGTCTTTTTAAAGTTCGTGGAATCAACGTGTCAATGGAATCTTTAAAACTGAATGAATCAAGGATGAGTTGATCAAGTTGGTCCACGACTGCCCCTCATTCTGAGATGGCACTCGAACTCTTCTGGAGGCAGTTCTGCGCTCTATTCATCAAGAACTGGATAGTGTTTTCACGGCATCCGATAGTGTGTCACGTTCCAATTTTGAGGCCCATTTACTGATTCCAAAACAGCTCAATGTTCTACGATGCCTCGCTTTTCCGGTCGCAGCAGGTATCTTCCTTTCGGAGGGCCAGCAGTTTCTGACCCGCCCTTCCGATGTAACGGATCCAGCATCAACTTATTTGCTCTACTGACATCTTTTTAGCTCGGACTCGGGGGGCCAGCCGCTGTACGCGCTCTGCAGCAGGAATTCAAAGCGGGCAAGTTGATATGGGTCGATGGCACGGACGGAAACAGCCAACCCTCCCCAACGGAAATAATGACTCGCATCACAAGCGGTTTCTCCGCCCGTCAGCTGAATTCAGTCAAGCAAGTTTCCACGACGGACGAGGTCTGTTGAGCTCTTTGATGTTCAAAATCGATCGCTGTACCGAGCCAAATGTTCCCCAGGTAATTGGCGAATGCCCCCAAAATTTTAATGGCTTCTCAGGTACGAGCATCAAGTTCATAGTGTCTGTTTGTACAAAACCATTTAAGATTGCTACCTGGGCGTTGTCTTCTACGACATACCTCGCAACGCGTCGGACCCGGTCAACTATACCCTCATGGCCGACTACGGTCTCGCTCGCATAGATGTGGTACATCACACTGGGGATTTCGAGACGCGGATGATGCCATTACAATGGGCAATCGATCGGGTATTATCTAAAGCACGGGCATGTTATTTGTACTGACCGACTGCTCTAGGCAATCATGGAACTGAAATCTGGAATCAATGTATCCGTCCCGCTCGAGTGGCCATTTACGAGGGAGACAAATGCAGAGGAAGCGTCTATCGTACGAACTAGTATGTGTCGCATTTTTTCTCTTCCACAGACTCATGATGATTTCGGCGCCGCTAGAATATATCAAGGGTATTACGGCCATCATTGTCATTGCCTTGTGAGTTGTCCAATCCTCCTGAATACCGTTAAAGACTCAGTCGTCTACTTAGTTCCATAACGTTCGTTGGAATCGCATATCAGTTGACCGGTGCCATGGCTACCGAGCGAGCAAGTCAAACAACTTCTCACATGAAGGCTATGGGACTCCTCGACTCGGCTCGAATTATGTATGCGCGTTTTATGCAGCTCGACTTCAGCTGAACAAGTTCTGTAGATCAACCCATATTTTCTTTTCGCTCGTGTACTTGCCTTCATGGATCGTCGTCACAATTGTCTGGCATTACAAAATCTGGACAGAAACAAACATCGGTCTACTTCTCCTTGTGAATGTCCTCTTCGGCTTGTCGCTCGCCAGTTGGTCGATTTTTGTCGCGGCGCCATTCGCGAAAAGTCCTCAGCTCGCTGCTCTTGCGTCAACATTTTTTTCGATCCTGATCGCAGCTTTGGCTACGGTACTTCCTATCGGTGAGTCCGTTCAGGTTATATTTAGCCTCCGCTCATTTATTCTACAGACGGTACAATTCAGACTGTTGTGTTCACGATTATATTTCCGCCCTCCTTCTATGTCTTCGCTATGCGAGCCATCGGCGGTTTTGAACATCAGGGCTTGATGGCCAACGCATTGGATCAGGATCCCGAGAAGCATCTGGTTTTAGTCGCCTTCATCATCGCTGGCATTGTAAGCGATTCCTTTTCCCTTCCTTGCTTTCTCTGGTTGAGATGGTTATGAATTTAGGTCAACGTGTTCCTGTGGCCATCTTTGGCTGTTATATTTGAGCGACAGCTCTACGATGCCCGAACGCCTAAAAAAGCGTGGTGGAAATTACGGGGCCGACAGACCGAGGAAGAAAAACTGCCCATCGATTCGACCATCGCCGTGTCCGTTCAAGGTCTGGGGAAAATCTTCAAGTCCCTGTTTGGCCGTAAATCGAAGAATGTTACCGCCATTTCGGATCTCACCCTTGATGTTCCCCGTTCTGGTATATTCGTCCTTCTGGGCTCCAACGGGTATGAAAACATATCCACTGAATCCGTTCTTATCACTGACTTGTTTTTGAAGGGCCGGCAAGTCGACGCTTTTGAGCATTCTTGGTGGTCTGACTAGTCCTTCGCGTGGCGTTGTGACCTTTGAAGGGGGTACATCAAGGCCTCCCAGAGGAACAATAGGCATTGTTCCACAGAAGAACGTTCTGATCCCGGAACTTTCCTGTTTACAGACGTTGAAAATCTGGAGTGCGGTTAAATGGTCAAGCAACTCCGCGCCAGACGAGGATTTGGAACAATTACTTCGAGACTGCGATTTACAGGGCAAGATCCACTCGAGAGCGGGTACATTATCCGGGGGACAGAAACGCAAACTTCAGCTGGCTATTGGACTCATTGGGGGCTCGAAGCGTGTGTTTCAACCCTTTTAGATATGCTTCCTCGACTGACGTTGCTTTAATTTCAGTTGTGCTCGTGGACGAGGCAAGTGGCTTTTATTTTATTTTCTTCGACTTCGATGTGACGTGTTGCAGTGTACTTCTGGCGTAGACCCTCTTTCTCGTCGTGCCCTGTGGCGTGCATTGGTTTCGTTTCGCCGGGAACGAACAATTGTTCTCACCACTCACCTGCTTGATGAGGCCGACCTCTTGGCCGACCACATAGCAATTCTCGCTGCTCCCGGAAAGTTGGTTGCGTCGGACTCTCCCGTATCGATGAAGAGACAACTCGGCAATGGATATACAGTCCAAGTATCCGTCCAGACGCCGGGCTCTTTGGACGGCACTGGTCCACTCTTCGAACTCCTCCACCAGATCCGCACCATCGCTTCTGATACCCAAATGTCGCTCGACTCCCCTCATCGTCCGCTATTTCATCTCGGATCAAATGATACCAGTGTCGTGGGTCGGGTACTCGCGCTTCTCGACGCGCAAGCGGGGAAGTACGGCGTCGTCTCATATGATGTTTTGGGGGCCACCATCGAGGATATTTTCCTCGACGTAATGACCAAGAATCAAGTTGCATTACCCGAAGAACCTGACAACGAACCTCCCATGTACAGCCCCCCACCTGCGATCCTGAAGCTCGCAGACGGTAGGGCAATCTCGCCACTGCGTCAAGCGTTGATTATTTTCTACAAACGAGTCCTCATTGCACGCCGCAGTTGGTTGGCTCCTCTCGCAGCTATAGCAATTGCCGTCGCAGGGTCGGTGTGGCCAGTGGAACTTATGCAGAAGCGGCCGCGTAGTTGCGCCAGAGTGTTTGGTGAAACTTTTTCCCAGCCACTCTACGCTCCCATTTCAGACTCAATTCCAAGCACGGGTACTCTGTCCCCCAACGGTTCATTTGAATTTTTTTCGGTGCCGATATTCGATTCGCCCCCTGGCATTATTTCGACTCTTGGACCGAGCACAACATCTTTGAATGTTACGGACTTCGCCGATACTGCAGCATTCACCAATAACATCGACGAGAACTACCAAACCATTCTCACTGGTGGGGTCTCCTTTGATTTCACGGCAGGGAGCTCGTTGTTTGTCTGGGAAGCGAAGGATGCTACCTTGATGGGTCCCACTATGCTCAACTTGCTAACGAACATCCTGCTGAATCATGGGTTGAACGCGTCTGGCAAAGCTGGGAATACTCCAACCTTGATTCAAGCATCATATGAACAGTTCCCGCCAGTTTTTGGTGCGAACAGTTTGGGTTTCATGTAATATTCAACGCTGATATGGCTGTGTTCAGACGCAACCTTTCTCGCGTTAGAATGGTTGGTCTTTTTCGGTGCAGTGATGGTACGACCTTCGGAGATCTTTTTTAAAAAATTTGCAATGCTTGACCATATTTAACAGGCTGTATTTCCCGCATTTTTTGCCCTCTATGTGGCTAAGGAGCGGGAGTCGTCGGTGAAAACCATGCAATTATCGAACGGAATATCAAACCCCATCGGTCTCTGGCTGGGACATCTGATGTTCGATTCCATTTCCATCTTCATCGTGGCTACCCTCGTCGTGGTCCTTCTTTCCAAACTATCTCAGCAGTTCTTTGGGTTGGGAATATTGGTACGTTACATGAATTTCTCGTCATGGTTGTGTAACTGAACAATTGTTTGAAGTGGTTCATTATTGTCCTCTATGGGATCTCGGGCGCGTTGTTAGCATATTGCATGACGCTCGTTGTGCTGTCACCCCTCTCAGCGTTCGCCGCCACAGCCGCATATCAAATCATCATGTTCATTGTGCCGTACTTTTTTTACATCTTTGGTCATTGTGCGCTAACGTATGAGGTCAGCTGTATATCGCGAACTACTTACTGGCATATACATTCGCCAATCCAGCCTTGGCGGATGGCATAGTCCAGACCCTTCATTTTACGCTTTCGTTACTTTCACCTATCGCTAGTGTGGTGGGTCCAATGCTTCCTTGAACCATCGACATTATTTCTTATTGTTCTGCAGACACGAGCAGGTATTATTGCTGTCAACCTTTTCTCTCTCCTCTGCGATGGAAATTCGGATGATGTCAGCTCTATGGAACTGATAAAGCTGAACAAATTGGGTGGTCCCATTCTCTATCTTGTCATCTATTCGGTCGCACTTTTCACCCTCTTGTTCTGGGTTGACTCGGGTTCTGTCCTGTTCCAAAAGCTCAGACGAGCGCAGGTAGAAATCACATCTAAAGAACCCGAATCGGAGCGGCCTGCGAAGGAGGACGTTGACTTAGAGGCCGCCATGGCCTCGCAGCCAAGCAACTTGCTTCAGGTTCTGGATGCGACGAAGACATATGGGGAAATTACCGCTGTAGATCGTCTCAGCTTTGGTGTTTCCCCTGATACCGTCTTCTGCATGGTCGGACCTAATGGCGCTGGCAAGACAACATCCATTAATATGATCAGTTCGTTATCTCCCTTCTTCACCGCACGTCACCCTCATGCATTCATCCATAGGTGGAAATGTCGTACCAGACCGAGGCGACGTGTTCATAAATAAATCGTCCGTCATCACTGATGCGCGAACGGCGCGTGTCTCTCTTGGAGTTTGCCCACAATTCTCTGCCATCGACGCACAGTTGTCGGTCCGAGAGCACTTGATGATCTACGGCCGGCTCAAGGGCTTAGTGGGCGAAGGGCTGAACAGTAGCATCGAGTCGCTCCTCTTGACGACTGGTCTGACTCTCTACACGGATCGCCTTGCAGGCAAACTTTCGGGTGGAAACCAAAGAAAGTTGTCACTTGCCATCGCGCTTATAGGTATTTATTTTTAAACCGACGTTTATCATCTTGCTGATCCTCCCTAGGAAATCCACCAGTAATCCTCATCGATGAGTTTTCGACCGGCATCGATGCCAAAATGAAGCGCGAGATGTGGCACCTACTTCGCACAGTTGCGAAATCGAAGGCGTTCGTGATCACCACGCGTACGTTCCTGGCTCTATAGAGCACGCAAACTGCTTCTGATATATTATAGATTCCATGGAGGAGGCCGCCGCCCTGGCAACCAAGGTGGGCATCCTCGCCGCGAGATTGCTAGGTAAAAAATATTCTCGCCGTACTTGAATTCTAGCTGACGAGACGAACATAGCTGTTGGGACTGCCGAAGGACTTTCTTCGCGATACGCCACATACGAGGTGCATTTCACCTGTCGTACAGAGGAGGATATCGCCCGCGCAGAGAGGTTGATGGCCGTTATTCCTGGGGCGCGGATGGTGGAAGACCTGGCAACGCGCTTCGAAGTGCCTATCGCGAACGTGCCTCTGGCAGAAATCTTCCGCACTTTGGCGGCTGAAGGAGACTTTCCAGAGTACACAATCGAGAAGGCGACCCTGGAGAGTATGTTTTTGAAAGTTATCCGAGAGAATAATGTCCAGGAGGAAGATCGGGAGGCACATAGGACACGTCGTCGGTGGCCATCGTTGTTCTTCCGCCGTTAAGGTTTCGTTCTCGACAACCTAATGATAATGATACATGGACGAATGTTGAATGTTTTTACGACCTTCTGGTTCGCTACTATCAAGGCTTCTGTGCACGTCAGCAACTGAGCTTAGGAATGTCAGTGAATCATGTTGGAATGTTGAAAAAGAGAAATACAATGCTCGGACGCGCAGGTAGGCACACTCATGGTCGTTAACGTTGACCCCAGGAAGTTTCAGAGATTTTTTGGTGCATGCCAGGTTTGATGCTCGTGTGTCCCTCGACATCCTGCCGGCTCCAAATTGATAAATGCTGTTCAAAATCAGAAGTCACCGGGCTATATATGCATGGGTCTGCGTCGGTGCACATACAAGCCCAGTTTTTCTTGTGTTCTTTTGCGTCTTTGGTTGGTTTTGTCGACTTTAGCTTGATATCGGTATTGATTTGTTGGTAATATAGACATCTCATTTACTGTTCAAGAAACACGAGGCGACACGACTAATGCCACTGACATTGGTGATCTTGCCTGCGTTAATTACGTTCCTTCCGGGCAACGAGACCATGGCTTCGCTGTTCTGGAAGGGACCGCGGTCCTCGTCGCACTATACACAATGCACCGGCCCTCGCTGCTTCTCGCGGGACCCGATTGTTTCAAGCCTGAGCGGTGGCTCACAGACGAAGACGATACGGCGCTGCTTCCATACCTTTCTCTACCGGATCTGCAAACTGCGTTGACAGGAATATCGCAATGCTGGAAGTGCGCTTGGTGCTGGCGTACGCGATACGGACGTTTGAGATGAGGTTCGCAGAGGGATATGACGAAAGGCGCTGGGAAACGGACTTAAAGAATCAGTTGGTGCTGTAGAATGGAAGCCTACCTATAGCTCTTGTCACCCGCTCTCGGTAGATTGATCTATCTAAAGTTCATTCAGTAAAAGGTGAGAAGTGTCTTGATGTTACTTGAATGAAAAGGCGCATCTGCGAAACGCGTAGCACCGTCGAAAAATGACTATACAGGATTGGAGTTACGTTGCCTTCCAACGCATTTCGACCTCTCCGAATACCTCCACGCGTTTTGAGATATAGAATCCGAGCTTCTCAAAGAGCCGAATACTGGGCAAGTTGGACTCCGATATCCGCGTCAAAAGCGCGGTAGCCGGAACAGGAAGGGGACTGCCTTGCAGAGCTTCCTGAACGGAAGACGGGTTCTGGCAGAGAAAGTGTCCGTTCGACGAAGCAGTAGCATAGCCAAGCATGAGCTGCAGTGCTTCGAACGCAAGTCCTTTGCGACGATATTCGGGCTCTGGAATCTGGGTGTTGAGAATGGCGTGGAGCGCTGTTTTCCGGCTTACCAGCGATCATGATCTCCGCCTCCGCATAAAACTCGTCTTCTCCAGCGTTATGCAAGAATATGTTCACGTCGCCTATCATTGGAAGGGTGGAAACGCGAGGGTCTTGCGGGGTGAGGGGCCCAGATTCGAGAGCATCGTCAGAGTCCGCTCGGGCACAGACGATGAATGTTAACTTGTCCTCGTCGAGCTGCCACTTCCCTGCAAGCCACTTGGTTCGATTGTGAGCTGTGAGGACCTAAAGATGTACGCACGCACGCTGCATTTCGAATTCTTCCTCCAAGGTCAACGGCTCGCTGGCCGTCAGTTCTCTCAATTCTTCGTCTTGCATCCATGCATGATACTTCTACAAGTGGTTCAGTCGATCAAGGCGATCCGGGGCGAACTGAAGTCTGAGGCGGGTTTCTAACGTACGAGAACATGTTCAGGGAGGTAAGGCACCAGAGCAATCTTCCGGCCGACGAGAACTGTATTTGCGTTCACCTTCATGTCGACGGAGAGCGTTGCGTGCCAAAAGGAACGCGATGCTTGACCGGATCAAATCCGCTGCCACTTTGGTCCAGATTGGCAGGTTGACAAATCATTTCCGGCTACTCGCGCGTCCGACCCGAGAATCGGCAATTTACAAGCCATGAATAACCTAAAACGCAACGAAAAGAATAGTCATCCTGAGTCTGAATCCGACAGAGAATCGGCGGATTGCAAGCGGATTGGCAAACAGTATGACTTGCGCCCCTCGAGCTTGGTCACCCTTGGTCCCTTGGAGCAACGAGCAGAGGCATAAAATGCATCGGGACATCGATTTGGTTTCGACACAATCCTGCAATGTCTCTCCAGCTCTTCCAACCCATCACACTTGGTCCTCTTTCACTGAAGCACCGCGTCGTTCTCGCCCCACTCACCCGATTAAAGGGTGACGCGAACCATGTCCCTATGCTCCCTTTGGTCAAAGACTACTACACTCAGCGTAGCAGTACTCCAGGCACTTTCCTGATCGCCGAATCCACCATCATCGCGGCCAAAGCAGGAGGCTACCCGAACATGCCTGGTATATGGAGTGCGAACCAGATTAACGCGTGGAAGGAGGTTAATATTTTCATGTTTCATTCAAACCAGCAACATTAAAACTCCGGCTCCTTTTAGGTTGTCAAGTCTGTTCACTCCAAAGGATCCTTTATATTTCTGCAGCTTTTGGCGTTGGGGCGCGGTTCCATACCCGCAGTCTTGCAGGCCGCGGATCCCACTTTTCCGTACATCTCCGCTTCGGATATCCCAGCCGTTGAGGGCGCGGAGAAACCGCGGCCGCTCACGACTGCGGAGATCGACGAATACGCTGGCCTCTACGTCCAGGCTGCCAAAAATGCCATGGAGGCCGGTTTTGACGGCGTAGAGATCCACGGTCGGTTGGACTTCTACATTTCACACTTCATCCCTCATCAGTTTTGCAGCGGCGAACGGATGTCTCCTGGATCAATTCCTGCAAGACATTTCGAACAACAGGACAGACGCGTACGGCGGAAGCGTAGAAAATCGAGCTCGTTTCCCGCTCGAGGTGATCAAAGCCGTCACCGACGCCATTGGCGAGGACAGGACGGGCATCCGCTTCTCCCCTTGGAGTCCTTTCGCGGGTGAGAATACCGCATTGGTCTCGAATCGTCGTTTTCTGACTGCTCTCCGCTAGGCATGGGCATGAAAGAACCCATCCCGACGTTCAGCCACGTCGTGTCCGAGATCAAGCGGCTCCATCCCAAGTTTGCCTACATCCACCTGATCGAGCCCAGGATCGCCGCGGACTCGTCCATAGACACTTCGCCGGACAACGCTGCCCAGTCGAACGAATTTATCCGCGAAATTTGGGGCGACCGCCCGCTTATCAGCGCAGGCGGATACACTCGCGACACTGCCATCCAGGTAGCAGAGCGCACAAATGCACTTGTCGCGTTTGGGAGAACGTTTATCGCTAATGTAGGAGTGCGCATCTTTGTGCATGGATGCAGGCTGATCCCATTCACAGCCCGACTTGCCACTGCGCTTGGAGAAGAATATTGCGTTGAACCCTTACGACCGTTCCACCTTTTATCTGCCGGGGCAAGACAGTCCCTTGGGTTATACCGACCAGTCGTTCGCGACCTCGGCCTAAATACATTTGCTTCACCAGTACCTTTAGATTGATAGGTATCCATTGATTTATCATTCCACGACCTGGTGTGGGCTCCCGCAGGCTGCAGCCATGTCTAGTCGTCTCCATCGTGCATAAGACAAGAGCATCATGTAAAATTCTACAACTTCGAACCCAACCCATCCATAAACTTTATTCGGAGCGGAGGGTACATGCCAATGAGACCTCCTTACTTGTGACTAGCCGCTTTGGGTTCGATTTCAGAAGGAAACAGTGAATTTGGCATGGAAAAAGACATGAGCAATTATTTTATTTCAACTATTTCTGGGCCACAGCTAGATCCCACCCGAAGTATATCTGTCCCGATTCAAGCTCACGATTGATCTCTGAAACCCAGTCCGAAATATCTACGGGAGTGTAGTCTCCGCAGGCAATCACCGTAGGCATGCTAGCGGAAACGAATTTCTGTAAATCCCTCGTGTCAATAACTCGACATGCATGGGAACTGGCAAGCTCACGCGCGAATTTGTCAACATTATCTCACCCAATTCGTCGCCGTGATCCATATCGTCTCCTGACCAGCCCACGGGACATAAATATCGCTGCGAGGAGATCAGGGAGAAACTGCTGTGTTTGAGGAGCGAATCGACTGTTTGGTGGTTGCTGCAGGCTAGGCGGACCCACGTGTCTTGCCAGCCGGCGAACCAGGACCCCGATTGGGGCCACTTGTCAGTACCTTTAGATACTGGAGGGAACCGAGGAAATATATTTTCTTTCTTGTTGTCGAACAGTTTGCGCGCGACACCGTCACCCAGGATAAGCAGGCCACCTGTGGCTCTATAAATCAGCCGCACTTGTAGGATGAAAAACTCAAACGTGCCGGGTTTGAGAGCCGTATAAACAGTCCGCATAAATGCTGCGGGGTCTTTCAACTACAGACGATCTGCTCTTGCACACATACGGAGAATACAAAACTTACATGTCCAGTCAAGGAACGGGCGTGTATAATGGCATATCCGTCTGGATCACGGCACGGTGGTAGGCCTTCAGTGATATCCATTTGTACGAATCTGTATGCCAGACATGAATACGGCAACTCACGCGAAAAAAATTACACCACGTACTCAAAATTTGCTGGGGGTCGTCTAATGTTGAATTAACGAAGTTGCAGGGGCAATCAATGTGTGGAAGCGTACTGGTAAAAACTGCGAGAAAGATCGACGCCAACAACGTGCGCGTCGGGATACGTCTCTGCCATTTCGATAGCCCTGTCAAAAGTGCTGAATTATGAGCGTGTTTGAGGTGCCGCGTACACCCACGAACCAATCTGCTGAGCCACAGCCTGCGTCCAAAATTGTGGGCTGTGGAACGGCCAAAGCTTGATCCACGGTCGAAACGAGAGCCGGGGGGTAGAGCCCGCCAACGAGAAGGCGCCACATGCGATGTTGGATCGACAATCTCTGAAAGGTATCAGTTTCAGATCAGCGAGGCTGCGGATTTATGCTGCGACAGACATTCATTTCTTCTCTATCGGCGGGGAGTTTGTAATGCTGGCGCCTGCGTCAGTGTAAATCCTTTCTGACATGAATATTCGAAAGCACCTCGTGAAGAATGTTCATGCCACGACCGTGACTTTCCTTGAGGTGGTGATTTTGATCAGAGTCTTCGTGTTCCTCCATCTTAGTGTATGAGAGACGAGAGAGAGAGCCCACCCGGACCGACTCGGGTAGATGAAAGTTCAAAAATAAAATAGGCTGTCAAAGTCTAGATCAAGTCAGCTGAGATATACGGTCTAGACCATACTAGTAACCCGCGGTGTTGAGAAGGCTTTAGAAAATTCCGACGCGACTTGCCAGTGTTGAACCTGAAATAGTAAAATCCATGCGGCCTGGGGTTTGGATCTATTATTAAGATTCAGTTTAATTTGAACGAGGGATGGGGAGATGGGAGCGAGGAGTCCAATATAAAGGAGGGAGTGATTCCGAGTCGGACTCCACTGAAGTCTGACGGAATCTTCAAGGATCTTCTGAGTTTTTCCTTGCCAGTGAAATTATGCGAAAATAAGAGGAGGAATGCGGAGGTCAAGTATATGCAAAGGGCCGTGTCCAGTCCAAGACAGATAAAAAAATGTTGAGAAAGGCGTGGACCAAGCGTGGACGTTCTGCGCGCAGGTGCCGAGGGCACAAACTTGAAGCGCAGGTGCACCGCCACCTCTTTCTTTCTTTGACTTCACCGTCCCCTCGCTTTATGAAGACGAGAAACTACTCACAGAAGATTTTGGAAGCTTTTACCGTATCGGGCGCCTAGATGGGAAGAGCGGATCCTTGGCCGTTAAAGAAATCTTGAACTTTAAGCGCGGCGGCGGTATATTTGGGCAACGACATCGGAGATGCGTAGTATTTATACCCTTGAGGTTTGCTTCAGGTGCGTAGCTTTTATTTTTAC
This sequence comes from Mycena epipterygia, assembly GCA_029281465.1. Lineage (NCBI taxonomy): Eukaryota > Fungi > Basidiomycota > Agaricomycetes > Agaricales > Mycenaceae > Mycena > Mycena epipterygia. Next base: position 668,193 of record JARJCQ010000006.1, on the reverse strand, counting down.
GATTCGTGAGAATACGGGTGCTTCTTGTCGAGTAAGTGCACGACGACTCGGGGCTCACCATTTGTAATGTGCGTTTTGACCTTCTCGTTCCATCTGACCTTCCATAGTCCTCAACACTCCGCGAATCGTCTAATTCCGCACGGAAACTTGTTAACACTACACCTCCCTGTGCTGCAATACCTTAATGATGACGGCGAGTGGTATATTCATCGCCTCCGCGTGTTCGAGGACCATTCGAATGGTCGTCATTGTCCCGCGCAGGATGCACGAGGCTCCAACCTTCCTTCAAGTGACTTCCCAACTGTGTGCCCCTCCACGGCACATGGAATTCACACGGCTGCAGCCTTTACGCCCGGCGCGTCTCTACCCGTGTAGCGGGTCCCTCGTCGGCACGCGCCCCACCCGTAGCGCGTCATGCCCAGGACCCGTATCCGCCAGGGACGCGACCCCTGCACCGCGCACGCACGTCGGAGCTCAGCCTCTCCCCCAGCGGAACTGCCAGTGGTCTTGAGGCGTGCTCCGGACTCCCTGCCAGTGTCAATGTCATGGCTCGGAGGTGCCGACGAGTCTCAGTCCGGGCCGCTTGGGAATATCACGTGGAACTGGCGTTCGGCAGCCGCCGAATTCATGGCAGACAATACCACCGCCAGGGCAATGAAGCAACAATGAAACAACAATATATCGCTCACGATTATTGCTACCGGTATAGCTTGGGTGCGACCGTAATATTACTGCGGGTACAGCTGTACGTCATCCTTATCCTCCAGGATTGGCACGAATTTCAGGTCGCAATCTCGAATAGAAGAAGTTGAATACTGCTCAGACTTGGCAGGCGGCCGATAACCTAGGTTTCACTTCGCAACTTGGTTCTTGTTCCACTTCAATCAACATGGTTCTTGTCCTTCAAACATCATTCAAGTTGTAAGACGGACAAAATCAACTGCGGCCGACGCTAACGTCACCCTCCATTCTACAACAACCTGCTGGTCCGCCTTGAGGTGCATCATCCTGCATGATGGTTGGGGATGCGCCGGAATTCACAGGCTGTCCTTTCGGACCGACAAGTTCTCTTTTGTTTTTACGGACCTCCTCCGGATAGCGCCGATCGATCACTGTGTTCACTGTGGACGGTTTATATAATCCACTGTCAATTATCTGCCAGAAACTGCGAGTTTGACATTCCTCCGATTACAGTGGACCTGGCCTGACCTCGGCTCCACACGTTGTAAGCACACCTCCGGCTAAAATTGGCGTGTACGGCACATTTCTGTTCAAGGCCGTGCTTACTTGGAATGTCGACGTCCGCAGACGCGACATCTTCATCGCGCACGCCTTGTTTTGCGGCTGCTATTGCTGATATTCCAGCCTCGCCGAATGCACATGTGCCCCGTGGAGAACATATAAGATGAATTTGCGCGAGTCGCAATGTCCCTGCATCACTGCGTTCCCTCGGCGATCTCTTTTGTCTTTGTCTCAATATCCCCGTGCGGACCGGCCATCCGCCCTTGGTTGCGTGGAGCGGTTGCTCTGGGATTATTTTCCGATGTGCCCTCGGCTATTTCGATTGCGCTCATTTCTCCACCGGGACGATCGTAAAGACAAAAATGTCGGATCTCTGATTCAAATCATCCAAGCGCGCTCGATTTATTTAAAAGGTGGGTTGCTTGGCTGGTTTGTCGCCCGCCGCACACGCGAACTTTGCTGCACGATGACGTTCTCCTCCCTCGGACCTACTGCCTGTTCTGCAGCATCGAGCAAAGTCGCGCCTCCTACCTCGTTCATCCTGCCCGACTTGGTATCTCATTGCCCCTTTCCCCTGGTTTATCACCCGAATGGCGACGCGGTCGCGCAACAGTCTGTCGATTGGCTCGATAGCTCGTGCTCTGAACTCTCTGCGAAGCAGCGCAAGGCTTTGCGGGGACTCAAAGCCGGCGAACTCACTGCGTACTGCTACCACACCACGCAGCCCGACAGACTGCGGGTCATCTCGGATTTTATGAATTACCTATTCCATTTGTGAGTAATTTTTCTCTCTCCGCTGACAACGCATCGCTTATGTATGTTCTTGCAGAGACAATATCAGCGATGGGATGATGACGCGCGACACGGAAGTTCTATCTGATTCGGTGATGAACGCGCTGTGGTTTTGCCATTCGTATCGGCCGACGAGCGGCCATGGTCAGACACAACCTTCGGACGAACTCAATGCGGGGAAACTGGCCAGAGAGTCCGTAACCTATCCACATTTTTCCGCGTGTTACTCATCTGTTTTTTTACAGCTTTTGGGCACGGTGCATACCAGGCGCGGGGCCAGGGACCCAAGCACGGTTCAAGGAGACTCTTCAGATGTTCTTCGAAGCGGTTCATGTGCAGGCGGAAATGCGCGACACGGGGATTATTCCCGATCTCGAATCCTATATTGCCCTTCGGCGAGATACCTCCGGTGAGTTTTTCGCTATATATATCTAAATCCCGGCAACTAATCGATTTGCAGGCTGCAAACCTTGCTGGGCGTTAATAGAGTAGGTTTCCCTCCCTTTGTATTTTTAGAAGACCCTCTGATTACACACCCAGATATGGTCTCGACATCGACCTCCCTCAGTTCGTAGTCGACGATCCTGTAGTAATGGCCCTCAACCAGTCAACGAACGATCTTGTTACGTGGTCTAATGTACGCTCTCCATTTAACTCGTTCTAAATCTGTTCTAATTTTGGTCTACGCAGGACATATTTTCTTATAACGTAGAGCAATCGCGAGGCGACACGCACAACATGATTATCATTCTCACGAAATATCATGGCCACACGCTGCAAACCGCAGTAGACTATGTCGGCGAGCTTTGCCGATTGACCATCGACACTTTCCAGCGGGACCGCGCATCCATTCCTTCCTGGGGACCAGAGATTGACGCAATGGTCGAGCGCTATGTGCAAGGGCTGGAGGCGTGGATCGTTGGGTGCGTTCAATCATTTTTTTCGGCGAGTTCCACGAAGTTCTAACCAATTTCGGTCACTCGGGTAGTTCTCTCCATTGGAGCTTTATGACCCAGCGGTATTTTGGTAAATCAGCCGCGGACGTGAAAAGGACTAGATTTGTTTCCCTTTTGCCGTCGCCGTGATGCCTTTTCAATTATGACGTGAAGAGGATTAGGTTCCTTATACCGTCTTGACGCCTTTTTATTCGAACACGACTTTGACACGGACCCTACATTACTAGTACTTAAACACGAATGAACTTAGGTTCCAGAATTTTATTGGTCTGGAGCGTTCCTTCGACTGTTTTGGACGGAGCAAGTTTGACTTTCACAACCCGATGATTGGCTTTGGGCCATCCCTCCCTCCATTATATAAACCGTTCGGGATCCGGCTGGCAGGGTAGGGCCCATAAACTTCGGTCCGTCGGACGGCCTGGAACTTGAAGACAGGGCGAGTTCAGTTCACCTGTGAATGTGAAGACAATCGTGTTATTATCTCCATTCATGATCAGTTCAAAACGAAGCATATGTATTTAGCTAGTAACTTAGTTTGGGACCCTCAAATTCAAGTCACGGTCGGAATAATGTTTCTGGCTCGATTTTGGGCTAGAAATATAGGGCCTCAAAAATAGACGCGCACCTTGCGCGCACCATGGGTTGAAGTGCAATTGAGATGATTGATCCTGTCAGTCAACAATAGTGTGACAATTTCCGACACGCCTAGCATGTCCCTTGTCGATGGTTCCCTCGCCAATGATTCCGCCCTTCCCTCCGAAAACTTGTCACTTGTCCCCAACGAAAATTCATCACATTCGACTTAATAAATTTGATAGATTCAGTGGTCAGCATCGAACACGCCCATTGGGAGCACCCGATGTTTTAAAACAAAGCGAACCTGCTTGGGCTAGTGTCAGGTCCTGACCGGGAAGATCGATGCATATTTGTGGATTTTACTGTTTCCTGAAAGAAAGGCATTGCCAATATTCTCCCCACCAGAAAACGGCAATTTCTATCCATGCATGATAGGCGAGTCGCTCCGGATCCCCAGTGAAAAAGCCGTCTTGGGATATCTTGGGAGATCTTGCCTCCCCGAAACCCTCAAAAACCAAGATCTCACACGATTTCACAACACTAGCTTGACAGAATAAATATGGCCGTTTTTCTTAGGATTGAAATCTCTCTCTCTCTTTATTTGTGTCCGAAGCCTTTTAAGCTCCGACTCTCCGCTTCGGAGTTTTCCAGTTGGACGTAGAGAGACGTGGTGCCACGACAGCCTCCGAGGCGAAGTGCCGGGGCGCTCTTATTTATGACATTTGCACGAAGATGACGTCGATAGATATGAAAAATTTGACCGGACCCAAGATGTGTTTTTTTAGAAACCAAGATCTCCCCAGAAATCCCAGGATTTCCCAAGATATCCCAAGACGGCTTTTTTTCACTGGGCCGGATCCTCGTAGCCAATTGGTCTTGCCAAAAAATCTTGATGTAAGTTACAGTATTTATTTCAGGAAGTCTGTGCAGCTTTAGTTTATGTACGAGTCTCTTTCTTCGACATTCTGAAGAGACAAATTCTCTAATAGGCTTAGTATTTGTCTCATACATATATCTTTGCGATTTAAGGAGGCTATTATAAGAGTCAGTGGCGGTGGCTGAGCGCTGATCCGCCAGTCTGCCGATCAGACGTCATAGGTCCGCTGGTGAAACTCTCCTCCCATGTCCGAGTCGCAACTTGGTCGCAACGCACCATGACTAGCAGAAGCGACAGCAAAATGGCCAAAATTGACACCCGCGACAGGCTCTATACGGAACATTGCGCTGCTCCCGACCTTCCTCAGCTCCCCTTCCCCAAACTCCATTTATATTTTGAGCTTGACGACTCGGGTACGAGACAATGCCTCGACGGTGACGTACGATACGATGGCATACGGCTACTTGCCTGCGAGCTTCTCAGTCACCTCGCCGGTTCAACACTTGCCCACCTCCATCTGCTAAGGGTTTTCCGCAATATTACTCTTGGGAGCAGCGCGGCCAAAGCTGCGCTGCAGGAGACGTTGGGCGAGAGTCGGGCGTTGAAATCCGAGGATATTGCCGCATTCCTGAATAACGACACGCCATCCATTGTATTCAAAGAACTCAAGGGCTCAGGGAGAATAATATGGGGGCAGGTGGTAAAGGGGGAGGACGCCGGAGCCGCTGAAAATACTCTGTTTATTTCATGGGAACTAACGAAAGCCATGCGCGACGCGGTGCGACGTCCTTCAATCTTCACTTTTCTGAAATCTGATCAAACTACAGCCACCACCGGAACTCTCCCTGGCCGAGATGGATACTCAGCGGAATAATCACAACTTGATTTTTTCCGTTACTTATTTGCATGAGCTTGTCCACTCGCTCTCAAAGCATTTCTTCGCGAATATTGTTACTCCATCGCTGGCGTCCTTGGAGAAAGACGGGGAAGGGAACGGAGAAGCGGGGGGGACGTTTGAGTTGGCCCATTTCGGGTTCACTCTGCAAGTATCTTGGAAGCCCCAGGACGCTGCGGATACGCAAAGGATGTGGCGCATCGCCGAACTTGTCGCTAAGATGAAAGGGCAGTGTCGGGTCCTGAGTACGTATTGATCATTGTCTCAGAATTCTGTTTACTGATATATACCATGTAGCTGACACCGATATCCTTCGTGTGCAGAGGTCGTTCAAGAAGGAATCAATCTGGCAATTCAAAGCTGGGGAGTTGGAGCCGTACCTGCATAACAACAACAGCCGTGTTCGTTTTCGCGCCGGGCCGGGCTACTCGGTGGAGATGGAGGAGGAGGCTGGGGAGGGGGTGAGTGGGGTAGACAACAGGTTCTATGCAATAACCTGTGCTCCTCGTCCTAGCGGCTTCGGGCTAGCATTAGACCCGCAAAGTTTAACCTAGTCATTTTTTTACATCTCCTTGAACCCCTTTATAGAATTGAATCGTCTGAACGAAACGAGCAGGCGGTCCGGTATCCATTTTTTCAGGCATCGGTCACTCAGGATTGCGTTCCATGTCGCATCGCCAAAGTTCCGCTGCGCACCAATTGAAGTTTACGTTTGCAGTCACCCAAGATAGCTGTTGAAATAATTTCTTCCTCACTCCGAGTCTATGGCGTTCACTTTGTACATTTATTTTTCGCGCGCAACTTTTGGGATGTCGATGCCGATGATGACGTTGCTTGCCCATGCTTGGCTGCGACTCCGCTTCAGCCACGTGCAGTGATCGTACCGCGCGAACCTGTACGTACATATGGCCAAGCTTTGCCGCGCACTATGGCGGTCAGATCCTAGTTTTATTATTCCTGCATAAACATCGACATTTCCGTGTAATTTTGTGCTTGAAAATTTGAAAATTTCACCCTGTATAAACATTTCGGCTCTTTGAAGAACAAATCGAACAGGAAAAGATACATTGTACCCTTGAAGGAAATTGATGCAACCTGATTCTGAAACTTACGATCAAATAAATACTTTCGAGCCAAAATATCCAAAACTTGAAAAAATCACAAATTATCAAGAAGTCTTGACAGGTTGCGTCCATTTCCTTCAAGGGTACAATGTATATTTTCCTGTTCAATTTGTTCTTCAAAGAGCCAAAATGTTTATACAGGGTGAAATTTTCAAATTTTCAAGCACAAAATTACACGGAAATGTCAATGTTTATGCAGGAATAATAAAACTAGGATCTGACCGCCATAGCGCACATTCTAAACCAGGACATCCATCACTTGGCTGTCTATTACTAACTGCCTGTAAGTGCACTGAATTTCAATTTTCTTGTATTCACACAATCCTGACGGCCAAGATCTTCCCGAGCCAGCGATTTACACAATAAGTAAGCACCGCTAATATTGTGCTGCACCGCAGAAAATTGGAGGCCAAGCAACACACAAGACATACCAATGGCCGGTACTTTAATAAATAATATTCACTATCACCACAGAAGTCCAATGCACTCTGATTCATTGGAGCTTTGATTCCATGACCCAATACGTTTGGGACGTACCTGGAGAGCTCTACAACAAGAGTACAGTTTACACAGAACCCGGAATTTCAAGATGAATTTGTTGATGTTGAGACAGTGGGATTGTGATGAAGGGCCCTATTAAGTATGCCCTGGGAGATAGGTGGTTGTATGTTTCCTCATTGGCTGGCTGATATGGCGGTCAATGTGCACTTTTATTATTTTGAGGTATATAAATGTGTTTTGACAAAAAAAAAAAGGCTGATTTCAATAAGTACTAGTAGGCCCGCTGGCATGGCAGAGCCCACTATCGTAAAGTTGTATCTTTAATTCAGCCACCAAATTGTTTGCTTTTGGTTTGCTTAATCCTACTTTCGGACTCTGTGCACCACTCACGAGTCGGAATACTAGCACCCATCAGTCGTCGTCTTTCGGGCACTTACAAACCAGAGCGGCAGCACCTATCAATAACGCGGCCGCGGCCAAGGCCGACGAGTGGCACAGCCTGCTACCAAATTAAATGTCCGTTAATCCGGCCGTCTTTCAACTTGCTTTCAACAGTGATTTCTGAGTATGAGGTCATGTCAGGCAACTTGGGGCAACAGTCCGAAATATTTCTCTATAGTATATTCCTAATATCAATAATTGCTCGATCATACGGTTACTTCAGTGGGAAACCAAGTGGCCTGCATCATAATAATAACTTTGCACTTAGCAACTCTCTCTTTGATTCTTAGCCACCATTGGACAGGTTGGGTTTGCACAGAATTAGTTCTGTGACATGTTATGTAAGGAATTGAACATTCAAGTTCAAGTTGAATTAAACCACACTGAAGTCATAGCATGTACTACTCAGAGGCACGGCTCAATGTTCGCTCGGTCGCCGCTTACATGTCAACCAGCTCACATTGAGCTGACCGGAGACAGATTCTAAATTGATTCCCATTTGCAACTATCCACATCACTGTACAGCATCAGGGCATGGCCGAGAAAGGAAAATTTAGCATCAGTGATTAACAAAACTTTGATAGGGTACAATACCCACTACTAAAGATAGTGGGCATGAGATATATAAACTTTCAAATGAAGACAAGCTCTCTGCTTCTGCGCACAAAAAAGTATCCATTGAGATCATTTTTTTAGTTGCCGGTCAATCTTAGAACAAATTTTTTGATATCCAGCTAAGTGAGAAACGATAGACATTTTTCATTTTCAAGCAAAGTTCGGGCCGAGCGTGGTTTATGCGACATTTGCCAAATTTAAACTTGAGCCCCACCAAAGCTCCACCGCAACTGCATTTTTCATCTAAAAGCAGCGGACCGCAGCGTCGCCATCAATCGGCCCGAACCTTGCTCGAAAATGAAAAGTGTCTATCGTTTTTCACTTAGCTGTCAAAAATTAAAATAAAAAAATTGCTGAGACTTGCAATATAAATTCTACCAAGAGAGATCTACTTTTTTTTGAGGAATCCAAAAACAATTCCTGGTACCGACTTATGAACCAGGTCTCAAATTGATAATGTACTTTTCACCGATCGCGCCGGTCCAACATCTGAACAATAAATAACTCGGAAAATAATAATATCCTTCAGCATCTTTCGGCATTAATTAATATAAATCAATACAGAATTCACTGCAACACTCGTTAATTTAATTTATTGGGATGTGCATGACAGTGCATCTGGTGCTAAATTCTCTTAAACCCCCAGCTCTCTCTCCCTACTGCTTTCAACTTTTCATGTTCCGCTTTGTGCAAGCTGTGAGTTGAGAAATCATGGTAGGTATACCTCTAATTTATGAAATTAGTATAATATATTGTACAGTACCACCAAGCTCAATCTGAGCTGGTATATGTTGGATATGAACAGACTGTAGCTGACCACCGTCATCTGATTTCAGTAAGGCTCAATGTGAGCTGGTCGACATGTACACGTCAACCAAGCGAACATTGAGCCGTGTATCATTTATCTAATGTCTTATCCTGAGAAATATCTAACATCTGACAGGTCCGGGACGAGGTACCAGGGGGTGTCTGGAGGGCCTTTGTATCGGAGCTGTAACCAAAAATCTTTCTGGTGGGTGGCTGTACTAACCCTAATGAACTTCAGTCCGTCAGATGGCCTGGAACTTGAAGACAGGGCGAGTTCAATTCACCTGTGAATGTGAAGAGAATCGTGTTATTACTTCCATTCATGATCAGTTCAAAACGTGTATTTAGCTAGTACTGTACATGCCTGTAGGGGAGCAACACCACGAGGACCGTGACATGTCTGTTGCCTCTTTTTCAGGCAACGGGCACTACTGTGATCATGACCTCAAAGAGGCAACAACTAATATTTTTTTCTTACGATTATCAGCCTTCATGGGGGATCAGAACAGATATCTGCTATTGTACACTCCAGGTTAGAGGGTTTCTATGTATCTAGCACAGTTTCCCAGCTCTGAAGAAAATTTCAGGATTTTTTTGGCTATGTCACCATTTTTTGAAGCAACCGAGTTCATCGTTGCAGTGACTGGAAGAAAAAAAAAAGCAACGCAATGGACCCATCATGACCATGATGGTTGCTCCCCTACAAGTATCACTGGCAGCAAAGCCTGACACACCTGGAATCCAGGTGTGTCTGAGGCATGTGGGCCGCAGGTTACGGGAAGTGGACAAAGAGTCCATTGATCCAGATGAACAAAGTAAAATATATTGCATAATTAGATAGCATCAAGGAATCTTGTGGTTTATTCATATGGCCCTCCGGGCGCCCCTGGTACCTAAGGGGCGGAGTGAGTCGTCGTTCAGGCTCTTCATCCACAGTCTCGATAGATACTCCCCGACGAGGCATAAAGTGAGCTCTGGTAGTCAGAAGGGAATGTCGAGTGGTAAGATGGGGGTTGCGCAGGGGAATTTCGAAACAAAAGCACGGGTGTTAGGTATGTCCCAATATGCATTACGGTTTCAAACGGTCTCCAAGGCCACATGAGGGGCTGCATGTTATTCGCAGAATTGGATATGGAACCGAGGTAGATGGACCGGGTGTGCTGGATCAATTCCAAACTGGTGTCAACACAACCCATTTGTGTTGAGGATACCAGATGCAGTGGTGGACCTGCTCTGCTGTCTAACACTGAAATTACGGAACTATGTCGACCTGAGATTGGTCTGCAGGGATACAAAAAATTTGCGACAGTGAAGGAGCCCAAATGGCCAATACGAAGAGATAAAAATAGGGCAAAGGAGCCTGTAATATCGGGGACGATAATTGAAGGTTTTGGAGGAATCCTCGGCGATGCTACCAAGGAAAACGCGTCGTGATCGATACAAATTTGGCCTACGAAGGTTTGCTAGAACAATATGCAGTACGTCGCCGGTAACTTAAGAAAGCCACGGGTTTCAGAAAAGACGATTTAAGTTTTTTTGGGTGGCAAGGACAGCGCGTGAGCCGGCAACCAATGCCCGTCATGATCGAGACGGGTTTCAGAGGAGACAATTTAAAGGTTTTTGGGCAGGAGATTGAACACGTGACCCGGTGTCTAAATAATGTCCGTCACGATCGAGACGAGAGGAGACGATTTAAGCAGGAGCGATAACACGTGATCCGGTGTCTAAACAATCCCCGTCATGATTGAGTCGTGTTTCATCGGAGCCTATTTACGGAAAGTAGACCTGGTCCCTAGGTCGGTACCAGGAATAAGGACTTAGCATTCTCATTGAGCCTTCAAATCTCAGGGAAGTACCTTGGGAATACCATACACTGAGGGCTTGGTCCAGTGAGCTGTGAGACAGCTGCACCGAAGGTCTGATTTGGGGCTGTTTCCCACACAAAATTGAACCCTCGGTGCAGCTTTCCTATGGCTCACTGGAAAAATCTCCGAGTGTATGGTACTCAGCGGTACTTCAACACAATCTGAGCATTCAAAAAGAATTTTAAGTGCTTAGAAACAACCATATCTCTTTGTCCTATCTAATTATCTAATACATTCATTCAGACCACAGATCAAGAAGGACCCCCCGTCCATTTCCTGTCACCTGCAGCCTACATGCCTCAGACGCACCTGGAATCCAGGTGCGTCAGGCTTTGCCCCTGGTGTATGTACAGTAACTTAGTTTGGGATCCTCAAATTCAAGTCACGGTCGGAATAAAGTTTCTGGCTCGATTTTGGGCTAGAAATATAGGGCCTCAAAAATAGGCGCGCACCTTGCGCGCACCATGGGTTGAAGTGCAATTGAGATGATAGATCCTGTCAGTCAACTATACCGTAACAATTTCCGACACGCCTAGCATGTCCCTTGTTGATGGTTCCCCCGCCGATGATTAATGATTCCGCCCTTCCCTCCGAAAACTTGTCACTTGTCCCCAACGAAAATTCGACTTGACGCCTTCGCGTTACCGTCACTTGTTTAAGTTGTTACGTGACGCGGAGGCTGGGATCAGGTGACCGTGGCTGAATGTTGATCACGGCCCCAGCCCAATTTGGAATTTTAGGCATCGCTCGTCCCTTCGACTGGTCACTGTACCCTCACCTCTTCTTCCGCTCGAAGTCGGGATAGTGGACTGGTCGCATTTGGGTTAGCTTTTAATCTCGAGCTTCTTGCCCTCTTCCGTCGATCTCGAACTCCTCTTGATTCATTACGACCGGGTGGAGGAAAGGTAGCCTCTAAGTGTGCTTTGTGAATCCCGATTTGACCCATTCTAGGCTCTAGGCTCTTATGAAATTTGGCGGTCTTTCACTCCGATAACTTCTCCCTAACCCACTAGCAGCGGACGCGACAAAAGGACCACCCCCTGGTGAGGTGGATACTTGAAACTTCGAATCGGTTGCAGCAGAGCAGTGGTGGCCTGGATACTGCACTTAAGAGGGGCAAGAACGCCAGTAACGCAAAGGTAACGTGCTCTACATTCGTTGCGAGACAAGTGCGTTATGAAATTACGATGTAGCAACGCCGGCTCGCCTTTCACCAACAAGTCCGTTTCCCATCTCTTGTTCGTCTGACAACTGCTGAACTTTGTTCAGTGGCCCGACTGGGCGTTATGAATTCCACGGATGTGCCATGGCGCGTCAAAAGTGAGTGCAATGAGCTTGTCATGTTTTGAGCTCTGAATTTGTCGTCTAGCACGGCCCTGCCCATTCTACCAACAAGGACGTTGTGTGTTTGAACAATCCTGCAATTTTGTGCACGATATTTCCATCTCCACCGCTTCATCCTCGTCCCGACTACCAGAACTACTCGACGCACTCGGCGATGTGCTCGACCCACCGGACACAATCTCGCTCGTCTCGGAACATGGCACATCACCGCACATCTCGGGCGAGGGGTGGACATTGGTGAACGATGCCAAGGACTCCCTCCTTTCCCCCGTCTCCCTTCCAGACCTCCAACTATCTCGCCTGTCGACCCTCAAGAATGACTCGTTCGACTCGGGATACGCTTCCGAATGGTCGTCTCCGCAGCCCCTGCCATCCACGCTCAACTTGTTGGCGTCCCCCTTCGGCTCTCCGTCGTCCCGAATGGGTGGCAGCCGTTTATTTGCTCGTTCGCCCTTGAGCCCCGGATTCACATCGCCGATGAGCAACAGGAACGAAAGTCCGGAGCTCGATTCACCGTCCAACGCCCGTCATTCAGTCGCGACAATAACCCAAGCGGAGGAAGACGACGACGACGATCAATACGCTACAGCCCAATGGCACATGCCGACAAACACCACCCTGGGTGATCCTCCCAACACTAGCCGGTTTTCTTCGTCCACCTTGGCGCTCACCGAAGATTCCAGTTCCGACTCTGATTCCGAAGAGGAGCAGGACACTGCCCACCTTGCGTATCTGTCCTCACCCACGACCACCCAGAACATCCCCCCCGATGAAAACGACACAATCAATACTCTATACGACGTTTATCTCCACTCCCCGCCGCAGTCTGCCTCGGAGGACAGGGGGCGAATCCGGGCACGCGTGTTCACACCGCCTCCGCCGCCTAAGTTTAGTCCACGGGAGTCGACGCCGCCGGTATGTTGCCTAATCTTGCGACGAGACTTCACCTGACTTCTTTCCTCCAGCGCAATGGATTTCCATCTTCTGTGTTCTCGGATTCCCCGGAATCGCTTCCCCCGAGGTCGATTTCGTCCATGTCGAACAGAGGGAAGGCGCCGTTTGGGTTTCGGAACGATACATCGCACTCGCCGAACTCGTCTGAATCGATTCCCCCGAGGTCGATTTCGTCCATGTCGAACAGAGGGAAGGCGCCGTTTGGGTTTCGGAACGATACATCGCACTCGCCGAACTCGCCCGAATCGATTCCCTCGCGACCAGTTTCGACGCTATCCAACGGAGGGAAGGTGCCGTTTGGGTTTCGGAGCGAAGTGCGTTGCCTGTATTCTTCATGGGCTTTTTTTCTTATGCTTGTGATTTCACTAGAGCCGGAATTCAAGACGCAGTCTCGGGCCTGCGTCTGCCTCCGCGCTGCAGACTGCGTTTTCAGCCGGGGCCACGAAATCCCCTGTTCGTAAATCGCCATCTTTTCTTTCGTCCCGTTTCTCATTTTTGTACTCAGAGGAAGAGACGGATATCCAGGAGTGTCGCTCCACCGTCTGCATCTGCGCTACGATCGACATTTTTCGAACCAGATGCACCTGCAACCCCCCCTACGGTCAAGGGGCTTAAGAACCTTCGATTGGTGAGATCCAAAGCGGTTATTCGTCGCGTTGTGCTGATCGAACGTATAGTCGACGGTGTTGGTTCCTCCGCCCTCCGCATTCACATTCTCTGATCCTGTATCTACTAATCCTATTGTTCCACATCGCGGTAAGCCACTCAAATCAGCATTCAATCATAAATGTGCTGAAGCTTGATCAGCATCTACCATTCATTCAGCATCTACATCTATCTCTTCCACATCTTTGGTATGTTGCCCCTTTAGCTTTTCTATCTATCATATGCTGATAAGATGGTGATATAGCGTTCAGCACCAATACCCACCAATACCCACACTACTGAGGATAATGACACCATACGACCAAGACACGACCTAGATCGACCACTGCGGTCTGCACCACTACATCAGCACGCATGGAACGATGCACCCGGCGACGACGAGGAGGGCGACCAAGAACAAGACCGAGATGAAGATGACCCGAACTATACCATTCGACGTCGACTCCCGCCCCCGCCCATTGAGATCCCCCCGACCGACGCCACCTCACCAACGCGCGCCGCGTCGGCGCTTGGTTTCATGCACCCTGCGACCCCGCGGCCGACCCTTCTCTTTGCAATCGCGTCTGACGATCCCGAGGCCGTTCGGCGCGTCCTTGAAGCCGGCGAGGCGCAGGCGACGGACCCCGCGGGTCCTACTGGGCAGAGTGCGCTGCAGTTCACGCTAGCGAACACGCAGCTCTCCAAGCGCCTCGAGATCGCGCGGGTGCTGTTGGCGTTTGGCGCGCAGGGCGAGGAGGAGGATTCAGAGGGCACCGCTGCCATTGACCCTGCAATGAAGTGCGTGATAAACCTGTGTGAGAAAGGCCGCTCCTTATTCATGGCATATGATTTCCAGGTACTACGTACAGAGAGCGGGAGAAGAGCACGCGAGGCGGTCGTCCGCGCTGATACACCGGTCGTTCTTCCGCCCGTTGACCCGGGTACGGTACGAGCTTGTGGGACAGGACCGCGCTTTGGAACAGCTGTTCCGGGTGCTGAGTATACATTCGCAACAGCTCTCTGTCGTGCCTGTCGTCGTCTTATTCTGTGGTGCGTCTCGTCGCCGCTCCAATCCCCGTCTCCGTTGAAGATCGTCGGTACTACTAGGTCCAAGTGGACACGGCAAGAGCCTTCTGGCCCGGAAATGTGCGTTCCATTCTGTTCCATTTTAGTCTTGCGTTTGACCGCCATTGATGTATAGTTGGAGCGTTGCTGGATGTCCCGACTTTTACTGTTGTAATGACGACTCTGAGGTCTGCCCATGATCTGTGGCAGGCTTATTCGATGAGCCCGTACGAGGTGTGTTTCCTTATTTGATTTCTCTTTATGTGTTTCTCAGCATCTTTTCCAGGAACCAACTACGTGTACACTGGCTGAATTCCTCATCAACAACGAGGGTAAACGATGCGTTGTAGTGCTTGATGTAGGTGTCGCTTATTCGTTTGCCGCCAAGCGTTTGACATGATCCTTGTTTAGGAGATTGAGAAGGTAGAGGAGAAGACACTTTGGTCGCTACTGATGCCCTGGGAGTCTGGTATGTCTGGCGTCTTGCGCGGCTTTTAATGTGTTCCGCTGATGGTGTTTTGCCCTAGGCCGATGCTCCTTCGAGGCGAACAGCCGCCACATAGATGTGCGCAACGTTGTGTGGCTCGGGACCTCGAACCTTGGCCACAACGTGGTTGCTGAACATCACGCCTCCCGCGCCCTGCCCGATGCGCTGATGTCAAGGGAGGAATACGTCCAGCTCATGAATTTGGTGCGGGAGCCAGTTTCTAAACATATGGGGGTAAGATGGCCGGGATACTTCTGATTGGCCGCGCTTTCTGATCATGATCGGATTCCTTTCTAGGCGTCCGTTTTATCACGCGTCACAACTGTATTGCCGTTCGTTCCCTTCACGCGGGATGAGCAGACAGCCATATGTGCGGAGGCGTTTCACGCGCTCGCCGGGGAGGCGTTCGCCCAGCTTCCACCGGACGCGCTGGACTCGCTCATTCGTGCTGCATTGCTGAGCTACGTTCCGTCAGAAGGTGCTAGATCGTTGTACCGAGCTGTATCCAACCAGCTGGTAGACCTCTGATACTAGTTTTGCAATGGAATCAAAACAGTAACCGAACGTTCGCCGCCTCTCCCCGAAATTGTTTCCGGAAACGGTATTTGATGTATCTGATGAACTGAGGTGTTTCACGGGTTCTAATCTAATTCAGTCGTATCAGGTTTGTTTATGGCGCATCAAGATGAGATGTACAAGTGACGGATGGCGTGGGTCAAGGCCTTCATTCTCTTTCGTTTCTCTCCCCGTTTCTCTTGTCTGTCTTTTCTTTCGTTCGTTCTTCCTTTAACGACCGTCCGAAGCCATGCATCACCATCCCGCCCGCATGATGCGTGAGCGCCGCCAAACGTCGCTCGCTTCGACCCCTGTCACTTCTCCCAGTGCTACAGCCATTGTCGATAGCCAGCAGCCCACCTCCACGTCGGCTGTAAACTCAGCTGTAAACCTCACGGTTCCTACATCCACTACGGCGTTGGCGGTCGTCGTATCCGTTCTTTGCTTGGTTATCCTGCTCGGTGCGTTACTACAGCGCCCACCTTTCTCGAACATATACTGATACGAGGGCTTAGGTGTCGGAATATGCATGTTCCGGCGGTGGAAGCGCAACGCAAAGCAAAACACTGTTCCCTCACAGATCATCGATTTCTCGTCTGAGAAAACGAGAAATTATGATCTTGACAGCAAACTCGACCTTCATGCCTCCGCGTACGGCCTTGAGAAGCCAAGCGCCGTGTTCATGCCTGGGGCTTCGGCTGCAGACATGAACCCTGGCTGGGTCCCTCAAATCAACCGCGCCGCGGACCTCCAAAGTCAATCATCCTCGAGTTCCAAGAAATCCAAGAGTTCAATGAAGAAATCGCTGCGGTCATCTCGTGGATGGGATAAAACCTTCTCCAAGATTGCACCCAGCGAACGATCCCCTCCCCCCGCGTACATGATCGCCAACGGTGGGCCGGACAGAGTTGCCTCATATGCGAGCCAGGTTCCTCTGCCCCCGTCCCCTCCGTCTCAGTCGACATTGCCCCCTACGCCCCCCACACCCCCGGCGAAAAAGAAGATAAATCCCTTCTCGCGCGAGATTCCTCCCGCCAAGCCCGTGCCCATGGACCTCCCTCCCCAGATGCCTCTCCCTAGCCCCGCGCGATCGGCCTCGTTCGCCAACCACCAGTCCGCCAGCCTCGCAGACATGGAACGCGTCGACGAAGAGCAAGCCATGCCGCGCCTCATGACTGTCGTCAACCCGTTCTCCCCTACCCTTGACGACGAGCTCCCCATCCAGGTCGGCGAAACCGTGCGCATCCTTGAGGAGTATCAGGATGGATGGGCGCTCGTCCAGCGCATTGGTCGGATCGATGCGCCCAAGGGCGTTGTGCCCCGCACCTGCATCACGGATCGCGAAAGGATCATTCCTACTTACACGCCCGGGCGCCGGCTGTGAGCCGCCCCCCTTTCACTATCGTGCCCTTCGGGGGCAACCCTCCTCACGCCCCCGTCTACGCCCCTCGTCGAGAACACCACCGACTTCCACGCTCCTTTCATATCGTACATTCCTTTTGCTATATTTATTTGCCTGACATGCATTCTGTCGCCGCGGCCCTTCGTTATTTATTTCGGAGGCGCGCCACGCCTTGCTGGATGTGTCCTCCGTAGCCTCTTCATTCGATTCCTTACACTCGTACTCCTGACAACCCCCTCCTCGTGCACCTCGGCTGCACGCTTCTCGCCTGCTAGCCAGGCCGGCACTTTGTCACTATCGCCACGGACTCGCTTTGATCAGCTCAGCGCTACTTATACTCTTACATCCCATGTCTCGCAGACAAATTACCTACTTAACCTTGACTTACTATCCCAAAACATTTGGTCTCGTTGTTGTACACGCACGCACGCATCTATCTTTCCGCCGAGTGACTATGTGAAAGATTGCGCCTATGAGTCCTACATGGTGTGTATGTATTACTCCTCTGGGAGCAAAGCCTTGCGCCTGTATTTTGCTTGGTCTCTAAGCCACTGAAAACGAGGCCATCAGACGGAGCTGGGGTAAAAAGCAGGAGTGCATACCTGTCTGTATTGTTGCAGCGAGCCAATTTTCTCCCCTGGGTCGCCGCATATAAGTAGATGAACGAATGCAAAGACGCCCATAGGCTCACCGTAATAGTCGGGCACGGGATTTGTCGCGCTCTGAAGAGCCGCGTCTACTCGATTTTTCGCTATATGGTTGTAAAATTCGCGGTCGCGCGCGTCAATCTTGGCCACGGAAGTGCGGTTCATGACCCGCCATACTGCGGACCCAATGCTGGGACCAACAAGATATCCTGCGCCTGGCGATCGTGGATTCTTTTGTCAGGTCGATAGGCGCGTCAAACGACGAAAAGCCTACCCATGCAAAGCAAGGTGCAACCACCATAGACCATCATGGGGTCGAGACCCTGTGAAATGTTTTAGATCTCGGAGACTCCTCCATCCTCGATAAGACGTGCCATGATAGGTTTCAGCGGATCCGTTTGCAGCGAGCCAAAGTATAGCGAGCCACCGAAAAAGCCAACCATAGAGCACGGAATCGTGAATACCTGGGTGAATGTGAAGTCGCCGTCTCAAGGGAGCGATGCATTTCCGCACCGTTTGCCATTTTCGCCGCCGCCGCCGAATTTCAAGATATTCTACCCAATTGAGCTCCTTTGCTGCAGTGTTTGCAGTCGTAGACATGGGACGCGAGAATAGTGCAGAGCGGACATTTGTCTGTGCAAGGAATCGAGGCAGATCCCTGCAGCTCTGGCGCAGCGGGGTCCAAGCGGAATTTTGCATGGCGGGACGGCGTGACTGCTCGTCTGTCACAGCTTCATCACACTGCAGTGTGACAACACAGCCGACATTCGACATCAACTCTAAAAACCCACTGCTGGCAACACAATTCGAGCTAGGATGGCGGGCGGGCCATTTTCTCTTGCCAACTACCTATCCTATGGAACTCTTTCCGTTCTTCTCGTCCCAGAAGCCATCGAGAAACTACATTGGCCGGATCAAATTCTGGCGGAGGACGGTTGGACCGTATTTACCCTCCATCCAATCATTAAATACCTGGAAACCCCGGAAGACGACACCATTCTCCATGAGCTAGAATCTCTGATGCTCCAGCAATTTATTTTCGCCTCTTACTCGCTCTCGGGAGACTGGTGTACAATCAGAATTTACCTCATTCCCTGGGACCTCCCTGGCGTCCAAGGAAAGCTACGGGTCCGGAAAGAAAATATTGTCAAGCCTGCCCGTCGCTCTCTCATTAATTTTCTACCCCAAATATCTCGAAGTCGCGAGTGCTGGGAGGGACGCGCGCCCGCAGAACCACCTTCCGTCCCAGCCGTGCGTTTTTTTTTCAGTTCTCACCATACTCACTATCGAAACTAGCATCTAGGGGACGACCTTGTCTGGCATCTACGAGGATCTCCCGTCCCCGCAGGCTCTGGTTACCGCCGCGTCGACGCCGGTTACACGCCGGCTGCTGGACTTTTCAGACGACCTGGAGAATCTAGGTCTAAGATCGACGCTGCACCGTTATCAGCGTCGTTCAGTAGCAGCAATAGTTCAGCAGGAAATGGACTTGAGCGACAACCCGGATCCGTTGTTCATTCCCGTCGTTGGGATAAACAACGAGGAACTCTTCATTCAGCCTGGGACCATGGAGGTTCTTTTAGAGCGCCCCCTTGTTGCTCCCTGCCGCGGGGGAATTCTCTGTGAAGAACTGGGTAGGTTGTGCATTTATTCAACCAAGGACTGCACCAACCGTCTGCGCAGGCACCGGAAAAACGGTCATGATTCTCGCCCTCGTCCTGGCGACTCTGAACCAGCTCTCGGAGCCCGCGCCGTCGATCATCGACACCCGCCCGGTCCTCACTCCCCTGGCGTTCCGCCACTTTCCCTCGTCTGAATTCGAGACCGCGCGCGCGCGCGTTTTCCGCAACAAGCATCCTTTCGGCACCAGCACAGTGCCGACGCTTGTGGAGCTGCTGCTGCACAAGATGGCGACGAGCCCTGTGGTATTTACCCCGGAATCTCGGGCACAGTACCACGCGAACATCAAAGAGGACCTCGAAAACCTCGAACACTACACAGGACCCCGGAAGGACAACTTGCCGTTCTATTTGGAGTACCAAAACGAGCCGACTAACAACGAGCGCAAAAACAAGCGCACCGCCCCTGCGCAGGTTCCGCGGCAGCTATATCTCACGTCTGCGACGCTGATCGTCGGTTCGTTTCTGCATTTTTTGGGGGGCCTTAATCAATTTACATGACCGCTTCCAGTTCCTCCGAATTTGCTCCGTCAATGGCAGGACGAGTGTTCGCTCCACTGCGAGGACTCGCTTCGGGTTTGTGTCATCCAGGGAAATGCCCCAATTCCACCCGCCCGTATCTTGGCTGCCGATTACGATGTTTGTTTAATCTCCTACCCTTCGGCTTCAACTAACTGATTTTCAACAGATAATTCTACTTACCTACTCGCGTCTGTGCTCTGGCATTTTGTTCTGGAAATTCAACTCATGTTCAATTTAGGATTCACTGCAGAAGAGAAGCGGGGCGAGTCGGCGTGGCGTTCATGCACATGTGCCGAGTACCCTAACGTCCGTGTGCCGAAGTGTGTGTGCAAGCCCCCCGCAGGTTCCCCGCTCCTGCAGATCCGGTGGAAACGGCTCGTCATCGACGAAGGTCATGTTTCTGCGTCCCTATCCACGATTTTAACCCCCTTCACGAAAAAGCTGAGCGTGGAACGGCGGTGGATTGTCAGCGGGACGCCGACGACCAACTTACTTGGCCTCAACCTCGGAAAGACGACCTCCGCACCCCCGAGCGAGGACGGTGAGCCGCCGTCGCGCGGGCGGTCGGAGAGTCCGGAGGTGAACACGCCCTCAGTTGTGGACAGCCCGCCGGTAACACGGGTGTGGAACCGCGATGACGGGGAGGATTTGGAGAAGTTGGGGAAGATGATCACGCATTTCGTTGGAGTGCCGCAGCTGCTGGCCAACCCGCAGCTCATCTCGACACATATTAAGGAACCGCTCCTTGACCGTCGTGGGCCACGCACGGGTGCCATCGACGTTCTCATGCAGCTTATGTCGTCGGTGATGATTCGGCATCGGTCTGTGTTCAATTCATCCTGTCTATTCTTATTTTTTTTTCAACTCAACATGATCTGTATTACGTAGGATCGCGGATGTAGAGGAAGAGGTAATCCTGCCGCCCGTAACGCAGGAGCTCATCCTGTTGGATCTCGATCCACTCGTAGTCAAGTCATACAACGCCATGCAGGCCGGAATTGCCATTAATGCGGTTACGTCCGAGCGCAAAGATCAGGTTGAGCTATTTCGTTCATTTCGATCAGGATACAAGTTGATTATATTTTTATATTATAGGACTACATGTTCCATCCCAGGGTGTGTGCTCTGGTTGATTTGTCTGGCTCGGACCGATGTTAATTATGTCGCTCAGAATGCGGACGCTCTCCAACAAACTGTTACCAACATGTCACAGTACGTTAATTGATACGGGGAGACACATCGAACCAAACCCGAATTTATCCAACAGGCTGATGTTTTGGGCCATTGACGAAAATATATTCAACGCGGACGAACAATTACGGGACTCTGGCAAAGGGGTGAAGAAGGGACTGAATGCATCGACCAGTCCGGAGGACGTCAAACTGGTGAACGATGCACTCCATCACTTGTAAGTAAGATCAAATGTCATAAATGTTATATCCACTTACTGTTTGAACAGAGAGGTAGCGGCCAGCGACCCGCTTTGGCGTACGCTCCACACGCACGAGGATGTGCTGTATCAAGTTTACGGTCTCAAACAAACAATTTTCGAGGCGTGGTCGCGGACCCCGCATAGCGTGGATTCAGGAGACCCGCTCCTGGCTGGTTACATTCATCCGGACAGACTCCGCGCCCTCCGCAACAAAGTTGTCGGGCAACCCTTGCTTTCCGAGAAATCCCTCATCGAAGAGGGGCACAACGTCGCGGAGCGCGATGCGAAACAGCGCAAAGCCTACGAAGAGTCCCTCAAGCGTAAAAAGGGGAAGGAGAGCTCGAGTCAGCTGAAGGCGACCCAGGCTGCCAAGAATGCCGCAGCGCCCAGTACACTCAAAGCCGTGAAGGACGAATTGGAACAGGTCAGGGCGGCCGAATTCGATACGCCGGCGCCTGATCGGGGCCACATCTCCCGCCCGTCCGCGCTCGTGTCGACGTCTTACATCGGGAAAACCTGGTTGGGTTCTTCGGCGTCAAGCAAATTGAACTATATCATCAACGAGGTTGATTGTCAAAATTCGTTGTGAAGGCTTACCTGACCGTGTATGTTGTAGGTGCTTGAATATTCACCGACCGAAAAATTCTTGATATTCTCCGACTCCGAGTTGTCTCTCGCCCATATCGCGGAAGCGCTCGAGCTCGTTGGGGTTGATTCTCTCCGGTTCACGACTCAGACAACGGCACAAGTTCGAGAACAATTCGTGTTAACGTTCAAAACGTCCGAACGGTATCGCGTGTTTCTCATGGAGCTCAAGCACGGTGCGCGAGGCCTGTGCGTATTCACTTTATCTGGTTCTGTATTGGCGTCTTATTTCGCTCCGCAGGAATCTCACCTCCGCCTCTCGGGTTATCTTTTGCGAGCCTGTCTGGCGTGCCGATGTTGAAAGCCAGGCGATCAAGCGGTGCCACCGTATCGGTCAAACGCGCCCTATCACCGGTGGGAATCTTTGTTTGTTCCTTTTGAACTTGACAACTCATTATCGAGCTGCAGTGAAAACACTCGCCATCCGCGAAACAGCCGAGCAGAACATGGCCGCCCGACGGTTGGCGTTGAAAGACAGTCAGGAGAAAATCCCAAAACTTATCCAGGAGAACGGAATGCGGGCGTTCATTGCGGTTCGTATCTCCCCTTCTTGCATTCCCAAATATAATCTCAACCATAACCACAGAACCCGAAATTCCTAACTCATACCCCGACCATTCTCCCGACGATAAAAGTACCGCTTGTCAAGCTTGCGCCTAAAGTGGACGAAGACTCGTCATTTGCTGATGTAGGAGGGCCATCGTCTAGCGCACCGCGGAGATGGGTTCGCTTCGCCGACTCAGATGATGATAATGAGGAGCCTACCTCTAAGCGAAAATTACCCCCTCCCGGAGATGACGACCTTCAAGAACGGCCGAAAAAGGTGCGGCTGATTGTGCCAGATCCTGTGCCGCGGGATTCCCCACCAAAAAAGAAATCCAAATCCAGGGCGACAGTGCGATTCGCCGAGCCATGATGTGATACCGTTCAACGTTGTTGTACTTGTTGTTTAAATTATGTCAATTATCTTGTATGTACGCAGAAATTCCCAGAGTTTTGAGTTGCCCACAGCAGCGCGATTTGGAAAAGTCCTGAAGGAGAATCAACTGATTCGACCAAGATTCGACTCCGAGTTGCTGGTTGGTTCCTGAACCATGGGGTTAGGGTTAGGTCCGGGATCCGAATTAGGACACATCTAGGGCCTAGACCGTCCGGGATCCGAATTGGGACACATCTGGTGAAGGGCCCAGACCGCCGCTGGACCGTTACCAACTTAACAGTAACCTCCTTCAGATGTATCAGTAACCGCCCCTACAATCAGTGGTCTCCATTGGTTGTGTCGAGGATCCACAGCGAATCCCATTTTTCCCTTTTACCATCATGAACAATTTTCTCTCGGACGAAGGCTTCACCGACGACGATACCTTCCAGGTCCCGACGAGCAGCGAATTGCTCTCAAAGATGGCCTCGGAGCAAGAATGTGAAGGTCAGTCAGTGGTGTGCGGGTGTGTGTGGAGTCGCAGTCTGATTACAAACAGAGCTTGCATACAAGTTACTGGCATCTTTGCCCAGGTCTCGTTTGGCCACAATCCAGCGGCGTCTGGCACCCTTGTTGCAGTTCGACGTCGTGGGGGTGCGTTCCTAGCTTATACCGCCAAAGTGGCATATTAACGGATCTACAGTCACTGCCTGCGGAGGTCTCTCTGCATATCTTCTCCCATTTGCCGGCTCAGACGCTTCTGACGTGTGCGCTGGTCAGCCACCGGTGGCGGGCCCTTGCCAATGACCAGGCAATATGGAAGAAGCTGTGTGGGGTGCAGGGCTGGGCATGGAAGCAGCCCTCGCGAACACATTCCTTTGATACCCCTCGCAGCCAGCCATGGGACGACGACGAAGGCATGGGCGATTCGGACGAGGAGGACGACATGGACACTATCGAGACCGCCAAAGCGGAATGGACGCTAATGCAGCGCGAACTCGACTCAGGCTTTGCGTCCATGTCCCTCTCCTCGCCTCGCGCCTCTGCCCTCCTCCGCGCCTCTTCCTCGCGCTGCAAATCCCGCACACGCCATAACTCCGCCCCGCCAGCGCTGAGCGACTCCTCGTTCCTGCGCCCCGACTACAAGCGCCTGCACCAGACACACACCCGCCTCCGCAACCGCGTGCGCGCCGGCGACTTCCGCCTCTCTGCGATTCAGACGCGCGGCGGGCCGTCGAACGCGCACACGACCACCATCTACTGTTTGCAGCTGTACACCTATCCAGCGACGGGCGTGCAGGTCCTCTTCACGGGCTCGCGTGACCGCACCGTGCGCGAGTGGAACCTCACCACCGGGCTCGTCGAGCGCGTCATCGCTGGCGTGCACGGGAGCTCTGTGCTCAGCATCTGCGTGCACGACGGCTTCGTCGCGAGCGCGGGCAGCGACCGCCGCGTCGCCGTCTGGGACCTCGAGAAGAACGCGCTCGTCAAGATCATCGCGGACCACGAGGACAGCGTGCTGTGCGTGCGCCTCGACGGCCGACGGCTCGTGTCGTGTTCTAAGGACCGCACCGTGCGCACGTACTCGTTCCCCGATCTCGTCCCGCAGTTCGTGCTCGGCGCACACCGCGCGGCCGTCAACGCCGTGTCCCTCTCCGACACGCTCATCGTCTCCGGCTCCGGCGACCGCTCCGTGCGCCTCTGGGACGCTACCAACGGCAAGCTCCTCCGCACCTTCGAGAACCATCATACCCGAGGGTCCGTCTCCCCCCTCTAATCCTTGTGCAGCAGCATTTATTAACCTTGACCCCCACACCAGCATCGCCTCGATCGACTTCATGGCGCCTTACGTCGTCTCGGGCTCGTCCGACAAGCATCTGCGGCTGTTCGACATCACGACGTTCCAGGGGTGGTCGACGTCGCCCGAGTACGACGGGACGCCACCCGCGGCGCCGCTTGCCGCCGGGACCGCAGTGTGCACCGCGTGCGGCAGCAGCAGCGCAGGCACTGCGCATCCCCCGCGCGCGCCGGCGCGGCGGTGTGTGCACGCGGACCTCGTGCGCAGCGTCGCGCTGGGCGAGGACTTTGTGCTCAGCGGGAGCTACGACCTCACTATCAAGGTGCGTCTGCGCGTGCATGTGGTCGGTGCGGCGGCTGAGACTGATTTTATTTTACGCTTTAGGTCTGGGACCGCAAGACGGGCGCGCTCGTTGCGGACCTCACGGGCGGGCACACGGGGCGTATATTCTGCATTGGGTTTGACTGCACAAAGGTATGCACTTCCCTTATATTTGCTCATAAGTACGGTACTGATGACCTCGTGCACAGATCGTGTCCTGCGGCGAAGACCAGGTACGATTCTCTCTATCTGTTTTGTTTTGTTCCCTATGCTAACGCGGCATTCACAGCGGATATGCGTCTGGGACTTTTCGCATGGGATCGATACGAGCTTCATCCAGCTTTGATGCATGCATCCTATCCTGTCTTTTCCTTTCTTTGACTTACCTCTCTCCCCGTCTTTCTCGCCTCTCTCTCTCTCTCTCTCTCGTCCTCACACAATACTAATGTGTTTCTTGCATTCTTCATTTTCCATCGGTCCCGGACACTCACGTACATATCCACTCACCCACCGCATCATCCGTAGCCATCCATCCGTGGACACTCATCCGTACATACCCACCCGCATATCCCCAGTGACCGTACATACCCAGCCTGCTCATGTGTACATATGCATGTATCTGCCATCGCCGTTCGCTAAATGTTAATTTGTTACCCAGTCTTCCCATCAGACTTCGGACCGATCGGCCGACTCGGAGTTGCGGCATAACAAGTGCAAACTTCGGCTTTGTGCTCCACTTCAACGACGAGTCGACGACGATTCAAATTTCAGACAGCTGCTTGCATTGATATTCTTCCCGCCCATTCCCGAGGTAAATGGTTGAGCTGCTTCTACTAGAGGCTCCACCGAGCTGCACCATCCATGTCGCTGGTTGAAGTTACTTTAGTCTCTTAAGGTCGCATTCAAATTTCTGGGCTGAGGCCGCCGTTACTTTTCTCAGGATTAATGCAAGCGGGAGAGATCCGCAAACTCCATCTGTTGGTTGTGAGGTAAGTGTATTCCGCAACTGGATGCATAAAAAAACTCTAACACTGAGAGTTGAACGGATTCTGGTACTTTCTACTAGGGGTCAAATTTCTTGAATGCTTACCGGATTGAAGGACGACTTCAAATTTATACCTATAGTTCAAACTGACAGCTCCAACCTTCGTGCGAATCTGGTGAATGGACCCTGGCTCTTATTTTGGAATATCACTATGCACGGTGCGGTCCGGGTACGTACTTTTAACCTTTTCGAAAATCTACTTCGCTTCTGCGACAACTCGAATGTTGCATAATTTGTTTCCGCCTGCAAACTGCCGATTTAATAGGAACAATCTATTTATGTCATTCGCGTTCAGGCTTCGTTTTTCCCCGGGAGATGGGGACTGACCGGGTGCCGAATGATACGTCAAACATGACAGTATCTTGTGAACCAAAGCAGCCATTGGCTGGTCGTGATCTAACTAGCTATTCGCCCCGACATGGCCTCGACACCATTTCTTCAAGACAGCACTGGACGCGTCAGTAACATTTCATGCCGCAAAGCCAATCCTCCTCAATTGTCTATGTAATAGTCTTACACACTGCCGGTCAATGAGGAACGGGAAATGGACGTGAGTCCCTGTGTCTTTCCGTTAAAGCTCCCCCCGAGTGCTCAGGTTCAGCTCATCTCGTTCAGAGACTTGAAGTGCAGCATCGCATGTGGCGATTGCTAGTTGGCGGGCTGTACTGTATCCGGCTTCGGCGGAAGACAAGGTTGGAGAACTTATGGCAGCTAATAACCCGTCGATTATGGATGTGGGATGCGGGTCTGGAATCTGGTCCGTCCCAAACCCAAGTCGAATCCTGTTTACTTTAATTCTTCTAGGGCTATTGAGATGGCCGAGAAGTACCCCAATGCTCGCGTGGTCGGCGTTGATCTCGCTGCAAATGTCAATTTGTGAGCGATTGCGATTCTGTTCCAATTCTTTTCGTGACCTCATCCTATCGACTCGCAACAGAGCCCACCCCAAGAACTTCGAGTAGGGAAATTGGGCTTGATTAGCAATTGGATAAGCTGACAGTGGAATTCCTAGATTTGTTCGAATGGACCTTACTGTGGGGTTGCCTCCCGTCGACGGCGGATACGATATTATACACGCCCGGTGTCTTACTGGGCATGTGAGCTCCGGAATTCCCCCATACCCTGGTGCCTATCGCTGAAATGGAATCAGTTAAAGGACCCCGCGGCGTTCGTCCGGTCGGCCTATGAATTCCTCAAGCCCGGTACTACTCTCCTCCTTTCTATTTTACGTTCTGAGCCTTCCTCCTCAAGGTGGCCTAATTATTCTAGGCGAAGTCTACAAGGCGGCCGACGCGAACAAACAGCAACTGACGCCGCTCTTCCCCAACGTCCAATATTCCACGGAGGCGCTGAAGACTGGCTCTTGGCTCGCCGGATGGCACACCCTCTATTTCAAGCGATTTTATTTCTACGCCAACAACCACACGGTCGAGTCGCTGCTGGCCACACACGGTGGGTTTTCACCTGTCCAGCAGAACCGGTATTTCGCGCCGGTGGGTTGGCCCGGAGACGATAATGCGGACCGCGGAGAATTGGGCCAGATGTCGCAGAAAACCGCCCTTGTGCGTGCGCGTATTTCGTGCAAATGTGCTTTGCTGTTGACGGGTCCGGAATTATGCAGGCTTTCATACAGGCCTCGAAGTCTGCTATTCTGGCGAGCGGCGAATATTCTGCGGCCGAGGTCGCGGGTTGGGCCGATTCGATTGAGCAGGAAGCGAGAACGAAGTATATATACTTGCCGTGGGATGTTGCATACGGGGTCAAGTCTGCCGTTTAAATTCTAACAAGTTGTCCGCGGATCCTAAGTAATGTTACGTTTTCCACGAATATTATCATCTTAAGAAGACCAAGCGCTGTCGTTGAATGGATATTCGCAACGCCAGCGCCTAACAAGCGGCTGCTGCTTGGTGATTTTTCCTCTCTCTCAAAAACCAAACCAAACTTACTGTAATTTGGTCTGACTAGAGAGGCTACTGTATTGTTTCCGAAACTCGAAGATGAGATATATCTGGGAGTTGGATTAAGTACGGGTAGGAGGTACTAGTTGTGTCGAATGCCTGCACTACCCTGCCCTTACAGCGGCGGGAACAGTAAGACGTGGCTGATGCAGGGTTGAGTTACGGTACATGCAATGTAGAATGCGGAAGGCAAGGAACTACTGACCTGCGGTGCAGGATTTACCAGAGTTCTTGTCCTCGACATGGTGGTTGTGCCAATGTGAGAGCGCCAATTTACAGCTCAGGTCCGTACAATGTTTTCCCCTTCACTATAATTCAAGCTGGCAGCTGCTCTGTGATCATCATTCGTGCGAATCTGGTGAATGGATCTTGTCAAGCTATTATTTTTGAACATCACTATGCACGGTGAGGGTTAGGGCCGGTGTCCGGGTATACTTTTAACCTTCGCACTGTCGAAAATCTGCTTCGCTTCTGTAGGTGCGGCGACATGCATAATTTCTTTCTTTCTTGCTCCCGTCGATTTTTCGTCGTAGTGAGTGGGAGGGCATCTATCGTGCCGAAGATGCTGCCAGGTGTGTGGGAATGAACCGGACGGGGCGGCCCTTTTTCTGGCCGCCCCGTCGGGTGGGTGCGCGTGCCGCTGGGAATTGGCTGGGAACAACCTGGCCGGCACGGCTCTGGCAGACTCCAAAAGAGACTTGTTACGAAGAAAAATGTGTGACTTCTGAGAAAAAACAACGAGGTGTTGGGTGGGTGGGACAAAATAATGCTGGGCCCGAGAACGACAGCGCGCTCTCTTCCCTGCAGTGGTGGAAGAGGGAGCCAGCAAACACGAGCACGCTTCATCAGTGATTTCTACAATTTACTTGTCGGCTTGTGGCACTTTTTGAAAAAATAAAACTGCAGAAATGGTTGTCAGATACCAATGCGCACGCTCTCAGATTTTTTTTTTTTGGCGAATCGGAACTTGTCGAAAATTAACATGGCTGGTCGGCTTGTTTGGCTTGTACAAGCTTGTACAAGCACCAACAAGTGATCTGCATAAAACCCGATGTTGTCCGTGTTTGGCTGGCTCCTTGTTGCTCATGCAAATTCAAACCCAGATCAACCGGTCTCTCTATGAACGATTTGTCTTCATACTGTACGAGAGATCGGTCACCGGTCTATGTGGGAACGATTTAGCCATATAAGGATTATGTCCTAAGAAAAGCATCCGTCTACTACGGTAGGCGGGCCTCTTAGGTAGGTTAATGCGCCTCAATTAAACTACCTGACAGGCTCAAACATAATAAGGTAGATGCTCGCTTAGGTGCAAGAAACCCTGATTCTATCTGTTCGTGCCTCACACTCCTAGACTCCGAGTCGTGTCTGCAACTGCCGATTTAATAGGAACAATCTATTTATGTCATTCGCGTTCAGGCTTCTTTTTATCCCGGGAGATGGGGACTGCCCGGCTGCCGAATGATACGTCAAACATGACAGTATCTTGTCGTATCTTGTGAACCACAGCAGCCATTGGCTGGTCGTGATCTAACTAGCTATTCGCCCCGACATGGCCTCGACACCTGTGATGGATATTGGCACTTTATTGTATGTAGGTAATTACTTACTCATATTTTAGCCTACATGTCTCGTATTTAGTATTTATCTCTCACGGTTGAACACTGCCCTGTGACTCAGTCCGGACCCTGCATTTACAGTGCTTTCCTGTGCAGGATAGAGTCAATTGGAGTCAGTGTGAGTCAGTGAATTATGACTCACCCAGTAGCTAGTAGTATATAAGAGGGATATCCTCCTCCTGTATCAAGACTCAACTTTAATCCTACTACTTTGCAATCTACAACCGTGAATCTTCACTCTCACCACTGCGTGATTCTCAAGCCGGGCCACCAGCGCTCATCTATTTTCTAAGCTTTGATAGCAGCCTTACATATTTAAATCACGACGCTAGCTCTGATTAAATCTAAGACTTCGGTGAAAGCTTGTGTGTGACTGATTATATAAAGGTTCCAGCATTTGAACTCGAGTATAAGTCACAGGAAAGGTATTACATACAGTAACACCAATCCGTTCAGGGGGATCGCATAGCACGCGATACCCGTTTCTCTTACAACACCATTTCTTCAAGATAGCACTGGACGTGTCAGTAACATTTCATGCCGCAAAGCCAATCCTCCTCAATTGTCTACGTAATAGCCCTACACACTGCCGGTCAACGAGGAACGAGAAACGGACGTGAGTCCCCGCGTCTTTCCGTCAAAGTTCCCCCGAGTGCTCAGGTTCAGCTCATCTCGTTCAGAGACTTGAAGTGCAGCATCGCATGTGGCAATTGCTGGCTGGCGGGCTGTATCCGGCTTCGGCAGAAGACAAGGTTGGAGAACTTATGGCGGCCAATAACCCGGTGATTATGGATGCGGGATGCGGGTCTGGAATCTGGTCCGTCCCAAACCCAAGTCGAATCCTGTTTACTTTAATTCTTCTAGGGCTATTGAGATGGCCGAGAAGTACCCCAATGCTCGTGTGGTCGGCGTTGATAACACTGCGAATGTCAATTTGTGAGCGATTGCAATTCTGTTCCCACTCTTTCCGTGATCATGACCTCATCCTATCGACTCGCAACAGAGCCTGCCCCAAGAACTTTGAGTAGGGAAATTGGACTTGATTAGCAATTGGATAAGCTGACAGTGGAATTTCTAGATTTGTTCGAATGGACCTTAATGTGGGGTTGCCTCCCGTTGACGGCGGATATGATATCATACACGCTCGGTGTCTTACTGGCCATGTGAGCTCCGGAATTCCCCCCATACCCTAGTGCCTATCGCTGAAATGGAGTCAGTTAAAGGACCCCGCGGCGTTCGTCTGTTCAGTTTACGAATTCCTCAAACCCAGTACTACTCTCCTCCTTTCTATTTTACGTTCTGAGCCTTCCTCTTCAAGGTGGCCTAATTATTCTAGGCGAAGTCTACAAGCCAGTCGACGCGAACAAACAGCAACTGACGCCGCTCTTCCCCAATGTCCAATATTCCGCGGAGGCGCTGAAGACCGGCTCTTGGCGGGCCGGATGGCAGGCCATCTATTTCAAGCATTTCTACGCCAACAACCAGACGGTCGCGTCGCTGTTAGAGGCACACGGCGGATTTTCGTCTGTCCAGCAGAACCGGTATTTCGCGCCGGTGGGTTGGCCCAGAGACGATAATATGGACCACAGAGAGCTGGGACAGATGTCGTAGAAAACCAACCTCGTACGTCGCGGTTCAGCCGATTTTCGCTCTGCAGAAATACTGACATTTCCTTTTTTTTTCCCCCGGAATTAGGAATTCGTCCGCGCCTCGGCGCCTGCTGTGTTGGCGAGCGGCGAATTCTCTGAGGCCGAGGTTGATGCTTGGGTCGAGTCCATTGAACAGGAATTAAAAATGAAGCACGTATACTTGCCTTGGGATCTTTCATACGGAGTCAAATCCGCTGTTTAACGAGTCTGCGAACAAATAATGTTGCCTGCCTGTGTTGTTTTCGTATTTCCACCACAAGCACATTCGAGAAGTCCACGGTCCGTTGTGTTCTATCTATACGCATGAGTTTGAATCATCGTGATCGCGATAAATGCTCAGCTCGTTGAATACAATTGAACGAGTCGCAACCAACCAAGAGCCTAGAGATACATGCCACACCTTCATAGTAAGGGCCCTAAGGGGGGGTAGTGTCAAATGCCCTGCGCTACCCTGCTCGATATTGGGCAGTTGTCCCGCACGAGCACCACTTGTGCAGGTTGTGTCGGGGAGCCGTGGAGGACGAAGTATCCACGTTATTCGACTGCGCCATCGAATCTCCATTATTCTCTCTCTTTATAAAATAACGTTGTCTGAAGCCTTTTCGAAGTCCGATACTCCGCTTCGGAGTTCGCCATTTGAACGTGGAGAGACGTGGTGCCACGACAGAACCTCCGAGGCGAAGTGCCCCCGGCATGCTCTTGTAATGCTTAGAAAAACCACACGTGACGAACCCTCCTAAGTAGATACAGCTTGTTACGGTAGGCGAACAAAAGGGATACGTAGGTCAGCTGGAAATACAAACGCCCTCCGGGCAAACCTGGATCCTCCGGTCACGGTTGTGCTCGGCCCTTTTTGCAGATCTCAATAGCCTCAGAGCGGTGAAGCCATTTTTTTGTCTTTACGAAGGAATGTTGACCTCTCAGTGATAACGTATGCATTTAAAGCCGTGGTCGTGGGCACCGCGCCTCACTCCCGCAATTTATTTGGTTTGTTATTCTTCTTCACTAGAACTTGTCTGAAATGCAGCTCTGATGTTGTTATTGTCGTCGCGCACTCCTCCAAGTTTATTTTTCTTTGCCAGAACTTTCCAACGAAATGCCGTCCCAGTGTTGTCGTCGTCGCGCGCTCATTCGGCGCTTCGCGCCTCACTCGCGCACTCCAAATTTATTTGATTTTTGCTTCCCTTCTTCCCTTTACCCGAACTTTCCGAAATGCAGCTCCAGTGTTGTCATTCTGGTCGTGCGCTCATTCGGCGCTTCGCGCCTCACTCGCGCACTCCTCCAAATTTATTTGGAATGCAGTATTGTCGTTGTCATCGGTTTGAGCCTACGAGGAGATTTTTGTTGTCTTTTATGAGCTTTTCGGTCGGGGTAATAGCTCGCGGCATACTAGATCAGCGAAAAGGGCAATGAGAGTTATGAGCAGGGAGGGTAAGCAAGTGCAAACAAAAAGCGTGGGAATATTGGGAGTGATCGAGTCGGACCTACGGATCCAGGAACTCAAGCTCTCGGGTAAAAAACTTCACGTGCACCGCGACGGTCGGTATACGAAATTCGCACCCGCGTACGTTCCAGGACGGTTAGGGCATTGCACACCTCCCATTTACCAGTCAAACCCGCAATTACAGCTGTTTGCAATGAGGATGACACTCATCAAAAAAATCTAAATAAGATCAAATTTGATCTCGCACTTTGCGAGCGACGCCCCCGCCGCATATCTGGGCGGATTCACTTGATTTTTGGCACATTCGGTAGGGTTTCTTACGGGCTTTCAAACCATACCCAATTCAAGCTGTGGTGCGAGATATTTGCTCACCCCAAAATTTAGAAGCTTCGGTTGAAAATACACGAGGCAGATTTGCCTAATCTTCATATTCCGTATCACACCACTGAGTTGAGTATGGCTCGAAAGCCCTTACAAAACCGTATTGAACGCGCCATAAATCAAGTGAATCTGCCCAGAAATGCGGCAGGGGCGGCGCTTGCAAAGTGCGAGATCAAATTTGATCTTATTTAGATTTTTTTTGATCAATGTCATCCTCATTGCAAACAGCTGTAATCCTGATGACGACACCCTCTTGATTCCACTCCTTCATAATAGATTCGGGCCCTAGAAGTTCCAGATGAAGGGATTCAGGAAATGTCGGATGGTGGAGAAAATTGTGAGGTGGCCCACGTCGATCGATCAAAGGTCTACACTAGATGGGGGAGAGGAATCCTATAAAATACGGGGTTGGCTCGTCGGAAATAGATAAAAAATGAAAATAAAAATAAAACAGAGGGGGAGGACTAGGTACGACATACTCCGAAGACAACACCGTTTTGAAGGGTGGTCAGGCACTCTTGGAAAATATTCTCTGCCACTTCAGGGCCTCCACAAAGGTCTGAGTAATCCCGAAAGACTGCGAGCTGTTGTTGGGCTGGCGTCGGGATAGATGTTAGACGGCAACAGCGGCGGGAAAAGTAAAGCGTGGCTGATGCAGGGTTGAGTTACGGTACATGCAGTATAGAATGTGGAAGGCAGGGGACCAGGGAACTACTGGCCTGCAATGCAGGATTTACCAGAGTTCTCGTGCTGGTTATGTGAGAGCGCCAATTAACAAGGATAAACAATGTTGACTTTAAATTTACTTGGGTGATAAGGCCGCGGCTGTGCCCGGCAAAAAACTCGTATTTATTTATTTTATTTTTTGCTTGTGCAGGGCACGTGCTTGACCGGACGCGCGCGATGAACCAAAACATCAACAAGCTTACAGTTTGCAACACTGACCTCCACTAGCAAGGGAGAGAGAAGAAACAAATGAAGGGGTGAATTGATATGCCTGCGGCCATTGTTCAAGTGAGTCACACTTTGTTTGTCCAAATATGTACTGCTCATCAACTTAAAGGTTGTTGGTTGAAGGAAGGAAGAAAAAGGACAGGCCACTCGTTGCCGACCTTTGGTCGCTCCTCACGGCCTGGGTCAATCAAAATATGGGATAGCTGGACAAGCAACAAATTGTATGAGACAATTCAATGTTTGGCGATATGATTCTGATTCTTCAGCAACCCGGAGGCATTGAATGACCAAGGTCGCGAGGTCCTGGGAGAAATGCTTGCAAATCAGGGTTCCAGAATACTTACAAGAACACCTCCCGGCAGCAAACTGATGAGAATTTCAAGGTGGAATCCTGAATTGATAACAAAGAGAATAGTACCAAGTGGGTTGTTTCGGGCCATAGCGAGTGTCGTTATTGGGCCACAGATAGGCTAGAAGGTAGACTGTGAAAATAATAAGCTGGTGCATCTTGAGAAATACATGGTGGTCTGCCGCAAGCAAACATCAGAAGCATGTCTATGCTTGGAATAAAAAGAGACAAGAATCAAGTCAATATTGGAGGAGATTTGACTTCGAAAAGTGGTTTAGTTTCTTGTCTCATCGGAGAGTGATTTGTGTTTCAAGTTTGAATCCAAGATGCAGCACGGCGAAGAGCGTGGGAGAAGCACAGAGACTTCAAGGGGGAAAAATAAAGGATGGGCCGCTCGTCGCCAACCTTCGGTCGCTCCTCGTGGCCCGTGCAAATTGGCTACAGTAAGTAGACTTCAAATTAGACAAAGGCATTCATTCTCACAATGAAAGTGCAATGTGCCGTGATATTGGTTGGATTTGAAGAAGCTAGTTGGCGCAATAAGTACACTGAGTGGACAGATAGATGAATAGGCACTCAACGAGATATAAGCCTATAAGCTGCCACAGTGTGTTGATGCATGATTACATGTTGTGGTCAGCACAGCGGAGCATGTCGCTGTCGCGTGGAGAGTCTGAGTCGCACCCAACTCAACCTCGGAGCTATCCGGGCTTTGTTTGAACACAATGTAGGAAAATAAGGCCAACTTGAAACTAAAACACCAGCATTCAAGCGGCGGCCACAACTTTTACGCTACAGCCACTATCAAGTCACAAAACATGTAGTGAAATCTAAGCACAGCCACTAATTTCAATTTAACACAGCCACTATTTCCTGTAATGTCGTTTTTGCCGACAATTCCTGGTACTGACTTAGGGACCAGGTCTACCCAGAAATTTCCAATGTTCAATCATGCGGAATGATCTGAATCCCTTTTACGGCCTTCCAGTGATGTCAGGGACCTCCGGTCTAGACCTTTCCGCTTCTGGCCTCTCATAAACAATAATTCTCAAAACCTGATTATGCGGCTAGTTCCGAGAACCAAGGCCTAGACCTTTCCATTTCTGGCTCTTCAGAAACGACAATTCTCAAAAACCCATTGTGCGGCTAGCTCCGAGAGCATGGGCCTAGACCTTTATACAACTGAAAATTGACATGGTTACTTCGAAAGGTTTGATTACACAATATTCGAGTGCTGTGGCCTCCATGGCATTTATTTCTCCAGGACCAAGCCTCATTATATGCACAAATTACGGTCATGACGTACATGCATATCTTATGCAGAAATTGTCATTCGGATATGAGCTGGAATTCTAGCCCATTACCTGAATCCAATATCCTACTGCGAGCGAGGGAGGTGAGTCGGCCGAGACTCATGAGCGAGCTGTCCAGTTGTCTGAGTAGTGTTAAACATTAGGAGAGGAACAGACCACTATACAAGGGAGGTGCCAGGGATGCCCAGAGGGCCTTATGAATTGAAAAACAGAGGTGTTTTGGCTGGTGTGAGATTTGAAAAGAACGAGTATTATGTAAACATAAATACTTGTAATACTGTACTATTTCAACCAAGTGCGCAGGGGTTGTGACCTGTGACCGCAAGTGTACACCTTGTAAAGTGTGCAGCCAGCGATGGGACCTGTGACCGGCATTCTAAGTGTTCACTTGTCAAAGTGTACACCTCCGATTAGCGAGGAATCAAGGCAGTGCTTGATGATTCGCGAGTAGCCAAGGAGAGCCAATGGGGCATTCCAACGCCAAGTGCATGATTTCGGGACCCAAGTCGGGTCCCCTTTTTTTTTCAGCGCAGGAGCCCGACGCCACAATCATTCTCCTCCCATGCCGCACTTCGACAGAAGCGAATGGGTCTCCAGCGGAAAGAATTGGAAAGACATACCAAAAGCTATCCGCCAAGTCTGTCTCCACGACTTTGTCGTTCCTGAAGCCATTGTATCGCGAATTAACGGGTTGGAGGGACTGAGGACCTCGAGCTGGATGTTGTCGCAGGGGACCTCCCTCTCTCCCTTCGTCGCCCGAAGCATGCCACCAAAAACACCACCTGCTATGGAGGGGATAATGCGTGGGAGGAGCATTGAGTAGCCCGGATTCGCAAATTCGTATTAACTTCCTTATTTTTTGGTCTGCACGTGCGTAGATAGACTCTAGAGCAACAAAAGAAGCCTTAGAACACCGAGAGCATGGGAAATTTTTGATTTTCAGCCTTTTGGCAGAGGCAAAACGGTCAAGTGTACAGGCCCTCCAGGTGACCTGTGACATATTAAAAAAGTGTACATGTACGGCCCTCTCTGTGACCTGTGACCGCGCACTTGGTTGAAATAGTACAGTACAGTTCAGGTCCATACAATGTTTTCCACTTCACTATAATTCAAGCTGGCAGCTGCTCTGTAATTATCATTCGTGCGAATCTGGTGAATGGATCTTGTCAAGCTATTATTTTTGAACATCACTATGCATGGTGCCGGTGTCCGGGTATACTTTTAAACCTTCGCACTGTCAAAAATCTGGTTCGCTTCTGTAGGTGCGGCGACATGCATAATTTCTTTCTTTCTTGCTCACGTCGACCTTTCGTCGTAGTGAGTGGGAGGGCATCTATCGTGCTGAAGATGCTGCCAGGTGTGTGGGAATAAACTGGACAGGGCGGCCCTTTTTCTCGCTGCTCCGTCTGGTGCGTGTGTGTGCATGCCGCTGGGAATTGGCTGGGAACCCAGCCGGCACGGCTCTGGCAGACTCTCCAAAAAAGACTTGTTACGAAGAAAAATGTGTGACTTCTGAGAAAAAAACAACAAGGTGTTGGGTGGGTGGGACAAAATAATGCTGGGCCAAAGGGGTACCCACTGTTAAAATTTGCCACACAGGGTCGGGAAAGTGCGTTAAGACCTACCTACCCTATTCATTGTGTAATTTCCCACGCAATTCCCCCGAAATGATGTTTTTTGGCTTCAACGAAACCCTTATGAGGAGCAAATTTGCGGTGAAGACCGGTACCCAAAGTAGATTCTGGCAATTCTCGATCTTGTTTTGACACTTTCTTAGGCTTCCCGACCTATAAAAAAAAAATTGAACTCTTCTAAAAGGATAGGGTGTTTCAAGATATCCTATTTCGAGCCCAACTTGGGACCCAACTTGAGACCCAACTTCGTGCTCAACTTCACGTGAAGTTGGAACATGAAATAGTTCAGAACTTGAAGTTGGATGTCAAATTGTGCTCCGAACCACAATTTGACATCTAACTTGGATCCCAACTTTGTGTTCCAACTTCGCCCGCTCGATTTGGCCCACTCATTGCGCTTCCCGGGACCAAATCCCGATAAATGATGGCCGAAGTTGGAGCCAAGTTGGGGTCAAAATAGGGTCTGAAGTTGGTCGCGAAATAGGGTATATGAAACACCCTATTTTTAGAGTAATTTAAGCAAATTCCGAAAAGTGAAATAATGTCTCTCGGAGGATCTTCCGGCGGGTACCCCTTGGCTGGGCCCGAGAACGACAGCGCGCTCTCTTCCCTGCAGTGGTGGAAGAGGGAGCCAGCAAACATGAGCACGCTTGTCCGTGTTTGGTTGGCTCCTCGCGTCTCCGGGCCGGTCTCCTACAAGAAACCATGATTCTATCCGTTCGTGCCTCACTCCTAGACTCCGAGTCGTGTCTGCCTGCAAACTGCCGATTGAATAGGAACAATCTATTTATGTCATTCGCGTTTATTCCCAGCCGGTGAAGGATACGTCAAACATGACAGTTCTTATGAACCACAGCGGCCATTGGCTGGTCGTGATCTAACTAGCTCCTCGCCCCGACATGGCCTCGACACCATTTCTTCAAGACAGCACTGGACGTGTCAGTAACATTTCATGCCGCAAAGCCAATCCTCCTCAATTGTCTATGTAATAGCCCTACATACTGCCGGTCAACGAGGAACGAGAAACGGATGTGAGTCCCCGCGTCTTTCCGTCAAAGTTCCCCCGAGTGCTCAGGTTCAGCTCATCTCGTTCAGAGACTTGAAGTGCAGCATCGCATGTGGCGATTGCTGGCTGGCGGGCTGTATCCGGCTTCGGCGGAAGATAAGATTGGAGAACTTATGGCGGCCAATAACCCGGCGATTATGGATGTGGGATGCGGGTCTGGAATCTGGTCCGTCCCAAACCCCCTCTGATTGACATTGGAGCAAAGTCGAATCCTGTTTGTTTTAATTCTTTCTAGGGCTATTGAAATGGCCGAGAAGTACCCCAATGCTCGCGTGGTCGGGGTTGATAACGCTGCGAATGTCAATTTGTGAGTGATTGCGATTCTGTTCCCACTCTTTCCGTGACCTCATCCTATCGACTCGCAATAGAGCCCGCCCCAAGAACTTCGAGTAGGGAAATTGGACTTGATTAGCAATTGGATAAGCTGACAGTGGAATTTCTAGGTTTGTTCGAATGGACCTTACTGTGGGGTTGCCTCCCGTCGACGGCGGATACGATATCATACACGCTCGGTGTCTTACTGGCCATGTGAGCTCCGGAATTCTACCATATCCTGGTGCCTATCACTAAAATGGAGTCAGTTAAAGGACCCCGCGGCGTTCGTCCGTTCAGTCTACGAATTCCTCAAGCCCGGTACTACTCTCCTCCTTTCTATTTTACGTTCTGAGCCTTCCTCCTCAAGGTGGCCTAATTATTCTAGGCGAAGTCTACAAGGCGGCCGACGCGAACAAACAGCAACTGACGCCGCTCTTCCCCAACGTCCAATATTCCACGGAGGCGCTGAAGACTGGCTCTTGGCTCGCCGGATGGCAGACCCTCTATTTCAAGCATTTCTACGCCAACAACCAGACGGTCGCTTCGCTGTTAGAGGCACACGGCGGATTTTCGCCTGTCCAGCAGAACCGATATTTCGCGCCGGTGGGTTGGCCTGGAGACGATAATATGGGCCACGGAGAGCTGGGACAGATGTCGCAGAAAACCAACCTCGTACGTCACCGCGGTTCAGTCGATTTTCGCTCTGCACAAATACTGACATTTTCTTTTTTTTTCCCGGAATTAGGAATTCGTCCGGGCCTCGACGCCTGCTGCGTTGGCGAGCGGCAAATTTTCTGAGGCCGAGGTTGATGCTTGGGTCGAGTCCATTGAACAGGAAATAAAGATGAAGCACGTATACGTGCCTTGGGATCTTTCATACGGAATCAAATCCGCTATTTAACGAGTCTGCGAACAAACAATGTTGCCTGCCTGTGTTGTTTTTGTGTTTCCACTACAAGCACATTCGAGAAGTCCGCGGTCCGTTGTGTTCTATCTATACGCGTGAGTTTGAATCATCATGATCGCGAACAACCAATTTCCCGTGCACTTTCAACCATGTCACCCTAGAATAAGTAAATGTTCAGCTCGTTGAATACAATTAAACGAGTTGCAACCAACCAAAAGCCTAGAGATAAATCACAATATATGCCACGCCCAAGATGGGATCGGCGGGAAGCTTCGACTCCAGTAATTGAACGCGCCTTCCCCCCCTAAAAATAAAATAACAAGCAGCGGATACGGACGTCGCTGCCGGCGGGAAATACCCGGCCGATTTTGTATTTTGTATTCTGATAGTCTGGTCAAGTGCGGTTGGACTCAGACCAACTCACCATGCTTTTATATTAGAGGATCGACGCCGTCGCCAAAATCAACATCAGTGGTGTCGGCATCGAGGTTGCACTTACGGTCCTCCTTGCTTCGAGACGACCGAGCGCATAGACATATCAGGCGCCACGTCGAGAGAACAACTGGCACGAAGGAAGGCGGGATTCAGAAAAGCCCGATGACGGATGTCAGCCTCTGTCCCGGGTATGCGGGCATAACACAGCCGCTGCGGGGCCTAGCGCTGTACTGACAGCGGAGACCGATCGTACGGCCGACAGACTCGTACCCGCAT
Source organism: Mycena epipterygia (assembly GCA_029281465.1). NCBI lineage: Eukaryota > Fungi > Basidiomycota > Agaricomycetes > Agaricales > Mycenaceae > Mycena > Mycena epipterygia. Next base: position 627,742 of record JARJCQ010000006.1, on the reverse strand, counting down.
TATCAGAGATGCACGTTGAAATTTGAAAGGTAGCCACGGCCTTTACTCGGGAGCATAAGACCCTCGCGAGATTCATTCAAATACTTATACTATGTATCTCGTCAGGAACAAATATCTGAGTGGGGAGAATATAACCAGGTGGAGAGTACGTAAGAAACAAGGGAGAAAAAGGCGATGAAGGACACGGTAAACGTAAGGAACCAGGGGGTAAGGAACAGTACCTGTTGCCTCAATGTAACGGTCAGATTGAGCCAGTGGCCGCGGTGACAGCGAGCAACAGACTCAACGTCTTATAAGCAGATACTGTGAATGAGTCTGAACCTTACATCTCGCATCCCCTTCCCTCAGTTTCGCTCGACCCGCCTCCATCATGTCGACAGTGCCAGTAACGGAGAAGTCCACCATCGCGGCAGCACCGGTGGCTCCGACCTCAACGGACTCTGCGTATGTTGGCTCTTCTGTAAAATCACGACCTTACGGGCTGAAGACGTGCCAGGTTCGGCATCTTACAGACAGTGAAGCACCCGTGCGTCCGCCGTCGCTCTGCCGTAGCACTTCGTTCCTGACTATCATGCAGTGCCGAATATGTTGGCCAGAAAGTCGGCCACAACGTCGACGTGATTACAAATGCGGCTGGCGTTGCGCCGGCGTCGCGCACCGAGGCGCCGCGTGAGGTCTTCATCGCCTGCTCGCCGATGGAAATCAACAAGAAGGTCCTCGGCCCGCTCGTGGACGGCGTTGCGCGGGTCATCTCCGCGTTCGGCGGCACGGCGCCGCCGAACCTCACCTTCCACTGGGGCGTCATCGTCGGCGACTACGTGCACGAACTGAACTACGACGACCACTACTACAACACCTATGAGAACAAGGCGGTCAAGGTCGTCCACGATCGACTGCACCGGGACGAGTACCGCCTGTACCCAGTTGGGACGACGTGTTTCAACGACGTGGCCATCGTCGAGGAGGGCGTGAAGGCGATTGACGCGCCGCATATGCTGCCGCGCTACGAGGTCCGGACAAACAACTGCCAGAAGTTCGTCATCGAGCTTCTCAACCTCATCTGCGACCCCGGGCGCAAGAAGGTGACAACGTCCTTTGGGTGGAATGCCATCGAGGCGGCCGACGACGTGGAGCTGTTGCCGACGTTGTATTACCGTGTTCCCAAGGACGCCACGGACGAGGAGGCTGCGCAGATTAAGGCCAAGGCGGAAGCAGAGCACGCCGAGCGCGTGGCCGAGTTGGATGCGAGGCAGAGGCAGAAGAAGCAGGCCAAGGCCGTGTACAAGGCCGCGAGAGAGCAGGCGGAGAAACAAGCCGCGATGCAGGACATCCTCGATGACGCGCAGGAGTTGATGACCCGCAGCGAAACAGAGCAGCAGAGTATGTTGCCCCTGGCATCTTTGCAGAGCACCGAAAACTGACCCTTGTTCGTAGTCCCGGAGCCTGCCGTCGCCGAGGGTGGTCGCGGTCGATGAGAGTAGGCTGCAATGGATTTGAGCTGCACGACCGAGATTTAACGGGATAAGGCGTGACGGCGCGCGGAGTTTACACGCCGCGATTGCGGCTCGCATTCTCATCCATCGAGAGAATCATCTGTTGAGGATAGACTCGTTACCAGTCTGCCTACGAGTGAGCAACAATTTGTGGTGAGCTCGTTGCCCTGGGCAGCGGATGGTGCTGGATCGCCGCCGAGACGAGTGGTCACTCACATCGACGCAGGCCTCAAGCATCCGGATGGGATAGCCTAACGACGAGGAATTCGCCGTCCTCCGTCCTTGAGATGCGCGTCCAAGCTATTCCCTTCCAATCCTACGCACAGAGATAGAATCCTCGCAAGACTCCGACGAGGCTTGAGCCGCTTGACCAAAGTGCACAGAAAAGAAGCTGAGACATAAATACATGATCCAGTTGGGATCGCGAGAGTGGTTGGAGTTGCTTACATAGGCATAAGCCGAGGTCATCATCGGTCCGATGGTCCGACTCGTGGGAGTGTAATTTGATGGCGGCCAAACCCTCTTCCTCTCGTCCTTGTCCCAATCCCCAATCCCCTACCGCTCATCCTCTTATTTCTACCGCTCGGCGCACTCAATAAAATCTACTGATATTTTATTCAACGCCTGGTTTTGCACCCGACCATCATGTCGCGACCGCCAACCGAGTCGCCTCTCTCACTCTGCGCGTCAATGTGTCCGGGATGTCCTCAGTTCATCTTAATTGCACTCCTTGAGCCCTCCCGCTGGCTCTTGCGTCCTCTCCACCGCGGCCCCTGAATTCACTCGGATCCACACTTCGCCTTTCCTTTTTGCTGCTATATGTCTCGGGACGGCCAATATTCTTCGACTTCTCTTTCAGTGAACCTGAAAACACCCTGAAAAAAAAGCTGGCTGTATTTGGCAATAAATCTGGCGACAATTTGGAATTGGGGATCAGTCCATGGTCGCTCTGCACAAGCCTGTACGTTTCTTCCCCACCCATGAAAGACCTATTTATATCTACCCGCCGTCGCCCCTCCTTTTTTTTCTCGACGTTTCTGGCGTTGTCTCCGATCTCACTGCATTGTCCGGATATTCTGCATTCCGAATTGCCACTTCGCCCAGCACGGTGATAAATATCTGGGGCTGCGACTTCGTGCCCACCGAGAAATCCCGCCCAAATTCGACTGGCTACATGATCCGGGATCGCCCGGAAATTCGGACTCGCAGTATTTTTCCTGGATCCGCTCGTGCTATCGCATCAGGTTGAAACTCAGCTGAGACTCTTCCCTCGCAACCCAACTGGCAGTGACGTTGATCCCGTACGTCCGATTCTCATTACTTCATTCCCAAACGACTGAATCCCCGACTCCCCCGTCTTCTCGCCGACTTCGCCCGGCCTTCATGATCAAGCCTTTTTCCGATTTCGATCTTGCCACCTTTCCTGTTTGTCCTCTTGCTGAACTTACGACCCATCCGGTCCCACATTTTCTCAACGACACGATAGGGATTCCACGGCCCCAGTCCATGTTCTCACTGCGACTCCATTGCACCAGAACGCGTGAACCGATGATCTTCTCCCGGGTTCCCGTTCGCTGACAGCAGTATTCAAGCGGGTTTGAGCGTCTTTCCGATGAAGATATATAGAACAGAAGTCTCGTCCACTCCTCGGCACCTCGAGCTCGATCTGCATGGAACTAGGAACATCTTTTGAGAGAAATTGAGACGTCTCTCCCGCCCGGCTGTGTCGTTTCCGGATCATCATTGGAAATTGCCAAAGTGTACATGACTAGGAAACTAATGCCGCCAAGCTCATGCTTATTCAGTTCTTACATCTAGTCCGTCTGAGACGAGCGATTCCTTCAACCGGATACACAATCTTGGCACAACTTTGGCTTTTGCTGCGGCCGGCAGCTTCTCGTCTCTCGATTCTCCCATCGGTTCTGGATATGCCTTCAATCAAATGGCTCCCCTCGTCCTTTCTCAGAACCAAGCAATCTTATTTATACAACTCAACCTGAAGGCTACACATACTCCTTACAATGTTTTCCACTTCACTATAATCCAAGCTACAGCTGCTCTGCACCTATCACTCGTGCGACTCTGGTGAATAGATCCTGTCAGGCTATTAATTGAACATCATGATCACTATGCAACGCCCCGGTGTCCCGCTGCGGACAACAGGTACGTACTTTTAAGCGCTCTGTTCGTGCGCGCTGTCGCAAATCCTGCTATGATGTTGCACAACGTTACAGGACCAGGTGGAAAGGCGCGTCTAATATGTCAGTTCTTCCGAGCTACAGCCTACGATTAGAAATTTTCCAAGGCCCACTACTCCCTCGGTACTCATTTCACGTACGTGCCGAGCTCCCCTCGCCAGGCGGTACCCTTATTTTTGGCGCAGTCTAAAACAACCACGAACAGACGAGGCTGTTCCCAACGTCCATCATTCCAAAGGCGCTGAATCAAGTCTGACTCTTGGCTTGTTGGATGGCACACCCTCTACAGTGCTTGATTTTATTTTTACGTCAACCAGTCGTCGATAGGGGATACGGTGGCTTTCTCTCAAGCTCCTATGAACTGCAGGTTACATACATGCCCGAGATCTACAGCCTTAAAAGCGGCGAGCTCGTCGCGGGCATGGGATTTGTGGTGCAGTGGTAATGCATCTCATAGGCTGGATGTACTATAACTACAACTCAGCACGTTCCGAAAGGGGACCTAGCTGAGAAAATTTATTATCCTGAGTCTTATCCAGAATCGGCATTAATATTCCTAATCCCTGGACAAGGAAGCGACGCTCTTGAATAGAAGGAAGGAAGGGTTCAATTCGCAACGCCAATCAAGAGCCTAACAAGCGCAAGAACACTCTTGCTTGCTTCTTGACGGAGGTCGGCAACAATGCGCAGCGCTGCTGTATTGTTTCCGAAGATGAGATCTGCAAGCGCTATTATAATTACGCGTGGGGACCACATAGGGGGGATTCCCATTGGGCCGTGTCCTATAAGGTCGACTGACGAGGGCATGCGCATCGTAAATCGAAAGGAATCGGGCGGCGCGTCCAATATTAACATATTTGCTTGGCGCGGCCTGCTCGGCGTTCTCACAGGATCGTGACCGTGTCGGATATAGGGGCTAACGTTAACGACGGCGTAACCATCCTCTTCAGCCTAAGTTTAGCTTAACATATTCCCCGCTCCTCACGATCCTGAATCTCCACGATCCCAGAATCAGATCAATACAATTGTGGTACAAACACATGTACTGTGCCGGGAAAAGGTGTATGCTGGGAAAAGAAGCGCCCTGTAGTTGGAATACGATACGATGCGGCCACTGTTGGAGGTAGGTGGAGGTAGGTAGGTAGTAAACTACGGCCACTGTCGGAGAGTCCAGCCCGGAGACTAATAGTGCACAAAGGAAAGCCAGCGCGGCGCGAGTCGAGTCGAGTCCATTAAATTATCCTGCCCTGCGTTTCGAAAAGCAGTAAGTATTGGTATGGGAAGCACAGAGACGGACGACGCACCATAACAAAGCTAACTGAAACCATAATAACAAAGACCTAACCCCTAGTACCGCACCCCGAGACTGCTCGTCCGGCGCGAGTCGCGGTAGTCCTGCGGGTCCGTCACCTGGAGCGCCGCACTGCCGCCGCGGTCGAGGCACTCGAGCGGCACCATCCCCTGGTCGCCGCGCGCGTTCGCACACAGCGCCCAGCCGTCGTCGTACTCGTCCAGCACGCGCACGCGCTCGCCGGTCGTGATCGACAGCTCGTCCGGCAGCGTCGGGATGAACTCGTACCGCACCATCGCCGAGGCGGCGCCCGCAGGCACCGCCCCCGGCGCGGGCGTGGGGTTGTTGTACGACGACGGCATGGGCGCGGGCATGTTCGGCACGGGGGCGCGCACCGCGAGGGCCTGCGCCTGCGCGCGGGCGAACGAGACGCCCGGGGAGGTCTCGCCCATATTGCCGGCGCCGGTGCTGGGGGGGAACGCGGACGCCCCCACCGCGCGCGGCTCGAAGGAGCTGTTCGTCGGGCGACCCATCCACGGCGCGGTGTTTCTGTGCAGCTTGCGGTTGCGCAGGGCGCGCTGGCGGATGAAGAAGACGAAGGCGCCGAGGACGAGGAGGACGCAGGCGATGGTGATGCCGACTATGGCGCCCGTCGGGAGGCCGTGCTGGGTGCTCACGCCTGCGATGCCGTTTGAGTTCGCTTGACCCTCTGTAGCGGAGGGCCCCGGGTTAATGGCAGAGGCAGAGGCGACTGGCGCCGAGAGGGACTGGGCGGACGTTAAGACGACGGCGGGTGCGGAAGGTGCAGGTGGTGCGGCTGGTGCGGATGGGGCGACTGGAGCTGAAGGGGTCGTGGATGGGGTCGTTATCGGGAGACCAGAAAAAGTCTCCGTGGGAAGGTCACTACCAGTGAAGAGCGGAGTAGTGGTCGAGCTCGTGGTGGTAGTCGTAGCAGTAGCAGCAGTGTTAATTGGTATAATTTGTGTTATGGTTATCGGCCCAGTGACGGTGATTCCAGCGATGACTGTAACGGCTCGCGCGAGTGGAGCGGTGTCGGGCCTGCCTTGGAAGGGGAGACGCTTCCTGTGCCGTGCCCGCTCAGCAGGCAGGCGTTGGAGAATCGTGTGCATTATAGTGGAAGGAGCGTGAAGGACCGCGCCAGGAGGGCTGATCAACGCTGCCCTGAGGAAGCAGAAATGAGAAGAAGTACAGAGAAAGAAAGGAAGAAGAATGATCAATTGGCGGTGGAGGGTCGAGACATCATAGCGACCATTGATCCCACCGACCGCAATCAAGATCGCCGTCAAATACAAGGCTGTTGGCAACTGGCCATGTTGATGTCCATGCGTTGAGGCCTCCGCGACAGGGAGCATGGGGGCGCATCACAGCAAAGGCGGTGCGGATGTCTCATGCGCGACTGGCGACACCGACATGCTCGTGGTACGGATGTTTCGGATGGGCACCTCGGACCGCGACTTGACTGTGAACATATTCCGTGACGACTTCCGCGGCGGCCTTGTACCTATAACGGCAATCCCGTCGAATCAATCATCATCAAACATGCATTTGCATATGGGCCAAGCTTGGCGGTCAAAGCGATTGCTGTGGTCCGCCCCCTCACCGTTGCATCCATAGAGCTCGCTCGAGCGCCAAAATAAGCTCCCAGCTCCGCGTCGGGAATCAGTCGCAACGGAATGTGCAATAAAATAGACAACTGAACGCCGTCTTGATCCCTGGAATTTAATTGTGGTCAACGCTGGCATCGAATCGCAATCATTGGCCCGTCCTTTAAGTACCATCTTTTCTGTGCAGGCTTACGATAGCTGCCCAACAAGATCTCTGCACTCAAAATAAGCGCTGCATTTGTGGGTCAAAGTACTTTCTGTTCTTGTCCCGACGCACATTCTTGGGCTTTCCTGTTTCATGCTGTTCCCGTTCAAATGCTAATACCTATCAAGTCGCTGTCGATATGACCCCGGTCCCGCTGAGCGACGCCCAGGTTCCTGGCCCTGGACACCTCGCGGCAGTCGCAGTCGCAGTCGCATTTACTGGGGTCCGCCGACGCCGAGTATATATAACTGTGTCGATCCCCGAGGCTTGTGCCTGTTTCGATGTCTGGATGAATATCTGTGAAGCGTCGACGCGGCCAGGACTCGAGTGGGTCGATGATGGCATCATCCACCCTGGATGCGTAATTCGTATGTAAAAAATTCTGTCTGCCCCTACCAAGCTCTCTGCCAGGGTACCAAAAACCCATACTCATACCAATTAATTCAAGGCGCATAATACATTCAATCCCGGGCCGCAAATCAACGATGATGCCTTCCCATCCCATAATCCCCTCAATTTGAGCTAACCCAGGTAAGTACTACCCTGTACCTTCACCGCCTCGCCGCTCGGGGTTTGATCTTGAAGTGCTCTGACAGTCGCGCGCGTTACGGTGCCGGGGTATAATATATATTTGCGGGGATACTGAAGGCGGGGATACTAAATGAAGGAAGACGGAGCAGGCGGGGCGCCGGGGACTGGCGGCATCGCGTATCAAGGCTAAGCGCTAAGCCCCTTGAGTCTGTCGAGTTCTTGCTTTGATGAATATTAATTTTTGATGGTATGCTAACCATTATGTAGGGTAGGGTAGGGTTTCCGCTTCTCGAGCAACGTTGGAGAACGGTGAATGGGTACGTCTCTCAGACCAACCTCGATACCGCGACCGGCACGGCACCACTGATGATGTTGTTTTTGCCATTTGGCGACGGCGTCGATCCTCTAATTATACTGTAAAATCACGGTGAGCTCCAACCGCACTTGACTAAAATACGGGGAGCTGGTCTGAGTCTGAGCAAGTCCGACCGCACTTGACTAGACACTACCAGAATACAAAATGGAATGCGAAATAAGAAATACGAAATCGGCCGGTATTTCCCGGCCGCAGCGACGTCCGTTATTTTATTTGAGGCGTTCAATTCCTGGAGTCGAAGCTTCCCGTCCATCCCATCTTCGGTGTGGCATGTATTGTATTGTGATTTATACTGTATCTAGGCTCTTGGTCGGTTGCGACTCCTTACTGAGTACTGACTTGTTCTAGGGTACCGGTGACATGGTTGAAAGTGCTCGTTCCCGATCATGGTGATTCAAACTCACGCGTATAGAAAGAAGATATAAAACAACGGACCGCGGACTTTCCGAGTGCTTGTAGTGGAAACGCAAAAACAGCACTCGCAGGCAACATCATTTGTTTAACGCCGAGACCCGTTAAACAGCGGATTTAAATACGACTCCGTATGAAAGATCCGAAGGAGTGTATAGTATATACGTGCTTCATCTTTGTTGCTCTCGAAGCCCGTACGTACACCCTCGATACCGTGACCGGCAGCACTGATACTGATTTTGGCGACGGCGTCGATCCTCTATTGCTAATTATAAAAATCAATACGGTGAGCTGGTCTGAGTAAGGTCCAACCGCACTTGACTAGACCAGACTACAAAGTGCGAAATACGAAATCGGCGGGGTATCTCCCGGCCGCAGCGACACCCGTCCGCTGGCTGTTATTTTATTTAGGTCGTTCAAGTACTGGAGTGGAATTGAAGCTTCCTGTCCATCCACCCCATCTTCCACATGGTCTGTACTGTATTGTGATTTATATCTAGGCTCTTGGTTGCGACCCGTTTAATTGTATTCAACCACCTGAGCATTTACTTATTCTAAGGTACCGGTGACGCGACTCCTTCGCGATCAGGGTGATAATTCAAACCCACACATGCGTATAGAAAGAAGATATAACAGCGGACTTCGAATGTGCTTCAGTGGAAACGCAAAAATAACACAGGCAGGCAACATCGTTTGTTTGTTTGCAGCCACCCGTTAAACAGCGGATTTGACTCCGTAAGAAAGATCCCAAGGGGTGTATACGTGCTTCATCTTTGTTTCCTGTTCAATGGACTCAACCCAAGCCTCGACCTCGGCCGCAGAAAATTCGCCGATCGCCAACACAGCAGGTGTCGAGGCCTGGACGAATTCCTGATCCCCCCCAAAAAAAGAAGTTAGGTCAATATGTGTGCAGAGCGAAAACCGGCGACGTACGAGGATAGTTTGCCGTGACACGCGTCTCAACTCCTCTCCTTGGTCCGACTCACTATTCTCGTCTCGGGGCCAACCGACGGGCGCGAAATACCGGTTCTCTTGGATAAGCGAAAACCCGCGGTGTGCCTCTAACAGCGACGCGACCGTCTGGCTGTTGGCGTAAAATCTTTTGCCGTAGAGGGCCTGCCATCCGGCCAGCCAAGATCCAATCTTCAACGCCTCCGCGGAATATGGGACGTTTGGAAACAGCGGCGTTAGCTCCTGGTTATTTAGGTCGGTTGACTGATAGACGTCGCCTAAAATTATGAGGCCACCTGGAATAGACAGAAATTTAGCACGTAGAATGAAGAGCGAGAGAGTACAAGAGTACCGGGCTTGAGGAATTCGTAGGCCGAACGAACGAATGCTGCGGGGTCCTTTAACTGACTCCACTTCAGCGATAGGCACCTGGGTGTGGGGGAATTTCGGAGCTCACATGTCCAGTAAGACACCGAGCGTGTATGATATCGTATCCGCCGTCGACGGGAGGCAAACCCACAGTAAGGTCCATTCGAACAAACCTAGAAACCCCACTGTCAGCTTATCCAATTGCGAATCAAGTCAAATTTCCCGACTCGAAGTTCTTGGGGTGGGCTCTGTTGCGAATCGATAGTAGGATCAGAACACGAAAAGAGTTGAAACAGAATCGCAACCGCTCACAAGCTGACATTCGCCGCGATATCAACCCCGACCACACGGGCATTAGGGTATTTCTCAGCCATCTCAATGGCCCTAGAAAAATATAATTAACGGGGTTTGGTTCTGCTTGATTCTCAGTCAGGGACAGACCAGATTCCAGTTCCACACCCAACATCCATAATCGTCGGCGTGCAGTCGTTTTTGACCGCCATGAGTTGTTGAATCGTGTCTTCGGCCGAAGGAGGATATAGGCCGCCAGCTAGTAATCGCCACATGCGATGCTGCACAGAAAGTCTCTGGAAGGATTCACCTAAGCACTCGTTTAACAGAAAGATGGGGGGACCCACATCCGTTTCTCGCTCCTCATTAACAGGCAATGTGTAAGGCTATTCGGACAATGAGGACGATGAACTGGGCGGCACGAAGTATCACTGACGCTTCCAGTACTGTCTTGAGGAAATGATGTCAAGTCCATGTTGTGGGGTGGGACGCCAAACCAGCGGATGGCACCATGCCATAAATACACCCCTGCTCGCAGGAAACACCCTCAACAAGCCGTCAAAACTGCGAATGCCAGTGGCTCCCGCGAGGCTTTAGTCGATTCCCGATTTCCAGAAGCGCGGAGGAGTCCATGAGACGACGAAGAGTGCGAGAGGCACGCGAAGTTGGTCATATCGCTCTCGCGATCTTCGCTTCCTTGTATGCCCGTGGAATCTTCCTGAGGTCGATGGTGGTGTCGGAAGTTAGACCGGTGACCGATCTCTCGTATAAAGACAGATTCTCTATGAACGATCTGTCTTCATACGAGAGATCGGTTACCGGGCCAGGCGATTGGAAGTTTAGAACAGTGCTGGAGCCAGGAGGAATCGAGGAGTGCCTGGATATCGAACGAATGATGTCGACATGATCCTAGACGTAAAATTGCCCGTGGCCAGTGTGGCAAGAAGTGGGTTGACCAAGGGTCGACGAACGTTGACTAGGCTCGTCCCCATCCGGTAAATCAGCAAACAACTACAAATCTATCACTCGCCAAGGCTCGGGAAGGTAGTGCTGATTACCGGCTGGGCCCACCCGTCGCTGATTTGGGTGATGAATTTCACTCCGCCATTTAAGAGGTGCGGACTTAGAGATAAACGTTGAAAATGTTGCAAAAAGTGCACAAAGTTCCTATATGAAAGATGGATTATTTTTGATTCTCTATCGAATGAGCCAAAGTCGTTTTGTCGGTGTTTTTTTTACTATCGGGGGCACAATACATGGTTCAGACGACCCCTACTAGTGTATAGCTCATAATTATACCCAAAAACATGTTAGGCTCATCCGATAGAGAATCGAAAATGATTCATCTTTCATCTATACACTTTGAGCACTTTTTAAAACATTTTGGACATTTCTGTCTAAGTCCGCACCTCTTAAATGGCGGAAGGATTTCCATCACCCAAATCAGCGACGGGTGGGCCCAGTCGGTTAGCAGGCTTACCCGCCCATCACACCATCAATATTTGCGCAAGATCTCTTGGCATGTTTGGTTCTATCCTAATCTGGTCCATCCGCTGATTTTCTTTCTTGTAAGCCTGCGACACCGACTGGTTCACGAGTCTAAACGTTGACGGCAAAGAAAATCAAACCAACTTGTTTGACCTTGGCTTTGATGCCAATCTGGACCAAAGAATAGCAAGCATCCGGTTTGATCCGGTCAAGCATCAGGTTCCTTAGTCAATTCGCTCCTCAAACACAGCAGTTTCTCCCTGATCTCCTCGCAGCGATATTTATGTCCCGTGGGCTGGTCAGGAGACGATATGGATCACGGCGACGAATTGGGTGAGATAATGTTGACAAATTCGCACGTGTGCTTGCCAGTTCCCATGCATGTCGAGTTATTGACACGAGGGATTTACAGAAATTCGTTTCCGCTAGCACGCCTACGGTGATGGCCTGCGGAGATTACACTCCCGTAGATATTTCGGACTGGGTTTCAGAGATCAATCGTGAGCTTGAATCGGGACAGATATATTTCGGGTGGGATCTAGCTGTGGCCCAGAAATAGTTGAAATAAAAGAATTGCTCATGTCTTTTTCCATGCCAAATTCACTGTTTCCTTCTGAAATCGAACCCAAAGCGGCTAGTCACGAGTAAGGAGGTCTCATTGGCATGTATCCGCTCCGAATAAAGTTTATGGATGGGTTGGGTTCGAAGTTGTAGAATTTTACATGATGCTCTTGTCTTAAGCACGATGGAGACGACTAGACATGGCTGCAGCCTGCGGGAGCCCACACCAGGTCGTGTATGCTGTTCCCTTTGTAAAATAAATAAAACACATCGATTTTGATAGTCAACCATCGATTTTGATACTTAACCAACGATTTTGAGCAAGAAGCATATATTTTGAGTCGCATTGCAGCATCACAAATTTCGTTGTGTATATTTTCAAGGCAAAAAGGTATATCGCGACTTTCAGATGACCATACATCACGATTTTAAAATGACGAACATCGTGATTTTGACCAAAGTAGATAGCGATTGTGATAAAAGTAGATCGCGATTTTGAAAAGTCAGACCGCGATTTTGACGGTGCTCTGGGCGTCGTTGACGGCGATACTGAGAGGTATCCGCCCATCGTTCAGGATGGTGAGCGGGCCACGGTGACGTCGCGTCGGTCGTCGCCCGATGCTCGGACGACCGGATCGGTGTTTGGTCATGTGTGGCTGGGACCTCCGCATGTCCATTCCGCTCTCACAGCAACCTCGCTGGCTGCTCTACGGCCGCCACAACCTCGCACTATCCAGCGGCGATACCGCGCGGAATCGACCCATCCGAAATGCCGCACAACATGAAGCCCTCAGCACACTAAATTCTCAAATTTCAATGAACTGCAGTCCACGTCGCAAACACACCATCCCGACTCACCAACTGGCAGCCTGGTTGCGCCAAAGCCCCATCAAGATCTTCGCCATTGGATTCCTCTGCAATATCTCCTCTGCCCGGCCCTTGCTTCTGCACCCACCAACATTTCCGTAATCTCGTGGAGGCCAGTTGCTCGTTCACGAACGCTGCCGCTGCAAACTTCCACTGAGTCTAGGTGCTTCATCCGGAATTTGTGCGCGTAGCTCAGCAGTCTGGGCGCTGGGATGCGTGGTCTCGGAAACGGGAGTGGCGGTATGTCCTGGACCGCTGCTTTTGCCAATATATCATCTTATGCTTCGGGCTTTTTTTTCAGTTACGAAATGAAGGCACACCTGCACACCTCCGATACTTGGTTTGACATTCCCCTTCCCCTGATCTACAGCATACACGCAGCCAGCGCAGACCTGGGCCCTCGAGACGGGAACTCAGGTCGCCCTCTTCTCGGCCACCATGCCTGCTGAGGCCTTGGAGGTCTCCAAGAAGTTCATGAGGGACCCCGTCCGCATTCTCGTCAAGCGCAACGAGTTGACTCTCGAAGGTATCAAGCAGTTCTACATTGCCGTCGAGAAGGAGGACTGGAAGCTCGACACCCTTTGCGATCTTTACGAAACTATCACGGTCATGCAACCTGTCATTTTCTGCAACACCAAAAGAAAGGTCGACATGCTCACGGAGCAGATGCTCAGCCACGAGTTCACCGATCTCCTCACCCATGGCATCGATGTCCAGCAGGTGTCCCTTGTCATTAACTACGACATGCCCACGGACCTCGAGAACCACATCCACCACATCGGTCGTGGTGGATGTTTCGGTCGCAAAGGTATTGCTATCAACTTCGTCACCACCAACGACGTCGCCATGTTCCGCGACATTGAGCGTGAGTTCCGCCCTTTCTCGACCGGGCTGCTCGCTGATTGTCGCTATAGAGTTCTACAACACCCAGATCGATGAATACCCCTCAACGTCGCATACGTGCCTTGATTTCCGTCCTGCTCGAGCTTTGCTGACTCATTTCTTTTATCTAGCGATCTCATCTAGATGTGCCGTTCGTCTATTCGTGTTATACATGTACCGTAGCTGTTTTTTATTTCACGAATGCTCATGACTTTATCGCGTTCCATTTGCAAGTACATATACATGTTCACCGCACTCATCAATCCAACTTTGGCTCCATTCTCAGCCATATCGGGACAACGTGAATGGCCTCAAGAGCTGCTTTTGCTGTTCAACTCTGGCTATGATCCTCATTCCGGAGCACACTTTTGAGCACGGACGACTTGCTGGATACTCTCTTAAAATATTCACACAGTATTACACGAAATAAAGTTTATTTACAATCAAAATCATCTTGACACGTGTATACATGGTATGAGGTCAAGTAGTCCAAGAAATTGTGTGGCTGGAATTCACAAACCAAGAAGTAGCGAAGCAGTCCAAGAAACGGTAGAACAGGTTGCGGAATGACGGGTGTCCAAGAAATATGCAACACGACTACGGGCTCTAGAATTCAAACACACGGTCCTTGTCGTACGGGTTCCCTATGGTTGGGTCCTCGACGACATCGGATTCTTCTGAGGAAGCACGGGATTTCTTGACTTCTGCTTTAGGAGGAGGGTGAATGGAGGTTCCGACAGATGGGACATCGTCCTTGGTTAGGTCGATGCGCTCACTGCCGGGTCCTGATAGAGCATTGGTTGTGGATACAAAACCATCGGACTGAAACATACCAGTGTTGGTGTCGTCAATATCAGCGCCACGGAGCCATGTTCGGCCACTAGGTCCTGTACAGATTCATTGGTAATTCAGCGGATCTGCCGCATAAGGGAGACATACCTTTCCCTTTCTTCTTTGGTACAAATTCCTCGTCATCACTGGAAGACTTTGAGAAAAGGCGTCGTTTGTTGGCACGAGGGATGCGTTCGGGACTGGGGCTGCCATTCTGACTGTCAGGCGAGCCGTTATCAGACTCCTTGTCCGATTCCGGATCACTACTCTGCTCATCTATGAACATAGTTAGCTCCAGAATACCGTATCCAGAACTGAATAAGCACCAAAAGGCTTTCGAAAGGAACGTAATATGGGCGAGGTCCACTCTTTTAGGAGCTCAGTGGGGATCGGCTTGCGGGACACTTCACAAGAGGAATTAGTGCACAATTACACAGATGGTCATTCAACATACCGATGAACAGCCGGCTGTTCTTGAATCCACTGGTGGTATTCCCTTTAACAAAATCCAGGTCCGAACCCTTAGGATGCACAACGGGTGAGATCACAATTTTTTTCTTGGCTACAGTTGCAAGTCGCCAAGCAGGCTCGAAGTCGCCGGCCTCATCTTGTAGGCGCTGGAAGTAAGGGAATGCCAGTGGAAGGAGAGTGGTGAGAGTATTGACAACTTCCTCGTGACTCGATGTTCGATCAAACTCGAAACCTTCGTTCAGGTCCAAGACTGCGCGACCCTCCAAGACGGCAGTTTGGATATCTACCCTGTCTGGAATCCCATCGTGGCCTTCAGCAATCCGTAATTTCTCGCCCTGGAGATGAATATCAGTGGCTGGAACGTATGTCGAGAGAACATAGTACTCACAACAAACTCGGTGCCTCCGGAGATTATGAAAACCAACGAAACTTTGAACATGTTGCTGGAACGTCTAGCCTTCTTCTCCTGTTGAGGCCCACATTGAATTTAAACCTAGACGACACTCATAAAATGTTCTCACCTTTCCCTTCCTGCTCTCTGGACCTTTGCTCCCACCTTCCGAGTTATTACGAGGGCGCATACCTCGGTTTGATTCTCAGTCTGCTGCACTAAACTCTGGTAACTGCTTCTTATTGGCCGAACTTGACGGTGCGCCACCTAGGGATAATTTTCCCCGAGATACACTGGTGGAACTGCTGCTCGTGGAACCCCGATGGAGCATGCGGGCAAGGATGGCTTTTACATTTGTGTTTGGGACCGAGGCACTCGGCGTCGAGATGAGATGATACTTTTCACGATGATAACATTCGGCACAAAATCCCGGATCGTCTTCCGACTCTTGGTATTGCGGGCAGTCACATTCTTGCCCTGAGTCCTTATTATGGGCTCTGCACTCGCCGGTGGTGGGACTGGAGGTAGACGACATGGAGGGAGAGGAAATAGGAGCAAGAATGAAAATTTTGGCGCTCATACTGAAACAACTATCGTTTAGTCTTCTGCAACCGTTGTTGATGTGTCAAAGAGTCTCTCGCGTTGCGAGGTATAAATTAGCTCGTTGTGTAGCTAATCTGGTCTAATATAGCTAATCCTCTTCCCCACATCTCCGCGCGCGGCCGCCAAATCGAATCTGGGAGCGCCACACGGAGCTGCTTAGATCCTCGACGACCCGACTTCAAAATCTCGAATGAAGGATAGACTCCGTTCTCCCACTCCTGCGGAAGGAGCCCATATCCCTCGGGAACAATACCGTCTTCATTCGCTGCAGAGAGGGTGTTGTGGAATAACTGCATCATAGCATCATCTTGGAACGGTTCAGCATACTTGGGGACTGGAACGGGTTCATGATGAAAATCAAGTGCGTGGGCTGCTTCGATTCGTGCCTCCAAGTCATCATCACTGTCGCTATCCTCATCGGAGTCGTCAGCATTGTGTACCGAAGGCAGCGGGACATCCTCGTCTTCGAGCTGGCCAGCCCCTGTCTGTCCAGGTAGTCGGCGTGTTTCTCTGCCGTGGACACCGTGATGTTGTGCCAGAATGCTGGGATGAACATTGTCGTAGTCGTTGACATATACACCATCTTGTACCTGGCCAACGAAGCACATGTCCTGTAAATATTTGAGTGCAATTCGCACCAAATAATATTCCATCTCCTCACCTCTGGGCTTTGATCGTGGCCCTCACCAGAGATTGGGTGACAGTTCCACTCAGCACGGAAGTCGTCACAGTCGTCATTAATAAGATCAAGGAATAGTAGGTGCAAGAGCCATAAATGATGTGGGTTGCTTCTCTCGAGCCCATGCAATGCCTCGAGCCTGTAGAAGAAGGCTCGCCAGCGACGAGCAAATTGAGATCCGACTTCAACCCACAGACGTTCTACGCGGGTATTAGTTGTCGATCTGGATGAATCAGATTCAGAGGAGCAAAATCTTAAAATTTCAACTCATGATCCCCATATAAAAGACGCGCGGTTCAGACCTCGCGCTAAAATCATGAACATGGAGATTTTTTTATTCTCTCCGCCACGATCACCACGGATGCGGGATGGCAGGCCGTACTCGCCTATGGCCTGCAGAAAAAGCTCGAGCAAAGTCATAGCTTTGTTATTCGTTCTGGCGCGCAGGGCAGTGATCTAACAGAACCGGGGTTCAACCTATCGACTCCATGTTCCTGATAATCCACCTACCATGCGGGAATACCCATCAACAAATCCATGGATGATGATCCCCCACAGGATCAGCTTATGGTGTCCATCAACATGCCAAAGGGCATGCGGGCGCGAAACTTTGTAATCTTTCCGTTTGACGACCCTGCGTTGTCGAAGAATGTTACCGATGCCATCTACGCGGCGGACGGATGAATATACGCATCGCTTCTGAACACGAAGGCCGTGGCGACGGAGGAACCCAATGAGATACCGAATACCAGAATCTGGCTTTGTGGTGCGAAAAGATTTGACCAGCGCGTCGAGCTCAGATTTGGACAGGTCGGTGAATTTATACAAAACTCTGTGGGCCTTGAGGTGTTTGATCAGAGTTGGTCGACTAACTCCCATGATTTCGGTGAGTTTTGAAACAGTAATCTTCCGATGAGATGCCATGGCCTCGGCAACAAACTGAGGATTGAGCTGTTTACGAGGACAGCCGTGTTTGCCTTCTTTGACAAGTGTTACAGGCTCCACAAATGCTACATTTCTCTCCTCCCTTTCGATATGTAAGAAGTGTGCCAGAAATATGTGTGCTGGCATACCTTGTAGCTGCCGTCTCCTGCGCGTGGCACAGATCCACGATCAGACCACCGACAACTTCTGTGCACAAGTGCAGCCAGGGAAGAGGGATATGTTCCTCTGCTGCATGAGTTTCAAATGCTTCCAAGATAGGGACCAGCTCGTCGGTCGCATTTTCGGCGTGGAATCGGAGACAATTTGCATCAGTGTCCTGCAGCAAGACCTTCGCCGCGTGTCGGTAGGTATCGGTCATGACTTGGTATGCGTGGTAGACATTTGGGGACCATTGCTCCCCATACGGATGGGGTGGAAGGGGAGGTAGCGTGCGCAGCATGGTGGTTTCTCAAAAGGCCAAAATTAGATTGATAGCCCGGGTAACCATTAGCTCAAACAAAGGAAAATTTCAGACCTTTTCACCTACCGCACCGACAACAGAATACCAATGACAGACCAAGAAAAGCCTGCTGGCCCCAAGGAGAGGTCCCCACCTGAAGAAAACAAAGGTCAATGGACCAACAGTGCCGACCATTGGTACCCTGATGGTTCCATCGTAATCCGGGTAACAGAAACGACCTATCATACCATTCTCACCCCGCTAACGGCCCGCTAGGTAGACGGTGGTATGCTTTACAAAATCCACAAAGCATCCTGATGAAGTCGTCTGAAATGATGGAGGCGATCCTCAGCATTCCGGACGGCAAAACCACAGACGATCCCAGCCGTGAGGGTACCGAGAAATACCCTCTGCATATTGAAGGAGTTACACGAGAGGAGTTTGATGATCTTCTGGGAGGATTCCTATACCATCCGTGAGTAGAATTTCGGACGATGACATATTAAGCAGCACTAACAATGTTTGGTCCAGCGAATACAAAATTATTGCCGACACAGACAAAGAACGTGTCTATACCAATTTATTAAAGCTGTCCGACAAGTTCATCATGAAAGCAGGAAAGAGATACGCGATCAAGAACCTCGAAGACATCTACCTTCCACCGGCCCGCCGTCTCGAACTCGCAGGGAAGTTTGGGATCCCGCAATGGGTTGAGCCCGCGGTTAAATATATCCTCAACCACAAACTCACTGAATTGACGGCGGAGGACTTGGCGCTGATTGGCCTCGGTGTATACGCCATATTGGTGAAGGGGAAGGAGTTCATGGATGTTGAAATCAGACGCACAGCAAGCCGAGCCCCCTCCATGATCCAGGACCCTTCGTGGAATTGCCCCGACCACAAATCCTGCGACACGACTTGGAAGCGCTTGTGGCGCAAAGAAATTGGGTGGAAACTGCTTCATCCGACATTTCCCATGAAGCCCGACGAGATTCTTTGGACGGTACAGAAATTTCGCGATGCAGGTCTGTACGAGAAGTGCAGAGACGACGTGATTAGGGAAATCCGCGAGAACGTGATCTTTTTCAACGAAAGAATCGTCCTCGCGACCTCCGAGGCCATTATTGCGTACCACAAGAAGTTTTAGATATGTTTTGTCATTGAATAGAAATTACATGCTCATACAAAACTTTCATTCCAATGAAGTAAGCCTCGACTCGACTTCTATGGTGCCGTCCACCACCTGGATAAATTACTGAAGAGTGGGTGATGCAGTCTGGTCGGACGTGAGCAGGACCTGCTGCGCCATGTAGGGCTGGAAGTTGATCCGTGTCTGCCCTGCGTGTCCGATGAGCAACCTGAGATAGAGAACCTTGAAGAAATACACTCAGCTGACCGTGCACACGCCCCGTTATTGCGTGCTCCGGAACGTCCATAGTATCGGCCACAGCAAGCTCGCTCCTCACGAAGATGGGGTCATGAGCTGGTTGAGCTCGTCCATCAAGACTACGCTATTGGAACGCAAGTCAGTGCTGGAAGATCAGGGACGACATCATTGCTTACCAGCTCTCCTCGGCCCCAATGCGCATATGCCCTCCTTGAGACCGCTCACAACAGGCTGTACACAACCGTAGGCTGTCGGCTCTGGTATCTGCAGGGAATTGATCTCGAGGTATGTAAATTCCTGGCCGCCGTTCATTTCAAAGTCAGGAAGTTAGACAATTGAATGAACTTTGCACTCCGCTATCTGTTTGAGCCGGGCCCTCATGGTCGCACGCACCATCGCAGTGTTGCCCATTCCCGGGATGCCACAGATATTTCCTGAGGACCAGGCTGCCAGGTGACGGTGTTTGCGACGTGGACTCCATAAGTTCATTGAAATTTGAGAATGTAGCGTGCTGGGAGCTTCATGTCGTGCAGCATGTCAGACGGGTCGATTCCGCGCGGTATCGCTGCCGGATAGCGCGAGGTTGTGGCGGCCGTAGAGCAGCCAGCGAGGTTGCTCTGAGAGCGGAATGGACACGCAGAGGTCCCAGCCACACATGACCAAACACCGGTCCGGTCGTCCGAGCATCAGGCGACGACCGACGTGACGCCGCCGTGGCCCGCTCACCATCCTGAACGATGGGCGGATACCTCTCAGTATCGCCGTCAACGACGCCCAGAGCACCGTCAAAATCGCGGTCTGACTTTTCAAAATCGCGATCTACTTTTATCACAATCGCTATCTACTTTGGTCAAAATCGCGATGTTCGTCATTTTAAAATTGTGATGTATGGTCATCTGAAAGTCGCGATATACCTTTTTGCCTTGAAAATATACACAACGAAATTTGTGATGCTGCAATGCGACTCAAAATATATGCTTCTTGCTCAAAATCGTTGGTTAAGTATCAAAATCGATGGTTGACTATCAAAATCAATGTTTGACTATCAAAATCAATGTGTTTTATTTATTTTACAAAGGGAACAGCATAGGTCGTGGAATGATAAATCAATGGCTATCTATCTATCTAAAGGTACTGGTGAAGGACATCTATGACCAGCAAATGTATTTAGGCCGAGCTCGCAAACGACTGGTCGGTATAACCCAAGGGACTGTCTTGCCCCGGCAGATAAAAGGTGGAACGGTCGTAAGGGTTCAACGCAATATTCTTCTCCAAGTGCAGCGGCAAGTCGGGCTGTGAATGGGATCAGCCTACATCCATGCACAAAGATGCGCACTCCTACATTAGCGATAAACGTTCTCCCAAACGCGACAAGTGCATTTGTGCGCTCTGCTACCTGGATGGCAGTGTCGCGAGTGTATCCGCCTGCGCTGATAAGCGGGCGGTCGCCCCAAATTTCACGGATAAATTCGTTCAACTGGGCAGTGTTGTCCGGCGAAGTGTCTATGGACGAGTCCACAGCGATCCTGGGCTCGATCAGGTGAATGTAGGCAAACTTGGGATGGAGCCGCTTGATCTCGGACACGACGTGGCTGAACATCGGGATGGGTTCTTTCATGCCCATGCCTAGCGGAGAGGAGTCAGAAAACGACGATTCGAGACCAATGCGGTATTCTCACCCACAAAAGGACTCCAAGGGGAGAAGCAGATACCCGTCCTGTCCTCGCCAATGGCCTCGGTGACGGCTTTGATCACCTCGAGCGGGAAACGAGCTCGATTTTCTACGCTTCCGCCGTACGTGTCTGTCCTGTTGTTCGAAATGTCTTGCAGGAATTGATCCAGGAGACATCCGTTCGCCGCTGCAAAACTGATGAGGGATGAAGTGTGAAATGTAGAAATTCAACCGACCGTGGATCTCTACGCCGTCAAAACCGGCCTCCATGGCATTTCTGGCAGCCTGGACGTAGAGGCCAGCGTATTCGTTGATCTCCGCAGTTGTGAGCGGCCGCGGCTTCTCCGCGCCCTCAACGGCTGGGATATCCGAAGCGGAGATGTACGGAAAAGTGGGATCTGCGGCCTGCAAGACTGCGGGTATGGAACCGCGCCCCAACGCCAAAAGCTGCAGAAATATAAAGGATCCTTTGGAGTGAACAGACTTGACAACCTAAAAGGAACCGGAGTTTTAATGTTGCTGGTTTGAATGAAACATGAAAATATTAACCTCCTTCCACGCGTTAATCTGGTTCGCACTCCATATACCAGGCATGTTCGGGTAGCCTCCTGCTTTGGCCGCGATGATGGTGGATTCGGCGATCAGGAAAGTGCCTGGAGTGCTGCTACGCTGAGTGTAGTAGTCTTTGACCAAAGGGAGCATAGGGACATGGTTCGCGTCACCCTTTAATCGGGTGAGTGGGGCGAGAACAACGCGGTGCTTCAGTGAAAGAGGACCGAGAGTGATGGGTTGGAAGAGCTGGAGAGACATTGCAGGATTGTGTCGAAACCAAATCGATGTCCCGATGCATTTTATGCCTCTGCTCGTTGCTCCAAGGGACCAAGGGTGACCAAGCTCGAGGGGCGCAAGTCATACTGTTTGCCAATCCGCTTGCAATCCGCCGATTCTCTATCGGATTCAGACTCAGGATGACTATTCTTTTCGTTGCGTTTTAGGTTATTCATGGCTTGTAAATTGCCGATTCTCGGGTCGGACGCGCAAGTAGCCGGAAATGATTTGTCAACCTGCCAATCTGGAGCATCGGATTTGATCCGGTCAAGCATCGGTTCCTTCGAATCGTCTCGAGCACAGCTGCGAGCTTCTTAGGAAGCGAGCGGTTTAGCCAAATCAACCGCTCCCCGAGGGGGAGCGGCCCAGTGTCTATGTGCCGTTGCTGGATGGCGTACCTACGTACAGGAAGCTATAGGGTCGGAAACACATGAGCAGGAGTAAGTACGAGTGTCCGTGTGTAAAATACTATGTAGGGCGGGTGACCAGAAAAATAGCTACGCTATCCACGGCACGTATCATAAATAAGAGACCTTTGTAGGAAATATGAGAACGGCTCACCTGGCAAGGCAGTGGAAGAAATCAAGAGATGACCACTGCTTGCCAGGCATTAGGGGTATTTCGGGACCGCGCTAAGTGGCGATGCGTAAATTGGAAATTTACGGCGGAGTGCGAGGAAATGGGAATAACTCACTGCTACGACTCTCGTTTAGACCGCAGGGGTGGAGAGGAGCGTACTCTTTTACAACCGTTGAGGGTTTACAACCTTGGAGGTAAGAGCGTGAGAGGGAGCGGCCGGAATCGGAGGTATCTTGCTTACTCGACGATTAGCCTTGTGTAAATTCCCATTTAAACTCGATCAAACGGTCAACACGCTAGCAGCCGGCAAAAGCCTGCAAGAGGCTATATGAAGGTGAACGCAAATACGGTTCTCGTCGGCCGGAAGATTTCTCTGGTGCCTTACCTCCCTGAACATGTTCCCGTACGTTAGAAACCCGCCTCGGACTTCAGTTCGCTCCGGATCGCCTTGATCGACTGAACCACTTGTAGAAGTATCATGCATGGATGCAAGACGAAGAATTGAGAGAACTGACGGCCAGCGAGCCGTTGACCTTGGAGGAAGAGTTTGAAATGCAGCGTGCGTGCGTACATCTTTAGGTCCTCACAGCTCACAATCGAACCAAGTGGCTTGCAGGGAAGTGGCAGCTCGACGAGGACAAGTTAACATTCATCGTCTGTGCCCGAACGGACTCTGACGATGCTCTCGAATCCGGGCCCCTCACCCCGCAAGACCCTCGCGTTTCCACCCTTCCAATGATAGGCGACGTGAACATATTCTTGCATAACGCTGGAGAGGACGAGTTTTATGCGGAGGCGGAGATCATGATCGCTGGTAAGCCGGAAAACAGTGCTTCACGCCATTCTCAACACCCAGATTCCAGAGCCCGAATATCGTCGCAAAGGACTTGCGTTCGAAGCACTGCAGCTCATGCTTGGCTATGCTACTGCGTCGTCGAACGGACACTTTCTCTGCCAGAACCCGTCTTCCGTTCAGGAAGCTCTGCAAGGCAGTCCCCTTCCTGTTCCGGCTAACGCGCTTTTGACGCGGATATCGGAGTCCAACTTGCCCAGTATTCGGCTCTTTGAGAAGCTCGGATTCTATATCTCAAAACGCGTGGAGGTATTCGGAGAGGTCGAAATGCGTTGGAAGGCAACGTAACTCCAATCCTGTATAGTCATTTTTCGACGGTGCTACGCGTTTCGCAGATGCGCCTTTTCATTCAAGTAACATCAAGATACTTCTCACCTTTTACTGAATGAACTTTGGATAGATCAATCTACCGAGAGCGGGTGACATGAGCTGCAGGTAGGCCTCCCTTCTGCAGCACAAAATAATCCTTCAAGGCCGCTTCCCAGCGCCTTTCGTCATATCCCTCTGCAAACCTCATCTCAAACGTCCGCATCACATACGCCAGCACCATGCGTACTTCCAGCATTGCGAGATTCCTGCCAACACAGCTTGCAGGTCCGGTAGAGAAAGGTATGCAAGCAGCGCCGTATTGTGCACAGAAGCCTTGATAGTAGCGAACCAGAAGGTCATAAAAATATTTAATATTCATGCACGTATCATTATCATTAAGATTCGCAGAACGAAACCTTAATGCCTAAAGAACAATGATGGCCACCGACGACGTGTCCTGTGCGCCTCCCGATCTTCCTCCTGGATATTGTTCTCTCGGATGACTTTCAAAAACATACTCTCCAGGGTCGCCTTCTCGATTGTGTACTCTGGAAAGTCTCCTTCGGATGCCAAAGTGCGGAAAATCTCTGCCAGAGGCACGTTCGCGATGGGCACTTCGAAACGTGTTGCCAGGTCTTCCACCATCCGCGCCCCAGGAATGACGGCCATCAGCCGATCTGCGCGGGCGATATCCTCCTCTGTACGACAGGTGAAATGCACCTCGTATGTGGCGTATCGCGAAGAAAGTCCTTCGGCGGTCCCAACAGCTGTGTTCGTCTCGTCAGCTAGATTTCAAGTACGGCGGGAATATTTTTTACCCAGCAATCTTGCGGCTAGGATGCCCACCTTGGTTGCGAGAACGGCGGCCTCCTCCATGGAGTCTATAACAGATTTAGAAGAGGTTTGCGTGCACGCGGAGCCAGGAACGTACGCGTGGTGACAACAAACGCCTTCGATTTCGCGACCGTGCGAAGTAGGTGCCACATTTCGCGCTTCATTTTGGCATCGATGCCAGTCGAAAACTCGTCAATGAGGATTACTGGTGGATTTCCTAGGAATGATCAGCGAGATGATAAACGTCGGCCTAAAAAGAAATACCCATAAGCGCGATGGCAAGCGACAGCTTTCTTTGGTTTCCACCAGAAAGTTTGCCTGCGAGGCGATGCGCGTAGAGATTCAGACCGGTGGTCAGGAGGAGCGACTCGATGCTACTGTTCAGCCCTTCTCCCACTAAACCCTTGAGCCGGCCGTAGATCATCAAGTGTTCTCGGACCGACAACTGTGCGTCGATGGCAGAGAATTGTGGGCAAACTCCAAGAGAGACACGCGCCGTTCGCGCATCAGTTATGACCGACGATTTATTTATGAATACATCGCCACGGTCCGGGACGACATTTCCGCCTGTGGATACATTAGGGTGACGCACAACAGCAAGGGAGGTAACGAACTGATCATGTTAATGGATGTCGTTTTTCCAGCGCCATTCGGCCCGACCATGCAGAAGACGGTATCAGGGGAAACACCGAAGCTGAGGCCATCGACAGCGGTCGTTCCTCCATATGTCTTCGTCGCGTCTAGAACCTGAAGTAAGTTGCTTGGCTGCGAGGCCATGGCGGCCTCCAAGTCAACGTCCTCCTTCGCAGGCCGCTCCAAGTCGGGTTCTTTAGATGTGATTTCTACCTGCGCTCGTCTGAGCTTTTGGAACAGGACAGAGCCCGAGTCAACCCAGAACAAGAGGGTGAGAAGTGCGACCGAATAGATGACAAGATAAAGAATGGGACCACCCAATTTGTTCAGCTTTATCAGTTCCATCGAGCTGACATCATCCGAATTTCCATCGCAGAGGAGGGAGAAAAGGTTGACGGCAATAAAGCCTGCTCGCGTCTGCGGAACGATAAGATATCATGTCGACGATTCAAAGAAGCATTGGACCCACCACACTAGCGACAGGTGAAAGTAACGAAAGCGTAAAATGAAGGGTCTGGACTATGCTATCCGCAAAGGCTGGATTGGCGAACGTATATGCCAGTAAGTAGCTCGCGATATACAGCTGACCTCATACGTTAGCGTTCAATAGCCAAAGATGAAAAAAAAAATACGGTACAATGAACATGATGATTTGATATGCGGCTGTGGCGGCGAACGCTGAGAGGGGTGACAGCACAAAGAGCGTCATGCAATATGCTAACAACGCGCCCGAGATCCCATAGAGGACAATGATGAACCACTTTTAAAACAATCGTTCAGTTACGCAATGACGACGAGAAATTCATGTGACGCACCAATATTCCCAACCCAAAGAACTGTTGAGATAGTTTGGAAACGAGTACCACGACAAGGGTTGCCACGATGAAGATGGAAATGGAATCGAACATGAGATGTCCCAGCCAGAGACCAATGGGATTCGATATTCCGTTCGACAACTGCATAGTTTTCACCGACGAATGCCGCTCTTTGGCGGGATATAAGGCAAAAAATGCAGGAAATACAGCCTGTTATATAGTCAAGGGTTGTAATAAGGGATTTCCGAAGGTCGCACCATCACTGCACCAAACAAGACCAACCACTGCAACGCGAGGAAGGTTGCGGCGTCTGAACACAGTGCGGCATGTCAGCGTCGAATGTTACATGAAACCAAAATTGTCCGCACCAATGAGGGACGGGAACTCTTCATATGATACTTGAATCAAGGTTGGAGTATTTCCAGCTTTGCCAGATGCGTTCAACCCATGATTCAGCAGGATGTTCGTTAACAAGTTGAGCATAGTGGGACCCAACAAGGTAGCATCCTTCGCTTCCCAGACAAACAACGAGCTCCCTGCCGTGAAATCAAAGGAGACCCCACCAGTGACAATGGTTTGGTAGTTCTCGTCGATGTTTTTGGTGAATGCTGCGGTATCGGCGAAGTCCGTAACGTTCAAAGATGTTGTGCTCGGTCCAAGAGTCGAAATAATGCCAGGGGGAGAATCGAATATCGGCGCCGAAACAAATATAAATGAACCATTGGGGGCAACATAACCAATGTTTTCAATTGACTCTGAAACGGGAGCGTAGAGTGGCCGGGAAAAAGTTTCACCGAATACTTTGACGCAAGTGCGCGGCCGCTTCAGCATAAGTTCCACTGGCCACACCGACCCTGTGACGGCAATTGCTATAGCTGCGAGAGGAGCCAACCAACTGCGGCGTGCAATGAGGACTCGTTTGTAGAAAATAATCGACGCTTGACGCAGTGGCGAGATTGCCCTGCCGTCTGCAAGCTTCAGGATCGCAGGTGGGACGCTGCGGATGGGAGGTTCGTTGTCTGGTTCTTCGGGTAATGCTTGAACTTGATTCTTGGTCATTAAGTCGAGGAAAATATCCTCGATAGTGACCCCTAGAACATCGTATGAGACGACACCGTACTTCCCCGCTTGCGCGTCGAGAAGCACGAGTACCCGACCCACGACACCGCTATCATTTGATCCGAGATGAAATAAAGGACGATGAGGGGAGTCGAGCGACATTTGAGTATCAGGAGCGATGGTACGGATCTGGTGGAGGAGTTCGAAGAGTGGACCAGTAGCCTCCAAAGAGCCGGGCGTCTGGAGGGATACTTGGACTGTATATCCATTGCCGAGTTGTCTCTTCATCGACACGGGAGAGTCCGACGCAACCAGCTTTCCGGGAGCGGCGAGAATTGCTATGTGGTCGGCCAAGAGATCGGCCTCATCAAGCAGGTGAGTGGTGAGAACAATTGTTCGTTCCCGGCGAAACGAAACCAATGCACGCCACAGGGCGCGACGAGAAAGAGGGTCTACGCCAGAAGTACACTGCAACACGTCAAATCGAAGTCGAAAAAAATAAAATAAAAGCCACTTGCCTCGTCTACGAGCACAACTGATATTAAAGCAACGTCAGTCGAAGAAGCAGATCTAAAAGGGTTGAAATATACGCTTCGAGCCTCCAATGAGTCCAATAGCCAGCTGAAGTTTGCGTTTTTGTCCGCCGGATAGTGTACCTGCTCTCGAGTGGATCTTGCCCTGTAAATCGCAGTCTCGAAGTAATTGTTCCAAATCCTCGTCCGGCGCGGAGTTGCTTGACCATTTAACCGCACTCCAGACTTTCAACGTCTGTAAACAGGAAAGTTCCGGGATCAAAACGTTCTTCTGTGGAACAATGCCTATTGTTCCTCTGGGAGGCCTTGATGTACCCCCTTCAAAGGTCACAACGCCACGCGAATGACTAGTCAGACCACCAAGAATGCTCAAAAGCGTCGACTTGCCGGCCCTTCGAAAACGAGTCAGTGATAAGAACGGATTCAGTGGATATGTTTTCGTACCCGTTGGAGCCCAGAAGGACGAATATACCAGAACGGGGAACCTCAAGGGTGAGATCCGAAATGGCAGTAACATTCTTCGATTTACGGCCAAACAGGGACTTGAAGATTTTCCCCAGACCCTGAACGGACACGGCGATGGTCGAATCGATGGGCAGTTTTTCTTCCTCGGTCTGTCGGCCCCGTAATTTCCACCACGCTTTTTTAGGCGTTCGGGCATCGTAGAGCTGTCGCTCGAATATAACACCTAGATATGGCCACAGGAACACGTTGACCTAAATTCATAACCATCGTCAACCAGAGAAAGCAAGGAAGAGGAAAAGAAACACTTACAATGCCAGAGATGATGAAGGCGATTAAAACCAGATGCTTCTCGGGATCCTGATCCAAGGCGTGGGCCATTAAGCCCCGATGTTCAAAACCGCCGATGGCCCGCATAGCGAAGACATAGAAGGAAGGCGGAAATATAATTGTGAACACAACAGTCTGGATTGTACCGTCTGCAGAATAAATGAGTGGATGCTAAATGTAACCTGGACGGACTCACTGAGAGGGAGTACCGTAGCCAAAGCTGTGATCAGGATCGAAAAAAATGTCGACGCAAGGGCAGCGAGCTGGGGACTTTTCCCGAATGGCGCCGCGACAAAAATCGACCAACTGGCGAACGACAAGCCGAAGAGGACATCCACAAGGAGAAGCAGACCGATGTTTGTCTGCGTCCAGATCTTGTAATGCCAGACAATTGTAACAATGATCCACGAAGGCAAGTACACGAGCGAAAAGAAAATATGGGTCGATCTACGGAATTTGGTCAGCTGAAGTCGAGCTGAATAAAATGCGCATACATAATTCGGGCCGAGTCGAGGAGTCCCATAGCCTTCATGTGGGAAGTCGTTTGACTTGCTCGCTCTCCAGCCATGGCACCGGTCAACTGATATGCGATTCCAACGAACGTTATGGAACTAAGTAGACGACTGGGCCTCTCACATTATTCAGGAGGATTGAACAACTCACAAGGCAATGATGATGATGGCTGTAATACCATCGATATATTCTGGCCGCGTCAAAATGATTGGCATGAGGCTGTGGAAGACGAAAAATGCGGCACATACCAGTTCGTATGGTAGAAGCTTCCTCTGCATTTGTCTCCCTCGTAAATGGCCACTCGAGTGGGACGGATACATTGATTCCAGATTTCAGTTCCATGATTGCCTAGAGGAGTCGGTCAGTACAAATAACATGCCCGTGCTTTGGATAATACCTGATCGATTGCCCATTGTAATGGCATCACCCGTGTCTCGAAATCTCCAGTGTGATGTACCACATCTATGCGGGCGAGGCCAGAGTCGGCCATGAGGGTATAGTTGACCGGGGCCGACGCGTTGCGAGGTATGTCATAGAAAACAACGCCCATGTAGCAATCTGAAATGGTTTTATGAAAACAGCCGCTACAAACTCGGTTCTGGTACCTGAGAAGCCATTAAAATTTTGGGGGCATTCGCCAATTGCCTCGGAAACATTTGGCTCAGTACAGCGATCGATTTTGAACGCCAAGGAGCTCGACATACCTCGTCCGTCGTGGAAACTTGCTTGACTGTCTTTAGCTGACGGGCGGAGAAACCGCTTGTGATGCGAGTCATTATTTCCGTTGGGGAGGGTTGACTGTTCCCGTCCGTGCCATCGACCCATATCAATTTGCCCGCTTTGAATTCCTGCTGCAGAGCGCGTACGGGGGCCGGCCCCCCGAGTCCGAGCTAAAAAAGAGGATGTTAGTTGCGCAAATAAGTTGATGGTGGATACCTTACATCAGAAGGTCGGGTCAGAAACTGCTGGGCCTCCGAGAAGAAGATTCCTGCTGCAACCGGAAAAACGAGGCATCGTAGAACATTCAGCTGTTCTGGGATCAGAAAATGGGCCTCGAAATTTGGAGCGCAACACACTATCGGGTGCCTTGAAAGTACTATCCAGTTCTTGACGAATAGAGCGCAGAACTGCCTCCAGAAGAGCTCGAATGCCATCGAGCGAGTGGACAGCTCACGACGAACTTGATCAACTCATTCTTGATTCATTCAGTTTTAAAGAGGATTCCACGTTGATGCCACGAACTTCAAGAGGACTGATCCGCGTCAACTCAGTAGCGTCCACTCTGACCTCGTGGTTCGTTGTCAGTACTGAACCGGCGCCCCATTGGCTGAGTCTCTGACCGCAGTCTGTCAATAAATAAACAAAAATTGAATCTTGAGAGAACATCGGCAAAAACGAGGCTGCTAAAGGCTGTTAAACGGCTTGATGAGTTGAATGAGCTGCCCTCACTGTTCATTAGACGCCCGTCTACAGCTTTGCCACAGCCCTGCGCCCACTAACCCCGGTTCCTTGATAAAAAGGGATCGCAAGCTGTGAGCACTGCCACTTCATCTCTCACGGTCCGATTTCCGGAGCCGACGAATTCGGACAAGGACGCTTGAGCGGTTCTCGTGGCCAACGGCCAATCCCTCTGACCTATGCTGCACGATTCCCGATTTGCGGTGTGGCTCTTCGCTCCGCATTTCGTACAATGCCCAAACAATGCCCGTCCAGTTTTTTTAGCCTGAGTTTTGTTCCCCGGCTTCCCACAATTTCATCGGTTATGGCCAACTTCTCTACATATGCCGCATTATCTGGTTTTTAAGGATGAAACAGTAGCTCAATTATGTTGGCAGGAATAATTAAGGCTAGCATCTTCGGGACGTTGCCCAGATCTGACAGGTTTAGACCGACGTTGAAGTTTGTCACGATCAGCTGAAAGAATTCGTTAGCGAGTTATGTCTAAAGGTGGTCAGTTCATTCGGTGAGGGAGACGGAGTAGGGGTGTTACTGCTTCGCGAACTAGTATCCACCGCCGCAGGAGCGGCTCGATCAGGTTGATGTCGAGCGGTGAGAGTTGTGGCTCAGTTGGGCGATAGCAGGCATTCGCGGGCGTAGAGCGAAGCTGCTCGCTTATTTCCACTGTGAAGGTCGAGTGCTGAGCACTGAGCGCTGAGTCTGTGTCAAAATTTAACATTCAACATTGTGATTTCGCACGGCGCTATTAGTCTCTTATAAACAGACGCTACAAACTTGATGCTCGTACCTCGCATGTTTGTACGGCGCTATATAAGTTGAAGTTGAACGCAGTTGAACTTCTGACTCGGATGCTCAGCATTTCACCCGCAGCATTTAAAGCTCGTGAGCTCATGTTCTTGCTCAGGCTTCTTCTAATCCGGGCTCATTAGCCCTCATCGTGAACTCAGGTTCCTGGTGTCAAGATACATCTCCTGGAATTACACATCTGGAATACAGTCTAAAATACAAGATAGCTGACGGCAACTTGGTGAAACAAGAACTAAACACATAACAAGCGATTATTCCACAGGAATCAGCTCCTGGTTTTCCTCTTCTTCGAGTGCTTTGGTTGATATTCTTCATCCTCGTCCGGGCTTCGCGGCCGTTTCTTCACCGCAGGAATCTGGGTCTGGAAAAAGCCGGCGTCATCCTCTTCAGATTCCAGCTCGTCATTCCCAGACTCGCAATCCGAGCCCGACTCGGCCGCCTTATTCTTCCCTTTTTTCCCTTTCTTCTTCTTACCGAGCTCCACGACCTCATAAACCTCTTGATCTGCGTTCCCGCGCGCGAGCACGTCTCGCCACGCCTAAACCCGACAATCAGCGCCTGGGAGAAACACAGTGCACGCGTGACGAACCTTTTGGCTCTGACGGCTGGGATAACCTGGACCTTTTATGTGTACGAGCTTATACTGCTTGTCGTCCAAATCCCACGCAATCAAGTCAGGAGCACCCATGCAGCCAGCCACATAGTCCTCGCAAAACATCTGGCAGATTGTTACCAAAGTGCGGCGCGGTATGCACTTGATTGAACTCGGTTAAGCGTTGGAAACGAGTGCGAAATAGCGCGTACCCGGACGATTTCGATCAAATTCTTCCTTGAGCAAAGATCCCAGCGCACCCCGACGGCGCACGGCTCGGCCGCTCGATGCTGCTGGTCGTGCTTCTCCAAATACAACATCGCTTTACCCTCTTTAATTTCGGATAGCCGATGCTCGATGACGGCTTGACGCACGGCGAAGAAGGTATCCTCGCACAGGTCGAGGGGGCACGTCTGGAAGTGTGTGTCGAACGCGCCGTCGATCGGCATAAATATGATATCCCAAAATAAGAGCGTGAACAAAGTTGTGAAAACACAACTGCCAGTCATGACACTGCGCAGGTGGTGGTGAGTCTCGGAGCACACGGTTAGGAGAAACGAACCGTGAAAAACCAGTCTCCTCATAGTGCTGCGAAACCAGCGTCTCGATTGGCACCACCTCGTTGTCTTTCGCCATCCATAGACTGCGTTTCTTCTTCTGCTCGGACTGTGGTTGAAAATTAGAAATTTGGACGCGGAGTATACTACTCGAAAACCATACCTCGTCGATGATCCTCACGGCCTGAATGACGCACTTTGCAACCTTGGCAGACTCAGAAATGTCGACTTGATCTTCTGCAGATATTTGCAAGCGCTTCTGTAGCTTGCCCAGACCTTGGATAAGGGCCGGACGATAGACTTACCACCGACTGCTCGTCAGGAGCCAGGCATTGATGAAGTTGAAAACTCACCTAGGCCGGTAGCAGGATCGCTTAAACCCTCCGTACTGGCTTTGATTGCGCTCTCGGCCTCGTCGTCTCCACTGTCCTCTGTTTTCTCCGCAAGGATAGTCATCCGTCGTATATGCCATGTTCCCCGAAGTCCTCTGCACCAATGAGACTGGGCCAATAATCCGTCCAATACATCCAATTCCTCGGCGCGCTTGTTCAGAACCTTGAACGCCTTCGCGCCTTTGTGAAGCACACGGGTCAGAGCGTAGCCTGTGCTTATTTAAAAAATAACAAAAAGCCGGAGATAACTGCGTGGTTCATACCGGGTTCAAGCCGTTCGAGTGTTGGGCGAGCGGTACCTGGAATGGGGTTTGGAACGGGGTCTGATTTGATTCCAAGGTGGGCCGCCCAGAGCTCGTAGACTTCGTCAAATAGCTTTACGGTAAGGCGTGCTTTCCGAGTGGCTGCAGCCTTCTTGTCTTTAGGGTCCGTCTGGCTCAGGGGCCCTGGCAAAATATTCGAGGGAAGAACATCGTCCATTTGTGCTTCCGCCTTGAGAGCATCTTCATACGCGAGCATCATTGGCCTGCTCACCCATACCACACAGTCCCGTTCGCGGGCGTATTCTGGATACTTGCGCTGCAGATGTCGGAGAGGACGCGGGAATATCTCGGTGGGGAATTGGGTGCTAGAATTCAAAGAGAGATTAGGTGCTCGGATGCTGCTTCAAAGAAAGCCGTTGCGTACGAGCGGAAGTAAATTATGTGGACACGACGGAGAATATCGAAAACGTCTGGGTTGATTCTGACAACTTTCTCTGCGGAAAGAATCAAATCAACGTTCCATAGAACGAGCGGTCGACATACGCAGCCTCTTCATGATCATTGCTCGCAACCTCTCCTCCTGCGAGCTTCGCTTTTCCGTTCCCGCCTTGGCCTTACCTTTACCGAAGAAATCGAGTAAATTCGTTTGCTTCGCTGAGGTTTCTAGTATAGAATCAATCAAGTCCGTTTTCTAGGGAAAATCAGAATAAATTGATACGATTCCGGGGAGCAGAGACCTTTTTTCCTGGCTTGAGCTTGAGTTCTTTCCCTATGATGCGCTGTTCCTCGGGTCCCATATATTCAAGGAGTTGCCGTAGCGTCATTTCAGATTCGGTAATGCAAAGCGAAGGGATAGGCTCCGGCCTAGGAGATGCTGGAGAGGAAACCAGTGTCGAGGGGCCTGCAGTGGCATTTTCAGGGGAGGGATAAAACTTGACATCGTCACTGGGGACCGGGATGTCATCAGGCTCAGATTTGAGGAAATATTTGGTCTCAAACAGCTCCTCAAACAGCTCCTCTCTCTTGGGATGGACTGAGGCTGAAAGATCGATAGTCCGTTCTTCCGCTTTGACGATATCTAATAGCTTAGGCTTGATATCGGCGGGACAGTCGAAAGTCGCCGGTATGGAGCGGGATAGTTCTGTTATAGAACTTGAGAGATCTCCCCATGGAATCTCGACCAATCTCAGAGATGGCAAACGATGCCAGTTCGGATGAATGACGAGGAAAATGAAAAGGTTCTGCGCGTGAACTGGGAGATAATATGGATAATGAGTGACAAGAGCTTTTTATGTAACATACCAGAAAGCTCCT
Organism: Mycena epipterygia; assembly: GCA_029281465.1. Taxonomy (NCBI): domain Eukaryota; kingdom Fungi; phylum Basidiomycota; class Agaricomycetes; order Agaricales; family Mycenaceae; genus Mycena; species Mycena epipterygia. The sequence continues at coordinate 593,654 of JARJCQ010000006.1, read as the reverse complement.
GGAATGAGCGTAACACAGTCCTTTCTGGGGCCGTCAAGAGCAGGACGTCGGATTCAGTTTCGAGAACAGTTGCAATCATGGCTAGATTAGATTAGATAGACTCAGAAATCGGAAGCGGGGTAATCCGTGCGACTTACTTTTGAGCAAATCAAGGCATATTGTGGGTTCCTGATATACTCCGTTGGAATTCAAATCGAGGTCGGACTCGTTCTCTCCAAAGTCGTCAATCTTCAAGTTGGCGTGATTGCTATATGATCCAAAGCCGGTGAAGATGATGTCGGTTTTCACCGTCGAGAATCGCTTGACCATGGCCGACTGACACAACGGACTGACTTTGAGGACGAAAACGTGAGGGCCGTGAGGGAGGTGCGAGTCAAGTGCACTGGCAGATTGACGCAAATAGCACCTAACACCCGGCGTTCGGCCCGATCAACCGACAGGTGTAACGCGATCCCGTGACCGAACACCTGCATTTTAATTGAAAAGCGCGCCGGGGCGCACTTCGCCTCGGAGGCTCTGCTGTCGTGAAACCACGCCTCTCAAAGCTCAACTGGAATGCTGCAAATGGTAGAATCTGAACTTAAAAGGCTTCGTACACACGCAATTCTTATAAAGACTCAAGATAGACATAGTTCGTTTGTGACAGAGACAGCAGCGTCATGCAATTCTTTTATTTTAACAATTTCTGGGCAACAACTAGATCCCACCCGACGTACATCTGTCCCGACTCAAGCTCACGATTGATCTCTGAAACCCAGTCCGAAATATCTACGGGAGTGTAGTCTCCGCAGGCCATCACCGTAGGCGTGCAAGCGGCAACGAATTTCTGTAAAGGCATCGTGTCAATAACTCAACATGCATGAAGACTTGCAAGCTCACGCGCGAATTCGTCAACATTATCTCCCCCAATTCGTCACCGTGATCCAGGTCGTCTCCTGACCAGCCGACGGGAGAGAAATATCGCTGCGAGGAGATCAGGGAGAAACTACTGTGTTTGAGGAGCGAATCGACTGTTTGGTAGTTCCTACAGGCGAGCCGGAACCACGTATCTTGCCAGCCGACGAACCAGGACCCAGACTGAGGCCACAGTTCCTTGGCTTTATATACTGGAGGGAATCGAGGAAATATACTTTCTTTCTTGTTGTCGAACACTCTGCGCGCAACTCCGTCACCTAGAATAAGCAGGCCACCTGTGGCTTTGTAAATCAACAAGACTTGTAGGATGAAAAAACTCAAACGAGCCATGTTTGAGTGCTATATAAACTCTTTTTATGAAAGCTGCCGGGTCTCTTAACTGCAGACGATATTATATTCGCTCTTGCGTACGTATGGTGGGCGTGACACTTACATGTCCAGTGAAGGAACGGGCATGTATAATAGCATATCCGTCTGGATCACGGCACGGTGGTAGGCCTTCGGTGATATCCATTTGTACGAATCTGCATGTCAAATGTGAATGCGGCAACTTACGCAAAAAATGCGCCTCGTACTCAAAATTTGCTGGGGGTCGTCTAACAAATTAATTAATGACTTTGCAGGCGTAATCAATGTGTGGAAACGTACTGGTGAAAACTACAAGAGAGGTCGACGCCAACAACGTGCGCGCCGGGATACTTCTCTGCCATTTCAAAGGCCCTGTCAAAAGTGCTGAATTATGAGACTGAAGTGCTGTGTAGACCCACGAACCAGTCTCCAGAGCCACAGCCTGCGTCCAAAATTGTGGGCTGCGGAGCAGCCAAAGCTTCATCCACGGTCGAACTGAGAACCGGGGGGTAGAGCCCGCCCACGAGGAGGCGCCACATGCGATGCTGCATCGACAATCTCTGAAAGGTCTGAGTTCGAGAAAAATGAGGCGGCAGATCTATGAGACAGACATTCATTCCTTCTCTATCGGCGGGGAGTTTATAATGCTAGTAAGCAAGGGTCAGCGGAATTCCTAGTTTCTGACATGATTCGAAAGTACTTCGTAAAGAATATTCATGCCACGGCTGTGACTTTCCTTGAGGTGGTGATCATGATCAGCGTCTCCATGTTGCTCGTTCATAGTAGTGGCAGACAAGAGAGAGAGAGAACCCACCCGGACCGGCTCAGGTATATGAAGGTTCAAAAATAGGAGGTCTTGTCCGGTCTAGACCGTGGGCCGAGTCGACAACTCAGGCACCACGTCTCCCTCACCTCACCGAATGCCTTGAACATCTGGGTGCAGAAGACCCTGGCGCTAGATGCATTCGAATTCTGTCAGCACCCCGACAAACCTCAATAGATTGAATTACTATTGATTGGACATCGCTCTAAATCCAGTGGGCAACGTCCCGATAGTATTTCTATATATTCTACCACTGCCCAGTATTACACCCAATTCGTCCCATCTCCGACTGCTCAAGCGAAATAAGCCATTAATGACCGCTCCTCTTGACGCGTAAAGGAGCACGAGCCTCTTGTTTAATAAAAAGTTTAATTATTTTGCAGGACTGTCAACTTGACAGAGATTGCAAGAATGCTAATTACACCGCGCGGAGAGGTCTATAAAGTACAGGATACAAATACATGCGCGGAATCAACTTCGTGGTTTCGCTTCGACCCGTGGTTGAAAATTTGGAGTTTGGTTGCAATTTGCTGGGCAGGGCCTCACTTGGACTCGTCCTGCTCCTCTTTCTTCTCGTCCTTCTTTCCCTCCTTTTCGGCCTTCTCGCGCTCGATATCCTCCGTCTTCCGCAAGTGCGTGAACGTGTCTTCGCCCTTCAAGATCGTCATCTGGGTGCCGTACTGCACCTCTGGTTTCTCATAGAGCGCCCTCCGCTCGTCGCGGATGAGGCGCAGCTCGTGGTCCAGGAGACCGTGCCCGCCGACGGGGCCCCAGTACGTTATCCCCGCGAGCGAGCCCAGGATGCTGGCGGCTTGTGAGCGAAAGCTTATATATATGTGTTTAAACTCACCAGGTGCCCACGAGAATGGAGAGGTAGAACCGGTATTGGGAGTACCACTTTGGTGCTACACGAATATGTGAGCATGAGAAATAGAAGCAAGCCTGGCGAACGCACTCCATCCCGCGGCTGTTGCCTTCGAGTCAGCCCACCACAGCGCAGTGAATCCAGCCCACTGCGCTGCGAGCGCCATCGTAGGGTCGAGAGCGAGTGTCGGCCAGGCGTAGAGCACCGGCGCGGCACCGAGTGCGAGGCGGCTGTAGCCTTTGGTTCCGCCAAGCCCCGAAAATTCCATACCCCAATGGAGGGCGCCGAGGAAGGAGAGCATGACAGCACCATAGGTCATCTGTACGTTGAGTGCCTTTTGGCGGATAAGCGCTGTTTCTGAGTTCGATAAAGGAGAATGTGCACACCTGGTCGAGGATGGTGATTGCAACCCCGGGATCAACGTGCACGAGCTTGCCAGCGGCAGCCAGGCCAGCCTCGTGTGCGAGATAGACGGTCGTAGCAGCCGCGCCTATGTAAGGGACACCGCCTGAAATGAAGACGAAAATTAATGATGAAAATGCATAAAACCAAACGCGCGCGTACCAGCAAGACCGAACATGAGCACGGGTTTGGGAACCTCCGCCGCGACAGACCCGGTGATTCCAAGCTGGTATCGAGTTAAAACGGGAGGAACGAGTCGCGTGAGAACAGGCTCACAAAACCGCCCTTTACACCGTCTCCATACACGTTGGCCCCCGCAATCGCTTTAGCGAGGTCAGCGGCAGAGTTCCCTGCCTCTTCTTTTATATTCTGCTTGGCATGCGACAGAGTCTGACTCCCTGGCTTCAAACCGACAGAGCTGGCCTCGGTGCGAGCGTGGAGGAAAGGAGAGTTGCAAATAACGGGGCGAAGCGCAAGGCGATGGCGAGCTGCCAAAGGGCTCCTGTTGAAGGTGGAACGAAGAGGGCGAATGAGCGAATTCATGGGGTATTGTGAAGGCAGGAGGAGAAGGACTTCGCCTTTAAAGCGGCTTTTTACAGGCTGATGTCATACTTGGGTCATATGCTCGTCTATAATTGTTACTCCACGCTTCTCTATCCGCCTGGGGCTCTAGCCGCGCAAAATGTATCATTTTGTGTTTCAGATGAACTTAACCCAACTCACCAATGTCGGAAAAACGGTGTTTGGGTTATAACGGCTTGAGCAGGCTCGCCGGCTTGTACTGAATTATGATGAGTTATGACCCCGTGGGGGCAAGGGTTGTAAGCCATCGCAAGCCGGCATATGGGGCGTAAGTTGGTTATGGTCTTATGAGGGATTTCGGGGGCTTATAACACCGTTTAGGCTCGCCTTCATAGGTTTTCTGGTCCTAAAAGCAGAAATCACCCAAATCTGAATGGCAGGCAAGGATTCATTCAATCCATTCAATCAATATTATTTATACGCAAAAACATGTCTTCGTCCACACAATCTATCACATAGAATACCTCGCGTGGCGCTCCGAAGATGGGACAAAGTAGTGCACCCCTTGTAACGTGCTCCAGAGCAATGAAAGTTGATCCATTACTCCACTCGCGCATGGGGCAGTCGGTGCGCGTCTTTGCTGACCAGGTGGACTTGCGATATCGGTGGATCATTGCCAAATCAAGAGTAACCTTGCGGGGAAGATGGCATCGAAAAACCAATTCGAGTTGACCCATTGCTAGATCATTGTCTTGGGCTTCGTAGATTATGGAATCGTAACGTCGCCGTCCGTGGAACATGGGGTTGCAGCGCAAGATGTCTTTGCCTTTGTTCCAATCAACTTGTGATTGGAACTCGACATATAGAACCTTGCACGGCTCAAGCTGTAGAAGGACAATGTGTTCAGCAAGGACCCAAATATTCAACGAGATCCTGACCTGAATATCTTCGTCATAAGAAACTGGGTGGTTGGGATGATGCTCCGCGAGATACTCCCTCAGGTGCATGTTGAAGTCGCGGTATAACACATTGCCTCGATTCAACGTCTCGATGCGAGTGCTGGTCATCCGAGCATCAGCAGAGCCGAGTCTCCAATGGGCTGTGGCGGCATGAGAGGGCAGAACTGGGTCTGTCTCATCCTCTTCCTGGCTCTTCCGCCACTCATTTACCTTCATATCGAGCCGCGCCATTGTTTCTTCATTTTCGTCCATGATCGACATCTAATGCTCAGCAGACTGAACGGAAGATATCCAGTAGCACAGGACGGTAACATACCTGATGCTCAGCGTCCTTGCCATTTGTTTTTTGGTATTGCGCAGAGATCTCCTGTTGGAAAGCTTCGCCGATACGAGTGTTCTGATTTCGGCTGGTACCCATGCCTTTGAAGCAGCCGGGTGCATGCGACAGGTAGTGCTGCTTGAGGAAGTTGAAGGACTTGCCGTGGGTCTCCGAGATGTCCTGGATCTATATGAATTTCAAGTGTGTTGAGTCAAAACAGAGTTTACATACCTAGCAAACCTTCTCGTATTCCGCAATAAATTTCCGAAGGACTTCCAGGCGCGTGTCTAGTGCAACCTCAAGACCCAGCATCATGCGAACCTTTACCATGATTCGGATAGCCCGAACAATGCATGAATTTGGTGGGAGGAGTTGCACGATGCAGGGTAAAGCGCACTTTCATGAAATATTTAGTTCTAGACATTATTTGAGATAGCAGACAAATACCTTGAGAATATCAAGAAAGGTTTGACCCTCTGAGTAGTCAATGGTGGTCGGAGACGAGAGGTGCTTGAGGTCACGCCAACGGGGGAAGTTCTCCATGCTATCAGATTAAAATGTCAGAAAGGGGTTGTAAGAATGAAATACAGCGTACTTTGCATTAAATTTTGAGGCAAGTCCCTTGCGCTGGAGAAATCCCTTTATGAGGGGCCACATGTGGCGACCCCATATTCCCCCGTCAAAAAAATGCAAGCAGTCGTAGCCAGTTGCTTTGTATGGATCCGAGTTATTGAACTTCCACAGAAAATGCTTGAACCATGTCAGTCGAAATCAAAGACGGCATCGACAAATATCAATCACTCACCTCAAAATCATGAAGGCCATATCGCTTGAGATACTCATTGCGATCAGTCTTCCCAGCAGGTGCTCTGGCAAGAACACGGGCCATTGATTTTGTGGTTCCTTCAGTAAATGCTTGGGTCAGTCGAGGAAGATCGTCTTTGGAGACGAGACACTGAGGGCAAGGATGAAGTGAAGTTGAATTCCGGATGGAAAGCCAGGCCGCGATCTCCTCAAAATCCATGGATTCAATGAGAACTCCTGGGTATGCGACACGTGTGATCCCATCGCCAAACCGCAGCGCCTCGCCATTGTGTGACCGCTGCTCAAGTGACGCCATAACAAAATGGCAAACACCGCGGTAGATCAGTCGTTTTAGTCGATCATATTCCGACCTCACTGTACCAGTCAGTGTATTTGGGTCGATTTCACGCAGACTGTCAGGCTATGTAAGTGAGTGTCAGTTCGGCCACCAAAATACCTGAGAAGTGAACATACCATCTTCACAAATCCTGCTAGTGCTGACCCGCCATTCCCTGAGCCATTCCGAGTTGTTGAATGGATCCAGCAGCCGCGAAATAGAATAGGGTGCATCTTGACCTTTGTGGAGACAAGCCCTTTGTCGAGCCAGACATGAAGACCCAAGTAACATGATGGATACATATCGTCGGCAGGGAGAGAATTCTGTTGGTGTCATTGAGCGAAATTTATGTTCATCAATATATCAATACACACATCAGCGTCTTTCCAATTTTTTCCTGTCCATGGCTCATCATAGAGCTGATTGGAAAAATCCATTCTCCCGTCCTTGCACAAGTATTTTTCCTGCGAGAACCAAGTGCTAACATGCGCAAGGGTTTCATCACTGACCCACTGTTTCATTATCTGCCACGGATCCCGGAATTCAACTTCAACCTCGTATGTTCCACCAAACTCTGTGCCCTCAAAGTTTATTGTAAAAGTCCGACGCAAAAACTGGAGCATTTTTAGATTGCCACGACGTCCATTAAAGAACTGGTGCTTACTGAGATGTTATCTGTCCGCGCCGCTGCCAAAGATTTTTCCATGTCTCGATGGTTCCGGAATGTGATATAACAGTCGCTCGAGAACGCACGGGCATGGAGGTCATCCAGGTCTTCATCAATTTCGGCATTGGGAGCACGCCTTCGGACACGGCGGGAAGTGAACTGGTAATCCGAGAATGTTTTGAAGGGTGCCCAAGGACGAGTGTCGAGTACTGGTGCAGAGCTCAGATTGTCTGGAATCGGTGTTCGGGATGAGCAGCTGTCAAGTGGTATGATTTCGTTGTGCTTATTAGCATGCGGGTGATGCTTCACAAATATGAAGCGTGGCGGGAGAGCAACGGTAGGAACGGCATCGGCATCCGGGGGATCCGGATCCTCGTCTCGGTCGAAATCCATTGGCATTTCATGGTATATCTGGTGAGTCGGAAGTTGTATTATGTCGTCTAGGTCCATTTCAGACGTGGCCGCATCAGGTTCAGCCGTATGAGAGTTCTGCAACTAAGGACAAGAGTTAGTTGGCAATTATAGCGGGTTTCTCATTTTAATTTGCTCACAGGGAGATTGGATTCAAAGGACTCAGCCGGACGGTGTGTCCGCCGGACATGTTCGACGAGCAGCCGCCGATTACGACTATTGATGCGGCAGATTTTGTCATGCTGAAGAAGATTTGCGAGAACCTCCTTGCCGCAGCGATGGCATTTTTTGCCTGGAAAATTCGGCGCCGGACAAGCCTTAGCAACGATCTTATGTTGGCGATATCCACGTTTTGGAGGCATGGGTGTAACAAAGTTTGAGTCCAAGTCAGAATCCCGATGCCCGAATAGGGGTGGGTATATGACATCACAGGTGATGTCACGGTGGTGCTCGTGGCAACTTTGCACTGCTGAGAGCTCCACCATGGTCGCTCGTCTCTTCTCTTCACACCTCCAACTCCCACCAGCACTGGTGCTTCTTCCATGTCATCGTCACCTCCTTTGACGCCATCCCGTGCCACAGATGCCCTGCTGGATCTTGTCCAGCAATTGACGCCGAGCAGGCCACCTGACGCCTTGCGCCGTGTATGTGCTTAGTTATCAAGCAGCATTGCTTCTTTAACCACATTGCAGCTTCGTCGCAACCTTCAATCCGGCGCCAATGATATCCGAGAGGATGTCTCTTCTCTCAAACGGCGCATTACCGACCTCGAGAATTCAGCTGCTATAACTGCACGTCCAAGGAAACAACGAAAGCGGCTCAACCGCACCGCACATGCTGACGATTCCATTACAAATCCGCAGACGATCGAGGACAGGACACGCGAGAAGGGTCGCCACTTCCTCGTCCAGGAAGCTCTCTTCCTCGTTGATCCTGACGTCTTTACTGTCGACCAGGACGAGGACTTCGATCTGAGAAATGAGTTCAGCTCCGACAAGAACAAAATCCAAGGCCAGCTCCGCCAAATTATGCGTTATCTCCCGGACGATGTGCAGCATCTCCGTACCACGGACTTGATCGCAGGCGCGGTGTGTGGCCCTCATTCTCTCTTTGATTCTCTATCCTCATGATTCTTTCAGTTTACTGATGGCATGAGTGGCCAGCGCTCCAGCACCAGCCACCGCTTGCGTGGTCAAAGCCTCGCCAAAATTGTCGATGATATCAAGCCTTTCGACACTTCATCCGGCCGCTTCAACGCATTCACCAAGTTCATCGGCTATCAACCTGGTACCGACACGCGCGAGCCATACTACTCCAAGCTCGATGTTCCTGTTCTCTACGATGGGTGGGACGGCCAAAAAGATCTCAATACCCTCTTCCAAAACCCAATCCTTTTGAAGGTATGCCAACCTTGATCCTTATTCGTCGCTCAACTTCTGTCAAGATCTATGCTTCTACCATCCGCGGGCCCAATGGCGCTGACGGTCTCTTCAGCGGCAAGTTCAAAAGGCCGACGTCGAAGACAATTGAGCGTATGCATGCCATCCGGCACACGGTCCCGGGAGCGATCGCCAATTCCGCCGTTCTTGTGAGTTCTCTGTGTTGATTCGCATCTCTTTCTCCAAGTTCACTCTGCCTAGGCTATCTGGCTTCATTCGGCCGATACACAACTCGTCGAAGTCGGCGACGAGACTGGAATCAACTACCGAGAACGTCACACTTACTACCTGCAGCATATCCTCAATGGGTTGGACAATGAGAAAGCTTGGGCAATCGACTTGCTTGCGCATTGGGACCGTGTCCTGTTTCCTGACGCAGACGGGCCCCGCGAGGATGCGAATTCGCGCCTGGAGGCTGATGAAAATGACGAAGATTTTTTCACCTCTGCGCCGGTATGAATTCCATCGTTTCTGCATCGCTCCTTTGGCATCTACTCATTCTTAATCCCAGGCCCGAGAGATGCGCCCCACCACCCCTCCGGCCAACTCCCCCCCACGTCGCGAACCACTGTCACCGTTGGCTGCGCAACGTCATCGCACTCCCCGTCATTCAACGACGCCGTCTCAACAGTCTCCGGGACACGGGAACACTTCACCGCCGTTGAATCGGGGATCCAAAAACCGCCCCGTCTCTTCAAGCACTCGCAACAAGGGACGCAGATTGTATCGTCGTTGAGATTTGGTTTATGTAACGTCCATTGCTTGTAACGTATATACAAACCATTTTTTTTTTATATGCTACCGGCCGACCGAGTTGCAACGGTTCCAAAGGTATCATGAGCCTGTGTGGGAATTATGAGCTGATGGTGACTTACAAGTCTTGCTGAGGATTACGATGGCATATATTAACTTCGCCTATGTGTTATAAGCCGGGCAAAGTATTACCGGCTTACAACGAGTTGTGCATGAATATAATCTGCTATGATTCGTCCCCCATTTTTCCGACAAACGCAGATTGTAAGGAGGACATTTGAACCAAGAGTGATCGGGAATCGGTTGATATGTTCCAGTTGAACATGAATTCTGTTTGATACACTGGCAATACTGTATCATCTTCACGCGCATCGAGGAAAAGAATGTGTTGAGAAATTTATCTGCTTCTGAACCAAGTTCTGTTGAAGTTCTGAACCAAGTAGTTCTGCACCAGGATGTAGTGGATATGATTGGATCAACAAGATTGAAAGTCCGGAGTCCAAATTCAAAGTCCGCACTCCGAGTCAGCTCATTGTGTTTCGCTCTCGGTCCCTCTCGAATTGCGAACCACAGTACCAGAACCAGAAGACACTGGTAGTGGACGAAAATGGGCCGCTCCGATTTGCCGCTATCAGTCGATGCGCACTTGCCTTGCCACCCGAAATATTAGCAGGAATATACATTCATTCTCTACCCGACGGCGAGTTCGTAAAGCCCAACCTCACCACCACCCCTCTTGTTCTTTGTTGTGTATGTATTCAATGGAGGGAGGTCGCGTTGACCACGTCGGCACTCTGGAACTCCTTGAGTTTCGATATATTGGCAGAAGGAGGAGATCACAACGACCTTTTCCAGAGATGGCTTTCGAGAGCGTGTAGTGTGCCTCTCTCGCTGTGGTTACAGGATTCAGGCGGTCACATCCCTGCCTCTGGAACCTCAATTCTCCGAACCATCGTTGAGTTGTCGCCCCAATGGCAAAATATCGACATCAACCTTGGAGCCTTCTGGGCAAGATCGTTCCCCCGGGAGGGAAAATATTGACCATTATACTCCCCAAAAAAATCAAATTTCTGATATCTTTCTGCGATGCGCCCAAACTGCGTGAAGTTTACGTCCCCGTGTACTCTCCAGTTCCGCATACGCTCATAAAACTTCCATGGAACCAACTCTCCTCATGTCGATCCGGCGACCAGTTTTCTTCCTGTCTTGAAATACTGCGCGACGCTCCCAACCTCGTCGACGGCACTTTCGAAAATTGGGACTGATGATTTGGCTCCGCTCAATCCCGTGCCGCCACTCACTCACCTCCAATCCCTGACTTTGGTCGGGTTAGAGTTCCGTGGAGCAGGCATCGCACCTCTGATCCTCGATTCGTTAGATGCGCTGCGGTAGCGTGTTTGGCGCTGTTTGGCATGGACCTTAGGCCTATAGGGCGGCATTGGGCGTAGATACACATCATTCCATCTTTTCTCTGCGTCTCGCGGCCGATTCCCTCGCAGCTCCCGAGAGAGTATTCGAGCGGGCTACCCCATCTGGTGATTGAGAGTGCGATTCGAACCAAAAGACAAGTACGCTGGCACCGAGACCGAGACAGCAACGCGACATGAACGGGAGATTTTTGAGCCCATACGAGAACCCAGCGCGCAGCACAACCGACTTGAACGCAGTTAGAACCCCAGTGAACAGCACACCGTCGGATACACCTCCGAGCACACCCTCTTCGTTAACACTGAGCCTACCGAGCGACAACGAGTTACCGACTTTTGAAGAAGCCCCAGCGACCAATACCCCGCGCGCACCTTCACCTACCAGCACCACCACTTTCCACACCACTACCCCCGACTACAAGTCCGACGAGATGCCCATGGACGCTTGGGACGGCGATACGGATAAGCTGTCTGCACAAGATTTTTTGCGGGGCTTCCACCGCGACGTGAAGGTGTCGACGAGCAGCACCGATAAGACCAAAGCCTTCAAAAACTACCTCGTCTCGGGCAGCGATGCCGACGAGTGGTACAAAGCACTCCCGGCAGTGACCAAAGCCGACATGGACCTCATCGACACTGCAATCGAGGCCCAATACCCTGCCGAAGCGACAGTGTAGCCAACCCCCGCGGAATATGCCATAGAGCTGCTCAAGCTCAAGCTCACCACAGAGGAGATCGGGACGAAGGTCACAGTCGCAGACCGCGAGGTGTGGGCGCATCATGCGTGGTGCACGAAGATGATGCGCCTGGGGCTGAAGGCCAATGTCTTGGCGATGACGACGTACATCGAGCAAGTACGCGTCGAGCTCCCGGGTCCCTTGCGCAAGAAGATCGGCAAAACCTTCGCCGATTGGACGGCATTCACCAAGGCGGTGCGGGACGTCGACACGGTGGAGTTAGAGCTCGACATGAAGGAGGAGAAGGAGAGAAGGGAGGAGTTTGCGAGGATGCGCCAGGCGCTGCAGGCTTCGCCCACGGCAGGGATCCGCGCGCAGCTCAGCAACGCAAGACTGGGCCCACAAGCGCCTGCACGCTGGCCGACACCCGCACCCGGCGCGAACCCGTTCCAGAGCATGGGGGGAGGTGGCCAAGGCAACCTCTTCACGGCTCTGCGACCGCCACCGCAGCAGCAGCAGCAGCAAGTGCCCCGCACCGTGTATCAGCCCCAAGCGCCACGGGCCCCGTACCAGCCCAGCGAGCAGCAGCAGCCCCTGGATGAGGCGCAGCGCCGCATCCTGCTCGACGCGATGGCGCGCATTGTACACCACCCCGACACGGAGGCGGGCAGGCGCGCGCACGCCGACCAGCAGCAGGAGTGGGTCCGGATTCACGGGAACGTTGACGTCACCGTGAGCAGGCCTTTCCCACTACGGCCGGGATGCGCACCCGCAAATTCGGGTGAATGCTTCAGATGTGGGATGATAGGGCATACAAACTTCCGGCGCGCATGCCCAGCAACCATAGAGCAGTGCGTGAGCTACAAGGAGCAGCAGTGGAGGAGGATCGCGACGCAGGCATTGAAGGAGGCACCGGCGGCGGTACGGATGGTCGGGTACGCATCATATGACACCGACGACTACGGGAGGCCGTGGGGCGGCGAGGGAGGACGCTTTGAGGAGGTAGAAGACCAGGGAAATGCCTAGGGGCTGTCCAAAGAGATGCTCGGACAGTCCCTGAAGAGCAAAGGAAGGCGGAACAGGTCCTCGGGTGCGATGAGCCATCGCCCGGGGACGTGTCAACTGGCCCCAAAGTCCGTAGTAATACGTCGACCCCCATGTACATCCCTCTGGAATCCCACATCGTTGACCTGTACACGGTGGGCATTGAGCGAGGGCCGAAACGCACAAGTGTGCCGTTCATATGCGGGATTGAGTTAGAAGGACCAAAGGGCGAGATAGTGCGGATACGGGCATTGGAGGACGGCGGCGCGATGGTCAGCGCGATGTGCACAGCGCTGTACGAGAGGGAGAAGCATCGCATCGGGGCACTGCAGTATTCGGGGAAGACATTGCGGATGGCGAACGGGACACTCATACCTTCAAGAGGATTCTGGGAGGGATATATCCGATTCGGTGGCACGAGGGTGAGGGCGAGCTTCGAGGTATTCCCTAGCGGGGGCTCGTGGTCGTTCCTGTTCGGGAAGCCGCTGCTGGAGGCATTCGGAGCGATGCACGACTATGCGGTGGATTCAATAACGGTGCCGGGAGAGGAGGGACCCACCATCGTGTCGAATCAATTGGGGCAACTGAGCCTGTGGGATAAGGCACGGGGGTGACGTGCACGCCGTGTTCTTAGACCCCAAATCGCGCGCACCGTCAGCAGGAGGAAGTAGCGCACCTCCTGTTAGGCGAGTCCACTTTCTTGATAAATGCCCACCAAAATGCGTTGACGAGAAACGGCAAGAGCCTGGATCGGCGGTGGGGGATGGCGCGCACACGCTCGGGGTACATCAAGCGGCACAAGGGAACTCGACGGGGGATTTGCCATCCCCCTCGAGGGAAGTACAGAGCGAGAGCGGCGGGGAACGGAGACAAAATACTGACGAGATTTCATTGACAGCGCGGGAGCCGAAGGACGACAGGACGACAGAAGATGCGAAAGAAGGAAGGGCGGTGAAGACAGAGATGGAAAACAGCGAAAACACACAGGTGTACGTACCTGGGGATTATTCGCGATTCCCATCTAGGGGCGTACCAGAAAAATTCCAGACCTCTCGCATGACAAGCGGTACTGACTCATTATTTTGGGCAGGACCCACGGCGGGGGTGTCGCAAGCACTGCAGATGGCAGGCTTGGTCATTATCTGGGGCATGCTCGTGCTAGCGGCGCAGTACGGGGGCGACAGGAGCAAAACGAGTGCGTGCGGGACACTCAGCGGGGATACTAAATCCCCGCCGAGGGAAGTACCCGCCCTGGGAAGCATTCTCGAGGATGTGCTTATCACTGACACTGCGATGCCAGTGACATATCTTCAAAAGAATTGGCTTCGACGCCGGCGATACACGAGACGTGAGAACGAGCGCCGTATGAAAATACGAAGGAGGAAAAGGAGGGCGATGGAGATAGTCGCGGAGGAGGAGCCCGAGGAGATGGAAATGGAAAACGACCCGCGGTGGTGCTATTGGATTGCGCCGTGCATGCGGCAATTCGAAGTGCATGTACATGGGAGGGTGATACGGCCAAAAAGACCAGCGCGAAGAGACTTAGAGGGGGACTGTGATGATTCCCCCCCTAGGGGAGTACCCGATCTTGCGCACGATGCACTTGACGACCTCGCTGACACCAATGCACCAGAAATGACTTACACGGTCGAGGAGCTCGCGGAACATTTGGTACGTGCTGCGAAGGAAAGCCAAGTATGGGAGGATTTGCGGACGGGTCCCCCGGCAAGCTTCGCGGCATACCTGGTTCAGGTATCAGCAGAAGCGAGTGCGGGTGCCGTGCCAGCGCACCCGAGGCATGGGTCCGAGGGGTCAGACGAGGGTTTTGAGCAGCCGGAGATACACATTGGCGGCGACAAGTCAATCTTCACGCGGCTAACAGATCCGCACAATCCGAAGCGCGTAGCGGCGGTCCTCGACGCGGTCACGATAGGTCCAGATTTGATGGATACCCAAAGGGGCACGGTGCGGGATTTCATTGCCGAATTCGCAGACTGCTACGCATTGTCGATGAAGGAGGTGATACCAATTCCGGGCGCGGAGCACACAATGAACATCCCCGCGGATGCAGCGTTCAGCACCAAAGTACACCAAAGGCCGACGACACCGGCGCAGAAGTTGTGGTATAACGGCGTCATTGACGAGATGTTGAGTGCGGGAATAATCGAAGGAATTGATCCTAAGGAGGTCAAGTGCGTATCACCCACAACTTTGGCGCAGAAAGCTCACCAAAACGGCAAAACTCGGACGATCCTGGAGCTGCAGCACCAAATAAACGACCAATGCCTAGCCGCAGGGCTACCACCAAGCTTTGAATTACCTGAGCGACCTGCAGCAGCGCCGGAGATGAACGACCCGGCAAAGCCATCCTGGCGTGTCTGCCACGACTACCGCGAGCTCAACGACAAAACCAAGGTCGCCCTGATGCCACAAGGTGACATCCAGCGAAAGCAAGGCTTGCTATCGGGTCACCGGTGGATCACGGTATTCGATTTCGCCAAGGGGTTCTACGCTTGCGCGACCGCGGAGGAAATACGACCGTACCTGTGCTTTTACGTGGAAGGCCGTGGTTTCTTCACCTACTGCAAAATGCCTATGGGCCTAACTGGCGCGCCTTCCACGTTCTCGAAGACAACCGGTGGAGCGCTCAGAGACTTGGTGGGTACGAAACTGCAATTATTTGTTGACAATGGCGGAACCGCAGGCGATGACTTCGAGACAAAAATGGCCGACCTGCGCACAATATTCTTGCGCGTGCGGGAGCACAAGTTATCATTATCAGCCATGAAGATGCAGTTTTTCATGACCGAAGCGATATTCGCCGGCAATCGCGTCGGACCGGACGGAATCAAGCCAGACCTCACAAAGCTAACGCCCATCGTTGACTGGGATACACCGCATGATTTACTGAACCTCAAATCATTCCTAGGACTTTGTGGGCATTTCCGGGGACTGATAAAGAATTACGCGCGGGTCGCACAGCTGCTGACGGATCTAGAGTGGATGGCAAAAGTGGGGGGAGCGGGCTCGAAAGGAGAGTGGAGGCGGCGAATGCGGGCGGTGGACTTGCGGAAGCAATGGGGTGCAAAGGAGCGAACAGTGTTCGTAACGCTGAAGGCGGCGTTGACGTCGGAGCCTGTGTCACTGCAGGGGTTGAAGAATTTTTGGAGCTCTAAATATGCTCCAAGACATGTTGTCTCTTTCAGAACTAAACTTTCCACTTTGAGAAGATTGTATAAAAGAGAGGTCATGGTTTCAATCCTGGTTGGTGCCAAAATATAATACCTTTTTCAGGTCAGACCAGTTTTGGAAGGATTTGTCATCTTTCCTCTTCTAGTTTGATCAGAAACATGTGATATTTTTCTCATAGAACCAGAACTTATCTTTCCATTCCTTTGTTCAAACACAGGAAACAAAATATAACTCATCTTTTCAATGAAAAGATGTCAAATATTTCCTAGGGCAATATTAGTGGAAAGATAAGTCATCTTTCTAAAACTGGGCCAGATTGAAAGAGTAGCTATTTTTCGGCACCAACCAGAATTGAAACCAGGACCTCTGGTTTATCTAATCTTCTCAAAGTGGAAAGATAAGTTCAAAAAGAGCTGACATGTCTTGGAGCATATTTAGAGCTCTAAAAATTATTTAACCCCTGCAGTGTGTTGAAGGGACCGGTGTTTGACGGGAGGCCATTCATCGTGACGACGGACGGGTCGAAGGAAGGATTCGGGGGGATGTTGTGCCAGAGATTCGACACGATACTGCCGGATGGCAAGATCATGAATCGCTTACACCCCATAGGATTCGCGTCAAAACGGACTTCGCTCGCAGAAGAACGATACAAACCTTACCTGCTGGAGTTCGCGGTCCTGAAATACTCGCTCGACAAGTATTCCGACACGACGTATGGATTCCCAATCGAAATCGAGACGGACTGCCAAGCCTTACGCGACACGGTGATGAGTACTAACTTGTCGACGACCCATGCGCGCTGGCTGGAGGCTGTCATGGGCCACGACATCTGCGAGATCCGCCACCTTCTGGGAGCGGTGAACTTCGTAGGCGATGCGCTAAGCCGGAAGTACACCAACATACCATGGACCGAGGAGGATGGCAGCGGGTGGTCTGTGGAATGCGACTGGTTCGCGGGCAGCAGGCTCGTCTTCGACCTGTACACAGTCGAGGATGCGGGGGACGTACCAACGCTGAAGAGCCGGTTTGCTGATGTACCAGTCTTTTTACAGGCGGTTGAGGCACTGGAAACCATCGCGAAAGGGGGCGACGAGAAGGCCGTACGACGGGCGAAACACCGGGCGCAGGAGTACATGATTGAAGGGGGGAAGCTGTGGCACGTGGGAGGAGGAAAGTCGCGCAGAGCATGCGCGCGCGTGGAGTGTCTGACACCAACGGAGATGAGAGCGGAGGCGGAAAAAGAACACCGAGAAGGGGGCCACCTCGGTCGTGATTCCATGAAGCTAAAACTCACCGATAGATTCAAGACACCCGCGATCGACAAGCTCATAATGGACGCCATACAGAACTGTGGGGAGTGCCTGAATTTCGGTTCCGCACACCTGCACGCCCTACTCCAGCCCATCACACGGCGGCACCCGTTCGAGTTATTGGTCGGCGACTACCTGGCAATGCCGAAGGGCAAGGGCGGCTACAAAGAAGTCGGGCTATATCTGGATACCTCGTCGCAGCGAGTATTCGGCTTCAAGTACAAGACTCACGGGTCGGTGGTGACAACGAGGAGCGCGCTCAATACGCTCTTCAACGGGTACGCACCATGGGAAACCTTTCAGACTGATGGGGGAAGCCATTTTGACAACGAGGAGGTGCGCCGCATGTGCAGCGCATACGGTGTCAAGACACATGTGGTGGCGAAGTACTCACCATGGGTGAACGGGCTGGTGGAGGGGACGAACAAGATCCTGCTCGGCATCTTGAAGAGACTGTGCGCTCCGAATCTGGGGGAGGAAGGGTGGAAGAAGATAGAGAAATGGGAGCACCTTCCCACGAATTGGCCAGATCATTTTGACACGGCGATTTTCCTGCTGAACAATCGTATTCTCAGGGCCCTGGACCACACGCTGAACGAGCTGTTCTTCGCCATGGTCATAAACACCACAGCGACCGGCGTGGAGACGGCGTCGGCCGAAATCTCACTCGAGGACATCGACGTGCAGCAGGCGTACGCCAACCAGCAACGATTCGACGGATACGCACGCGCCGTAAAGCACGGGGCTGCTCGGAAGACGGCGTTCGATCGGCGTGTATTGGACTCGAAGGCTGGCGAAGTGGTCTTTGCCCCCGGGGATTTGGTCCAAGTCTTGGACCCGAAATACAAGAAGACTTTCCTCACCTCGAAGAAGATCCTCCCGGAATGGTCGGGCGCGTTCAGAATCAAGGAGCGTCTATTGAACTCTTATATCATTGAGACTATTTACGGACAGGAACTAGACGGCGAGTACAACTCGAGACGTCTGCGGCTACTGAAAGCGCCAAAAGGCTCGTCACTAGAGGCCCATGAAGCGGCCAGAGGGGCAGATGAAATGGCCGGGAGGGCGCCAGAAGGGGAGCCGTTGGTGGCCGAAGAACCGGAGCCGAGCCATGAGGAAGAGGGCGCCGCTCGTGATGCGGAGGCAAGAAGACTTGAAGGCAGAAGCGCCGAGGCCGAAGAAGATTGGATGGACGAAGAGGCCGAAGAAGAGGAGGGTGTAGAGGAGTCGATTGGGGAGAGGTTGAGGGCAAGGAAGGCGCGACAGGCAACGAGGACGTTGCCTAGAGGAGGGGGGCAGATGCGGTAGCGTGTTTGGCGCTGTTTGGCACGGACCTTAGGCCTATAGGGCGGCATTGGGCGTAGATACACATCATTCCATCTTTTCTCTGCGTCTCGCGGCCGATTCCCTCGCAGCTCCCGAGAGAGTATCCGAGCGGGCTACCCCAGCGCCTGCTTTAACACACTTCACTCTGAGGCTCCCGTATCCCTACGACGAAGGCGGGGATATATGTATCACCGTTCCTATCATTTGAATCCCGGTCCTCCTTCCGACTACACACATGAGTGCTGTCCCTCATACCATCAACGGCGGCCCTGATTCAATGCCTGCACGCGGTGCCCTCTCTGACGCATCTCAAAATCGAGCCCCGGCACGTCAGCCACATGAACATCATATTCGCCCAGTTGACTGGATACTCTGGTTTCCTGCCCAAGCTAGAATCCTTGCACACGATTCTCACAGTTGACACCTCATGTTTGCGCCGCAAGAACAGGTCATAACCACATCGGTTGTGATTGCAATGCTTTGCTGTAGATGGGCCGCGACAGGGATTACTCGGCTGCACTCTTTTCAGCTGGCGCATATTTACTGTGACACCTGCTACCCGCCCGCCCTTGATGGAGGCATGCAATCTCTTCCTGAGTTTCGGCGATTGAAGGAGGAGGGCATGGTCTTGTACATTGGGCTAATCAGGCCTAGTTTCGATTTGGTTATACCAGCTCCAAAGTCCAAGGTGCGCTTTTGAGTTTCTTGACTACTTAGCAGTAGCAGAAATACAGTGACGAGACTCGTAAAATCATAGTTGAGGCATTTGAAATCTCTACCGTAAGTACTCGAGAACGTTTCAACACAGGTATGGATTTTCTAGATGACCACCGGCGCGTGATACGAAGGCCGACCAGTTAGCTGAGCCGCGAACTGGTACTTGGATGATAATTATTTCCCGTAGATACTACTTTGTGAAGCTACATACAAGCGGCCGGCTATTCCTGAGGCGTCCAATTCCCAGACACTTTGAGCAGGATGATAATGCCGATGGCGAACCCCACCGCAATCTGGCCAAGCCAGAATGCCCAAAGGAAGATAGTGCTCCAAGACATCTTGGTAGAGACCATAATAGAATATTGAGCGCAAGAGGGCGGAGAAGCGGAAGACCGCCGCTCTGAAGATGTTGAAGACGGCTGTTGGCGGCTTTCATAAATATATGTCCGGATGTAGTTGATCTCGAAAAATGCCGCATCGAAATTACGGCCATTTCTAACCACATTTCCGCTGACCTATGAATTCTCGGTCAGGAAATACGACGCCGTAGAAGAAAGAGGATGTAAGTACACAATCCGAAGGGCACATGTCACTGTCTATTGCCGGCCAGGGACGGCATGGGCTTGAAAAAATTATACTGTTAGTTATATAAATGATATGAGAAATAATTTCTACGTACGGCGCCGCACATAAACCGATATCCAATACGAGCCGTTGCGGTCCTCTAACTCTGTGCACTTGTCTGGACATTGGCATTCCCCAATCCGAATTATCGATGGAAGACCCAGAGACCGCAGAACTGATAGATTTCGGAATATTAGGATGCTGGGGTTAGATATATATCAGACAAGCGGCCCAAGCCATATAATTCGCGGAGATCACATACATCCCAATACCAAATAAAGACTCCTGCCACACTCAAATGCGCAGCGTACACCCCGCTCTGGTTTTGTGCAAGGGTGTCCGGATTTTTTTTGTCCACCGCAAGTCGACCTTGCGACGAATAATCAAAGTGACCGCTTCTCTGAGGAATATTTCTCTTTTCAGGTGGGACACACTCGTTCGTGTGGAGCCGCATCTTTGTAATGTTGTCATTTTGCATGATTTCACTATCAGCCATCCAGAAGTTTCCCCGCACCTGGCAAAAAATGAACATGGTCTAGAGTGAAGAGGGTACGAAGTTATAACGCACGGAACACCCGTAAGGGACGTGGACCGCATCCATGATAATTGAACTGCCTATCGGGTACGAATCAGCTGAAATGATTCGAACCTTGAGCATTTTTAGTAAGGTTATTACGGCGTCAGTAACACTCACAGAATTCCGACGCACGGGCGAAACATCGGATACAGTGGCAGAGTTGTCAACTTTAATGAGGGCGGTCCCACTCTCCGTGACGTTGATTAGGTGCTGAGCAATGGCATCGGTGTGGTTGAGAAAGTTGGTGTTCCCTGCTCAGATTGAGTAAGGTAACCAGAGACAAGGCGGTTTCTGAACCTTCGGGTTTCCCGTAGAATTCCCACCCAGAGAAGAAACTAGCGCCGGAATACTCATGGACCGCCGAAAGAACTGAGCCTACGCTCATTTGAAGATGGGGGGGGGGCTGAGGGAAAAGAAGAACGAGTCATAGAAAACCGCAACTTATATACAGTGTACCCCCAGTCCTTGAGACATCAGAATATATTTTCCCCATAACTCCTTATTTAGTGCCCATCTTACCGAAAATCCTTGACATAGAATATTCAGACTGCTAATGGCTACAATCCTATCCTGGCTTGAAGGAAAACGGGCCAGAAATGAGCCCATAAACTAAAAATTACACGTGTCTCAAGGACCGAGGTCCGAAAACACTGATAAACACACATTTCTCTGCCTCAATTCTGTCCCAAATCTTCGTCTCTGGTGTTCTACTGGTATCAGAGATCATAGTATACATCAATTATGATTTTTTGAAACATATATTGAGGCCAGTAGGCAGAACGATGACATAGAAAAGTATTTTTTTAAAGTGTCTCAAGGACCGGGGTTGTCTCAAGGACTGGGGGTACACTGTAGCTCGGATCCAGGAAGGATCCGAAGATGCAGCGCATAAATGGCAGAATCCAGATCCGTTGATTTCAGATCAGTTTTTGCGGGAGTCGGGTAGAAACGATCTTCCACGAATGAAAGAATTAAACTGACTGCTGCCTTGAAAGACCAAGGACGTGGCACCGAAAGAGCGCTGCCCCGGTGGGAGTTTGGGCGATCACACTGAACTTACAGTGAACACAATTAAAGAGACAGGTTTGACGCCCAGATGAGGTGTCCGCGCTAGAAGATCCATAAATAGAGTCGGAGGCGGTCCAGGAAATGGCCACTGGCAGGATAGAGCGCTGGCACCGAACAAGGAATCTGACGGTCCAGCGCCAGTTTTGAACATTCGAATATTAGGTGGCGGGTCTTGTTGGCCTTTGTGCAAAGGGAAGAGCTCTGGGGCGAGGCAAATAACAGTTTGGTGGGCGCTCTTCAGGTCGAGAGTCGGATTCGAGCCCAGACAGCCTGAGAAGTTGAATTTCTGATAACCATAAAATTGACGCGATGTGCTGCCATGAAGCTGGGAGCTCCGAGCCTGGCGGGAGCTGCGGCCGGGAAGACGGTGACTAGGATCGAAAATACCCAAGCAGAACAGTACTTAGGAAAGAGCCAGAGTTGAGCCAGAGTTAGGCGCTGGCGGTGATTGTGCATGTTTGAATCAGAAGCCGAACGGATGTCTCTTAGACTCATACCGCGCCTTACTCTTTTCTCTGGCCCTAGCTGTCCACTGTGCGAGGTACGTGCACACTCCAAGCAACCAACGTTTTCTGACTCGACCCAGCTAGCAAAAATCGAGCTTAATCGCGTTAGACAAACCGTGAGCCAGAAAATCTAAACAATTTACGGCCGGAAAGCTTACTCCAGTTCAGCGCCAGTTTCAGCTAGAGACCATCGACATTCACGCGCCAGGAAACGCTGCCTGGAAGAAGAAGTATGTTTATTGGATCCCCGCGCTGCACTTAGACGGCCAGGAGATCGCGAAAGGCCGCTGGG
Source organism: Mycena epipterygia (assembly GCA_029281465.1). NCBI lineage: Eukaryota > Fungi > Basidiomycota > Agaricomycetes > Agaricales > Mycenaceae > Mycena > Mycena epipterygia. The sequence goes on along the minus strand of JARJCQ010000006.1, from coordinate 571,330 downwards.
CCGCGAAAGACGTGACGAAGGCACTGGAGAAATGGGATCAGGACCATCAGCAGGCGGAGAGCAAGACGGAGACGGCGGAGGACCAGTCGTGATGCCCGAAAACGATACTCAATTCGAGGTAGATACAAATTTCTTCACATTTGTTGAAGAACATTGTCGGCTTCCTTCCCTTTCGAGACCACAAGTGCTCTTCACTTCTCAGTCAATCTCAAATTATCCTTCTAGTCCTCTATGTAGAAATCCTTGAACGCGACGACGGGTTGCTTCAGATTTCTTCGGTTTTGGGGTCTTTGTTTAAACGCGCCCTTCCATCCCATCGGGCTTCGTCCTGGTTTATGCAGCAATGATGAGTGGCACAGTATGCGGCGGGGGGATTTGTTGCATCTTTCTTGCTGGGATATTTTATCACGCAGCGACGATAATTTCCACTTCTCAAATCCTTTCATTGTTTTTGTTTTCAATTCCCTTTTCACATCCTCAAGCTAACACGTTCTACAGTTTTCACCCCTACCCTTCTTCACCGAGTCGTACCCAACGTACCAAGGCGCCTGGGAGCCATCCGGGATCTACACACGCATCGAGGACCCCACATCTGACGACATCCAACCGCTCGGCGAGGCCCGCGCGCCCCCGCCGGACCCATACGCCGCGGCTGGCCCTAGATGCTTCAACTGCTCCGACACGACGCACGTCCTCTCTGCGTGCCCGCACCCGCTCAACAAGCCGCTCGTCGCGCTCTCGCGCCAGATTTACGAGTTCGAACGCGCGGGGGACGGCACACCGCGCAGCCTGCGGGAGGTCGCGGAGCGGCTGGAGCGTGCCGCGTGGGCCGGCGAGGGCGGGTTCATCCCCGGGAAAGTAGGCCCGGCGCTGCGGAGGGCGCTGAGATGGAAAGGTGGGCAGGACGACGAAGAATGGGAGGAGGGAGAGCAGGAGCAGGAGCAGGAGCAGAATGAGGACGATGGTCGCGGGTACGAGTGGCTTGCTAACATGGCGCACTGGGGGTATCCGCCCGGCTGGGTGTCTGCACTGGACCCGCGAGAAAAGATGCGTGCGCGGATCCTGCACGAACGAGATCCAGAGGACAAAGATAACGACGACGACGACGACGACGTGATGAAAATATGGGGCGAGGAAGGCGAAGAAGACGTCGTGTTGCGCCCTCGCAAAGAGGACGCGCCGCCTGAAAAAGAGACCGACAGTGAAGACGCGACCGACGATGGTAGTGGGAACGACCCGGATGCCGGACTCGCGGATGGCACCCCAGCACTCAAGCGCTGGGCGCACTACCCAAGCACGCACTTTGCATGGGATAGACTGACGGTGTACAACGGCACGCTCCTCAGCCAGCGCCTCCGGGGCCTTCCTCCGCCTCCACCGTCGCTGCCCCCGCGCCCGCCTGAGCCATCGGCTCCGCCGCCTCCGCTCCCGCCGCCTCCCCCTTCGCTCCCTCCCCCGCCTCCACCGCCCGCATACCACCCTCGACCTGTCTCTGAATCCGGGTATCCTCAAGCACTGGCCCCAGATCACTCTGGGTACAACTTTCCACCGCAGCAGCCAATGAGCCGGGGAACACCGAGGGACCGTGGTTACGATTTTCCACCGCAGCAGCCCATGGGTGCAGGGCCAGGCCAGCATCCAGGAAACAACTACGGCTATAACTTCCCGCCCCAGCAGCCGATGAAGCAGAATTTAGTTGGTAGGGCAGCTCAGGAGGAAACCAGGCATGGTCCTGGGTACAACAATTTCCCGCCGCAGCGACCAACGAGCCAGAGTCTTGCCGCTCCATCCGGGCTAAGTTGGGAGGACCAGGGCCAGGACGAGGACGAGGAGATGGATCTTTCGGATTAATGGGGAGCAATCTGGTTGCTGAGACATATACATATACACCTTGATGTACTTACTTTGGGCAAATGGGCGAAGGAGCGCGAGTGAGATGGCAAGAAAATGTAAACGTAACGCATCGATTTGTATATTGATCTGGATGTCCAGTTCTAGCAAACCTAGCAAACAGCACTATTGCTACTTGAAAGCGTCGGAAATAAGTACGGGCTTGACCAGTTATCTATATCACAGCTCGTCGTCCCCAACTTTCTTCGGATCCGTCCCGCGAGGGTTGTTGGGGTTGTACAACAGATTCCTCAACGTGTCAAGAGTGCTCCGGTTCTGCTCGAGTTCATGCGAAGTCTGCGAAAGTTGCGGCTCCGTACCGGCCCTGGGTCGGAGCACCGAGGGAAGTTCTTTCGGGGCGTTCTGCAAGGACCCAGTCCTGGCTCGGAACGACGAGCGACGATCTTGCGGGGCGTCCTGCGGGGCCTTCTGCAAGGACCTGGAGAAGGCGGTGGAAGAAGGGGGAGTGGAGATTGGTATTGCTGGGGTGCCGCGCGCTAGGTTCCTCGGAGTGTTCTTTGCGGCGTCACGGCGCTCTTCTAGCCCTTCCTGCGCAATGTACAGGCGTGACCCGGGGAAGTACGGGTTGGACCTCCGCATGTCGTCGAACCCGGGCCTGGCGGTCACCTGCAGGGTGAGGCGCACGCTGTTGAGGCCCTCCGCGTCCTGCCCCACAACGCGCGGCACGTTGAAGAGCATCATCGCCGATTTGTTCTTCCCGCTGCTTATCGGGCGCATCTCCGCGACAGCTTTGGGCCAATTTTCGCGCTCGATGCCAGGGGACATCAGCGGGACCTTGCCCTCCGCCTCCTGCTTGCTCAGCGTTGCGGTCAGGCCGGCGAAGGCGGCGATGTACTCGGTTTTCCTATCGTGCTCTTGGGTAAAACGGCCGGTGTTGCCGATCCCTTGGAGGACGATGCCGGGCTTGCTCTTGGTACGGTAAAAGGTGTCGAGAGGGGAGGGGTGAGAGTACAAAAGGGCACCGTTGCGATGCGGCTGGGGCTGGATGGTGTTGGTGGTTTTGTACTCGGCCTCGGTGCGCTGAGCGAGGAAAGCACGGTGGTATGAACTGTGGGGTAACTGCGCAACCTCTACGATTGTTTTCCCGACCAACGAGTCGTCTCCGGGTGGGGAGAGGTCGGCCGAGCTTCCCAGCGCTGCCTGCAGTGCCTCGCGCCGGTCCTTCTCCGCTTTCTGTCTGTCTGCCTCCCGCTGAATGTACTCGACGAATGCCGGACGCAGGGTACGCAACTTGGCGAGATAACGCTCGAATTGAGCTGGCGCCATGGCCAGGACATTCGGGATGACGGCCGACGGCGCCCCTGGCATCCCGGCCCTCGATGCACTTGACATGGCGCGCTTTCCATACCCCCCGGGTCCTTTCGTGCCCACAGAGTCGAGCGAGAGGTCTTTCGGGGATTCGGCATTCTCCTTGAGCTGGGGATCCCACTCGTGTGGACAGAACTCCGAGTCGACGAGGAAAACGTTTTTTGCAGGCCCGAGGGTTGCGGACCATTTGGTGTTGGCGAGCGCACCCGGACGGACGTTCAACTCCTCTATGCGGCGGATGAATCGGACCTCGTCTTCAGCCTTGTCCCACTCGACGTAGTGCTGACGCGCCTCCCACTGCTTTATGGTGACGAACGAGTTTTTTTTGCGTTGGGTTATAGGACGCTTCAGGCCCCAGTAGCCGCGTTCCACGAACTGTTTGGGCGAGTAGTATGTCTTCCGTATCGCAGGATCGTAGGTCGCGAATCGAGATTGGCGCAACAGTTGCGCAAAGGGGGAAGCAGGTGCATCGCGAGCCGCCACGCTCAAGGCCGACGTAGACGCGTGGCTCGAGGCATTGGCAGCAGCAGCGAGTGCCATGCACCAAGTACCGTTAAATCGGAAAAGTCTGGACGTTTGTTTGGCAGTTGCTTGCTGTTGTTTGGAAATCTCGGCCATCATTGGTATAAGAGGCCGATTTTTTCGCGGTGTCTGTTTCTTTCAAACCACGACGTCCAAATTACTATTCCTCCTCGCCATCCGGCACTCTTTCAAGGAAGGATGGTCCAGACAAACGTCGGAGAGTGCACGCTCGTGTGGATTCTCAAAAACAATCTTTGCTGAATGCTCCTCCCACTGGTCGAGGGGTGAGGACGCCGGATCACCTGGAGATATCCTACATTCCTGTGTTGTCGAGTAGTAATGCTATAATGTGAGTAGCTCTTTGCTCTCTGTCGCCGACGAAGAAAAACCTGGTAAAGGAACGCACCCCGACTCTATCGCGAGTTCCTGCCAAAGGCGGGTGTCTTTGCCCTCCCTCGTGGATGGGCTTTGGTGGAGGGTGCGGATGGAGAGTTTAAGGCGAGACTGAGGCGTTTCTTACTTTTTTTTCTTCGCCGTCTTGAGAATAGCTGGACTGATTGCTTTTTTTCAGGCACTTTGTACAGTATATATCTTGTATTGTACATATTATGTAGATTCAAATACATTGTACCTTTTTCCATCCACTTGCATCAACATTGTGCTCCCGGCGACCTCTCATGGCTCAGCTACTTCCGAGACAAGGTATAGGCTCTTAAAGTTGTCATATATCCCTGGAAAACACAGGTGACGCTGCAGACAAGAACTCTCTGCAAGTTAGACGCGACTATGCTCTAAACGTTCGCGTAAATCATGGCATGTGCCGGCGTCGAGCCGCCTCGGATTTCTAGTACTTGTCCAAGAGCTGGCCAGATATGGTTTTCAAGTTCAAGCGGGAGAACCTCATACCTCGCAGACACTGAGGAGTTCGCGGGCGTGCGGGCGGCCATCCAGCCAGATATCCAAACAATCAATTAGAACTACTAGGACATATAGCGGGGAAGCCCAGTCCAAGGAGAATCGCGGCAGGCGACGGTCCCGTAAATCTGAATCAAATGGACCTGCGTCGCTGCCGATCCAGAGTCGGCGTCCGTCGCGTGGCTCTCTCGTCCAGTATCGAAAGATGGTCGTCGTCCACTGGCCTCGTGCTGCACCCCTCCTTTAAGTTCGGCTTAAGTACCATCGCCTTCGACTTCCCCGGGCAACCGTACATCCCAGAAGGAGCCCGACTGTTCGGGGACGACCTGGACATCCCACCCCTCCTGCTCCCTCATCTCGCGCACGGATTTGACGACCTCTGCTGCATCAAAATGTCGAAGCAACTGGGCTTCGAACGAGCAGAGCACCGGCGGCGCGAAGCGGGACCTGAGCATGGCGACGAGAACGTCGACCTTATCGATTCCGAAGGAGACGTTGCGTATGCGCAGGACTCGCAAGTTGGGGAGCAGCGGCAGCGCATGCGCAGAGAGTGTGAGGCGGCCAAGGACGCGGTGCGAGAAGGCCTCGCTGAGCTCTGACCAGAACTCCTCGAGGGTGGGGAGCGCGGCGAGGAAACCGAGGAAATCCGCCTCGGGCATCGATATGTCGCTGCCCGACAGCCGCAGGATGCGCAGAGACGGAAAGTATGTCGGGAGGGAGCGCAGCAGCCCGTCGCCGAGATCGGACATCGCGAGGTTGAGCGCCTCCAGGACAGGGAGCTCGAGGGACGCGAGGAACGCGTCGGGCTCTTGCCACAGTCCAATGATGTTAAACGATGCGGAGCGCAGACGGGTGAAATGCACAGGAAGCCCGTGTTGGTGGGGCCCCGAGATCTCCGTACGCAGATGCTCGACGCCCGTTAGCTGTTGGAGGGCCTGCCACTGGTGCGCCATACGCATCCAAGAACAATTCTCCTCGGCGTACCGTGTCAGTTGGGACCACGGAAACCCCGGCCGCGACGCGCTGTTCTCGAACATCATCCAGGAGAATCGGACATTCCGGAGTGCAGGGAAGTCGTGGGGGTCCTTTTTGGCTAGGACCGTTAGGGTTTCAGGGGACTGTCCCCACTGCAGGTGTGCAGTTTTCCAGCGATCAGACTGCTCGAGGAGGCACTCGAGTATGGCGATATTGATTTCTTCTTTCGATACACGGCGCATGTCTAGAAGAAACGAAAGGTGCGCTCGACCAGAGCGACGGAAACATTCCGTCATCCTGCCAACAGTAGCCTGTGCGATGTTGGGAAATAATAAGGGGGAGATGAGCTGTATGTACAACGTGGACCAGAGTTCCTCGATAGAAAGGGCAATAGACCGCCAACGCCGACATACCAGGGCCAAGGACCAGGGTATTAAAAGGCTGGCAAGATGGGAATTATCTGGACTGGTTTCTCGTAGTGCTGGAACGAGATAGGTGAATATTTCGTGCAGGACCTCGGCCGGCAGGCGACGGTGGGGTGAGAGTATAGCTTTGTGAAGGTTAATGCGCGTCTGTAAGTCTTGCTCGAGATGCGCCCGGGCATTCTGTGGCTGAGAATCAGAATCCAAGTCCAACGCAGCGGTTTCAAGTTCCTTCAGAAGTTGGCGTACGACAGCCGCTTCCTCAAGAGAGGGCTCGTCGTTGGAGGTGAGAAGGGATGGTGGAAAATCCATGGCAAGCTGGAGAGATGCAAGAGTCACCAAACGAGTCACAAGCAAAGTTACGAGAGCGCTGGGCCACAAAGCTTGCGAATTCAAGGCGCGTCAACAAACAGCAACAAATCGAAATTCCAAGATCCCTTCTGCACACTCGACGTGTCTCGACGCGTCGTCCGAGTTCTCTCGGTCCTCTTCGTTTCAATTCATATTAACTTCCAAGTTGCCTCCGAAACATCAATGGCCACTAATATTTAATTGCAGGCTGAGCCTGTCACTGCCTGTAACTTCATCTAGCGCGTTCAAGGGAGCAATAGGACCAAGTAGGTCTCTCGACTCGTCTATCTAAGGTATATGAAACTCCTACGGCAAAGCATATCGTTTATGCGTCGAAGTCCGATACATCTAAGTAACGCTCCCGGGAACCACTGGCATATCCGAGTTTTGACCTTCTCCGATCGATGCGCGTTTTCGAGGAGCAGGCGTTCATTCTTCGTTGTCGTACGTTCATGTTTGTTTCTCTTCGTAAATTCTATCCCTGGAATTTCGGCCCGCCTCGGTCCTAGTGTTGTGTTGGGCTCGGGCTCAAGCCCAAGCCCATGCCCGACCCAAGCCTGATCCGACGTCGGGTCCAGGGCTGAGCTCAGGATTTTGAAAGATCCGCGACTCGGGCTTGGGCCCGGGTCTCTGCGTATGGCCTACTTCCCCAAATTTTGGCGACTAAATTTTGGTTACATGATAACCTTGAACATAACTAACCCAAAGAGAATAATATTTTCCGTACTTTCTTCCATCCTTGTGTTCGGTTGATGGACTTCCACATCCGTCAAACGTCTTCAAGAAGTTGTTTATAGTGGAATAAAAATTCCTTGGCCCTGACTTGAGGTGAGCCGCAGCTTAAATACCGCATTTACACTGAGGACTTATACCTCCAAACTTCAAGTTGTCACTTCAATTAAAATGCAACGAAGCCTGGGCTTGAGCCCGCACCCGGGCCCGACCTGGACAACACTACCGGCGAGTCACTCCCCGCCACCGGAGCCTATCCGTATTTTCCCCTTCTCGCCTTTCGCCCCTCGTACACTTTGTTGACTCCAAATTGGGTCTAGCTTACTTTCATCCCCTTCGTCATCACTCTGACGCGTCGGGATCGTAATTATGCATTAGAAACCATTTTCCCCCATTCAAAATCCCGTTACACTAAACGCTAACGTTGAAGCCTAAACGGTAAAAATTCAAGGTTCGTTAACGAAATCACGCATTAAACTGAAGTGCTAGGCTTGGGAAAGCATCTCTGACATCTTGTTCTACCGATATCCGCAAAAATCCTCCTTCCCATATTGATGGCAGACTTGGCCTACAACTCCTTTTCGTGGCCGAAAAAAATACATACGCGCCGTATTTCAGCACTCGGCATTCCATGAACTCCGCTCTTGGCCGTTGCGCCGTGCCTGCTCAGTGATGCTGTTGAATTTTCATCAGCTGGAAATTATGTCCATACGTTTCTTCTGAATCTGAAAAAGAACATCCAAGTCGTCTTCCTCAAGTAGTCAAACACCTTTCCAGATTCAACTTGAACTCCTCGACATCAGGAATCGCGAACGAAAAAGGCAAGGCCCGAAGATGACGTAATGACATGTACGTACGCAGAGCCTATGACATATGCTCGGATCGGCGGGCAAGGCGAGGAGTCGACCACTACCATGACTCTGGCCCTTTATTGATACCTCCCATACCCCCCATCCCCCCCATCTATGCCCCCCCACAAGTCTGCGGTGGCTCGCTGGTATGCTAAAGCAGCCGCCTTCAATGTGGAGTCGCTTTTCTCGCGCAAACGACAGCCGGGACCAAAGCGGACAGTCTTTGTGAACCAGCCCCTGCCTTCGGATTACTTCGACCCCAAGGGCAAGATTAAACCAGATCATGTGTACATCTCCAACCAAGTAATAACCTCAAAATACACCCTAATAACCTTTCTGCCCCGAAACCTTTTGGAGCAATTTCGCCGAGTCGCAAACGTGTAATTATTCAAGCCCTCTATGAACTGGCCTTTACTAACATTCGTCCCAGATTTTTCCTCGCCATTGCGATTCTCCAGTTCTTCCCCAAGTTCTCCACCATTTCCCCTGGACTCGTCATTTTCCCACTGCTTGTGGTGCTCTCGATTACTGCGGGCAAGGATGCCTACGAGGACACCAAGCGCCATCAGTCGGATCGCAAGGTCAACCACAACCCCGTCCGCGTTTTGGCCGCTGAGGACTGGGTTAATCCCAACCTCATGAAGCCCAAAGGCCGCACCTTTGTCAGGGGTGTCCAAACGTTGGTGGGCAAAAAACCGATCGCTGAGCCCCTTGATAGCGAAGATGGCTGGAGGCCCTCGCTGTGGGAGGACGTCCGCGTCGGCGATTTTGTCCAGATTCTCGACGACGAGCCGCTCCCCGCGGACATCCTCATCTGCGCAACGTCGGAGGATGAGAACATCGCGTTCTGCGAAAGCAAGAACCTCGACGGCGAGACGAACCTCAAGTCGCGCCACGCGGTGCCTGCACTCGTGCACCTGCGCGACGCCGCCGCCTGTGCCGCGCCTGAGAACGCTTTCCGCGTCGACTGCGAGCGCCCGGACAACAACATGTACCGCCTCAACGGCGCCGTCTTTGTTGGCGACGAGTCCTCTCCGGTCGATCTCACCATGACGCTCCTCCGCGGCACCGTCCTCCGCAATACGCGCTGGGTCATCGGCCTCGTACTCTTCACCGGCGAGGACACCAAAATCGTCCTCAATTCCGGCGGTACGCCGAGCAAGCGCAGCAAGGTCGAGCGCGGGATGAACCCCCAAGTGTGCGTGTGATTCCGCTGTCTCCTCACACATGTTCTCACCTTCCCTGCAGAGCCACGAATCTCATTTTGCTCGCCGCAATGGCCGTTGCGTGCGGGATCAGCGACTCGGTTCTGGAGAAGAAGATGTATCCCGAGGGCGCGCCGTGGCTGTTCGACGACAACACCAGCGAAGACAATCCGAGTTTCAACGGTCTCGTCACCTGGGCCTTCGCCCTCATCACGTTCGTGCTTTCTCGTCCTCTGCTACTTCGTACTCATCTCCGCCGCGTAATAGCTTCCAAAACATCGTGCCCATCTCTCTGTATATTTCCATTGAGTTTGTGCGGACGTGTCAGGCGCTGTTCATCTACTTCGACTCGGAGATTTACTACGAAAAAACCGGCCAGGCGACCTTTGCCAGGAGCTGGAACTTGTCGGATGATCTTGGGCAGATTGAGTATATCTTCTCAGACAAGACGGGTACTCTGACGCAGGTACAAGACAACTCTACCCACCCCTCATTAATGCCGCTGACGTGAGCATTAGAACTCCATGGTCTTCCGTGAATGCTCCATAGGCGGGAAGGTCTATAGCGGCGACCCTCCGCAGGATGATTCCTCAGCACAGGATGATCCCCCAGCAGTGCCGCCCACCACGGACCCATCGCCCAACACGGACGTGCGTCCGTCGTCTGGCGAATCATCCACCGTCGTAGACTCGAACAACGCGGGCAGCACCCGGAGCCACACCCCGCCCACCGGTACCGCCGCGCCACCAAAGCCGCGCTTTACCGACAGCGCACTCGCTGCGGACCTCGCCGCCGCTGTTCACGCCGGCCCGTCCACGCCCAACGCGGAGCACGCGCGCGCGCTGCACGGCTTCTTCTCCGTGCTCGCGCTCTGCCACACGGTCCTCGCGGCGATGGACCCCGAGACCGGGGAGGTCCGCGCGTACAAGGCGCAGTCGCCCGACGAGGCCGCGCTCGTTCAGGCCGCCGCGGACGTCGGGTATGTGTTCCGCGGGCGCGAGCGCGAGGTGATGTTGCTGCAGACACCGTTCTGCGAGCCCGGGACGGTAGAGCGGTTTGAACTACTGAATATCCTCGAGTTCACGAGCGCGCGGAAGCGCATGAGCGTGATATTGCGCAAGCTTGGGAACAGCGCGGCGAAGGGAGGGCCGGAGGGGAATGGCGCGGATGGGGAGGGACGCCTGTTCCTGTTGAGCAAGGGTGCGGACAATGTTATATTCGATCGGTTGAAGAAAGGTACTGCGGACGAGCTGAAGGCGCAGACCGAGAAGCATCTGGACGAGTTTGCTGGGAATGGATTGCGGACGCTGACCTTAGCGTACAAGGTTCTTCATGGTGCGCCGTATCTTGCTCTTTCGTCGGCTGCGCTGACGTATTTGTGCAGAGGCAGAATATGCGGCTTGGAACGATCGATACCATGAAGCCACAGTGGCCCTCGATAACCGCGAGGAGCTCATTGAAACCGTGTCGGACGAGATAGAGCACGATCTGCGGTTGCTGGGCGCCACTGCTATCGAGGACCGCCTGCAGGATGGCGTTCCGGAGACCATCGCTGATTTGAAGCGGGCTGGGATCAAGGTCTGGGTGGCGACTGGCGACAAGCTGGAGACCGCCATCGGTAAGCGCGGCTTTATTTCTTGGTATCTTTATTTATGCTTGGACAGCTATCGGCCACAGCACCAATCTCATCGGAAAGGAGTCCAACATCATCGTTCTCCGGGGTGGTGATGACGGCTCTCGGCCTGTCTATGAACAGATGACCCGCGCTGTCGACGAGTTCTTCCCCGAGAGCGGTATTTTGGACGACGAAGGCGTTGTTAGACCGGGGCACCCGAGAACGTCGTCCTCGGCAAGCGCACAGGAACGCCCATATCCACTCCGCCGCGTCAGCACGGGGATCTCGTCCATCGTGGGGTCACACAACGGCGACCGACCAGGAGGGTTCGTGCTAGTGATTGACGGAACTGCCCTCGGACATGTGAGTCCAGCTGCTCTGGATGTTGTCGTCGTCTGACCATTATATGTAGGCGTTGATCGACGAGAAAAGCAAGAGTCTGCTGCTGCGTCTCGCGATGCTCTGTGAAGGTGTGATATGTTGTCGGGTATCGCCACTTCAGAAAGCACTCGTCGTGCGGCTTGTCAAGGAAGGTATCGGTGCGATGACGTTGGCTATTGGTGATGGAGCCAACGATGTCAGCATGATCCAAGTGCGTCCACTTACTTGTGTTGCGGTTACTAGCGTTTCTGACAGCAATTCAGGCTGCGGATGTCGGTGTCGGGATCTCCGGGGAGGAGGGACTCCAGGCTGTCAACTCTTCAGACTACGCGATCGCGCAGGTACGTATCCCAGCTTTCCTCGAGATCCTTTTTCTCATGATGTCCAGTTCCGCTTCCTGAAACGATTACTTCTCGTCCACGGGCATTGGTCGTATGCGCGTAACGGGAACATGTACGTCTGATTCGGCCCATGTGAGTCACGAATCTAACACTGTTGTAGGATTCTGAATTTCTTCTACAAAAACATTGTCTGCATTGGCGTGTTGTGGTGGTTCCAGATCTACAACAGTTGGAGTTCATCTTAGTGCGTACAGTCGTGGTCCATCCACAGAACGACCATTTATGCTGATCTCGGTCTCAAGCGTTTTTGAATACACGTATCTGTTGTGGTGGAACTCGTTCTGGACAATAGCGCCAGTCATTGCTATTGGCTTATTTGACCGCCTAGTTGGTGCGTTGCGATGCCTGTCGTGGTCCTACCGCTTACATTGTGATTTGGCTCTAGATGCGAATGCTCTGATGGCCCTTCCGGAGCTCTATCGTTACGGGCGGGAGGGGCGGTGGTTCGGGTTGAAGTGGTTTGTAATATATATGCTCGACGGCATTTACCAGGTCAGCATCGTACCGACATCGTCTTGCATCTATCTGACTTGCCCTCCTAGTCTGCTATCATATTTTTCCTTATAAAATTTACGTACGACTCGACGACATCCCGTCCTGACGGACTTGGCGTGTATCAATATGAATTTTCAACGGTACGCTTGATTCGTGTCTTTACCTTTCCGTTGGCCTGATTCCTGTCCTGTAGACGATGGTTATTGCCGCCGTTATTTCTGTCAACTTGTTTAATGGCCTCAATACCAATGTGTGGACGGGGTGGGTGTTCTCCTTACATTTGCAGCCACTTGCTGATTTTTGGCCGCGGCCTGAATAGCTGGGTCATCTTCGCGGTCAGCCTGGGAATCGTATTAGTGTGGGCATATACAGTAGGTTTCATTTCAAACTTCAAGTATTGCGCTGCCGCTTATGCACGTCGTAGGCCATCTATTCCATCATCTCCCCTGGCTGGATCAGTACCCCAGTTTTCGGAAACGACCACTTCTTGTTCCGTTCCGCCTACTTCTGGCTCTGCATAATTCTGACTGTGCCACTTGCGCTCGCGCCGCGGTACATCGCCAGGGCGTGGTCGTTCGGCTTCCGCCCGAGTGACATCGACATCCTGCGGTGGATCCGCAAGATGGAGCCCGGGCGGGACATCAACACGGACGCACAGCTCGGCGGCGGGCTGGGGCTGGCGGGGCTCAAGCGCACGCCGTCGAACGTCTCGCATGCGACCTCGCGCTCGAGCGTCGCCTCACTGGCGCCACCGCGCGCGTCGGTCGACCTGCGCTCCGCGAGCCGCACGGACATGTCGACGGGCCTGCGCTCAGTGCACCGCGGGTTCGACTTCGCGACAGAGGAAAACGGGGTGGCGATGAGGCGGATGCAGACGAACCTGTCGGAGGTGCGACAGAGCAGCCGCAACCTTGCGCTGGATCCAGCCGCGTCGCCCGAGCGACGAGGACGGCTGAAGAATCTCGGACACGTTTTTGCCATTGGACGGAGTCGCCGACTGTCGAGGAACGTGGATTAATAGTAACATGACACGACATGAATATTCCCCATAGACCGCACGATATCATTCTCTGCTCTGCGCTTATTAGCGCTTGGCTGTGTATTTTAGCAGTACATTCCCCTTACGAAATAGTAATAAAGCACACACGGACCATTGCGCGGCCACAACAGGGGAAGTATGGTAAAATTGGAAGGAGCGTGTGGCTATGACAGAGGAGATACGAAAGGTCCAGAATGTAAGAAATCCGTGAGACAAGAAACAAGCAAGTTATTCCCGCGGGCGGCAGAGGGGTATACTAGCAGGCGTAAGATTTCGAGGGCCAGGAGGACGACAAGCAAAGGGGCGTACGATGGAGGCCCTGGGGTGGTACTTAGCGCTGCTCGGCAGGACGCTGGTTGACACCCTCCTTGAGCGCGAGCAGTTGTTTTGAACGGAAGGCCTCGTAGTGGATCTGCGCGGTCGTCTCGATGAGGTCTTGCAAGTGGGTCCTGTTGCGCACGGTAATGAGGGGAGTCAGGAAGCGGATGGAAAAGCAGACGTACCGCGTGAGGAAATCACGGAGGTCCATGAACTCGCAGTGGTCCTTGTTCTCGACGTTCACCACGCCCCAGCGGTTCTTGCGGCCGCGCACCGACTTGCCGTCGATGATGACGTTTGTCTCTGAACCGACAATGGCAAAGGGAACTTTTTGCTGCTCAGGAACGCGCATGAGATGGAATTCAGATTCGCAGCAAAGAGGAGCGTACCCGGATGTTCTCGTTGACGAGAACCTCCTCCTCGTCATCCTCATCCGTGTCAAAGGGGTACAGCCGTATGTTGTTGTACACGAGCTCTTCCCGAATCTAATGCAGATTAAATATGCGTGCAAAAAGTGAGTTTCTCGACGTACCTTGATCTTGAAGGCCTCCTTCTCCTCAATGGTGAGACTGTCGGACTTGGCGATAACGGGGACGACGTTGACGACGTCGCTGAGCTTTTTCATGACGATAACGTCGATGGGGCGGAGGGAGTGGCCGGTGGGGTTGAGGAAGTACAGGCAGCAGTGTATGCGGGTGTCCTGGATGTAGCGGTCACGCATGGCGGTGAGCTCTTTGCGGAGGTAGGCGCTGTGCTGGTCCTTAATGTACTTGATAATGGGGTCCCAGCTGAGAGACAACTCAGTGCTGAAAAGTCGTGGAGGGTCGGTATTACGTACCAGTTCTCGTTGTTGACCTGGTCGCCGTATCCAGGCGTGTCGACGATGTTGAGCCGCAGCTTGACGCCGTTCTCCACAATGACTACGACACCGTTCACCTCCGGGTTTATGGGCAATGTAACAAGAAAACTCACCATGAGATACCGCCTGAATCTCGGTTGTTTGCCTGACTGGCTCATCAGAAGCAAAGCGACCCTTGGAGTCAATCAAGTGCGACGCGAAAATGGTGTTGATGAGGGTGGATTTTCCCAGCCCAGTTTGCCCTACGCAAGTCAGATAAAAAACCGCAAAAAGGTCTGCCAACATACCGACGACAATGACATTGAACTGGAAGCCACGCTTCAGCAGCTTGTGCTCAATTTGCTGGGTAATCGAGTCGAAGCCGACATAAGACTCTGCGCGGATTTCCTGTGCCATTGTGATTGGGGTAAGAGATAGGGAACGAGGACGACGTCGGACGAGAAATCGAAATCTGGCTTTGCTCCTAACAAGTGCAAACCCATCAATATTGTGCCCAATGGAGAACGCGTTCTTTTCCATTACCACCGACCTTTATCGCATAAAAATTGAGAAATGGGCCGTGAACACTTTCCACTCCGGTGGCCAAGTCTCCCATTCCGAATTATTTACTACCGACCTCAGGATTGACCGAAATCACCTCTGGAATATAACAATATTCCTCTCCGTTTGACAGCCAACGGCGCTGCAACTTTCCTTATTGTCTGAAAACCTGGTTGCATCATAATAGGCTCACATAGGCTTATCACCGGCCCTTCTGCATCTTCTGTGTCAATCCGGTAGACGGGACAAGGTGCAAATGTGTTCAAGTCGTTCCACGTCGTGGTTCGAATTTTTCTTATGACATGGACCACCACGCATCCTGATGAACAGAATTTCCTTAATGCAGTAGTCAGCTGAGTTCAGAATTTCTACAACTAGTACAAGTTCATGAACGAAACACTCACAGTAAACCACCTTCGGCTGAGTCTGCCAACCATTTTTTTCGTGACAATTCCCAGATCTTCCTTCGCCCAACGAGAACCCAAAGGACACCACTTGGGAGTTTCTTTTCTATCTGAAGATAATGAAGACTTGCCTCCATTCTAGCAGGACCAAAGTATTTCGACTTCTACACACCGCTCTTGCTCAGAAAGCAGACAAACAGGCATTCACCCTCTGAAATTTTCATTAAAGCCAATGCAACGAACGAGGTATAAAGTGGGGATAGAAGGACAGGTTTTTGGGAGTTTCGGCTCGTTGTGGACGTCACTGCAACTTACGGTTCAAATGATCAAGTTACCTTCGATAACGCCGCCGCGGCGAAAAACTGGAAATGCTACGTCAGGAATCCGAGGTGGACTGACTTGCATGTCATTCTCTACTAAATAGCCGTCGCACCGTACGAGAGAGGAATGGGAGAAGGTAACTAGCTTTTCACACTAAATCTAGTGAGAAGCTATCTCGCCTGAATCCTCCAGTTTGTCCCCTTAATTTCCGAGACTCCACCAGAGCCCTTGTGGAATGGATTGGAGATGCTTTCCTAGTTGAACGATTTTTTCTTTGAGGTGGTTGAATCAAGGTTCAATTCCATGAGAGTTTCGAAGAGTTAGCAGTCACGCGAGGCAAAGCCTTAGCAAAATAATTTTAATTTTAATTCTGAATATACTTACGCGCCTACATCCACTACTTACTTCGTGGGCAGCCATGGCCCTGGCTTCTCGTACGAACGGCCGCCCCGAACCCGAAGTCATCATGAACGTACGTGCATCTTCTCAACAAACACCGGACAACCAATCTCACAGCTATCCCGCACGCAGTACGGCGACGGCTTCTCCTACGTCAAAGGCGCGATGCAAGAGGCCTTCCGCGCGGGCGGGATCCTCGAAAAGGCGCCCGCCGTGGTGCGCGCGGCGCCTCTGACGAAGGCACAGAAGGAGACGGTCCGCACGGAGGACGTCAAGCTCATTGTGAGTTGTCTCTTGCGGATTTTGTTGTGTATAGGACTCACTCGTTGATGGCGCGCAGGTCAGCGAATTCGAGATCCCGGTAGCGCAGGCCGAGCGCGTGTTGGCGGAGCACAAGGGGAACGTCACGGACGCGTTGCGCGCACTCGTGGGGTTATAGAGAATACACCGAAAATTGTAAGGGATGGAGAAAATAATGGCCACGGGAACGTTGATGAACAACTGCGGTGCTTTACTGAACTGGGTTTATGTGCCGCCTGTCACAGCTCGTGGGTGTCGGATATCATCCTCCAAGCGTTACCGTGAGGCCGGACTCCAGGAGATTCAGCATACTGATACCAAGTCGTCTGGACTCAGAATATGCGTCTATAGACGCATCTCGTGCTGGCCGAGTCTTCTGATACTTGCGGACGTGTCACATTTCGACCCCGTCCCTTTTCAGCTCGAGTCCACGGATCCATGCGCCAGGCAACGTTTCTGCACTTCCCCGGATCGCGACCGTATCTTGGGACGCACAAGACGCGGCGGCAATTTTTTTTAAAACTGCTGTGTAAGGTCGGTGTATCGTCGCCGTACACCAGGGAAGGCTAGCGACGTATCGAGGAGATTCGTCCATGCTGGCCTTTTGACCCTCCACCCGCTGTTGTCGCACCCGGCTCGGACACTTCGCCGCCTTATATGCATGCACCGCCAAAAGCCGCGTGCAACGCAGCTATGGCACTTGGCATACTCTCCTCCACCTCATCGACGCCGAGTAAGGGTATACTTGCGCACGCGTACGGTGGTCAGGCGCGCCACGGATTCGAGTACTCACAGGGGACAGACTGTAATACCCCGAAGGTAAATTTTGCTCTCAGAAATAATACGTCTTGGCTCATAGCAGCCTGAATCACTTCCATTAATTTCAGTGTCCCGTCTCTTCCATTGAATGGCGTTGAAAATGAGTTATGGTGAAGCAGACTCTGTTGCCTAACCATGTACCGAATTTCACTGTACGAGTTGCAACTGCCCTCACTTGTGTCGTCAACTATTGTACGCCCTAAGCTTGTGTCTCTTGACAAAAAACCGTACTAACAAAGTGCTTCGCAAGAAGCATAGAGAGTGACGGAAGCCGGGCCTCCGTGACTTGATGATCTCCGCACCTCTCCGCACCTTAGTGTCATCCGAATGTCCAGATGGAGTCTACTTACGCTGCGAATGTGTCAGGGAAATAATTCTTTGGATGGGTGACTTGAGATCTTGGATTCTAGGGCATGAGTTGACCGGTCATGTAATCCTACCTACCTACCTAGGGCACCCACGAGCTGTTGTTTCAGAGATAAGAATAATGATCTGTCGATGACCTGTCTGATTCCGGAGCTGCCTGATAGTAAGAGTGACTGGCGTGATGGATTCTGCTCTTGTCATTGACCTCTTCCTCTATGGCTGAAGCACTTGGCACCGTTGCCACCATCCTCCAGCTTGTCGATACGGCCTTGAAGGCCCGGGAATACATTAACGATTTCCATGACGCGCCAAAAGAACAACGGAAGCTGTTCTCGGAGATGGAGGATCTCAAGTTACTGCTGGTGGAGCTCGAGAAACATGCTGTGGGGAACCCTTCCAGCAAAGTTTTCCAGCAAATGTCAGGGGCTTTGACTACATTCAAAGCAACGATGGTGCACTTCATCAACAAGTTGGGGCCCATTGATCGGCTGTCAAAATTCACCAAACGGCTCACCTGGACTCTGTGGAGCAAGAAGGAGGTTGGCAGTTACCTTGAAGAGCTGGAGCGTATCAAGGCCTTGGTCAATCTTTGGTTGACCATGGATATTTGGTATAATTTTCTGTGGCAAAACAATAAAAACCACTGTACTCATCTACTCCAGGGATGTGGGCCAAAAACAAATGTCTGGCCAAGACAGTGAGTACCATACACCAATATATTGTGGTGCCACCTTGACATGGAATTCCCAAAGCCGAAAAGCGACAGAAAATTCTTGATTGGATATCACCACTGAATTTTCTGCAGCGACAAACTGATGTCTTCAGCAGTTTAGAACCAGGAACTGGTGAATGGCTTCTTGCAGATGCAGGATTTCAGGAGTGGACAGCTGGATCTGGAACAGTTTTGTTCTGTCGAGGAATGCGTAGGCAGATCTTGCTTGTTGGCCTGCTCTCTTGCTGATTGAAACATAGCTGGTGCTGGCAAGACTGTCCTTGCGTGTGTGATTATCCTTCTAGCAGGTGGTTAGCTCACAATATAATATAGATCCTTGGTGGTAGACCATTTGGAGGCTCAGGCCCAGAGCAACAACATTGGCGTGGCATGCATATATCTGAATCACAAAGAAATTGAAACTCAGACTATTCCAAATCTTTTTGGTGGTTTGTGGAAACAATTAGTATTTGGAAAACCTATCCCCCCTGCAGTGCATTTACTTTATGACCGCCATCATGAGAGACGGACTAGGCCTCACCTGGATGAATTCTTCAGGGCATTAAACTCTGCTATTGCTGAATACCCCAAGGTTTATTTTGTCATTGATGCACTGGATGAATACCCAGAGCATCAGCGACATCGCTTCCTCAAACATCTAGGTTTACTAGGTTCACAAATTAATATCATGCTGACTTCACGCCCTCACATCCATCTGGATTCAACTTTTCCAAACATGAAGATCCTGGAGATCTATGCAACTGAGGATGATATCCATAGATATCTGGACATGCAGATTCAAAACTCTGTGCGACTCTCAACTCACATCCGAGCCCGCCCAGAACTGCACTCTGTGATACTGTCCAAAATTGTTGAAAATTGCATGGGAATGTAAGTAGATATTCCTGTTATCAATTGTCAATTCTGAAAGAAAAAAAAAAACAGGTTCTTGCTTGCCAAGCTTCACATTGAATCTCTTGCTACAAAGAATACAATCAAGGCTGTTCAAAACACTTTGCAGCATCTACCAAAAGATTTGCAGCACACCTATGATGAAGCCATGCAACGAATCAACTGCCAGAATGAGGAGGATAAACAATTGGGGCTGCTTGCTCTAACCTGGGTTGCAAATGCAAAGCGACCACTTTCTGTTCCAGAACTTCGAGAGGCATTGGCCATTGAACCTGACTCCACATCTTTTGATGTTGACAATCTTCTTGCCATGGAAACTATTTTGGTCGTCTGTGCTGGCCTGATCACTATTGATGAAACAACTTCTGTGGTCCGCCTCATCCACTATACCACCCAGCATTATTTGGACAGCATACAAATGAACCAATTTCCATTGGCCCAGACAATAATTGTGTCCACTTGCCTGACATATCTATCTTTTGAGGAATTTGAAGAGTTGTCAGAATTTCAGGGAAGAGACAGAGACATATTTATAGCCCACCCATTCCTTGAATATGCTCAATATTGCCTGATGCATGCCAAAGGATCAACTGAGCTGGACCTCCAAGACAGAATCATCTCTTTTCTGATGCAAGCTTCCAGATGGCATGGGTTGTGGCATGATGCAATCCCATGGAACCATGAGAGAAGGGCTCTCACACCTCTGTGCATGTCAGTAGCATGCAACCTGGAAACAATAGCTAGATATCTGTTGGCAACAGGCGTCTCATGTGAGATGAAGGATTTTGCTCTTTGTATAGCCTCATATTATGGGCATATTCACTTTGTTCAGCTACTCCTTGATCACGGAGCAAATATAAAAGCAAGGGACCCAGAATTTGGAGATCCATTGCAGGCTGCCTCGTGGCTTGGACATGACCTGGTGGTTCAGCTCCTCATTGAGAAGGGGGGCAATGTGAATGTGCAGGGAGGAGATGGTGGGAGTGCCTTGCAGGCTGCATCATCAAATGGATATGATTTGTTGGTTCAGCTCCTCATTGAGAAGGGTGCCAATGTGAATACAACAGGAGGAGCATGGGGTAGTTCTATGGAGGCTGCATCATGCAATGGACATCTATCAGTTGTCCGACTCCTGATTGAGAATGGTGCGGATGTGAACATATGGGGAGGATCATGGGCAAGTTCTTTACAGGCTGCAGCATTCAATGGTTATGAGCAAGTGGTTCAATTACTCATCAAGAATGGTGCCGATGTGAATGCACAGAGGGGGTTTTATGGAAATGCCCTCCAGGCTGCATCAATATATGGACACATACAGCTTGTACAACTCCTCATTGATAATGGTGCCAATGTGAATGCACAGAGTGGGCATTTCGGAAATGCCCTCCAGGCTGCATCAATGAATGGATGCAAGCAGGTTGCACAAGTCCTCATTGATCATGGTGCCAATGTTAATGCACAGGGAGGACGATATGGAAATGCTCTGCAGGCTGCATCAGATGAAGGCCATGAGCAGGTGGTCAAACTTCTCCTGCAAAATGGGGCCAATTACTATGGAAATGCTATGCAGACTGGATTGTTCCAGGGACACAGTCCCCTCAGTGATCAGGGTGTTGGTGTCAATACAGAGGGGGGATACCATGGAAATGCTCTGCAGGCTGCATCATATGAGGGAAACAAGCAGGTGGTCCAACTTCTCCTTGAAAATGGTGCAGATGTGAATGCACAGGGTGGACACCATGGAAATGCCCTTCAGGCAGCATCCCTGAGTGGACACAAGCAACTGGTTCAGTTTCTTATTGAGGAAGGTGCTAATGTGAATGCACAGGGGGGGCACTATGGAAATGCACTGCAAGGTGCAGCATCACAGGGACTTGAGTTGCTGGTTCAACTCCTCATTGAGAAGGGTGCTAATGTGAATGCACAAGGAGGATTTTGGGGAAATGCCCTGCAGGCTGCATCAGCCCGGGGGTACACCAATGTGGTTCGACTGCTCCTGGAGAATGGGGCTAACTCACAGACTGGGCAATACGGACAGTATGGAAGTCCCCTGCAGGCTGCCTCAGCCAAAGGACACAAAAGGGTGGCTCAACTTCTTATCCACCATGGTGCAGACATCATTGCGGTTAAATCATACCAACCTTCATACCTCCATGGTTTTGGAATTGTTGAATAGGTTAGCTTGCAGTCCTTTCAACTTGTTCAACAAGACCTTTTATTAATTTAAAAATCCCAACAGCTGTTACTTCTTCTCCTTTGATTTTAGATATCTTCCCTACCCACTTATGTAAATGATATGTTCAAGAAAAACTATTTTTTCACCCACACTCCTGTCTTATGATACTTTGGTAGGGATTCCTGAATCTGGCCTTGCTCTGAAAGGTATGCCCATTTAATGGGAATTAGTTACCATGGAAAGCTCATGCATCAGTACCTTTCTACATTCTCCTTTCAATAAAGTGTCACATAACAATAGCTGAACTCAACTTAAAGATCTGAGCAGGAATGATTGGATTTTTGACACTCTTTGGAATAGGATATGTGTGGCAGTGTTCAAGTTACAATTGAAGTGTTCGCAAAAACTATTTAGCATGCATCCTATAAAAGACTGCCTGGCAACAGACTCAATAAGTCCTCTCTTTCTCCACTCCTATGTCTTCCTTAGTCTCTCTCTCGACAGCCTCACTCATCCTCATTCTGAATGTCTTCCTCTGATCCTCATTTAACAGCACAAAAGTCCTGCATCTGGAAACACATCTAACTGGCTTGCATTGGGGAGGGACGAGTTGGGTAGTGAGAACACAGCCGTGTTGTTGGCATGGCCAGCAACAGGCTCTTGAGTATATTTGACTGAGACCACAGAGAATATAATGTGTAACTAAAAGTGCATCAGGGAGAGGATGGTGGGTAAGTGAGAACTTTAATATGCTATCATACAGTAAAGTGTGAGATAAAAGAACTGAGAGAGAAAGATAACAGGCATACCTGGCAAGCAGTGAAAGGTGAGGTAGAAGGAAACTCCTTTTTACCCCTTGACTTTTATGCTCGCCAGGATGTCTTAGGAGTGATTACACCACTCGTGCAGGGTGGTACACTGTGTGTGCCATGGCATGCACCACAGGAGATATGGCAGCCTCCTTCTTTAGTGTCTGGGGTGTGAGACCCCAGCACAAGGAGGGTGCAGGACAGATCCTCATGATGCCCAACAAGTACATGCCTGCTAAACTTGGGTAAATAAGTTTAAACCTGATCTAGTGGCAGATATGCCATACTGTAGACGGACCACTTCTCCCAGACTCGGAGACTCAGCTAGCAATATACTCCCAGAGACATTGGCTAGCGTCAAAATCGGAAGCTTTGTTTCTCCCCATCTAGCGTTGTCCTGTTACAATGTCAAGATCTTGAGTTGCCCACTGGCAGAATAACGATCAAGATAACGATGAACTCTGATAGACTGCAGACAGACACTTACATAGAAATTTTGTGCTGTGTTCAAGTTGCATGCATTTCTAAGTAGCCCTGTTATTATGTACAGTCAAAGAACCATTTTGATTTTTATCCTCTTCTTGTCAAACACTGGTCAAACATGTGTGAAACAATGACATCTAGATACTGGTGGATCTTTAAAATATCCACTGGCAGATAGCAAGAGAAAAGAGGGCTATCTCACCTGATATCCATGTTGAGAATACCTGTGGATAGCTAAGATATCCACCTAGTGGATATTAGCAGAAAAGCAAGCTAGACACATGGGTTTCAGCTATGCAATAGCCAAAGTGGATAGCTTGTGATATCATATGTATCCCTATGGATATCCACTGTACAGATATCAAGCAGCAAATGCAGTGACTCTCACTACACTGTTGCTTGCCATCTGAGGTTTTGGGCCACATATTCATCTGTTTCGTTCCAACTCTACTCCAATTTTTAGTACTCAAGTGCAACCTTGACTCTGCACCTTCAGTGCCATGATTCTTGGGCCAGATCTGTTGACATTGGCAGGCTGTTGCACTTTCTATGTGGGAACTCTGGTCCACATTACCTGTACAGTGCTGTCCACAAACACCTGACATCATACATACTGTGACCAAATGTCTGTGTTGTTCTGGCCAAGCACACATTTCATTTCTGGTTATGCACTGTTTATCACAATAAAAAGCTCATAATGATACTAGACTGCTCCTTCAGCACTCTTATTACTGGGAAATTTTACCTCTGGGCTCATTGCCCCCAAAGCCTAATTGTTCTAACTAGAAGTGACCCTAGCGACTTCCTTGCCCTCCAAAATGTCCACTTCACATTGCTGGTTTTTGAAGATGACATGAGACTGAAGTTTCTGTGATTTCATTTGACTTGGTACATCAAGGACAATTGCTCATGGAGGGAAGCCCAGAATCAGTGACCCATTGTCCATCAGCTTACCAACACTGAGTATCTGCACATAGGGGTCAGTGAGCCTCACAGATTCAAGGTTCCCCTGCACTCGCCCCACCTGCACTGTGCATTATTTCATTTCTCACATCATTTGCCCCACATACTCCTCACATACATTGAGCTCCTGGTCCTAGAGGTACTCAACCTCATAATGTTTGATCTCAGCAACAGCTGCTGCCTCTATCCTCTCTGCGCATCCTGCAGCTGTCAGGCAGTGATATATCAATGTCCAAGGCAGACTTTGTTGCTCTGCTCGCTGCACTCTCTATCCTCGTAGACTTCTCAACCTGCAAGTCCTATGCATATGCAGGGCCATCTTCAGAGCTGATACCTTTGACACCCTCTTCACAATGCTCAGGTCCTGCTTTGTGCCATGTGGCCTGTGCATAGCTCCACGGATGTGTGGTCCAAATATTGGGCCTACATGACCCTCCAGAGGTTGTCCAACCACTGCACAAGATGAATGAACAGGGGTGGGATGTCAAGGTCATCCCCATAACACACAGCTCCCTCTGGGATGTACACCTGCCCAGGAACTTGAGAGGGAGATGGACAATATATGAACTGGCATGCTGCACGAGGCACAATGACTGTTTTTCGACAGACTGACTCAGGGCCGGACGATGGAAAGGCAGCATTCCCTATTTAATGCCTAAAGAAAAGCAACACCTAAAAAATCACACCTCTCATGCTGCAAACTCAAGATACGAGATTGTCTACTGTGGCCCAGAAATTCTATTAAATGATTGACGGATCACATTGAAAAGATAGGGGCCAAGCGAATAGGGGTTGGTCCTTCCCTTTAGGGCAGGATTTGATGGAATCAGAAATCGATTAAAAAAATAATAGGGGCCCACTCGGGGCACCTGTGCAAATTGCATGGCGGTTTATTTATTTTTATTTTTATTTTTCGTTGTAAGAGAGGATTCTTGACGAACGATGGCGGCGCGCGGTGACTTTATTCCCCCAGCAGCCGCATTTCCTGCCCCTTTCCCCGGACTTGAGTTTTTCATGCGGCCCCTTACAAGTCTTGCGTTATTTCCCAGATATCGTATTCTACGTGGGTAGACTGATAAAATTACCAGTTTCATTGTAACCAAATTCTAGCTTTGTACCGAAAGCAGCAGTCACGAGAATAATATACGCGGCATGTAAATATAGGCATTGTATCACAGACCGACCGAAGTGCCCTCGGAGACAATGCAGTAACTATAGTATAGGGATAAAGATGAGTTAGTAGTAGGTTGTAGTCGTATTCTCCCGCCCCAAAGTCCCAAGGAAAAAACCGGGTCATGACAAGGAACTGGAGCGGGTCGAGTCGCCGCCCTCCTCTGTGCCCTCGTGTGACGATAGAGTGTGCTCCTTGCCGCTAGCGTCGTCGGACGCGGTCTCTTCGAGCGATAGGGAAGGCAGCTTCAGCTTTGCGGCGGACCACGAGTACTGCCCCTCGACGATGGTCTCCGTCTGGCTGACGTTGAGCGGGAACCGGTCGCCCACCTCCTCCTCCCACACCCCGCCCTCCTCCGGCGCATTCGCATTGTCCCCGACGATGGGCGCGAGGACCATCCGCTGGGCGACGACGACCGGCGCCCCGCCCGGGGGCGCTGCGCCCTTCTCCTCCCCCTCGCCCGGCTTCTTGTTGTTCACCTTCCGCCACAGCTGCTTCCCCGCGCCCTTGACCATCTTGCCCAGCGTGAGGAACGGGTCGTCGATGTCGCGCTCGTTTGGCGACGGGTCGCCGCGGCGCTCGGCGAGGATGCGCTGCGTGTGGCGCTCGACCTCGGCGTCGGACCACATCGGCGGCGTCGGCGGGAGCGGGTCGCCGTTCATGTCGTACCCGGGTGTGCCCGCGCGCCGCCGGCGCATCATGATCGCGCGCGACGCGATGCCCAGCGGGGTCGTCGAGCGGCGGCGGCGCGGGGCGAGCTGCGGTAAGGGCGCAAACTTGACGTTCAGCGAGCTCATGCTGCGGCGGTCGAGCGAGTGGTTGGCCCCTGGGAGGTCGGGCAGCGAGGTCGAGTCGCCCAGCTGCGAGTCGCCCAGCTGTGAGTCGGACATCGAGCTCGACGGCGAGTCGTCGTCGTCTGTCCGTCGATAGGATGGGGGCAGTATTATTATTCCTGCAGGTTTTAAGAACGGCTTGGGTTTGGGCTTGACATCGCTGGAGGTCGACGTGGGGGATGGGGGGTTCCTGGGCTCCGCTGAGCTCTTCCGCAGCATTTTTTCGTGTAGGTGGCGGGGTATGTGGGCTGCAGCTGCAGCAACTGCTGGCAGGAAAACGCTTGAGCAAGTAGAGAGAGAGGAGTTTGCAAAGGAGAACGGATCAGCACAGCATCGGTCAAAATTCAAGAACCAGGCACCGACGCTATCCGTTCACATCACAATCTATTGACAACATCACTACTATCTATCATGCATCATGCACTGATCCTCTCAAAACGGCACTCTCAAAGGACGAGAACAAACGAAACTAATGCACTGGAAGATCCACGTATGCAATTCAAATCTACCCTCATCCTGGAAAATTGCGGAAACGCCGGCAAAACATACAAATCCCCATACATAATCCCGACGCCGGACAGTGATGGTCGCTGGGAGAAAGTCGAGGCTCTCGCGACGTTCCGGCCCACGTCCACACGAGCGTATCATTGCTGCCAGCCAGATGATTGCCTATTAACATATGCAAGCTGCATTGAATTTGTGGCAGATGATGGACGGCTGGCGGGTGCAGATTCTGTGCGAGGCAGACTTGATGAAGCGTCTGTGAAGAGACCGGATTTTCAGCTAGCGCGCAGGATTAGTGCGCGGGGAAGGCAGAAGCGTTCGAGGCGGCGAAATGTCGGGGGAACTTCTTGTTAAGATTCATTAGGAGCGCATTCTGACGGGAGTCAAATAGACGGGAGAACCACGGTGAGTGGAGGATACGAATCTTGGACAATCAAGTGGACACGAGTGGGGATAGACTGACCACCGTACGTGGTGCATAGATATATCATGCTCAGGCGTCGGTGAGATGTAGAAGGGTGCCATGGCTGCGTTACTTGCGCGCCTCTGTGTGGTGAAGGAATGAATTCAAGACGTAGTCTGTGAAGACGGGTGTGAAGTGTCCACCGGAAGCCGGGCTCGAGAAATAGGGAATGCTCCCTCGTAGTCCCCAGACGATGTGACGGGCCGGCGTGGAGAGATCTATGTGGAGGTGCTGCCTTCATGCCGTACGCCCTCCGCTTCACCTCGTACCCTGCCCCTCCGGGTCACCCTCGCGCTCCCCGGGCAGCCATGCATCCCAGAAGGTATCCCGCGACTTCGGGCCCGCCCGCCTGACCTCTACATCCCATCCCTCCTGCTCCTTCATCGCGCGCAGCGAATTGACAACCTCTGCATCGACAACCTGCCAACTCCGCTGATATCCATGTCGGCCCATCGTTTGGACGCTAAACGCGCGGAGCCGCGCACCGAAGCGCGACCGGAGCATCGCGACGAGGACGTCCATGTCGTCGGCGCCGAACGCGACGTTGACTATGTGCAGGACCTCCAAGTCGGGGAGCAACGGCGCCTGCGCAGAGAGCGTGAAGCGGGTCAGGACCTCGTGCGAAAAGGCGTCATGAACCTCCGACCAGAGCTGGACAAGGGCGGGGAGCGCGACGAGCAGCTCGAGAAAGTGCGGCTCGAGCACCCGGAAGCGGGCCGACAGCCGCAGGATGCGCAGGGTGCCGCGGAAGTGCGGTGGGCCGGGGCGCAGGAGGCTGTCGTTGAGCGCGTGGAGGTTGAACGCCCCCGCCAGCGGCAGCTCGACGGACGCCAGGAACTCTTGGGCCGGGGAGGTCATGAATGACGCGCAGCGCAAGCGGGGGAGACGTACAGGAACCGCGAATTCGTGTGGCTGCCTCACCTCTGCGCGCAGATGCTCGGCGCTGGTGAGCTGACATAGGACGTGCCACTGGTCCTGGCTGTGGGCCCAGCAGCAGCTGCTCTCGTGGTACCGGGTCTGCTGAGACCACGGGAACCCCAGCCGCGACGTGCCGTCCTCGAACGCGATCGTCGAGAGTCGGTCGTTCCGGAGCGCAGAGAAGTCGCGAGGATGACTTTCGGTCAGGATAGTTAGGGCTCTAGGGGACAATCCGCAGAGATGAACAGTTTTCCAGCGGTGGGAGTGCTGGAGGAGGCTCTCGAATATGGCGATATGGATTTCTTCGTTCTCCACGTACCCCATGTGCTGAAGAAACGAGAGGGGCGCTTGATTCGAACGACGGAGACATTCCGCCACACTATCAGCAGTAGACTGTTCGAGGTCCGGCGGCGTTGGCCAAACGTAGCTATACCCGAACCGGGTGTGCAGCGTGGACCAGAGTTCACCAATAGAAAGCGCACCAGCGCGCCACCGGCGGCATACATGGCCCAAGAACCACGGCACTGTGAGCCCAGGGCCTGAGTGACGAAAGTTAAGGGTTCTCTTTAGCACATCTCCAGTTACTACTAGGAGATCCGGAACGAAATAGAGGAGTATTTCGCCCAGGACTTCGGAGGGCAGGCGGCGGGGCGGTGAGAGTATGGCTTTGTGAAGGATAATCTTCGAGTGCAGCTGGCAGGGTCTCTAGTCCGACCTGTGAGTGAGAATCCAGCGTAGCAAGCCGTGCATCACATTCAAGTTGCCCCAGACGCTCGCGTACGGCGTCCGCTTCCTTGACAGAGGGTTCTTCGTTGGAGGCGAGAAGCGATGAGGGGAAACTCATGGCTGGGATCTCCAGTCAAGCTTGCAGGAAGAGAAAGCTGGAGCCATGGAGTCGAAAAGATGCGAACGCGCTGCCTCGGCATTTGCCGGTGTGTGATATCGTCGGCGCATCTGGCGACCGCTTGGAAATTCCAGCACCGAGTTGACTCGTAGTCAACCAACCTCACTTTTATATTTTATATTTCTATGTGGTTCACTTTTATATTTTTGGCTCTACATCATATCACATTTGTTACTATACAGAGTGTTTCGACGCTCTTTGCCTTTCTTTTGGTCTAGGTTCTCTGTACACGTTGAATGTCAGCCTTCATGTAACCAAGGCATTGAGCAGCAAACCCTTACCGAGATTCGAATATCATCTAAAAGAACATATCGTCCATGTCCTCGTTCCAGAAATCTCCCCGCCAGCGCTCGTTCACCCGAATGCCCCATTCTTCCTGCACCCTCAACGATGCTAAACTGGCTGACAACGGCGGGGGCGTCCCCCACCACATCCAGAGCGAAAACAACCGGAGGAGGGCGAACTCAGTTCCAGCAATCCTTCCGAACCGCGCGCGCAGCATAGCGAGGCATGCCTCGAGCACCCCGTCGCCAGCCGTAAACTATGTCACCCGCAGCGCTTGCAATTTCAGGACTAGAACCAACTCGGTATTAGGAGTGAGGAGCGTGAACATATGTTTCGCGTCGATTCTGCGCAATTCGACCGAGAAATCCGTCAGCGTCGGGATGTCGGTTAGGATACACGTGAACGCCATGTTCGAGATTTCAAGCCCCCCGCAGAGGCGGAGGATCTTCAGCATCTTGAGCTGTCCGGGCACGGGACACAACACGTTCCAGGGGTGGCTCTTCTGCAACTTTAGGTTGAGTCCCTCAAGGAGTGGAAACTCGAAGCAGGCCAGAATTTCTTCGATCGTAAGACCATCTACTGCTAGGGACGCGAGCCGGAGGTGGGGTATAGTGATCACCGGGCGGGATTCCGCAAAATACGACATGCCCGCGAGCCTTCCTGCACGCTGGTATGGCGTCTCCGGCAGATTACGGAATGTCGCGCGCAGATCGACCATGGCTGTGAGTTCATTGATGATGGCCCACTACTAGTCGTCATCGGGGTGCCATATGCACTTGTATTCGTGGTACCGCTGCAACCGCGCCCATGGAATCGGGAGGATCACGTCCTGATCAGCGGCGCCCGAATCGAAATTACAGAAGGACCAGGTGAAGCTGCGTAGGCGAGAGAAGTCGGCTGGTCTAAACGTCTCCAACTCTGACAAGACCGGCGATTCAATGTGCATGGTTTCCCACCGGGAAGAGTGATCCAGAAGACACGCCAGGAAAGGATGAGTTTCCTTGGCACTGTATACCAGACGAAATGGGAGCGGGTGTTGCCCAGAGCACTTCAAGTACGTTTTTGCATGATCCAGCATTGAAGACCAGTGCTCTTTGTTTGCCTTCTGCTCAATATCGAGAAATGACCACAGCTTCGAGAAAGACAAGACGGAAGTCCTCTAGTGGCGGCAAACATGGCTTAGGTAGGGTCCATGGAAAGTATGCTGTAGGGTCTTCGCTGATACGTAGGGATTGATGCGAGGACCCGGGAATGAAGACAGCTGCACGCCATTCATTCAAGTTCAATGACCTGATCTGCTTCGTCCGGAATTTTCTGGATAGGTCGAATCAAATACCAAGTTAGTTTGGGTGTGGAACATACGATGTCTTAAGATCTGTAACCGCAATCCAGAACCCGGCGTGGATGTGGTTGGAAAGAAGCTCCGAGTCAGTGGCAGTGTTGCGCGGTGTTCTTGTTTGTCAGTGCCGATCAATGCCGAAGTGATGGCAAGTTCAATTTCTCAACTGAAAGCCAACTTCTACTTTGTTATTCCCAAAAGCGAACTAGGCGTCTCAAAATATCAACGGCGCATGTCCTTGATTTCACACTAGACCGATACTATTTTATTTAGTTTTACTTCAAGCACAAAATCAAACCGTGAGAACTTCATTAATATTGCGAAGCAGAAACGCTCGACGCCTCTATGCCTATACATTGGAGAGAGGCAACTTCAAATACACGTCGTCGATTCGAGCAAAACCGTTGTATTGTAACCGTATGTACTGAGGCCATTTGAAAAAGTCAACGAGATAACTCGAAAAAGAGAGAGAATGGTTAGCTTTGGGATGGCTGCAAATGTACTTACTGCCAATCGTCGCGTTCAATCGGCCAGGTCGTTGCATGTTATATAAATGCGCCCACGACATCAAATGGTGTTTATATATCACGTTTGTCCCCGAGACAGTCTCAACGGTCCCGGTCTCATTATTATCTTGTCTCATCTCCTAGGCTGTCCCAAGATTTCCGACCTTGTCGTCGTACATTTAGGGATTAATCTATTTAACACCCCTCGTTGCCGGGTTAACGTTGTTGACCCCATGACTGGTAAGATGGCGGGGGTCGCGGGATGGGGCGTTGTGTTCCAATAGGCCTCCTACAGCTACGATGAAAAATATATCGAATGAAACGTCTCAACCGGGTCCCTACTATTTTTCCTAGGATTCTACTCGTTAAAATTGCCCGTTCGACTTTGTTCATGCCCAAGGATCGCCCAAGGTCTCCAGAAAAGATTGCGGGGAAAAATTAGAAAAAGTGTAGAGGACATCGGAGTGTACTCAGCACACCCTACCATGGTGCGCCTCGATTTGAACCGTTTGTGACTTCAAAATTGGTTGTGGAACTGGTGCTAGTACGGTAGCTGGGGGGTGATAAATAGAAATTTGATCCAACCACCCAGGTTATTCTCAATGGACTCCGAGTGGAGTCGTTAAATAGATGGATCCTAGATTTTGGTACTCAAGAGGCCTTCGACCTCTCCGACAGGGTTTCTGATTCAGAAGTTCAACTGATTGACATGCGTGAGAGTCAATTCAATCTTATCTCCCACGTCAGTCATTATCTCTTCCTGCAACCAGGTCTTGCTTTTTTCAAGTTTGTTTTTCTTGAGATCTAAGCTATGAATATCCTCCCATACCTTCTCACATCAAACGAAGAGCCCTCTCCTGAGGAAGCGGCCGCCGTACACAAGGCCCTTAGGGAACTTGAAAGCGATGCACGCCGGCTCGTTGCCACGGCGCCGGATGATTCTCAGCCAAAGAACGGACTGGCATCCGGCGAGACCCTGCAGTCGCAGATTGCCCTTCACAAAGCCATACTTTCACCGCATCGCCGCCTGCCCTCCGAAGTCCTGGGCGAAATATTTTTCTATTTCGCTCCAGATCTCGTAGTAGAAACTGCAGATGTCCTACGGAGAAACCTTAATCATCATGGCCCAGATTCTGGGCTTTCAGTCCCATGGTTCTTGGGCCAAATATGCCGCCGCTGGCGCGCTGTTGCGCTTTCTATCGGGGAACTCTGGTCCACATTGCACATCCGGCACGGAAATGTTTCGCTCTCGCAGACGGACATCGCACAGGCTACTGCTGACAGTATGAGAGAATGTCTCCGTCGTTCGGGCCAGGCGCGCCTTTCATTTCTTCTGGACATGCGGCGCGTGTGGCAAGAATGGGTCAATATCGCCGTGCTCGAGCGCCTCCTCGAGCACTCCCATCGCTGGAAAACTGTGCATCTGTGTGCAGTGTCGCCCGGGGCCCTAACCGTCTTAACCAAAAAGGACCCCCGCGACTTCCCTGCGCTCCGAAACGTCCGACTCTCTCTGCTCGCGCTCGAGGACGGCGCGTCGCGGCTGGGGTTCCCGTGGTCCCAGCTGACGCGGTACCACGAGGATCAGTGCCGCTGGACCAACGACCAGGACCAGTGGCACACCCTTAGTCAGCTCACTGACGTCGAGTATCTGCGCACGGAGGTGATGCAGCCACACGAATTCGCGGTTCCCGTGCGTCTCCCCCGCTTGCGCTGCGCGTCATTCATGATCTTCCCGGCCCAAGAATTCCTGGCGTCCATCGAGCTGCCGGTGGTGGAGGCGCTCAACCTTCACGCGCTCAACGGCGGCGCGCTGCACGCCGTCCCACCGCACTTCCGCGGCACCCTGCGCATCCTGCGGCTGTCGAGCGGCATCCAGGTGTTTAAGTCGGAATTTCTTGAGCTGCTCGCCGCGCTTCCCGCCCTTGTCGAGCTCTGGTTGGAGGTCCCCGGCGCTTTCTCGCGGGAGGTCGTCGCTCGCCTTACGCTCTTTGAGCATGCGATGCCGCTGCTCCCGAACTTGCAGGTGTTGCGAATAGACGATGGAGCTTTCGCACCCCACGTAGCGGAGAAACTCATCGCGATGCTGCGGTCGCGCTTCGCGCCGCCCGCCGCGGTCGCCTGTGCGCGGCTCCGTGCGTTTGAGGCCAAGACGCGCCGAGTATCGGGTCGGTTTGCTCATAAAGAAATTGCCAAATCCCTGCGAGACCTGAAGGAGCAGGAAGGGTGGGATGTCGAGGTCAGGCAGTCCCGAGAGAAGATGAGCTCCGTCTGGGATGAATGGCTGCCTGGGGAACTCGAGGGCGGCACTTGAGCTCAAGAAGACGTACAGCATGGAATCATAATGAGATCATGGTGTGCGGCCTGCGGTCAGTGAAAAATGGGACATTACTTGGGATTTCCACGATGTCTGTGTAAAGACGAGGGTAATACCTGTGCTGTCTTCCATAGCGAGACCGCCAGTCAATACTTACCGACCACTGTACATACCTGTAGGGGAGCAACGCTCTGACGACCGTGACATGTCTGTTGCCTCTTTTTCAGGCAACGGGCACCACCGTGATCGTGACCGTTGCTCAAAGAGGCAACAACTAATTTTTTTTCCCTACGATTATCGGCCTTCATGGGGGATCAGAACAGATATCTGCTATTGCACCCTCCAGATTAGAGGGTTTCTCTGTATCCAGCACAGTTTCTCAGCTCTGAAGAAAATTCCAGGATTTTTTGGGTATGTCACGATTTTTTTTGAAGCAACCGAGCTCATCGTGACAGTGACTGGAAGAAAAAAAGGCAACGCAACGGACCCACCGTGACCGTGACGGTTGCTCCCCTACAGGTATGTACAGCATCCTCCTCCTCCTTAACGCAAGACACGTATTAATCAGTCTACAATCGCTGCACCACCCCATCCAAAACGAGGAACTCGACAAAGAAGAAAAAAATGCATGCATAGTAATCGTAACACCTGAAAATCCAGGCGAGTAAGAGACAAAGAACAAGATACATAGTTTGTGTTTTTTTTAATGGGGTTTTTATGATTTTCTGGCGAATCCAGCGAGTCATATATGACGAGGAGACGCGTGGGTCGGAGAAAGTCCAGGTAAGCAACCTGGGCAATCGCCGGGAACAAGCCAACAAGACGGGCAGGCCGACACGACGCGTGAGTGATGGGCATGCGCGCGTCATGCGGCGGGCATCGTTGTCCAGAACTCAGTGAGAGGATACGCAGAAAGGGGGCAGCACAAGGCGGCGCGCGGGTAGGAAAGCCTCAGCGGGGTCTGGTCCGCAAGCACGCATTAGAAAGCACAGCGGCGACTCAAAACACAGTCAGGCCCGACTGCGTCCCGGCATACTGGCTTTTCATGTCGTCCATGTCGCCCGCGTCGTCCTGGCTCTTGTAGTCGTACTGCGAGAGGCTCCCAAGGTCGCTTGCGCCCGCAACGCTAGCACTGCCGAACGATGTGCGGCGCCCGCGAAGGCGGTCGCTCTGGGAGTACGCGATGTTGCTTGCGGCACTACCCATACCGAGGACGCTGCTGCTGTCCGTGACGCTGTTGGCCCCGGCGTCTTGAGAGATCACGGACGACGCGTAGCTGTAGGTGCTGCGCTTGGCGCCATTAACACCCCGGGGAATACCACCACCGACGGCGCCGAAGGGGCCGGAGGGGGAGAACATAGGGAGACCCGATGAGTACGTGGCCTGGGAGCGAAGAGATTGAACGTCGGAGGGAATATAGCCGAGGGCGTCGTGAGTGCGATAGAAGCTTGCGTCAAAGCGGCTAGGGGTGCCCGAACGACGACCTGCAACACGGAGAATCAGTAGATGCACTAGCAGTGCATGACAGAAACCGCACCTTCTGCCATGGGTCCGGCTCCAGTGGGGTTGTTGATATAATCTCTCGCATTTGTTTCATGACGACGGAACTGATCCATCGACTTGGCAAGGGTGCGCCTCGGCTTGCTGAACTGGATCATACTGGCCTGGAGATTGCTCAGCGGGCCCTCCACGAGGCAGTTCTTCTCCTTGTAGTGCGTAAGGAGATAATGCCAGAGAGGATGCTGCACGTCACAAAGGATAAGTCAAAGAACGAACGAAATAAACCGAGTCGCACGCACCTTGCTCAGAACCTTCGGGTTTCCCAAAATCACGACGCCGTATTTGGCCCGCGAAAGTGCTACATTCAGTCTGCGCGGGTCGTTCAAGAACCCAATCCCCTGGTGCTCGTTGCTCCTCACGCAGCTCAGGATGATATAGTCCTTCTCCCGTCCCTGGAACGCGTCCACGCTCGCCACCTCAATCTCCTTGTACAAATCCTTCTTAAGCGACCCGTTGAACTGCATGTAGTTTACGATATACGAGCGCTGCCCCTCGTACGGGGTCACGACACCGATCTGGGCCGGTACGACGCCGGACTTGAAGAACTTGGTCACGATCTTCTCGACGTTGGACGCCTCCGTGCGGTTGAGGAACGACGTCCCGCTGCTCGAGATCTCCTCCTGGCCGAGGTTCTGGTAGAAAAACATGGGCGTGTCGGGCACGGGCCAGGGGAAGTCAACGTTCTTGCGCAGGCGCTCAGGGGCCGTCACGCCATTCTGCAGGGTGCCTTCGTAGAACATGTTGGAGGGGAACTCGGAGAGGCACGGGTGCATGCGGTATTGCACTTGGAGGCGGATGGGGCGGTTGCCCAGCACGACGAGGCGCTCGAAAAGGGACTGTGTGAGACCCGCGCGAGCTGCCTTCTTGTTCATGATGACGGGGCCGAGCTGCTGGTGATCCCCAACAAGCACGACCTGTTTGCATCCCAAGACAAGGGGGATCATGCACTCTATAGCAAGGAATGAGAACGGAAATTAGTCATAGTAAGCATAAAACGCACCGGGCTCCGCAGCCTGTGTAGCCTCGTCAATCAGGACCGTCCGGAACTTGAGCTTGCTTAACCGCGGGTCTCCCGCGCCGACACAAGTGCAGCAAATGACATCTGCCGCGCCCAAGATCTCCTTCTCGCACTGTCGAATGAGCGTCTTGTACTTGCGCTCGTCGTTGCTGCTCAGCTCCCCTTGCTCCGTCTTGAGCATGATGAGCTTCTGCAGCTCCACATGCGTCGTGCTGTTGGCGACTTGCTGGTGCAGCGTGAGGAAGTTGACGCTCGAGTCTAGGGCCTCGCGTGACTTGGCGGTGAGGCGCACGACCTTGAGGCCCGTGGAGTGGATCTTTTCCGTGAGCTGGTCGACAGCGACGTTGGACGGCGCGCACACGAGGACCTGCCCGGGGTTCATCTTCGCGAGGTGGTAGACGATCGACGCGGACGTGACCGTTTTTCCCGTTCCGGGCGGACCCTGGATGAGGCTGATGGGCTTCTGCAGGACGCTCTTGACGGCGTACATCTGGGAGTGGTTGAGCTCTGGGAGACCGGGCGCTGAGAACCGCTTCGGCATCTGGGTGCGCAGACTCTGGGGCTCCAGCTCGTGTCCGAGGAGCTTGTGGTACTAAGATAGCATGAGCACCGATAGAAAAAGAAGACATGGAGGGTGCTCACGATATATCCGCTGACACTCTTCTCGTCGACCGCAAACGTCTTCATGGCGAGCTGCATCCGGTCGAAACTCGTCGACTTCCAGACAAAGTCCGCCGCAAAGTTGTGGGTGCATTCCGAGGGAACGCCTTCTGTTCGCCTAAGCTCGAGACCAATCTCGTCGGAAACATCTACAATCGGTGAGCGAAGAAGCAGAGGGATACCGAAGTGACACTCACTGTTGGGAATCTTAATAACATGGCCCACGCCCTCCCAGGCCTTGTGTAGCTCCCCAGCATAGCGCAACCGCAACTCGTCCCCAACAGCCAGCCGGACCTCCCCGCTCTCGAGCTTGGGCAAACAGAACCACGCGACACGCTTCTGATTCAGACCCAGGTCCCACCGCACCGTGATATCGGTCTGAGTCTGACTCTCCTTGAGGCGCTTGTCGTAGTCGGCCTCGATCTTGACGAGAGGGCCGAAAATGTTCTGGTACTGGTACGCGTCTTCGTACCGCAGAAGAATGGGCTGCGGCTCATCGTCCACGCCGGGTTTTTCGAGGTCTTCGAGGGTTGCAGAAGCGTTGTCGCGCCACAGATCCTCCAGGCGGTTGATTTGCGCAAAGGAGATCTGACGGGAGCGAAGCTGCTCGGTCTCGCTAGGGGGCTTGACGAGCCAGGACAAGAAGGAGCGGTCATCGATGAGAGGAGCCCAGAGCGCTGCGTTCCAAGAAATGTCCTTTGATATAGCTGCACACGGTTGACTGCAAAGGAGTGAGTACACGATGTCAGGAAGAGGTAGAGATTAAAAAAAGAAGTCGCGGCACAGGCTGCGGATCTTCGAATGTCCCGTCGAGCAGCATAAAGCGGCACAGCGAATGAAAAAACTGAGAAGGACGTACCGGCACAGCAACACCACAACAGTATCGCTCTTGGCGGGGATGAATCCGAGCATAAACACGTTCTTGCTACCGCAGTTGTAGCACTCCGGGGTAGTCTCGCCTAGCGGACTTTCTGCGTGGAGGATGACCTCTTTGTGTTTCGCGCGGACGAGGTGATTGACGATGTGCGATGCAGACGTGTTTCCGCGAGAGTTACAGAACCATTTCGCGCAGATAAGGCATTTGACGACCGATGACGGCGAGTGAATGCCACAGTAGCTATTTGTTATTAGTAAGAGTATGCTGCCTGCGTGGAAAATACAGCACGCACCTGCATGCATGAGGCGGCAGATCAACCGCGCCATCGTCCTTCAAGTCATCCAGAACAGCGTCAAAGTCCTCGTCCATTCCGCTCCGCACAGAATGCGCATGGTGGGCGTGTCCGTTGGCCACAGGATGAGACTGGTTGTAGTCCGAAATGGAAAGACTCGAAAGATCGACCGACGACGCATTGTCCGCGGTGTTGGCCGTGTAGACCGAAGAATTATCGTCTACTATGCCAATTCCGCCGTAAGAGGAGGCTGAATCGTATTGAAAGTTGTCGAAGGAGTCCATGGTGGTGGTCGAAAGTAAAGCAATGCGGCTCCGCTGACTCAGTATCCCCATTGGGTCTGCAAGTTCACTGCATTTCACCGCCATCGCTGGTAAATCGTCTGAGCACTCGACGGACTTAAAAAGAAAATGGTTTACAGCCTTTATAGTAAGAACAAGAAATATGGACGGCTACAACACGCGTATAGTATTATTTTTCCTAAATTCCTCGGTTGATCTCGAAGTTCAAACATCAATCGCGACTCTGACAGGAGTACTGACCCGTCTCAGCAAGGAAATCGCGAGAGCAAGATGGACTGCGCCATAAAGCACTACCGTCATCAAAAAGATTCTTATCCCCAGAGATTCCTGAACTCCATTGATTGAGTCCTGGGAAGAGTCGTATTGGCCGATGGGCCACACGAATAGAACCATGGAAGCGAGGAAGAGGAATATGCTCCTTCAAACGCAAGTTCAAGTTTATGAAGCCAGATAATTTGCTTGACATACCAGCATGTCCACACGGCAGGCAACGATATCAAAACCCAAAAGTTCCAAAACCTGTGGGGATTCGCGGCCCGTATTTCCTAATAATCGGTTGGATTTTCTCCGAATCACAAGGCGAAAAGTACGCCTACCTGAACCCACCTTTCGGCAGTGACCCTGCTCCTCCAACCCCCGAAATAAACGCTCAACAAAGATGTATATATCAGACTCATCACGACACACAGCAGCGTGGAATGTGCGACGATAGAAAGCACGGAACTGCTCGTGACACTGGGTATTTGGAACATAGTCAGTGTTGCCCTGGACAGCGGATGTTAAATTCATTAGAAATATAACAAGCGTAGAAACAGACCCGAAAATCAGCGTCGAGAATAAGCCGAGGGTCTTCCACTGTTTGAGGAGAATATCGGTGAATGTATCCCATAATTCCAGTTCAGATGCTTCGCTATCTTGAGAGCAGAGAGAGTCCGAAGCGAGGAATGCATACGTTGCCGGAAGCCGCAAGAGGACGACGTGATATATGAAAATTGAGAACGCATATATCTGGGATGCAAGAGTGATGCTGGGCCCATTCGGTTCAACTGTCTCTGGCAAAGATAGATACGACGCCGTCGGACTTGTAGCAGGTGGATATCCCACTCGACGGGCAGAGGAACCAAATTCTCTTACTTGAAAGCTTGTGCTGCTTGCATTCTAGACAAAAGATGGGTCAATCAAGGATTAAACAGAAGCCCAGACGCACGCTGCCCTCCGAACCCTCAAATGTCGATCTTAACCTACGGTGGTATTCCTCGACTTGGTCTGTGGAATAGTTTGAATTTCGAGAAAATTCTTCCATCTCCTCTAACAGTCTGGTCCAAATGGTTATTTAATCTCTGTTGATTCCGCCTGGGAGGAAGGAAATTCAACCTTATTAATGATCGCAGATGGGGCACTGGAAACGGCCTGAAAATGGCATCATGTACCCTTAGGCAGACCTCTCGTGCCAAGGGATCGAAGAAAGCATTGCCCGCCTGCAATAGCATATGTTGTAATGCGAACGCATATCCCAAGTCAAAGAATCCGCACCTTTTTCGAGATAGCCAAGCCAAGCCGCGCCAGACGACGCAGCTCAGGACTGTGTGAGAATTCTGCTGTGTTCTGGAGAGCGGCTGTAATGTGTTCAGGCACGACGGCCTCCGATGAATCGCTCCAGTACGCCGAATCCGCACTGTGGTCGATCAGACTTGCGGGATTCAACGTGAGGATGGCGAGCAGCCGAGCCTCAACGCTACGCTCGTCGGACATTATTGATGTGAATGGATCTTGAGAGTCCGCAGTTAAGAGAACTGGACTCCCAAAGACTCCCGAAGACCCCCGATAGGAACAATGACATTGACAGACAGGTCCTGTACACCGCCGACTGAGCTGTGCAACCGTGTCGACCGCATCATTGAATCAATATCGCCTTTTGGGGTTTTGAATTTATTCCCCGCTAGGAAGCAAGCCTACGAGACTTCCGGAAAGAACAAGACGCAGGATACTGCCGGAAAGCCACCAGTAGTTATTTGACTCGGCTGAAATTGAAACTAATTTAACGGCGACTGAGTTGATAAATCGTCGAGAAATGAGGTTAACAAAGAGAGACTTCAGGAACCTGTTATACTGAGCAGTAGAACATCTAGTGGGAGGAGAGCACAAGCGGCAGCAATCGCCGTGACAAAGCTATTAGGCGATTCATCTCTAGACAATTTCCAGGGTCCGCGCTACGCCAAGGCATTATTGAGCAGTTATGAAATACTTACCAAGAATATTGGAATGGAGCAGGCATCCGCGCGCCCGTCTAAAAGAACATACCATTCATGTCCTCTTTCCAAAAATCTCCGCGCCAGCGCTCGTCCACTCGAATATCCCATCCTTCCCGCATCTTCAAAGATACCAAACTCATTGATAACGGCGGTGAGGTCCCCCACCACATCCAGAGCGAAAACAAACGGAGGAGGGCGAACTCAGTTCCAGCAATCCCTCCGAACCGCGCGCGCAGCATAGCGATGCATGCTTCAAGCACCTCGTCACCGGCCGCGAACTCTGTCACCCGCAGCGCCTGCAATTTCGGGACTAGAACTGACTCGGTATTAGGAGTGAGGAGCGTGAACATATGTTTCGCGTCGATTCTGCGCAACTCGACCGAGAAATCCGTCAGCGTCGGGATGTCGGTCAGGATACACGTGAGCGCCGTGTTCGAGATTTCAAGCCCCCGCAGAGGCGGAGGACTTTCAGCGCCTTGAGCTGTCCGGGCACCGGAAACAATACGTCCGAAGGATGGCTCGTCGGTAGCTTCAGATTGAGGCCCTCCAGGTGCCGAAACTCGAAGCAAGTCAGAATTTCGTCGATCGTAAGATCGTCTGCGCGGCGGTCTACTGCGAAGGACGCGAGCCGGAGGTGGGGCATCCCGATGACGGAGTCGACTTCAGAGACCCATGCCGTGCGCGGATTGTAGAATGTTGCGCGCAGATCGACTACAGCTGTGAGTTCATCGATGATGGTCCACTGCCGCTCGTCATCGGGGTACCACGAGCATTCACATTCGTGGTATCGCTCCAGCTGCGCCCATGGAATTGGGTAGAGGATCACGTTCTGACCAACGGCGTCCGAGTCGAACTCGCAGTAAGACCAGACGAGGCTGCGCAGGGCGGGAAAGTCCTCGGCATCGCCTATGCTTAAGGTTTCCAATGCGAGCAGAACTGGCGATTCAATGTGGACGGTTCCCCACCGGGCAGAGTGCTGGAGAAGACATTCTAGGAATGGATGGCCATGTATCGTTTCTCCGGCATCATACACGAGACGAAATGTGAGTGGATGTTTTCCAGAGCGTTTCAGGTACGTTTCCATGAGATCTAGTGTCGGAGATCTGTTCTCTTCGTTTTCCTGCGTCTGCTCGACATCGAGAAACGACCACAACTTCGGGAAACATAGAACAGCACTCCTCCAGTGGCGACAAACGTGGCTCAGGGACCAAGGAAAGTGTGCTCGAGGGCCTTCGCTACCTAGGGGAGGAATCGACGCCAGGAAGACTTCAACAAGGACCTCCGCTGGGAATGAAGACAGCTGCACAAAGCTCCCTTCACTGCTCATTTCAATTCCTGTATATAACAACCCCAAAGTAGGGGTGTGAATTTGTCTTGTATTTGTTGTAGCGGCGTCTGCTTGAGACAGATTCCTGCAGTGCCAGCCTCCTCCTTGGAGTCCTGGACGCCTCTGACTGGTTCCGACTGGTGATGGCTGCAGGGTTTTAGATAAAAAGTGTAGGATTTCATGTCGAACATACGGATGTAGGCTGCGGTTCAGAGCTAGCCAGGTAGATGTGGTTCGAAAGCAAGTTCTGAGTGTGTTCTTGTTTGCCATGGGCCGATCGTTGCCGGAATGATGGCAAGTTCAACTTGAACAGGACACTTTATTTTCTGGTCCCCGGAAAAAGATGAATGCGTCCCTTATCAATTTATAATGCCTCAGTCGTGGAAATGTGTGCGCTGGCCCGGTCTCTTTTAACTTGAGGGCAATTTTTGGATTCAAACACGAGCTTACACATTTTATATTTGGTGCGCGATGCTGAAATCGAGCATCTCTGGGATATTAAATATAAGTGAAAGCAAACACATTAAGTAAAACTCCGACGGCGAATGGTCTGCTGGAGACCCAAGTCCGCCGTTTCACCCTTATCGCCCAGCACCCGAACTTCCCCGTCCAGTCCTTGTTCCAAAAGCGCTTTCAGCCTGCGCATATCTGCCGGATGCGTCGTCGTAGCGCATACGATATCGATATAACGCAATTTTGCGATGCGCGCGGGCGCCTGGCGATACCCCGCCCACCGCGACTCTATCATGCCTGCCAGCTCGCCATCGGTGGTGGACGCGCCGATCTGCAGCGCCAGTCGCTCGAGCTGCGGACACAAGACACGGCCCGTGGGCCGATATTCGAGCGTGCGGAGGAAGGCATTCTGTATCCCGACCGGGGTCCCCGGAATATCGGATGTGATGGCGAGGTAGGTGAGCGAGTCGGATAGGTGCGCTAGGAGCTCGCGCAGCTCCGTACCAGCAAGCCTCGAGATGAAGAGATCACGGAGGATGAGCGACGTTATGGTGCAGGAAGAGCGGCGGAGGAACGCCATGAACTGGGTGTGGTCCCAGTGCATCTGTGTAGACCGTGTCGCGATCTCGAACGTCTGGAGCTCGGGAGCAATGAGAAGCCTGAATAGCCTCTCAAATCCCACTTGCGATGCTACACTGAGTGTAGTGAGGTGCGGCATGGTCGCGGGGAGCAGAGGATCAAACGTAGGAACCTCCTCGAGAAATCGGTGGCGGACATTAAGCAAACGACATTCCACCAGGCTCGAGGCCGATTGCAGAATGAAGAGACATGCCAACTCCGACAGCGGAGTCTCCAGGCTGAGGAAAGTGAGTTGTCCCCACGGAACCTCGGCGAAAAATGATTGGGGAAATTTGCCGACATGGCTGGTGAAGCTGCGGAGCAGGGGAGCAGAGGAGACGACAGCTACGAGCCATGTGGTCGGAAGGGCACCAAGCAGAGGAGACCATGCGAAAGGGTGGAGTTCAAGGCTCTCCAGCTGAGGAGCACCCTGCGCAGTCAAAGACGCCGGATAATCGATTGGGGGGGCGTGTTGGCTGAAATCGAACGAGACAGACCGCCAGCGGTACATATTGAGCAAAAATAATTCCAGCACCCTCGAGACGCCCTGGTCGTTTGGACGGCTGTTGTCCGCCGCAATTTCTGGCCGCCGTCGAACCACGAGGGATAGCGATAGAGGGTATGCGCCCGAGAGACGCATCCAATGTTCTACAACCTCCACGGAGGGTTCTGACTCCGCGTGATTAGCTGTAACCCTCAGTGTAGACCAGAGAGACGGAATGCCGGATGCGACGTCTCTCCAAAGTTTACAGGTCCGGGCAAGGTTCAGGGGGGCGTCGGATTCTTGGATGGGATATAAGTGCATGCCCTCATGACAGTGTAGGAAGATGAGTTCCATAAGTTCGGGGGGCAGGTCGTTCATGGACATGGGAGTTGCAGAACAAGATGACGGCGGGATTCCGTAATGATCGTTGAGATATTTATACAAGAGCGCGCGAAGCGCTTGGTCTAAGTGAATCAGCAGTCGGAGAAGCCCGAGCGGAGTTTGAAGGCTGTACTGCTTGGGTACCTATCTACCAGCCAAGAAAGCGAGATTTCTTTTGACAGGCATTTTGGGTGATTGTCGGGGGAGTCCTGAGAGCACACACAGTCGTTTGCGAGGCCACAACCGAATATTCGACCATAAAGGAGTGAAGGAGAATTTGTGGTAGTCACGGTCACGCCCAGCCCAAAGGCTGATAATTTATCGAGCGAGGAACGAGCTGGTATCGATAAAGCGTCTGTCAAGAGAGACTACGGTCACGCTACTTCACTCCTTTTCACCCAACGCTCATGCTCGGCCTCGGTCCTCTCTCAAATCGAGAGCCACAATATCAGAACCAGAACACGCTAATAGTGGATGGAAATGGCCGGATTCGATTTGCTGCTCTCAGTCGACGCGCCCTTGCCCTCCCACTCGAAATTCTGGCCGCGATATTCATTCACTGTCTCCCCCAGGTCGAATTCGTAAAGCCCAAGGTCTTCACCGCCCCTCTCCTTCTTTGTGGCGTATGTCGTCAGTGGAGGGAGGTAGCGCTAACGACCCCAGAGCTCTGGAGCTCCTTGAGCTGGACGCAGTTCACAGCAGGAACGGATGACGACAACCTTTGCTGGACATGGCTTTCGAGAGCGCGTAGCAGGCCCCTGTCGCTGCAGTTACAAGACGTGTGTTTGTACCGGTCGGAGGCTCCCACCCGGCTACAATTATTTCGACAAACTCTCGCCGAGTCATCGCCTCTCATGCGAAATGTCCATATCGATGTCGGACCGTACTTGGGAAACTTCTTTCCTCTGGAGGAATGCTTCCCTTTGCTTGAGAAGCTGGTCATCAGTCTGCCCGATGATGCTCTCCCGATTTCCTTCCACGACGCTCCCAAACTGCGCGAAGTTCACCTCACCGTTGACTATCGTGTTGACCTGGAGCTTCCATGGCAGCAATTGACCACATTTCGGTCCACGGGTATCGCGTTT
This sequence comes from Mycena epipterygia, assembly GCA_029281465.1. Taxonomy (NCBI): domain Eukaryota; kingdom Fungi; phylum Basidiomycota; class Agaricomycetes; order Agaricales; family Mycenaceae; genus Mycena; species Mycena epipterygia. The sequence continues at coordinate 527,280 of JARJCQ010000006.1, read as the reverse complement.
GGTTTCTGCCTTGAAATCCTTCGCGACGCCTGCAACCTCGTTGATGGCAGTTTCAAGATTGTAGACCTTGATGCTCCAGAAACTCTAGCCATTACCATTTCACCACTCATCCACCTCCACCTCCAATCCTTAGCTTTGTCTGGATTCCCGGATTATGACGGAGATGTGGACAGCGTGACGATCGCTATCCTCGACTACTTGAACGCTCCTGCTTTAAAGAACTTCACTTTGAAGGTCCCGGTTCATCTCGACACCCTCGATATCACCATTCCTATCATTCACATCCCGGTCCTCCTTCCAACTGCACACCTTGGTGTTGTCCCTCATCCCAGAACCGGAGTCCGTCATTCAGTGCCTTGCAGCGATTCCCTCACTCGTGCATTTCAAAAGCCAGCCTCAGCTTAGCCACATGGACACAATATTTGGCCACTTCACGGGAAACACCGATTTTCTCCCCAAGCTGGAATCCTTCCACATGATTTTTGGCAGTTCTCGAGTGTTCTGTATAACCCAGTCCGTTATGATTGACTTCCTGTGCTGGAGATGGGCCGCCGTCGGAATTACTCGGCTGTGATCCTTCCAGTTGGCGTAAGCATTCGAGACCCCGGCGCTCGACGACGATATAAAATCGCACTCCGAGTTTCGGCGGCTGGAGCAGGAGGGCATGAGCTTGTATGTTGGGATGTCGAGGCCGAGTCTTGATTGGATTGAACCTCTGTACCAGTTCTAGTCCTCTAAGTTTGTTTTTAACAGTGTAGGACTATAATATCTCCAGTGGGCCTTGTCCAATGCCACCTCACCCTGTTCACAACGGCGATATCAACGCAGTCAATGACGGTGAATCAGTTGTCTCGAACACCACAGGGATACGAGATTCCCCAGCAAAATACATTCGAAGGCCGTCCTGCTCCCCAACTAGTTTGCGTGCTTAGTCCCTGAACGATGCTGAGAATGCTCAGGCCTCAGGCCTTTGGACTCCGGTCGGACGCAAAATCGACCCGATGTCGGTGACTCACTAATGCTCATATGTCAATCTCGACATCAAAACGAGGCAATATTCCGCGCAGCTGTAATGCGGTCTGAGTAAGTGCGGTATAATTCCGACGATTTCAGGCCATCTGGTGTCCTGTAGCTACAAATCAGCATGTATGAAACTGTGTCTTGTCCCACCCTATGGGTAAATACAATGTCGGACAGGAGTCTGCCATATTATTGCACCGCATTACGGAGGTTGAAGACCGCGGTTGTCTCATTTTCTATGGGGTTCAGAAAAAGCAGCACAGGATATAGTTTGATATAGTGGAGAATCAGCTAGAATCAGACATTTTTTGCAAGGTGAGATCAAGATGGGACCGAAAGAAGAAGGATCTGCGGAGGATCAAGGCGACGAGGGAATTGATTGCGCCCGGAGTGACTAAGCGGCGCAGCTTGTCTTCCGACTTCGTTTTCTGTCTTCGTCTTCCCGCCGTCTTCATGCTTGTTTGAATCCCACGCGAATTCTCCATTTCCCGTGCCGCTCTTTTCTCTCGTTGTTGGACTCTCTCCTTGAAGCAAAGCGCGGGCATTCACGACCGCAAGACAATCCCTCATGTCTACCTCATGTAGTACTTCGGCGACGGCCACGACGACAGTGAGCGGGATTCTAAATTTGCGCTTCTCTGGCTGAACTGCGCTGCAGAGCGTGTTCACTACGGATTCGACATCAACGAGCTTTAGCACGAGCTTGTCGACGGAGCCTCCCAGTGTTACAACAATAACCACCCAAGCTTGTGCGCTCGGGTCCAGCGACATTCTTTGTTTATCTACTGCCACCACCATCACCTCCACCTTACCTGGTACGTGTTTTGCCGTCCGTCGCGTTCGCAGTTGCTAAATCGCCTCTGTAGGCATTGTAACAACAATAACGGTCCCAGTCACCAAGACCGTCCCCATCACCTCCTCGGAGACCCTCACTCTATTTGGCTCGTCATGTACTGTCATCAACACCAGCCTCCCCAGCCTCCCCAGCATCCCCAGCATCCCCAGCCTTCCCGCCTCATCTGGGTCTGGGACCTTCTCTATGTCAACCCCAGACCCTATAGTAATCACGTCCCAGTCCGCAAGCACCTTAGCAAATGGCCAGGTTACGGCCATTATGGAGACCATCACGACTACTCAACCACCCTCGGTCGTCTATGTCGGCCCCAGCAGCACGTCTGGTTCAAACCAGGCACCCCAGAACAACCCGGATAATTCTTCTTCACCCAATATCGGCGCTATCGTCGGTGGCGTCGTCGGTGGCTTCTTTGGTTTGATCGGTATTGTACTTGTCATCTGGTTCGTCATGTGCGTATTTCCCTTTGCTCTCTCCCCACACCCATCAATTGATTAATTTAATTTTAGGAAACGAAGGCGGCGATGGGATGATATCTTCGACAAGGAAGATACCGATATTGCACCTCCGCGTAGACCACGGACAACCAAGCGATTCTCGTTGGACGCCGAGATCGAGCCTAAACCTTATCAGTATGGTCTTGTTGGCCAATCCAGGTCCCCACCTATCGGCATTTCCCCGCCGAGTTCTCCCCCCTCCCTTGGTCTTTCACATCCGCCTGGCAGGCAGCACACCCTTACCCCCCTCCAGCTCCCCACGTCCGCATCTACCCCGGGGCTCAGCGCTGGCACGACCATCTCGTCCCGGCCGTCGACGGCGGGCTCCATGCGGCCCCTGCGCGACGCGCCGGCTTCTCCGCCCCTGAGCGGCCACACGCACAACCACACCACGAGCAGCGGCAGCAGCACGAGCGTGCACGTCTCGCCCGCGCTGCCGTCGCACTGGGGGCACCACAGCCCGAGCCCAAGCGCGGGGCCCGAGTACTTTGATCGCGTCGGCTCTCCGACGAGCGTGCGCGACTACGAACCGTCGCGGCGCCTGCAGCTCGCCAATGTCGAGGACGAAGAGGCCGCGGGCCCGGGCCCGGCGCTGCTGGATGGCAAGGGGCGGCATGTGCGTCTGGGCTCGGGTGGGCCGGGGGTGCTAGTACACACGGATGCGGGGCCGGCGCCGTCTGGGTTCCAGCCCTAGTGCTTTGCATTCATTTATGCTTCAACTTTTTTGGCTCTCCAGCGACTCGTCTGGTGCATGTCTCGCATGGGCTTGCTGATGATTAATATTACGCTCCTTCCAAGTACCTGTACATCAGTATCTAATACCGTCCCCATTCCGTTCATTTGTACTGTAGCACAGAAAATAGACGGCTGGACATCATGGATACCCGCATGTGCGTCCTCTTCGTCGAGATGCAACCTTCGCGCCCAAGTATAATAGAGTCCCGTTCTAGCTCGGTGGCAGTGCCCCGCCATTGTCATTATGTAATCCAATGGCAGTACATTATGTAATCGTCGGTTGTTCCCAATCGAGAACAAACACTTTTTGTCTTCTTCTCCATTGTCCACATCGACGCCTGCATCTGCGGGGAGGCCTCAAAAATCTGGGTAAAATATAGTATCTGCGTCCTGCTTGTGCGCCGCGTCTCCCGCTCAAAAAATCCGCGCGCCGGTGCCTTTTGTTTTCGAGGCGGGTTCGCGACCAAAGCGCGCTATTGTTCTCCATCCTTGTTCTCATTGTCTTCCGAATGGGGCTAAGTGTCAGAAGAATGCAAGCCCTTGTGTACATCGGTGTTATGCCACATAATGGCGTGCACGGTCAATGGTACTCGCTAGCCGGCTTCGAAATAAAAGGCGGCTCGCTGTTACGGTGTCTTTAGCGGTCTAACCACCCTTTCAAACCCACTACTCCTCCCTCTTACTTGGTGCCGGAACACCTTTCTTCATTGACCCTACTAGACTTCACGAGCACCCCTTACGCCTAGTCCTGCTTACGTTCTAGACAACCTCACTCTCATTCCCACCACACCAACCCGAAAAACTTTATTTTCATCTTCCGACATGCCTGGTCCTCAGAAACGTGCGGATTCTTCAGTTTCGGCGCTTGTTGCAGGTCTAATAACCCGTTACAGTCATCTTCCTCGGTTTAAATGCCACCCGCGTACTGAGCATAGTAGCTCTCCTTCTGGTCTTCTCGAGCTCCATCCTGGTCATGGTCACGAACATCAAGGCCGTGAACGCCTTCCAGGCAAACCGTGTCGCGAACTCTACCGACGTTATGCTCGAGTGCGATTACATTGAGTGCGTCCCACCCATCTACCAATAACCTCCCGTTAACGACATTAACAGAGGGTCAACTGTGCCTAATCAGCCAGCGGGAGTCTTCTGGGCAGTGGTCGCTAGCCTGTTGATTATTTTCCAGGTCATCATTCTGCTCTGTACGCACACCACTTCCCCTTCTTCGACGTCCGCTAACTGGCCATGCAGTATCGGAACTCGGCTGGCCTGCAGTCTTCTTCGACCGATTCTTCCCCGTCCTCGGCGCTGACTTTGGTCTTGGTGCCTTGGGAATCTTCCAGTGCCTGTGCGTATGGTTATCGCACCAGCTTGCGCACCATGCTAACGGTATTCTCTTAGCATCGGAGCTCAGATTCTGTCGCACCACGTCGACGACTTCACCCTCGTCTCTGCCTTCTTCCTCTTCTCTATCGGCTGCCTCAACATGTTGCTCGGGCTCATCTTCCGGGAAGGTGCCAAGACCAAGCGCTCGATCCGCGCCAAGCGTGCCGCACCCAAGGGCATCATCGCCAGCGATATCCGCCCCCAGTTCGAGAACGCCTCCCCGCAGTTCGTCAACAACGTCTTCAGCGGCGAGAAGTCCGACCACATCTCCTTCGCCTCGTGGAAGAGCACCGACAAGGCCAGCTACGGGTTCGGCCGCCAAGGCGAGAAGGCCGCAGGGCTCCGAGGTACGCAGCCGCACCTCTCTCCGACCAAGTGACGGTTCTGATCCACTTGGCTTTGCAGGCTTCATGCTCCAGCGCCCGGAGGAATCCCTCCCGCGCTACGCCTCACCCACGCCCACCTTTGTGGCGCCCCCGCGTGAGCAGCGTGAACCCTCGCCCACCCGCAGCGCGTCGTCGCGCTCCTCGTCGCGCTCCTCGTCCGCCTCGCGCAGCTCGACCTCGAGCTTCGCCTCGCCCATGTCCTACCGCGAGACGATCCAGATCCCCGACTCGCCCCGTCCTGAGTCGCCCCCGCCGGTCCCCCACGCCACCTCCCCGTCCCGCTACGGCCGCAACCCCTCCGCCTTCTGAGCGCCCACGCGCACCGCCACCCACGACCTGACCGACATTCAAAACCGCCACGATCGCCGCTGCATGCTTGCGTGCACCCGCCCACGGACCTCCTGCCCTCACCCACGTACTCCCCCCTCACGCACAAACGGACCTTGCCTCCCTACGTCACGCTCTTTGCACGACACTACTTACGCGCTCTGGCGCGCCCGGTGCGCCAGCTAATTCGGACTCTGCGCTACGCGCGGCCCCTTGTATCATACCGCTGTATTATTTCGCGTTCCGTGTAGCTATAAGGTCTAATCGATCATTGTTTGAAGAGTTTTGCTCTGGGTGTCGCTGGGACTGATGTCGTCGGAGTGCGGCTTATTTTCGCTCTTCTTTCTGGCTTCGCATGTCGAGGCTGAATCAGAACATGTTCTATGAGAACCTTGCTTCAAGAAAGACGCCGTTCATCACCTATCTCATGTTCCTGCTCCCTTCTCTCCCATCTCTCACGGCGCCGGGTGTGCTCTTCAAGAAGCACAGCTCCTTTCAAATTCCAGCTTTCGCCAACCGGTCGACCCCCCATTCTCTGGACGAGTTAGCTCTACTGTTGCCGTTTCGACACTATTTCGACGCAGTTGGGAATATGGTTTATTCATATTCATACAAATTATTGGAGACAGTGGCGCCGACGTAGGTGGTCAAAAAAAAAAAAAAGGCAAATGCACAGGTTTACATGGGAAAACGTGAAGCGAGCGTCTCGAGGCGCCGTCGTGCCACGCGAAGAACACTACGAGTAAGAGGACAGATGCAAAGAGAATCCTTATTCCGAATAAGGAGTCGGTGTCAGAGTAGAGTAGGCTCATTCAAAACGCGGGTCAGATTGCTGACTCGGAAAGACTTTCTGAATCTTGGTTGATTATAATATGGGAACCCGTTAGAAGGTCCATTGAGTAGTAGAACAGAGACATCCTTCAAGTTGCCCTCTGGTCCGTCGACTTTGTTGGCTACAAATAGGGGCTTCATGTCACGTACAACATTTTCTTCTTTATCCTGCACGCATGTCCGACCAACTGGACTTGACGCCCAAAGCCTCAAATCTCGCCGAGATCGCCCACGTCCGAGTCAAGAAGAAAAGTCGAACGGTCAACTCCAGGATTGGCGTCGTCGTCGAGGCCGGTTGGGACACCCTGGTTTCAGACTCTGCTATGGGCAGAGCGTTACGGCGACCATACTGGCGGGCGTTCTGCGACCACGACGACCAGGAGTTCGAGCCGGTCGTCAGTGACAAGGTGCTGCAAGAATACTTTTCGTGTTTGCGCAAGCCCTTTCTCGCCTGTTTGGTGAAGTCGGACGACCTCTGTTACGCACCCATGGGGGACGACATGGACCACGAGCACAATCCGACACTTTGTTTCAGCTACGGTCACCACAAAGCCGTCGAGCGGATCCGCAAGAAAATTGCGAAAGCCGAGTTTCGGCCATCGTCTGACGATGTCGCCGAGCTGCGCCAACTGGACATCGCCACCGCAACCGGGTTTTTGCGCGAGTTGGCACATATATTGTGGCGCGCAGTCAGTGCGCCCTTTCTGACATTCATAACCGGATCTGACGGAATCTCAGAGATTCCCGGCCAGCACAAATACACCCGAAAAGTTCAGAGCGAAAAGAAGGACGAAGGCGGACAAAGGGGAGGGTGAGGGCGGGGAGATTATCGAAGACTACCTCTACGGAGAGGTGGTGGACTGCGGTATCTTGAACATGGCACGGCTTGAAGGCAAGTTGGGATTTGATTGATGTAACTTTTAAAAACAACTGAGAAAACTTCTCAGCCGCACAGGGCCATTTCTACGACTCATGGAATCAGGGTCTCAGCCTAGTGCCAGAGTATGATTCAGATCGATCGGATGGCGAGGATAGCGAGCAGGATAGCAAGCCACAATCCGAGCCGCATTCCGATGGATCGGACTCGGATAGTGAGCCACAACTCAAGCCAAAATCCGACTCGGATGCCCGATTCTTGTGTCACTCTTATCGTCACCCCGGCGCGACACTGTACCTGACGAGACAAGGCGCACAAAATATGTGTCGTGCTCTTTTAGACCCCCTGGGCCGTGACACGAATCTCCTGCGCCGGCCGCACGATTTCATCTCGCTCGGACGACCCGAGTTTGGTGTGGCGGACAGCCCCTTTTCCGGGAAGTCGAAACGCCAGCCGACAATGCTCGTGGATTCAAGCAGTGTATTGTCAATAGAACTGTCCCATGCGCTGCACACTCTGCGCAACGAGACGGTCCAACTTAACCTGGACCAAGTAAGGTGCGGACCGACCATTCCCAAACTATGCGAGTAAGGCTGTTTCCCAACAAACCTTTTTATACACTCAATTATCACCTTTTAGCTACGCAAGAGGCCTGGTCCGCCTAGATCTCTAGCTACTTCATTCATTCATCTCACATCGTGATGATGCATCCACACTTCTCCCATTTCAGACCCTCCCTCTCCCTCTTTCTTTCTTCTCTGGCGGACTCGGTTGAGAATCAGCTACCGGTGCGCTGGACAACAGCGTCGACGGCCAGGAGAAGCGGTCAAAGCAGCGCCGCCAGCAAGCGCCCCGAGAAGTAAATGAGGAGTATCAGCTTTCCCCTCCGTTGTGGTGTCTTTTGCTCGCTACGTGTTTGTTTGTTCTACCAAGTTCCTTCTAGTTCATGTTCTGACGCTCTCGTCCGCAGTGTTGGCCCCGCTTGAGTCGTCGAATTGCCAAGTTCCCCGCCCGCTTTCCGACCATCGAGTCACATGTCTCGTTTACGCCTCTATAGCTTTCCGCTCTCCTCTCCCACTCCTCCGCAAGCCGTCCACTAACTTCTAGCTACTTGTTTGTCCCTAGTAGACTGGCTGTTCCAATTATGGGACCGTGCCAGCATAATATATCCTCCTCCTCCTCCTAACTGGCCATGCAGTCTCGGAACTCGGCTGGCCTGCAGCCTTCCTCGACCGATTCTTCCCCGTCCTTGGCGCCGACTTTGGTCTTGGTGCCTTGGGAATCTTCCAGTGTCTGTTGTCGCGCTAAGCATCGGAGCCCAGATTCTGTCGCACCACGTCGACGATTTCACCCTCGTCTCCGCCTTCTTCCTCTTCTCTATCGGATGCCTCAACATGTTGTTCGGCCTCATCTTCCGGGAAGGTGCCAAGACTAAACGTGAGAACGCTTCCCCGTAGTTCGTCAACGTCTTCAGCGGCAAGAAATCCGACCACATCTCCTACGCCTCATGGAAGAGCACCAACAAGGGTTCGGTCGCCAAGGCGAGAGGGCCGCAGGGCTCCGAGGTACGCAGCAACTCTCTTCGACCAAGTGCCGTTTCTAATCCACTTGGCTTTGCAGGCTTCATCATGATCCAGCGCCCGGAGGAATCCCTCCCGCGGTACGCCTCGCCCACGCCCACCTTCGCGGCGCCCCCGCGCGAGCAGTGCCAACCCTCTCCCACCCGTAGCGCGTCGTCGCGCTCCTCGTCCGCCTCGCGCAGCTCGACCTCGAGCTTCGCCTCGCCCATGTCCTACCGCGAGACGATCCAGGCCCCCGACTCGCCCCGCCCCGAGACGCCCCCGCCGTTCCCCCACGCCACCTCCCCGTCCTGCTACGGCCGCAGCTCCTCCGCCTTCTGAGCGCCCACGCCCATCGCCCCCTACGACCCGACACTTAAAGCCGCCACGATCGCCGCTGCATGCTTGCATGCACCCGCCCACGGACCTCATGCCCTCACCCACGTACTTCCCCCTTACGCACATACGGACTTGCCTCCCTACGTCGCGCTCTTTGCACGACACTACTTACGCGCTCTGATGCGCCTCGGTGCCCAGCTAATTCGGACCCTGCGCCACGCGCGGATCCTTGTATCATACCGTTGTATTATCTCGCGTCCTGTGTAGCTAAAAGGTCTAATTGATCGTTGTTTGAAGAATTTCGCGCTGGCCGTCGCTGGAATGTGATGTCGGCGTCCATGTTGATGAGGCTTATTTTCGCTCTTCCTTCTTTCTGTCTTTCACACGTGAGTCGACGCTGAGGCTGACTGTGCATAACTTGAATTTGAATTGGGACACCCGAGTCTTCCCATACAATGATACATGGGAAATTCCAGCTAACTGGAGCTCCTCCGTCTGTTCCGTCTCCAAGTTCCTCCCGCAAGCGTTCCTTCTAAACATGGAAGCCGCTACCTTGGATCGCAAGCTTCGGTTGACAGGCTGGCTGCGTGACCATGGAGGCTTTGGCCGTCGGGGGCCGCCCACCCGATACCAAATTTACAGTACGCCGCAATACGCCGACTCGAGTCGACGGCGTCACGAGAATCACTGACCAAGAGACTCGGATTCTCACCTTTTTTTCTCAGATCCTGCCTTCTCATCTTGGCTACGACATGCTTTTCGACTTGTGGGAGGTTCCGTCCGAAATCGGCCACAAATGTCAGTGAAGGCCTACGAGAGGTCAGATCGGCTAAGTGCGCGCGCGCGATGCCCCAAGTTCTGGAGTCTTACAATTCGCTACCCCAATTCTGGGTATATGAAAGTAGTACAACATTGTCATTATAAGCGACCTATTTTATGTCCCATCTACAGACTCCAAAACGCACCACAAAATTAAGATAGTCGAAATTCCAACGAGATGCGTAGATGTCAAATCCTTATATGGCCTGAGACGCCGTCTTCTTCTGGGCTTAGACCGGTACGCTAGACAGTATACTAGGAACCCAATGGGGATTCATGCCAACATACAGGCTCATGCCCTCCTGCTCCAGCCGCCGAAATTCGGAGTGCGATTTTATATCGTCGTCGAACGCGGGGGTCTCGCATACGTGCTCAAACTGGAAGGATTGCAGCCGAGTAATTCCAACCGCGGCCCATCTCCAGCAAAGGAAGTCAATCATAACGGATTGGGTTATGTAGTGCAGTCGAGAACTGAGAAGAACTGTGTGGAAGGATTCCAGCTTGGGGAGGAAATCGGTGTTTCCTGTGAAGTGGGCAAAAATTGTGTTCATGTGTCTGGGATCCGGAGGCTCGATTTTGAGATGCACGAGTGAGGGAAGGACTTCAAGGCACTGAATGAGGGACTCCGCTTTTGGAATGAAGGACAGCGCCAATGTGTGTAGTTGGAAGGAGGACCGGGATGTGAATGATAGGAATGGTGATACATCCAAGGCGTCAGGACACCGCGGGAACTTCAAGGTGAGGTTTTTTAAAGCAGGAGCTTTCAAGTAATCGAGAATGGCCATTGGCGCTATGCCTATGCCTGTTAAAAAAAGCTGGCCTCCAGCCAAAGTAAGGGATCGGAGGTGGACGAGTGGTGGAATGGTAATGGCTGGCGCTGGAGAATCTTCACCAAAGTCCTCAAGTTTGAAAGTGCCGTCAATGAGATTGGAGGCATCGCGAAAGATTTCAAGGCAGAGGGTAAAACCGGTATGATTTGTCCGAAATTTGGTTAATTGTTGCCACGGAAGCTGAAGGCGAGTGCCACGGTAGAGGGGGATGCAAACGTCGCGCAGTTTGGGAGCGTCGCAGAAGGAGATCGGGAGATCATCAAACTCCGGCAGTCTGATGTTCAACTTCTCAAGCAAAGGGAACTTGCCCTCAAGGGGAAGTAATTTTGCCAAGTAGACTCCAAGATTGATATGGACATTTCGCCACTGCGGCGACAACTCTACGACGGTTTGGAGAAGTGATTTTACAAGGGCGGGAGCGGCAGATTCCGTGTACATGTGCGAGTCATGCAACCGCAATGATAGGGGGGTACTGCGCGCTCTTGAAAGCCACCTCCGGAACAGGCCGTCGTGACCCGCTCTTGCTGCCAATTGTACATTGAAGCTCAATGAGCTCCAGAGTCCTGGCGTGGCCAACGCGACCTCCCTCCACTGATGGCATACAACACAAAAAACAAGGGGGGCGGTGATGAGGCTGGGCCTTGTGAATCGGACGTCGGGGAGACAATGCATGAATATCGCAGCCAGGATTTCAGGCGGCAGGGCAAGGGCGCGTCGACTGATGGCAGCAAATCGGAGCCGTCCGTTTCCGTCGAATATCAGCGTGTTCTGGTTCTGGTATTGTGGCTCTCGATTTGAGAGAGGCCCGAGGGCGAAAGATGACATGAGCGTTGCTGGCACCGCGACGTGACCGTGACACACCTCCAGTCTCCATATTTCTGTCCTTCACGATCGAATATTCAATTGAAAACGTATACTGGGTGCCGATGCCTCGTCTGCCTCAGCTCTCGATTTTTGCTGCAAGTGTCAATTTGAGATTTTGATTCTGGTTGTTGGGTTTTTGTCCTTCCTTTCTTGAACATTTTATGGTGCACTTGCTTGTTCACACTTGTGTAAGTAGCAGCCTCTGCACAGCTGCATCATGTATGAAGACCTCACTGTGCCTCGTGCGCGCTCAGATAGTTAATTCGAGGCGGGTCGGGATCCGATGGCGCAGCAGGAGAATATCCGGCGTGCCCCCACGAGACCAGCCTGCGATTTCGGTGGTGGCGGTCTTGAAGGAATGCAAAGGGACAAAAAGCAAGTGCACTATCGACACCCGTAAGTTCTTTCTTGCAGAGTAACACTGGTCTCTCCGCGATGCAGGAAGGAGGATGTCAGACATGTTCAACTTCAAACTGCACGTCGTGCACCACACTTGGATTATTCGCCGGTGTGTCAGGAAGTCGGAGGCGTGGTCGCACCCAATATATGTCGCGCCGAGTGCTCCGTGAAGCTTGCGCCGCTAGATCACGCGCGCGCAGACCTAACCTTCGAAGTCTCCCTGCTCGATTGGAGAGTTAGCCTCAGTTCTGGGACCTCGATTGGAATGAGAAGGAGCAGGAAGAGACTGCGAAATCTGGGGAAGGGATGTCTCCTAGACGCTCCCAATGCTTGGACGCCCTTGATTAATCCGAATAGCATCCTCAGGCTGTTTCTGAATCAACATCTGACTGTACGATCCCTCCTGTAGCCCAATGGGCAATTCCCGAAGACATCTAGGTGATATGGTCTGGCAATCGCCAGCAAGCGGCAGAAAATAGTTTGTCTTTGGGTGGATCTAACCCGCTATATTCAACCGCCATCAGTTCGGAAAAAATCCGCTAATAGTGTTAGGTCGCGAAAAATGTTCCATTGTCAGCACAAAAATGTTGACCTACGGGGGCTACTCGCCGACGCTGCAAAGGACTTCCATCTGTCTCGCCAAGGAGATGCATGTCTCGCTTACTGCTCGACGACGGTGAAAACGGGCATCCGTGAAGGAATTCGGCTGCTGAGGCTATTTAAGGAACTTCGGGGTGAGACGTCTGTTCCCGTATAAACAAGAAGTGATACAAGCTGTCGTTCTATGCTCAGAGTTACTGGCACCGAGCCGGAGGATTTGTTGTTTCGCGTTTACACGGTCGTGCAAACTATCGCGCAATCAAGTCACCCGACGTTGGCTGTTTGGTGCTTCCGGACGCAGCCCCAGGAGTGTATTCAAACCTACGGGAATCGAGTGTGAACGTTACCGGACCCTGGACCGCAAAAGCAGCTAAGCACACGCCACAAAAACAGCGCACAAAACTACCTCGTTGGTCAGGCTGACGTTCATCATCGCTCCAAACCTGCCATCTATGAGATCTTATGAGAGCCGGAGCTAAATAGATGCGGGACAAAACGCTACCTTGGACCTTGTCTGGTTTGTAAGACCGACGTAGTGTCTCCAAAAATGTGTTGTACAATATCCGGGACTGTTCAGCTGTCTGGGACAAATTTAATACCAGCAAAATAGATAAATGACCAGTACACTGACCATTGCGTTGTGGAAATCGGGCTTGCTGCCTTTCTTCGTCTCTGCCATCAGCGTGAATTGGGAGACACAGAGAATATCCCCGTCCACATCTTTGATGTTAGTTTTCCACATTTTAGTCGAATCCATGGGATCGGAAAACACCCGGAGTGATAGACTGCGCTCTTATTCAGCGACATTCTCATCCCTGCCGTCGCGTGAACGCTAGCGAAGACAAGGTCGGACGCTTACAGTTTGTTCGTCAACGTCGAGACGTCGGATTCAGTATCATCTGTTGAGCCCAATAAAACTGTTATTAAAATATCTTCGACTGTCATGGAATAACCTTCCTCTGCCGATGCCGATGAGAACCATTAAGCCCCGGGAGATCTGGGAGATCATATGTCCGTCGACTGTGGAACTAAACTGGTAAGACAGAAGGAGCTCGAGAAATTACAAAGACTTTTGACCAGAGACGGAAGCAGAGGTAACACGCTGGACCACTGCTCGCATCGGAGGTAAGTGAGAGAGTGATGTCGAACAGTCGAAGGACGAAAGAACGAGGTATCACGCGACCGAAAGCGTGGGACTGTGGCTGTGAAACAACGCGACTCTAAACCATCTCCGGAACTCCCATGTCCGAATCCGAGTCTGTGGTACTGGAAACAAGCCTTGGGGACGTTCAATTGGAACTGTACTGGGACCATGCACCACGGGTAATACATCCCACTCGCTCCTTCCAAATGCTCATCCAGCGATGAGCTTTAGACATGCAAAAATTTCGCCGATCTCGCGAAGCGGGGATACTACAACGGGGTAGTATTCCATCGTATTATCTCGGTAATGTTTCTCGAACCATATCTGCGCTCTCCTCAACAGCTTTGTCAGGATTTCATGATTCAAACTGGTGACCCAACCGGAACAGGACGTGGCGGAACCAGCATCTATGGCCAAAAATTGTTCGCAGCGTCTGTCACGAGCATCGGCGCTTTTCTCATTTTGGAAATTCTAGCGAGGATGAGATACATCCCGACCTGCGATTTACAGGTGCAGGCATCCTAGCGATGGCAAACTCTGGCCCCAACACCAACGGCCAGTCTTTCTAATGACGGGAGGCTCTCCAATTGACATATTCATCTAGGTTCGCAGTTTTTCGTAACTCTGTCGCCTACGCCGTACCTGGATAATAAGCACACTATTTTTGGACGGGTAAGCTCCGGCATGCGCGTGGTTCAGCGCCTGGGTGCCGTAGCCGTCGACAATCAGGATAGGCAGGTTTTTTCCTAAATCATCCGATTCCTGGCGCTTGAACTATACTACTATCTGCAGGCCACGCGAGGATGTTAAAATACACAAAGCACGGGTAGTTTGAGCGGAACCCGAGATGCAGCCACCGATGCCCACTATCTAACAGCTCTTTTACTAAATAGCGGTTCTTTAACGCCGCACCTTGAGTGGGATGTCGGAGGTCTAAAATTGGCATACAGATCCCGTTCCACTGTTCCACTGCTGTGGCTCGGCCGGGGAAGAACTTCTACAACCTGGCGAGAATGCCGCCGTTCCTCCAATAACAATCGGTCCCGGGATATCGTGCTCGATAGACTCTCACCTTGCTCGATGCGGCTATATTTCTTTTGTTACACCGCGGAGTCGCGGTTAATGCCTGTTTCAGCCTTCTCGAACAACCGTGCCGGAAAAATCCGACTCTTCCGCGTCGCTGGTTGAAGATGCAATCAAAACCCTCATTTTCTTCTTTTGGATCGCGTCAGAGATAAATTACAATAACGAACAGGCTGATATGAGGGAGGAAGGTATTGGGAACTCCTTCGCAAGAGCGTGGGTTCTGTGCAACGCGAGGACGATGCGTTATTGCTAACTTGAAGTTTCACCTTCCAAGCATCAGCTTCCTCCGGCGAGTTGCAGAGTCTGAAAAATTCTAAAGCCCTGAACGGAATAAGCTGTGGCTTGTTGGTCTTTGTCCTTCAAGTCCTGGCGACTTTATGAAGCAAGCGCTCTCAACGACAAGTCAGACCCGCCATTTTTAGGTTGCCAATACAGGGGTGGCGTTGAACTTGCGAGATTTGTTGCGCATTTTGATCGGCGATTGTAACCTCGCCGGTACCGAATGTCTGTTGATCCACGAAGCCTGAAAGTCCGAAGACACGAACGATGTGCCTGCTAGGAAGGCTAGGATTTTGAACACTGAAACTGAAAGTCGCTAATTGGTTCAAGAAGGCAGCTAAGCGGCCCGGCGAACCATGATCTTTGCCATGTGGCTTTAATAGCCGTTCTTATCTTTCGGGAGCGGTGGTCAGTACTAGCTGAAAGGAGCTGAAAGGCTGTCTTCTGAAGTTCGTAGCGACCTTCCACCCGCAGAGTACGTCCAACGTCCATCCTCGAATCATGACCTATGTTGACCTATGTTGACTTCAGCCAATTTTTTTCATTCGACGATTACTACCCCAATTTGATTGGTGTGTGGTTTCTCTTTGTGTTCCTTAAACGGTGCTTATCGGCGTGTCGGCGGTTTGACCGACTCCCGTCCAATTTATCTGATAATTGACTTGTTAACAAAGATGCATGCTTTGCTTCCTTTCCCGGAGCCGATTTTTCAGCGAACTAACGAATTTTCAGCGCCAAGGCATATGTCAATGCACTCATCTCAGCTATGATCCTAGTCTTCTCCGAGAATGAATGGCTTGATGGCTCGGCCTTTCTCCATCATCAATATCTTCTTGTGCTTGTGTCCGCGGCCCTCAAAGCGAGCTTCAACAGGCTTCACCCTGCTTCATCATTGTCGCGGACAAATGTGCCTTGGACCGACCCTATGGTTCCCCCCGCTGTCGCACGGTCGTCCGAAGCATGACTGTGCAGTTACTAGTCAAACTTTTTGCCCGGAAGATTTTAGACTGTGCTGGCATCACTCTTCTGCCCTCACGATAACTTCTATGATCATCACCTCGCCACGTTGAACCGCGCTGTGAATACCTACACAGCCCCCTTATCTTCCCGGAACATTTCCGAGCCTCTACTTCTTGTATCTATCCGTCTACCCTCCTGCAAAATTCTGCTACCGCTTCCCTACCTTCAAACATCCAAACCTGGTCGTTTTTATCAGCATCAGGTGGCCATATTAATATTACACATCGGTTAAGCGTGCGTATCGTGGCCCGATGCCGTACACAATCCCAGGGGAATCCACGACATGGAGTCTGCAACTTTCCATTCTGAGAATCGAAGGTCATGGGTTCAAGTCTTATACTGTCAGTCTATTCTAATTTTATTCCTTTTTTCAGCGTGCATATGGCTTGAGGTCCAGGCAGTGTGTAAATGCCTTATTGCGCTAAAATGGTAGACGAATGGCGACTTCTTCCAGCTCCATTCGCCCCGGTGTCCGTAAAATTAAATCACCTCTTCGATTGCGCAAACTTGGCGAGAAAGTATGACTTTTCTATCCGCCTGCTCCACAAAGATTCGTCGGACGCGCCCACATGTGGATGTAGGAGATAACCTTCCCTGAAACCAGTTTATATTTTGGAACTCATCAGTGGAGGTGTTCTTGTCCTCTCCATGAGAAATGGGCTAATTCAAGGTTTTACTCAAAAACAGTGTAATTGAGGAGGACGCTAAGTTGTACCTTTTTAGACCTGAAGACTAGCAGTTCTTCCCATTGTCGGATGTCCCCATGTTGTGACGGCACCGACATTGAGCTATAGGTGTGTTTTCAAACACTCTTTTTGGCGGATTAACTTACCGACTCTGGGTTTCTCCCTGCTCCAATTCACACTTTGGCACGAGAGCTGGAAGCGAGTATTCGGGGTGGAGTACATTCTGGCGCACGCGCGGGCGCACGAACCGGAGTCGGGATGTATTTTCGCCGCTACCCGGAGTCCTTTCGTTGCCGAGGTCTCTCCTCTTTCATCTACACCCGTGAACGCGGCACGAATTCCTCCCCAGTTGAGGCAAAGTCATGGTTATCCGATTCCTCGGGGAACTTATGCTTATTTAAATCCCTTCTGCCTTGAACAATGGAGACTAACAACGTCCTGCAAATCGTTGATCCCCAATTGCTAACGGTTTACTACTAAATAAAAATAAAAATATAGCATGACGTTGACCAAGGTGATCGTTGCTTCATTTATTTTGGAGTTGCTGAGCTCTCGAAGAAGCGTGGATGGTGTTTCGAGCAGGAAACCCAGTCGTCTGCAAATCCCCGTTCAAGCGACTTAGAACTCCTCGCACATTGGTGAGTCGAGGACACAATTAAACCGAGACAGATACACGACCATATGGATGCGATGAAAAATAGTCAACGTACCCCGGAGGACGATCCAGCGAGCCACATTCTGGAGATTAATGTTCGACAAATATAGAAAGAAGGTTGGGATTCCCAGGCTAGATAAGACCCGCGTCTGGGGTACAGGGTCGCGCTCTCGGCATAAAAATGCATGAATTAGGTGCGTATGCGAAATGAATGTCATTAGGGGACGTCTTGTGCTGAAGACCACCCGTGAATTTCTGCGGGGCTTAGAAAGCGAGATGTGTTCAAATAGCCTTTGTAGGGACGGTGATTGCGGCCGCACGTGGGGTGCGAGAGCGGTGACGACCATTGGACGCAGACGAGAATACAACACGATTGTATGATTAGTGGAAGTTTACTCCATGAGCGTATGGCGAGGGTTATCGGGTCCAGAGTGTGGGGCAGCACCGAGGAAGATCCCAGCCGGCTTTACCAACCCATTCCCTAGGTCGGTCCCATGAAGAAGTCCGAGCAAGCCGGAAATAGATGGGTAGTGAGGACCGATGGTCGCGGGCACGCTGCGAAAGCTGCGCTACATGAAGGATGTATTGAGATGTGGATGCAATTGACATGAATGCAATCCGCAAAGACGAGAGGATTCGCATTAAATTAATCGGCGCGACCCAGTATGTATTTTAGTGACTTAGTTTCCTGCAACGGAACGCCTTCACCGTCTTTAAAGGTTATTGAGCCCGCATCTCGGCCGTTTCCAGCAAAGGAAGGAAACCACCTAGTTGGACGTGAGATTGGCCGCCGACGCCAACCTAAAGTACTCTGAAAGCGGGCGACGTATAATTCCTGAGAAAAAAGGGTTATCACCACACGGTAGGCGAGTTATGTTGCTGCTGCAAAGTTGCGGTTACGTATGGCTCGTGGAAGAGCGTGTTGCTTAAAACGCCACTATCAGTCGTGCGCGTCTGCCGGATGACGACTTAGTAAGTGAGAGGTGATGCATAGGAACTTACTAAGTGGGGGAGAGGAGAAATCGAGCAAAAAAATCACAACCCGGACTGCTGGTAACATAGTCAAGAACGGATGGGCACCCGCAAGAAGCAAAAGCCGTCTGGGCACAACGCGACAGATAGAACGAGTCATCGCTGCTCTAGGACTGTGAGAGAGGAAACACACGGTCATCCGTATATTGGGGTCGAAGGCGGAGTCGATAGCCACAACACTGTTTCCTCGGTGGTAATGATCGGCGATGTTATCACGTCGGGAGAAGGAGCAGTTCCGGAGATGAGCTACGGGTAGGGGAGGGTCAGATCGTCTTCTGCGAGTGTTTTTTTTTGCGGAAGTATTGGAGTGCTATTGAGATATACGTAACAAATAACATAAACGAGGGAGTAAACTGAAGATCTCGTGGCGTTCGCCTAGAGAACGGGGAAGAAGTCTAAACATAAAAAGAAGAAGATCATCTCACGTGGGCATTTTTTGTTCGACGTCGAGACGTTGCTTAAAACTTCTTGGGAACGGCTAGTATCGGGACATTTGACAGATCCGAGGGAATGGAGAGATGATTTAGGCTACAAGGCCTCGCAAGACCGGTTCTGTCAGAGATTGACGATGAGAAATATGGGAGGTCCAGTATACTGGTAGCGTATGAATGGGCCTGACCTTGGTATCATTTGTTAAGTACGAGGTCCCGCGTCGAAAGCAGAAACTCGGAGTGCACATACATAGAGAACAAGTTGAGCGGCGACTAATCTTCGTCAATTTCCGCATCACTAAGACGCCGCTGGTGTTCGTTATGATTAGATATTGCGACCAGCAATGAGCCAATAAGACGGGCGCCATTTCAGCAAGACACGATACGATCCAATGAATGCCTGGGAAGACCCTCCAGCAGGGCCACGTGGATTTAGGCGCAGTTGTAGCCCACGATTTCGGACATCAGCGAGAACTCGAGCCAAAACACTGACTCTGAGCAGATAGCAAGATGGTTATCGTGCGAGCGAGACCAATGAGCCAGGGGAGTGGACCTCTATAAGCCTTGCCTTGACTCCTTATAAGCGAGACCTGGGGGGATTTATGGGTCGAATTTTTTTCTATTTCTGCAGCCCAGAGAAGGAAATATGTTCACACACAAAGTTAGATGACTGCGGTATATATTCATAGACCACGCACCACTGGCTGAGCCCCTCGGTGCCATCCACAAAGAGAATGATTTACCCAGCTTAGACGTGCAGTATGGATGAGCGACTCCGCAGTACTGACCAGAAATTTAGTTGCGGCCGCTGGCTGCTAGCTCTCTCTTGAGTGCAAGAAGGGCCTGAATGGTGATCTCCGCAACGAACCAGCCGATGAATCTGATGGCCCTTAAAGACTGAATGCAGATAAGGTCCCCTATGGAAGGTGCCAAGAGTGGTTGAACTGTGGGTTGGACCGAAAGTCCGGACATGACTGGATCCATGGAGTGGACAGACACTGTTCGAATCATATTTTTTTGTGGGCTCTGAGGCAAGTGCGGCGGGGTGAAGGTGGCTGAGTGCCCAAGTTTGAAGTGGTACCTGGTTGGAGACAGTGCGCTCGACAGGTGACCCCGGCGCTGACATAATGCGGGGAGAGGACGGCCGTTCGCTGGCTCTCTTGTCTTCAACTCTCCGCCCCCTGCGCACTCGACCTCTTCTGCCCAAAGATAGGCGGGATAGGTTATTCTCTCGGGGTCTGTAGCTTGACAAGTACCAGTCTCCGTCATCAGATTCCGAGTCCTTTCTCCTGGACCGTGGCAGCGTTTTCTCCAAGTTCGGATCCCTGCTAGTCTCCACTTCTTCTTCCCAGGCTATCCTTTCTCTCTCAGCTTTCAATTCTCTCCAGTATCTCCACGCGTCTCCGGCTCTCAGCGACTATTCTGTGGTCCACACGTGAGTTATACGTTCTCGTTTTAAACTCGCATTGCTTGTCATCTTCTATCGAGTTCTGTGTATAAGAACATCTCAGACGCTCAGATATCTCCCGATATCCGCGATGCCGCCAATGTCGCCCTATTCTTATCCTTCATACTACTCTCCTCCTCACCATTACTCCTCCGTGTCTTATTCTGACCCTCTACCCTATGCTCACCAGGAAATATCGCTGTCCCATCAGGAACATTCAATGTCCCATTCCATGCAGCCGCCTCCGTCGCCTTCTATTCCGATCGACCCCGCTCTATCGCTGTATCCGCCCTACTACCACTCGTATCCGCCCCAGCACCAACAACACGTTCCCCCTCATCTATCCCTGCCACACAGCTACTCCTCCCCGTCTTCGCAGGGCTCCGATACCATTGGCACACCGCCTATGTATCCGTCTTCCGCGAACGTGAACGGCAAACGCCCTGGATCCGCAGTGTCGAATGGCACCTCAAAGAAGGCCCGGAAGGATGACGACGACGAGGCCCAGAGTCCGACGGCCGACAAAGATGAGAAGGCCAAGCCCACACGAGGCTCGCGGTACGAATATTATCATTTTAGGCGACCTAGGACTAATTTTTTTTCATGTAGCGCTTGCACTGTATGTCGTCGCCTCAAAATGAAATGCGTTGGTGCCGAACAAGGTCCGCCGTGCAAGCGATGTATCGCTGGAAATCACGAGTGCATCTTCGAAGAATCTAATCGAGGCAAGCGATCCTCAAAGTACCTACCTCACTCCCCGCCTATAGACAACCTGCTAATGCTCAATTTACAGAAAGCACGAGCTACTAACGCGGTCGTTAAGAAAAATGGAGCGGACCCTCGACACGGTATTGCGCTCGATAGGGAACCCGAGCCTTGCCTCTGGGATGATTTCCCGTTCCCCTTCACCGTCGCCCCAGGCCACAACGACCTCTGCGCTACTGGCCAACTCACCATCACCACCACCGCATTCGGCGCATTTCATTCGCAACCGTCCAGGCTCACCGAAACTCCACTCGCTACCGGACAACTCGTTAAATCCGCTTGGTCTACTGGCAGAAGCTAGCCTGGCCAATCGCCGTGCCCATGCTTCGCACCCCAGCGGTCTCGTTGCGCGCTCGACGCAACCTGGAGAGAATAAAGTAGGAGTTGCCAGCGATAATTATTTCAAGCCTGGTTCGTCTACTACTCGCTCCCCATCGACCTAAGCTCATGTTTTACGCAGGCCCCATTTCCATATTGCCCCTTCGACGGTTGATGATCGAACGGCAAGTCCAACCCGAGATGCTGAGCTTTGTCAGCACCGATGAAGTAGTGGCGTTGTTCAATATGTTTGTCTTCTTCTTTCTGCTACCGGTGACATTGCTGACATCAAATCGGATGCAGTTACTTCGAGCACATAAACGTAAGCTTCTTTTTATCTCAATTGAAGTCTAATTTACCTACGAACGCCAGATGCACTGCAATCTTTTGGATGGTGATTTCCACACACCCTCTCTAGTCTGCTCACGGTCGCCATTTCTATTGACTACGAGTGAGTTCTTTTCGCAAACAGCCGATATGTGGACTCAATGCGCGATTCAGTCTGTGCCATCTCGAGCAAGTTCTACGATGGAAACCCTGAGCTACATCCCAAGCTCACTGAAATGGCGAAGAAGCTCGCATTCAGTGTTCCTGCCCGAGGCTACAAGTCGCTCGAGATCGTCCAAGCTTACCTTTTGCTCGCGCTGTACGGCTGCGGAGCGGTTGAGCGGTATGAGCAGGACAAGACTTGGCTGCTCCTAGGGATGGCTATTCGGTTCGTCTATTCTATCCGCTCACCCTTCTATTCGAGCCGTTAACCGACTGCTTCCATTGCAGCATGGCGACTGATCTTAATTTGCATCGCAAGACCGCCGTCGCTAGCGATGACACAGAGGATGGCCGAGCCCGTGACTATGAGGTGCACAATCGGGAGCGGACATGGCTGCTATGCTTTTGCTTGGACCGGAGCTTCAGCGCTCAAATGGGGAAGCCATATTCAGTCAAGGAGGAGTGCGTCGCTTCTTTTCCGAGTAATTTTGGACGCGCTGACACGTGGCATAAGCTTTGTGATTCGGGATGTCCAGCAGTGGGCACGTTCTCCTGTCGCTATTACTGCCGACTCTGGATTGGCCGGTTACGTTGTCAGTCGAGCTTCTTATTATCCCGCAAATTTAGACCAACATTACCATAACAGGAACTTCAGCAGATTATATCCCGCAGCCTGGATTTGCTGTATTCTGGGACAGATTCGGCGTCTGGACTACTCGAGAACTGCGATTATCTCTTGGTCATAAAGACCTTCGAGACGCAGGTCCTCGCATCACGGCAGCATTGGACCGCTATTGCGGCTGCCGTTGGGGGCGAATGTAAGTCTTTCCCAAATCGATCAATGCCGCTCTAAGACCACTTCTCTCCAGCTACGTCCCCATGGTTCGAGTACCGGAATTACATGTCGCAGTTCTATTTCCACTACGCCATGCTGGTGCTTAATTCCTTTGGTCTCCAAAATGCGCTGGAGCGCGCGCCCCTCAATATAGGTCACTTTTTCGCGCGGTGCCACTCGTCTGCCATAGCTTGCGCGGTCCTTGTTCGCGACCAACTGGGGCCTCGGGGCTTTATGAAATACTCCCCCGACTCGCACTTTGTGCAAACGTCGTACGCCGTCTTGAGTCTTCTCAAGGTGGGTTCTTTCCTCGAAAGAGCAAAAAGCAGATGGCTGATATATCTCCCGCCAGCTAATACGACCGGAATTCCAGGCGTTCCTTGAGCACGAGCAGCAGACTATCTCGCTTGTGAAGGACGTCGCCGACGTGCTGGAAAATATTTCTGCCAATCCCTTACACACGCCCGCGCTGTACAGCAAATTCCTCCGCGCGCTAATATCAGCGCGGCTCGAGCCGACGTCAGATTCGAAGCCCCAATCACGGGGTTCTGCGAATGGCCGCTCATCCTCTCCGCAGGAGATCCCCCAATTCAGCAGCCCAACGATGACGTTTGGCGTGGGGGACAAGACGGCCTTTACGCTGAATGAGTTCCAATTCGACGGCGAGATGGGGCCCGTCGCGGACATGTCCACGTTCCCGCCGACGATGGCACCGACGCCGAACGAGGATTCCATGAGCTCGCTGACGATGGACAGCATCCTGAGCACCGGGTTCTGGGATAGCATGCTTGTGCCTGGTCAGTCGTTACCCTCCTTTTCACCGGGCGGTGACTGATTTCTTTGGTGTGCGAATAGGGTACAATACCATGGAAGGGCTGAGCGGCGGCTTTGTCTTTGGCGCCGGCGGGAGCGGACTCATCACGCCACATATTGGCCAGACGCCTTTCCACTCCGGCAGCAATACACCGTCGCGCGGAGGGACCCTGAATGTGCTCACGCAGATGAATATCAACGCTGCGTTCCGTCAGCAGGAAGGCGCGAAGGTCGACGTATAGACTTCCCCATGCAAACACCCCCGATGTATTTTTGACACACTTATTTTGTCTTGCGTGCGGACGATGTTTTATGTAGTATGTACTATGCTAATGCTTTCGACATCATCTTGTAGAACTACTTATAGCGTCTTTATCTCCTGGCAGAACAATACATTGGCTTGGCCTTTCCCAGCTCCACAGAATACTGCCTCTTTTGTGATGCTGGAGGCGATTCGCGATCACTTCCGATGGAGTTGACCGAATTCGCCGCGTCCGCGTTGCTGGTGTGGTAGAGCGCGCATAGCCCTTATTTCACGCCACCATGGGAAGAGATAGCTGGGGGAACAACGGTCTTGTGTGACTGGTCCACACTCCACAGCAGCGAGTGAAAATATATGGTGAGGAGCCCAAGATCAACGAAACCCAGAGGGACCAGCTGGCGCCATCTCATGCAAGAGATGAATCCAGGGTGCAATCGAATCCAATATTCACGGCGAGGGTCTGTGTACATTGCTTCCACGACAGCAATAATCAATTGAGTCTACCCACAGCCGTATGCAGGGTTTCGAGAATCAATCCCAGCGGTCCCCTCGTTCTAAAGGTGCCAATACATACAAATCTACGAGGAAGAGGAAGAACAGAAGCGATTTCAACCAATTTTTCTCAACCCCATATTTATATTTAGTCCTCTCTTTGTCGCGGTCCTCATTTTTATCTTTAATTTTTTCGTTCAAAGTGACAGTGGTTGTCTTAAATTACGCTGAATTTTGCTTCGGTACCGTATGGAAGAAGGAAATGGGTTGAACCAGGGCTGTCAAGAATCGGAGTCCGATCAAATTGGAACCGGCTTCGGGTAGCTTCAACTCCGACCACATCGCTGAGAGCCCTCGGTCCCGCTCCGATTTTCTCTTGTCTTGCTCTGGACCTCGGGTTTCGATGGTCTGAACAGTCCGCGAAGGATGGGATGAAGTTCCTGGATCTTCAAGTAGCTAGTTGAAGGGTAGTATTTCAAGTTCGGGATTTGGATTCACGTTTCCTTCTGCTACAATGGTTTCTGTCGATTGGCACTGACTGACTGGGGACAGCCGCACAGTCTGCGCGAAACCATCGATTGAAGACCTATTCCATGGATTCGAAGCTATACTATAAGTATGTGCGTGTGTTAAACCAACCGATATGCTAATGTCAGGCCTACAAAAGTGCCGAAGATCCCCACTGGTATTTTCTGCGACGAATCAGTTTGGCGGTCTGATGGGGAACAACTGTGGACATGACGTCGAGAACAAGCGAACCCAGGGACTCCATGGTCGTGGTTGCCTGCGAGTTGGAATCCAAGCCTGTTCAAATGGCATTTCCACGATTCGACGCACAATCGCCGCCGAACGCAATCGTTTCTGACACGCTTGAAGGAGAAACCGTACGAGATGTAGTCGGAACCCTCGACCAAGGTGGCTGGTGGGTCGTTCAGCAATTCGAGCGAAAATAGATCCGATTGCCACAGTCCCTCCCTGTGTTCAAGGCAAGCGTACTTTCTCCTTGCATTATGTCTGGTCCTGGCGCATACGTCCTCCCTTGCGAGTCGACACCAAGGATTTCGGCGGTCAGCGGCGTTAAAACTGCGCCGAAAGGATTTTCAAGACAGTGACGAGCGCTTGCTCAGCAGTAACCACTATATAAAATCTGAACCTCGGATCGCCGGCTTCGATAGGGGTCAAGAGAACTGACATTATGTGACTACAGCGAGCAGTGACAGCCTTCGAAGGATGGTCCCAACCATTGTGTCGCTTTGAATGGGGGTTTAAAAGGTAAGGTCTTAGGTGAGGAGGGTATGATTATTTTGAAGCTGCGAACTCATCTTTTCCCACTCGAGTATACTTAGACGATGACTTACGGCCACCTCGTCGATCAACTTTGATACAGTGGTCGTCAACGACTCGTAGTATGCAGCTCGACAGATATTCACTGCACTTTGATCCTGATGGACGCCGTGGTAAGTGAGTAGCCATTCTGGCGCGTGGTGGGATGCAATGATTGCTGAGTGCTGGGATTATATCACTATCAATGGTTGTGATGGGCTGAGACCCATGCACCCGGGAACTGAGAAGCTGAACATCTTTTTCTGGCCATTCCTCAATCGTGGTGAAACGTAAACTTTAATTATCAACTGACGCAACGACAGGAAATTTCTGGTACATTTTGGTGGAAACAGCCAACGGAGAATAGTCGAGCTCGCGATATACTTTTCACATCGAAATGCCTTGTAACTGTCGAAATGCTTACTTCGCCGAATTGAACCAAAGTCATGTGACTTCAGGTTAAATGAATAAAGTAAGTTGGCTCAATCATAATGGAGGGAGATATGCTAATTCATCGTATAGGCTAATACGGGGCTTCAAGATAAAAAAATGGACCGCCCTGTACGGTGGAGTTTGGATTTACAGTAAATTGGCCGATTTGGGAGTGTTGCACAATCCTATATTAAGCAAGAAAGTCACTTTGGTTCAAGTTGAGTACTACGTGACACAGAAATTCGACTGGAAGCCCCTGCAATGCTGGGATGACACTTCGACCACCTGTTTTTTTGGATCTTTATATCGTCGAATAACATGCTGAATTAAATTTTGGATTGAATTTTGGTAGCGTTGACGCTTGAATTGAGCTATGATTGGTAAACCATGAACTATGGGGACATCATTTTGAAAAGCAATCAAAGGTTCATGGCATAGTTGGACACAGAAAATCTACAAGACGGCCAAGTGTCAAGACCCACATTTGATTTTCTTCTCCAATATCATGGCCCTTCCAACTCATCATGATTCAGACACAGTACTAGTCGTAATAGCAATGAATGGTCGTACCACACTGGAGGATGGAATCGATATCATCCGGCCTGAGAATTCTGGAGTAGTTCCGCCAAGTTCTTGAGTCGTCCTCTCGCCAATGTCCGAGAAGTAGATCCGTTGGCGGCGCGGCGGGGGGTTCTGCCTGCTATGGGAATACATTGCCGAGGCCGAGGGATTCGCAGATTCAGACCACACTGGTAAGCTGGTAGATGAAGACTTAGAAGAGAAATGAATGCCCACGGGAACCGCCGACAACTCCGGGTTCGGAACTCCGTCGTGCTTTAACTAATAGCTATAGAAAATGAACACTTTGGATAATGAATAGTGAGTGGCTGGGATGCCGAGCCCCGAATTGAGGAATATGTAGCGAGAATGGAGACAGATGGCAATGTGCCCTAAGGTGAGGCTTCGGCCAACGCTCCAACTTGCCGCAGAGTAGTCCGAGTCTGAGGGGGCTAGAAGTCACCTGGGTTGGATTTGGGCAGCAGCGGGTTGAATCTATCTGAAATCTACGTGTTCCGCCGCAATGTACGACAGCCGCTTTCGTGGCCCTCAGGATTGAGACCGCGACAGGATATGTATGGGTTGTCGGCGAAACTGGGAGAAAATCGTGGAAAAGAGTCAGCTAAACCAGGACCACGGTATGAATGCGACGACAGGCGGGTAGCACTATTTACCACAAGTAGTGCTGTTTAGTAACTTGGTGTTGCATTTTGGGAGGTTCTCGTGAGACGTGATTCTTGATCAAAGCGATACTACGACTCGGAAGTGAGGTCATCGCAGCGTCAATGCCCAAAGCTATCGAGCCCTGCGAGTCTGAGTTTCTGGGCCAATGCCATCTTGAAACGACGATTCCGAAGCAGCCTTTGCCAAAGCAGTCTCCAAAGTCCGAGATATTGTGAAATCCCGCTCAAGATCTGCGTCAAAAAGTTCAGAACAACTCGGGCTATAATATTTGGATCCAGTCCTCCCATCGCTCGAGTCCAAGCTAGCAAAGGAGAATATAAAGTGTTGGTTCGGGTGAAGTCGAGTTTGGCCGGATCACATAAGCAAACCCTCTTTAGGGCTGCCACCATCTCTGTCAGGCTTCCGTGTCCAGTCGCGCCGTCGATCCCCCATTCGCCATCTTGTGGCCCAAGGTGAGCAATGGCCTTGTTCCTATTCCCATCCTACTCGCCATTTACGCCACCCTTGGTCGGTTCAAAGGTCGAGTTTGTCCCCGCAAAAGACCGTTAAAGTAACCGTGGTGGTTCAATCGCCATTGCTTCCCTTTAACGCCCTCTCTCCTCAGATTATTTAAGACTTAACAAGTCCGCAGCAAAGCGGTCTTACGATCTTACTCTCACGATGAGCTCGCGACCGAGCGTGGTTCTCCAGCCGTCCGTGAGCACGACGACGTAAGTCACGTCTGGGTGCTCTATGGCGTCGCTGACCGTTTCTTGCAAGGGTGGTCACTACTACGACGACGACGACCACATACGCTCCGATACAACTGCCTCCTTTGCCCGCCCCGACAGAGCCGACGGACCCCAAGGAGTACCCACTTTTACACGCGACGTTACCAAGCAGCTTGCGCCAGTTTCCTCTGGTCTTTCCTGGTGGCACGCGCGCGACGTTCAAGGAGGGCGACGATGCGAACGACGACGAGCACGACTCACGCGGCGACGGATGGCGTATGCTGCGCCGCGATGATCCGCCAGAGCCGGTTGTGGGGCTCGCAGAGGCTGTCGATCGATACGGCAAGAAGCGCGCGTGGGAGGACGAGCCGCAGTCCAGGAAAAAGCCACGCCCGCCGCCGTCGCCTCCCGGTTCGCGCCAGGGCTCCCCGTTCGAGCCAGATTTGGCGCTCACCACGTTGTTGACTCTGCCGTCGTTGCTCTCCCATTTCAACGCGCTTCCCCCCGCGCTCCAGTCCCACTTCCTCCTCACCCTCCTCCGCCACTCCCCGCTCCCCGTCCTCCGCACCCTCCACTCTGTGCTTACCCCCACCCTCGCACGCGACTTTCTCACCCTTCTGCCACCAGAACTCGCCTCCCACATTCTATCCTTCCTCCCCTTCCCCGCCCTCGCCCGTGCCTCGCGCGTA
The DNA here is from genome assembly GCA_029281465.1 of Mycena epipterygia. Lineage (NCBI taxonomy): Eukaryota > Fungi > Basidiomycota > Agaricomycetes > Agaricales > Mycenaceae > Mycena > Mycena epipterygia. The sequence goes on along the minus strand of JARJCQ010000006.1, from coordinate 498,811 downwards.
TCCAAGTCCTGGCGCTCGCTCATCGACGCCGATCCGCTCGTGTGGACGTCCCTGCTGAAATCCTCCGGCATGCACTGGGGCTCCGAGGCCGCCTTCCTCCGCGCCCACCGTCGCCTCCCCTACCCCCATAAAGCCCTCTTCCAGTCTCGCTACCTTACCCACGAGCGCTGGTCCTCCTCCACGACGCCCACCCACCGCAGTTTCCCTGCCCACGGCAGCAGTGTCGTCACATGCCTCGTCCTCTCCAAGGGCCGTGTCATCTCTGCATCGGACGACCATTCGATCCACGTGTACGACCCCCTCGCGGGCGAGCTGCGCCTCGCCCTCCAGGGGCACGAGGGCGGCGTGTGGGCGCTCGCCGCGACGGGCGACATCCTCGTCTCCGGCTCCACCGACCGCACCGTGCGCATCTGGGACCTCGTCACCGGCCGTTGCACGCACGTCTTCGGCGGGCACACCAGCACCGTGCGTTGCCTCGCCATCGTGCAGCCCGAGTGGATCGAGATGGAGGACGGCCGGCGCGAAAAGTGGCCGAAGCGCGCGCTGATCGTCACGGGCTCGCGCGACCACACCTTGCGTGTGTGGACGCTCCCCCGTGCCGGCGACGCGGGCTATTCGTGTTTTGATGAGGGAGATCCTGATGTGCGTATAATTATTGATTTGCATGGTGTTAATATGCTCATGGTCCACTTAGGATGCGGACGACAATCCGTACCATCGGCTCTTCCTCGAGGGCCACGATCACGCTGTCCGTGCGCTAGCTGCGCGCGGCCGCACCCTGGTATCGGGCTCGTACGATTGCACTGTACGTGTTTGGGATCTGGTGACGGGCGCCTGTCGGTGGGTGCTGGTAGGGCACACCCAGAAGGGTGCGTAACTTTCAACTCCTAAAGGCCGCATCTGAGGCGCATCGTGCAGTTTACAGCGTCGTGCTCGACCCGCCGCGGCACCAAGCGTGCTCGGGGTCCATGGACGGCACGGTGCGGATTTGGGATTTGAAGACGGGGCGCTGCGCGCACACGCTGACGGGGCACACGTCACTCGTCGGCCTGCTCGGGCTCTCGCCGCGCACGCTCGTGAGCGCCGCGGCCGACTCAACGCTGCGGGTGTGGGACCCCACTTCGGGCGCGCTGCTGCACACGCTCGCAGCGCACACGGGCGCGATCACGTGTTTCCAGCACGACGAGTTCAAGGTGCTGAGCGGGAGCGATGGGACGCTGAAGATGTGGAACCTGAGGGACGGGAGTGTTGGGCGGGATTTGTTGACGGGGATCACGGGCGTGTGGCAGGTGGTGTTTGAGGGGCGGTGGTGTGTGGCGGCGAGTAACCAGACGAGAGGGGGCGCGGTGCAGACTGTGCTAGATGTATGGGACTTTGCGGAGGAGGGAGAGGATTGGGTGGGGGAGCCGCCGGGCGGCGTGTATGATGAGCCGGATAGCAGCGAAGACGAGGAGGAGGAGGACGGGGGGTACGAGTACGGGCACGGGCGCGCGCGGCGGAGCGTAGACGTCGAGATGGAGGTGGAGGACGAGGATGACGCGCAAGAGCAGGCGGACGTAGACGAGATGGACCAGGACCTCCTCCTCCCCATCGACGAGGGTTCGGACCACGGCGCGGAGATCATCGACGTCGACGAGCCAGAACCGGAGTACGGGCCTACCTCTCCGAAGTTCGACCCCACCTCGGAGGACGAGACGGACGGCGACGGTGTGCGCGCGTCGCGCTGGGCCCCGCCCCCGCCCCTCCCGCGTGCGGGCTCGTCAAGGGCGCAGCAGCAGACGCAGCAACAGACGCAACAGCAGCAGGCGGGCGCTAGCACGCGAAGTAGACGGGCGCCAGCGCAGAGTGCGGCTGGGGCGTCGCTAGGGATGGCGCCCCTCCCCCTCCCCTCGGCATCTGCATCCTCATCGACATCGAACAACCCCGGCTCGACATCGACATCGAATTCGGGCTCGACGTGGCGCCGGCATGCGTCGCCTTCTGCACCCGCTGAGGAGGCGCCGACGCGCCCGCGCGGGCAAAGGCGGGGGAGTAGGCGGTGATGATGTGCGATCCGTGCATGGTGATATCATGCACGCAACACGTCGCCCCCTGCTCCTCCTCCCCTGCCCGTCCGCGCTTTCTTCCTCCCCTGCCGCCCTCCGCGCTTTCTTCCTTCTCGATCGGACTCTCACCACCCCCGACCCCGCCCCGACCCAACCCACCCCCACTCCCGCCTGCCTGCTGCTTTGCTCTACTTATATATATAATCAGTGAATTGGCTGGTCGCTGCTGTGCGCATCCTTCTCGTGTGGTTTTGGTGCATCATCTCAATTCGTGTGTTTTTATCTCGTCTTTCTCTGTTTTAAAGTAAATTCTTCAAATTCTGTTTCTATCCGTTGTTGGAATGACTACATAGGACATAGTGGTAGTACATGGTGCGGGTACATAGCACAGCATATGCATACATTGGGCTTACTGGCTTACTTGGTTGTAGGCCGAGTTGTAGATGTACGTTACGGTTTAACGAATGATATGAATGAATCATTACATTGGTAGGATTACATGGTACGATAGCATATGCATACACTGGGCTTACTGCTAGTTGTATGTCGGCATGTATTCGGTGCGCGAGTGCCAAGATCAGAAGTTCCGAATCTTTGCAGTATAATTGCCATGACAGCCTGTCGCGTGAATTATCCGGCGGCCAGAGGCATATGTCTCTCCTCCGAGCTTGCTGAACAGCTGTGGGGAAGCCACAGCTTCCCCACATGCACACAGTTCCCACCGTGCATCATTGTGAGAGGAAGATGCATGATAGGCTCGACGAAATTAAGTCTTGGCCCTTGGGGAATTAATAAGTGTCGGAGGATTTAACGGCAGGCCTGCGTCGGGTGGGGAAATTGAACCTTGGTTGAATCACAGGTCGGGTCATGCGTGCGTTTTCGATTCAATTGCGTAATTGGCAGCAGCTTTGCTCCCGCGGCCTGAATATGGTTGAAGGGGAGATTGATTGGACAGCAACAAGTTAGAAACGGTCTTCAGTGCCCGAGTGTTTTTCCTCCGCAATACGACATGGTCCGCGCAAAACGGGGATCCTAGTAATAGGAGCTACTAGAGCTCACTAGTCGGCATACAAAGCATAGGCTTGATCCCCGTCTCACTTGACTGCTTGACTGGTTCTTCGGAGTTAGCTGCGGCCGTTTCGTTTTATTAACGGGTCAGCGGACGCCCTTGAGTAACTCTAAAACGCTATGCGCTTTCTCAGGGACAATGGAATTACATTTGGGATTTGGACGACGAAGATTGCGAGTACAGCAAGAGAATAGCCATCAGCGAGAGCGGCATGTCCGCGTAGACAAGTTAAGATGAAGATTGGGGAAACGTGTGTGAGTCCGGTGATCATGTACGATGGAAATGAGTGGCCATGCCATGACCTGGGAAATGCAGGGGCGATACGACGACGGAAAGACGGAGAGTAGTGTTACTCCCCCGGCGGGGCACTCCTGCTTCGCCCAGATCCGCCCGTTGAGTGTCTCCTGTGCAGGCGCCTGCCCCCGCGAGATGAGCCCCGAGATGAGTCACCCGACGACGAGAACAGTCGCTTCTCTGCGAAGCCAAGCAGGCGCTGGAAGAACGGCTTCTTCAAGCTGCTCCCCGAGCGTGGAGAGGTGGGAGATTGGGTACTGGATGACGCAGTGAAAACGGATGCGGTCGCATCGGGGGTGTGCTGAGCAGCGGCATTAGGTCTTCAGCGGGGTGATACGTCGACGGCGCTCCACTCACGATAACGTGCACTTTTTGACGGCCGGTGGGCATGACATAGTATGTGCTACCCGAGCCGTCACTGAGTGAAGAGCTCGACGAGGCAGGGCTCAACTGCCTCGCTGTGCCAGATCGCGATCGATCGCGTCTATTAGGCGTCCTGGATCCAGATCGCCGCTCTTCGTTAACCGATGACATGTGCGCTGATGAAGCAATCGCAGATGGGTACGGCGTTGGGTACTTGGCTCGGTGCTGGGAGGGTACGGGTGCGGAATGACTGTATATCATTCCGTTCGGCCCCATTTTGGGAGGATGGGTGAACATAGCGGGCGGTGCGTAGTGCGTTCTAGAGCGGTGGGAAGGAGCATAGACAATGGGCGGCGGGTGGCGCCCGTAGGATGCAGCAGAGTTCGGCGCGTGGTTTTGCCGGGGTTGCGGATGAGGCTGAGGCTGCGAGAATGTGACCAGTGGACCAGGGCGGGGGAGCGGGAGGGGGCCAGGTAGGCCTGCGCCACCCGGGTGATGATTATTATACGGATGGGGTAAAGGTAGATCGGGTACGGGGTCTTGTATTTGCGAATAAGCGTTCCGCGGAAGCGACTTGGAGCGGGCGTGCGAGCTGGCTGCAGAACGTGGCGCGTCCACAGGAGATGGTAAGATGCGGATTTCTTCGGGCACACGTGGCGCGCCGTGCGAGCCCGATCTCGCACGATTGGGCATAGGCATAGTCTGGGAGCGGACAGACTCTCGAGGACCCATCTTCGACCCACCCCGTTTTGGGGAGTAGTGAGCGTCCTGGTACGGTATCGGCTCGTCCGGTCTACCGTCAGGGTATCTCAAGACCATTTTGGGGGGAAGGGAATGCGTGCTCCCAGCCTCGGAGGGCGGCGCCGTCGGGATAGCATCTGTATCATAGAAAATAGAGGGCGCGGCAGAGGGCGAGTAGCATTGGTCGGGGGGTTCGATGCGACTGCGAACCCAATGCTTTGTCCTCTCTTTGCTCGAGATATAATCACGGATAGCCTGAGATGAGGTGGTGTATTCCGTCATCAGACACGACTGCCCAAGAGACAAAGCAGGTGAAGGGGGCCAAAATTCGGAGGGCGTTGACCAAAGAAGAAGAGGGCCTAGTTCTTCCGACTGTGTGCCTTTATACTTGGGAACAAAAAGTACCTTTGTTGACCGGTCCTCTTCTTCCGGAGGGAAGTTGATGAGTCCCCGCCGATTCCACGGATTATCACGACAGTTTTGGATACAATCAAGAAACGTGGTATCCGCAAGGCATTTGTGGCAGGTGCCTATCTTGTTCAGGGCCAGAACCAGTCATATTTTACAAAACACATGGGTCCCGGAGTCATCCCGACCGCAAAATCGGAAGCCTCAGCTGCAGTGGAGGCGAAATGGGTGCTGGAACAGGTGAAAAGAATGCAGAAAGAGGAAAGCGGTAACTCACACGGAGATCTACCGCGGATTACATAACCCATGCCGAAATCCCGAAGCGGATTCTTGATGCCATTGTCACCGAATTGCCCTGGGGCCCAAAATATTCTCTGCGGTACAGGCGGACGATAGAAAATAGCTATCTAATTACATCTCTTATTAATTGAAGACCCATTGAGGTTCCTGCGCAACCAGGCGAGCACGTTCAATGACTGGTGACTGGTGCGGTTTCGCGTTTGGCGCGGCAAGCCTCGGATAAAGCCAACAGGGAATCAAGAAGGAAGCTACATAAGTACCTCAATATAGTCATTGTTAATAAATCGAACCCTTGAGGCCACCCGAGCGATGTTGGTTAGCCGCATGCGAAGCCAGCTTACGTTCAGAAGCCACCCAAGGCTTTGTTTCGGCTTTTGCGCTCATATCACCCTCGGCCGACATGCCAACGGTACGAAACTATTCCAGGTGTCAGGTTAAATTAATGAACGCACGGGCGATAGCTGCACTGTGTATTACTGCGTTGCCGATGCGGTCTTGAAGCTTGGAGCAAAGGGGCAACGATATGCTTGATACGCACCGCGATGCTGATAGCATGGCTGTCAGTGAGGCATCCCAGCCCCTCTTAGAGATTAAATCACCGTCAGTGGTGCTGATTGTAGGTCTAATATTAGCACTCATTGCGAAAGGGGGAAGAACGGCCTTGCCTTTCGGGATATCCACCACGCGACCGACTCTCGCAAATGAACAACAGTCGAGGTCCTGGAAAAAATGACGGATACGAGTGGTGTGAAGAATGGCCTTACCTTTCTGGATATCCACCACGCGACCGACTCTCGCAAATGAGGCATAAAAAAAATGTGGATAAGGATGGTGTGAAGAACGGCCTTGCCTTTCGGGATATCCACCACGCGACCGACTCGCGCCAAATGAAAAACAGCCGAGGCCCCAGAAAAAACGCGGATAACGATGTGTGTTCGTGCTCGAGTTTGACGTCTCTGACAATAATTGTAGCTCGACATACCAGAAATGCGTCCCGAAACAGAGATTATATTTATTACCACCCTGGAGAACATACCATTACCAGGTCTGTCTAGGGCACGCCAAGGCCGTGAGCGACACATGTGAGTCCAGAACCTCCAGAAAAACAGGGCTCCGCTAACATGAAATCCGACGCACTGCAAAACCTACTAGAGAATTATGCTTGAAGCATGTGAATTGCCTCAGGCTGGTCCGAGAACTTTCCGGAGGAAAATGTGGATAAATCCGGACCAGGCTTACGTCGCACAGGTTTAATCAGCGTGCCAAATGGCAGTTAACGAGCGTATAAGTGAGTGCACGATTACATGTCTAGACGTAATTTTCGCCAGGTGTTCTGTTCAGGCAAAGAGGTACGCCAGGAGCAGCCCCGCCAGTCCACCAAGAGCCGACGCCGAATTCCGCACGGATGCGCCCGACTGGGTAGGGGTCGACCCGCTCGGACCCGAGCCCGAAACGGCGGTCGATTTGGAATCCGAGCCGGAGCCCGATGGCGTTGCAGAGCCCGATGCGGCCGCACCCCCCGCCCCCGCCCCAGCGAGCGTGAAGCCGCCCTCGATGCCAAAGGCCGTCACGCTGTCGGTTTCAGTGACGATGGCGTCGTCTGCAGCCGCGGTGCAAACGGCGATCCCGCCATTGATAGAGCACACGCCGCCCGCAGTCACTGTCGCCTCGGGCTGCGCGACGACGTAGGTGAAGGACGCATAGTCCGTGCCCTCGACGAGCGTTGCTGGAAAACTTGTAAGCATGCCAGGAGCAAACATGAGCGGTGCGAGACGTACCGGTTCCGGGAAACTCGCCCTGGGGGTCGGTCCACGTACCGGTGAACGCGCCTTGGTGTAGCGCCCAAGTAGTGCGGGTGAGCGCGGTGTCCACACCGATAATGTCGGCGCTGATTGGCTGGGGGTCAACGAACGGGATGATTAGGGATGTTTCCGCTGCGACATCTAGGATGGGGATTTGAGTCCAGCTCATAGTTATATCAGAAAAACGAACATTGCAGGCTGAGTGCAGCCAACGAAAAGGCGAGAATGTGGGACATGTCGGCGAGGAGCGGTTATTTACTATCGGGAAGGGAAGAGGGGGAAAAAGGTCGTTGTCGTGTTTGTCCGTAGCGAGCAAATAAAATAAGCGGTTGATCAGCCAAGACCATGTGCGTTTTGAAGCAACCCGTCGGAGATCCTTTATTTGCTTTAGACCGGACAGTTGCAATTGTGAGACGGCGCGAAAAATCAGAGGCATTTCGCTATTTTGCCATCCCCGCGATGGTATTCTTTCTGGCAATCCTTGACAGGGGTTTCGGTTGACAACTTGCAGGCAAGCGCCCGCCATCAGGCACACGTAATCCCGACAGTTTGGCCACGTTTGGCAAGACGTTTGGCACCCCGGCCATTCCCGGCGTTTTTCCTTTGCCACGACAAGACCTGTTAAAATGGCGTTTCTAATTGTGAGATCGGGTCAGTATAATACACCTCCACCCCTCCTCCAAGAATGGCACAGAATGGCCCAGAACCATGGATTATCGCCCACTTGAGTGCGATGGTCGAATTTCAAAATGCATATGGACTCTGTAGGACGACAACTCAACACTATGCAGGATAGCGCCCGCGATGGAGACCGTCGGATGGCTCACACTTGGCACCCCGGGCATTTCCGGCGTTTTTTTCTTCGAAGGCGACAAGACAAGACAAGACCAGGGCCCAGCATCATCCAATTTGTGCTGAAATCTCTGGCTTGAACACTTGGGCCCCGCAAATCGATAATTGTAGCTTGATTTTAGCGATCCTAGCGTATTCTTTTGCAAATTCTGCTCTGGAGCGCCGTTTGCGTGCACATCGAGTGTACCTGCATATTTCAAGCCTCTGTCAATCTGGAGCAGACAACACTGCGCTAGACACCACTCAAGTTGTGATATCTTGGGCTAAAAAAACATATGTACAGAGAAGGATTTGCGATTTTTCGCCTCGGAAATCCTCTCTTCGATCAAGAAAATCTCAAATTTTCGCCCTCAAAAATCGCGGACAAACGTTGGTTGGAGCTTCACGAGACCTACGGAAACTCAGCACTATGCATATTACTAGTCATCCTGAGGCAGCCGAACGACAGGCGCAAAGTTTCGAAATTCGAGATACCTAGTCAGATCAAGGATATCTCGAGGCATGAAGGTTCAAGGAATTCGTCTAGCCTCTGGGAGACTACATATTACCCGCTCTTCGTCGCGTTCTTATGATGCTTCAGCTGATTCTGCTCCACGAACTCATAGACCTTCTCCCAGTCTCGGCAAACGTGCACGACTCCGAGCCCATCCGTGCCTTTTGGAGAGTTCAAGGGATCGAGCGTGGTATCGCTCGCGCACAGCACAGTTTGGCGGAGGAGATTCAGGCAGTGGCGTGTATGGTGCCCTGGATCGCCTTGCACGATCGCCGTCCGGATGCGCTGCAGACAGTGCATCTGGTGGAACATCGCAACACCTGTGCCAAAATTTCTGTGAGTAATTTCGTGGACTGCACTGGCCTATTCAACTTACCAAAGCTTCGTCCTGGGGACACGGGTAAGATGCATGGATATAGCGTTCAAGAAAAAAACAACCAACCTTCCGGGCCCAATTTGACGAAGCCGTTGCTGTGGGGAAAGAGGTCGGTCGTGCGCCAGTCGGCGTATGCTTTGAAGTCGGACAGCCCGTATCTATCGCTGTCCTCTATCGCGAGGGCCACGGACGGTACGTGTAGCGGTAGCTGATGCGGGTAATCGTCGCCCTTGTAGCCTTGGAATATTGCTCAAGCGCGTTCGATATTGACGGGATAGGACACCTACTGAAGCCGCTGTCGTCGACTGTCTTCGAGCGCGTGCAGGCGTCTGTCTGGCGGCGGAAGACGTAGATGGCGGATAGGTTTAGGCTGATGCTGAGCAGGAGTCCAATCCAGGCGATTTCTAGCGCGCTCGGGGTGGGCAATCTGACCATTCTGTTGTGGGAGTAGTTCGAAGAGGACGATGCAACGAATTTTCACCTTGAAGACGGCACCTAGATTGCGATCTCGGTCTATTCTCGTTATTCCTCAATTCGGGGCTGGGCGTCCCGGGCGCTGTTTCTTATCCAGAGCGTTCATTTTCTAGTTCAAAGCAGTTAGAGCGCGGAGATCCGAAATGCCCGTCTTTTTCGGCAGAGTGGTTGGTTCGTCCCGTATGTATTTATTTTCTCTTCCCTGAAACTTACCAATAGGATCTCGAGTCTGCGAGAATACCTCTCAAACCTTCTCCCCATGGCAGAATACACTCCTCTCAGCACATCGCCGCTTCCAGACTATGGTGGAGAAGACGGAACGGAATCCAAGTTGAAACCTACCACCACCAACCAGCTTTCGCCGCGCTCTCTTCTCCTCTTCAGTGTCCTGATGGCCCTCATGGCCATCTTTGCTGCCGCCGCCTTCCATCTGAGCGTGTTATCCGCGACTCAGGAATCAGAGCTGCTCCTCCGACCGAAGGACATCGAATCCAGTCTTCGGATGGTACGGCCGTCTCCAAATCTTGAGCAAGGGCACGAAACCATGAAGAAGAAGAAGTTCAAATGTGGGTCTTGGCCATTCCGTGCATATTCCCCGTGCTCAGCACCTTCAGTTCCACGGATGGTGTTCCCGATGTTCATTGTACGCGCAAACGCGGCCGCGGCCGACACGGTTTACCAATCGGGGTCCTCGGTCGTTCTCAGTCCAGCCGTAAGCGCCACCCAAATTGAACCCATATTTTAATTTGATATGATTTTTGTCAAGGATTCGATGATCTACCACTGGAGAAGCAATAGTACCTGGCCAAAGTGCTATCTTAGCGGATGGGTGTCACCCGTGGAACAGCTCATAGAGGGACACAAGAGCTACACGGCGGAAGGCGACGTGACGGCCATCGAAATCTGGAACGTTAGCACCCCCCCGGACCGCGACGCGCTGAAAACCATGAGCTGGAACACGCGCCCCGCGCGCGTCTCCCTCTTAGGCACAGTCAACTTCACGAGCCGCGCGACGCAGAGCCGGCTGGGGTATCTGGACGCGCTGGAGATCAAGGCGCCGACCCCGCGCTTCGGCTGTCTCGGAGACACGGAACTCACCGTGGAGGTGGTGTGCACGGCGTGCCGGCTGGAGTTCGAGCAGGTATTCTCTATGCCTCCGCTCGGTGCGTGCATTTTGCCGGTTTCCGTTCTTTCACTAATTAATTTTTCTGTTCGCGCCGGAAAAAAAAATGCAGGGTTCAAATTAATGCAGCTCGCGTAATTGGTTCAGATTTTTGTTATGATAGGGCCGATGTATCGCCTAGCGCGCGCTGGAAATTATGGTGTTTACTGCGAAGTTCCGGTTCTCCAAATGTAAATCCTATTGCAACCTAACCTAACGAGGTTGGTACGCTGCCTGCGCCCATTCTGGCGGGATAGAAATGACTCCGTTGAGTGGGCGCGCCGTACAGACAGCGCCCACATATGTGGACTGTTCGTCTAACGAGCTTGAAGCGATTTATTTATAGGCTGCTTCGCAGTATACCTGTCTGCCTTCGGCTATCTCGCGACCGTGAAGTGTTTCAACTGATATTTCGGGAAATAGAAAACACCTTCAGGCAGTGACTAGCGCCAATGGAGGCAGCTTTCTTTAACATCCAATAGGACCTCATACCAACAATTCAATTGAAGTTTCATTTTGGGCCATAACAAAAGGCACTAACTAGGCGGCCTGGACTGTAACATGCATGTACTAGTATCGTCAAACTCCTTAAAAGCGTCGTTTTCCGAACCTCTAAACTCAGCTCCCCGAACTCACATCGAACCATGCGTTTTACTCCCCTTTTCGCTGCACTGCTCTTCTGCATCTTGCAGGTTCGCCCTGCCGCGTCCAGAGGTACATATCCGTCCCTCACTGCAACCATCGTGTTCCTGAATGTTGTTTTCTTAGCTATTTCTCTGGCCGTACGCTCTCCCGAGGGCCTGGAGAGTTACGAGGAACCGTACTCCCCCGACGAGAGGCGTTCTCCGGAGGGTCCTGAGAACTACGAGGAACCTTACTCCGACGAGAAACGCTCTCCCGAAGGCCCTGAGGACTACGAGGAAGAGAAGTCCCCCGACGAGAAGCGCTCTCCTGAGGGCCCTGAGGACTACGAGGAGGAGCCGTCCCCCGACGAGAAGCGCTCTCCCGAAGGCCCTGAGGACTACGAGGAAGAGAAGTCCCCCGACGAGAAGCGCTCTCCCGAGGGTCCTGAAGACTACGAAGAGCCCTACTCCGATGCCTTGGAAGCCTGAGGACCCGGGTCATTACTCCCTCAATGGTTCTGCAAGGTCAGTAAGGCCTATAATTAGGGTTGTAATGTACTGATCCTTGATATATAAAGATGAGCGCAGGAGAGGGCGTATTTTGTAGGAATGATCCAGGGTGGTGCTGCGATATTTTATAGTATAAAGTCTGACGGCCGCTACGTTGAGTTTCTGTGAACAATAGTGATTTCTCTTGCTCAAAGTCTGCTCATTTCTGCTCCCCAAGTCGGTTCAAATCCAAACTTCAGGGAAAGAGAATTATTATACATTTATTTAATAATACGAGGTGTTGAATATGGGACGAGATGAATTAACAGATCTTTATTGAGCTATCTCCATTTTTCAACATGAAGTCACATGACTTTGGTTCAATTTTTATAGTAGTCACTCGCCGCCGGATCCAGATGTTTTTTTTCTACTGTACATTGCGATATCACACTTAGATGTCGTAAATACAGTGCCTCCCGAAATGGGCGCATGTAGCATTTTTTGTCGTTGACCGCCTCGCGCAAAAGCCGCTCTTCCAGAATCCATCTAATTCCAGTCTCCTGCGTGTAGGCGTTACTCCAGAAACTCAATCGAGAACCTTCCCGCCCGAGCAGGTGACATCCCCAGACACGGTGCTATTATCGGGGTTGATCCCGCCCGCGCCGTACGTGTTGGCGTCGGTAGAGAACTGGTACGCCGCGTTGCCTTGCACGTTTACGTGGTAGTTCGCGAACACCGTCGGCCCGCACTCGGTCGGCGCGCTGAGGATGCGAATAACTAAATCGCATCTGAAGGAGGGGGCGCGACGTACGTGACATTGACATTGTTCAGGTAGATGTCGGTGCACTTGCGCACGGAGCACACGAGTGCGGCGCCGATGTTACCGTATTTTCCCGACGCGGTGCCGTGTTGGTTCGTGAAGCTAATAAAAATGAAGTGAGCTACTTGGGGCTCACGCCAGGCCGCGGCAGTACGCACTAGACGTTGGAGATGGTCATGTTGCTCGGGTTCGCGAGGCACTCGTCCGGGGATGTCTTGTAGCAGTTATCTATACATATGCCGAGAACACATCAGGTCAGCATTTTCATCTTCCGCGTGCAAGTAGGGAGGAGGGGACGCGTACCGATAGTAATGGGGCTGTCGTTGTTCTCGTTATAAAAATTGGAGAACACGATCTGGTCCACGTAGCCGTAGCCCCGGTTCGCGCCGCCCCACGTCTTGATGCGCGCCCCATTCTGAGAGTTGCGAATGGTGACGTTGTTGACGTACACGTTAGATACAACGTCTGCAGCGCATTAGGTCGATGTCTGGGCCAGTGGAGGTGTATACGCACCCTTAACGCCGGCGGTCTCGCCCAGGCTCCCAACGCTGACGCCGTGTGTGCCGTTGCACCATAGGTTGCTGATTACTCATTTCACTTTCAATCCTCTTATGGCCTTAATACCACGTACCTGATGTAAATTTGAGTAGCGTTGGGCTTGAACGACACGCAGTCGTCGCCGTTCTCGATCCGCATGTCGTGAATCGTGATGAACGAGCTGTTGTAGATGTCCACACCGTCCGTCTCACGGTTGCTCTCGCGCCCCAGAGCCCAGGTGTTTGAGCGGGAGCGGATGTCGAGGTCCTGGCAGGAGCAAAAGATTAAAGAAGACCGTAAGGCGCGATGAAAGGGGTGGACTTGCATGAATGAGCAAATTCTTCGACGAGTGCACGAGGATAGTCCAGCGGGGCGACTGGCGAATTTTGAGGTTTCGAATAATAACATTGTCCCCCTGAGATTGGTTGAAGGACATCAGTTTGGCACAGCGAGAGACTCATGAAATCTTGAACCTGATATGCAAGCATGAGATGCGGCGGGAGCAGGCTGTCGTTAGCGATCCTCGCGTCGTAAAATGTCTGCGAATAGCAATTAAAGCGAGAATTAGGGGAGAATAAATGGACGCAACGCACCTGCCCATTTCCGTCAATCGTGCCTACGCCCTCTCCGTCCAGCACGACATCCTTGCCGCCAAACAACCAAGCGGCGGAGTTACCCTGGTACGAGACGTTGAACGCGTTGTCGCGCCAGTAGTCCACCTGCAACGTGGTTAATCAATTGGATTATGGGAGGCACGCGACGTACATCGGGTTTTAGGGTGAGGTTCCCCAGCAGGCGAATGCTCACGCGCGAGAGGCCCGTGGTGTTCAACTTGGTTCCGATCAGCAGGTTCTCCGCGGCGGGGATGAGCACGTCCGTGCAGCTCTGCCGACCCCCAGATTCAATTTATTTGGGGTACAAAGTCACTGCGTAATATAACACACCCTAAACGCCTTCTCTATAGCAGGAGAGTCGTCCCCTCCACTGGCCGTGAGCGTGCATCCCGAGTTCTTAGTCGCTGACGCGATGGCGGAGAGCGCGAGAAGGAGGGAGACGCATGATATTGTGGGGGCCATCGTGAGACGGGGCCCCGCCAAGAATGCGGGGGATTAAATACTGGGCGCGTCCAACGCGTAAGACATTGAAGGGCCGGACTGACGCGCACCGGACTGACGCGCAGGCGGCCCGGGCGCGGTACGGAGCGCGATTTTGCAATTTGGCGCCCCATGTGAGCGTTTCGGCCGACTTGGAGCTTAGACCGCGTCCTCCGTTGCAGACCCATGGAGATCATCAGACGTGTGCGCCGCCGCGCCCGCGTCCAAAGTAAATCTGATTCATTCAACCCTGTTGCTTGAAGACGCGGTCCGCGCGCCGCCAGGATACAAGCGATGAAAATCTGAAGAGTATCCGAGTCAGTAGTATGGACACCGTCGGCATAAGCACGAGCCAGCCTCGAGTGCGTTGGAAAACTTGAACTGATTTCAACTTGAAGTTGACTTGAAGGACCGTTCCCAAACCGTTCTTAGTAGTACCGACAAGAAAAGTGCCACTGGTAGGGAATATTGTGTTGCATTCCTCTGTCCAGATTTTGGACGGATCATGATTTTCCAGTCCGAGGCCTTGTTTAGATCCAAAATTTCGTCCACGCAACACCAAGGTGTATGCCACTGTCACATCCCGGTCCGGAGGGTGTCGAGATGACACGGGACCTTCAAAGTGAGGCTCTTTAAATCAGGAGTGTGCCCGTCATAATCTGGGGATCCAGCCAAAAGGTACTGTCTTCGAGATTTGGCACGCTTGTGGTTCGAGTCTATAAATATCCCCTCAACTTCATCATTAATTATTACGGAATCCCAGTCATCTTGTTCTGCAACTCCCATGTCCATGAACGACCTGCCCCCCGAACTTCTGGAACTCATCTTTCTACACTGTCATGACATGCACTTATATCGATATCCCATCCAATTAACCGACGCTCCCCTGAACCTTGCCCGGACCTGTAAACTTTGGAGAGACGTCGCATCCGGCATTCCGTCTCTCTGGTCTACACTGAGGGTCACAGCCAATCATACGGAATCAGAACCCTCCGTGGAGGTTGTAGGTCATTGGATGCGTCTCTCGGGCGCGTGCCCTCTGTCGCTATCCCTCGTGATTCGACGGCGGCCAGAAACTGCGGTGGACAACAGCCGTCCAAACGATCAGGGTGTCTCGAGGGTGCTAGAATTATTTTTGCTCAATATGTACCGCTGGCGGTCTGTCTTGTTCGATTTCAGCCAACACGCTCCCCAAATCGATTATCCGGCGTCTTTGATTGCGCAGGGTGCTCCTCAGCTGGAGAGCCTTGAACTCCACCCCTTATCATTGTCTCCTCTGCTCGGTGCCCTTCCGATCACATTTCTCGTAGCTGTCGTCTCCTCTGCTCCTCTGCTCCGCAGCTTCACCAGCCATGTTGGCAAATTCCCCCAATCATTTTTCACCGAGATTCCGTGGGGACAACTCACTTACATCAGCTTGGAGACTCCGCTGTCAGAGCTGGCGTGTCTCTTCATTCTGCAATCGGCCTCGAACCTGGTGGAATGCCGTTTGCTTGATGTTCGCCATCGATTTGTCCAGGAGATTCCTATATTCGATCCTCTGCTCCCCGCAACCATGCCGCACCTCACTACACTCAGTGTAGCATCGCAAGTGGGATTTGAGAGGCTATTCAGACTCCTCATTATCCCCGAGCTCCAGACGCTCGAGATCGCGACACGGTCTACGCAGATGCGCTGGGACCACACCGAGTTCATGGCGTTCCTCCGCCGCTCGTCATGCACCATCACGTCCCTGATCCTCCGTGACCTCTTCATCTCGAGGCTTGCTAGTACGGAGCTGCGCGAGCTCCTCACGCACCTATCCGACTCGCTCACCTACCTCGCCATCACGTCCGATATCCCGGGGACCCCGGTCTGGATACAGAACGCCTTCCTCCGCGCGCTCGCATATCGGCCTACGGGCCGCGTCTTGTGTCCACAGCTCGAGCGACTGGCGCTGCAGATCGGCGCGTCCACCACCGATGGCGAGCTGGCAGGCATGATAGAGTCGCGGTGGGCGGGGCACCGCCAGGCGCCCGCACGCATTGCAAGATTGCGATATATCGATATCGTGTGCGCTACGGCGACTCATCCAGCAGATATGCGCCGGGTGAAAGCGCTTTTGGAACAAGGACTGGACGGGAAAATTCGGATGCTGGGCGATAAGGTTGAAGCGGCGGACTCGGGTCTCCAGCAGACCATTCGCCGTCGGAGTTTTACTTAATGTGTTTGCTTTCACCTATATTTAATGTCCCAGAGATGCTCGGTTTCAGCATCGCGCACCACATAAAATGTGTAACATCGTGTTTGAATCCAAAATTGCCCTCAAGTTAAAAGAGACCGGGCCAGCACGCATGTTCAACGATTGAGATAATTATAAAATGATAAGAAACGCATTCATCTTTCTCTAGGGGCCAGAAAATAAAGTGTCTTGTTCAAGTTAAACTTGCCATCATTCCAGCAATGATCGGTCCATGGCACACTCAGAACTTGCTTTCGAACCACATCTACCTGGCTAGCTCTGAACCGCAGCTTACATCCGTATGTTCGACATGAAATCCTACACTTTTTATCTAAAATTCTGCAGCCATCACCAGTTTGACAAATCCGAACCAGTCAGAGGCGTCCAAGACTCCAGGGAGGAGGCTGGCACTGCAGGAATCTGTCTCAAGCAGACGCCGCTACAACAAATTCGAAGACGAATTCACACCCCTACCTTGGGTTGTTATATACAGGAATTGAGACGTATGTATGTTCCACATGACACCCTGTTATTCAATCCAGCCATCACCAATCGGACAATTCCGAACCAGGCAGACTGGCCGGGGCGTTCAGGACATACAGGACTTGAAATGAGAAGCGAAGCGAGCTTCGTGCACTTGTCTTCATCCCCAGCGGAGGTCCTTGCTGAAATCTTCTTGGCGTTGATTCCACCACTAGATCTGGACAAGACCTAACACTTGGGGGCACGCTTGCTTTGAACACGGGTAGGGCTCAGGTCTTCAGAATTTTGTTGAACAAGAACGACTCACCAGGCACATTGGTTGAGGGGTCCGACTACATCTCATATGGTTATTCATTCACGCCCGCATTCGAGTCAGCGACGATGGGAATCGGCTTCCATTGCCCATTGAGCAGTGGACTTGCCATTTTCACAGGCCTGGATTCCAGCTTGCAGGAGATCTTGATCACGACGGCTCTGGGTTCGCTTGTTCTCGATATCGTGTCGATTGCTGCTCCCCAACAGACCCCACCCAAACGAATTCATTGACTGCTGCTCCTCAACAAACCTCCGCCAACCCGAATTCATTGACTGCTGCTCCCCAACAGACCTCCACCGTACCGAATTCATCGCAGAAAATACCAGTGTCGATGTTCGGCGCTTTTGTGGGCCTGAGATTAGCATATCAGTTGGCTTGAATGTCTCGTTTACTCGGTGCTTTTCCATGGAATGTTTGGGCTATTCCAAATCGTCGACAGTGGGTGACTTCCCGTAAGCATAAAATATGCTGGGGGAATTTCTGAGCGGTGCCAGTGATGTCGGCTAGATATAATGCGAGAAATTATAATGACTTCCGATTCCCATAAGCACCCGCATCTTATTTAAGATTACTTGGAATAAACGTGTGTCACAAACAAGCCACAAACAACGTGTCGACAAATCACTCTTCCAACGCGACCCCCGATGTCCATCGACGCGTACTTTTTGCATCAGATGGCTGACGAAATGGAGCAGGACGATGAAGAGGTGGAATGGGAGCGGGTTGCAATTGCAGCGGCTATTATTGTACTTGAGGCAGAGGAGGCTCGGATACTGTGGGCGTAACGCAGGAAGGAAACTCGGCTCTATCTGTGTCGACCCCAGCTGCTACCGAACCAAGGGATGAGTCGGGGAGTGCAGAAAGCGGCGTGATAGACTTCAAGGAAAGCTGATCTTGAATGATCAATTGCTCGAGTTTCTTCTTTTAAATCACCGGCCCAGGTCTGTAATATGCCCGGGCCTACGGGGGCCGCGGGTCTTGTTGCAAAAGATACAGGCGGCACATCGATGGTGGAAGACGCGAGCCACATCTTGAAGGTCACGCCACTTCCCAAACAGGTTATTCTAGTGTTTTTAAGTCTATTCGAGGGGGGGGTACCCCCCGAATAGATTCGGAATATACACTGGTCTATTGAGGGGTCTAAGCGAGATCTGTGTCCGATGGGGTCCTGATGGCGCCTCGGCATCGCGGCGGAAATTGCTCAGATATTCCCCCAGCTTATTTTATCCTTACGGGAAGTCACCCAGTAACGATTTAAAATTATAAAATGAGAAAATAAAGTAGCTAGTATTAAAGCCTCAATTTGGTCGAACTCCGACTGCAGATTTCGTTACCCAAATTGGATCCAAGCGCCTGAGTTTGGGGACTCTGTCAGCATCAGCGTTGGAGCCACAATTTTCAACGTCTTTCGTTAAAAAAAATAATCAAAGTCACGCGACTTTGGTTCAATTCCGCCAAGGACTTATTTCAAGCTTTGATAAGGCATTTCTGCGCCTCGCTTCGATGTCTGGGAGCGTGTATTTAGTTTAAATATCCGGTGGACGGTCCATGACCGCGGGGTTCAAAAAAAATCGCAAACTTTCAAGCTGAATAACACGCCAAAATCCCAATAAATAATCAGTCGCCGCGACGATAATCTTTGAACGCTGATCTACGTGTTCTCGCCGCTCATCCACCACTAATAGCGGCTGACCATCAATCTCATCTACTATACCCTGAGATCTCCCTGAGATCTTTCCATTGAGTGAGCTAATTGACACAGCCCGCACACACCCCCCGGACCATCAGCTGTGCGACCAACTTCTACATAGAAAAGATAAGCACTTGTTCTGCATGTGGATATCTGGAAACCAAAAGGGGATTGGTCTACAGCCTGACACGGGCGTAAACGAGGGCCGAGGTACTGCCGAGTTTAACTCTTGTGTTCGGCCCGCTATATGGCCACTTAAACCATTCAGAGGGAATGAGCTACCGTACTACGCCAACTACTGCATTTCACCGCACGGCCGAACGACCATACCGCTACTTGCCCCGGTGTCACGATCACGCACAACAAGTTATGAATGAAGTTCCTGATCTGTACAGCGGCTACAAGCGGCTACAGCCAAGGCTACCGCGGTGTACAGGCTTGTACAGGACCGAATCGCTGATGATCGATCAAGGATGGGCCCAGGCTGATACGTAAATGAAAAAGTTGAGTAACTTGACTCAGGATCATACTACTCTCCTCCCCTTTAAACGTTGTTTAAAGCGACACGATGGTCAGGACTGTTCTTCGAGGGCTGGCACTGCTTGCTGTAGCCATACAATGTAAGTTTCCTTGATCCCTTTTGAAGCAGAAGAGCTGAAGTCATTAATTTAATTAGTTGTTGCTGCCGCACCAGCGCTCGTCACTGTCGCGAATCCGTTCGGTTCGCCGGCTCCAACCGTATCCGCAGTACTCCTCGGTGTCGATTCGGAAGGGAGGACGCGGTATGGCATAAACGAAGACGTGATGTTCGGGGAGAGCACGCTGGCTTTGAACGCAGGTAGGATCCATCGTAATTATTTTCACTTCTTGCTGAACGATCCACCAGCCACTTTGGTCGAGGGTTCCGACTACGTCTCGTACGGTTTCTCATTCACAAGCGTGTCAGCGACGCTTGCACTCGGCTGGGATTGCACGGTGCCAAGCAGTGGAAATCCCATTTGCTCAGACCTGGGAACCCCGACCAGTGGACCCGTGCCGTCGCTTGTCCTCGACGTCGTCTCGACTGCTGCTGCCCAAGCGACCGCCATCAAACCGAGTTCATCGCAGAAAATACAGGTGTCGGTCTTCGGAACTTTGGCAGTGGGCCTGGCAATAGCACATCAGTTGGTTTGAATGTCTCGAGCGCACATACGTAGCTTGATGTCCATACACGGTGGTCTCTCACAGAATGTTTCGGCTGCGCCTAGTCAGTGGTCGACCAGCAATGGTTGAAATTTACGAAATGGCCGTGCTAGTAAGTAAAGTGTTGGGTTCTCAATTTCAGACAAGTGGGAAATAGCCCGCACGAGTCACGAAGAGCCAAAGGAGGTCGACTCGGAAGTTGGATACCTGAACGACTTTATTTCTATAGTTCGAGCAATAAAGTTGAGAGAGAGAGAGAAAAATAAAATAAACGCGATTAGATAATCGAACTGCAGGCTGCCTTGGTTGAATTCAAGTGTCCAACGTTGGTTCTTCCATATACGGTATTGAGCCAAAATTAAGTGATGACCACCATTGGCGCTCTGAATAAATTCAAATGTAAATGTGTAACTCGGAGAGATGAACAGCTGCGTACTTAAAGTTATAGGAGAAGTTTTGGTTCTAAAAACCGCCTCCGTCATTCCTCTTCCGCTTGCAGATACATTTCAAGCGCACGAACCGCTGTAATTCAGTCGGGTGACCCTGAAGTAGTTCAAAAAAATCAGTATGTATCTGTCGATTTTTTCTTTCTGACGGTCCAATTATTCAACTTCAACTTCAAGTCACATGACTTTGGTTCAATTCCACTCACTAACATGAGGCTCAATCAGGTTCGCGTGTGTGCGCTTGTAAAATTATGCCTCTCTTATTTGCAACCCGTCGGCCAGAGATCTCCTGGCATCAGTCACCGGACGCAGTGTGTTTGCTCGATTCGGCCAATACATTAAAAAAATCCTCACCATGTGGTTTCCTCTGCGCTCGAAAAGATCTTCGGAGCTCACTCGAAAGGCATTCCTGATGACACAGCACTCTACGAACCGAAGTCGCGGCCGTTGTCGACGCCTTTCCTTCTGCGAGAGTTCAGCTCCTCCCAACCCGAGATGCATCTGGTGCGTGTTTGAGACTGCAATTCATGTCAGTGACTCATACATAATCACTGACGCAAACCAGGATGCGGAGAGAGCTGCCCTGCAGAATAAGATGGCTCCCGAGCGGAATGAGATAGTCGCACAGCGGGATGAGACGCGGGATAAGCTGTATGAAGAGTGTTTATTTCTATCTCTCAAGTTTCCGTTGATGTTGACACGTCCGGAAGAGAAATGTGGGCGAGGGAAAAAAATCGAAGGCGTTTTGGGCGGCGGAGTCTATTCACGCTGTCTACACAATTCATATTCATCCTGCCTCGGCGGAATCCAAACTCCCAGGGAACCAATCGGAATGTACAACGACGGCTAGCGATCTCGCAGGACATCGAGCGCACCCAAACGCACCCAAACTTGGCCGGGAAGCACCCCGCAGCGCATGGCTGTCAGTCTCTGTCGCGCGCTCCTCGCGCAGACTGAGCCAGGATATCACGTGGTCGGACTCGGCTATCCCCGCACGCGTCGGGTGTCCAAGAACAAGTCCCCGCTGGGACTGCGTGCAGGAAAAGTCGACACACTACACACACCGGGTCGGCATCATCCGCAATGCCCGCACCCACACATAGTACATCCACCCTCAATAGTGGTCGTCGCCCGTGACCGACGGAACGCGCGAGCGGGGCACCATCACTGACAGGTTCTTCTGCGACGAGTTCCGCGAGCGTGCAGAGAACGAGCTCAGCCCGTTCATCGGGTTACTGCCCTCGTCCATGTCCATGAACCCCGGCGACGGAGACGGCGAGCGCGAGCTCGCCGTCGTGGAGCCGAATGTGGGCGCAGGCATCGAGTACGAGCGACCTGGCGAGCGCGGCGGCCCGTTGACGAACGATGCCGTCGTCGGGCTGTACGGCAGACCTAAATTCGCGGGCCGGTGTGGTGCGGGCGAGCGCCAAAACGAGAAGAGGCGGCGGAACGGCTGCGACCACCTTCCCGAGTTGGTAGGGGACGCCGGACGTGAGAAGGCGCCGCCATTCGTGGCTTTGCCTTCTTCTAGCAGCGTCCCCTTTCTATCTCTGAGGGTGCGCAGGAACACCCCGCGCAGTCGGCGACGAAGCGGATAGCACAGAAGGACCACGGTGCAAATCAAGATGCAGTAAAACAGAAAGATGACAGGAGAGAACCCGAGGGAGCTCCGGGTGAGCGACTTTGGGAGATGGGGCTCGATCCGGTCTTCGATAGCGCCAATATCGATAAAAGGTGGTCGGATGGGTTGGATGGGCGAGTCGCTATTATCGGGCTCGTCCAGCGGATCGACTAGCGGTCGGTCTGTCTTCACGATCGGCGGCACCTCTTTGCTGGCCTCTAGCACCATCTTTCCGAGTGTCCAGCTGATGGCTATGTCGTCAACGGTGTCCACCGACTGGAAAGTCGGCCGCCCTAGCCCTTTATTCTCTGCCTGCTGAGCGACCTTCTCTCCTTCGGTCGTATTATTTCCTCCAGGATCGACGAGCCTCGGCATCCCGATACCTTCGTGCAATACGTTGGCAATCCAGGCAGCTTTGAAGCACTGCATCTCGAGCCGCGAAATCTCGACCTGGTCACTCCAGTTCCCGATCTCCACAACCTTCCCATCCTTTTCTACTTCTCCATCCCCGCTCAGCATATGATTATTCTCCCGCGCCTCTTCGTGCTGTTTGACGATCTCGGTCCACGGCCGCGAGCAGAATTTTGAGGCAGCACGCTCGTATTGCACAAAGTCGTAAGGGCCGCCGAGTCCGAAAACGTGCTCGGAAGAGTACCAATATTCCGAGACACCGATAAAGTGCGAGACGGAGAAGTCGATTTCGGGGACGTGGACGCCGTTCATGAGACAGGGACTGTCCGGACAAGGCGCGGTCTTGTTGAGCAAGGAAGACGTCTTCTGCATGCACTGCTCGAACGAACCGGTGCCGACGAGGCGGTGCATTTTCTTCGCATGGTCTGTCGAGGGTCCCAGATGGACGGGGCGTTCGGCGAGCTCGAGGTCCGTGGGGAGGCAGGGATCGTGCACGATGTCGTCGCCTCCTTCCGGCCGCGTCTTCTCGTGGTCATTGATTGCCTGCCCGACATATCGCTCCCGTGCCTGGTTCGTGCCGTATCCGAGCCAAGTGGTGACAAAAACCTTGTGGTGGATTTCTTCGCCGCCGAGGAGCCGCAGTCGCACCTCGATAAGGGTCATCTGATCGTCGACGTGTGCCGCCTGGGGCTCGAACGCAATTTGTGTCGACGCGCCGCCCATGTCGAGGAAGCCGTACGTGGTCTGGCGCTCCAGAAACCCGTCCATCAAGTAGTTCACCGCAATCCAGCCGAACAGGCCCTCCTCCTCGCCTGTAATAATTCGTACACTCGACCCGCAGGGGCCTGCGGGAGAGGGTTCATCTATGCTGAAGTGGGAGTGTGTTACAAGGAAGTTGCACGCATGTTGGAGCACCAGAGCCTGTTTCTCCGGGGATAGCAGCCGCATCCCGGCGGTCGCCAACAGAAAGAGCGGGGTGGTGGGCTGGAGGGACGGCGGGACGATATTCCGCGCATGGGACAGCAGAGGACGCAAGTGGTCAACAATCGACTCCGGGTCGTCCGCATACGAGGAAATGCCTTTGGAGAAATGAAAGTTAACTACGCGCGCGCCAAACAGAATGAAAATCCCAACACACCTGGTTCCACCTTGGTCATCCATTCCTCGCCCTTCCGCGTGCCCTTTTCTACCTTGAGCAGTGATTTGGAGAGGACACTGCCCTTTTCTATAGTTATAGTCCGCGGGTCTCTCCAGCTGTAGATTTGGACCCGGGACCCAGACGAACCGGCGTCAATAACTATCCCAAAATGACGCCCCGAGAGCCACGGGTCCGTCTGAGGGGGCATTTGCCTTGACTCGAAGCGTTGAGGACGGCGAACGTGGCAGAACTTCAAGCAGGGAAGACGATACCTTGAGGAAAAAACAAGCGCAAATACGCGAATAAATAAATAAAACCATAGAAAAATTGCACTGAAGTATACATGCTAGGGCCGGTGTTCGGAATACAATACAATTCAACGTCTCAGCACCCTCTTTGGCCGGGAAGCCGTCCCTCCCGTAACAGTTTCCGTATTCCGCTCCAACTCCCTTTCCTTCGTCTCCCGGAGCCGTTTCGCGTCAAATACCCAATCCGTCTTCTTCCTCTCCGCCGCGCCCAACTTGTGCAGTTCGAGCTCTCTCTCCGGTGATAGCAATCCCACGGAGGTGCGTTCGCCCTTTCGCCAGACGAATATCTGTATCAACAGTTCCGGAAGTAAGACATTCAAGCAATACTGAAATCAGGACAAGATCAGCTCTGACAAAATGGAGAAGGACGAAACAACGGACGTCCAGCTTTTCGAGAGTGGAGAGTCCCTCGTACGCGTCGCACCCGATCTGGCGGGGTGGCTTTTGACGCGGGATGAGCTCGGAGATGTCTGAGGCCTCGGACAGAGTCGACGACGTCTCGAATGCGTTCCCAGTGTCGTCGTCCAGTTCGGCGGGTGGAGCTGCTGCCTCAGTTTTCACATCCGTCTCGTCGAACTGTAGACCCGTCAATGAAGTGATTGTCCGCCGTGCTGATAATGGAACTACCATATCCACAGCAGCATCGCTGTCCGGAGCGAACGAAGACGACGGCGGCACTGGTGCTGGGGACGAGGTATTGGCATCGAGTATGGTGGCGGTCGGGGAGGCCGGTGTACAAAGGGTTTCCTGGATGGTGTGAGTCTGGTGGAAAGCGAGCGATGATATACAGGTACCTGTTCCGCAGGGTTTTCATTAATCTCGACGTCCTGCATCTGAATGAGATGTGAGCGAAGAGTCTAGGGATACGTCGAGGAAACATACCGGGTCATCATTATGTTTTTCGACATATACGTCATCGCGAGCATTAGACTCGACGATTCCGATCTGAATCAAATGCAGGAGTAAGGACGGGATCCAAGCATACGTTGGTGGAGACACATACCTGGTCGTCAGTGTATTTTTTGGCAGCGCCAGGGAAAACTTCAGTGCTCGCCTCCACAGCGGCAGCCACATCGTGTGCTTCATCATCCCCTTCGAACTTGGGCGCATCCTTCTCGACCTCACCGCCATCCGTGGGATGTGCACCAGTTTCGTCGTTGGGTTTGGGCGCCTCCGCCGTCTCCGACCCACTCCCGACGCCGGCCTGGTCTACGTCCCCGACCTGCTCGCCCTTATGCGTATTCCGCATACACCACTCCTTCAAGCACTTGAGGAACTGGGTCACGTCGCGTGGGTCCATCATGCCCCGCTCCCCAGCGTCCTTCGCCACTGATTGCCGTCCCTTTTTTCCACCAATAAACAACTTGTGCGTCTCTCGCGCAGGCCCATACTCTTCCCGCAGAATGGCTTGCATTACCGGCTTCGTGTAGACGAACTGTTCGTGGATGCTGAGCTCGCAGAACGCATCGCCGCTGGGCGGGGGATCGCGTGGCTCGGGGCTGAGGCGGTGGTCGGCCGGCGCGTCCGGTTCGTCGTCGTCGTTGACCACTTCCTTGAAACTACTCACGAACACCCCGAGCTGGCACGTGCCGAACCCGTCTTCTTCATACGAGTAGAACATGTCCCTGTCGACCTCGCCAAGGGTGTTGTCCATCCATTTGATCGCGTAGCGGCCTTTGTTGGTGTGGGATTGGATTTGGGCTGCCCAGTAGGGCCCTTTGCTGCCCTTCTTCTCGCGCGCAAAAACTATTTCGCCAGGGATCTCGAGGGACGCATCGGGGGGAGGGGGGCTCCAACTGGCGGTGCTCTCGACATCGGATAGAGCTGATAGTTCGTCCTCCGAGTACGCCTTGCCCTTCCCTTTCCCGTTGCCTTTCGGCGGCGGAGGAATGCTCGTATCGATCCCATGCACACTGCTGATGAAGAACAGGCTCGGCATCTCGCTGTCGAGATATTCGCGGACGACGTGGCTCAGCGCAGCGCTCCATTGCGCCTCTAAGTCGGTCCGGTCGAGTTTCTGCCGTTTCTTCGGCGATTGGGCGCTGTTGTTCAGGGGTGGAACATACGAAGGCTTCGTGAAGCGGATGGCTTCATCCGCAGTGCAAAAGGATAAGATGTTTCCAGCATGAGGCGATTTGATGTCGACGATGGTGTTGCGTCGGGCTGCCCCAATTGTCCCAAACAACTGTATGCGAAACTTCGAGTTGTATTGTGGCATAACCTACGTGATATGTTAGTCAGTTTGCAGACTATGAGATGCTTGAACATACGAGACCAGGCCACCATATCCGCTCGACCTCGTCGCCTTCGTCCACCAGCTCGAAGACCTTTCCCTTGGAGTCCAGAAGCACCCAGACATAAGTAAGTGTTTGGTGATCGGTGTCTTCCAGCTCCACCCGAGGTGCCGATGAAACTGCTTTCAATCTGGGGGTCGGCGACGCTGTCCGAGTCGACAGCGAGGTCAAGTCGGACTCCTCGCCATCCGACTTTCGTGAATCCAGAGAGACTGGGCGTTTACGGGAGCCCAACCGAGGTTGACCTGTGGGTCTTGTACGCCTGGAACTGGAGCTGACAACGACCGGGTCCCTCTTCAAGTTCGGACGACTCCTGGTACGCTTGGGGGGTTTTGGTGCCGACGATTTTTCGTCTGGCTTGACCGGAGAGGACATAAGCTGCGCTCCAAACTTCGTGGAGGCTTTCTGCGCAGCCTGGCGTGCAGGGGCGCGGCTGCTGAGTCGTTCTCCCGCGGCCATGATACCGTTCCGGAGACGCGTTGTTTGGTCACGCTTGTACCCCTCCCTTCGATGCGAGAAGCTCATCATCAACCATCTAATGATCCCTTCAGGCTCGATAAATTCACGATTATATTGAGTCGGTCTTCCCGACGCCCGCCAACAATCCAATCGATAGTCCGACGATAATCACGGTGAGGCGACTAGAAACGGCTACCAACAGCGCCGCACTAGATGTATACTATAATCCAAAGGTACCGACGGTGAAGTCGACCAGCAATCATGCAGAAGAACATACATGGCTTTTGGTAGCAGGAGGGTAAGTGGCTCAAGGACGGTTGCACGTTTTAGACTTACAGCAGCATGCACGATAGAGCCCTACTCGCGAGAGGAACATTTCTTCGGTCTCGACCGCAGTACGCAAAGCTCGGTCGCCCTTGGGAACGATCGACATCAAGTGCTTACAACCTCAAGCTATATCTTCGCTGCTTTTCCCGTTCGTGTTTCGTATTGTTCACCGTCGACATCTGGACAAGCGAGACCACCACGATTGAGGCCGAGTCGTCTGCCACGACTATCGACAACGTCAAGGCCCCCTTCCAGCCACTAGCCCTTGCGCTCGATCGGCGCACTACGCTAGCGCACTACGTATTCATTGCTTCCTAGTCCGCTACCTCATTAAATCCAACCATACCCTGCTCTTCTGGCGGACGGTAATCTCATCTGCCTCGAGGCTTTGCATGCCGCACGTCAGCAAAAAAAAAAAATCACCCGCGCTCTCCACGTTCGAAGACCGGATATACACAACATTGGCCATTGCGAGAAGTAATGGAAGACGCATGCGCCACCTGGCTGGTCTTCAGTGATCTCATGGCCGCCATCTAAGGTCAGGTCGTCTACCACGACTATCGACAACGTCAAGGTGAAGATCCAATCCCCTTCAACCACCAGCCCTTGCGCTCGATCGGCGCACTACGCTAGCGCACTACGTACTCTTTACTTCCTAGTCGCTACCTCATTAAATCAAACCATACCCTGCGTTCCTGGGGGACTAAATCTCATCTGCCTCGAGTCTTTGCATGCCGCACGTCAGCAAAAGAAAAACCATCCGCGCTCTCCACGTTCGAAGACTGGATATCCACAACATTGGCCATTGCGATAAGTAAAGGAAGACGCATGCTGGTCGATTGAACTCTTCAGTGATCCCATGGCGTCTAATTTTCCCACCTTTGGATGCTCGTGGGCGATTTATATCAGTCTTGAGTTGCAACAATACGACCTTTTTTGGCCGAATGTCGGCATGAACATAAACGTCGCATCCTCTCGGTTATCGACGGACATGCTGTGCCTCCTTGGGCCTCGGCGCAATAATCGATTTCAACAAAGGGAAGGCCTTTATCTCGCGACTGCCGAACGAGGCCACTCCAGAGGAGCGCGTTTCTGCTAACTCCGACGCCACCGGACACCGGACGTCATCAAGGCGGCTTTCTTTCAACTTTTCTTTGCGTTCGCGACGTGACACTGGTACACTTCTCGAACCTTTCCAAGCACACGGTGTACTTCGGTGTCTGTGGAAAAATATAGCGCGTTCGAAGCCTATATAATGGAGCCCCACCTCCAGCAAATCCACCCGCGCACTCAAGCACTCCAACATGGGCAGTGAATTCGACTTCATCGTGGTGGGCGGTAGGTCGACATCCCTCGTCATTTCCCTCTCATCTCAACCCTATCTCGCAAATCATAGGAGGTACCGCTGGCTGCGCCGTCGCGGGGCGTCTGGCCGAAAACCCCAACGTCAAGATCCTCGTCATTGAGGCGGGCATCACCAACCCGGGCGATGTCGACGCTATCACTACTCCAGCCCGCGCCTTCGAACTCCGCGACAGCAAGTACGACTGGGCGTACAAGACGACCATGATTGACCGGCCCGAGTATACGCGCGTCGAGAAGCCCAACACGCGCGGTAAGACGCTTGGCGGAAGCAGCTGCCTCAACTACTACACCTGGATCCCCGGGAGCGCGGCTACATTCGACGAGTGGGCTGCGTTTGGCGGCGACGAGTGGACGTGGGAGAAGTGTAAGGCATATTTCTACAAAGTAAGTTGCCTCGGATTGAAAGCGGTGTATATTTCGTTGGACTAACTGGCAGCCATTAACAGCCGGCCACTTACCACGACGACGAGAAGCTCTTCTCGCCTAAGCTCAATTACATCGGTAAAGATGGACCCATTCCTGTCTCGCACGCGCACCTTGTGCCTGAAGTCTACCGCTTCCGTCAAGCCTTGACGGAGGCATGGGTTAGCAAGGGCGAGCCCCTTACCGACGACGTGCACAGCGGCACAATGGCGGGCCTGTGGAAGTCTCTCAACAGCATCTACGACGGCAAACGGTCATCCTCGTGGCTCTATCTCGTCGGCAAACCGAACGTCACCGTCCTGGGCAAAACACACTCCAAGAACCTGATCATTGAGAACGGCCATGCTGTCGGCGTGGTCGTCATCCGCGAGGACGGGACCGAGGAGACGTACAAGGCCAAGCACGAGGTCATCGTTTCTAGCGGCGTGTTCGAGTCGCCTAAGCTCCTGATTTTGTCAGGCATCGGGCCCGCGGAGACGCTCAAGTCGTTTGGAATCAACCAGATTGTCGACTCCCCGCACGTCGGGCAGAATCTGCTCGATCATCCCATTTTGCCGCATGTGTTCCGCCTCAAAGACGGCTACGGCCTCGACCACCACCTGCTACGCGCCGGCCTCGAGAAAGACGCGGCCGTCTCCGCGTACCGCTGGAAGAACAGCGGCCCCTATACGAGCGGTCTGCTCGAGCTGGTGGGGCTGCCGCGCATTGACGACCGCCTTCGTGGCATTCCAGCATACGAGAAGGCGAAGGCGGCGAATGGCGGAAAAGACCCGTTCGGTCCCGGGGGCCAGCCACACTTCGAGATCGACTTCGTGCCCATGTTCAGCGACGCGTTCCAGTGGCACATCCCGACGCCGCCCAGTGGCGACTGGATGACTATCATCGTAGATTTGCTCCGACCTTTGTCGAAGACTGGGACGGTGACGCTCAACTCGACAAACGCACTGGAGCAGCCGAAGGTCAACATCAACTTCTTTGCTGAGGAGTTGGATCTCGTAGCCATGCGCGAAGGGGTGCGCTTCGTCGATGATATCGTGATGAACGGTGCGGGCATGAAGGATATCATCGGGGAGGACTATCCCTGGCCGATGCCAAGGTCGTCGGATGAGGCGATGAACAAGATGATCCTGGAGCGGTCGCAGACCGGATTCCGTGAGTAGACGAGCCTTTTCAGTTGTAAATCGACTGATTCCTTTCTAGATCCCTGTGGCACTACTCGTATGGGCAAGGACATTAAGCAAGGTGTCGTCGACGGCCAGCTGCGCGTCTATGGAGTTCAGAAATTGCGCGTCATCGATGCCTCGGTCATCCCTGTTATTCCCGACTGCCGCATCCAAAACTCCGTTTACATGATCGCAGAGAAGGTGAGCTCCTGGCCGCCGTAGCGGGAAGTTCTTTCTGATAACGGTGAACAGGCTGCAGACATGATCAAGGCAGACCATCCCGAATTGTTTGCCTAAGGTTTCAGTTTCTAACAGCAGAACTTTGATGGATGAGTGAGTATTTGTAGCGCCTGCCAGGAACATACGCTGGCCAGTTATTTTTTCTTACTGTTACGACTCTTTATGATCTCCCGCTAGCACGCGCTGCTTGTAACATCACGTATTCTGTAATCTAAAGTGTCTGAGACGGGCCTGAGGGGGCCCGTGGAACGATAAATCAATGAATATCTATCCAAAGGTACCGCCACCGAATCTATCTAGACCTAGATCGCGAACGGCTGGTCGGTATAACCCAAAGGACTGTCTTGCCCCGGCAGATAAAAGGTGGAACGGTCGTAAGGGTTCAACGCGATATTCTTCTCCAAGCGCAGTGGCAAGTCGGGCTGTGAATGGGATGAGCTTACATCTATGCACAAAGACGCGCATTCCTACATTAGCGATAAACGTTCTCCCAAACGCGACAAGTGTATTTGTGCGCTTGGCCGCCTCGATGGCCGTGTCGCGAGTGTATCCGCCTCCACGGATGAGCGGGAGGTCGCCCCAAATTTCGCAGATAAAGTCGTTCGACTGAGCAACGTTCTCCGGCGAAGTGTTGATAGTAGAGTCCGCGGCAATCCTGGGCTCGATCAGATGAATGTACGCAAACTTGGGATGAAGCCGCTTGATCTCGGATACGACGTGGCTGAACGTCGGGATGGGTTCTTTCATGCCCATGCCTGGCAGAGAGCAGTCAGAAAACGACGATTCGAGGCCAATGCGGTATTCTCACCCGCGAAAGGACTCCAAGGCGAGAAGCGGATGCTCGTCCTGTCCTCGCCAACGGCGTCGGCGACAGCTTTGATCACCTCCAGCGGGAAGCGGGCTCGGTTTTCTTCGCTTCCGCCGTAGGCGTCGGTCCTGTTGTTCGAAACGTCTTGCAGGAATTGATCCAGGAGACATCCGTTCGCCGCTGCAGAACTGATGAGGGATGAAGTGTGAAAAGTAGAATCCGAGACCCACCGTGGATCTCTACACCGTCAAAACCGGCCTCCATGGCGTTTTTGGCAGCCTGGGCGTAAAGGCCAGCGTATTCGTCGATCTCCGCAGTCGTGAGCGGCCGCGGCTTCTCGGCGCCCACAACGGCTGGGATATCCGAAGCGGAAATGTACGGAAAAGTGGGATCCGCGGCCTGCAAGACTGCGGGAATGGAACCGCGCCCCAACGCCAAAAGCTGCAGAAATATAAAGGATCCTTTGGAGTGAACAGACTTGACAACCTAAAAGGAGCGGGAGTTTTAATGTTGCTGGTTTGAATGAAACATGAAAATATTAACCTCCTTCCACGCGTTAATCTGGTCCGCACTCCATATACCAGGCATGTTCGGGTAGCCTCCTGCTTTGGCGGCGATGATGGTGGACTCGGCGATCAGGAAAGTACCTGGAGTGCTCGCACGCTGAGTGTAGTAGTCTTTGACCAAAGGGAGCATAGGGACATGGTTCGCGTCACCCTTTAATCGGGTGAGTGGGGCGAGAACGACGCGGTGCTTCAGTGAAAGAGGACCAAGAGTAATGGTTTCGAAGAGCTGGGGAGACATTGCAGGACTATGTCGAAACCAAGATGTCCCGAAGTATTTTATACCTCTCCGCAGGATTACGATGATTCATGCTGTCGAGGCGTGGAAAGTCATCTTGCCTGCCAATCCGCTTGCAATCCGCCGGTTCTCTGTCGGACTGTGGGTTTTTGAATAGTCAAGATACCTATTCTTCGTTGCGGTTTAGGTTATTCATGGTTTGTAAATTGCCGATTCTCGGTCGGACGCGGTTTGAAAGCGGGAATTGCTTTGTCAGCCGGTCCGGGCTAGGTCTCGGCCCGGTCCGAACGACTTTTTGCCACAGGTTTCTTCTCCTCCACCTCGGAGTCACTCCCAGATGAGACCCTTCAGAAGAATGCTATTTGAATTCTTTTCAACGTAATTTTTTACAACACAAGCGCTGGGGGTGTCCACAAGAGCGATAGCGAAGTCCTAGGTCCGAATCCGAGTTGACGTGCTCTTGCAGTGGTCCCACTGCTCAGTGGCCTCGATGGTTAACAGGAATCACGCATGGGACTTCTAAACAGAACCTCGCAATGACTAGGCCCAAAAATGGGTTGGGAATATGAACTGGTCATTTCCGTTATCTGCTTTGAACAGGTCCACCTCAGCGGACTACGTACCTGATGCGATGGCTTATTCGGCCTCCAGATTGTAGATGCGATTTTCGCATTTCGAAGCAACTTGGTCGAAGAATCATTTAGCCTCGCATATACCTCGTGCAGGGACGCTTTAGAGTTCTTCTCTCAACTAGCTTCAGTATTATGTGTAACCCGCCCTACTTGTCTATAAACTGGCTGGCGTCACCATGCTCCCCCGAGTCACCCTCCACTTTCACCTTGGATGGCCACCCCGGAAACCCCTTCTACCGTATCACCCTACCCTACTCCTTACCATTCACGCTCTCCGTCCAGTTCTCCCTCGACCTACAGCAGCGATTCCTCGCCCTACACCTCCGCTTACCCGTCCACCTCTCCATCAGCCATCGAGGGATGGTCTGATGTGTGTCTTCCGCGCTTCCTTACGGACGAACTTATCGCTCGCGGCGCTGATGAACTGCGAACGCTCGCAGACATTCGAGCCCAGGTGCGGTGAATTCTCGCGGTATCCGTCCGTTACTGACGCACGAATATAGGGCTGCAAGGATACGCCAGAACACGACAGTTATATTGAACATCAGAAGAAAGTAGCGGAAAATGCGTCTGCCAGAAAGAATCGGTATTGGTTTAGCAAGATGAAGGCGGTTTTTAACGAAATGGACAACCAAACTACCTGTATTCCCCGCAAAGGCGCGCTGAAATTTTTGGACCTTGGGTGAGTATCCCTTACTATTCTTCACTGCGATAAACTAAATTCGTTATCGAAGCTGTTGCCCTGGAGGTTTTACTTCGTACATCTTGAGCAGAAACTCCAGCGCCCAAGGCCTCGGCATCTCCTCGGAAATCGAGAACGGCGGACACAAGTTCCTTCTCGAAGACCGACACCGCTCTCGCTTCAAAATCTATTACGCAGATTTGTCCTACTACCGCCTCGGTCCACTTCCCACATCTGTAGCGCCCGACAACAAGATCTTGCATGCGCTCCCATTCGACAACGGCAAACGCTTCGACGTCGTTCTTCTCGATGGCCACCAGCTGCGCAAGCACCCCTCCGCGCGGCCGGGGGACTGGGACCGCCTGCTCGTCTCGCAGATCATAATCGGATTGCAGGCGGCAAAGAAAGGCGGGACGCTTGTCATCAAGCTCGCCGATGCTGAGCAGGTCAACACGGCGAAGCTGCTGCACATGTTCGACCTTCTGTCCGCGAGCTTGGAGACCTTTAAGCCGCGTTACATGCACGCCACGCGCGGCACTTTTTACGCGGTTGCAAAGGGCGTGGGCGAGGGCCGCGGCGCTGCGAGGCTGCTTGCGCTCGTTGATTCGTTCAAGGAACTGTGGGTCGACTTGACGATTGGCGGCGCCGAGGGAGCGGGTCGTATACTCAATGAGGAGGATTTGGACTTCATCATCAGCACGGCGGAGGTGCACCAGGCGAAAAATTTAGATCGGCTCATTGATTTGAGCCGTAGCGTCTGGGAGGTCCAGGCCTGCGCACTCGTTGGGCTGAGCGATCCGCCCTTGGTGAGCGTTGGAATCGGAGGTTTTGAGGATCCTTTCATCGTGGCGCCGACTGTCGCGGTCGTCTAGCTTCATTTTGTCTTTAGCCTGTATGTACATTGGCTTCCCGAAGCCACAGGAGTGGAGTTTGTAACCAGTATCGTCGGGATGTAACTGTAAGTAGCCAAATGGGCTTGGGATTCGGATTCGGTGGCGTTTGGATCAGTGATCGAAATATTCCCACACTCTCTCGGAGTCTCCTCCCAGTCATTCTACAAAAGCCACTTCTCATCTTTTTGCCATTTCTCAACCAGTCTGGCTCAGACACTCTCCGTGTAACGTATTGGAACAACACTAGCTTCGCTCAATTCTGCGGGACTTCCGATTCGCTCGACTCTCCTCGTCCGTGTTACACTGAACCATGGCGCTGAATAGGAGTGGTATGTGCGTATCTCCGCAGTCAAGATGCCTTGGTGCCAAGTTGGCCTAGAAAGTTCTCTCGTTTCATTTCGAATCCAAGCCTGTACTAGCGGTCCGATGCCGAACTAGAAGGACGTCGTCAAATGGAAAACTTGGTGGTGCTGCCCAAACTGTTCTAGCGACATCGCTCAAACAGCAGCCAGTTGGTTTCTTCACGTCCACGATGCGCTCAAATATTTGGTACTTACTCAAGCCCATGGTCCGCCACGCGTTCCAGCAGAAGGCCTGACACTGCATGTCGGCGACACAGATAGAGCGCCCCAAAGGAAGTAGGCCGGTATGGAGCACCGCAGCCCCTCCATTGGACGGATGCATGCATTTCCGCTGCCCCACCGAGCTCCTACTTGTCCCCGGGCCACTTGGCAGGGTCATGCTACTCGTCGTAAAATGGAAACGACGGTATGGAGTGCCTAAGTTGTCGGAGTTGTTGTCATGCGTCTCGATAACACAACTCCGCCTTGGGCTATAAAATCAACCCGGAGCACTTAGGATGGATAGCGGTGTTCTTGGACCCACTGAGCTACCAATATAAATGTATGCTTGTCTTTTTTATTCAACTCTTCCTCGAGACTCGCTGATGGGATCTGTAATTGGTAGATCCAAATTCTTGGTTGAATACCTCTCGCCTCAACGAAAGATCCTCCTATAATAATTCATGTTTGTGTGAGCTCTCACGATATTTGAAATCCCCTTTCTTACGTCTTTTCAGGATAAAAATTACGTTCCCTTTGCTGGCTCTGGCTCTCTCTACCGCCAATGGCGCCTTCGCCGCCCCTGCCAACGGGGCTGCAGTAGTCACCGACTTCGGAATAAATTGCGAGGGAAGCAGTATCTGCAAAGGAAAGTCCGCACACGTCGCGTCCCTCCTCGTCGGGTACATTGACGGGATCGCCGACGATGCTTGGTACAACAACGGGCAGCAGATCGCGTGCGCCGAGGACGTCTGCGCGTTCCTGCAGAACTCGGGCGGGAACTCTGGGAAAAACATCAAGGGGCTGGCGCATTATATCCGGGACCACGGATGTACCGCGTGCGGAAGCGTCCCGATCTTCTACCCGGGCGACAACAACGTCAAGGATGGACAATTGACGTTCAACTATGTCAGCAGACCAGCCTGTACGATCGGGGTCTGCTGAAGGTTTCGCATATTCTTGCTGCAGATTATTCGCAGTCTCGTGCTAGGACTTGTGTTGAAAACTTAACGGTTGTAATTGACGCGAATGTAAAACGAACCTAATCTCGTGGACATCCTGGTCTTTTAGTTTCCAAGATTAAATGCGTAGACTGGCTGCAACTTTCATTCTTTATTCGAGGATTCTCACTTCGTCGCAAAATCTCAAGTCAGTTAGACGCAATCGCAACAGCTATTGCTAAAACATTGTTGAGCTCAATATGAACATTAAAACTTTTGGCAGGCAAGAGCTGTAGGTGGGTAATTATTTTAACTGCAGCGGTCCCGTCAGCGATTGCTAGGAGTGGAAGAGGATAAGGCGGAGGAAGTGTCGCAGCCGGGGATGCTGAAGGCGCCGGTCGAGCAGATGCCGACTGTGAGGCGCGAAATTAATGAAGGCACCAGCGACAGGGAAGACGAAACACACCACACGCTGTTCCAGTGCGATACATCGTCGTGCAGAAGGAGCCACCCAGGTTATTCTGGCAGCACTGGTTATGCTCGCCGGTCACGAGGAGGCCCTGGATGTAGTGGGCGGCGGCGATGGCTACCGCCTCTCGTCTCGCAAGTGAAGGAGCGCTTGACCAGTGAGGTCATGGTGGTATTCTCGAACGGCACGGCGGCGCAGAGGGAGACGAGGGCGAGGGCGATGAAAGAGGTAGAAAGCTGCATGTTGGACTGTTGTTGGTTTTGTGCTAAGGAGTGCTGTTTTTTAGGGGGAGCAACAGCCGTCTTTTATCTGATTTCACGACAGCCCAGTACTGCTATGTTCCAATGCTTGTCGGTCCGACGGGAGGGCTTGAACATTCATTCCATCAATGAGCAATTATTATGTTTCATGAGGATAGGTGGTGGAAATGCAGGGGCGCAGGTCAAGGCATAGTCCGTCACGCGAGTGTGCGTACCCCCACGAGCTAGGTATCACTTTTTATAAATTTGTAAAGTAGGAGGGCGTAGTACGCGCAAAGTTATGATGCTATCAAATCACGGTACCACTTCGACGCTTCCTTCCATATGCGGCGTTAGTTGAACCAAGAGTTGAACCACACCAATCATTTACTACTCACACACTTCAGTACGAAACGTGGAGTGTTAAATATTTTCTCTCATCCGAACGTGTTCGCTCTCTTCCAAGGAGTCTTCGAGCGGCTAAACGGCGGCCTCTGGTTGCTTGACAAGTGCTCCTTGGTCTTGGAGGGCAACCATACGATGGGCGGCGAGTCATACTTAGTCGGTAATACTTCCTTTGGCAAAACCGACGGCGCCGATGGTAATGGGGAGACCAACTTGAACATAAACAACAGTACTCATGCAGACTTCCTGGTTTTGAACTGCACTGAGGAATCTCCCCGGCACAAAGAACGGGTTTGAACCAGGAGAGGCTAGGTATCCGATGTTTAGTTCTTGCGGTTAGCCCGTGAACCGGAATCTGTGTTCCACAATTTTCAACCAAATCAGCGTCTACTAATACCCATCGAAAACTTGCTCCGTCTTTAGACTCTTTTTCACGGACACCTCATTGTAAAATACAAAACGGTTTTGCTCCTTAGAAACTGGCCTAAATTTTCAAGGTCTTTTACAAGCAGTCAATGCTGGCTATCAACCTAGCTCTACATGTCCCGCAGATAATAAATAGTTGAACTGAAGCTCTTGGCCAACCGTCAACTGCTGCTTATTTTGACGGAACTCAGGGATGAACCGCTTAACAGACTGAGTAACTACCACTCGTTTCGCACTTCCTGGGCCGCGCGTATCGTTACCCAGATGTGATCCGATTCCGTGCGGACCCCACGCGAGTTTGGAAAGAATGATGGATGCTCTCGACTCGCTTGGTCCGGGGGCCGGGGATGGTAGTAAGGGATTCAGACGGCTCTTGGAATGGCTAAACCTCACCACTCGCAGCCAACTACCTCCGCTGTAAAGTGAGTAAATCGCCGCCCAGCGTTTGGTCATCGTGAATCGGGTTGAAAAACTCAGGACTCTCGGTCCGCCGTAAAGTAAATCGGTGCGCGGAGTGTAAATTTTGGGTAGTTTAATATGGGTCTAGCAAACGAAAGTGAGGTTTTTCTCGGTACTCCAGACGTAGACTGACCCACGGGGTCCCGAAAGTGTAGAACAGCCAAAGCGTGGTTGAAACAGCGGCGATTGTTCGGTGATTTTTGCTGTCAGGACTCGGCCCAGTGCCCACCTTGATTTAAATCTTTCTGCAGCTGGAGTCCAAATATCGTCAGGTAAAGTAATGTTAAGAGTATGTGAGTCGGATGTAATATTCTAACTACGTGTCCCTTTCGACCAGCGAGCTCTCCTCTGCATGCAACGTATAATTTAAAGTTACAACGCGGCACATCCAGCTTGGGTGCAACTTGCACTTGGCAGACTCCGCCAGAAACGTGGGCCAAGCAGCCCAGCTTCATTGGCATTGAATTGCTATTCGGCTCGCTGATTTTTTTTAGCCGTCTAGATGCTTAGCGTGTCAGTTCTAAAGCTGCGGAAAAGCTGTAGAGTGTCACAAAAGGTTTATAAAGCTGTAAGGCGGCCCGTTGCCCCTTTCGGGTAACAAGTGAGGTACGAACTTCGAGTTGAAGCGTCTGTCGCGGTCATTCGATGGTCATTGAAAAGTTCAAGGAAGCTCACGTGATTGTGATGCCAAGCCAAGCACTGCCTTGCGTTCCGAATCTGCCGCCGCAAACATACCCCATCCTTTTCTCCTCCCCCCACCATGTCCGCCGCCTCGGAGACCACATCCCTACTCCCCAACGGAAATGGTTCCCATAACCCGTCCTTTGCCCACCGCGTCAAGACCTTGATCGCGGCGGAAGGAGAACCGTCATGGATCGCATCTTACAGATTCTTCATCTTTGGATCCTACCTCAACCTATTCCTTCTCTTCGTGCCTTTGAGCGTTATATCCCACTTCCTGAACTTGGATGCAGCTCTTCGCTTTTCTTTCAGCTTTATCGCAATCATTCCCCTGGCCAAGGTGGGCTATGCACCAGTTCCCGGGACATTCGGATGATCTGACTAAGGGCTATTAGTTGCTCGGTGAAGCAACGGAACAGATGTCCGCCAAGTTGGGACAGACGCTCGCCGGTTTACTCAATGCATCGTTTGGAAACGCGGTCGAGATCATCGTAGGCATCGCTGCTCTGCTGCAAGGTCTCCACGTGTTTCGTTGTTCCAGTGTTTCTGAACTGAATTTTTATGGATTTTAGGTGAACTCCGGATCGTCCAAACATCGGTATGGTTTATTATTTCTCCCTTGTTCGACTAAGGCGAATTGCAACCAGATGCTGGGCTCCATTCTGTCAAATTTACTCTTGGTCCTGGGTTGCTCATTCCTCGCAGGTATTTGAAACGTTGCGTTCCGTTTCTGGGTCTAACAGATTTGTAGCTGGCTTCAAATTCAAGGAGAGCAATTTCCAAGTCACCGCTGCACAAGCGTATGTCATTCTTTAAAGGCACATCGCCACATTCTCACATAATTTCCCTCAGATCAAGCTCCGTACGACCATTTCAACATCTGTCTATGATTTCATTTTCTAACCTAGATTCATGTAGCTCATGACCTTGGCTTGCATCAGTGCGTTATCGATAGTTTGATACTTCTCACTCTAACAGGCGACACAGCACTCGTTATACCTGCAGCGTACCACAGCACCGTGTTAGAATCAGACGGTGCCAAAAATAACTTGGCAAAGATTTTCTCTACTGAAGGTGACGTTGAAGATGCTGGTCTGCTAGTAATCTCCAGAGGCACGGCGCTCCTTCTACTCGGAGTCTATGTGGCGTATCTGTGCTTCCAAGTGAGTTCGCCGCTTGCCCTGCTCGTATTACCGCTGAATTTGTATGTTCAGTTGAAAACCCACGCCTATCTGTTTGAAGCAGAAGAGCAGGAACCAGAAGCGCCTAAAATGAGTGTCGTTGCCGCTGGAGTCGCGTAAGCATCCTTCAATATTATCCGCTTGAATACTAAGGCGTTTGCAGTTTGCTGGTAACCACCGTCGTGACCTCGTTCTGCGCTGACTACTGTGGGTTGTCTACTACTTAGATTCGCCCTGTGCTAATCAACCTCAGTGGTTGCCTCTATCGAAGAGACGGCCAAACGGTATTCCATTCCGAAGCCTTTCATTGGTTTGATCCTCTTGCCGATCGTCGTAAGCAGTGTTCGTTCAACTTGCTCCTTGTGTATCTAACCCAGCTAGGCCAATGCGGCCGAACATGTTACCTCTGTATGGATGGCCATGAAAGGGCAGATGGAGGTTTGTGATATTCGTTCCGCGTATTTATCGCTGACATTCAACTTTCGTACTCAGTTGACTATCGGGATCTGCGTCGGCAGTTCTATTGTTAGTACCCGATAACGACCTTTGGAGAGATAAACATTTAACAAACCATTATCATAGCAAATCGCTACGTTCGTTATACCGCTCTTGGTCATCGTCGGTTGGATGTAAGCCAACAACCATAAACTACCGCGCCATACTGATGTTCGGGCCCGCAGTGCTGGACCTGGGCACGAGCTCACGCTGTTCTTTGCCAACTTTGAGGTCATTCATTTCGCTCTCTTTTTTCCCGCGGCGATATTGATATTCAACCCACTGCAGACCATCACACTCTTCGTCTCCGTGTTTCTCGTCAACACACTCATCCAGCAAGTCGTCGTATGTTGTCTTTCCGATTTCACGCTGACTTGTGTCTTCTATCCAGAGATGGCAAGTCCAACTATATGGAGGGGCTCATGTACGTTCCTTTCTTTTTGTTGAACCTGTAGTTGCGTTCGTCTAATTCTTTTTTATAGGTTGATCACATTGTACTGCGTCGTCGCCCTCGCCTGTACGAACCTCTCGGTTTCTTTCCTCTTCCAACCTGAAAGAACTGACTGGTCTGCCGATAGTCTGGGTCACCGACTAATCAAATCAACTTTTGAACATACGGGGCACGGCAACTTTCCTCCCCTCTGCACAATTGCAGCCACGCGGTTTAATCTTATTACTTCCGCGTATATATCCCGCCCTCGTTTTCTCGATCTTCCTTCGACCTACGTATTTTATACTCCATGTAGCAACCCACACTAAACTTTGGATTACGAACCCGAAAATCCGGATACCCATATTGGGATGGATGGTTCAACCGGTGTTCAATGTTCAAACAAGGCGACAAATTCAAGACGACGCCTGTAGGTTACAAAGACGACGCCCACATGTTA
The DNA here is from genome assembly GCA_029281465.1 of Mycena epipterygia. NCBI lineage: Eukaryota > Fungi > Basidiomycota > Agaricomycetes > Agaricales > Mycenaceae > Mycena > Mycena epipterygia. The sequence continues at coordinate 458,220 of JARJCQ010000006.1, read as the reverse complement.
CGCCGACTCCATTCTGCATGCATCACGACAAATGCACTCCGTCATCGACACTAACCGTCTGGCCTGCGATCGAGTCGGTGTAAGGACGATTCGTTCAGATTTTCCTGGACTCACCGGTAACGAAATGCGATCCCGGAGACGCCAGGAACGACACGAGGGCGGCCACGTCTTGGGGCTGACCTGTTCGCACCTCCGGGATTTTCAAAAGCTGAGAAGGAAGAGCACCGTTACGCGTCAGAAAATCGATCACGGCGTCGACAGCACTGAGCAAGCGCACTTGTTTGACACTATATCCCGGGCCGTGGATCTTGTCTTGCTCGTTGGCGGCTGGACCGCCGATAGATGAGCGCGTGATTCGCGAGAGGTTTAATGTGGGCACGTACTCATGCCGGTCTCAATGGCGCCGGGTGCGTAAGCGTTTACGGTTATGGCATGCTCCCGCAGTTCGAGCGCTGTTACGGTGGATCGTGGGTGGACGGAAATTAAATCCAACATGCATGCCTACCAGCGGTCTGGGTCAACGAGCGGACAGCGGCCTTAGAGACGCAGTAGCCGCCGATGCCCGCGAATCCTGCGGGGGTTGGTTCAGGATCCTTCGCCATTATGATTCAGCGTACCTCGCATTCCGCAGAGTGATGAAGCGCCTAGGAAAATTACGAGGGGCTCGGTTACCAGTCAGTTGAAGTGCTTGGTTGAATGTTACCAATGATCCGCCCTCCACTGCCTTGCTTGACCATCTGGCGCGCGGCGTACTTGTAGCACAGGAGGACTCCGCGGATGTTCACTTGCCAGCGTTTCTCCCAGTCTGCGACGTCAGCTGAGGCTCAGCTCATAATCAGTTCCGACGCGGTGCAAATTCAACGCACCATCCATGATAGACGCCACACCGGAGGTCCCCAGCCCGGCGTTAGCTATCATCTGTCGGCGCAAGTTGTTAGAAAGGTGAGCGTTGTTTTAAAGATCAGGGCAAGGCGCTATGTTTTACCACATCGAGGCGCCCGAGCGCAGAGACAGTCGACTCGACCATCGCGCGGACCTCTTCCTCGTTGGTCACATCCGAGGCGACGGCGACCGCCTTGCGGCCGAGGCCCTCGATCTCCTGCACCACCCCATTGAGCAGTTCAAGTTTGGCAGGAATGTCGTTCACGGCGACGTCGAGGCCATCGGCTGCAAGTCGGAGGGCAATGGCGCGGCCGATGCCCTGTGCGGCGCCTGTTACGAGGGCCACTCTGGCCGCAGATTTCTCAAGGTGGGTTGTAGTGCTCATGGTGGCTCCCGCGAAGCCAAGTAACAGCTTCCGAGCGCGCAGGTGGACAGATGGGTCCCACGGGTCGTGGGGACTGAGCGGACCCGAATTGCCAAATTGGGCCTCGGGCGTTGTTTGGATCGCAGCCTGTTACACTTCCTACCAAATACCTCCCAAACTCGTAACTCGGATCCATGTCAATTGACCTTGACTGGAGCAAACTGGATGCGTCCTTGTCGTCCACCTTGATTGAACTGCTCAACAGGCAACTCGCAAGCACCCCGCGGCCCTCCTTCATAGGCCCGGTTGAGGTCACCTCTCTGGACTTTGGATCTGCTTCCCCCGATGTGGAATTGGTCGACCTGCGGGACATTTACCGGGATTTCCTCGAAGACGATGAGTCCGAGAGTGGTGGGGAGCCCGTGAAGGTCACGGAAGGTGCAGAGGACGATGACGGCTTCGAGTGGGTGTCCCGCAGGGCTGCAGGCAGAGAGGAAGCGTTAGGTTACCACCATCTGCCCCCGCACGTTCGCTACGGGCGGCCGGACATGTTCGCCTCTACGCCTTCCCTGCATGCGCCGGTCGACATCTGGAATGGCGGCACGAGCAGCCTGCCGGGCCTCGGGCCAGTCTATTCTGCCTGGCCCAGTTCGCCCATGTACCGCAGCCCACTCGCAGCTTCGTTCTCTGCGCCCATTCCGCGGGAGCCCAGTCGTGAGCCGTCTCTCGATATTCCGTCGACGCGGGAGAACACCGACCCCTCGCACGTCTCCCCGGACCCCCCCGTCGTCGTGCCACCTCCCAACGACGCGCACCCGAACCTCCAGCTGCACCTGTACCTCAACTGGCACTCGGACCTCCGCATCACGCTGACGACGTCGCTCCTCATCAACTACCCCTCGCCGATGTTCATGTCGCTCCCCATCAAGCTCTCCGTGACGGGGCTCATTTTTACGGGCGAGATCGCCGTGGCGTACGAGGGCGAGCGCAAGCGCGTGCACCTCTGTATCCTCGACGACCTCGACCCGTACGGCCCGGCGGCGGGCGGCAACCGCCCCAAGCGCGATTCGGCGGACAGCACGCCGCCGGACCTCGACCCCGACTCGATGGACTCGCCCATGACCGGCGCGTACCCGTACTTACGCTCGTCCAAGGCGCTGCCGGTAGGGCAGCGCCTGCTTCCATCGATATACATCGAGAGCGAGATCGGGCAGGCGGACAAGCACGTCCTGAAGAACGTCACGCGCGTCGAGCGGTTCATCCAGGACGTTATCCGGAAGACCGTCGAGGAGGAGCTTGTCTTCCCCAATTTCCATACTTTGGTCATGGGCGAGCAGGAGTAGTAGTTCCTCCCGTATATATATAATATAGAAGTAATGTAATGCTATATGTAGTCTAACGATACAAAAAAAAATGCGGCACGCTAAAACGACTTGCTCATGTACGATCCAACTCGTAGCCAAGTTTGCGAGTGCCTACACACCATTACATCGGGAAATAATAGGTCATTAATCTCGACTCGATTTAAAAAGATGCGAGGGGCCGCGGAGTGGGCCAAAGGTCGATACCGGCTGTGAGCGGTGTCATATCAAGAGCGTATGTAGGCGCGCAGTACGGCGGGAGCGGTACGAGGGACTCAGGGAGTGGCGGAGGAATGTAGTGGGAATGCGGTTGTGTGGCGCGTTACTCGTCACTATCTCCCTCCCATACGTGCGTGTTCGCCACCGCGGAGACGTGCGGATTGCGTTGCACGTAGTCATGCGCCAGACGCCTCGCCTTGGAGAACCCAGGATATCTTCCGGCCTGAATATCGTGCACGGTGAGGCTGCCACCACGAGCTTAGAGGAAGGGTCGTGAGTCGGTCAAGTCGGTCAAGCCAGGGAGGCGGTACTCACCCTTGAGCATCGCATCCTGCGCATCATACGCAAGGAGGAGGGTTTCGCATGCATCATCTGTTTGGGGGGTTATCGAGTCAGTCAAGCCAGAGAGGCGGTACTCACCCTTGAGCATCGCATCCTTGGCGTCATACATGGGTACATCCTCCGTTTGGGGGGCATTCTCTCCATCCTCGACGGTTGAGAGGCTGCTGTCCCTCTGGCTGTCGTCGCCGACGTATTTATGACTCCCGCTGCCGCCGGCATGCTTCTGGCTCCCGCCGCCGCTGCCGTCGTTGGAGGTGTCGCTCTTGGGCCGCTTTGGGTCGCGGTTTAGGCCTCCGTCTCGCGTCGGTGGTCGCTTGGCGCTGGGGGGCTGAAGATGTTGTTGGATAGCGGCCGCGGCGGTCGACAACCCAGGGGCTGAAAAGTTGAAAATGTTCCAGACAAATTGTATGTAAAGATATCCACGTCGAACTCGGTCTGAGAGGCGAACCCGTTGGAGGTGGTGCTTCTCTGCGAGGTCGCCGCCCCTGTTTCTGGGAAAAACGGCTACCACACCTCCTGCATAAGGAGCAAAGAGGAAGATGCCGGCGTCAGTCCCCGGCAGGCTGAGGTCGGAACGCAGCGTGACAAGATTGCACGGTGCGTTGAGGTCGTGAGCGGTATCCGCCCCCCAGATTTTAAGCGTACTATAATGACTCTGAAACTAAAATTCACGACGAATTCAGATGGATTGTCGAACGACGATAACACGCTCGCAGCGTACCCATTTGGCTTCAGACCTAGGCACCATGTAGCTGGCGTTGGTACCCGTCACCGCGCCCGTCATTATGCAAGCTTCATCATCAACTTTGACCGCCGTGCTGGCGTCGCTAGCTCCACTGTGGAGTGGAGGTGCGCTGACCACATCCCCCTGCCAACGGACGGGCACAAGCGTAGGCGGTTTCCAAACGGCAAAGGAGGCGTAAAGAGGATAGCTAGTGGTGGCAGCCCCACTTTGAGAACGTCATCGGAGAGACGGAATCTGGAAGACGCTGACGGCATACTGTATCAACTTGAAAATATAGCTGCCTGAAGGTAACATCATATCCGACTCGTCCGTGCAGCTGGCAACCAGAGTATCCGGGGAGTCTTTTTGGTAGAGCTCGCCTTGTTTATTACATGCAACGGCACAACAGGCGTCGAGGACGACGCCCAAGGGGAAGCCGTTGGTTTTGAAAACTGAAAATTGAAGCATAGGCAAGTTGCCAAGGACCATCGGGTGGAACACATCGACAGATTGGTTAGCAATAGCTTGACGCAGCGGCTGCTGGGCCTCGCTCGGAATAATTGCCGGTTTTAAAATCGACATAGAGGTTGCATAGATGCTGGCGTGACGTGACGTGACGGACATGTTACGAATTATAGGAGGTTGTAGACTACTAGAAGGTTTTTGGCAGACGTCCTGCAAAAAAGCGTCCTGCCTACTGAGCTCCCCTCCCCTAATAATGATAATATCGGCTGTTAACCCACTGCCAGCCAACTGCCAGCACCTTTTTTTTCAAACCACTGAAAGCCGCCGGGGCCCAACAGGCACGCCGCGGGTTTAATGGATGAGGCGCATGCGCACATCATCTTTTAATGCGAGCGGGTCGTGACGGCGGCGTAAAGGGCCGCCTGGCCTGGATTTTTTTTCCGCCACGCTTTCAAGTTCAACTTGAACGGTTCAACTTGAACGGTTCAACCCCGCGCACAAATGTTGGAATTGTTGTGGGATTTCAACCATCTCCAGGTGTCATTGGTTTAATTTCGTCCATTGCGCTCAAATACAAAATTCTTGACGTTGAGGTCGACTTTCTGCGCACTAACCTTAGATTTTTGACTACAAACCACATTTCGGGCATCTCGGGTGAGGGTTTTGTGAAATTTTGAGTTTCCGCTGACTTTTCGCCAGAAGTTTGGACGGTAAATTGAATTTGCCCGTTCTAATCGACGTCGTCGTACTGTACTATTTCGACCACATAACCTAACATGTTCATTTTCAAGGTGTTCATCCCTCGGCAATCACATCAAAATGGTAATCCGGCAAGTGCCGGAGGAGAAATTTTCAACGAGGCGGACAAGCTTGAAGCACGTCCTGAAGAACGTCACGCGCGTCGAGCGGTTCATCCAGGACGTTATCCGGAAGACTGTCGAGGAGGAGCTAGTCTTTCCCAATTTCCACACTTTGGTCATGAGCGAGCAGGAGTAGTGGTTCCTCCCGTACATGTACAATGTAGAAGTAATGTAATGCTATATGTAGTCTAACGATACAAAAAACAACGCGACACGCTACAACGATTTGCTCATATATGGGCCGTCCAACTCGTAACCAAGCTTCCGGTAATAGTCCCGGGTACCAACACCTGGAGGAGCTTCAGTTGAAGGTCGCGGAGAAAACCTGGAACCTACCTGAAATTACAGCGAGCTTGACGCTCCCGTGCTCCTCCCTCGCTATCCGCTCCGCCTCCTCCATCAGAAGAGTTCCGAATCCCTAGAATAGTTAGTTATTAAGCGCGGCAGACACCGAGGCACATACCTGATGCTGGAACTTGGTCGGGTCGCGCCCATGTACAGGCACCGCCGTGCCGTAGACATGCAGCTCGCGCACGATGCTGCACCCGCCCTCCGCGCCCTCCTTGCGCACGAGCTCCGGGCGAAACGTGCCCTCCTCGGAGCACTTGCGCAGGCGCAGCAGCCCGACGAGGATGTCGCGCTCGGGGTCCTCGTACGAGAGGAACGTCTCCCACCCGCCGTTCGCCGTGTAGTCGCGCCGCAGCAGCTCGACCGACTCGGGGCGCACCTTGTGGTGGATCTCGTGGATCTGCGGCGCGTAAGGGGAGAATCAGGATCAAGAAGGAGGAGGGAACCGCACCCCGACTTCGCGATAGCGCACGTCGCGGCACTCGGCACCGAAATCCTTCATGCGGTTCAGCGCGAGCTCGCGCAGGTTGCCCGAGTTCTCGCAGCCGCTAGTGACGAGCGGCAGCGGGATGTCGCTGTAAAATCTTAGAATTATTTTCAAACAAGATACGCAGAACGCACCGCTGCACGCGATACACGCGCGTCCAAGGGGGCACGAGCGCCAGCACGCGCGCAACGACGTCGACGAGCACGTTCGGCGTGTAGTTCTTGTACCGCCCGGTGCGCCACAGCTCATACAGCCCCGTCCCGCGGATGACGAGCGTCGGGTAGATCTTGAGCCCGTCGCTGCGGAACGCGGGGTTCTCAAAGTACTCCTTGAACTGCGCGAGGTCGCGCTCGAGGCCGACGTTGGGCAGGTCGGGCATCATGTGCGCGACGACCTTGAAGCCCGCGTCCTTGGCGAGGTGGAAGGACTCGGAGACGGCGCGCACGGTGTGCCCGCGGTTCGTGTCGCGCGCGACGTCCTCGTATACGGACTGGACGCCGATCTCGAGCCGCGTGCAGCCGTAGCGGAGCATTTGGCTGGGGGGAATTAGTATGTGCTGATAGCATTCCGCACGGCCTACCTCAGATGGGGGCGCAGGCAGTAGTCCGGCCGTGTCTCGATTGTTATTCCTATCGCCTTGGACTTGCTCTGCTCAGAGTAACTGTCAGAGTAAATCAGACGACCACACACTTGGACGGCCCCGACTCACCGAACAGCCTCGTCGACATCGGTCCCCGTAAAGCCCGACAGCGCATTATGCAGCTGCGCAATAAACTTGCTGCGATACTCCTCCGGCATGCTCATGAACGTCCCGCCCATCACGATAAACTCGACCTAGCTCATGCTCAATTTCCTCCCCAAAAATAACCAGCGCAACTCGTACCTTGTCGACACTGTGCCCCAGAGCCTTCAGCTGCTCCACGCGCCCGCGCGTCTGCTCATATGGGTCATACCTCGCGCGAATCGCACGCATGCTCGTCGGCTCATACCCCGTATAGCTCTGCGTGCTATAATCAAAGTCCGAGTCGGGGCCCCCAGGGCAGTACACGCAGATATTCCCCGTCATAGCAATGTGCGGGCACCGGTGCGGCTTGCACATTACCGCCCACCACCGCGATCTGCACAATAAACACTTAGAAATTATCGCATTTATTATTTCGACTGGCAACACGGACCCCACTGGCGGTGCGGATGGGGCGCGCCTTGAGCTTGGGAAGGAGCGCCTTCTTGTAGTCCTCCGGGATCGCGCTGATGATGTCGACGAGCCGCGGCACGCCGCCGTACGCGAACTTTTTGCTGATTTTGGCGCGGATGAGGTTCAGCGACACGGACTCGTTGGCGTCGTGCGCCGCGATGAGCTCTGCCGCGATTCCAGACGTTACGCGCAGCAGCTGTTCCGCCTGCGAGGGGCCATCGGTCTTCGTCTTCTGTACCATTGGAGTCAAGCGCAAGTCGGACGAGTCACGCTGTGTCACGGTCCAAGCGAGTGCTCCCAGACACTCTGGATCTATTATTTAGAGAAATTGTCAAGGCTCGTATTCATCATCGTCGTAAATTACACGGAGGGCCCCTCCTCCTGCTATAACCAAAAATCGTATGTAGTAATCTAAGCAATGGTCTGTTCGGTCGCGCGCGCGCGCAATATCCAAAGGTCGGTCGGTAACCCAGCGAGCGTAGTAAGTGAGAGCAATCGTTCGTGAGCATAAGTTAAACGTGGAACGGTCTAAGGTGTGCGGGGTATCGGGTCTGAAATAAAAGAAACCAAGGCAAGATCCTCCAGAATAAATCTTGGGTGGAAGGGGCGCCGGCGTGTCGGCGGGGCGTGCGAAGGGAATGGATCGTCATCATGCGCTCTCGTGGCCCGAGTCGGACGCGAGCGGGCTTGGGGGCATACGTGGGGGGAGGGGCGACACGGGCCGCGAGGGGTACGGCGAGCCATATGGCGAGCTGCGGTACCGCCCCAGGTCCTCCGTCGAGCCCCACGGCGACGCGGCGAGTCCGCTCGGCAGGTCCGTCGTGCTGCTTATGCCGAACATGCGCGGTGAGCCGCTACGCTTGCTCGGAAAGTGGCCGATAATCGGGTCCGACGCGTCGACGGGTGTGCCAGGGAAGGGCGTCGACTTGCCCGACGACCCGGTGAGCGTGACGATCGCGAGCGGCTCCTGCCCGGGCGGCTGGTTGTACATCCACGTTGCGCAGAGCACGGTTGTTGAGCCAATGATGAACGAGGGCGTGATGCGGAAGTGGAAGAGCGCGACCGAGGCGAGGGACGACAGGATAATGGACAGAGAGGTCGCAAAACCCTTGAGAATGTTGTCCGAGTATTTGATGACGATGGCCGTCACCAGGCCTCCGAAGACCTGGATGGAGACGGTGGCCCATGCCCATGGCCCGAAATTCCGGAAGACGTCGAGCAGGAAGCCGCGCGAATTGTGTGGCGGCGCAGTGGAAGAGTAGAGAACAGGGAGCAGCGCAGGAATGAGGGAGAACAGGGAGAGCTGAACGTTGCGCACCCAGAGGTCGGCGCGCGAGTTCTTGAGTACCATCTCAAAGTACACCCCCGCGAGGCCTGACGTGAAGCAGGCAGCGGTCACGGCGCCGAAACCCTTTAGGGGGCTCATGACGTGTATGTTGTAGCGGCGCCGAGTCGTGCGCGCTGCCGACGGCGACGTTTTTAGTGACCTGGCCAATGGACGATGTCTGAATCTGGACGATGCCAACGCCAATCGCGAGGAAGAAGAGGGACAGCCATTTGGTCGATGTGAGCTTGCGACGTAACAGCGCGACGGAAAACGCGGCCGTGGTGAGGATCTTCATCTGATACGTGACCTGGAAGGACGCCACGGGGAGATTGCTGACGGCGACGAACTGCAGAGAGTTCTGCACGACGTAAAGGATGGCGGGTATAGATAGCTTCCAGCAGTCAGGGCCGAGAATCTCGCCACATAACCACCAAAATGGCGCGGTCCACGGATACGGCAGCTCGGAGACGATGGTCCAGAAGGACATACGACGCCATGGCCGCTCAGCGACTTGGGGTACACGGGCGAGGGCGATGAGGAATGAAACGCCCCCCTTGAGCAACTCATTGAGGAGCACGGCGGATGCGGGCGAATAGGACAAGGCGGGGGGAGTCGACACGCGCGAGTAGTGCATTACTATTGATAATGCTGCGTTTTGGACGGCCAAAGTGACCAGTCTACGGACAAGTCGGTCAGTCGTCTGACAGACACGCAGACACAGGCTGACTCACGAAACATATTTAAGGGGCATCCCGCATATTGTAGGGGACGGTTCATGGTGGCTTATTGGAACGTCAGGCGGTAGAACGACCTTGGGATAGCTCATCGCTGAAGACGGCAGCAAAGGCGTCATGCGGGGGCTTGGCGAGCGATTTGACTTTGCCATGCTATGCGACGACAGCGAGCTCGACGAGCGCACGGTTGGTAAAGGTCGTTGGTGCATAGTTGAGGAGGCGAAAGAGATCTAGAAGGGCTATGAGGAGCTAGAAAAAGGGCAGTGAGACATCGGACCGCACCTAGGCGGTGTTGAAACCGGGCCAAAAAAGAGCGGAATTGAGCGGAATGATGATGGAGGTCGCAAGCTTGTCCCAGCTGCAGACTGCTCCTTTTGAGGCGCCTGAGGAAGTGGGGGGGGAGGGAGAAGGAGGAGGAGGGAAGAGACAACTCTCAATACAAATTTGGCAATCAATACACTTCCAATCCCACGCTCGCTTTAGCTGATACAAATGCCGCTGGACCGCACAAGGGCTATCCACCTAGAAACCTCGAGCTCTTGCTCCATTTTCACCCTGCTCATCGTTTCCGTCGTTCTCCTCCATTTTTTGTGGAATTTCGTCGCATTTTCTCGCAGTTTTCTGAGTTCTCCGAGCCGTGCGACCTTCTTTATTTCCATCGGTGATCACCCGGACCGTCGATTTCGTGGTCAACGGCGTTTATCGCCCATTGCGCAGCAAGTAACTACCGACCCACCGCCTCCCACTGCCTATTAAAAATAATACCGGGTTCCGCTGGCTGGCTAGTTACTCTCCACCTCTTCGACGTCACTCGATTCATTGCCACATGGGCGCAACTGCAAGCGCTGTTGCAAATCGTGATGGACTTGAAAATCAGAAGGCCTCGTGGTCGTGTCAGGTACGGCGGGACCGCTCTATTGCAGGCTGGACCGCCTATTAAGCTTTCCACCAAGTCGGAAGCAGTTTCATTTCTCTCCTCTCATCTTACCTTCTCCATTTTTTCTTGTTTTGAAAAAATGAAGTCAACAAAGCTGGTGCTCCGAGGCGCTCCGCGACACCGCTTACACGTGCGACATTCGCGACTTATCCGAGGTCCAAGCAGGCACAAATACAGATACACCTCCGTGTGCGGCATTTCAACGGCGGCATTCGAATACTATCCAACCGCACAGAACCGCACCTGCGAATGGGCCCAGTAACTATGCGCTGTATTCCCTCGTCGTCCCATCTGAGGTTGCGTCACGGATAATCCTCGTGCCGACGCTCCACCGGCGGCGACCTATTTCTAGAATGGAATCTGGGCGCGTTGCCATTGTAATGCATTCTAGGTAAATCGGACCTTCGCGTTCAGGAGTATTAGACATTTTATTCCCTGAACGCATAGGGGCGAAAGTGCAGGCGGGATCCGATTATAGCGCGAACAGTTACCCGCACGCTCCGCGCGGAACCCCTGGGGCCTGCGAGGATAATGTACTAGTCCCGTGAGCGAAGGGAAAGGCACCGATTATTTCCTCCGAGGGAATCGTAATTTTTGCGGCATTTCGATAGAATCACCAACTCGCAACAACTCAATATTTCTGGCCTTATCGACGGCTCCGCTATCGTGCGAGCCATGCGACCTTGTCAAACGAAAATCGGCTGATGTGCGATGGTGTTACGGAAGACTTACTGAAAGAAGTTGTTGATCATGATAGGTGTCGACGTCAGCTCAACGTCAGCTTGAATGAATGGGATCTTTGATTCAATTGTGGGTGTCGGTGGCTAGACAGAAAGAATACTAACATACGAGCAAGCCTAGAGCTTGCCTAGAGCTCGCATAATTATGCATGCATGGCTCGGACGAGCTCCATGTCAGAAACAACTTGGGACTCGTGGCTCCTAAGTTCCATCATGGTCCTAGAAGTGGTCCCATAAATCGTCTACAAAAAGGATCAGCACCCAACTAATCTTTTCTTCTTCTTTTTTTCGCTCCTTGAAATGGATTTATGTCGTTCGACTTCGCGAATCGTACATACACGGCTACAAACTCCGCGGAGACTTGTATGCCGTCAACTCACATTAACTCCGTTCCGGCCTCCACCTCTTTGAAAAATAGTACAGTAACACCCGGGCCCGGAGAATAACGACCCTGGCTTAATTTCAGTATACTTATATCCGCTTCGAAGTTAAACGCACTACTTCATTAATTTACAGCGGCCTCCGAGTCGGTAGCTGGGCGGCTGGCCAAGCGAATCCAGGCCGTCAGACTCGGAAGCTCGAACGTATCATCTCCGAAGCAGCCCTGCACATCGAGCGCAGATCGAATGATTTCACGTCTGTGCTGGGCCGATGCGCACGATAGGGGTCGATCATGTGACCTCATCGCAAACACAGGTCACCGGGCGCTCGAAAATTATGCTGTAATAGAATAGCTATAATAAGGACATCCAGCTGTATCCCATGGAGGTCAAAAGGGCAGATCTAGAGCGGGACGATATTATTTGCGAGCAGCCTGCGATCCAAACAACGCCCGAGGCCCGATTTGGTAATTAGTCCATATGATCGGTTACCTGGTACACGAGCTGGAAATGGTGTTGGGGGTGAAACGTAGGGATCCGCATGCTTAGACCGGATGTTACCGGGTTTCCATTGGTAATGGATTATGGATTATGCCGGACAATTAAATAGGGGTGGCGGCCTAATAATTATTGTTCCCGGTCGATTATGACATTTCCGCCGGGTGCCTGTCAAATACTAGTGGGCTGCGGCGATAATTCTTTTCTTGAGCGCGGGGAGTGGTAAGTTTAGTAAATGACGACAGAAGACCAAATGATCCGTCAGAAGGGTCGGCCCGAGCTCATTCTAGATTTCCACAGTTGAACGTTGGTTGAAATGCTATGACATAGACATTAATTAGATAAATTTATAGGTACGCGTCAGGTAAAAGGCGAACTCACGCGCCGGACTGCCTTCACCTGCGCCCCTGAATCCTTACCTACATTTGTTATCGAAACAAAGGATTTTTTCCCTAAAAAACCCCTTGAAACCAACTCAATTGCACTCTGCAGACTAACCCCAGGCCAGGTCGGGATCGAACGAACATTTCACTCTATCCGAGGCGGACGTCGGCATTTGCCGGTAAAACCCGTGGCCCCAGACAAGGTGCAAAATTCAGTCAATGTCGCGGCCACATTCCCATTGCTTGTAACGCCCTGGCCATTGCGAGTGCGACGGTGTGGTGAACTCCTGTACCGGGGCAGATACGTAGCCACAGCCACACCAAATTTGAGCAGGGTTTGATTCATGTTGATTGCTGTTCACCTTTTGGGTTTTTTGCCTAAGGATTCTGTGCGCGGCAGATAGTTGACTCATTTTGAATAAACACATATAAGTGGATGCGTGATCTCTTTTGGCTGAAACCAAGGATCCTTTCCAAATCCTTTCAGCTTCTAACCTGTACTACTCAACTTCTACCAAAAAAGGTGAATGACGATCAAAAAAAAGGGAGGCTGGTATGTATGATGCATGTCGCTGCGAATCGGGGGTTCTCTAATCATCGTAAATACACCCACGACCCGACCACATTTTTTTGGTACCTGGTGTGGCCATCGTTTGGGCGAGAGAGATGTAGAGCGCTATCCGAAAAGCCCGAAAAGCCGAAAAGCCGAAAGGCGAAACGTTCGCGTCACGCGCAGCGCCCGCGACCGTGGACCGTGACCACCGTCCTTTACCAAAACGGTAAGTCAATGCAGCCTCTTTTGCTTGGAATCGTTTCCCATTCTTTCATTAGACCATGTCGATCACTCCGACCCAGTTGCCCCTCTTATTTGACTCTCCTGGGCTCACCAATTTCGAACTCGATCAAGTCAAAGACCTCATTGAAACAGCGGAGGCCAATATCGAACGTCTGACCGCCCAGATACGCGAGCTCAGCTGCATGCGCGACAAGGAGCGCGGGATTCTTTCCATGCTGCGAGCCATGGTCGCTCCCATCCGTAAATTACCAACGGAATTGCTGGTGGAAATTTTCAAGTTCGCCGTGCATACCCCCTTTTTCCACAACAACCCCATTGATCGGCACGACCCATGCACTTCCATGTTTAACGAAGACGCACACACGGTCTTTCGGCAAGTATTATGCCTTTCGCAGGTTTCTCCTTATTGGAGACAGATCGTCCACAGTACGCCGCAGCTGTGGGCGGAGGACGTCCTGGCTGTCGGTTGGGGCAGTACCGATCTGCCGGAAACCTACCTGGATGGCCTGAAGACCTTGCTCTCCCGCTCCTCCCCATCTCCACTCTCAGTTTCCCTCGTCCAAACAGCAATATCGGCTTCCGCATCGGCATCTGTTGCTCGTATCATACTTCCGACAGCCCAGCGATGGCAAAACCTTCACATTGACGTATTGTCCTTCCCTTATCTTGATACTCTTCCTCCGGGGACATTTAATGCCCTCGAGAAACTTAATATCCAATGTTTTACGGAGCAGCACGCATTGACTGGGTTTCAATCATCCCCTCGACTACGGAGCCTGAGTCTGGGGACCGTATATGGCCTGGAATTTAACGTTCATTTATTCCAAATGCCGTGGTCGCAACTGACGGACCTCACTATTGACGATGAATCGCTCGGCGGCTGCCGCAGTATTTTGCTCCAGTGCAGCAATCTCATATCAGCGCGATTCCGTACATCCCATGACTGGGACTTCCCACTCTCAGCGGTGGAGTCCCCGGTCGTTGTGCTACCTTTCCTCAGAACACTCGTCATGTCATTTCATAAAGCGACGTTGGACATCGGTTTCGAGGCCTTCTTCATGCCGCTTGTCCTTCCTTCCCTGCAAACTCTCGAACTCGAATTCAGTCCGGAAGACGGCGAGTTCTGGCCAACAGACATATTCTCGGAGTTCCAGATTCGGTCCCCGAACATCGAGCAGATTAGCCTGTTATACGCCCCCATTGACTATGGGGGCCTAAACACTCTTCTTCAACACGGGTCCGCTCTCACGACCCTCAACATTCAAAATAGCTGGGGCTGCGTCAACGATGCTGTGTTCCACGCGCTTCGATACGACCATGCCGACCCTGCGCCGTTGGCACCGAGACTGCAGGAATTACGTTTCGAAAATGTAAGCAAGGATTTTGAAGAAGGTTCGTTTGAGGACGCCATTCGATCCCGATGGTGGAAAGGTGATTGCCCACCGGCTGGTGTCGCCCTCCCGCGCGTCGCACGCTTGAGAGAAGTGACGCTGTGGATTGGCCATCCCACGGACGTGTTGAGCGAGGGTCTCAAAGCTCGGATGCAGGAACTTGAGGAGCAGGGTCTTTATCTTGACTTGGATTAATCCATATCCTTGCTGAAGCCACCGCCAGACAGTCATTTCCCTCTGCTTTTAGGCTCCAAAGTCTCTATATACATACAGTAATTAGTCCCATTAACTGTATTGCGTCGTGCACAATCCATTTGCCCATGTTCGCGCGAGCGCAGCCAAGACCAACGGATTCATATGAAACCGAGGGAAGGGTGAACAACAATCAAAAAAAGAGAGGGTGGTGTGGATACGTATCTGCCTGCTACAGTTCACCACACCGTCGCACTCGCAATGGCCAGGTGGTCAGGTACTTACTATGAAGATGCGCCTGCGGGCAACCTCTGGACCAATTTCACTTAGAAGGTCTTAAATTGAAGACTGCGGGAGCATGGCCAGCGGTTTTCACTCGGGCTCACTGGCAGGCCCATCAGATATTTTATTTTGCAAAGGGGAATATACGGACGAGTCCAGATATACATATCAAGGTGACCGAGCCCGACATTAAGAAATACTATGCATCCTGGGACTAAAGCTACGATTACGAATAGCGGGTCTGGGCAAGAGTGTGATCTCAAGAAAGGGAGACGGAGGATGGGCAGAATAGCGGAGCATCTACCGAGAATCAACTGAGGACCCAGGCTACACCTAAAACTCTAAATGCTGACAAGACAACATATCCTTCAGCTCGACCCTATCCCTCAGGCAACGATTGATGCCGAATGCCGTGTTCAGTAGGGTCGCGCACCCAGGGTGCACAATATACAAGAAACGCGCCAATCGCAAGAACTCATCCTATATCGTTTCCTTGACACCTTCGGTGGAAGACTCCTGAGCTTCTCAAAAGTCGGGCCCGTGGAACCATTGGATCCCGAGCGCACCGCACAGCTGGGCAAGTTCCGCGACTTGCGCGTCCGACGCCTGGGGCCCCTGCAGCTCGTAGCCGGCTCGCAGCTCACCGGCGGTCTCGAGCGTCTTGAGGACGCCGCGCAGAGGGAAGGGCTCGCGGCGGAGCCATACCACGAGCACGGGCACGGGGAGGAACGCGAGCGTCGCTCCAGCGAGGCGTAGGTGCGCAAGGCGGGGTGGTAGCATGAAGAGGAAAGGCGCGGTCGCGGGCACGCCGTTGAGGGACAACTGCGTCAACTGGTGCAGGCCCGCGACAGTATCGTTCTCCCACGGCTGGGGGTAACCTTCCTCGGAATGGTAGTCGGTGAACCTGAGGAACATCAGGGTAGGCGCGGCAAAGCTGAGACATTGTTTGAGCTGTCCAGGAGCCATGGGCTGGAGGCCGTCGAGGACGAGCTCTTTGAGTCCGGGCATGCTACGAATGAGGGTGGTGAGGCTGCGTGGAGACGTATGCAGATTCAACATGCTGGCGACGTTGAGCTCAGTGCAGACCGAAGAGCCGCTCTGGACGCCGACTGTCACATCAGTGGGCCCGTCGTCCATCGCGTACTCGCAGATACCGAGCTGCTTGAGATGCGGAAAGGCGATGATGGGTTTCAGCAAGCCCTGCCCGAGCTCCGCCATGCACCGGCTTGGGGACTGTGGGTCACAGGCAGTGCACGCGCACAGGTATATGTCCCTAAACTTCACGGTCTTGGGACTCTGCGCTGAGAGCGCGTATACAAAATCTCCTCCATAGAGGGAGAGCCGCGTCAACTGCGGACACGCGTCGAGAAACCACTTCAGCGCTGTGCAGCTCACGATCCTGGGTTGCCACATTCCGGGTATCGCTACATCGTGGCCGTCGATGTGCGTCTGCTCCGAGCAGGCAGATCTGAGTGTCGCGCTCTTGACGAACTTGGCGAGATGTGGCGAGAAGCGCAACTGTCCCGTAAGCAGTAAAAAGCGCTCCGGGCCCTCTACGGTCAAGTCCCTGTAGATATTGCGCCGCACTGGGTTCAAGAAGCTGTGCGATACGAGAGCCAATTCAAGGAAGTTCTACGTATGCCCGGGAAACTGAGCTTGAAATAGGCTCGGGGAAGTTTGAGTACTTTGGGAAGGCTTTCATAGTAAGCATAGGCTCCGTCTTCGTCCGTTTCGTCGAGGAAAACTTCGTCTACGATATTCTCAACAATGTCCTCGATGTTTGGGAACCCAGGCATCTAGTACTTTCAACCGCTCGAATAGATCGCTCAAGAAAGCTGGCAGATGAGTGGATCTTTAGCGTGCAGTGCGTTGGTAACTCGCAAAGGGAGACGGCAAGATCAAGGAAAGATTATGGGAAGCGTTTTTGATGCGCCTGTGTGTGGCGTTGCTGTGCACCGTCTTGTTTTGCTAATTCAATGAGCCCCTGACTGTCTACTGGCCGCAAGACGAACTTGACGCACCTGTTCCTCGACTAAATGGCTCTCCCACAAATCACCCTTAATCTCCCCCCCGGAGGCGTTCCAGGCCTCAATACCCCCGCACTCCCCTCCAATCCCCCAAGCAGCGCCGACGTCAAGGCTGCAGTCCACTTCAAAGCCTCCGTCGTGCGCGAACTTATGCGTCAGCTTTGGGCCTTTGATCCAACAACTCGCTAAACTTTCTGGTAGTCCTCCCGCAATCGACTATTTCGGATGCGGCCATTGAAGCCACAGCGTTATACGAATCCGACATTTTGAACGCCAGGCAAATGGGGCTCTTGCTGGCAGCAGCACCTCCAGCTCCAGGTCCAGTCCCCGCAGTACCAGCTGGTTTATCATACTTTGTGTGTTTTTTCTCTCCTGCTCATCCCTTTCTAGCTCCAATGGCGGGTGTGGCTCTTGTATTAGCTGCGGTCAACGCGTTGGGTGGTCGGTTGGATGGTCGGTTGGATTCAATCGACAGGCAGCTTGCTATAGTAATTATAAGTCTCCATATATGATATATATGATATTAAAAAGAACCAACGTGTATCTAGAACTCAAACTTGGCCAAAGGCACTGGTTGTGCGATCCCTTACGCAGAGGTAGCATTCCTCGATGGATCTAGACCCTCCGTCGCTGTCGTAAGTACTGTACTATTATCTATATCCAGCCACTTCACTTATTTTGATTTGTTCCCCAGCTTGGGCCGCTTGCCCGCCCCGCTCTCCCGTTGCTTGATAATGTTAATAAGATCAAAGCACTCACTGGACCCCAATGTACTTTATACCTCGCTGGCTATGGGTTCGTTGGAATCATCCCCCTGCCAGTCATCAATCGTCGTCGACAGATCGCACAATATGTGGGGTGTTTAGTTCAATTGTATGTCCCTTGTTTCTCTCACCGTTTCCGTAACGTGCTCATCCGACCCTCGCTTTCAGCTAGTAGATATCCCAGCATAAAAACTGTAACCGTATTGTAATCGTATTGTAGTCCTACTCTTCCGCGGTTTCTTATTGCCAACTTTGAGCAACTATGTCCACTTGGCTTGGCCGTGATTTAAGAAAGTCCCGTACATACTCAGCCTGGAAGTCTGTGGTCGTCACAAACGAAGACATAGCCACATTATATTTATTCGGTACATACAAGAAAGGAATCCTGCTAGTGCTCTCAGCTCTGTATGTATAACTATTACAGCCCAACCGGCGAATGTACGCCGGCATATAGCAGGGGCACCACATATAAGTCAGTGTAGCGTATTGGAACAAGTACAACTTGATAGCGTTGGAGTCCGTTGGCGTTGGAGCAGTACTAGTCCGTCACCGTCCCATGCAAGTACAAGTCCGTGCGAGCGGAATCTGTGCGAATTATGGATCCAAACCAAAAAAAAGCAGTGTGATGTAGATATGGAGGCCGGGGGAAAACTTGGGACGGACAGCAGAACGGAGAGAACGTGAGGGTCGTGCGAGAAAGGGCATGCATATGGCGCGATGTCGTCGGATGGCGGAGAGAAGGAAGGAAGGAAGGAAGGAACGGAGATAGTAGTACAGAATTTGACGCAAGAAAACGCGCGCTTTTAGCAGAGGTGGGGAGCATTCGGCCGTCGGGGAGGTCGTCTAGAAACCCGTGAAGCCCTGCCCGCCCTCGCCGCCACTTCCAGGCGGCGCGGGGCTCGGATGCCGCATGACGCTCTGGTGCATCGCCTGCACACCGAACTGGCCGCCGCCTCCGGCCATGCCGACGCCCATATTGCCGCCCATGCCCATGCCCATACCCATTCCCATCATTTGCATTTGCATCATGGGTGTCATCTGCGGCATCTGATACGCGAGCGCGTTCGGGTTCGGCGCCATGCCGAACTGCGCGGGCTGCTGGTGCGGCATCGGCGGGGAGAGCTGTGGCGAGTGCGCGGAGCCGCCCCCGCTGTTCGTGGGGCTGCTCGGGGAAGACGCGCCGGCCTGGCTGCCGCCCCCCTGCATCTTCTGCATCGCTTGCAGCTAACGAAGGAGTGAGCAGGGTTGGCATATGAATAGATGATGCGCACCTCGTAGAACGCAAAGTCCTGGAGGAGTGACGTCCTCGCGGGGTGCGTGTGGAAGATCCGCAGCATCTCTTGTCCCGCCTCCGCAAGCAGCTCTTGCGTGTCCCGCGAATTGGTCACAGGCTTACGCTCTGTGGTGTTTCTGCAAAGAAATAACGAGTCAGGGATGCGGCGACAAAAGAGATACGGTCCACGCACAAAAGTTTTATGTGGCGGAGATTCAGGTTGGGGATGTCGCGCACGAATATCCAGCGCACTTTAAAGACTCCCTTCCATTTGTCCGACGCCCACACCGTACTGCTACGCGTGTAGTCGACCTACGGGGTGGATTAGAATCTACAGCAATTGAGGGAAGAAGGGCCATACTGGGGTCAACATCTCCGCCATCCCGCAAAAGTGGCCACTCGGAGGCGATCAGTCGGACGGAAGTAAAACGGATAGATAGACACACCTAGCATTCACACTGAAGAAGAGGTAAATCGGGCCCCGCCCGCCACACTCCTTGAACGCCTTGTCGAGGCGCTTATTCCCCGGCTCCGTGGAGCTCCAGATCTCGTACTTAAGCGACTTGTGCACGTCGTCTTCGGTGTATGATTTGATGACGAAGTACCGCGCCTGGAAGGAATTCAATGCGCAGCAGGGTAAACAAAGACGCGACGACGTACAAAAGACGGCCGCAGCTCAAAGTTGGTGGGGTTATACCCCTTGCTGGCGATCAGCGATGGCACGTCGACTGGCGTATTCACGAAAGGCTGAGTGGGCGTTTGTCCGCTCGGAACGCGCTGCTGCTGCTGCTGTTGCTGCTGCATATACTGCTGCGGAATCTGCGGCACGGGCTGGCCCTTGCTCGCCTGCTGCTGCTGGTAGCCGTACTGCAGGTTCGGGTTCGACGTCCGCATCTTGAGCATGGGGTCCTTTGGCTCCCAGCCCGCGCCGCCGGAAGACTGTGCGCTCTGCTGCTGGAGGTACTGCTGCTGTTGCGCCTGCGCCTGCTGGAGGAGGTATACCGCGTTCGCGCTCGCAGGGCCCCCGGTCTGCCCAAGGGGCGTCTTGCGCCCGTCAAAGTCTGTCACGAGAGGCTGGAGCTTACGCGAGCCGTTCCCGTTCCCGTTCCCGCCGCCATTCCCATTGCCGTTCCCATTGTTGTTGCGCATGCCAGGCGCCTGGGCGGGCGGAGGGTGCGTAGGGTTGAACCGTGGCGGATGCGCACTCTGCCCAGTTGTGTTGTTTCCGTACGAACCGCCTCCGCTGATCTCAAGGGAGGACAGGGCCCGCTGCACGTCATCAACGCTGCCGCCGCTGCCCGACGAAAAGCCGGAATTAGGCGCGCGCCAATCGCCCCCGCCATTGTTTGACCAGGGCGAGAGGCGGCCGACAGGGCTCGCGGGTCCCTGGTGCTTCGCATAGTACTCGGACTCGTCGTACGCGGCGGCATCGTCCTGGTAGTTGTAATCTTCCTCCTCCTCAGCAGAAGGCTCGGGCGCCGCCGCCGCTGCGTGGACAGGGACGGGTGTCTGAAGGGTGCCGGAGCGGCGAAGGCCCGCTGCGGGGATTTTCTGGGCTTGGCGGGCAGCGGCGCCATAGGTCAGCGACTGGTGACGGCGGACAGTGGAGGCTGCTGTTGGAGGCGATGGGTCGTGCGGAGAAAGCGGAGAGTTGGAATCCATGGAATTGGCGTCTGCGACGGGATGCTGGGTCGACGTTAGATGAAATTAATGCAAGTCTCCCGGACGAAGAGAAGCCACTGCAACGACTTTCGCACTGGCTCAAAGTGGCTTTTGTGCATCAGAGAATTCGGACTATCCATGAGCCAGTGCCGAAGTTGCGATGCAGTGGCTGCTCTGCCTCGGGAAGCACGTCAACACGTACCTCTTCTTCTGCAGCGTAGGCGTCAATGTCGCCTTCCCAATCGTCCTCATCGCCTTCGTGACCGGCGATGGCGGTGAGACTATTCTTGGTGTTGGGTGTGAGACTGCCGGACCTAGAGAGACCTGATGCCTGGGGCTGGAATGCTGATATCGGGGCGAATCAGGGCTAGCAAAAAGGCGTGGAACCTGAGAAGCATACCCCGGTGGTACCGCGTAGGGAGCGAGCTTTGGCGGTGCAACGATGTCTTTTCGCCCACAGCGCCAACGCCGCCGACCCAGTCTTCGCCGACGACCTCGTCCTCGTTCCAGGGCTGCTCCTGAGCAGTTTCCTCTGAAATGACCCCCGCTCGGGCGGTCCTGGAGGACGCCGAGATGGTATGGTGACGTCGTACCCCGCTAGAATTTGGAGGAGAACCTGGAACTGTGGGCAACTGGGTTGCCTGCGACATGGTTGAAGACAAGAACCACTATTAGATAGGCCCTAGGTGGTAGTGGCCGTAGTAAGCGACGGAGAAAGATATGAGGCAATGTCAAGCGGTCCGGACGGAGAGTATCGGATCTATGCCGAACCAAACAACCAGCTTGACTTCAACCCCCACTGACAGAGAAAAAAAAGGTCGGGTTCCTAAGTGCTATAAGGTTCGCGGACAAGTCTTTTACACGCTAGAGCATAATTGCTACCTCTCTACGTCCGTCCGCTTCTGGGGCTTCTCAGTCACGATCCTGTGGCAACTTCCGGACTCTCAAGCTCCACTTTCTGGTCTTGTGGCCTGCCTGTCCAACTCGACTTTAGCCTCGCGAGGTTCCCTGGCTTGGTCGCCGACGATCCTTCTCCTGACCAGCGTCCTAGAAAGTTCAGCAGATTTAGACCGATAACAGGAGACTGGTGGGGTTATCCGTTCATTTCATCGTCACCAACGCCAGCCAACGATAGCTAATAAAAGGGTGCTTTGATGTTACCCGTTACATCTCTCGAGGATCAGCTCCCACGTCGTAGTCGTTTTTAGTCTCGCACGTCTCGAGTTGATGACCCACTTCTGGCATCTAGTGCTGTCGCTATCATTATTCGTTCTGTCGACAACAAAACAGCTTTGAGTCTGGCAGTTCTGCCGGTTGATTTAATCTTTGCATCTGCCAAAGGCCAAATCCTCGTACCCAACGAATGATGGATATTTACCCCTTCGTGGCCATGGAGATCGCAGATACCATATTATTGCATTCCGCGCCCTATCGTGTCTTTATAAACGTTTTTAGAAACAGCCTCGGATCCATGCGCTTGACTCTGGTAAATTTCTCGCCGCTGATTGAAGATTCACTGACGAATTGCCCAGGTCGACGGAATGGGTGGTGCAGGGAGTGGATTCGGATTTCGAAACGGAGAGAGCAAGAGAGAGAGGAAGATAAAACACGGATCGACTACATTACGATCCCCCAAGACCTGTTTGAAGTTAAACAGGAGGCCTGTTCAGGTGCGCACCCCTGCGATCAAGCATCGGCGCCAAGATATCACTGCATCAAATATCGCAGGAGCCGTTATGCGACCTCAAGTAAGAAAAGTCCCTTCATATACTGAGTACTTGGTGTACAATAATGGAAGGTATGCAGTTGCCGTCGTTGAAATTCAATCGCGAACCCTGATCTTTTGTTTCTTAAAACCAAAGTTATGAGTCTGTATTAGGGAGCACGTTGGACCGATCAACGCATGAGATCTAGTTTTTTAAGCGAGGTTTTGGCGCTCGTTTCAAGGTGATAAAACCACAATGGTCCCGTCGAGTCAAGGTTGCCTTCCAAGCCCCACCAAAAGTCTGCAAATTTCGGACGTCTGCCCGTCTTCCTTTGACTGGCAAGTTTTGCGTCTTCTTTGGACTCGTAAATTTTGTTCAACGCAAGTAGGCAATGTCAGAGCACCCGTACAACCCATACCTCGTGGTCGAGCCTGCTTCCCCTCCGTTTTCTCCGAATCGCGCCCCCAGACAAGAAAGCGCGTATGAGCTGAAAGCTCTCTCAAGTCTCCCAAATCTACAGTCCCATGCCACAGGTCACAGACTGGGCTACTATCCTGCCTCGCTCGTCATCCTAATCCTCTGGCTTGCGTTCGTTTCCGCTTTGATCTGGCTGCTTGAATCTGCTGTCGCACACGGGCCGCGCAGTCTGGTACAGCCGTGGGCATACACCACGCTTCCCAGTCTCCTCATTACCGTCTTCGCGCAGGGCCACGGTGCCGTCACCGCAATGCACCTCGCCCGCGTCTCTGTCTCCGCGCTCCACTCCGCGCACACCTCGCCTCGCACTTGGGCTGAGGTGTTCTGGATATCCGACCGCGCTTGGCAGGGGCCCGTGGGGATCCTCTCCACCTTCCTGGAGGCATCGCGCCTCCGCGTGCGCACCTCCATCCACTTCCTCGTCTGCGCCGTCACCTGCCTCACCGCCCTCTGCACCCCCATCATCCTGTCGCGCGCATATCCGTTTCGGAGCATCGTTGTGAGCCAAGAGACCACGATCACCCCATTTGCTTTGTCCGTGGTGCAGATGGGTGCTGTCGACGCGTATGCGGAGATCGGTACGGGGGTGGGGTCGTGGACGACCGCGTTGTCGGTTGCGGACGTCTATAACAGCAGTGTGTATCTCCCTCCTGGCGCATCGCGCAACGACGACCCCACCGATTTCTTTTTCGCGGGGAACGTACAGGGAAAGACGGCGACGCTTCCGGGACTGCGCCTCAGCGGCCAGTGCGTCCCCGTCGAGAACGCTGTCACCTCTATCGCGGACTTCCCGGCCTACTGCGACGCCCAGAAGTTCTTGAATCAGTATACCAGTAGAAAGGTCAACCTCGCGCCAGTATCGGTGAACTTGACCATGCAATTCTGTTGCAATTCGACATGGCAATCGTTGTTCGGCGAGGACCCGTCGCTGTCCACGGACGTCGGCTATGTCTACATTGATTCCTCGAATACCACCGCAGGAGGCGGAATAGTCGTCAGCGGGTTGGTCCGCTGTGATTCACAAACGGCCACGGGCACCGCCATGCTATCAGGTGTCAACGGAACGTATTCGTCCTTCTCCCAAAAGACGTTGTACAACGAAACCCAGGGCGGCGAACCGCTGCTCGACCCGCTCTATGCGTTCTTTCAGTACTTCGACGCTCATTCCGACACCGCCGGCGATTTTATCGATGATACGTATAGAGCGGGCGCCATGCGCGGTCTGGGGTTCGTCGGGCTCAGCCCTGGCGGCGGGAGCGAGACTACGCCCAGCCGTCCCTGGAGGAGATGGCCGCGGGCCTCTGGCGGGGTATCTCTTATACCGTCGCGGGCATCGGCCTACTTTCGCGCACGAACGACACGTCGTATCCCGCGGTGCAAACTGGGGTGGCGGCGGTTTACATTCGAGAGAAACACTTTGCCATGGCGGCGTACGCCCTACTCGCCGTGTGGCTGCTCCTTCTGATCGGGATCACCGTGCGCAGCTTCAGGCCGACGTTTGGGCCCAGCTTCGACAGCTACGTCACTGCAAGCTTGGTGCAGGATCGGCCGGCCGTGCTCGATAGCTTGAACGGGGAACTCGCCTCAAACAAGAATCTCCGAGAGCCATTTGGGAGGGTTGGAAGAGACAGCCTTGGGCGCGTCGTGGTGGCCGAACAATAATGCAGCAAGGAGTAATATCTATCATTACACATTTAATAATCATTTTAACAGTCCTCGGGCGCCTCTATCGTATCGTGAAAGATGGGTAAAGCAAGCGGAAGTCTGTCTTGACCGACCCAGGTCGTGACTTCACCTGGCTTGAACCCCATAGCCAAACCCAATGGGATTTGCAGTGCTGGAGAAGACGGTGGAGCTCTCGTATTGACGAAGGGCAAAGGCAAATCTTCGACCTCGATCTCGGGATCAAGGACAAATGCAAGAGGGGAGCCGGCCTCGAGGGCTGTGATGGCCCTCTCAATAATAGGTAGCGCTGCGGATGGATCAGCAGAGCGAGAGAGTAAAAATGAATGCCACATACTTAACAGGTATTGTTTTCTATTTCGACGCTGCAGCATTAAACGTTCTATGTCGTGCAAGTTCCCTACGCCGTCCGTCGACTTCCAAGTCACAGCCACATGTCCGCCCAGTAATTCCATCTCCAAAGCCCAACCCGATTCCCCTGTGTCGCTTCCGATGCCGGGAGGAGTATTCTCGAGGGCTGGCCCTGGTAAGATGCGATGATGGAGGAGATGCATAGCCTCGTGGGCGAATGTAACTGCCAACATCGTTTTACAAACCAGCTCAACATAACGATCCTGTCAAATCAGTTAGCTCTCAACCAAGATTTTGCATTCAGAATACGAACTGTGGCCGATTCGAGCGCCAGAGCCGTATCTGCGTTAAGACAAATAGTACCGATGCCAAAACGAGCGATGTCCACATCGTCCTTTGGGACGCATCCCCAAAGTCGTGCACCGTGCAACCGCAAGTCTGAAATCAAAGCAACGCGTGGTGATTGAAGAAGGAGGGCTAAGAGTTGCTCTGCTGTTTCGAGTCTTCTCGGATTAGAACCTCGGGCTTGGTGAATTCGTCGCGAAACATTGAGGTACGGGTAAAGGACGTCGTTCAAGGAGAAGGTGGAGGAGAAAGCTTTGATGATAGCTGACGTTCGAGGGAAATTGGGGTCTGCATAGAGGTTTTCCGACAGTAGGTTACCGCTGAGCATTTTCGAGATGGCAAGGTGGTGGTGGTTGAAAGAGACAGGGGGGTGTCTGAAACGGGGTGAGTCGATCCACGTTAACGTTATTGGATCGAGGGGCCCGTTCTCGAAATAAATAAAAATCGATGTAAGCCTAGCATCAAAACTGGAGGAAATTTGCTGTCTTGGAACGCGACTTTACGAGAATGTGCTGCGTAAACGCGAACAAACGCGACAAGCGCGACGCGACCGATCACGTGATCACGATCGCGAAGGGCGGGATCTGAAATTAAATTTAGGCACCCGCCTCTTCCTTCTGCACCACCATCTTCCAGTGCTTCATTCCTTTTACCATGCAGGCGCAGGGCACTCGCGCAGAAGTCGCTACCACGTCGGCTCAAAGCCTGGTCGCTATTCAGACCCTCCTCAAAGCTAGTCTCGGTTGTATAACATTTTTGAGGTTAGTGCTCTTTCTTTCTTTCTTTACGTTCGTCTTGCTCAGTCGAAGATAGGGACCTACTTCCTAGTGATAACTTCACTGACAGTGAGGTCGCGTCTGCTTCGCTCCGCCGCTATTCTGAGTCCCTTCAGGTCATTTTACTACCTCCGACTCGGACGACACGCTGCTCTCTTCGGATAGCAGCCGCTCTATAGATAGTACTTGCAGCAACAGCAGAAATGTGAATGGATTCAAAATAATGGTACTACAGCCTTCTCTTATCCCTCGAACCATCTTTAACCGCCGACGCCAGACAATGACACGGGGCTACACCGACGAAGCGGACAAAATTCTAAACTATCTGGCTAGTCTTTGTTTCCGAGCGGCGTCGAAATAATAGCAATAACTTCGATCAGGAATATGGGATATTCGACGCATTACAAAGAGGATATCTGCGCAGCTTCGTTTTTGCCATATACCTGGTCAGTTTCCTTCATACCATCTCCCAGTCTGCTTTCCTGATCGCTCACGTTGTTCTCCATGCAGGATGAAAAGGATCCCAACAAGTAAGCGCGCATATATTCACGTATTTTTTGGTCTGACGATGACTGCCGCAGTATCGTTGAGGCATACACCTTCAACTTCCAAGTACGTCTCTCTATCGTCTGTCTTTCGCCATCCCTGAACTTCATATACTCTAGTATCACACCATCCCCGGTACCGACACTGTAATACCCATAATGAGCCTCGGCGAGAATCTGGACAAGATGTCCCTCAGGGAGTCAGCCAAGGACCCTGTCGTCCAGGCGGCGAAGAAGGGTAAACCGCCAACCCTAAAGGATGTTAAAAAGAGTGTCAAAGTCAGTAACAAGTTCAAAGGCACTAGAAATCCGCTGATGCAATGGTGGCAGACTTTGCTCAAAACGCTCATACATTCTACAACTCAAATGGACGTTTTACCAAGTACGCCTTTAAAAATATATTCTGACTTCGGATCTCACAAGTTTGCAGAGCGCCGCTTTGCCGCCTTCAAATTATTTTATACGGACGAAACGCCTGCAGAATATGAACCGCCGCACTTTCAAGCCGGCGACGCCCAGAAGGACAAGTGGTTCTTCATGACCCACGATTTGGACGAAGTACCGGATAAATGGAGCATGGGCCAGCTGAAAACCGGACATCATTCGTGCGCTTCTCGGAATTCCTATATCCTCCATTTCTTAACGTTCCACATAGCGTCAACCTTAGTGTCGCTTCCATCGCCACCTATCTTCCCTCGTCTACAGAAAACGACCACGCGACGTTCACGGGCACCACAACGCGCGTCGCTGCGCCGCCAACTCTGACCCCGGTCGAAGAGGCAACTATTCGCGCAGAACAAGCCGCCAAGCAAAGCAAAGATGCTGAATCGCGAAATATTGTCTGGTCTGCAGACGCCTCGGACGAACTTGACGCCGAAGGCGAGGACGACCCTGATTACGTCAGAATCGCAGATGGTAGCTTTGTGCCTGTCGGCGTAAGAAATGAGGCGGGTGTTATCGAGCCCCTCCCAGCGTCAATGGACATCGAGGAGGCGCAGTTCGGAGGTGTTTCGCAGACGGTGCCCACTCGCCTCTATGATGTGGTTAGTTGCTCGCACTCACTGTTTCGATTTCTGCTGACTTCGGATTCAGAACGCGCAGCAGAAGTTTGACAACACGGACCTCGAACAGACGCAGACGTTCCCTAATTTTCCAGATCCCAGCCAGGATTCTCGACCTCCTTCCCGCGGACATTCTCCGTCTACATCCAGTGGACACGGACACGGAGAAGACCTGTTCGACCCTAGCGCATCCCTCCCACCTTCTGATCTGATGTCACCGTTGACGAGCGGCGACGAAGGCGATATCGATACACAGATGCTGCAGAACTTGATGCTCGACAACCAGGCCATGACGGAGGACAGCGAGATGCTAGGTGTGCTTGCCGCCGGCCACTTGGACTTTTTCTTACTCAGACATCCAGATATGGAAACCCAAGTGAATCCCGGAGAATCCGTGGACCCTATTCAGTCGTTCGGGGACAGCGCCATGGAGGACCAGATCGAAGATATGCCAACTCCCAAGCCGCTCAAGAAGGCGGGGAAAGAAAAGGCTGTGGATCATGGACTTCGTTGCGAGTGCGACGTTGCGGTATGTGCAGTGCTCTTTCTTTGTCTTGGAAAGCTCACGGTGGTACAGATTGAAGACGACACTTGTTTCTGCGAAGGTGGCTGTGGAAGGTGGTATCATTTATGGTCAGTCTTTGATCAAGGCATACAAGTGTTATGTCACTCACGTATACATCAGGTGCATGGGGTAAGAGCTTCATTGTCGCTGCGTTCTTTGCACTGAGTCCGGCTGTGCTAGCTTCCATTCAACAGACGATCGCCGTATCCCGGAGGAATTCATCTGCTTCGACTGTCGGGTTCGCGCAGATCTCTCCTGGGAGCTGATCAAAGTAGATTTGTATCCCAAGATGCTGTCCAAATTCAAGGATCTCGCGTTATTCAGGTCTGTGGTGCTCCGTGAACCGGGACCTCTTTCTGACGTCGTGACATAGGCGGGCTATCAAGGTGGCGGAAACGAATAATCCTGAAACCGTTGTCGATTTTGCGAAATTCCTAGGCGAGTGATCACAAGCCTTCCCTACCCGTCCTCCTCATATCATTCTAGGCTGCGACAATGTCCTCGCTCGGCAACTGTTTAAGCGGCTGGAGAATGAAGGTTCGTTATTCCTGCCGTTCTGACAAACCTTGACTCATGTTACACATCCAGGCTTCATCGTGGAACAGTCGATGGAGATCAATGATCTTGGTTTTGCACAGGCGGCGCTCAAGACTCGAGGTAAATCGAAAACGAAGGGTAAGCAACCCAAGCAGCGAAAGAACGTCCAGAAATCAAAATACGTCTTCAATCGCTCCTCGCTCACCACCACCGAGTATTCGGACTACTTCAATCCCGATCATCGCGTCGAATCCCGCCTGCTGGACCTGCCTCAAACGGTTCGCAGTTCCATTTTTTTCTGGAAAGCGTGCTCATTCCCGCCGCCCTTTCTAGAAAGCCAACGTGAAGTCGCGCCCGAATGCTCCCGCTACCGCCGACACATCCGACGTGCCTGCGATGCACTCGCTGCCCCCTATGGAGACATTGCCTCAAGAAACGCAGACTCAGACCCAGGAAGACACCCAGCCGATAGACACCCCTCCTGCGGATATCCCTCCTGCCCCGCTGCACAACAAACGCCCGCTCTCGAACGACGGCGCGCGCCCGAAGAAGAAGGTCAAGATTTCTATGGCTCCCGCTGTCGATCTAGCCGAGTAGGCGAGAAGGATTCTAGTTCTGGATTGGCATTTGGTTCCGTGTTTCCTGTCGTCCGCTGCTTCTCCCACCTCAAGTTTAGAACGATTTTCGCTTCAATCGCATGGCTCTGTTTTTTCTTCCCCTCGATCAGGCCCCCGTTTCTTTTCTATCGATCTCGCTCCGAATCGGCATCTGTATCGCTGTGACACTGTAAATGGACATTGGATGGATGGATGGATGATGATAGAAGGGCTGGTTACGCTGTGTACTATAGCTACGACACCGAGAAATTCTCTCTTTCACTGGATACACCGAGATGAAACATTCTGTCCCTCAGCTTTCCAAAAGGCCCTGCAACGACGCCGTAAGATGGATGGAAGGCGCAAAATTCAATTGCGCCTTGGGCTAGACCGTAACGAATCGGGTCCTGTAGTGTGAGAAAAATACAGAGCCGCGGAGGTTAGAGTTGTTTCCTGGTGATGGCATATCAAACTTGATACATTAAGGGCACAGTCACTGAACTTGGAGCTCCCTTTCACGCCGTTCACTGCTGTATCGCGAAGTCGATTTACGCGATTCCGTTCTCCTCGAGGCTTGTGCGAGCCGTCCGGGCTTTGGTCCCTCCGGGTCTGCGGTGCTTCGAACCAGCGACTCGGACACATCATATCTCCGTCTTCAAGTCAAAACTCGATCTGCTCTTCTGTTGCTCCTCTGCAAGCGGTGGCTTGCGAACCTCGCTTCCTGCACGTTGTTTGAGGGCGTAAAGTCCGAGCCGCGTACCGGCGTTCAGCAAATGCTAATCAAATTTTCATAAAGTCCTCCTTCAAGTGTGTCTTTCCCCTCTTGGAAATGGAGCAGGAATGTCCTTGTTCGCGGATTCTCGCCCCAAAGGACCAAACGTGCTTTCTCCTGGCCGCTGTTCTGTTCGAGCTTCTGGACTGCCTTCACGGTTACGCACAAAGTTTGTTCACTGAGATAGTACCCTTGATGGAGGCGTACTCCGAGCTGGTCTTACGAGGTTCCTGCAGAGTTTTCCTGGCACTTGACAAGCTCGGTGCCGAGTGTGATGGGCTAGGTCCTACTCTGGCTCATACAAGCTCGCTCAATTGCATTTGGAATTTCAAGGGTGCGTTACTTGACAAATGAACTGTGGCAGGCCGATACACAATTCAGTCAGGACCGTACTTATCAGAGACCAAGGCCCTGGTACATGGCGAGGTATTGACGATCAGTATAATTGCACCCACTGTCTTGCTTCGCAGTGCTTCGACGTCGAAGAATCGTATCGAGGACTACAAATTTGCCGCTTGCAGCCACTCTGCCGCTTGCTGTTGGTTAACGTTGCGGATCCGTGCCCGCTAACTTTACACTGAGTGGGTTTCGCGCTCCTCGGTTGGGAAGCGACGGCCCAAGTTGCTGATTTTCGTCGCCTTCTTTCTGGAACTCTCAGTCTATTTCTATTTCTATTTCTATTTTTTTTTTCTATTTCAATTCCATTAAAGAGAACTCTCAGTCTGCTAGCCATTTAGACGGGTGTGTGACCAACGGGTCGCATGTGGCGGGTCTGGAGCGCCGCGCTTGGAAATCAATGCATTCCTTACGGCGGGATGATCGGGAAGTATGTATTGCCCTGCTTTCAGCTGTACATCCATCGCCGTAAGGTGGTGACCTGCGTGCTGAACCCGACCGAGAAGGATTGCGAATTAAAATATCCACATTGTTGAGAGTAGCCTGAGTCTCAAGATTAGGCTGTGGAACAGCCTTTGGGTCGGTCAATGAAATGACAATTTACCAGTCCACAAGGATAAGGAAGAAAGACGAGTTTGATTCACGGGCAAGATCTCTGTCAAGCGAGAACATGTCATTTGACACCGGCCCTAAACCAGCCCAGCTATAAAAGGCAAGTTGGACCCGAAAACTTCTCTCTTCATTCCCCCCATGGTCTCGACTCGTTCTCTCCAGTTCTCGCGCTGTGAACGAATGCATCGTGGGGGCACTCGCAGAAGATGAAGTAATGGTGCAAGGCATAGACTACACCTCCGTATCTCCCATCTGTTATGTCCCACAACTGCTTGGGCTCGTTAGCGTGGTGCACATTTTTTCACTTTTTCCCCTCTTTTCCCATACGTAAAAGCTATATTATGAAATCTATCGCTGCTTCGGAGTGTCTATCTTAAAAAAGAGGGTTCTTCTTTAATAATGACATCCGCATCGATCTTCGAGGGTCTGAGTCCTCTTATAAACAAACACTACCACCTCGCCTTTGTCCTCTCGCCATAATGCCTTACAAGCTGTCCGCTACTCTGAGTGGCCACACGTCCGATGCACGTCCTGCCTGGTCCATATCTTTGTGTGCTAATCGAGGAAATAGGTACGTGCGTTGAGCACCCCAGCCGACGATCTCATCTTGTCCGCTTCTCGGGATTCGACCGCGATCGTGTGGCGGCGCGACTCGGCGGCTGCAAAATTCGCCTCGGATTCAGTCTTTCACGCCAGTACACGATACGTGAACGCTGTAACATACTTACCGCCAACGGCCGAGGCGCCCAAGGGTCGGGATTTGTCAGACCGCGCGGCCTGAATTATTGACGATCCTGATCAGGATACGCGGTCACCGGCGACCAGGACGGCGTGATAAACGTGTACTCGTTGGAGCCTGCGAAGGATGACCCCGATTACACCCTCTTGGGCCACACCGGCAATGTCTGTGGTCTGCGCACAACACCCGCAGGGGATATAATATCTTGTTCGTGGGACTAGTGAGTTAGGTGTTCTCCGGGTTTGTTCGAACCTCATACGCCGTCGCCAGCACTGCGCGCGTTTGGAAGAACTTCAATACGGCGTACGAATTGAAAGGTCACGAAAATAGTGTCTGGGACGTGTTAGCGGTGGCTGAGGACGAGTTCATAACTGGTGCGTTGCTATTCCCAGCTGTGCGCTCAGTCGCTCACTGCCTCGACATCCAGGTTCTGCTGATAAAACAATCAAGCTGTGGAAACAGCATAAAGTAATGCACACTTTTGCTGGACACAACGCCGTTGTTCGTTCCTTGGCATTGATTCCGGACATTGGCTTCGCGTCATGTGCGGACAAGTGAGTTACTTCCATGTTGCCCTCGTCTTCGACGTCCACTCGTGAGATTGACCGTTCCTATTAGCGAAATTCGCGTGTGGTCGCTTGGTGGAGACCTCGTGTATACGCTTACCGGCCACACATCATTCATATACCGGTTAGCGGTTCTGCCTAACGGGGACCTTGTGTCGTCTAGCGAAGATCGCAGTGTGCGAGTCTGGAAAGGTGCGTGTTCTGACATTTCGAGTACGTTCTCCACGTCTGACAATATCGTAGACGGCGAGTGCGCGCAGGTACTGGTGCACCCTGCCATTTCCGTATGGACCGTCTCAACACTGCCGAACGGTGATATCGTCAGCGGTTCCAGTGATAAAATTGTCCGCGTATTCAGTGCCTCAGAGGAGCGCTGGGCGGCCGAGGAGGAGATCAAGGCGTACGACGATGTGGTCGCCCAGCAATCTCTTTCCTCTCATGATGTTGAGCAGGTCAAGGTAGAACCCATGGAGGCTCTAAATACTCCAGGTGCGTCCGTTGGCCCGTCTCGTGAATATTCATTCGAACCGTTCTTTCAGGAAGAAAGGTTGGACAAACCATGTTGGTATTAAATGGCGATGTAACCGAAGTGTACCATGTGGGTTTTTAGTTTCCTCGTCGATTCCCCGACTCACTCTCGCGACTAGTGGGACGGTTCCATTTGGCAACGAATTGGCGAACGCGCAGAAGGACCTTCCGCCGACGAGAAGACCAAAACCTTCTTTGAAGGCAAGGAGTATGATTATGTTTGGAACGTTGCGATTGAGGATGGCGAACCCGCTCTCAAGCTCCCTTACAACGTTTCTGGTGTGTATCCTCCTTCTTTGGCATCCATATGACTGAGAGAACCCCAGAGAACCCCGCCGCTGCCGCCCAGCGTTTCCTGGAGCGGAACAACCTCTCCCTGAATCACGTCAACACGATCGTCGAGTACATTTACCAGAACACTCCCGGGCAGACCCTCGGCGCCGGCTCCGAGCAATATGTCGATCCATACACAGGCGAGCTAGATGGGTATTAACGGGTCGCATGAGGTAACTTGTTTGTTCAGGAGCATCGAGGTACCAAAGCTCTACTGCGTCCGCACCCGCTGCTGCCGCATCTTCGTACATGGATCCGTACACGGGCGCGTCGCGATACACGGCCGCACCCGCACCGGCGCCGTCTGCCCCCGCCTCGAACTACATGGATCCGTACACGGGAGCGTCGCGGTATTCCGGTGCGCCCCAGCCTGCGCCTGCCAAACCTGCGGGCATCCTCCCTGTGGTAAACCCCAACGTCTTTCCCATGTCCTTTCTTTCGCCTCACGTTATCCTTCAGCTTCAGCCTGTTCTCCTAAAGGAGGGCAATTTGGGCCAGATGCGGACAAGGCTGCACCAATACAATGATGATTTACGAAACGAGATCGTGAGTGTGCACTGTGTCGGTCGCAGTTAGCATGCCTGCTGACCCACGCGCCAAGTCGACTTCTTCCCTTGCTTTCGATCCGGAACAAGAACGGTCCATCGACGACGCCTTTGCCTATGTTCAGAAATGTGCGGCATCGAAGCGGCCGACCAACCCGCTGGCGAACATCCATGTCGATTCAGTTGTGCACGCGCTGGAATGCTGGCCAGCATCCCTGCGACTCCCTGGTACAGGATTTCTTACAGTGCACTTATAACCACTCACATCTGATAGTCCTGGATCTCGCTCGTCTGATTGTCGCGTATTGTCCCGAGGCGGTCAAGGCGCCTGGCCTCAAGGAGCGGCTATTCGAGGCCCTATTCAAGGCAGCGGAATGGAAAACGCCCTGGGTCGCGTCGACCAGCAAACCCGGCGAGATGAACGTCATGCTGGTGCTGCGAGCGTTGGCGAACGTCACACAGGAAGGGTCCGGTGCGGCGGACGGGCCGTGGCTCGGCCAGGTATGCGATCAGCTGCACCGCCGTGCGTTCCTAATGGTTGTGCAACCAGATTTTGAAAGGCGTGTCGGATGCGCCCTATGCCGCGCTAACGCCATCGCAACGGAAGCCACTCGCGACGTGGCTGTTAAAGTGGGTTGCATCCTATTCTCCGTCACATATTCTTACTGTGTGCAGTGTATCGTGCGTTACCTTGTTCACACCACTGGATACAGCAGGTCGGGCGCTGCATCTGTCGATGGTCTTCCAAGTAAATACGTCCCCTGCCGTCCATTTATCGTTCGCTGACTTGGGGTGCAGGTGCTAGAGCAGGAGAAAACCGAGTCGGAGAGCGTCTACCGGGCCCTTGTCGGCCTCGGTAACGTCGTCAGTCTTCTTTTTACCAACCTCCCGTATGCATCTCATTCATATCCCGGCAGATATACGCTTCGAAGCAGCAAAACAACCCCCTCGACGGCGCGCAGGCGGCGCAAGTGACGCGCTGCATGCGCGACCTGCCCACGCGCTTCCCCGAAGACCGCGTACGCAACATGGTCGTCGAGATCTCTGCGCTGCTCGTATCGGGGGTCCTGTAAATACTACCGCTAGACTTTGTTGATAATGTTCTTTCCTTCCGGAGACCGGGTTTCCATTGTGGTTACTTAGACTCGTTTCTGGCGTACATATGGGGCGAGCCGCTGTCCAGGGCGGCCGGGGGCATATTATGGACTGGCTCTGGTATACGTATTTTCTTTCCTAGACACGCGTTTGATGTACGATGTAGGTAACTTGAACAAATCACAGTGTAAGGTCGGGAGGCGGCAGATCAAGGGCTGTGCATAACAGCACTACACAAAGGCGCATCAAAACATCGTTTTACCAATATGTGACGAAATCTGTGACCGTGTGACATCGCGTCTCTGCCTTCGCCTCGACATTGCCTCGATATCCCGACGCGCCAGCTGCTCCAAACACGCGTATTTCCGCTCCCCCGACCGCCATACCTTTCGTCTAGTGTGTGGCATAGTTCGGATCTGCTCCATTTCGGAATATTTGGACTGACCAGCTATTTCATTGCCTGACTCTGTTTTCTTGTCCCGAGTTGAAGACTTTGTGGAGACTCTTGCCTTCGGACGACATCAGAATCTCGATCTGACAAGCCGCGAAGCGGCACGGATCACGAACCTTCGGCTCTTTCCCCAACCACGAATTCAGAAATTCAAGGAAGTTCAATAACACTGTCGCAGTCGCTTCCAGCTGCTCTGAATCTGTGTTTCACCCTCCACCGTTTGGAAACAAGCCTTCGCTTATTCATCCTCCTCCTCCACTATGCATCGGAGGGGCAACAAGTCGAAAAAAGTGGGTTTTCTCTCTCACTCATTCGCTCACTAATCTTTGCCAGGTCCCAAATGTAAAGCTGCGGCCGGCGCATCCCGACGCGATGGCGCGTGCGCGCGCGTCGCCCGAGCCCACGAGCTGCTGGGCCGAGGACAGTCGGGTCGTCGCTGTCGATGACACGGTCCTGCTCGGCGGCTCGTCTCCGCGCCCCTTCAAGAACGTCGTCGTTTGTGCCACCGGCCTCCCCGACAAGGTACACGACGCGTCTTAGTCGTCTTAATTACTCACTCACGCGTCGCAGCCCGCGCTCTTCAAGCTCGCGCTCGAGCTCGGCGCGACGAGCGTCAGCGCGTTCACAGATCGCGTCACCCACCTCGTCGCGGAGGCCCACGGCGGCGCGAAGTATTTGGTGTGTGCTGCTCTCGCCATTATATTTCACCTGCTGAGACGATGCGACAGTGCGCACTAGAACGCAAGATCCCTATAATGACGCCGGCGTGGATCACCGAGAGCCACCGCATCTGGCAGCACGGCGACGACGTCGACCTCGCGCAGGTGCGTGCTATTATATTTTCGCGCCTCGAACTATACTCAGTCATGGCAGAGCGTCGCTGCGCACCGCCTGCCCGTCTTCTCCGGCGTGACGCTCTGTATCTCGGGCATCACCGACATCGTGCGCCGTACGAAGATCAATAAGGCGCTCACCGCCGCGGGCGGCACATATGTCAAGGCCCTCGAGCGCCCCGTGCACGTCACCCACCTGTTGTGCGCTGGCGCCGAAGAGACGGACAAGATGCTCTATGCTGATAAGTTCAATCGCGCGGGCGAGGCGGATCCGCCCATTCAGCTCGTCTGGGAAGAGTGGTTCTGGGACTCGCTGGAATTTGGTGGTAGGTTCGACGAGGCGCGGTACCAGGCGCGCCTGCCGCGTCCTGCGCGCAGGGGTGAGTCCGTTCCCTGTTCTATGAACGGCACTAAATTCAATTGATACAGCCACGGAAACACCTCCCCCTCCTCCAAACGCAAGTACAAGCGCAAACCTCACCTTAGTGCCGTCAGCGTACGACGAGGACGATGGTGACGACGAGCTCGCGTCCGTGCTGCGTCTCCCGGCCGTGACACTCCAGCTCTGGGGCAGCCTCCTCAAGGCGCGGGGGTACGAGGTCGCGCGCGGCGGCGTCGTGCTCAGCGCGGAAAAGGCGCGCGAGATGGCGGAAGAGGGGCGGCGCAATGCCGCCGATTTGGAGCCGCTCGAGGGGCCGGGGAGTGCGGGTGCGAATGCGAGCGTCCTATCCAGCTTCCGCCGCGCCAACTCGTTCGTCGTCCCGCGCGCGACGGCGCAGGCCTTGCGCGACCAACCTCGCAGTGCGGGTGCGGGGCCGAGCAAGCTGCCGTTTGGGCGCAGTGCGAGTGTTGGCGGAATGGTTCTTGGCAGTGCGGTCGCGGGTCCGTCGTCTGCGCGGGGGCCGAGCGCTGGTGTACATGTAGCCCCGATCCCGGACGCGAAGACGCCCGCAGACGCGGATGAACCGTCGACGGTCTTCGAGGGACTGCGCTTCCTTCTGCGCGGGGAGGCGGACACCGCGACGGTGCGCGGGGCGATCGAGGGTGCAGGGGGCGTGGTCCTTCCTGAGCGCGGTGTGGCGGCGCTCAACGCGGACGCAGACTATGTCATCATCCGGCTTGTTGGGTATGTTGCTCTGAATTCAATGCTTATTTTATTCCTAATTTTTTTTTTACAGCGGCAGCGCGCTCTACCTCGCGGAGCCATCTCCTGCTATGCGCGCGCGCTACCGCACTGAGTGCTGGATCGAAAAGTGTCTCTTTGTGGATCGGCTCTGCGAGCCCGAGGCGCATGTGAGCTTCGTGCCGCTGAGGTTGGGGCTGCCTGTGCAGGGTGCGTGTTGCCATCTTCATTTAACACTCATTGATTTTGTGTGGTTATAGGTGCCGCGAAAATAACACTGAGCTTCTCGGGGCTCGACGCACTCGAGGCGTGCTGGGTGGGGCGGTTGCTTGAGGCGCTCGGTGCGTCCCTGTCACATCTATTCATCTGTTTACTCATTAACTCTATTCGTTGATTCTAATGCAGGCATCACTCTCGCGCCGGTATTCAGCCGCCAGACGACGCACCTGGTGTGTCCGAGCGGGACGGGCGCAAAGTACGCGCGCGCACGGAAGTGGGGCGTGCCTGTCGTGCATATGGGGTGGCTCAATGCTATAGCGCGCGGGGGCGCGGTGCCTGAGGTGTACGACGATGCGTTTTTGGTGCGACCTGCGGAGGGGGAGGGGGCGTGCGACGATGTAGCGGAAGGAGCGGAAGGAGCGGGGGCACGCAAGAGTGAAGGGAAGGAGAAGGAGAAGATTGAGGCGGAAGATACAATGCAGGATATCACGAACAGCCACGGTGCGTTGCGAGTCCCCGCGTAGATAAGGTGAAGCTGATACGCCGATAGACAGCCAGGAGTCGCAGCTGCAGCAAGGCGAGTTCGCGCTCCCGTCGTTCGGGGAGCCGGGGCCTGCGCTGGGATTCGGGCAGCCCGACGGCTCGCTGGGGAATCCACACCCACAACCACCGCCCGCGACGAAGCGGCGGCAATCCCCCACCACCGCAGAGGAAGTGCCGAGGAAGCGCGGGCGGGCGTAACATTGCTACGATATTGCCGCCATGCAAATGTATAGCTCCTAAGCAAGCAAGCTCCGGCATATGGATAGCACCGAACATCCACCATGCAAGCGCGACTTTCGCGATATCGCGGGACTGCTGTTGGCACCAAGCTGGATGTCAAGTTGAAAGCCGAGCTTTTTGGAGGACGTCACGAGCGGTTCCGCATCAGGTTTCTCGATCGACGAAGACAACTGGAAATGCAGGGAATAGAGGAGTTGTAGCTCTGGAGGCATGCGAGATATGCTAGTTGGATCAACATGAAGCTCACTATGCATTTGAATGTTCTGTCTTAATGAAAAAAAAAGTGCAAAGGAATCCAAAATAAATAAATAATCAGGTCAAGGTTAGGGTTACTCTTTTTTCGGAACTTCCACGGCATCGATAGTGTACGCTCCCGAGCAACTCCCTAGGCGCCCGACTCATTCTGATACCTCGTCTAGTTATAGGTACGTCTGTCTCATCCCGGATTCCTGTCTATTTAAGCTCACAGATAACACAGAAGTAGACTAATATAACTTGAATTTCCCTTAGCTTCCCTTTGAACACTGAAGAGACCTTCAACCGTTTTCACTTCAAATCATTCAGTTTCTTGCTCCGAACTTACACCTCGAATCTTCATAATTGGATTAGCGTTCACTTACCTTCGACCTCCATGCCCGTCGCGCGGATATACGTGATAAGACACGGGGAGACCCAGGAGAACCGAGAATCGGTGGTGCAGGGCCAGCTGAACACGCAGCTGAACGATACGGGACTGGCGCAGGCGCGGCGCGTCGCGGATGCGTTGCGATCGGTCCACTTTGACGCGGCGTACAGTAGCGATCTCGCGCGGGCGCTCAAGGTTCGTGCGCTCCCTTGGCCCTGCACACCGATTCACTGCGATTGGTTTAGACAGCGCAGATAATCCTGGAACATCGGTCTGATATTGAGATCCAGGCAGAGGAGGCGCTCAGGGAGCGGGTGCGTCTTTCCGATTCATTGGATTAGCGCCGCGGACGGGGAATAACACAACGTGGATGCATGCAGTTCATGGGCGACCTGCAAGGCAAGAAGGCCCGCGCGGGGCTCAAGCACGACGCGACCGTCGAGCCCGCCGAGGCGTTCGCCGCGCGCGCGGCGGGGTGGTGGCGGGCGGCAGTCTTGCAGCGCACACTCGCGTTGCCGCCCCGAGAGGCGCCGTACAACATCTTAATGACGAGCCACGGGGGGCTCATCGGCACGCTGCTGCGGACGCTACTCGGGAGCGGGAGAGCGCGGTGCGCGCCGGGGGTGGTGATCGCGGCGTGCCGTAACTCGTCCGTGACGATTGTGGAGGTGGAGCGCGATGGGCCGGCTACGATTGTGCAGTTTGGGGATGTCACGCATTTGACGCAGGAGCTGGAGGATGGGATGGTGCAGACGAATGTGGACGTGGCGGTGGTAGACGCTTCGAAAGACGAGAAATTATAGGCATGTTCGTTCAAAAGCCATACAATTGTTTGTGTACTGATTGGGAGAAGCAGAGATTATGACTGATTGGAGAATAGAAATTAATATTGTCTAGATGAGTTGTGGTGCGGTGCGGTGTATGGATCCACAGGCTCGACCGTTTTTCTGAGAAAGATGCTCTCCGCCGGAGGTGTCGAGCAAGCGATAGGATGAGTTCTTGCGATTGGTGCGTTTCTTGCATGTGGTGCACCCAGCATTTAGAGTTTTAGGTGTAGCCTGGGTCCTCAGACGATCTTCGGCGGATGCTCCGTTATTCTTCCCATCCTCTGTCTTTCAAATTACACCCTCCCAGACCCGATATTCGTATTCGAAGCTTCAGTCCGGGGACGCATACTATTTCTTAATGTCGGGCTCGGTCTGACTCGAGCCATCAAAATAAAATATCCCATTAACGTACCAGTGCCCCGAGTGAAAACCGCCGGCCATCCTCCCGCAGTTTCAATTTAAGAGCTTCCCAGTGAAACTGATCCACAGGTTGCGTGGGCACTTGCCGGTGAAATCCAGGACCCACACAAATTACAAAACTCGGTTGATACCGCAGCACATTTTCAAAGTAGGTATAACGACCTAGCCATTGATGTGGTGAACTCCTGTGCCATGGCAGACGCAGCCACACCATCTTTTTTTTCGCGTTTGCCTCACGATCGTCCGGTGCCTCAGGCATGATGGATGCACGAAGACTTGAATTATATTTGGACGAGCATGGATGAATGGACTGCTATACAGCTAAATAGAAATAGGACTCAGTATGTATGCATGTACTGACTTTGGAGCCTGAAAGCAGCGGAGCGGCCCGTCTGGCGGTGGTTCATGGATTAATCCAAGTCAAGATCAAGACCCTGCCTCTCAAGTTCCTGCATACGAGCTCTGAGACCCTCGCTCAACGCGTCCTCGGCGGAATAGCCAGTCCGCAGCATCACTTTCTTCAAGCGTGCGACGCGCGGAAGGGCGACACCAGCCGGTGGGCATTCACCTTTCCACCACCGGGATCGAATGGCGTCCTCAAACGAACCTTCTTTAAAATTCTTCCCTACAAATTCGAAATATAATTCCTGCAGTCTCGGTGCCAGTGGCGCAGGGTCGGCATGGTCGTATCGTAGCGCGTGGAACACAGCATCGTTGACGCAGCCCCAGCTATTTTGAATGTTGAGGGTCGTGAGAGCGGACCCGTGTCGAAGAAGGGTGATTAATCCCTCAGAGTCAATGGGGGCGTGTAATAGGCTGATCTGCTCGATGTTCGGGGACCGAATCTGGAACTCCGAGAACATGTCTGTTGGCCAGAACTCGCGGTCTTCCGGATTGAATTCGAGTTCGAGAGTTTGCAGGGAAGGAAGGGCAAGCGGTATGAAGAAGGCCTCGAAACCGATTTCAACCGTTGCTCCATAAAATGACATGATAAGTGTTTTGAGGAAAGGTAGCATAACGATCGGGGACTCCACCGCTGAGAGCGGAAAGTCCCACTCGTGGGATGTACGGAATCGCGCTGATATGAGATTGCTGCACTGGAGCAAAATGTTGCGGCAGCCGCCGAGCGATTCATCGTCAATAGTGAGGTCCGTCAGTTGCGACCACGGCATTTGGAATAAATGAACGTTAGATTCCAGGCCATATACGGTCCCCAGACTCAGGCTCCGTAGTCGAGGGGATGATTGAAACCCAGTCAATGCGTGCTGCTCCATAAAACATTGGATATTAAGTTTCTCAAGGGCATTGAATGTCCCCGGAGGAAGGGTGTCAAAATAAGGGAAGGAAACTACGTCAATGTGAAGGTTCCGCCACCGCTCGGCTGTCGGAAGTATGATACGAGCAACAGATGCTGACGCGGAGGCCGATGCTGCTGTTTGGACGAGGGAAACTGAGAGTGGAGATGGGGAGGAGTGGGAGAGCAAGGCATTCAGCCCATCCAGGTAGGTTTCTGGCAGATCGTCACTGCCCCAATCGACAGCCAGGACGCCCTCCGCCCACAGCTGTGGCGTGCTGTGGACGATCTGCCTCCAATAGGGAGAAACATGAGAGAGTCGCAATACTTTTGGCAACACAGCGTATGCGTCTGTGTTGAACATGGAAGTGCATGGATCGTGCCGATTAATGGGGTTGTTGTCGAAGAGGGGGGTATGTACGGCGAACTTGAAAATTGCCACCAGCAATTCGGTTGGTAATTTACGGATGGGAGCGACCATGGCTCGCAGCGTGGAAAGAATGTCACGCTCCTTGTCGCGCATGTAGCTGAGCTCGCGTATCTGGACGGTCAGACGTTCGATATTGACCTCGGCCGCCTCAATGAGGCCTTTGACTTGATTTTCGACATTGGTGAGCCCAGGAGAGCCAGATAAGAGTGGCAACTGGGTCGGAGTGATCGACATGATCTAATGAAAGCATGAGAAATGATTCCAAGGAAGGAGGCTGCAGACGTACTTTTACTGTTTGATGTTGAAAAGTTGAAGTTGGAGGACTGTCACGGTCGCAGTCACGGTCACTGCTCGTGACGCGAACGTTTCGCATTTCGCATTTCGACTATATGATGGCATACATCTCTTTCGCGGACGTACAAAAAAAATTAGTCGAGTCGTGGGTGTATTTCGGATGATTGGAGAACTTGGATTCATAGTTACCTACACCGTCCCCTTCTTTTTTTTGATCGTCGTTGACTTGTTTTTGGCTGTTGAGTATTCTCCGAGTCCCGTTGGCTTCAGAATCTTCAGATAGACAAAAGATAACAATCTATGTGTTCATTCAAAACGAGTCTATCCGTGCACGGAACCCACAGGCAAAAGACCAAAAAAATGAAGAAAAATCAACATGAATCAATTGCTGCTCAAATTTGGTGTGGCTACGTCTGCCCCGGTACAGGAGTTCACCAGAATCACCGCACCGT
Organism: Mycena epipterygia; assembly: GCA_029281465.1. Classification (NCBI taxonomy): domain Eukaryota; kingdom Fungi; phylum Basidiomycota; class Agaricomycetes; order Agaricales; family Mycenaceae; genus Mycena; species Mycena epipterygia. The sequence continues at coordinate 415,608 of JARJCQ010000006.1, read as the reverse complement.
CACACTCGCAATGGCCAGGTTGTTACAAACGGTGAAAATGTGGCCGCATCATCGACTGAGTTTTATACCTTGTCTGAGGCCACGGATTTCACCGGCAAATGCCGACGCCCCAGAATCAGATGTTCGTTCGATCCCCACCCAGTCTGGGGTTGGTCTGCAGTGTGCACTTGGAGTTGCGAACTCGTAACAACTTGGGTTTAAGACCAGGGTTTTTTTAAAAGCCGTTGTTTCGATAATGAATATGTAGCGGGTCTGAGCGGAGGATGCGAAGAATATCGAAATGAGCGAATCCCACTAAGGATCAAAGAAGTGAGACAGGAGGAGGAAGCATATTGTACTGACGCGTAAATTTTGAAGGCGCAGGCCACGCCTAAACTTTAAACTGTGATAAGCGAGCCAAAAAACTGAAGATCTCGAACGAACAGTATCCTTCAAACCGACTGACCTTTCAGCCAAGCGAGTCCGGCTATCATGGTCAAGCTTGTCTTTGAGAAGCGCGTACCGAACGGCACTATATACGAGGAGGACCGAAGACAAGAAATTCGTCCTGTCGCTCGCTTAAAATGCCAAGTGGCTAATGGCAAATTCACCGTCGTCATTGTCGTCGTCCGAAAACCCAGCATCTTCCTCCGAGTCCCCACCATACATAGTGGGCGTGTGGATCCATTCGATCCCGAGTGCATGGCATAGCTGGGTAAGCTCGGCGACTTGCGCGTCCGACGCATCAGGCCCCTGTAGCGCCCCGCCTGCGCGCAGGTCACCGTCAACTTCGAGCTTCTTGAGGACGCCGCGCAGGGGGAAGGGCTCGCAGCGGAGCCATGCCGCGAGGACAGGGGTGGGAAGGAACGTGAGCGTCGCGCCGGAGAGACGCAGGCGTGATACGCGGGGCGGTAGCGTGAGGAGGAGCGGCACGGTCGCGGGCACGCCGTTGAGGCAAAGCGTCTCCAGTTGATGCAGGCCCGCGACGGTATCGTTCTCCCACGGCTGGGGGCGACCTTCCTCGGAGTGATAGTCGTTGAGCGCGAGGAACGTCAGGGTGGGCGCGGCAATACCGAGGCATTTTTTGAGCTGTCCGCGCGCCATAGGCTGGAGGCCATCGAGGACAAGCTTTTTGAGCGCGGGCATGCTACGGATGAGGGTTGTGAGGCTACGCGGGGACGTGTGCTGGGTCAGGTTCGAGATGCTAAGCCCGGTGCAGGGCGAAGAGCGACTCTGGACGTCGACTGTCACGTCAGTAGGCCCGCCGTCCATCGCGTAGCTAGTGATATCGAGTTCCTGTAGATGCGGAAAGGTGACGATGTGCTTCAGCCAGCCCCGCGGGAGCGCTGCCGTGCACTGAGTTCGGAACCGCGCGCTACAGACGAAACATCCGATCAGGTTGATGTCCGTAAGCTTCACGGTCTCGAGACTCTGCGCCGAGAGTGCGTACACAAAATCTCCGCCATGGAGCGAGAGCTGCGACAGTTGCGGGCACGCATCGAGAAACCACTTCAGCGCCGTGCGGCTCACTGTCCTGGGATCCCCCTTCCCGGGCGTCATCGCATAGTAGCCGTCGATGTGGGTGCGCTCCGAGCAGGCAGACCTGAGTGTGGCGCTCTTGACGAACTTGGCGAGGTGCAGCGAGATGCGTAACTGCCCCTTAAAGTAGTAAAAAGCGCTCTGGGCCCTCGACGCTCAAGCCGCTGTAGACATTACGGCGCACAAGCTGTGCGACACAAGCGCTAATTTCAGGAAGTTCTACGCATGCGCGGGGATTCTGTAACTGAGATTGAAATATGCTTAGGGAAGTTATAGTACCTTTGGAAGGCTGCGATAATCGTATACTCCGTCTTCACGCTGTTTGTCGAGGAAGACTTCGTCTACGATGTTCTCAACAATGTCCTCGATGTCGGGGAACTTGACACCTGGCATCCACTTCAATGGCTTAAAGAAATTACTGGAAAATGCTGGGGGATAAGATCTTTGCGAGAAGTGTGCACCTCGAGTCGCGAAAGACAGGGAAGTGTTTGATGCGCCCGTGTGTGGTGCCGATGTGCACCGGCGTGTTTGGCGCTGCTGACCAGCCGCGTCCCAAACGATTAAATCATGGACCACACCATTAAAGGTCTTTCCGAATCCTCAGTGCAGTACGATGGCACACCCCTCCGCGTAGCCATTGTGCACGCCCGCTGGAATGCGACAGTGATCGATGCCCTCGTCGCCGGCGCCGTAGCCAAGCTCAAGGAGCGCGGCGTCAAAGACAACAACATCGTCGTCCAGTCCGTCCCCGGCAGCTTTGAGCTCCCTCTTGCGTGCTTGAGGTTCGTGTTGTGCGTCTTTATGAGATATGCTATCTCATTCAACTGTTTGCAGGGTCATCGCTGGCGCACACGTCCAGGCGGCGTCGAATGTCACGGACCTGCTCGGCGGGCTCAGCTTTGGCGGTGGCTCGCGCTCGGGGACCCCTGCACCCCCGGCGGCCGGCGGGACTGTGGTGACGATGCCGAACGAGCCCTTTGACGCGGTCATAGCCATCGGCGTCCTCATCAAAGGCGCGTATTACTTCGCATAACATAAGATAAAAAACAACTCCGAAGCCGCAAGCTAACCCGCCCGTAGGCTCGACGATGCACTTCGAGTACATCAGCGACGCCGTATCGCACGCACTGATGAAGGTGCAGCTCGACTCGGGCGTGCCCGTCATCTTCGGTGTACTCACCGCGCTGACGGACGAGCAGGCGCTCGCGCGCGCCGGACTGACGCCGGATGGGCACAACCACGGAGAGGACTGGGGGCTTGCGGCTGTCGAAATGGGGTCACACATCAGGCGCTGGAAGGAGGGCAAATTCACGTAGAATGGGGGAAAGCGAAACCAATGTACTGTATACGATGAGGTGTGCGTATCTCCCAACCAATTTTCCCGATTTATGGCTTTTGGTCTTCAGAAAATTACGTAGGAATACCAACCGAGGTTCTCGGAGGTTGAGCTGGGTCGAGTTAAAGTACTCGTTAATCCGACGCACTCCCTCGTAAGCTATCTGCGACTTGGATCGCAAACAGTGAGCTCTAGAGATGCGATCTCAAGAAAGTGAATGCCAAACCAATTGTGTTGACCGCATCGACATTCATGTTGGAACTTCTCCCAGTCAACCGTTTTTCTTCGGTTTGCTTATTTGATTTTAAACTCACTGTTACTAGGTTCATATTCTGGCAGGTTCTACGGGGACGAAGTCTTACATACCCAATTTCCATCATATCGGACACTGTGCAAAGATCTATGCCAGCAGCCATTACCTTGCGACGCAACGCAACGCAGATAGGGGCTTTGATGCGATGATTGATCGATTTCCGTATTCGGCAGCCATCGTTCTCATCAAAAACTCCCAGGCACTCCGCCGACGAATGGCACAAGCAAAAATCCTCCGCTTTCTTTCATGCGGCCTGTCAACTTCAAGAGACTTCAAGCTCAAGCTGTGCTCACGTCACAGCCAGTTTGGGCGGATGGCGAAGTGCTTTACTGCACACTTGAAGCTGGTTCCTCGGATCCTCGTCTCTCCGCTTACTATCCGAACCGAGACGCACCCGAGGCATAGATAAACCGTATTAATCTCGCGCGCAACTGTGCTTGCGCTTCCCACTATGATTTCCATACTCTTGCTCGTCGTCGTGCTCCTCAAACTTGCGTTGGAAATTTCCAAAAGCATACGTGCTATCTTCTTCCATCCTCTCAGAAATGTGCCTGGGCCCTGGTATGCGGCTCTTTCCGACCTATGGCTTACGACCCACGTCTTTCGCTTCCAACAAACCGAAGCGATCCACGGATTGCTGCAGACATACGGCCCCGTCGTACGCATCGGACCCAAGAAAATTGCGTTTTGCGACCTGGATACCATGCGGGACATCTATCTCTTCAAAAAGTTTGACAAAAGCTTGCTTTACAAGAATTTTAAAGTGTTGGTCGCGAATTCGATTTACCTGTCGTAACTGAGAGATTTACCTAAACAGAAACGGAATGGATCAGTCGTTCGTGTTGCAGCCGCATTTTTCGAGAAGTTCTGATCCTTGTTTAGGTTCACTTTCCTGGATAATGCATCCCAGTCTGCCCGCAAAAAAGCTTTCGGCCCACATTACACCGCTGCCAGTGTCGCCCGTCTACAACCTAAGATTAAACATTTTACGCTTGACCTTGTACAAGTCAGGCCCCTGCATAATCAGCATATACTCACGCCTCTAACCTGTCGACTAGAGCCTCGAATCAATAGCGGGCACACAATCTGTAGATTGTCTCCTGCTCCTGCGGAACTTCATGGTTGATATCCTCGTATTTTCAACATTCGGGTACACTCTCGGCGCTGTGAAAAAATGGACAATAAACGTTCCTGACGATATTTCCGTTGCGATATCTGACTTCCCCAAGAGGGGTATGATAGTATGTCCTGAGCGCACTAGGGACCAATGTACTACTGCTTATTCCTCCGTTGTAGCAAAGTCTTTTTCCCAACTGGGCATGGCCCATTCTTTGCCATATTCCGCATAAGCGGTGGATGAGGTTTGTCCAATGCAACCAAATTCTCAACGAGGTCCGTGTATTTTTTTTGCCGCAGCTTCGACCAGTGTTCCAATGATTTTGCAGTTCGTGATTACAAGAGTACATGAACTCCAACATCAAATGGACAATGACAAGGAATTTAATATACCTCCCTTGGTCTGCCGCCTCCTCGAAGTTGTCCCCATCGACGTCGTCATCTGTGAAGCCGTGGCCCACCTGTGAGCCTTTTCTCACGCTTAGAATCCACTTGTTAATTATTTCTTCCAGGATCGCAGGAACTGAAACTACATCTACCACGCTCTGCTATTTTCTTTGGCAGATATCCTCCAGCCCCGATGTGATGCGGAAACTCCAGCTGGAAATCGACAATGCCATGCCAGATCCAGGGGTAATCCCAGATCTGTCTGTCCTGCAGAATCTACCGTATTTGAATGCGTTCATTTCGGAAGGTTTGCTATATTTTATATACAACCGTCTCAGCCTCACACCCAGACAGGATTTCGCCTTCACAGCGTGGTTCCAGGTCTGCTGGAACGCGTCGTTCCACCCATGGGAGAATATAATTTGATGGGGCATATTATCCCCCCAGGAACCGTCGTCGCCACACAAGCGTGGTCCATCCACCGAGACCCCCGCACTTTCCCCTCCCCCGAACGTTTCGATCCCGAGCGTTGGCTGGACGATACGGGGAATTCTGACACCGGCAGTACCAGACGCGCAGCGCACATGATGCCCTTCGGCCTCGGTACGCGCGTTTGTCCCGGCCAGCAACTCGCCCAGGCCGTCATTCGTATCGCTCTGGCTGCGGTGGTGCGCAAATTTGAGATACAGCCTGATTCAGCGACGACCGAATCCAGCATGAAAATGAAGGCCGGTTTAGTGGGTCCCTGGTCACGTTTATGTACCTAGCAGCTTGCTAACGGAATTAAATCCAGCTGGGCATCCCTGTGTCTGGGGAATGCAAGCTAATATTCATTCCACGCACAGAGTAGAATCGAAAACGGAAAGCACTACAATATATGTTTTGCTTTTCTTTCAAACGAATGATTAATGGCGTCCCTTTCGACTTGGGGGACGCCCTGGACCTCGATACATGCGCGAAATAGTCAAAAAGAAAAAGTGAATTACAATCAAAAAGAGAGGTGGTAAAAGGTCCAAAAAATGAACAGCAGTCGACGTGAATCGACTACTGTTTAAATTTGATGTGGTTACGTATCTGCCCGGTGTTCACCAGAACTTTGCACTTGTAATGGCCAGGTCGTTACAAGTAGTGAAAATGTGCATCAGCAAAACCGGATTTCAGCTGGAGTGCCCAGAGTAGGAGGTCATTCTCCAGAGTGCTCCAGAGTAATCGGCCTACTCTGGAGCACTCTGGAGGACGACCTCTACTCTGGAGCACTCTGGAGAACGGCCTCCTACTCTGGGGCATCAGCTGTACTCTGGAGCACTATGGAGTATCAGCTGTACTCTGGAGTAAGCGCTGCGACTCACAGAAAGAGGGGGGGGGGGGGAAAGGAAGAGGAGATATACCCATACTAACATACTCAAGAGGCTGAAACAGCTTGCCTTAAAATCCAAACAGCGCGGCGCGAGAATGTTAATTCATATATGTCTGTCGAACAAGATATATACAATGCATATATATTAGTTCACCAGTCCATATATAATACTTACAAGAGTGCGCTGGGGCGCGAAGCGTCCCAGCACTTCTTTCGAGGCAGCCGATCTTGCTGACAAGGCTTTTTCCGCTTCGCCAGTTCCCGGGACCAATCCTGGACCGTTGTCGGCTTGCCGACCTTGACAACAACCATGTACCTGCAAGTAACGGTTAAAAATCACCACATTGAAGTTAGAAACAAGCAAGTGACTGCCCGTGCGTATACTCCGTCCCCTCATCCGCATCTGGCTTGTCCGCAAGCTCGCGCTCCTCTCCGCTGCCGCGCGCGGCCTTCTCTTGCGCGTGCAGCACGTCCTCCACAGCCTTCCACACGCTGTAATCGACCAACATGCGGTACTCCGTGCCCTCACGCCACCCGCCTGCACACGCACACTGCTCGAGCCACTCCTCCGTGCTCCTGCGCATCGTCGGCACATACCACGCGCAGAACTCCGCGTCAAACTCCGCCACGCAGTCGCTGCTGCTCACGCGCTGCACCATCGCGGGCACGAGGAGTGCGCGCAGCGCGCGCACACAGCGCTTGTCGAACGAGTTGGCCGAGCCCGAGTCGTTCGGCTGGATACACGTCATGGTCCACATCCGCGTGCGGCCCTCCTTGGCACCGTGCAGCATCGCGGAAAGTATCCCATCGAGCTGCGCCATGGAGGGGTACGTTTTGGCAGGGTCGAGTCGGCGGAGCTCCGCCTCGCCACCAAGGATGGGCATGCGTAGCGGGCGCGACGTCACCTGCGCCTACACAATGGTGTCGGGGTCGCACATGTGGGGCTCGGCGGTAAGGGAAGGCCCCGTGAAGAGCTTGGCAACGAACGGCACACTGGAGCCCCACAGCAGCGCCACGAGTGCCGCGTCCAGCAGATCGACATCCGTGGAAACGAGCCCGTGCACATCGTACGTGCACGCGCCAGTGTAGTGGTCGATCCCGAAGGCGCCCGGATGGGCGGAGAGATTGCCTGTGTTCGACACATCGTTGAATGCAGTCGACTTCGATGAACGCAGGGAGATCGCTGAGAATGTGGAGACAGGAGTACAGAAATGGGCAAAAAATTTACTTTCAAGCACCCTGCACTTCATGTTCGTTGGATCCTCCAAATTGAAACGAAATGGCACCGGCTCTGCCAGTGGCTCGGTGGTGAATTTTGAGGGCTAACTAAGTTCCCCCTGGGCTGGTCTCTTCATTATTTCGGACGGGAGTAGTGCCAGTGATGCGGAGCGCGAGGAATACTAGCTGAGAGGAGTAGCGCTCATGGGAAAGACGGGAGTAGAGATGCGACAGACTTTGGCGAAATCAAGTGGCAAGAACATGTGACACGAACAAATATTTGTTCGTGGTTCGTCTCTCTCTTCTTCCACAACACCCTTCACCCTTCCGGAGTGTCTGGCGCCAGCGCCTCTCACTCACTCTCACTCCTCGACGCAGCGCCCATCATCCGTTTCCATCAAGATCTCTGCGGTCTTTTCGTGTCGCAGAAGGGCCAGAACCTCTGACTCTCATCGACGGACACCTAGCAGCAGTAGTTAAAGCATTGTGCCTGCTGGTGCAAGTGGTATACGTCGTACATATCGCCATACCAATACTAATGTCTTGCACAGATCCGCTCTTCCTCAGCAGTCGGTCCCGGGGCACTACCGATTATCTGGCAGCAAGTCTCCAGCACTGCCTTTCTCACCCGCGACGGGAACATGGGCTACCACCTCCCCAGCTGCCTCCACCTCCTGGAAGCGCCCGCGACCCGGAGGTCCTTCACGGCCCTTCCACGTCCGCGACATCGCCGTCCGCAGCAGCGTTGACCAGGCAAAGGGTGTGTCTCGTCATACTCCCATCTTTTCACTTGAAATTTGTATCTCACAGACGGCACCCAGCACATATCCTGGGCTTGCTCCCGATGCACCACCCTCCTATAGGAGGCGACTTATCACACAGTGCGTGCCTCCTTTTTTGTTTGTATGCGCCCTTCCTGGCCCCGAGCTCCCTTTCATTTTGCACTGAAAATATGTTCGCACTTCCTTTACGCGCTTCCTTCTCCCTGTTCTTGCCTTCTTCCTATTCTGGTCTCTTCCACTTCGTTTCTGCACGGTGTCTTCATCGTGTTTGAGATTCGGGAATTGTCCTGCCTTGAACAGGCTCGTCGGCTTCAGTTCTCGTCCCATGTCCTCCTGATTGTATTCTTCTGTTGTTATTTTATTACATCTCATTATGCCCCCTACCCTACTGACGAGAAAATATCCTCCCCGCAGCTCAAAGTGCAAGTATGACGACGACCTGAGCGCGGTCGCGGCCTTTGTTGGCCCTGTGATATGTTTGGTTTTTTTCCCCCCTCTTTTTAGTCTCGTTTCTTTCTGGACGCGTCTCTTTCTCTCTTTTTAGAGTTGTTTGTGGATTTCTTTCTGGTCTCATTTTTGGCGGCCCGTTCCGCTTCCTCCTGCATATCAGCCGAGGTTTTTGTTTTTATTTTCCTACGCTGACACGACCCACAGGTGCGATGAGCTGCACAAGTCGAGCGTGAGCATAAGTGCGACTATGTAAAAATAGCGCAACAGCGTCCGCGAGCAGAACCAGGGTGGATAACGATCGTGTGTTTCGACCTCTTGTTTCCTTGTGTGGATGATTTCGGGTCGGCGAGGCGTGTGCGCAGCAGGAATCGCCGGTAGAGGAGGCGGATCTGATGTACTGTAGGAGGTAGAATATTAATGCTATATTCGTTAAATCTTTAAATGTGTACTATTTAGACGACTGCGAGCATCCTAGAACACTGCAGAATACCCAGCGGACACCCAAGAGCACTCCAAAGTGTGCCAGAGTGCTCCAGAGTACGCCAGAGTGAGCCAAAAATAGCTCAGAGTGCGCCAGAGTGTCAGAGTCCCCAGAATGCGCCAGAGTTGTTACTCTGAGTTACTCTGGGCTACTCTGACCGACTCTGATCCGACTCTGGCTGACTCTGACCCGACTCTGACTGACTCCGACCCGACTCTGACTGACTCTGACCCGACTCTGACCGACTCTGGGGCACTCACAAGCGGTCAGTTTTACTCTGGCTCTCTGGCTTACTCCAGACACTCTGGAGTGCTCCAGAGGGGGACCAGGTTTTGCTGATGTGGTTGCAGCATCAACGTTGCATCAACTCAGAACCGTGGAGGCGAACTGAGTTTTGTACCTTGTGTGGTACACCAGGTTCAAGTTGAACCGGAAAATTCCGATGCAATCTCAGTCTCGGTCCCGCCCCACTAGGGGCGAAATTTCTGCATGAGCCAACGTATCGAGAGCGAAGACGCGAAACGTCACGCGATGTGACCGTGACCGTGACAGGTCCTTAAACCAGAACCAACATCGAATAGCCAGTAGGTACTCCCACCTACCGTCCTTAGAATCGTCTCAGACATTCACATTAGCATGCATCCTTCTTCGACCCAGTTGCCACTCCTATTTTGCTCTCCCGGGCTCATCAATGTCGAAAATCAAGTAAAGGGCCTCATTGAGGCTGCCGAAGTCAATATCGAGCGTCTGACCGGCCAGATACGCGAGCTCAACTGTATGCGCGACAGGGAACGCAGCATCCTTGCCACACTACGGCTCATGGTCGTCCCCATCGGCAAATTACCGACGGAATTGCTGGTGGAGATCTTCAAGTTCGCCGTGCATACTCCCCTCTTCCACAACAACCCGATTAATCAGCACCATCCGTGTGTTTCCATGTTCCACACAGACGCATACGCTGTGTTGCCAAAAGTATTACGGCTCTCTCATGTTTCTCCCTATTGGAGGCAGATCGTCCAGAGCACGCCGCAGCTTTGGGCTGAAGGCGTCCTTGCCGTCCCTTGGGACGTTAACAACTTGTCGAAAACGTACCTGGATAGACTGCAAACCTTGCTCGCCCGCTCCTCCCCATTTGCGATCTCAGTTTCTCTCCAAAGATCAACCAAAACTACAGCGGCTTCCGTGTTGACACCTGTTGCTCGTGTCATATTACCGACAGCCCAGCGATGGCGGAACCTTCACATTAACCTAAAAGACCTAAACTTTTTCCACGATTTGAACAACCTTCCCCCGGGGACGTTTAATACCCTCGAGAGGCTCACTATCGACGGTTTTCCGGGGGATCACGCAGTGACTGCGTTTCAATCATCCCCTCGACTCCGGAGCCTGAGTCTGGGGACCATTTACGGCCCGGAATCCAAAGTTCATTTATTTCAAATGCCCTGGTCGCAACTGACAGACCTCACTATTGCCGATGAATCGCTCGGCGGCTGCCGTAGTATTTTGCTTCAATGCAGCAATCTCATTTCAGCGCGATTCCAGACATCCCACGACTGGGACTTCCCACCCTCAGCGGTGGACTCCCCCTTCGTTGTTCTACCTTTCCTCAAAGCACTCATCATGACATTTGATGGAGTAACGGTTGGCGAAATTGGTTTCGAGGCCTTCCTCATGCCGCTCGCTCTTCCTTCGCTGAAAACTCTCGAACTCGAATTCGATCCAGGTCAACACGACTTCTGGCCAACAGACATGTTCTCGGAGTTCCAGATTCGGTCCCCGAACATCGAGCAGATCAGCCTGTTGTACGCCCCCATTGACTCCGAGGGATTAATCACCCTTCTTCGACACGGGTCCGCTCTCAAAGGCCTCGACATTCAAAATAGCTGGTACTGCGTCAGAGAGGCTGTGTTCCACGCGCTTCGATACGATGCTGCCGACCCTGCGCCGCTGGCACCAAGACTGCAGGAGTTATATTTCAAATATGTAGGGAAGGATTTTGAAGAAGGTCTGTTCGAGGATGCCATTCGATCCCGGTGGTGGAAAGACGAATGCCCACCGGCTGACGTCGTCCTTCCACGCGTCGCACGCTTGAAGAAAGTGACGCTGTGGACTGACTGTCCCGATGATGCGCTGAGCGAGGATCTCAAAACTAGGATGCAGGAACTTGCGACAGAGGGTCTCGAACTTCGCTTGGATTAATGCCGATCCTTGTTCGAACTACCGAATGAGCCGCTGCTTTTCGGTGCGCTTTTCTGTTCTAAAGTCTGTACATATAAACATATGCAACCTCCAGAAAGAGAAAGCGGAGGAAAGAGCTGGAAAGAGGGATGCGAAGAATCGCGAAATAAGCGAATTCCACCAACGATCAAAGAAGTGACAAGAAGTACAGCCGTAGCCATGCCTAATTTTTAAAACTTTAAATTGTGATAAGCGAGCCAGAGAAGACCTCCAAAAACAAATGGTTCAGCACCCTGCTCGACGGTCACCTAGCGCAGGCAATCGCACCCAATTGAAGGTGGACCACAATGAAGAACACGCAATCGTAACAATCAAACCTGTCGCTTGCTTGACACCTTCGGCCGCCGGCGGAAAACGCCTGAGCATTGGGGTGGGGCACTGCAGCGCGCAACTTGCCGACGGCCTCGAGCTTCCAGGGGCAAGCGTCGTGCCGGTGAAGCGCGGCGTGGCGGTACGTCAAGGGAACTGGTGCAACCCGGCGACGGTATCATTCTCCCATGGCTGGGGGGCGGCCTTCCTTGAGAGATAGTCGGGGCACTCTTGTCTGCACGCCATAGGCTGGGGGTAGGGAAACCAAAGTACTGTATATGACTCGCTTGGAAAGAATTAGATAGTATACATAGAGCAAGATTATATGAGTATAAGTTAGAGTGAGGATCGGTTCAAGTCAGTCCTTGCAGCTCCTCAAACTTGCGTCGCGCCATCCGGATATTCAATTTCAATGCAGCGGTTTCTGCGGAGTAATGTTAGCGAAGGTCCTAAAGATAACACAGGAAGGGGTCTGACCTATTGTGGGGTCGTGCACGATTACCAGCACGTACGTGTTCCTGGTCATTTCGTCCAGGACGGCGGAGAATTCGGGAAGCTCCATCTCAAGCGAGTGGAATTCCTCGCGGACGCGGGAGCACGAGTGCTTGAATGCCTTGATGAGCTCCGACGTCCGCTCGTACCGCGTGGCCTCGAGTGAGGTCGGCGGCGAGCTCGTCGCAATGACGAGGAAGGTCGTGCGCTCGAAGAGCACGACCTCTGTTGCGCTGCACGCCTCAGCAAATATCGTCAGATGTTTAGATAACACGGCAGCATTGGGAATGAGGGTGTGCACGATGCTGGACCACGCCTAGAAAGGGTGAGTAAACGACGACAACGACAAGCCAGCTTGCCTACCCGGTACAGACTTTCGTCATAGATGCTCGTTCCGAACACGGTGACGGACGTCAGAACCTGCCCCTGCCCCTTCTCGCTCTGCTCCTGCAACTCCTTCTTCTTGCGCTCAAACGTCGCGCCCTTATCGCGCACGAGATCCATCTTGTGCACGAGGAGGAACACCGCTGCGTCGGGGCTGAACTGGCGCAGACCCTCGAGGCAGTCGCGATAGTACTCGAGGTCCTTGTTCATCTCGTGCGTCTCGACGTCGAACACGTAAATAAGCACGCCGACGTGCTGGAAGATCGTCGACCGCTGCGTCGTGAGATACGAGTCCATGAACGCGTCCTGCCCACCACAGTCCCATAGATTCAGAATCAGGTCGCCGAGAAACCGGACATGGTTCTGTTCGACGTCGATCGTCGCCCCGAGACGCGCGGTCTGTGAGGCGGGGTTGTTGGAGCTAGCCGCAGTCGGTCATCGGGGTCCTTAATTTCTTCTGCGAGGGGGACATACAAGATGAGGGAACGCATGGAGGTTTTCCCGCTTCCCGACGCGCCCATGAGAAGTACCTTGAGAGCAATTATAATGGTTGTCAGCACACAGCGCCGGTCCTTACCTTTTTCTTCATTTCAGCCTGGGATCCGCAGCGTGGTGTTCACAAGGCTTTCGGAGTTGAAAATTTGGGCGCTTTAGCACATCCAAACGGTGTATGCCGGAACCTGTAGTATCGAACTTGAGAAAGCCTGGAGGCTGGAATCGGTTGGCAATCCGTTTTGGGTGGGAGAGGACGAGTTTGGTTGTGTTTGGTGATAACGTGTTGTGGCTTGTGTACCAACAGGCCTTCTTTCACTTTTTTTACGAGACGATGGACGGAAATCTTGCTAGTAAGTCGGGTGCTAACCGCGATGAGCTGGATCTGAACGACCTTCTACAGCGACATATACGTTAATACACGCTTTTCTAACCAAACGGTCCCATCCCAAAGCCGCGGAAGCCTTGAAAAAGGCTGCAAAAGATGTTGTCGTTTTAAAGGACAATCTGAATATAGACGGACCACAGCTCGATGAGATCATTCGGGAGTGGAAGGTTCTCAAGGAGGCATCGTCGGACTCGTCATCCGAGTGAGTTTGGTGGTGAATTGAATTGCAGATATCATCTGAACGAAACGCTTGGCAGTTCCTCCTCAAGTTCCTCGAGCTCAAGTTCGAGCTCCTCGAGCTCTGACTCCGATTCGGACTGTGCGTCATCCTTTATCCTGACTGTTCAAATTCTGAAATGGCTTAGCATCGTCCTCGGATTCAAGTTCCAGCGACTCGAGCTCATCCTCCTCCTCATCCTCTGCATCGAGCAAGTCCAAGAAGAAGACCAAGGTAAAACCTTCAAAAAAGGCCTCATCCGAGTCCGACTCCAGCTCCGACTCCAGCTCCGACTCTGACTCGGAGCCGGCCAAACCTAAAACCACACCGGCGCCCGCTCCCAAAGCGAAATCCAAATCCAAAACGCCCCAACGAACAGCGAAGCGTGCGTCCCGCTTACAATCCAAAGCCTGCCATGTGCTCACCTTTCGATAGCGGTGGCTTCATCGTCGAGCTCTTCTTCCGATGATTCTGGGTCAGAGTCAGGTGCGCGCGTTATTTCTTGCGTTTATTCAAGGAGCTGACGGCGTGCGGGCAGACGACGAGTCAAGTGATTCCGATGTGAGCACTCCGCCGAAGCCAGCAATCGACCGAGACTCGAGTCGCACGCTATCCACGCCGTCGCAAAGCATTGCAGGCGACGTGCGACCTCCTGCGGGAGCTGTTGCGAAGCGCAAGGCCGACTCGTCGGACGACTCGGGTTCGGATTCGGACTCGTCTTCTTCGGACTCGTCTTCATCCGACTCGGATGCTGAGTCCTCAGTAGCGCGACCTGTCGTCGTCAAGAAAGAAAAGCCTGAGCCCGAGTCGCCCGAGGGAGACGTCCAAGTAACAAAGAAGCGGCGTACAACCGAGGGCGGGGCGTCCGTGCCAACGGCAGTCGTCGTCAACTCGGAGGGGCCCGACGTCGATGGCAATCGGGAACGGGTAGGCAAGCCGGGCCGCAAAGTCAATGCCCCGTTCCGACGGGTGGATCCCGATAAAGTTTCGTCCCAAATCATGATGGACAACAGGTATCAAGTGAAGGTACGTCCCGCCTCAAGGATCGACCGCTCAGACTGCGACTAACAGATGAACAGGCAGGGCCGAGCAATGATTACGGGCAACGTGCCCACAACGATCTTATCGTCACTCGAGGCGCTGGGTTCCGCAAGGAGAAGAACAAAAAAAAGCGCGGCAGTTATCGCGGTGGGGAAATCACGGTGTGTCCCCTTGACAGTTCTACAGGACGACAGACTGAGGGCATTTGACAGATGGAAAGCCACAGTTTTAAATTTACCTGAAGGCAGGCAATTGAGGCCCAGTTGTGGCGTAGGTCAAGTAATGGCAAGGAGTCCATCTTTCACGACTACACTTTTAGTACCGTGTAACTCTATTACCAATCTATTACCATCCTACTTAATGGAATACGTCAATGATTGATAGCCGTGCTGGCGACTAACCATATAAATTGCAACTGCATCCAGCTCCACAGCACCCGGAGTTGAACAATCATATCTCTGCACGGGAGCAGTTGAGCAATATCTCTGCACGGGAGCAGTTGAACAATATCTCTGCACGGGAGCAATGACGTTCCCAACTTGCCTGTCGGATGCAGTCACCAAGACCCTGCGGGTGCCACAGTCCGTTTCCGGGTAGTGTGATCTGTACCCGAACCCTGTAAATATCGCAGTGGTCGGCAGGCATTGATTGCAAATGCCTGGTGCGGATTATTCTTCCTGTATCCTGCCCGACGGCGCGGTGCTGGCGTACGAGGTGCTCGGAGCGGCCCACCTGGGAAATGCGCTCCCGCTGGTGCTGGTGTGCGGCATGGCGATGGCACGGGCGGACTGGGTGCGCCTCAGCTCGACGTGGGCACAATCTCGACCTGGTCAGCTATTATATTTCCCTTTTTTAAAAAGTTCTTTGCTCATTAAATCGTCCCAGTATTAATCTACGACCATAGGTAATGATCTGCGCCATTTTACTGTGCGCGCGCAGCTCTAAGAACTTGCAAAAATCACCTAGGGGTATGGGGGACTCGACGTCTCCGCCAGATATTACTGTGGACGAGTTTACAATGGAGACGCTCGCGCGCGACCTCTCCTTTCTCATCGGCCATCTCGAATGGGCCGAGGTCGCCGTCCTTGGATTTTCTATGGGTGGTAGGGACAGTTCCGATTTTTTAAATTATAATCAACTCACACTGGATGTTCAAGGCGTTGTGGTGCAGCAGATGCTCGTGCTCCCTTACCTCCCGACGGACCCCGTCGTGCTGCCATTCCGCCCGACGCACGTAATCCTCGCGAGCACGCGTTCGGAGGTCCTGCGTGATCCGCGATACGGGTAGCTTCTTTTTCGTTCATATATGACTCATAATTTATACTGACGGCGTCTCCTCCAGCCTGAACACTGTGGCAGAGCCGTCGGACGGCCCCAACAAGCCACCGACGAACGCGGAACGGTACGAGAGCGTCCGGCGAACGATAGAATCGACAGTGGATCCATCGTGGCTGAAGGCACACGGGAAGCATCTCGACTTTATGATCCAGCGCGTCATGTCGGGAAGGCAGGCCGCCCTCTTTCGAGCCTCATTGATTATTTATTTATTTATTTTCCAGCCCGCGATCACTGCACATTATCAGTATGCCACCATCATAAAATACTGACACATATCTTGCGCTCATCTCGGCTTTTTTTTACAGGCAGACAGAAAAAGGCGGTACGCACCCCGGTCATTTTAATATCTGTTCCTGGGTTACTTATATGTTGCACTAAGCTCCAACTGTTCGACTTTGCGGCGCTGCTCGAAAAGCTGCCCCAAGACCTCCCGGTCCTCGTTACTCATGGCGAGGCGGACCAGATCATCCCGTTCGAGTGCAGCCAAGTTGGTCTCAACCCTAAAACCCCGTCCTGTCATTTTATTTTTGCTCGTCTACAGGAGATTGTGCGCCGGATTCCTGGCGCGCGGTTCGTCGAGGTTGGGCCTGAACCCGGGAAGCTGCCCACCCTGCAGTTTGGACACAACTGGACGCTGTATTTCGCGGTCTCAATCTGGGAGAACCTCGTCAAGGAATTTTTGCGCGCCCCTGAACCGCTCACGCCTGCCGATCCCGGACCATAGAATAATTTTTTGGACCTTCCTTGTTGGACAATGTACATCATTCATGTGTACTTACTTCTCATTGCATCCGAGTTCTGTTCACCTTCCAATCAAGCTGTTGAGTGCTAAATGGGGTTCGCGGGAGTTCGGTTCGTTTTCATAGCCGAGAATCGTCTACAATAATTAAAGCTATAATATTCTAAAATCGCCAGCAAGTGGCCAGCCTCTGCTAGCTCGGACCATAACATATAGAACGAGTACAATGAACCCCCCCACCAATAAAAATCCCCTGCGTGTTTGCCGGGCTGAGGGCCTGGGTCTTCAGTTAGATCTTCCCGCGTGACGGTTGACAACTTATAGAACCGTCATCTCAACTCCGGCACAAACAGGGTCCCATTCTGCCGTCTAGCATGCCCCGCTGCGATCTCCCCGATGGCGCTCAACTTGGTTTCAACGTTCTTGGCGCCGAGTACCTTGGACAGACCTCGCCGATTGTACTCATCGGAGGTGTGAGCTCGCTGCAAGGCGACTGGGAGCGTCTCGCGACTTCCCTCGCCCGCGTGCGCCCAGGTACATCACCTCGCGACTCAGGGTCGTCTGTCGCGTATTGATTAACCATTCATTCGTTCAAGTGCTGGTATACGACCATAGGTAAGCGGGGCTCCTCCTCCGTTGCTCCGCCCATTAATTATACCCAGGGGCATGGGAGACTCCAAATTATCACACAAGGAGGATAATATCACAATCGAGCTCCTCGCGCGTGATCTGCTCTTCCTCCTCGAACATCTCCGATGGAAGGACCTTTCCATCTGCGGATTTTCTATGGGAGGTACAACCTCAAACTTGTTCGAAGGTTCGAGGTAATAATATTTGAGATTTTCAGGAGTAGTCGCGCAACAGCTGTTGTTCCTTCCCTACCATCCCGACCGCCCGACGCCTCTGCCGTTCCGAGTTACGCATGTCTTGCTGACAGGATCGCTCTGCTCGGTGTTGCGGGACAAGCGATACGGGTTTCCCCTTCAAGCGATTCCGGATAGGCCATTAACGGATCAGGAAAAATTGGATCTCGCACGACCGTCCCTTGAATGGATGTTTGATCCCAAGTGGGTCTCGGACCCTGAAAATGCGCAGCGGGTCGACTGGTGGGTCCGCTCGATAGTATCCGGACGGTGAGTTTGCACTCTGAAGCTTGAAGCTGTAAATGTGGCTGATTGCTTGCTCCTAGGCCCCGACGCGTGATTGGTGCGTAAATGCCCTTCGCATGTTAACTAAATTCTGAATACGTCACCAGTGAAACAATTGAAGGCAGTAAGTCCCTACCCCATGGAGCTGTGAGATCCAACCCTTGAATGGACCTAGATGAACCGATTTGATTTTATCGGTCTACATGAAAAACTCCCTCGCAGCATGCAATTCCTGGTCATCCACGGCGAAATTGATGCTGTCGTCCCTCCTTATTGCGGCCAGGAGATTCTCCGACGCATTCCTTGGGCAACGCCTGTTGAAATTGGCTCTCAACCGGGTGCAGTTGAAAGTCTCGAGTTTGGACACCACTGGTTCGAATATTTTGACGTACAAGTGTGGCACGACATCGTGGAGAAGTTTCTTGCGTCTGCGCACCTCGCTCGTTTATGATACGCACCTGATACGCACCTCACTGGTTTATGAATATGTATTGGGTGACGTTAGCACAACTAGTACTGCTATTCATCAAAGCGCAGCAAGCGACCTAATCCACTCCGTCCGAATCCAAGGGGCAGTCACGTATGGTATCCGCACAAATGGCCACGATTCCATCGTATCCCTGTCGAGTTTGATTATACGCTGGTGGGGTATGGAAAGGGAAGAATGCAGTATATGCGCGGAAATCGGGTTGTCCTTCGAGTGCGGGTTCGGCGTTTGGATAAGAACCTTTGGCCAATACCACCTGGTATTCGGATGCACCAGAAGACGAGCACCACCGTCCAAAATGGCCTGCGCGACGTCGTCTGGAATTTTGTCGATATCCATCTGTAACAAAAAGCGGCAATCCCAGAGAACATCGAGAATTTGCCCAGGATTTTCATGTCTGGTCTGGAGTTTTTCCCGAACCTTCTCGGTGATATCGAGGCGCAATGGGTTGACCATATTTTGATCTGCCATTCGTTGCTGACTCAGAGGTGGTTGGCGCGCCGCAAGCCAAGCGCTGATCTCGCCTTGTCCTACGGTGAGCCTCCCATCTGCTGTGGGGAACCGCATGTAGGCGCCTCCTACGATGACAGGCGTCCAAAACACACCGCCTCCTGCAACGAATGGGCTGATCCGATCCGCAATGGGATCCTTTACCCACAGATTTTCAGTGATACGCGCCAGGCTGGTCTTGCGACGATTGCCATCGGCACGCACGGTGCCCCATGCATGGAACGAAACATAGCGCATGATGCGGAGGACAAGAGCTTTCTGAACGAGCGGGTCACGGACAGTCGACAGACCACGGCAAGAGACCATGTACGTTCCGGCTGGCGACGGTAAATGGCTCCGGTTAAGACTTGTGTCAACTGGGCACAGAGCTGAAGCATTGATTTCGTTCTCGGGGGAAGGAAGACCAACCTAGAGAGTCGATGTCTTCGACTTGCTCGGAAAGAACTGTCACGGCGGCGCGAAGATTGTCTAGGCCTTCTGAAGGATCCATATCGACGGATTCCAGAGACGCCATTCCATACTTGATGTTATCCAGTTTTTGAGTTATGTCGGGAGGTAAATACGAGTCAATTGCCTGGTCGAGAATTTTAAGTGAAAGTTCCCCGTTACGTGAGGTTGAACATACCTGCGGATCGAGGGTACCTTTCGCGAGCAAGTGCCGAATCGCGTTCCGCAAGGTTAGCTGGGGCTGGAAGTTTGTGATATCCGTCACATATTCGAGCTTGTTCTCATCGCAAGTCACGAGGATTCTATCCTTTAGAAGACATCAACCGTGCACAAGTTGACGCCGTTGCTGCGTACCTTGGAGACTTCCAGCAGCGGACGGACAATCCATCTCCTCATGCCGTCTACTCCACTCCACCCTAACGTGTGCTCATCCCCGTTCGCACCCATTCCCCATCTCCGGCACCTCCGCATCCCCCCTGCGCCAAGTTCCGTGGTTCCCATAGCCAAACGGATCAATGACGTCTCGACCTGATCGTCTCCGTGATGTCCGAGAGCGAGGACGTTTGCCTGCGACTTGCCCATGGCGTTGAATAACACCTGGTATCGAACATTGCGGCCGATTGCTTCAAACGCTTCCCCCGCTTTCGGCAGGTCAGGGAACGGCGGTTCAGACCAGGGAATTTTAGACGTAATATGTTTTACGCCCAGTGACTTCGCGAGGTCCGCGCAATGTTGCGCCATGGCGTCCGAGGAAGCTTGTAGGCCATGGTCCACCGTCAGAGAGACCATGTCGGAAGGAGGGGGGTCAGCAGATTCTATTTCTTGTCCTTTTATGTCTTGAAGATAGCGGTGTATCAGAAACAGCAAACACGTCGAATCGGACCCCCCGGAATTCCCGACAGCTAAAGACCGTCAGTTGACGCGCGATGGCCACTGACTGGACAGCGACGCGCCTATCTTGTTCGGCCATCCTGTAGGAGGGGCACATTTCCGAAAAAAGCGCGCAAACTCGTCTCTGGATATTGGTAGGGGTTTGAGACGGCGGAGCGGAAGAGCACTCATTAATGTTTGGATGTGTTTATTTTACATGTCGATGACTTCCTTCCTCCCCTCTCGAGTCTTCAACCGTCCGCGAACGAGTACGTCGCGGATTCGATCGATTCAGCCTTTTTCACTTTGCGAAGCTTCCGATGTTAAGGTCTCTGATCTTTCGCCGCTGTGCTACTCATCATTGGAAATCGAATTTGAAGTCCGAGAATATCACTCGGAGGACTCGGACTCAGAGATTTTTTGAACGGTGATTCTGACGCAATCCGGGTAAGTCTTATTTTTTGCCTCATCCTTTTCTCTTTGACCATTACAATAATAAGGATGAAGCCTCTAAATTGCTGCACAACGAACAGTGAGCACATGGTTCATCATGATGACTACGAATCTGCATTAAAAAAAGGTCATGTATGTATGCCTCCTATCTCATCGGCGAGAAATCATAACGAGAAGCGGCCCTCCGATGCTAGTGACAAAAACATCCTGCAGCTGATCCGGCCAGTTTTCGCCCTTGAAACCGTCCGCGAAGCGGATGTTGAACTTCTTCACAAGCGTGCTCGTTACCATCAGCATCTCCCGCCAGGCCAGAGACTTGCCGACGCAGTTGGCGGCTCCGTACGAGAACGGAATGAACGCCGCCAAGTTCAACACGTCCCCACTGCCAGGATTCTGTGCGCGGAGCCACCTGTCTGGGTCAAATTTGGCGGGCGCCGGGGCGAAGTACTCGGCGCTGCGGTGGATCGAGTACGGTGGGATGTAGATCTGTGTGTTCTCGGGAATAAAGCTGATTGAGATGGAGTGAATAGGGGGTCGTTATGGAGGCAGTATCGACATACCGGCCAGAAACCAGCTTCCCACCGCGGCCGGTAACCTGGCGAGGACCGTTCGTGGGGACCGGTGGATGCAGGCGCAATGTCTCATTCCTGGATCGCGATTTTAGGGACATGAATCCTACCCCAAAAAAGAACAACTCACAAACAGGCGGTTAAGAAGTGAAGCTCCGCGTGTTTGGTTGAGTCCAATAGAGACTCTTCATCAGGGTAAATGGAGTCGACCTCGGCTTGGACACGGCGATAGGCTTCCGGGTCGACAAGAAGAAACCACATAAGGCTGGAAATCAAGATGAGTGGATGGTTGACTATAATTTAGCGTAGCTTGGCTTGCCAGCTGAGAGCAATCGACGTTGTGTCCGATCCCGCAATAATACTCAAAACACCATCGGCTACTACCTCTGCGAATGTGGGCTTCTCTTTTTCCAAGCCAGCCTCGTCGGTCTGGAAAAGAGGATATTCAACCAAAAGGTTTGAAACAGTCCGCGGCGACTCACGAGATGATACCAGAGATCTTTGACTTGCGAACCACTTTTGATACGGTTCGTGGCGCAAGTCGCGCCGAATTTTCGCAGTTCTTTGATTCCGCGAGTCGCCATAGGAATTTTGTGGAGCGTAGGCACCAACCAGGGAATATGCGACACAACAGCGATACTTCTAAATTGCGTGTTATCAAAGGTTGAGAATTGACGGAGTCAGAAACTTACTTGGCACCCTTTTCTACAATAGTCCAGAGTCCATCAGTGTCACCACCATCTCTCAACATCTCGAAGCCGCCGCCGAAACTGAGGATGGTGTCAATAAACAAATCCGCTGAGAAGAGCTGCACTCACGCCATATCTCCCATGACATCGAACCTAATTTTTGTGAGCATTCCGCTCAATAAAAAGCGGAAACGTACGTGAAATAACTAAACCATTTCGAAATATCGACAGCACCGTCAAGTCCTTCCAGCCGATCTACAAGCTGCGCCACCCGTTTTGCCAAAATCGATTCGTACTCTTTGAGCGACTCGGAGCTCATGCCTCGGTTCCAGATCCGTCGTCGACTGGCATGGGCCTCGCCCTGGAGGGTAAGGAGGCTGCGCGTGGAGAGAGTCGGATCTCTACGTGGCTCGTAGTCTAGCGGAATATTAGTCACAAGTCGGCGCTGTAATATGTACGCACATTGGCCCTTCGGGAATCCTCCAGTTCCCAGGACACCCTTGACCGCGTCGATGTGTATAACGGATATCTCGTTCGGACCTGCCAGAAACATAAATTACGGCCTCAAGCAACAAGGACGACCGACCTGTTCGCACGAATGGGCCGTATATGTCATGGAGCGCCTTGACTGTGAGGTGTTGGTCGCCCCGAAACGACACCCAAACACCCCATAGCTTCGTGATTTTGGCGACGGTGGGGCCTGGGATGTGAGCCAGAGGGTGCCACGGCGAGATCCGGTAGATGATCACCGACGCACCCAAGGCGACAATGAATGCGCTATACGTCGACGCGATGCGGAAAAAAGAAATGGGGATGCCCAAGATTAAAAGTAGTAGAGGTGGTTGAACAGCCAACATGAGCATTGGGCCGTTCGCGCTCTTCGGCTCAAACCGATGAAAATACAAATGGTTTATCTACGAAAAAGCTTAGTGAGTCAGTTTCGAGAAAGTTTGACTGCAACTGACGAGCCCGAGGAGTGCTACCAGCAGAACCAAGCTCCCGTCTGAGGTCGGAAGCATCTGGTCAGGAAAATATTGAAAAAACAGCATTGAATGTCGTGGTATGAAAGAAAATGGTCGCCCTGAGCTCGGTTGTTAGCAGGCCGAAGTGTGACCGGATCCTCTGATTTGGACTTGCGCTGGCAGTGGCACGTAAACTTATGGAAACCCGGGGCACCACGCCTTTAAATTAGTGATGGGATCAGCTCTGTATTCTGCTTGTTGCTTCTCAAATACCCATTTACCTTCCTGAAACCTAGCTACATCTCATTCAAGTGACAGGAATATTTCAGGCAGCCCCTTCTTCCTGATTTGCAAACATAATTGACTGTTCAGGAACTCAGTTGAAGAGATCCAAGACGTGCCCGCGGCTCAACCAATTGCTCTATCCGTCCGAGATGCCCGAGGATATCGGAGTGCACAAAAGAATCAGGCATATTAGGTTAGCTACCCTTGAGGACATTTAGGATGAGATGATGGCCGTTTTTTCTGACCAATCGATGGATCAGAGCTCATGAGATCAGGGTATTGTCAGTATGTATATGGTTGAACCATGTATATCAGGGATAAAATTCGATTTCCTGTAATATTTGGGGAGCTGTAATTCAAGGGGGGACGAGGAAATGCTTAGCTTGATAGGAAAAACATGTTTCTGAACCTGAACATTCAACTTTTTAGGGACGAAGATCAGGTTTGGTTGCGAAACGAGAGTCAATGAGCGGGATTCATACAAGCAAATTGGAAAAAATCAGCGTCAATATTCTAGAACTGCTGTTTATTATTTCATTCTCATTCCATACCTCTCTCTGGTTGAAAACAGAAGCAAGGCCAGTACTAAACCTTTGTTCCAGTTGTGTGTTCGAAGTAAGGTTATCAAGGTCATTTTATCAGTCATAAGTATTCACAGGTAGTTTAAACAGACGTCGGAAGCGCAAGTTTCCTTCCAAATTTCCACCTCCAACTCAACCGTGATGTCGGCACAATGTCGGCCATCATAATGACACGTGACATCATTTACCAAATCGGGTTCCTTCAAGTTCAATCTCGGACACGTTCAAAAAATCGAGTATTGATGGCAGTTAGAATGATGTGTACTGTTTCAAGCCGACGTTGAACTGATTCAATTTGAATATGGCTTTTGACAAGAAAATTATCATCATCACTTCAAGACTCAACTACGAACAAGCCATAAAAACGCTACTAGTACCTGTGTCCACGTTTTTTT
This sequence comes from Mycena epipterygia, assembly GCA_029281465.1. NCBI lineage: Eukaryota > Fungi > Basidiomycota > Agaricomycetes > Agaricales > Mycenaceae > Mycena > Mycena epipterygia. The sequence goes on along the minus strand of JARJCQ010000006.1, from coordinate 391,616 downwards.
ATCTCACTCCATTCGACCTCGGACTTACAGCTCTTTGCATAAAGGATGGAAGTAACCCCTTTTTTTGAAATAAGAACAATTTTGATCTCGCACTCTGCCTTCAACGGTCTGACTGCATTTTTGAACATATATAATTGAGTTTAGGTAGGGATTTGATGGGGCTCTCTACCAATACTCTACTCACCTGATAAAACCAAATTTATGGTATTGCCGAAATTCACATGGTTTATATTCCTGTAGGATAGGATAGGATAGGATAGGATTGCCGACACCAGGTCCCGGATCGGAACGGCCGGGTACCATACTACATACACAAGACGTAAATGTATGCTACGGATGTATCTAATCTCCATTGTTGTGAACTAGCCCGCCTCCAATTGATTGCACTCTCGGCCCATGCGACAAATCAGCCACCCATAGGCAGGATGATTCCAGTACCAACCTGGCTGTAACTGGACCCAGGAGTCAAGAGACAGTTCTCCATCTCTCCACATAAATTACTGTCATCCGGAATGTAACCAAGATCAGAGTGAACCGTCTTGCGATTTCAACTAGGATACATGAACATGCATAATACCAACCAGACTATCATCCCGTCAACCGAGGTTGAAGTTCTTTGGTGGGACCCACATTGCTTTCGTCTCGAATAACAGCAATACCTCATACACATATCTCGCCATGCATGTAGTTACCACGCGGTCGAGGAGCACACAGCCGAGAAATTTGTCGGCCAATTTTGTGAGTGCTATGTGCTTCAAGGCCGGCTGGAGCGCAAAGACGTCGCGAAGAAAGTCTGCCCGCAACTGCGTCAGACCAGGGTGGGCTGTACACACCAAAGCAGTGTGTGACTCGTCCTCCATCAGGAAAATCTGAAATACTATGAAGTACAAGGGGCAGCTTTCAGGGACTTGGATGGTCTCTGGTGGTCTCTGGTGGTCTCTGGCGGGCTCTGGCGGTCTATTCAGTTTCCAGGCGGACTACAAAGGTCTATGATGTACTACTATGGTCTATATATTGAATGCTCTGATTATGAATGACTACATATGTGGAGACCGACTCTGGAATTATATCTGGATTATACATGTCTATGGTCAATGTAATGAATTATAGTTAGAAATTATGTTCCATGTAGGGGTTTAAAACTTGTGAATCACTGGACATAAGCTATACACTGACAGGTCTTGGGCTACTGGGACTGTGTGGACACTGGACATCACAGTAGCATCAGAGTTTACCCAACTTTTGCTAAGTTTCGGCTAACTTCATCAAGGTATGTAGGTGAAACTTGATCGGCTGGCACATAATTACGACAAGTTTTGCCGAGACTTTTCATTAGTCATTGTTTATGTGGGGGATCAGGACGGGAAGGGTCCGAGTCAGAGGCTCTGATGAGGACCACTATTGACCTGTAGTTAGATCGTTCGACTTAGAAAAATGGAATAATCCATTGGCATGACGTGATTGTGTTTCCCGGTCGGCCGTCGGAATGATTCGGATCTTTGATGGAACACCGCCCAGCAACGACAAGGCAGATCTTTGCCACGTCAACACTGTCATGAATCTTTCTTCCTTTTCCCCCATCCTCGTCCATCGTCCCAACACATTCACACCACCAGCCATCCTTCCAAGCCTTTCGCAGTCCTCAATTCCAGTTCCATGTCCACAATCAAGATGCTGCTCTTCCGAGGACAGCAATACCATGGCCCCAAATGCCATTTGGCCGTTGTCGACATTTTCTTGGCAGCTCTGCATGTTACCATCTTCAAGTCCGTTCTTGTCTGCTCATCCAGTAGGATGGCTGCGCTTTGATCACCTTGATCAAATTCCACACCGCTTGCCATCTCGTCCCGTTCTCGTGCCTCAGTCATTCGGCTCACCTTCGGTTCTCTTGATTTTGCACCTGTCAAGTGTTCTATAAATTCTATCTAATCTTCAACCGTTGTCTTCGTCTTTGGCTTTGATCCTGCCCCTCAAATGATTTTCAATTCCGCACTCGGCCTTCCTCAAATGGCTTCTTCAATATATACTCTTGACTCATTGTCGTTAAGTCTAACCTCCAGCCGCTGTGCACCAAATTAGGTCATCAACCTTTCGCAACCTCAAGATCTCTACAGTCTTTACTCGGCTCATGATCCTCATATGATCACTTTCATGTTTGTCTGTTTAGCTCAGACGTTCCCGGTCACCTGCTAACTGTGTGTATAGGTTATAATCCTTAGCCCACACCTCTATTCAAGATTGTTCTCATCTTTAATGCACTGCACTGTCTACGTCTCACGCTAATTTTACCGTCTCTTCATCACCCAGTAGTCAGTAGTTGCCGTGAATAATATACAATGCTTTTTGCGCTGCAATCGTGCTTCTAATTATATTCTTGTCAACTTTTGAGCTGCTATTAAAGCGACGTGAACCAGCTTCAACCACGGCGACTATGAGATCCATGAGAGCTATGAGAGCTATGGCTATGGGCACTTCATAGATGACACTAGTATTATGGTTGTCTATGAAACTAAAACTGCCCCTCCCACCTTTCTATATAGACGGGGGTTTGCTATGAGATCTATCATGTCTTTCTTGGGCTATGATGGTCTCTGAAGTAATTTCAGATTTTCCTGATGTCTATGTCCATTTGACAGAAACGGCAGAGTCGCCACACCCTAGGGATGTGATACTTCCTGTAGTGATCCAGGTGCCTCAAAGCCTCTACGGCCAGGTTGTGATCCGACAAGAGAAAGCGTGTAAAAGCCTTCCAATGTGGCACACTGGTGATGTGGAGGTAGTGTCTGAAGCGAAGTACCACTGTCCGTAGTTTCCCATGTTTGTCAGTCTCGAGCCGTTTATGCAGCAGGTAAGTCCGCACTGCTCTGTTGAGTTCACCTTGCATCGTCATCTCGCACGATGACTCAACAGCCGAGATAACGGTCCCTATAGACTTGGCTGATTCCAGATAAGATTCATCACAAGCTACGGGGATGGGAAAGAAGGCCAAGACAGCGCGCAAATCAGACACCCACGAGATATATCCCGACTTGGATAATCACAGGGATTCCATGTACGCTGCGTTGGCATAGTGGTCATCTGGCAATTGCACCCAGTACTTTGTGTGATGCAGCATGATGATAGCACGTCGGTACCTGATGGGAAGGAGTCCAGTTTCTGTGAAAAGGATAGCTTGCATGGACTGTGGATTGAGACCGAGCAGCCTGTGCAGGAAGCGCTTCTGAGGCTTCTCCAGTTTCGTAACGAGGCGGGCCGTTACATCCAGCACCACCTCGCAACCCGATATGAGATGAGGGTCGACTTGTGCCATATAAAGCCGAATACCTTCCTTCGGCGGCAGAGTTCCTATCATCGAGTCCACGGTGAAACTTGCATGAGCAATCCCCTGAGCTTTCGACGCCTTTAAAAGGTAATGCTTCTCAAACAGATGGTGCTTGACAGAGGTGAACCAGATGCCAACGAACTTGTACTCATGCACAAGGGTGACGACGTTGCCGTTGACGTACAGGGAGGGGGTTTTTCGGGGGAAGGGACCAGAGACCATCCACTGTGTCTTTTCCACGCTGATCACCATCAAGTTGGCACTGCACCAAGAGGTAAAGCTATTCAGACGCCACTGCAAACCTGCGGCAGTAGTGGAGAAAAGGGCAACGTTGTCCGCATGCTCGATGTGTGACATTGCGATACCAGATAGCTCGATGTCGTCGGTCTTGTTACAACCAGTTCTCCATGAGTTCTGCACCGATTTGGTCGGCTCAGGGCGTGTTTGAAAGCTGCTACTGTGGCACCCATTCCTCTGGCAGCCAATTGTATGACGAAATTTCCAGAGCCTTTAGAAGGCTGTTGACCCTTTTTGTTGAATGATCAATTATACTCGGCCCATTTCAGATTGGAAGCAAAATCTCATTCATGAGTAATGTATTCCAGTGGAATACCTCTCGAACAAATCCACACTCAATTAAATTGAATAAGATTTGAGTGAGTAGGAGGCAGTCTAAGTCAGCGGTGTAATCACTTTAGACTAATTTTCACAAACCTAGATATTCAGGTTTACTAGGTGAGTTGGGTATCGAAAGGCCCGTCAAATCTCTCTCAAACGCACCCAAAATTAATTCAATATGTTGAGAGATGGGGTCGGGCCGTCGATGGCAAAGTGCAAGATCAAAATTGCTCTTATTTTCAAAAAAGGGGGTCATCCTTTATGCAAACAGCTGTAAATAGAAAATAAATAATTACTTACCAACACAGGACATACATAGTCTCTCGTAGACAGACGCTTCAACAAATGAGCTTGTACCTCGCTTGTTGAACACAGGACATAACATTTTAATCTCTAAAACGCACGGTTGCTCCCGTCCCCTTCGACCCGGAATCCTTTCATCCGCAAAATCTGGGCCGCCTCTGCGGTGTACGCCGGCGCGTATTTCAAAGCGAAGTTGCTGATCTCTCGCTTGGCGGCCGGACCAGCAAGAATGCGGAGTCGCACGCCGCCTTGCTCGTTCGGTGAAGTCTAACAAGCACAGCGTAAGAACGTGTACCCAAATTCAATAAATATGCGTACGAGGACGATCGCGGGTGAGTACACCACGTTCTTGGCCTGCCCACCGACTTCACTGACAGGAATTGGGGCAAAGACGAGGTGGCTCTTGACGGTAATGCGTAGAGAAGGCGTGGCGGAGACGGGGTCAGCCTCGAGGGACGTGATCTCCGGGAAGTGGGGTGAGAACTGTTTCTCTCTGCGCTCCCTGGTGCGCGGGTGCTCGTACGATACCAAGTATGAACGACGCTGGCTGCCGTCCTGCAAAGGGTTAGTATTTAATTAACTAAATGATGTGTGTAGGCCGACCTGGTCGTCGATGAGAACCGGACGCACGATTTGCCCAGTAAACCACTCGGAGAAGCTGTCGGTCGCAGCGGTCCAGCGGCGGATGCGCACCGAGTCGCCTATCTGGATGTGGAATAAGAGGAATACGCGTAATGGACAGCAGAGGGACAAACCTTGAAATAATCCACGCCGTCGACCAGGTCAAGCTGGGGGTAACCAGAATTTTTATCCCGAGAGTCCATATGCACGATCTGCTGGGTGCCTCTAGGGGTTTGGGACGCGCTGCTGCCGCTCTGGGTGCCACTCCCCGTGCGCGGTGGCCACTGCGGGCGCCATACCGGTGGATTAGGATTCGACGTCGCGGCGCTGAGGGGAGGGGGACCCTGCGGGTAGAAAACGCGGGGCTGGGTCGGATAGCCTTCAGGAAACCAGGTAGTCATGGTTCAGATGAGTTGAGAGATGAAATGGGGGGTGGCATTCTAAATACACACTCACTCAGCTTTATAGGACTAGAGCGCAAGCCCCGCTTTCGACGCATAAGGGAACCAGGAATTGATCGCGCATTGTTCAAATTTGAAGTTGTAGCCACCGATGGTCCAGTAATGGTTAGTGCGTGACATGCGCTTTGGGCCTCGTAGTGATGATCATCTGCGCACTTTAAATTTGCTGGAACTTTGATCAGTGTTTTGGCAAAAAGTAGCGGGTTTTGTCTTGCCTTGCAATAGGGATAGAAGACACACATCACGTCCAAAGTGAACTCGATGGTTATTGATCATGTGTTCGCGTGTTGGAATCAAGAATCGGAGAATCCGGAACCAGTACCGAATTTTTGACGTCCAACGCTCAATAATATAGCTATACATTCAAACCCGATTCGAAAAAAAAACATGCGACGCTCCACCCGTGCTCTCTAACTAGGGGTCCCTTCTGTGAGCGGTGTATTGAGGAGTTCGAACGCACTCCCACATTCAAGCTGCTCTTCTTTGATCTCGAGAACCGCGCCCGGCGCTCCCTGGTCCGCCAAATAATCGTGGAACCCGCCGCGCGCCATCATGTCTATGGCGTCGTTGCCGAGGGTGATGGGCGTCACGGGCGACGGGTACATCAGCTCCACCTCCCGCACCGTCACCCGCTCCTCTGCCCACGGGTTCCCGAACTCGCCGTTGATCTGGGGAACGGCGACGTCGTGGCGTGGCGACGACGTGTCGGCGAGCGAGCTGATTGACGCGGCGGGGGAGTAGAAGCCGAATCGTGGCCCGCCCCGGGGATACCTTGCCTTTCCCTCGTCGACGTTGATCTTCAGCATGGGGGGTCCCGAGTGGCGGTACTGCGGCAGCTGGTTCAACATCCGCAGATCGAGCTCGGACGCAGAGCGTGATAGCGGCTCGGGGACCGTGCTCTCGGAAGATCCGGAGGAATGGGAGACATTGCTGAAGACCGATTCAGTAGCAGAAGGCGGGGGTTCGGACCTGGTAAATCTGAACGTCAGTTGAAAGGCACGATTCTTGAAAATGGTGGGGAATTGCGAACCCGGAGCCGTCATCGTTGTAGTCGAACGCATGCGTTCCGTTTGGCATGCGCAGGTCATATTCTAAGATCAAAGGCGGGCGCATGCGAGACAAGCCATCTTGAACCGCGGGGCTCGATATTGGGCGGGACGAAATCGACTGTATTCCCTGTGTTGGACGATATGCATCGCTCGCTCCCAAAGCCGAGTAACTCTGGACCCGCCTCACGTAATGGTCTTGCAGATGCGGCGGCACGGGGAACGGATGGAATTGGTGGGGGTCGGTAACCTGTGGGAGCGACGTTCTGGAAAGTGGGTCGGCGTGCGCACCGTGTTGGTGGTATGGGAATCGGTTCAGCGTCGGCACGTCGACATGATGGTACTGTGGTTGTGGCGGGGTGGAGTAGTCCAACGGGTATACGAACGATTGGTCAAAACTTTCTTGTTTGATTTGATCTTGGCCCGCTGCAAAGCGAAGATCAAGCGAAGAGGAAGACATCGCATTTCGTAATCGGGCCTTGGCTGGGCCCCGTATGCGCTCTCGCCCAGAGTAGTGACAGATGAGACCTCTGGCGGTGCAACGTTTACAGACGGGGTGATCACCAGAGCACTGAAACGACGGGTGAGACGGGCACCGTACTCGACGGTGAGGAGACGCACCTTTGTTTTGCGATCCCTACATTTGTCACAGGCTGTTCCTGTTCTTTGACGCGCAGGCGGAGCTCCGAGCGCGTTGTCGAAATCAATGCTGGGCGGGACACCGCCGACTGGAGTGGGGGGACCAGATGAGCCATCCGAGTCGAACTGCTGAGAACCTCTGCGGGAACCAGAGGAGCCCTCGGAGGAGGCGATATCCCATTGCTGGAACATGGTTGAAAATGTGGAAAGCTCTTGGGAGGGTCTGCGGTCTGACTGCACGGAGAGAGGATGTGTTGAAGAGTAGGACATGGTGGCAGGCGGAAAGGTGCGGAAAATGGGAGTTATACTGCGTCAGCCACCCCTTTCTCAAGAATGTCTCGATCGAAGGAAACGGATCAACGATCATCGAATTTTTATCCCGCGAACTTCAAACATTAATTAGCTATGCACCCCTGTGCTAGTGCCTATACCTTATCCAACAGCTACTTGTCCAACAGCTGCTCGTTGAACTCACGGCCTATCAACATCCGTCTGATTTCTTGCGTTCCAGCCCCGACAGCGTATAGCCGAGCGTCTCGCACGATTCGCCCCGTGGGATAGTCTATTTAAATCTGAGGGAAGAAAGAAAGACAGCAAGAGGAGAACCCACCGTTAATGTAACCGTTTCCTCCAAGGCTCTGCATAGCCTCGACCGCAACCTCTATGGCCTTCTCGGTCGAGTACAGGATGGCCCCGGCGCAATCCTGCAAGGTTCGAGCACCGTAGGCAGGGTGAAAGGAAGACGTACTCGGCGACTTATTTTGCCTTGATCGCAGGCTCTCGCCACGGCATACACATACGATCGACTGGCATTTAGGTTGGTGTACATGTCAGCGATCTTGCCTGAGAAACGTCAAATTAACGTTTGCAAAAAGAACACGACCATACCTTGCATCAATTGAAAGGTCCCTATGGGCTGTCCGAATTGTTTCCTTTCGTGAACATACTCGACAGCATAGTCAAATGCGGCCTGCATTAGTCTGATCACAGTTGAGATGGTATCATCTATGACCAGGTCCAAACGGTGACACACCCAAGGGGCCCCTGTGCAGCCGCGGCGTCGGTGGGACTAATCAGGGGCAGCAAACAGATCCACGCACCCCACTGAGGACAAGTCGTTCGAGGTCTAGGCCAGACATTAGCACCGATGCACCCCTGTTGACCTCACCAAGCACATTTTCTGTACAGCGCCGATGAGACGGTGCCGAACAACGAAAAAAATACTCCAAGACCTTCTGGAACCAGGCAATTCTCGAACACGAGCTCACACGTATCAGAACCTCGCATGCCGAATTTGTCTAGCTTGGGGCTGGTGGAAAATCCGCTGAAACCGCGTTCAATGAGGAACGCCGTGATGCCTTTCGACCGCTTCTCCGGGGCCGTCTTCGCATACACCACCAGTGTCGACGCCGACGGGCCATTGGTTATCCTAAAATCAAGTGAGTAGTCAAATAAATTGATGAATCGGCTGCACCCACCAAAACTTGTTCCCATTTAACCTCCAGCCGCCGTCGACCTTGTCCGCTTGCAGCCTCATGCTGACGACGTCGCTCCCGCTCCCGACCTCGCTCATCGCCAAGCTGCCCACCTTCTCTCCACTAATCAGGTCAGGCAGGTACTTCTCTTTCTGTTCCGGGGTGCCATGGCGGTGGATCTGATTCACACAGAGGTTTGAGTGCGCGCCGTATGAGAGCGCGACAGAGCCGGATGCCTTGGACAAAGCCTCCATAGCGAGGGTATGGTGGAGGTACCCCAGCCCAAGGCCGTTGTATTTCGGGGAAACAGTGATGCCCAGCAGCCCCATAGCACCCATCTTCGGCCAGAGATCCTGCACGCACGCGTTTGGTGCGACTTTACTGGTATGTATGTCAACGTACGTACTGAGGGAAAGTTGTTCGATTTGTCGATCTCTGCGGCGCGGGGCGCAACCTCCTTGTCTGCGAATTCGTTTACCGCGGTTCTGAACTACAGTATTCACAGGCGTTGGAGCGGGTCGGAAAGCGTCCCGAATTGACCACTCACTTCCGCTTCTTCGTCGGTCAGGCCCGCGACTTCCACGTTGTAGAAGGAAGCATTGCGCCGGGAAGTAAAGCTGGGGAGTATATGGCGCGACCGGCGAGATATAACACGAACGCGAAGGGAGGCCATGAAGGTAGAGGAAGAGAGGTAACCGTTGGGTAACGGCATTTCCGGATCATGGAACAACACGTGATCAAGTGGCGGTGCAGTTCACTTGTTCATTTTCTTGCACGATGCGAGACAACTTGAGCCTTCAAAATAATAGGTTTTTCGGGAGATCTAGGGTATTTCATAACTCATATGCCATCCCTGTAGAATTCTCGATGGGTGTAGGTCAATGTTGCAACAACTTTATAATCTCCTTTCTCAAATAAGCAGATGCGCGCGCCGCGAGCGTCTTGTATGCCTTCCAGCGGTGTATGGGCCCTGGGTAATCTGGTGATCGGCATCGCACTATCAAAACGTTCAATATCCGGTTTGCGGATAGTTTTCAGGGTGCAAATTGAGTCGATGATCAGCGCTTCAGCAGGACTTTATGGTGCACCCCTTCTTGTCGAAGTTTCTCGCAGATGAGGTTGGAGCCTATCAAAAGTCATAGCATCGTCCCCACGGTAGTTATCCGTTGTCTATGTAATTCCTGCACCTCATCCCAATCCAGGCCTAGCCATGCTCTATCACTGTCTTGCCGTCCAATTGCAACAAGCTCCTGCAATGTTGCCTGAGTTAGATGAACATCCCGTAGACTGATTCCATCTTCCTCGACGATTTTCTCCAGTCCTTGCAAGACGCATTCTGCGGCGATTGTGTGTTGCAAAAATTTCCACCCCTTTTCTCGCATCTCCCCACCTTTCGCCCAAAACTTCATCGCCTTTTCCCGATCTTTCCGCCCTCTTTCTTCCGCCCAGATCCGCATGGTCTGTAAATGCGCCCCCTCATTTAATCCGCGCCTCTGAGTGTCGTCGTTTATGAGCACGCATTCGTCTGAGTTTGGGATCAAACAAGAGATGGTCTCGATCAGGCTGCCTGCTTTGACCTGCTCGCGGAACGAGGTCTCGCTCAGCAGGGTTGCGTCATATTGGCCCTTGTGCTGACTCTTTTGGAATTGTTCTGTGGAGGAGAGTGGATCCGCCACGACGATAAGAAGATCGAAGTCGCTGGTCTTCGAATGCGTTCCCCAGAGTCTGGATCCAACGAGATAGACACTGTGTACTTTGGTGGGTATCTGGAGCACGCTGAGAAGTGCCGGAATATTGGTTTGTGGCATGAAGGTGCGAGGGAGATGGATGTTCTGGTTCAAGTTAGGGGATGAGTCATTGTTACAGCTGAGCGGCTCCGATATCGAAGTGGCAAAGTAGAACTCAACTCAGCTTGATCTGGGACTGTGAAACTCGGTGAAACTCTTTCCATTATTTGCTTTAGATCCGCTCTTCAAGTTTACATCCCACCGAATTTCACGAGTTGAATAAATTGCCGATTTACGTAGCAAACTGCGCTGTAGCATCCCAAGCTTTTGATGCAAAGAATAATTATCATCAGGCAATTTTTTTTACAATGGTTTGGAGCAGAAATTTCCCGTTCGCGCTCGTTCAATGTCGTTCAACCCTCGAACTTGCCGAGTCGCCTTCGCTGGAATACCTTCACGTGATTTCATTGCATGTGAATATCGCGTGACGTCATTCACGCCTCATAGTCGCGACGAATATATAAGACAGCGTTGCTCTCTTCTGATTGTCCTCTTCTTTCCATATACCATCATGCTTTCATTGCCCAGACTGCTCAATCCAATGACCGCCATCAAGGCGATCTGGAGAGTTTTCTACGTTCTCGTCCAGTACATCGTCATTGCAATTTTCAAAGCTCCACCACCGAAAAGTCCTGACCATCTTCGATATCCGTACGGGCGTGTAGCTGTAATTGGAGCTGGTGTGTTTCTTTGGCGTACAATAAGCTACATATGTTCATATTATTGGCCAGGATTAACCGGTGTATCTTCTGCCGCGTTCGCTCTATCTCTTCTTAGGCGTACATGGGAGCTGATATGATGGGGCAGGCATTGCATCTCGCACAACTTCGAAGTCATCATTTTCGAAGCCACTCCGCGCTCGGGACTCGGCGGAATCTGGTCCCACGTCAACTCTACAAGCGGCCTTCAGCTCAATTCGCATCTCTATCGTTTTCACCCTGCAGTTCTTTGGCGCCACGCGTTTCCTCTGCGAGACGAAATTCTCAGCCGTGTGTTGTGTCACTGAAGCCCTATGATTTCACGTTGAAACTGATTTGCAGAAATTACCAAGATATGGAAAGAATACCAGCTCGAGCCACGCACTCGCTTCGAGGTGAGTTGTTCGACACAATGAGTAAGTACCAAAACTTGATCGCCGGATACAGACGCCCGTTACATCTGTGAAAAGCGTCGACGATTCTGGAAGTCGTCAATGGATCATCAACGACGGCGCCGAGGGACCGTTCGACGCAATCATCGTCACTATTGGCACCTGCGGTAAGCCGAAATGGATTCACCTCGACGGAATGCCCAAGGACGGTATGTCGCAGTGAAGTGTATGCCCGCCGTTTCTCAACACTTGTAGATTCATCCTCGGAGGCGGATGTGTTCAAGAACCCGATCATCCACTCGTCAGAGCTCGATTCGGATGCCATTTCAGAAGAAACGATCAAAGGCGGGTGTCACCTGTTTTCGTGTGCTCAGCATTATTCATGGCAGTGACAGGCAAAAAGGTGGTGGTCATCGGCAGCGGCGCGAGTGGAGTGGAGGCCGTCGAGACTGCTCTCCAGCGGGGCGCAGGGGAAGTCGTGATGGTCGCCAGAACGGACAAGGTGCGATGTCCTGCTTGAAGCGACGCTCAGCTGTCTGACTTCCGCACAGTGGATTATCCCGAGGTTTGTCCATTGAACTGGGTCTGATTCCTATTGAATCATGCGCAGGAATATTTTCTTCGACACCTTCCTAGCATGCCAGCCTTTCGGCAGAGAAATGCCTCTGAGGTTCGAGAGATACCCAATTTCGTTCTGCCTCTCTTTACTTAGATGATTTTCCAGCTTCCTATGGGAATCGTTCTTGAAGCACTGGCAGTATCACGGTGTGCAGGATCTCGTTCCCGCCCATAGCGGCCTCTTCGAAGGAACTCCCGTACGCATTCATCCTTGCAGAGTTTTTCCCACTCATGGTTTTGCGCAGGTGGTGAACGACGAGTTCCTTGGCCACGTCCGGGATGGGTCGTGCAAATACGTTCGAGGGGATCCCATCCGGTTGACCTCTTCGGGTGTCCTCACCAACGTACGGGGCCGTGACTCGAAACCCGGATCCGATGGCTCTGAGAAGGTGCTCCCACTACTTCCTTTGCGATCGATTTTATATTCACTCCGCGCATCTGGCAGACCATCGACGCAGATATCATCGTACTGGCCACTGGTTTCGAAAAACCGAAGATTTCGTTTTTGGACGATTCCCTTTTCCCTGAGGGATATCAGGTGCGTTTGGACTTCGCTTTATTCATGAAGAGGCTGATGCGATGTGGTTCTTTGCAGCGGCCGGATTTGTACCTTCAAAATTTCTCGACTGAGGATTGGTCTGTTCTTATGACGAACTCGGCGTACATGAGCGCGATTGGTTAGTTATTACTATTCTTTCGTATCTTCGTACAATCCAACTGACTTCTTTACGATACAGGTACCGTGTAAGTCTCATCATCTACTCTATTCTACATAGTCATGACTAAACCGTCTCCTGGATATAGCGGCCACTTGTGAGTTACTTACTGATACCCTGAACGATAAACGCTGACTGTCTGCATTCAGCCACATAGGAATATGTGCGTCTCCGTCCCTGCCTTCCCGAACGAATGCTGACCCACACTAGACACGCGCATCCTGCTCACCTTGCTCCTGGACGAAAATGCGCGCCCCTCGCCAAAGGATATGAAGCTCTGGGTCGACGTCGTGCGCTTTATCAAACGCGGTGCTGCCGGCGGCCCGCTTGGCTTCTTCACCTACGCGGAGCTCAGTCAGTCTTTTTCTGCCCGACAACGGATCGGTACTTACGATACAATAAACAGCGATTTGGCTGTTGATGTTTCACCTACTACGCCCGGACAGACTGCGCTGGTGAGTGATCTCCCGTGATATATGATTGCCAGTGGCGGCTTTGTTGAACACTAGGTTTAGGTTGTTTTTCATCATGTTTGGGTGGGGTGTGCATGGCAAAGGGGGGAAAGAAGCGGAAGGCGGTGTCCCGATGGAAAAGGTGCGGAAGGAGAAAGTGCATTGAGATTGGAAGGATGGTACGCCGCTTTGAGCGCTAGACGCGGTTTTTGGGGCGGTATACGCGGGCGAATACAAATTTACAATGAACACGGACATTTGGTCAACTGAACCAAGGGTGTATTGTGTACCGTCGAGCATATCTATTAGGCGCGTTAAAGCTTTGGCCAAAACTGGCTTTGGCGCAACAATTCTCGAACCATGCTATTTCGAACCGTGGGAAAATGATGGTTGTTATATAAGCACCTTCCGGGCTCGTGTTTTTCCAAGTTTTACCGCTTCGACTTATCGAGTCCTTCCGTTTCTTCCTTTACCGCGGTCACTTAAATTGGCTTCCCATGGGGAGGAGTTACTCGAGAGCCGTCAGTGGTCACGGCGCTCTCTTTAAATTTGTTTCCCTTTGGCATGCCAGTGGCCGGATCGTCCGCAATCTGCTCACCTCTCCGGCTGTAGGTCGGGAATTATTCGTCCTAGTTCTCTTTGGTTCTTATCTTCCTGGCCCCGTATGACTAGTCTACCGTTACGCTGAACCGCAGACAGGTCACTTGATAGCACCCCGTTACGACATTGCCAAATTCTCTTTAATTATTTGACAGACGTCAGTGCGGAGCTCCGAACCGAGTCGTAGATAATCGGATCCAGAGCCATCTGCTTTCCCCTGCCCACCATGCTCTCCGCACTCTGGCTCGTCGCCGTACTCCTCATTGGTCTAGAAATTTCCAAATGGACATATATTCTCTTCTTCCATCCTCTCAGCGGTGTACCTGGTCCCTGGTATGCGGCTCTGTCCGATTTGTGGCTCAAGACCCATATCTTTCGCTTCAAACAAACCGACACCATCCATGAATTACTGCAAACATATGGCCCTGTTGTCCGCATAGGACCCGATAAAATTGTCTTTTGCGACCCGGATACCATGCGGGACGTTTATCTCGTGCAAAAGTTTGAAAAGAGTGTGTTTTACAAGAACTTCAAAGTGTCAGTCGTGAATCCGATTCGCTTGTTTCTGCTGAAATTATTGTTATAGAAATGGATTGGATCAGTCGTTCGTATCTCAGCCTCTTTTTGTGGCATAATTCTGATCCTCTCTAGACTGACTTTCCTCGATAATGGATCCCATTCTGCCCGCAGAAGAGCTTTTGGCCCACATTACACCACTACGAATGTTGCCCGTTTACAACCCAAGATCTACAATTTTACACTGGAACTTGTCGAAGTCAGCCTCGTTCGTGATGATCGTGTATTTACGGCTCTGACTCTCCGCTCTCTAGAGCCTCGAATCGATAGCGGGCGCACAGTCCGTGGAATGTCTACATCTCCTGCGGAACTTCATGGTTGATATCCTCGTATTTTCAACATTTGGATACACTCTCGGTGCTGTGAAAAAATGGACAATAAACGTTCCTGATGATATTTCCGTTGCAATATCTGACTTCCCCAAGAGGGGTATGATAGTATGTCCTAAGCGCACTAGGGACCAATGTGCTACTGATTATTCCTCCGTTGTAGCAAAGTCTTTTTCCTCATTGGGCATGGCCCACTCTCTGCCATATTCCGCATAAGCGGTGGATGAGGTTTATCCAATGCAACCAAATTCTCAACGAGGTCCGTGTATTTTTCGCCGCAGCTTCGACCAGTGTTCCAATGATTTTGCAGTTCGTGATTACAAGAGTACATGAGCTCCAACATCAAATGGACAGCGGCAAGGAATTTGATACACCTCCCTTGGTCTGCCGACTCCTCGAAGCAGTCCCCATTGACGTCGTCATCTGTGAAGCCGTGGCCCACCTGTGAGCCTTTTTCTCACGCTCGGAATCTACTTGTTGATTTTTTCTTCCAGGATCGCAGGAGCCGAAACTACATCTACCACGCTCTGCTATTTCCTTTGGCAGATATCCTCCAGCCCTGATGTGATGCGGAAACTCCAGCTGGAAATCGACAATGCCATGCCAGATCCAGGGGTAATCCCAGATCTGTCTGTCCTGCAGAATCTACCGTATTTGAATGCGTTCATTTCGGAAGGTTTGCCATATTTATTCCGCATATCAGTACCTTATTCTCACACCGAGATATGCAGGATTTCGCCTTCACAGCGTGATTCCTGGTCCTTTGGAACGCGTCGTTCCTCCCACGAGAAACTATAATTTAATGGGGCACGTCATCCCGCCAGGAACCGTCGTCGCCACGCAGGCGTGGTCCATTCACCGAGACTCCCGCAGTTTCCCCTCCCCCGAACGTTTCGACCCCGAGCGTTGGCTGGACGATACGGAGGATTCCAACCTGAGTGCCAGCCGCGAAGCGCACATGATGCCATTTGGTCTGGGTACGCGTGTCTGTGTAGGCCAGCAGCTTGCCCAGGCTGTCATCCGCATTACTCTTGTTGCACTCGTCCGGAATTTTGTGATCCGACCTGATTCGTCCACGACCGAATCCAGCATGAAAATGAAGGCTGGTTTTGTGCGTCCCTCGTCACGTTTATGTACCTAGCAGATTGCTGACGGAATTGAATCCAGGTGGCCTTCACTGTGTCTGGCGAGTGCAAGCTGGTATTCATTCCGCGCACAGAATAAGATAGGAAACGACCAAGCTGCAAGCCATGTATTGCCCTTCGCTCATGCACTTCAAGTTCGACCTAGAACCAAAATAGCAAAGCAATTCTTACTAAATGCACGAGTACAGATTCTTTGTTTCTCAAACGACGGCGTAGATGGCATTGAATGGCATGGGTTCGATCGTCGTGATCACGTGTGTGTTCAAAACGCACTTGAGACTCAGAGTCGGACAGACTTTGAACTTGAGTATCGCCAAGTTATTGGCTCTCTTGTCCAGTGGTTGAATAAGTATTGTCCTTGGGAAAGGATTCATTAGACAACAACGGATAAATACTCTCAAAGAGCCTCGAACGATAAAAGCAAATATAGTTACACCGAGGAAAACAGTTGTACGTCGTAGCAGCCCATTCTGGAGTGGCCGGTTATGGAAACAGTCATCACACTGCACATGGAAAATTCATTCGTCCACGCTGACACGTTGCTAAGATTAAAACATGCAGCCAGATTTGGCTGAAGATTCCGGGCTCGGGCTTTACCTTTCAGCGAGGTTGTCGGCGGGCGGAAATTCCTCAGTGACAGTGTGATCATCGGTGATCACACCGAGACCCGAGCATACGGCCACAATTTAATCAGACGCACACGCATTGATGCGGTGGGTCCCGTCTAGCTATCCGACTGAGCCTAACCACTTTTTCTCCCGTCACCTTTCTTCCCGTCGTCGGTCGAAGCTTCCCTGCAGACGAAAGCATGGGCAACGCTCTCGGAAACGTGCATTCTTTCTTCAGTCAAGCATATCTCTCTGGGAAGCCAACGTGGAGCATAGCTGAAATCCCCGACCTTTCAGGCAAAGTTGCGATTGTCACAGGTGGTAACTCTGGGTTGGGAAAGGAGACAGTCAAGGTGAAGAGCCTCCTCTCTGTTTTCCATCTGGCGGCGTTACCGATACTTGTTCTAGGCTCTGCTCGAACATGATGCCACCGTGTACATATTCACTCGTAACCGCAAAACCACCAAAGAGGTCATTGAGCAACTACGAATATCTACGGGAAAGATAGCCCACTTTATTCCGCTCGACCTTGCCGATCTTCCGTCCATCAAGGCAGCTGCGCACGAATTTCTACAGTGAGTCAATTGTGTTACTGATTCGATCACGGACCTTTCGCTGAAGCTTTATGACACAGAAAGGAAAAACACCTTCACATTCTGTTCAATAATGCGTGAGATTTTGAGTCCTCACGAGTCATCAAGTTTTTCCCTGATCTATGCGTCCAGGGGAGTTATGATGCCTCCCGTGGAGCAGACGACCCGTGCAGGCCATGATTTGTCTCTTGGTGTCAATGTTCTCGGTCTGTAATATTTGAGTTCAATGTCTCTTTCGCTCATCGGACATTCGCAGGACACTTTTACTTGACGAAGCTCCTCATGCCGGCTCTAATAGCTGCAGTGAATACTTCGGGCGAAAAAGCCCGGGTTGTGAGCACGTCATCTGGAGCCCACTACGTTGCCATGTATAATTTCGATGCCTTTGAAGACGGCCCGATCAGAAGAAAGCTGTCTCTTATGGACTTGTACGGTCAAAGCAAATGGGTATACCTCATGTTTATCTAGATCTCACCTTACTCATCCAATTTCACAGGCACAGGTTGTGTATGCGACAGAACTCGCTCGTCGGTACGGAAACGACGGGATCGTTTCCACGTCTCTAAATCCGGGTGTGTTTTAAAGCATGTAGCGCAACTCGTGATTAACGCCATTCGCAAGTAACCTCAAGGACACGAACTTGGGTAACCACATCAAGAGTGGATTTGAGTATTGGGCTCTTATGGCGTTCAAAGTGCACTTTTAATATTCCGCTACATATTTTGCTATTTTTGTCATTTCCGCTACCTCTTTCATAAAATTCATGTTTTTCCGCTACTTATTGGACTTGAAAATGGACTAAAAGAGGGAGTGGAAAAAGCTAGAATTTTCGCCGAAATCCCGCTACCTCTATTGGGGTAGTTTGTGATTCCGCTACTTTTACATAATTTTGTGATTCCGCTACTTTTGACATCGCGACCAAAATCCCGCTACTTTACAAAATCCCGCTACTTTTCACTTTTCGGACTTGTGAAATTTTTGCCAAAAAAAAAATTAGAAGTCCTAAATGTACAGTAATTTAGGCCTTAGGACTTCTTGAATTTTTTTTGGCAAAAATTTCACAAGTCCGAAAAGTGAAAAGTAGCGGGATTTTGGTCGCGACTGTCAAAAGTAGCGGAATCACAAAATTATAAAAGTAGCGGAATCGCAAACTACCCCGATAGAGATAGCGGGATTTCGGCGGAAATTCTAGGTTTTTCCGCTCCCTCTTTCAGTCCATTTTCAAGTCCAATAAGTAGCGGAAAAACATGAATTTTATGAAAGAGGTAGCGGAAATGACAAAAATAGCAAAATATGTAGCGGAATATTTAAAGTGCACTTTGAACGCCATAGGCTCTGGTATGCGCCCACTTTTTTTGCCACGCTCATCCATTGACAATATAAACAGAGAATGGTACAAATATATCCTGCAGAATGGGGAGCTCTCACGCAACTCTATGCTGGGACTTACCCGGAAGGAGTCAGCTTCAATGGACAGGTATTTCCCATAGCCAGAATCGCTTGCCGCGTCTGACTCATGCATTTCAGTTCCTTATCCCATGGGCAAGAGTAGGCAAGGCCGCACCCAGCACCAATGATCCCGAGAACGGACGGAAGCTTTGGGAATGGTTGGAAGCACAAGTAGTGAATATCTAGTTCACTGCACAGTGATTTACTGGTTGCGAGTTTAGTGTACACTTTCCTTTATCTCAAAGTGTGCATTAAACATGGCAGTGGAGGAGGCTTTATGGCGTACGCTAGGGTTTAATGTGTCGAATCCGGCGAATCGACATCGCCGTCTCGAATTATTGGATGCTGAGCGGAACTGATTCATGGTCTCTTAGTTTCTCTTATCATCGAGGCGGGAGCAAGCCGGGAAGTTGGATCCAGCACGAAAATCATGTGACAAGTTGAACTTTTGAGACAATTCATGTTGAAAATCAAGAAGCAAAAAAACAATATTAATTTCCCTGCTTGTGCCGACAGAAGGGGTTCGTTCTCGTTCAAAAAACAATCAGCGTGGAGTCAAATTCACGCGCAACGGCCCGCGTGTCGCCACAAAAAAATCGTGAATGTGTTCCGGCCACTTATCGTTATCGAACCCGTCCGCGAACCGCAGATGGAAGGTCTTCAGCAGGAGGCTTACAACCGTTAACAGCTCGCGCTTTGCGAATTTCTGCCCGGCACAGTTCGCGGGGCCCAGGGAGAAGGGGATGAACGCGGACGGTTCGTGCTCAGGGAAGGTCGCGCCGGGGAGCCAGCGGTCGGGGATGAACTGGTCGGGGTGGGTGAAGTACGCGGGGCTGCGGTGTATGGAGTAGGAGGGTGTGTATATGCTCGTCCCGGGAGGAATAAATCTAGTCCGAGCCAAGTAAGTTACTCGACCTCAGGGATTCAACATGGGCGCGTACCTTCCCGCGATATGTCTTCCCGTGGTGTTGGGATTGACTTGTCTCGTACCATTGGTAGCCACCGGCGGATGAAGACGCATGGTCTCGTTTCTGGGTGGTAGGTGAGCTCCCCCAACGATAAGACTAAATATTTTAACACTGACATGCACGCGGATAAGAACTCTAATTGAGGGTGCTTGGAAACATCCAGCGGATCATCCCCATCAACGAATACGCTGTCGAGCTCAAGCTGAACACGCCGATAACACTCTGGGTCCGAAAGCAGGAACCACACGAGGCTGCTAAGTACGGACGCTGTTGTGTCCGAAGCCGCAATGACAGCCACGATTCCGTCCGCCGCCGAACTCTCGAGAGTGGGTTTCTCTTTCTCGAGACCGGCTTCATCTGCCTGGAGATGGAGAATGGTCAGTAAACAGCTCACCGAGGTATGTTCAGGAATTCACCAGATGATACCACAGATCTTGGGTCCCCAACCCGCCATTCTTAATGCGTTGGAGAGCCAGTCCCTGTCCGAAATCATTGAATTCCTGAATAATACGCCCCACCTGAGGGAAGAGGTGCAGTGTCGAAATTATCCAGGGTATCTGGCCTGAAATCGAAGACGCGCTAGTATTGTGTCAGAATTTGGAACTTAATTAGGTTGCCGCCGCTCACGTCATGTAGCTTCGAATTCTAGTTCCCACCGACGCCACATCCTTCCCCTCGCGGAGGAATTCGAAGGCCCCGCCAAAACTGGAGCGCGAAGTGCGAAAATCGTCGGACTCGAACGGAAATGAAGCTGCACTTCAACTCACGCGAGATCACCCATCAAATCCAGCCTAGTATCTAGCAGTAAGTAAGGGTGCAAGTGCAGCAACGAAGTGTTCCTTACACGAATAAATCAATCCATGAAACCAGGTCCACAATCCCGTTTTGCTCCTCCAAACGAGAAACCAACTGGCTGGCCCGCTTCGCGACTAGCGGGTCGTACTCCCGCAGCGCAGCAGATGTCATCGAGCGGTTCCATGCACGTCGCTTTACCGCATGCTCCTCCCCTACGAGACTCACGATGGTGGGCGGCGTGGAACTGTGTCTTCCAACTTCGTAAACTGCGAGGCATTAGAAAAAATCGCAAGCTATTCGTGGAGGACAAACTTACACCGCCCTTTGTCGAGACCGCCAAAATTCAGGATCTCGGAGACAGCGGCGGCGTCGGCGACTGAGATTTCGTTAGGACCTGGAGACCAAAGGAAATATAAGATAAGTAGATTAGGGTGGATATAGCCACTGACCTGTCCGAACGTACGGCCCATACGTATCGTGGAGTTTCTTGTGGTGAAGATACCGATAACCACTGCACGCAACCCAGAAACCCCATAATTTCGAGATTTTGTTAATAGTTGGTCCAGGAAAGTGCGCCAGCGGGTGGAAGGGAGAAAGCCGGTACGCGATGATAGAAAGACTGAGTGAGACCAGAAAAACGGCGTAGCTCCACATGAGCCGCGCGGAGGAAAGGTTCCCGCCGAGGATAAGCAGTAACGCGATGGGTTGGACCGCTAGGAATATAAATGGGACGTTTGCATTCCGGGGTTCATATCTGTGGAAGTACACATGGTTTGTCTGAAAGCCAAACTGGTTAGATTTTGAGTTGTGTTGGTTTCTTGTACATACCACTCCCAGGCCAGCAGCTGATATGAGAAGAGACGAATCCATGGCTCTAAATGATGGGGAGGCTAGTACCCTAAGCTATTCTCTGGCTTTATAATGGTGCCCACGAGGAGCACATTACATACACCGCGCGCGGAGCGGCAAGTCAAACATTATCCCGATTAACGGTCCGGGACGACGAAAGACGTACAAGAACCATCATGATTTACCTCCGCAGCTGACGAACGGCTTCCCAGCCGGTTCTTGCAACTCCAAAGGTCTCAGATTGGCTGGTTTCGAAGATCATTGAGTATCGAACCTGGCCATATACGTGGCCCTCGCTCATTCCATGACCGCTGTCTCCTGTCATTTCAACCTGAATTAATATTTCACATGCATGACAGGAACGTTGATCTCGCCATTCTGCACGCCGGAATAACCTAGATAGCGGGTAGCATTGCAAGGCACAGTCCTGCTGAGAAACGCCGGTGAATATTAAAATGTGGCATGCAGCCGTCAGATGCGTGGCACATTACGGATAGTTACGGATGTAATGAAAGACAGACACACACACTGGACGCATTATTTCCGATGATTCAAGTTTTTTTGTGCCAGGAGAGCGTATTTTCGGCGACCGGGAGACCTTGGAAGGACAGTTGAACGCGTAACGTCTGACGACGGTGGCATGCACTCGTAATAACTTCCGCTTTTCGTGATGCCTGGCTGTAACGTTAACGAATTGGACCGAGCAATGAGTGCTGATGAGAGAATTGGGCATTCCAAATGGGTTTCAGATTGAATACTTTGCGACAGGACTGACCTCAGAGACATGTATCCGAGTCGTCCGGCGTGCTGGTGGTCTTGCGGCAAGGGCGATTCGGATCACTCGGGTCGTCGACCGACTCATTATCAGCGTGTATCGGCGTTTTCGGCTTCAACTTGGTTCAACTTGGTTCAAGTGCTAATTCCGAGAGCGCGCATAGCGCCAGAGTCGGAGACCCGAAAAGTAAAAAACCAAGGACGTAAGACTCGTCTGTGCCTCGATTTTGGCACGCCAATATTAATACAGGATGGAAATTTCAATAGAGAAGTTGGAACTTCCAAGCTGAAAATTAAACAAGTGCGAAGAGCAGGAGGCTTCAACTCCCGCGTCCTCTTACTTGGTTTCTTCCTGATGACCGCCCACAATATAAGGCTTCTATTTCCATGTCTTCATGATTTATACAGCTATCTCCAGTGTCCGACACGAGGGAATTATTAAAACCTAACGCGGTACTCCCTACGGCACTGTTCCTGAACGGATGCGGTATGGATTAAAGGCGCTGGCGTAATGCGTCATTCGCCCTCTTTAGATGGGAGGAGTTATGAATTATTATGATAGAAAGAATTAATATAGGCTCTCCTGCGAGAGATATTCAATGCGAGGCAGTTATTAATATTCAAATGCCTAATAGTAGAGAGGATAGTATACTAAGGCATGGTTACAACATATGTACGCAGAAGAAGGTCTTGTCGCATCTATTAGACTATTCGATACATAGTGCCCGGTTGGGCTGGATCCTACGCGTCACAGACGTTTGGACCCGAAGCAGACGGAAGACGAAAGGCATCGGGATTGGCCTAACTTGACGAATCCTCGCCTCTGGAAATATAAGTAGGCGTAGAGGTGGTGCCAAAGGCGGATTACGAATCTGAATCGCCCCAGCTAAGGCATATCTCGTCTAGTGGCTCGATTTTGGGAGGCGAAACACGGGATGCCGCCTGTTGACACGTATGTATTAGTTGTATATTAACATGGAACGAGAGGCTCACTGGTGCTGCGTCAGATGCTGAGGCCTCCCTAGCGACTTGGGGATACTCTGTGGATACAGGGGAACCGTACGCGCGGTGTCTCGGTCGCCCTACTCGCTGTGGCACATTGGATTGGGCGGAGTTCACCAGGCGAACATTTAAAATGGGGTTCGGTGGTTTTCCGTCGTGCTGGTTCCGTGACAAAGAAATGGAGCGGGATTTGGATTGAGAAGCATTTCTTCCAGAGCCAGAGCCCAAGGGCGAGGGCGGTGAGCGGAGCTGTACAGTCAGAGGCTCCCTCGCGTCGAACGTCGAAGGGACCACATTCGCGTGGTGGTCATGGTACCCTGTGGACAGAGAAACAGACCGGGATAGTGAAGGGTTCGGGGTTATGACTCGGTTGTGGAGGTTGAATGGGATTTGTGAATTTACATTGACCATTTTTCTTTCGGCTAGGGTAAATCACGCGTAGCATGCAGGACAAAAAAGGGAATTTACGCACCGTTCCTTGGCGCGGACGATGGTCACTAACCTTTCCTGGATCCTTTGATGGTCTGTGAAGACGACTGCCGGACTTCCAGACCCCATGATCAGCAGGTGCATTTTTTCTTTGACGACGAAGACTTACGTGGACTCCAAGTTGGGGGGAATGAGATGGGTTGTTTCATCTACCGTGTCGTTTTCACGGGCGGACCGGACGGTATGGTGGCCACAGCAGCAGAAGAGGGTGAAGAACGACATGTGGGAGCTGGCAGCCCGCTGTTGTTGCATAGTGTTGTCCAGTACAAGGTGGTAGCAAACACGATCAAACAGCTCCGCGGATCCCCGCTTGGACCGTAACCATAACCGGAAATTCCCATTCGACGATTGTCCGACGGTAAGTGGTAGACCTGTGCACGTCGTTCGTGCTATTTTAAAGCGGATGCCGCATTACCATCGACCAAGGGAAGCGACATCATAACTCCGCATCTCAGCTTGAACTTTGAAGCTTTGAAGGGCAGCCATCTGGCAGCTGCAACCCGGCAATTTCTAAAGGCCAAAGGGATAGCGTTGAAATGAAATAGGTCTATTCGGACTTGGGACTGCCAAGATATCATGGCGTTCCGCCTGTAAGTTACATAATTGCTGTCCAAATCGCTTCAGGCACTTGCACTGCCATAACTCGGGTCATGCGCGAGCATACTCCCACCCCCTCTTTCTCGCCTCACGCAAGAATCTTCCCAGACCAGCCTTGCCCCAACTCTTCGTTTGCCTCGTCGTGCGATGGACTCTACTGTTCTCTTCTCAGCTGCTGCTCTGGGAGTGGTGCGTGCAAAAAATCAACACATTTGAAGGTCTTCAGAACTAACCAGGCTATTTCAGACAAACCATGTGTACTTCCACAGATATGAGCCCCGAAGCGCGCATATTCCATTTATATTCTTGACAGTCCAACCTATAGCTTTATTGCTGCTCCTCGGCGGATCCTTTTCATCCGCGCGCCTCATCTGGAGCTACGCCGTGTTTCTGGTTTCACTGAGTATTTCTATTATCGCATACCGGCTTTCCCCCTTTCACCCCCTGGCACAATATCCCGGGCCAACTATTGATAAAATTTCGAAACTGTGGGGTGTGTGGATTGCCTGCCGTGGTTATCGTTATCTCTACGAGAAGAAATTGCATGACGTGTACGGGCCGTACGTACGGGTAGGTGCGTTGTCGTGTATCCATCTATCCCATATTGGCTGTATGGGTTTACTTTTTTGGAACTGCAGGCCCCAACGAAATCTCGGTATCAGACGCCGCGGCCGTCTCCGAAATTTTGGGCTTCGGCGGCCTCGACAAAGGACGAGGTCGGTTTTATTTTAGTAAATTTCCTTCGTCTGATGTGCCGGCAGCTTACCAGGTCGGAAGACACAGTTCCACACCCCCCAGCATCCTGAGCCTGGTCGGGGAGGCGCATGCGGCCAAACGCCGTGTGTGGAACCGCGCGATGACTTCTGCGGCGATCCGGGACTACGACCCGTTAGTCTCGAAGCGGGCGACCCAGTTAATTTCTCGTTTGGGGGAGCAAAATGGGACCATCGACCTGGTCGCGTGGTTTGACTTGTTCGCGTAAGGAACCTTATTAATTCTCACTGCATACACCGTCGCTGATTCTACAGCTACTGTTAGACTCGACTTGATGGGTGATCTTGCGTAAGAAATGCGCTCGTTATTCGACTGCTACCCTGACACTTACATATTAGATTTGGCGGAGGATTTGAAATGCTCCGCGATGGCAAGGATGTTCAATCACTGGGAGCGAGAATTCAAGGTTACATGACGTGAGGGGCGCACCCAGCTAATTAAGTTCCAAGTTCTGATATGACACCAGGGCGTCTGCGCTTTCATCCCAGATAACCTGGATAGTACCGACACTTCACCTCTTCCCCCAGGTGGGGCGCATGATCCAAGAATTCAACGATTTCGGACAGGAACTTGCCCTTGGGCGCATGAAGAATGGCGGGGCGGGGACCCAAGATCTATGGTACCATCTTGTAAGGCTCTCAATATAATACCCCCGGTGAAATGTTCACTTACTAATCCTCTTCCAGGCAGATGAAGCCGGTCTAGAAAAACAGAAGCCCACCCTGGAAAATTCGGCGGCAGACGGAATCATTGGTATTGTTGCAGCGTCGGACACAACGGCCTCGGCGTTGAGCAGCCTCGTGTGGTTCCTGCTTTCGGACCCGGAGTGTTATCGGCGTGTTCAGCTCGAGCTCGACACCGTATTCGTTGACGGCGATAATCCCCTAGATGTTTCCAAGCACACGCAGCTGCAATTGTTATCCGCGTGCATGTCAGTGTTCAAATATTTATTCCTGCCTTTGCTTGATCTCAGTACCAAACTAGAAACGAGACGTTGCGTCTCCATCCGCCGGTACCTACCAGTGGGCCCAGGGAAGTACCCGACACTGGCGGAAAAGATATTGCCGGAAGGTATGCGCCCCAAAGAAACGCTGAGTCCCAATTTACCCGGCATAGATTCTTTCCCCCCGGGACGAGTATCTGGACGCCCCCTTACACACTGCACCGCAATCCCGCTTATTTCTTCCCCTACACCGATCAATTCGTCCCCGACCGCTGGCTCCCCGGCGCGAACTTCGCGAAACACGAACCATCCGCGTTCATACCCTTCTCTCTCGGGCCCGCGAACTGCGTCGGGCAGAAATTCGCGCGGCGCGAGTTGCTGATGGTGGTCAGCCTCCTGCTCAAGTCCTTTCACCTGCGATTTGCGAACGGATTCGACAGCGAGGCATGGCCCGGACACAGGCACGATATTTTTGTGGTGACGCGTGGGCCGTTGCGCGTGAATCTGACCCCGCGCCACAATTCCTTTTGACGAATACAGAGTCGCATGTGTTTTATAGTTATTTGTTTACGTGCTTCTCGATAACTAATTCCACAGCGACTTGTTTTTATTTTTCAACATGAATTGTCTGAGTTTGGTGTCGTCACATGTTTTGCAGGATGAGAAGCTTCGATTTGAGTCGAGTTCGAGCGTGTCCTGTTAGGAAGGAATTCGGGGAGCCCGCATACAAGTCCTTGCTTTCTGCTAATGATGTGGACTTGGTTTCATGTACCTCTCAATTCTATGCGGCGATTCTAAACAATAGGACTTTATTCCACTGGAATTGCTGGTGGTAAGTGGAATTTCAGTCATTCGGGCGTTACTTGTAATTTTACATCTTTGGCTCTCTGTCTCCCTTGAGCGCTTTCGGTTTACTTGAACATCGTCAGAACAAGCCCCTGAGGTCCACTCAATGCAGCTAGCCGGACCGCGCGCCGGGTCATGCCGACTCGTGATCGCGTGTCTGACCAATCTTTTTCATTCGTCCAATCCTGGACTCTCCGCCAAAGCCAACTTCAAGTTGTGTGGAAGGAACGGCCAACGACTCCAGAGAATCAAACGGATGTACGTATGAATATCATCGAGTATCTACAATTCATCAACGCGCTCTCGCCACCGCAGTACCATCTTTGCGCTCCAGCAAAAGACCTGCACCCAACCTGCACCTAAGGACCAGGTAGCGGAACTGATCCCGGGTTTTCATCAGCCCAGTCCTGGCAATACTTTATGAGGCCCGTCGCTTCCCAATCGTTGGCGGAACTAGAAACTGAAACCCAACAAGTTAGTGTCGAGATCCTTCCATCCTTATAGCAATTTAGTACGCACTCGTCTTATATGTATCTCGAGACAGGAAACTCTTCTCTTCGATGAGCCTACCAATCTCGTCCTTCAGCTCTGGCATATTCCATTGATCGGCAGCTGGGAGGAGCTCGAGAAGATTTCTCAACAAGTCCATGTGACCTTCCGAGTCGTCCGCGTCTACGGTTCGTTCAATCTTTCCTGTGTATATGAAATCTTCACGGAAAGAGTCAGTTTTGATTGGGTGATTTGGGGACGCGACTCACCAAGAATTGCGCACGCTCCAAAATATGTCCCCGGAAACTGGTACTGATGTACCGTTCCTTCACTCCAGTTCACGAGTGCCTCGCGTACATGTGGAATTGCTGCAGCAAGGACTGTTGAGTGGGCCCATGTCTTTTCTGCCACCACCTCCTCGTCTGGGGCCGGTGCGGTTGGTACCAACTGAATGTTAGTCAGCTGTCGGCGCTGGCGCATAGCATTAAATGCTTCTCGGAAACCGGATGAGTCTTGTGGTTGAGTAGCAGGTCTGAATTCCACGGCATGTTCGACATTGGCGCCGGCGGCAATTAAAAGCGGTCGATAATTCCGGAGAAAATCTCGGACTCTGTACGATCCAGTTTCGGGATAATCATATTGAACGTCGAAAAGGAGTTGGCTTGCGGAACACCACGACCGGGCGTCCCAATGATCAGTGTCGGGATCTGTGACGTTCAAGAACAGCGCGCCTCGACCTCGAAGAAAATCGCTTGCGTCTTCAACATGCTGATTGAGCCAACCATATGTGGCCCGAATATGTTGCAGGAGATTCGGATCTCCGGGGTGTTCGGGCGCGATTCTGAGAGCCAGGACTACAAGATGATTGACCTAACTGAAGTCAGCAAAAGTTGGAGAGGAGGAAGAAACAGCGATCCTACCACTTCATTCGCATTTGGCACTCCAAGCGATGGATTAAAAGCAACCAGGTTGGGTATAGGTTCCTCTTGAAACAGTGCGCGTTGGGTCCAGGCCAGTTGTTCGTGCTCTTGCCGAAGAACCTGAGAAGGGGAGACGACCACCGGTAGCGGTGAGCAATAGGACTCCGTACTAAACGAGATAGTTGTGCTTCGCCGCTGATTGCGAGGTATGAATGGCAATAAGCGCAACTCTTCCCATTTGCGGACATCTGCCATCAAGATGCTTGGAAGACGTGAGTTGTAGAAAAGATAGACAATTCTCGCTCCTGCCAATATAGGACCCTCGGGGGATTCTCTCGTTGCGAGTGCTGCTTGGATGCATCGAACGCAGCGCAAGAACGAATTCCAATCAATGTCGAACTTCAAACCCTTCGAGCGAAGTTGGGCCTGAAAAGTCCTGAATAAAGGATGTAAAAAAAGCTCTTCTTCGGGTGTTCGCAATTGGAGTGCGATCGAAAATAGAGGCTCGGACTGATCAAAGAGTTCGCTGGCAGGGCGTAGTACCAGATTTCCGTCTGGAACGGGCAGCTGCCAGGGTTTACCGTCTTGAAGGGAGAGGAATGCTTGTAGAAGACGGGAGTAGCTTTGTACATCTGCGATCCGGAGACGCTGAGGTAATTCCAACATCTCGGCGAGCTGCGTCGAAGATGTGACCTGCCTCACAGGTGACCAGCGAATAACGGTTTGTAACGGAAGAGAGAATTCAGCCAACGCGATCGCAGGTTTGAGATAACCAGCGAATGTGTCGACACGCAAAGAGGGGAAGGGAAGCATGTGGACTTGTCGCTCAGGCAACAAAACAGGTATATTCCCTTGGGTGGCTTCCCATATCGACAGGGCCGAGAGGATATTTTTGTCGGCGTCTGCACAATAATAAACCCGGGATCGGATCCATTCACAGATGTAGTGAGTCTCGTCCAAGGATAAGTGGGAAAGGGGAGTGTTTGTGGATTGGATTGCCTTCATACACGTCCGTAGAGTGAGGGCTTTGGTATAGGATTCTTCCAATGGTGCAGGAAGGCGATAAAACAAAATCCCCAGGTTTCGCAGCGCACCCACGAGGGCATGATCCATGTCCGCGCCCTGCGGCTCTGATATAGCATCGTCTTTCTGAGAATATTTCGCGGATATATATTCTCCGCTCGTGGTCTGAATCAAAGGAAGTGTGTCGAACGAGGATGGTTTGGGTGGTCCAGGGAGGCGCTCGTAGCATTGCCAGAAATTCGCTATCCATGCAATAGTTGCGCTCGAATGAGTACAGCGGCCCGGGTGGTGGATCGGTATCTGTTCTTGGAGAAGTGCCAGGACAGCGGCTTCGTCGAACAGCTTTATATTGACATCTGTGCTCTGAAGCAATAAGTCACGGGCGTCGGCGGACACCTGAAGAAAACGGTTCGGTTGAAGGATTGGAACTCGTAGTGTCAGACGGCTCTGGGGAACATATTTAACTGGGCCGTCTACACTGGCACAGACAAGACTATTGTCCGCTTGAAGAAGCAGCGGAAGTCCAACAATGGATATTTTTCCTTTCAGGAGGAAGAGGAGGACACTGTTGATCTCTCCAGCTGTAATTTCCTTGTTCGTAAAGAAAGTGGTAAGAGCAGTCCCCCGGTCGGATTTTTCGAGTGTGTTCCTGACGAATTCGGGATCAACGGTTTGGAGCTGGCCACCGGCCATCGAGGGGGAGATTAATTCGTAGATCTCAAGCCGGTGAAGGTGAACGAGATTGGGGCACTTCAACTTGCACAGAATCTTTATGACATCCGAGGGTGTCTCGCTCCCGCAAAATGTGGCATCGATGGGCGCAATGCGACTGGAAGTGACAGAGAAACAAATTGGGACAGATGACTTCGGTAGGAGGGAGTAAAATGCTTCAACCATTGTTCGCGATATTTCGTCGTTAGCGGCCGGCAGGGTGGGCCACCATGCAAAGGCACTCTTGTCCAAAAGTGGTTTCGGAGCGTACGAAATGCTGGAAATATACAAGGGAGGAACCAAATGGGAGAGAATCCAATGGTTATAGGCCGCCTGAGGAATACGCCTCCCGGACCCATCCGGAGGCTCGTAACGGATGTGTCGTCTGTCCGATGAGAGGGAGAATTGGGCATGGACATGTGCCGGCAAAGATGTATGTACCGGAAGCCGCAAACTCGAAAAGAGAGAATGTCGCTTCGGGATCTCCGAGGTTTGT
This sequence comes from Mycena epipterygia, assembly GCA_029281465.1. Classification (NCBI taxonomy): domain Eukaryota; kingdom Fungi; phylum Basidiomycota; class Agaricomycetes; order Agaricales; family Mycenaceae; genus Mycena; species Mycena epipterygia. The sequence goes on along the minus strand of JARJCQ010000006.1, from coordinate 361,492 downwards.
GTGTCTGGCAAGGGAAACGCCATTCGGACAACAAGTCCAACTTTGCTCGCATGTAGCTTCATTCCGGTCAGGACATCACTATATTCCGGAGGCACATGAGACAGTGGCGTGATGGATTTGGTGACAAGCCATGACCGGGTGGAGTTTGTGGAATTCTGGCGGACTGTCAAGGTCACGATCTCGGCGTGCTCGATTCCATTCTGAACCATAATTTCTGCTTTTCTAGAAGCAGATACGGACCAGAGCGAACTGACAACTCCCTTCCGAATTTTTAGTATATGTAGGCCCAATGTCTCAATTGATATGAACTCACTACTGGCGGGCGTTGCTGGGCTGAAACATGATCCAGACACGTGAAGTGCATCGCGTCTTTAGCAAGTTCGAAATATGGACCCGTGAGAAGGTTAAGACAGTCTGAAATTGAGAGGGCTGTCGGAGATATTGCGCTTCGTTCGCTTCTTAGAGGAAGCCTAAATAAAGTCTAAAATCGAAGATCAAGTTGGAGAACAAACGCCGGTGGAAATTGGCAAACGCACCCCATTATAATACAAATCGGATTTTGAAAAGCCATGCAATGAATCAAAACAAGAGAGTTGATCAGGATAACGTCTGGAAACAGATGGATCCGTTAGCATGTTCGTAAATTAATCCACAGCACTTACTTGGAAACATCCGACAGGCGCATCATGAGTGAAGTCCTCGGTTTCCCTTTTTTTAACGGCGGAAGATGGACTCCAGTTGGGTCGAGAATCAAAAGGCGATCGGCAGAGATGAGTATGACAACCTGCGACGATGACATATGCATTAGTCCGTGATATAGGTTGTAAATGTGAACCTGGCACTCACATCCGTGAAGTGAAACAACGACAAGGCACCGAGACCATACCGTCCAATGCTATCGGGATCTGAATCCTTCCCGCCTTGCCCCACCGTTCTTAAACCACGAAAATCATCCGAAGTAAACACAGCATTGTTGAACAAGAACAATGACGGTCTTCGCTGCAAATCCGCAAGCCCGGGTGCTATAACCTTTGAAGACTCGAAGGTCCGCTCATCCAGGATGACCGAAAACTTGGACCCTTTCGCATCGACTGTGTTGGCGAGAAATTCGTTGAGAGCGTACTGCACGTCGTGGTCTTTCAACACGCCTTCCACTCGCTTGGTAAAATCCTCGCCCATCTGCAGATCATCAAAATCGTCCTCGTTCAATCCCAGTTCCATGGAACTCAGAAATTGAATCTTGAGCTGACGAGCAAGGGCCTCGAACATTCCGGTGTGGGCAGGGAACAAACCGGTGTCTTGGGGGGAATCTGTTAAAGTGTCGACAAAGTAAACTTGTGCGATGGGACGCAAGATATTATCCGTCCCTGGAACCAATATTCGTGAATAGTCATCGTGGGCGGGATCCGGTACCAGGGGACCAAGTTCTTTCAAGATGTCAAGTGCCTGCCATGATGCAACCCCGTGTGTTTGTCTCCGAGCCTCAGCTCCGAGTAATTCGAGCTCAAGCAACAACGTTTCAAGACAAGGCCTAGAATGAAATTGCATTGGTTTGTGTTGACGCAGACAGATCGAAAACTAACCTGTCCAAGCAACCCATCTTCTGTAGAAAACTCCGGCCCTGTCCGTCCAAAAGATCTTTGGCTACAGCGTGGAAGCGACTTGGGAAGCGACTTAACGGGTTGCCGAGCCCGGATTCTTGAAGTAAAGCATACTTTGTTTTCACAATCTCTGTGCCATATCTAGCATTGGGGACCCACGGACGATCGGAGACCGCAGTCTTCAAGTCGGTAATGTCCTTATCAGAGAGTTCAGAGAGCCTGCGTGCGAATTCTTTGATAAGCATATGGAGTCGGGTTGCGCGAGAAGGTGAGTCGGTCAACGCCCGGCGGAACTGTGACTTTAACACCGGTATGGGAATTTCAACCCAACCCAGGGCCTTTCGAAGGGCGGGGTTGCGAATCTTTACGTCAACAACGGCAAGAACCAAGTCGAACAAGTAGGGCTCGTCACTCTTGTCCCGACATTTATCGGGAGCCGCCAGCTTAGGTTGATCCTTTATCGGCAGCCAATTCGCCGCAAGGTGATCTGCAATGTCGGTGTCCTGACAAATGGACGTCCAGTATTTGTCCAGTAGCATCAAGAACAACTTGGCCTTGTTAAATATCGCGGGTAAATCGCTTCCTGTCCAAGTCCCCGACAGAAAATTGATGCGCTCTGTGACGATCTCAGGGGTCAATTTCTGCAAGAAAAAATCCGGAGATGTGAACATTGGAAGGTACTTTACGGCCCATAGTTCGTCGGGTAATTTCCCCGGCTCCCCTCGGTAGATACCTGCAAGTTCGGAGCGAGGATCGATGATCTGATTTGGCGACATTTTCTCTGAGCGACCGTGGACCGGAACGAAGGGCACAGATTGTAGTTTATCCTTCGACGAGAGCGACAGGTCTGGAAGTCGTCGGATTATTCGACCGACTAGCGCCTCGAAATTATCTGAAGGTTGAACTTTCAAATGGTCGATCGCCATCTCGAGAATGTCGAGTTCGTCCAACGTCTTGCTATATCCGGTAGGATCGATAACGCTTCCGAGTATGCCACTACTGGGAACGACGTCGAAAAATGTGTGGTCCGATGTCAGAGGTAAAGGACAATGGTCAGTGATGCGCGTGTAAACCAAAGGTCGGGAAACATGGCTGAATGTGAGTCGAGAGAACTTGTCGTTGTCCCGATCGTGTGCAACAACGCGAGTTGGGAATATTGGCAATTGTACGAACTTTGAGATGAAGGCCTCTCGGTTCGCTGGATCCTGTTCCAGGGATTCTTGAAGGGTAGACAAAGATTGAACTACGTAGTTCTGGATCAACCGCGCAGAGTCCTCGTCGAGGCCAGAAATGAGATGGGGTGATATACTGTCAACGACAAAAGCAATGTCGTCGGCCTGTACCGTGACATGTTGAAAGGCTGATTTGTACGGGATAACGTCGGCGTGAAGGAAATGGACGCCAAGTCCAGCCAATGCGTCCGTGGTTTGGCGCCTTTTCCCGGGTCGACCTCCGATGGGTAGCACGATACGGCTATGCATTCTGCGCAGCGTCCCCTGGGAAGTTGGCAGCAGATGAAGCTGGCTTATCAGCGACAATAACTTTTGTTTGTCCGCCCAGGTCGACTCGAACATCCATCTCCAGAACCGTGTAAGCCATTCGATTTTATCTCCGACTCCTTCACCGTCCGCTGAATCATAATTCCCAAATGCAGTCTCCAAATAGAATTTGACCTTAGTCGCGTCAAGGCGAACGATGTTCACGGTCGTCGAGCAGCGGAAAACTTCTGAAACGCGGGAAGACATTTTCGAGAGCGAGATGAGCTTGTCATCGCAGCCGCCGAAAACTTCCGCCTCCTGTCCAGTGACCAGAACGTGGACTGTGGGCGACGATGCTTTCAGCAGAGAAATCCGAGATCCGTCAACAAGAGGCACAAGTGGCAACTCGATGGCGTTGGAGATTGTTCCCGGGGGCAGAACCAGATACTGCAGAATGCGATCTTTGTCTTCTTCGGCAGCGTCTGTGAGCGTTGAAATACGACTCTGATAATTGGTGAGTGAAAGTAATTTTCGAACCAAAACTAGAGACATACAAGCAAGGTCGTCCGGACAGTATCTGGATGCAAAAATGTGCCTGGTGTGGATTCGGAAATCAGGGCATTCCGTATATGCTGTGGGGGCAGCACAATCAATAGCCCGACTCGAGACAACGCCATCAATAGAGTAGTATCGTCGCCCGGGGAAGCAATCAGAGCAGACGAAAGCGAAACATGACTCCGCGCATCTGGGAATATGGGGAAAACAGGTAGGTCGGATGCGAGCACATGCGACAGCAAGTTCGGGAGAATCTGCTTCCAGTAATCATTGACGTGGCCTGAATTGGGCCATGCCGACCAAATATCTCTTATCTCACGCTCTTCAACGAGAATGCGGAGGAGACCGCTCCAAGCCGAAGGTAGAAATTCGTCGAAGATGGTTCGGTTCCAAGTAACGAGCAACCTGACGAGCAAGGGGATAAGTAAAACACTATGCCGCTCAACGCAGTGCGAACCTTTCTCGTGATTCTTGAGCTGTTCCAACTTCTTGTATATTTCGCAGACTCTGGCGATCTTGTGTGAGAGCGAGGATGGCGTGGACATGGGCGGGAAAGCCAGTAAGTATGGGCAGAGGCAACAATGTGAAGAGTCTTCCGTTGAAAACTCCATCGTGATCAATAGGGAAGGCCAGCGCAACATGAGAAAATAGTTTGTCTTTCGTCAGAAGTTTCGCGACATTGTAACCAAGACGGTGTTTCAGGATGGTCGAGGTCGCATCGCTGCTTCCGACGGTGTGAACGACTCTCCAGGACCTGGACATTGTCGGCCCATTGCGCGACGACTTCACATTAACCGTACATTTAAAAGTTTCTTGTCGAGCATCAGAATTTCGAGAGAATGTGCGTTTCTCGGAGATCGAGAGGTCGGGGATGTCAGCACTTCCGATGAAGGTTTCGACACCATTGGAGTCTATTATTTCGAGACGGATAGAGCGGATGTGCTTCAGGAAAAGCATAACCACGCTCAACTCTTTCTCGACGAAGTCTTTGAAGAGGATTTTGATCTCGGATGGATCGACTGCGACTTGTTTTATGGTACTTGTGGAAGCCTGCTGAGGCGTCCGCAGAGGCAGCCGTACGACAGTGCCGTTAAAGAAGTCACCAGTTGAATCCGGGATGAATCTATCAAAGGTGGCGAGTTGGTCGCGGTACGAGGTTCCTTCCGTTGCGACATCGATTTGAACACCACCCTCGTTTCCTCCGGAGAATCTGTTGTGGGGATCGAATATACCCAACTTGCTCCCGGAAAAGAACTGAGGGTTGTCTGTTATCTGGAAAACAACCGAATGAGTTTGAATTTCGGTTGCGTAGAGCTGCCTAATGAAACTGACATGGTAGCTGGCCCGCACACCGATGCCGAACTTCCCTGTTTTCCTGTTAAACGTACATCATTTTCTTGGTTGAATAGCGGGTAAGATTTGTACGTACGTCTCATCTTCGGTTTTACTGGAGTTATGAATGGTGCGGATGGCATTCCAATCGGCTTCCGTGAAGAGGGAGTCATTGACGGCCAACAGGGCAGGGCCCTGACTATTGATGAGGTCAGGATCAACGAGCGATCCAGAAGGATGAGTTCGCAGATCCAAAATGAAGGTCTACGGGCAGGTTTCTCAAATCATCGCATACAGGAGAGGAAATAGATCCACTGACCTGTGTTGTAGCGGAAGCATCGTCCGAGTTCTGGAGCAGCTCTCTTAAGATCCCATTTCCCAGGGGATATGAGTCCAGGATGCTTCGGATGATGCTTGTGACATCCACGCGTTCGCGGAAACTCTGTGGCATGTTTGGTATGAAGTAGAAAAGCGGATTCAAAGGAAAATGAGCTGAGACCGCATGGAAGCAGAGAGGAGACTTGAGGAGATTATGTAATGCATGTAACCGCCGTGCACACTTTGTTCGAGTGAAAGTACAATATGTTATTCTACTTATGTATCTAGTATACGCCCGCTATCGACGCACACCTTGGGATCCTGCACCGTAGCGTACGCAGTGACGATCTCCTTGTCCAGCCGCTCCCAGTTGTGCAGCCGGTCCACGCTCTTGGGGTCGAGGTCGATGACGGTCGCGGTGCCGTCCGGGACGCGTACGATGACGGAGCAGTCCTTGAACGCGGCGGAGAGAAGGTACGCCAGAACATGGTAGCGCAGGTGCGCCGCGTCGGCGGGCGGCGGCGGCGCGGGGGCCGCGAGGTACGTCGAGACGAATTCGTTCCACTCGGTGACCCTCGGGTCGCGGCCGACGGGCGCGCGCTCCCAGAGGGCGGCAAGACCCTCGATGTCGAGCGCGTCGAGGGTGCGCTGCAGGCGCGAGAGTGTGTGCAGCACAGGGGTGTTTATGAGAACTGGAAGCACCGCGGATATCAGCGCTTCCTTGGGGTCCGCGAGGTCGTCCACAAGGCCGGCGATGGATGATTTCTGCGGCGCGTTAATTGAGCAAAGGGAATTTGCGGGAGGAAGACCGACCTCTGCGGGCCCAATCTTGGTTCCGCGCACAAACACTCTGAGGTTGTTCACGGTGCCGTCGCTGTTCGTCCATGCGTCCCAGAGACTGGCCAGTGCCTTCTTGACACGCGATTCATCGCCAGAGAATAAATCTAGCGGGCAATAATCGAGTGCGGCGGCTTCTCCGTGCTGTGCCTTGAAATGAGAATGCATGCAGAATCTGCAGGTCCGAGTCTTGATGGACACTGTAGTATCCGACAGATGTTTCGGAGATGGTAAGAAGCCCCATTTTGGCTGTAAAGGTTCAGCTCATGGCCACGGTAAGGATTAGATAAAATGCACCTTGATTTCGACTGCTATTCCTTGGCCTCCAATAAGGTCGGTCGCTAACACGGCTTTGAGCTGCCGTACATCTATGCCGTCCTTTTTTCTGCGCTCAGCCGGGCGTTGGGGCTCAGAGTGCTCGGCCAGTGCGCGCAGCCACGCCTGGTGATCCGGACCCAACGAGATGGTTTTCAGGAGAGGAAGGTGTGCTGGTGGTATCAGGCGTTGCATGCACTTGTGAAATTCGATTGTTGGATCGGAGACGGGATGGAGCGGAGGAGGCGCGGTGTCGAGGGGGGGACTATAACGAGCTGCAAGTTCTGCATCGGAGCCGCTCTCAGCACGGTCCTCCACCAACGAGTGTTTTGTCACGCGAAGGACAGTTCTTTCAAAGACCGGGTTCGGAGGTCCGATGTAAGAGAACACCATGGTGGCCCCGCCCTCGGAGAGGTACCGCCAGTCCGTTGGACGAGTGTCCATATAAATAATGAAGAGAGGGACAGTGGAGCCGCCTTGGCAAGGCCCAGATCAGCACTATTCCTTCCTCCCATCGGTCAATCGCGTCGGTTAGTCACAATTGTCTGTGCTTTTCTAATTTTCTGGGTCAAGGTGATTCGACCAACTTTCAGATGGATAAAGCTGCTGAGGGGCGGTGACGGAATCGGGAGGAACGAGAAAGATTAGTCAGACACGCCTATCCGGCGCGCGCAGCCCAAGGGGTACCTGCCGGAAGATCCCGAGACACAGGGTCATAGGGTAGGTACCCTTCGAGAGCCCTTATTTCACTTTTCGGAATTTGCTCAGACTACTCTAAAAATGCTTTTTGAAGAATTGAAAAAAAAATCTGGTTTTTTTGAAGGGGTCGGCAAGCTCAAAAAAGGTGTCAAAACGAGGTCGGTCATTGTTGGATTCCACTTTGGGTGCCGCTTCACTGCAAATTCACTCCTCATAAGGGTGGTATTGCGGCCAAAAATGCCATTTGGGGGATGAATTGCGTGGGGAATTACCCGATGGGGCTCGGCTAATAGGTAGGTAGGGTCTGCGAGGTGTTAATGCACTTTTCCGACCCTGTGTGGCAAATTTTAATAGCGGGTACCCCTTGGCGCAGCCTGTTGGGTCTTCATGATCTCGGAGTTTGCCAACTGGATAAGCGAAAGGTAATTTTCGAATCGTGGAGGGGAGAGCACAAATTCAAGGAACTCAACACAATGTTGAATCTCTGAATTTGTGGTATCGAAGCCTGAGGCTCTTGCTCCGTGCCGCTTCGTGGCTCGTCGAGCTGAATGGGATGCAGCCCGAAGTCCAAAGTCTCCGGGAAATTTCTGAATGATAGCAAGACTCGGGACAAGTAAATAGAGTCAGCTTGAACAGAGTGCATTGAACCTTGGTTCTGAGCGCAATGAATTTAAATAGCAGGTAAGTCCAAAGTTCCGAATATTTATTACAGTAAAGTTCGAGTGAAGTACATCTGTCTGTCTATCCTAGCAGGACCAAGTCAGTGGCAGATTCCATGGGCTTGCGGACGGGCTCCCCGACGAGTACGCGCTCGAACCCTGCGACGAGCTCAAAGATCCTATCAACTCATCCCATGACACAGGTGGAAAGGGCTGCTCAAATAAGTCGGACGGAGTATCAGGCCCAACAGCGCTCGAGAATCCCGGCGAGGGCGTCTCCGATCCTTGCTGTGGCGGCGAAGTAGTTCGGGGAGGATCCTCGGCCGGGGATGCACCAGCCGCGGATTCGGGGGTCCTCAAGTACGTGCCAGCACCAATGGCCGCAATAATGTCGATCGCCTCGAGGTATGAGACTTGCGTTTCTTCTGGCGCTTCTTCTGGATATGAATCTTCCACCGCGTCGTCCGCGTCGTCTGTGCTACCCGACGGAGAAGTGGCGAAATGAGCTGGCGGCTGAGTATATTCCTCGGGCAATGCGATAACGTCTTCCGTCGCCTCCGCAGGAGATTCGGATTCTGAGGAGCTGTACTCATCCGTGCTGTTATCATCCGCCCCGACAAATGTGTCCGGCGGAGGCTCGGATTGCAAGGAGACTTGAGGCGGCTCCGCTTCGGGCGTGGATATCTGAGGATAGAACGCAGGTAACACGCTATCGCGCGTCGTGTAGCTCTTCGGCGAAGATCCGTCTTGAGACGCCCATCCGTCGTGTACGCGTTCATCCGCCGTATATCCATCCAACGGAGACGACCCCAATTGGTCATGGTACGAACGCCTCTGGTCCACGTTACCACTTGATGCAGTCCTAGTGCCCGAATGAGATCGAGGATGATCCAAAGTCCGCGGGGAGGGAATTCTAGAGAGACCGCTATCTCCCGGCGCATAAACGTTCCAGGTATACCGCACCTGCACTGGCCGCCACGGGGACTCTGGTTCCGAGGCATGATGAACCTGCGCAGGACCATCGTGGCTGATTCCGGGCGCATACGAATTCGGCGGCGGATATGAATTTGGCGCTGGATACTGGACCTGAGACAACCCAGCGTAGAATCGTGTCTGATACGGCGCATAAGCCTCCGGGCTGCGTCGTCCAACTTGCGGGCGGGAGTAGAATGGCAATGGCGCAGGGACGAATATATGGGGCGGCACGGCGTGCGCTGCCACTTGAGATGGGCCGGACGGACGTTGTTGGTGGTGCAGCGCTGCAGCGACCGCGCCGCTCGCTCCCACGGTGCAGCCGTTTAGATTATACTCAGGTTGAGATGCCTGGTGACGGGGTTGGTCCAGGGCAGAGAAAGCCGACTCGTTGGAACGATATGCAGATCTGACGTCGTGTCCACCTAACGACGCGGATGCTTGCAACGGAGCCGGTTTCCGATATGCAAGCTGTGGCTGAATCCAGGACGTCGAGCGAGAAATCCCGGTAGAATTGGCGAGGTGCTCAGATGAGGTAGCCTGAAGTGGTGGTGCCGCCCGGTGCTGCAGCTGCTGGAGAGTCGGATAGGATACACTCCTCTGAAGAGTCATCTGCGCAGGAGAATGCGGGGAGGAACGCGGCTGCTGAGGGAGTACATGTCTGTCCGGAAAGAAGCGGGTGGCTCCACTCAGAATCGGGGCGTGGGTGCCTCTCGGAACAACTCCTTCTTGTACGGTAGGGAACGGAGGGGATTGTGATACCTCCCTGGACCAGGTAGCAAACGGAGAGTGACTGGCTTTCTGGCTTTTTACCGGAACCTGTACGGCGGTGGCATGGCCTCTATAAGAAGGGGGACCGGTGACCGGAGGGACAACACCTCTGCGGCGTGAAATCTCCATGTGCTCCTCGGCGGCCTCAAATCGGTCCGAAGAGCCCTTGAGACTGTCTAGTCTGTTCGAGGATTTCAACCCATCGAACGAAGCGGGAACCGGAAGCTGGCGTCTGCGCGCAACAGCGACACATATGTCTTTCCCGATGTGAGAGTTGCGCGACGTGGTCTCGGTAAACCTATTTGGAGGGTGAGCGCAGAGGTGGTGGGTGTAGGGTGGGTGCTTACGGGCGATGGCACACAGGGCAATACGAGTATTTCCGTTCCGTTTGCTGTTTCTTCGCTTTAGGAAACTCTGCAGAATTACTCTCCCGCTTGCGCTTCGGCCGTTCTGGCGAAGTGGTGTCGACCTCGAATGCCTGGCTTCTGGGAGTGATGTTTCGGAAGGAACCCTGGCCCTCTCGTTGCGGTGGTTGATCTCGGGAGAGCATCTTGAGAGGAGGAGTGGTGTGTTCTTTTGTTGCGAAAGAGAGTAAGGGTGGCCGATTGTAAACGAAAAGAAAGAAACACAAACAACGCGTTGAAATAGGCGTGTGCTTTGAATGAGACGCGTTGTTGATGATGTGTTGACATCTTCAAAGCGGCAGTCAAGCTTAACTTGCGAGTGGCGGCGGTGACAGTGCCTCTCCCAACGCTTGAGCCCGTTCCCACAGACTGAAGCGCTTTAAGGGGAACCGCATGCCGCTTTGGAGATGCTGTCGGTTGAAATACCGCAAGTCTTGAATACCACGACGGACGTACTCAGCAGTATAGCATACCTGAAGACCAAATGCGGATTTCACGCTTTGATAGCAGTCCGCCTATTTCCAGGGTGCAATTGAGCCGCCCCAATTTTTTTTGGGAACGGGTAGAGTGTGGGAGAGGGAGCTGAGTTCTTAAGTCGCTGAGAAATCGACAGGAACTCCAAGTCGCTGAGAAATCCTACCACTCAAAAGTGTGAAAAAAAATATTGAATCGCCCAGAAAGCTGTCCAAGCCAAGCAGGGTGAGACTTGGGGAGCTCAAGGCGCCCAGGCGAGTGTAATGCATCGAGGATCCAAGCTCAATTAGCACGGTCCAGGAAGGCCGAATTTGGGCCGAATACAAATCGAGAGACGATACTTTCAACTCGGACGTGAGTTGTTTGTGGAACACTTTCATGATCCATACAGAGAGTGGGGGGATAGCAAGCATATGAGACCAGGTTTTGCAAAGAGCTCGTCGTCGTCAGCTTCGTCGTTGCATTTTCTGAGTGGCGCTGCAAAACCCGGCGAACAAGGCTCCAGCCAAACATGACCATCTTTTGGCGCGCCTCCTCTTCTTCCTCTTCACTCAGTCACTACGAATTCGATAAACCGCTACAGGACCGTACAGATAATCTAACCATGCAATTATCTGGAGATGCCCGTGCTCCACTGTTGTTCGTTGAAGGCGTGATTAATCAAAATACTCTTATAGTCCAAGCGCGATACGGAGCATCCCAGCGCTTTGGCCTGCCCTGATCAAATTGGAGACAATGGGCGTATCAGTGGCTCAAGGCCTTGGCCTATATAGACCACAGCTAGTTCTTACTCTACTCTCATTTGTCCTATGGCACCCGTTCGAAATGCACCATCTCTCCGGGCGTCAACAGCAACAGACTGCGAGGGGCGCCGAAATCCCAAACCTCCCACTGGATATACCCAAAAACGAACGGCGAATGGCCTTAAATCTGGGGTCGTGTTCAAGCCGAACTACGAAGGCGTGCATGAAGGGCCGGGACCCTACCACTACTTGGTAAGTAAACTCTATCGAAGACTAGGTGAAGATTCGAACGTCCTCCAGCTACCTCTACCCGTGCGGGAAGAAATGCGGCCAGTCGACCCCCGCGGCCCTGCTCTGACACTAAACGATCTTGAATGCGTAAGAACGCTTGGTATGTCTCCCGCCCAGTCAATACACTCCGACTAAGCCCTTTAAAGGAGCAGGAACAAACGGACACGTTCTCCTCGTCCGAACACGGTGGCCCGCCACTGGCACTAAATTATTCGCCCTGAAAGCCCTGCGGAAAAAGAATCTCCGGCAGTGGGATGCTGTAAGTGCTCGATACATTTCACAGGTCCGCCATTGATATGTTCTAGGCCTACTACCCACGCAGGAACGCGGAGCGGTCCGCCCTCTCCAACATGGACTGGAGCCCGTTCGTCGCCGGCATCCTCGATACGTTCCACGATGATCGCAATGTTTACATGATGCTCGAGTACAGCCCGTGCGGGCCGTTACATCTCGCGCTGGGCGAACCCTTGCCACCTGCCCAGGTGCTCTTCTACTTTGCGAACATCGTCTGCGCGCTGGAGCACCTCGAGAAAAGCGGAGTCGCCAATCGCGACATCAAGCCCGCGAACATCGTCATCGGCGCGGACGGGTACCTCTTTCTGTGCGACTTCGGCCCCGCAATGCAAGTCCCCACGGAGCACCCCGCCAAAGCCTTGCACTGGATCGGGGAAGGCACGGCCCTCTACCAGGCACCCGAGGCCGTCACATTGCAGGGCCAACCAGACGACGCGCGGTACGGGACTGCGGTGGACTGGTGGTCCGCGGGCGTGATCCTGTTTGAGATGGCCACGGGCAAGATACCGTTTACAATTCCCGCTAAAGATATGGAGCTGGACCGCCTGAGCTCCGGCGACGGCGGCGTGAAAATATGGGAGCAGATCACGGCTGGGCCGCCGACCTGGCCAAAAGGCGCGCGTGTCGGCCGGAAGCTCAAGGCGCTCGTCATGGGGCTTCTCACAGTGAACGCGAACGAACGGCTCGGTGCTCGCGGTGTCGCAGACGTGATGCAGGACCCGTGGCTCGCTACCGTCGACTGGAACAAGATGCGTCGGAAAAAGTACCTTGTAAGTCGCACCACCTCCCGTGTGCAATCCGGCTGACTTTTCCCAAGCCCCCGCACGCAAAACTCCCTTCTCCGACGCTCTTGTTCGCCGAGAAAGGGCTAAACCCAAAGCACTTCCCAGGTCTTCATATCGCCGACAACTGATAGTTGTTTCAGAATCTGTATTTCAAATCGACTGGTCTCATGTGTATACATCGTGAATTTTCTTCTCGGAACTCAGCAATGATTGCAAGTTTCAGTCTTGCGGCAAGGGATTGGAAGTGTGGAGTTGCTACATGATCATCTGGATGTAATAGGATGCAAGCTGTCGAGCGCGCGACTGACTTGACCTGGCAGTTTTGCATGCGCGTTCTTTTTGTTCTGTCTTTTTGTTCTTTGTCGCGACGTTGTGTTCTTTTCTCGCGTCGTTGCCCGTCGTTGCCATCTGTCTTCCTTGTCGCACGGAATTCTGATCTTGATCTGATCGAAACGGGTAATAGCCATGTACGCTCGGGTACATCGCGTGTCAGATGCGCCTATGCGCTTGAAGCTAATTGTTCGATCTTACATATGTACTTAGACGAAATCAGACCGTTCTAATGTTTATTTAATTTAATTTATCCTGCTGGCTATCGTACGCGTATCGAAATCGCTACATCGCGAGGGTATGTGTCCTGGACGTTGGCGGCGGAATATCGTGCGTGGTGGAAATTAAGCTCGGCTATCGTAGCAGTGGGTTCTCGTAGCACGATGCATTGAGATGAGACTGCGCTCAAAGGTCGAATGAAGAGAGCGTGGAGCGCGCACTCCGGGCGGAGGGAGGCGGGGACAAGACGGAATGAATAATGATAAGTGCGAAGGTGCGAATGCGCGAATATACAAGGCGGACGCCGCGGGTGGCGGCCGTAAGCATAGCCCAATTGGGCGAGAGTGAGAAGAGGGTGGCGAGGGAGAAGGGGGTCAGATGCTGTGTGCCGAGGATGTGGACAGCGGCCGGGTTGTCCGGGTCCTGCCTCGTTTGGTCTCGTCGTCAGAGGCGTTGTCGGGGGCGGTGTCGGGGGCGGCCATCGCAGCGTTCAAATCAACGCTCGCGGCTGCCGGCGACTCCTCCGATGCGTCATCGTCGGACTGGTCCTCGTCGTCGGAATAATATACAGTCTCGGCGTCGGCGTCGTCGTCGTCCTCTTCCTCCTCGTCGGAACCATACCGGCCTCCGTGCTCGGCGTGAAGCCAGTTCCCGTACCACCGCCCGAGGAACACCTTGATGTCCGCGGGCAGCCCAAGGTACTCGACGTTCCGGGCGATGCCCTCCCACTCGACCGAGCCGTTGTTCAGCGCGTCCTCGATATACGAGGTGCTGCCAAAGTACATCCAGTGCACAAGGAGGTGGATGGACGACGGGTCGGGAATGGGGAGGAAGAGGATGGGGTGGTCCGGCGAGCACGGCATTAGGCGCGGAAGGCGGTTCGCTGGGACAGTGAACTCCCCCGAGGGGCTCGGGCGCGCTGGCGCTTGAGAGAGGGAGGCGCTGCTGATGAGATCGAGAGAAGAGGCACCGCTGAACAGCCCCCGAAGGAAGCTAGAGTGCGCGGACAGATAGTCCATGTGCAACTAGAGCGTAGGATGAGTATGGGCGCAGACAAAGTATCGACTCGAATCACCTTTAAAGATATTCGAGGTACATGATTCAAAGCGGGTTCGGTAACCCGCCGACCCAAACCCGGGTCGCTCGACATCGAGAAGGCGGGAATGTCCAGGGGGAAAGTGGAGCCAGCTTTCCCGCGTGGATGTGGTACTGGAATAACTATGGGAGGCGTGATGAGACGACGGACAGGGTGCAGAGGAAAAGGAACATACCGAGAGTACAGTCCGCAGTGTCTGGTTTGTCCCAATAATGCGGCGCAAGATTATGAAGTTGGTCGATAATATACTCGACGGGCACGCCAGTCAGAGAAGGAGGAGGGAATGCTCGGGCGGTAAATAAAGACGCGGTCGAAAGGTCGGAAGGCTTCAAGGGGGGTGATGAGGACATGGAAGCGCCAGACCTGCAGCGGGGCATTTTGGGCAGGGAAGAGTCCTGACTGTCTTTGACCGTGTGGTTTTTAAGTTCCGAGACGAGCTGGTTATTGTCTAGCGACATCGGGGGGGCGGAGGGCTGAGAAAGGAATGCGAGACCCAGAAGAAGGGCGGGAGAACGAGATAGGAAGGAGAAATCGGTGATTGAACCTTATAGCATGCTGTTCTCCATCTCAGAGGAGATCTCACCTTCAATTGTTAACTGTGACCAATTTGGCGATCAATAATCCTTATTGTTTTCCTCGATCACGGGAAGGAGATCATCAAATCATGCCCCATCTGTCTACCTTGTACATTTCCAGACGTTTCCACACCCTGGTGCGCCCTGCACAAACATTCACCGCGATCATGATCAGTGGATCGTGACAATACGCACAATAATGCCCTAGGTCGAATATGTGAAATTCCTAATTAGGATCCCGCGGCGGGCTTGGTGCCGACGTTGTGCATAACAAAGGAAATTTCAGAGAAAGAACGGGTGGACGGTGGAACTTCACAGAAGGAACTCGTTGGCCGTACGTTGTCCCTGGCGATAAACTCTCACGTCCTTCCGCGGAACCATTCCGGGCGCCAGGTTGCCAAAACAGAACGACTGGACCGTACACATACCGGATCAAATGTCCGTTTGACCTGCTGGAAAATTCAATCGAGCGTTGCGAGGCGGGCGTCATTTAAAACAACCAAGGTTCAACAGGGGAATGAATGAACCTTGGGACGATGGCTTTGGATCGAGAGTAACTGAGACGTGGTTTACAAGTCGTGTTGAATCTTTTGTTTGAAGATAGGACACGCGCTCCGAAAACAGGAGGATGAACAACAAGACCAAGGTATTTGGACTGCCCTGTGCCGAAAAAGGCTCGTCGGGATTTCGGGGAGCTTGGGGGAAATGGAGAAATACTCTGCGTGCTATCCCTTGGAACGCAACGATGAATGGAGTAAAACTCCTCGGAGGAGAGCAACTCCCGATGGAGCCCCTGAGGGAGACTCGAAATTAAAATGGTCAACGGGAGCTGGAATGAAGGCGGTTTAAATATCGTCTAGTCCAAAGGTCGTAAGTGCGCATCGTTTTTCGGGATAAGTATAGGACGCGCCAAAAAAAATAATCTTGGAATGTAAGGGGCTGCTATGGCAGACATTATTTCATTTTCAGTAGATTGGAAGAGGAGGTGGAATATATATTGCTGCGGCGGTCCCTATAACGAATAAGAAGAGGTTCGAATTCAGAGTTTTCTTGCACGCGCTCCTAAGCTGGCACGGTTTGAAGGGATCAGGTGGCATTAGGCGACCTGGAGTTAGAATGGAGGTTAGTCTAGAGACCTTCGAGAGAGTTGGAGAAATTTTCGGAAGAATGGTCCATGCTTTGCCTGGATATCCGATTTTCGACGCGCTTGGAGTTTCTTGAGACGGTCAGTGGCACGTAATGCGACCCCGCTCGATTTCGGGCCTCTTATTGTATAAATGCAGTCAGACGTGGGGTCTACAGGATACTTATCGCGTTCTCGCTACCGTAGAGTCTTGGGGGCCTGACGCGCGTCGCGGTACGCGCTGGTACGCGTAAAGCCGTAAGGTCACACTGGTCACATCATTCACTATTTGGTCTGACCAAACTGACCAAACTTGGACCAAACTTCAATCGCCTGCTTGCTAAAATTTTTCTCAATCGTTTATCTGTATGTAAATCCACTCGAGGACCATGGCAAGCCCACCTCCAGCGGATGTATTCGCCGAAAATCCGTACATAAATCAACCCTCCCTCTCGCACATAGAAAAAGAGGTACTCTGGGAGTACGCGAAACTCGCAGAGAATCTTAAGCGTGTCCGTTCTCTCCACGCAGCCGGGTCGATTGCAACTGAATATGACGGTTCAGCTCAAGCAAAAGACCCGGAACCTGACCGAGCAGCCTGATGCCATCCTCCTGGCGCGTCTGCGCGCGGTAGAGAGTAAAATGGGGCTGATCTTGACGCTGGTGAGCATGGTGACGTCTGCAGCCTGTATCTGTCTTAATCTTTTCCATGTCTTCAGTTTAAGGCGTCTGTCTGGGGTGTGATAAACGAGCAAAACGTCGCGGAACCGACTCCAAATAGCCTCGACTTCACGGACGATACCTTTAGACCATGATGCCACGCTCGATTCTTGGACTGTATCTGCTTGTACCGCCATTTTCCCTGGCATTCCGTCCTTGATTCTTGGACTGTAGCTATATATCGAACGCTTGTGCCCACCGCCGACTCCCTTGTACATCGATCGCAATTCCTTCGTTCTCAATAACAAGGACATTGCTTGTATACATCACACGTAGTGAAAACCAGAAAAATCGAAATCAAATGGACTCTTCGTCTTCATCGGAACCACTCTCCCCGTCGGATTCTTCTGCGTACTCCGAACGCGTTGCCACCGATGCTGGATTCTTTCTCCCCCAATCCTGGCAATACTTGAGTAGCGACATGGCCCCGTACGTCTCAGCATTGTCGATGACTGGCGAGCAAGATAATGAGTCGATTTTAGCGCCCGGAAGGAACGAGAGACTTACGCATCCAATAGGTGTCTCGCGACAGCAACTTCCATTCCTGCACAAGTCTTCCTATTTCATCCTTCAATTCCGGCATATCCCAAGGATCCGCATCTCTGAGCAACTCCAGCAGATCTCGCAAGAACTTCATACGTTCCTTACCAGTCTCCTCGGGATTACGCTCGATCTTTCCCGTGTATATAAAGTCTTGCGTAGTGGTTAGCATCGTCTGTGGTAAAGCAAACTTCACTTACCGAGGATGGCGCGCGCTCCAAAATACGTGCCAGGGAATGAATACTCCTCCGAATTACCCTCACGCCAGCCCAAGAGACCGGCCCGCACGTGAGGGATCGCTGCAGCGAGGAAGGTAGAATGGGCCCGCAGGGTTTCGACATCGATGTCTTCGCCGATGAAGTTACTCGGCATCAGGAGCACATCAGTCAACTCCCCCGCACTCCGCATGCGAGAGAAGGCCTCTCGCAACGTATTCCCGTCTTGCGGTTTCGCCTGGGGCTTGTAATCCACTGCGTCCTCGCTTCCTGCTCCGGCTGCAAGCAGCAGCGGACGATAATCCTGCAGGAAGCGGCGGACTCGGAAGGTTTTCGTGTCCTCGTAATCGTACTCGATATTGAACAGCAACTGTTCCGCCGGACGCCATTCCCAAGGCTCAACATCAGGGTCATCCACGTTCAAGAATAGCGGTCCTGTTTCACGCAGAAGGGGCCCTCTGGCGTCCCCACTGTTTTCGTTGAGCCACTTGTATGTAGCGCGGATCTGTTGAAGCAAAGTTCTGTTTCCCGGGTGTTCAGGTGCAACCTGCAGCGCCAGAACTGAAAGATGTTTGACCTATAGGGCAAGCGGTCGTATCGTTAGTTGTCGAGCGAAGAGCAGGAAATACATCCTTACCACTTCCTCTGCGGTCGGAACCCCAAGCGAGGCGTTGAGTGCGATCAAGTTTGACCTTGGCTCCACTTGACACAGAGCGCGCTGGGACCAGGCAATCTGCTCGTATGCTGTCCGAAGAATCTGGGAAGGAGCTACAATTTGGGGAAGGTCCTCGCAGTAGGAATCTGTAACATAGGAAGAGGACGGACTCCGGCGCTCATCGCGAGGTATGAAACGCAACCTGCTGAGTTGTCTCCATTTGTTGGTGTTCGTCATCACGATGCCTGGTAGACGCGAGTTGTAAAATTCATAAACAACCTCGGCTCTTTGCATGATTTCAGATTCGGGAAGGAACCGTGTTGTAAGATCTGCGTGGACGGTTTGGGCACATAGAAGGAAGGCGTCCCAGTCAACTTCGAAGTGTAGGTTTTTGGAACGAAGCTGTTCATGCAGGTGTCGGAAATTTGGGTGCAAAAAGAGGCTTCGTTCGGAGCTCTGCAGGGCCGCCGAAAACAAGTCGACAGAGTGAGCATAAAGCTGATCCGCTTCGACCAATTTCAAATTGCCATTCGGAACAGGAATTGTCCCTTCACCTCCAAGACGAAGAAATGCTGTTAGTAAAGTCGAGTAGCTATGCAGGATGGAGGGCGCTAGGACATCAGGGAAGGTCAGGAGTTGGGCGAGCCCCTGCGAGTCCATGGTTCGATAATTCCGATTCCAGGAAAGAACAGTTTGCAATGCATGGGAAAATTCCGCGATTGCAATTCCAGATTTAGTGTACCCGTCGAATATATGTGACCTCAGCCCTTGGGGAAGCATTTTCAAGTGACAGGCCGGAAGGAATAGAGTCCTGTTGTTTTGCCGAGCTTCCCATATCGGGAGACTTGGGACGACGCTTCTGGATTGGTTATCTGTACATGTGTACACTTCCAACCGAATCCATTGTCCGACCTCAAGAGTCTCATTGGAAGAGAGGGAATCAAAAGGAGATGATTTGGATCCAATCGCCCTCAAAAATGCTTCCAGATTGAACGGTTTGTCGAATGACGCGCGCAATGGTAGTGGAACTCGACAGAAAGTCAGGTCCATTTTTTGCATAGCGGATACAAGGGCGGCGGGACGTCCAAGAGGTTCTGGTATGACATCGTCCCTGCGGCAATATTCCAACGATATGTAATCCCCACTCGCGGTGGAGATCAACGGAATCGGATCGAGTGAAGTCGCTGTAGGGGGTCCGGGTAAGCGAGTGTAGATGTTCCAAAAATCGGCTATCCATCGTCGGGCTTGTGGCGAATGAATGCATCGTGACTGCGGAGCAATCCGTTCCGTTACAAGCGCGAGAACCCCGGCGGCATCGAAAAGCTTCACGTTCATATTCGGGCTTTGAACGAGAAGATCTTCAAGTTGTGTTTCTTCTTTCATTCTCTGATGGAGAAAATGACTGCGCGGAAATATGTCTGGTATAGGACCTTTGCAGACATACTTGGTTGGTTGCTGTGAATTCCCGTAGGTAAGGCTGCCGTCTGCGAGGACAAGCAGGGGAAGACCGGATACGGCAACATTCCCCTTCAACAGAAACAACAGTACCACCTCGATGGTTGAGATAGTAACCATGCTGTGTTTGTCTTTAAACAATCCAGAAAGCTCCAAAGCTCGAGCTTCGAGAAATTCCCTCAAGTAAGAGGGATCGACAAACCGGAGCGGGTCAGTTCCTGCAGCAGACGCGACTTTGGTGACCAGTCTGAGAATTGTGTACCGGGGCCGAACGAAAATGGGTGATTTCAGCGTCTGCAATAGCTGTTGAACTTCGAACGGTGTCCCGGCCGCAGAAAATATAGCGTCGGTGGGCGCAATCAACTCTTCCGTGACGGTATAGCAGATGGGAACCGATGAGCTGGGAACGGAATCATAGAAGGATTGAACGATTGCTCGCGATATGGAGTCATCGTCATCGTTGCCCACGGGCCACCATGCAAAGGCATTTCTCGGAACACGATGATTCTTGGTTGTGAGTGAAAATGCCACATTGGCAGCGTCGTGAATGCTTGAGATATAGAGGGGAGGTATGAGGCTATCAAGAATCCAATTATTGAATGCCGCTTCGGGGATGCGATGGCCGGACTTGTCCGGGGGTTCAAAACGAATATGACGTCGGTCAGAAGAAATGGCAAATTGGGCGGAAATATGTGCCGATAACGAAGTCTGGATCGGAAGACGCAAGCTGGAGAAGAGGAATTTTGAGTGAGTCTGTTGATTTGCCGTCCGAAGTCCGGCTGACTCGGAGTCCTCCAAAAGAAGAGCCATTCGAACAATTAGTCCGATTTGGCTCTCCTGCAGGGACATTCTCTCCAGGACAATACCGTGTTCGGCAGGTACACAGGAAATTGGGGTGATTGACTTAGTAACGAGCCAAAGCTGTGATATTTTTATGGGGTGGTGGTGGCTTGTCAGGCGAACGATCTCGGAGTCGTGATTAAGGTCCCGCGATGATCTGGAGCCGGTAACCGACCATAGAGAAGTGCTTGATCCCTTCAAGAAATCCTGTTCAGTCTAGGTCTAATAAGATTGGATGAAACCCTACCATAGGTGGCTGGTGATCGGCCGAAATACGTTCCAGACATGTGAAGTACATGGCATCTTTTGCAAGACCAAAATATGGACCGTTGAGATGATTCAAACAATCTGACACTCGGAGGATCGTGGAGGACAGCGGGCTACTTGCGTTGCGCAAAGGAAGTCTGAATATAGTCTGCCAAATATGAGACTTTAATTCTAGACCCCGTACTGGAGAGAATATACGACATACCCCAGGATAAGATGAAGCCGATTTCGAAAATCCAAATAACGAATCGAATCCCGAGAGCTGGTCGGGATAGCGTCTACAAAATAAAATGAAATACACATAATGAGTATTGATTGTCAGAACGCACCGAAACACGTCGGAAAGACGCCTGAAAAGTGCGGTCCTCGGTCTTCCTTTCAACGGTGGAAGATGGGTCCCAGACGGGTCCAAAATGAGAAGGTGCTCATTAGAGACAATTTGGACCACCTGGGCGGCATTAGTCGGTAGAATGAAGACGAAATAAAGACAAACATCTGTGAAATGGAACAACGATAGCGCGCCAAGACCATATCGACCAATGCTGTCTGGATTTGAACGCTTTCCACCTTGTCCCACCTTCCTCAATCCACGAAAATCGGCGTCACTGAACTTCGCGTTGTTGTATAACAGTAATGCAGGTCTTCTTTGCAATTCCGCGATACCGGGTGCCACGACTTTTGACCATTCAAATGTTCTTTCATCCAAAAGAACCGAAAATGTGGAGGCTTTTGCATCGACCGCGTTTGCCACGAACTCGTTCAGCGCATACCGGACGTCGTGCTCCTTCAAAATCCCTTCGACCCGTATTGTGAAATCTTCTCCCATCTGCAGATCATCCTCGTCGTCGTCTTCTCCACCCAGTTCCAACGAGCTGAGAAATTGAACTCCCAAATCACGTGCGAGGGATTCGGACATTTCGGGGTGTGCGGGGAAACCTTCCGGAAGGAAGTCGGTCGAGGAATCGACGAAGTAAACTTGCACGATGGGATGCAAGACCTCATCTTTCCCGGGTAAAAATACCCGTTCCGAGTCGTAGTCGCGGCTGGCCAACTTGGGAGCCATCTCCTTCAAAATTTCGAGTGCCTCCGATACCACTTCCCTAGCGGAGGTCCGTTTAGCGGTAAGGAGGTTGAGCTCGGTCAGCAATGTTTCGAGAGACGGGCTACAATAAAACACATTCATTTTCGGCGGCGGGGAATATAAAATAGCCTACCTCCCAGTGCAACCCATTCTTCGAAGGAAAATTGCTCCTTGTCCGCTCTGAGCTTCTAGCAGAGACTGGGGAACGATTTTGAAGCGGCCACCAAGTCTCGATGGTCGAAGCAAGGCATGCTGGGTTTCTACGACCTCAGTACGTCCGATGGGGACCCATGGATGGTGGGACACTGTGCGTTTCAAGGATTCGAGGTCTTGATCGGACAGGGTTCCTGAACGTCGCGAACATTCCGTTATCAGGGCATGTAGTCGGTGGGCGCGATTCTGGGGATGAGTGAGTGCACACTGCACTTGTTCCAGTAATACAGGCATCGGAATCCCATTCCATCCCAAGTATCTTCGGAGGGCTTGGTTGCGCACCTCCTCGTCGACGACAGACAAGACCAAGTCGAACAAATACACCTTTTCTCCCTTGTCTCGGCACTTTTCAGGAGCGCCTAGACCAGTGTCGGCTCGGATAGGTAACCAGTTCTCTGTGAGGTGGTGCGCGATGCGAGAAACCTGCTGAATAGATGTCCAAGAGTCGTTCAATAGTCGCAGGAATATGCGAGCTTTGTCAAAGATCCGTGGATATTCATCTTGGGACCAATTCCTCGACAAATAGTTGATGCGCTCTTCGACGATCTCAACCGTAAGCTCTCGCTGGTAAAAGCCCTGGGATGATAGCAGAGATAGGTAGGGCTCTTCGCCCCAGCGTCCAATTGGTAGCTTGCCGGCCTCCCCTGCGTAGAGAGACGCGAGTGCGGATCGAGGGTCGATAACCTGAGTTGGCGGGACCCGCTCCTGGCTGCCTGCGACTGGAACGAACGGAACCGATTGGAGTTTACTTTTGGCTGATACGGACAAGTCTGAAAGTCGGGGGATTATCCGACCGAGCAAGGCATCGAGAACACGGGGAGGCTGAACTTTCAAGTAGTTAACTGCCATCTCGAGGACGCCGAGCTCATCCAACGCCTTTTTGATTCGTTCTGGGTCGATAATAGTGCCGAGGACGCCGCTGTTCGGTGTAATGTCGAAAAAGGTCGTGTCATTGGGGGTTATTGGGACAGGACAATAATCGTCGACGCGCATATAGATCAAAGTGCCAGACACAGCTCCGATGCCGCGTTTAGAGAGTTTATCCCCTGCTCTCTGATCAACCACGGCGGCGCGAGTAGGAAATATCGGTAGTTTTAGAAATTTCTCCCGCTTCTGGGCATCCAATTGAACTCCCGACCGGTCACGCAACGATTGTACTAGATGGTTCTGAATCAACGAAGCTGATTGCGTGTCAAGAACAGGTATGTTCTGGGACGAAATGGAGTCGATGAGGAAGGGAACATCGTTAGGGGCTACAGCGAAGTCACGAAATGCGCTGGAGCATGGCACGACATTCGGGTGCAAGAAGTGAACTCCGAGAATCTCCCAAGCGTTCATTTTACGGCGTGCGGTTGGGCCCTCGATGGGTAGGATGACGCGACCCTCCATCTTGCGGAGTGTGCCCTGTGCGGTCGGTAGTAGATGGAAGCGGGTTATGAGCGGTAATAATCCGCTTTTGTCGCCCCACGTCGACTCGGACATCCACTTCCAGAATCGGGTCAGCCACACAGCTTTCGACGAAGTGTTGTCTGTAACTTCATCGTCCGCGGGATTGAAGCTCCCGAATAATGTGTGTAGATAGATGTGGACCTTCGTCTTATCGAGACGAGCGACCTTGAGGTCCTGCGCGGCTCCTGGGGAGCAGAAGGCTTGGGCAACGGTCGAGGACATCCTCGAGAGCGAGATGAGATCGTCATCGCAGTCCCGGAAAACTTCCCCTTCTTGTTGCGTGACGAGGACGCGGGTGGTAGAAGACCACTGCGACAGAGAAACCCGAGATCCGTTGAAAAGAGGAACGAGGGGCAACCCAAGGACATTGCAGACTGTGCCCGGGGTCAAAACAAGGTACTGCAGAATGCGATCCTTGTCCTCCTCGGCAGCTTTTGTTAGCTCTGGAATGCGGCTCTGAAAAAACTTCACGTGAGTTTACAGGACGTTTTTCGAACAAGGACGCATACGAGCAAGGCATTTCGCACACTCTCCGGATGCAACAACGCGACCTTGGAGCTGAACCGTCCCAAACGAAGCACTTGTCGTATATGCGCAGGGGGTTTCACGATGGAAAGTCCGACTTTGGACAAAGCCATCAATATGGCCGCATCATCGTCCTCCGACGCTAGGAGAGAAGACGACAGAGAAACATGGGAGTTGGTATTCGGAAAGGTCGGGAAAATCGGGAGATCTAATTTAAGAACGTCCTCCATCAAGTTTGGCAGAATTTCGCTCCAATAACTTGAACCGCTGGTATTGGCATGATGCAAGGCAGGCCATGCGGACCAGATATCCTCGATTTCCGTCTCTTCGACGAGAATACGCAGCAGAGCGCTCCAAGTTGCCGGTAGAAATATATCGAAAATGGATCGGTTCCACGTGACGAGCAATCTGGGACGAAACGATCAGATGCGAAGTCGAACCACAGTTCAAAGACGAACCTTTCTCGCGATTCGGAGCCTGTTCCGATTTCTTCGATGTTCCGAAGACTCTGTCGATCTTGAGTTAGTGCTAGAATCGCGTGCAGATGCACGGGAAATTCGGTATGGATGGGCAAGGGCAGCAAAGTGAACAGTCTTCCGTTGAAAGTTGAATGAAGATCGATAGGGAAGGCGAGGGCTACATGCGAAAACAGCTTGTCGTCTGCGAGTTTTGAACCAACATTGTAGCCGAGGTGGCGGCTCATGATCTGCGATGTCTGTTCTGTGCTCCGAACAGCGTGACAGACGCGCCAGACTTGCGACACGGTTGTGGTCTTGTGAAGTTCGTCAATGGATGTCAGGTTAATGGCGCATTTGAAAGTTTCCTCTCGAGCACCAGTATTGCGCGAGAACGTGCGCTTCTCGACGATAGAGAGGTCGGGGATTTCGGCACTGCCGATAAAATGTTCCCGGCCATCGGGAGATATGACCTTCAAGCAGATGGAGCGGATATGCTTCAGGAACAGCATAACCACGCTCAATTCTTTTTGGACGAAGTCGTGGAACAGCATCTCGATGACGGATTGATCAACTGAGGTGGCTTTGATGGTGCTTTCCAAAGCCTGGGCGGGGGTACGCAGCGGCAGGCGCACGACGGTACCCGGGAAAAACCCCTCAGAATTCGGACTGAGAGAATTGGAAAACGCAGCGAGCTGGTCTGGGTATGCGCTCCCCTCTGTGATGACATCGATTCGAACGCCTCCTTCTTGACCTGCGGAAAATCTCTCGTGCGGGTCGAATATGGCCAACTTGCGGCCCGATAAGAAATGGGGATTATCCGTGATCTAGACTCAAGTAAATCCGGAGCGTTCAACATTAACTGGATACCACTTACGTGGTAACAAGCCCTGACACCGATTCCAAACTTGCCTATTTTTCTGGAGGAGATTCAGAAAGAATACGCGTTGAACATGATTGTATGAACTGACGTCTCATCCGTAGTCTTGCTTGAGCTATGGAGCGTACTGATAGCCTTCCAATCCGATTCAGTGAAGAGAGTATCGTTGACGGCGAGCAACGCCGGGCCTTGGCATTTAATGAGTTCTTGGTCGACCACGGATTCACACGGATGGGTGCGCATATCCAAAATAAAGGTCTGCATTTTCTAAGTCAGCGTCGTTTAAGAACGGAAGAAAATATCTACATACCTGCTTCGTCGCCGACGCATCGTCTGAATTCTGTAGCAATTCTCGGAGGATTCCGTTTCCAAGAGGATAAGAGTCTAAAATACTCTTTATGATCTTCGTGAGGTCCGCTCTTTCGCGGAAGTTTTCTGGCATGGTTGGAGAGCTCTTTGAAGTGAAATAATCTCTTGTGGGGAGTGGGGATGGGTTGAGGACGAGTTTGGGCGCTTATGATAACGGCGTTTACTAGCTCGAAGTTAGTTGACACGAGGCTGTAATTTCCGATGATAGTCATCAAATATCGAGGGTCCATGAACAAAAGAGCAGCAGAAGCGGCAATATGGTATGTACACAACTGTAGAAAGGGGTGATGTTCTGTGATTCTTGGAGGCGCTGGTAAGCGCTGAGAGTCGCCGCCAGCTCTTGGTCGTGAAGCCAGCGGCCAGGGGTCCTTTTGAGGCGAAGCGTACCATTTCCCAAGAGCAGGGCAATTGGCAAGCAAGCACTTGCACCCAAGCGTTGAAGCAGTGGTCGAGTTGAACCGAGTCGCGGCCCGAAATGAAGCCGAAACCCCATTTGGATCGAATGGGCGACATTATTATCCGTTCTATTAACGAGATGGACGGCTTTCGTTTGGATGTCTTTGGTCTCATCGCCATACGACTTATCCCCTTCTTTTCAGCTCTCTCTTCGTTCCTTCCTCGATGTCAACTGACCCCTCGCGGAAATTGAATTGATCCTTGATCGATCCCGTCTCCGCACCATGCCCGAATTCCCGGTACTTCTGAACCGCGGAGGAGGAGGAGGAGGAGGATTGCCTGTGCGGTCCCAAATTGAAACAACAGGACGCGGAACGGCTGTGCGCTGCGCGAAAGCTGTCAAGACGAATCGGGTGTTTTAACAGCAATCGATAAGGTAGTGTCATTTGCCTAAAATGAATTAAATGTTCAACTGCATGTTTACAAATTGTGTTGCCCCGCGCCGGAGCGGAGCGGAGCGTAGGCACATCTTGTTTAATTTACTGGTTGTCGAAGAAACCATCTGAGTTGATCTGAG
Organism: Mycena epipterygia; assembly: GCA_029281465.1. Taxonomy (NCBI): domain Eukaryota; kingdom Fungi; phylum Basidiomycota; class Agaricomycetes; order Agaricales; family Mycenaceae; genus Mycena; species Mycena epipterygia. The sequence goes on along the minus strand of JARJCQ010000006.1, from coordinate 334,984 downwards.
TACTGTGGACTGTCGAAGAAGCGTGGTATCGATTGGATTGTTCTGCGTCAGAATCCACAAGAGCTACGTCACATTCCAGTTGCCTGGCAATGGCATTCGTTCACTTTCGTTACATTTGACATTTTGTGTAGTGAGTCTTGAGTGAGTCGAAACTCCCGCAGCAATGCACAGTCAATACTGGACCTCAAATAACGTTCCCAACGGTCCAATTTCCGAGTTGAAGCGTCAAGGCGTTCACGTTCTTCCAAGAAAGTTTCGAGTTTAAAACAGCCGATGCACTTGAAGTGGTGCACTCACTAGTATGTCACTCTATCAACATCGCTATATGCCAGCTTCCATGGTCTCCGTTCTCCATGCAAGTACTATGACGCCGGCGGTTTTCGAGTGCGTCTCAAGATTGTAACATGACATGCGCGTCGGGTTGCTCACGGACCCACTTTTAGGACATCAGCACCATTTCCGGGCAAGGCGCCTGTTGTCCGAGGTTAATTGGTCGAGGGTCGATCTGTAAAGTGTTTTTCAATTAGTAGGGCGAGCTTGGGCAAGTTTTGTTTCCACTTGAGAATCGAGAGGACTGCTCCATAGAACGGGTAAAAGAAATACGCATCAAGCAGAAAAGCATATCACCCACCATCGACCGTTCCGAATTATCTCGCGAATACGAAAATAATGGGCACCAGCTTCAAGTTGCCCACCCATTTTTGTATGCAATGGGATGTAGCGGAATACAACTTCAGACGCGACTTCGAGCTCACGTCGCTCGCTCGGACTCCCCTGGGCTCGCACTCGATCCCGGAATACCGTGACAGCAGAAGTCAAAGATATACCGCTGCGGTGACATTGTAGTCAAAGCTGCTAGCGCTGAAGTTTGGTTTGCCCAGCCAAGATTTGCATGTCCCACGCTGTCAATAGTATCTTCTCATCGGAAGACATTAGACAGGCATAGTGGGACGCTTATGTTCTGCATTTCCCCGATGTACCAGTAGTCGGATTGGCCTCCTCCAGCTCTTCTTCCGACCAGGAAAAGCTTGAATCTTATTCAGCGAGTCTCCAATTCCATCCCTCCGACACTCCAGGCATATCAGATGATGTGGAAGTTCCTCTGTCTCGGGGCGTCGTCTCAGCACCGCACAAGGCCCACACAGATAGATCCATGGACTCGAGAGAGGAGCTTTCTACTCTTTATAAAATTACGTCTGTCCGTCTGGAAGCCTTCAAACTCCGCGGGCCTCTCCGACGGCCCCGCTACATGATTCACTGAAACGAAGTGCCGGGGCGCTTCGCGCCCCGGCGCGCTCTTGTGAACCCAAAAGTAACCAGCAAAAGTTCTTCCATGTGGTTTGCGGTCACGAGCTAAAGTGACAGCTCACTGGGCGGATCTTCCTTCCTTTCACCATCTCCGGCTTCAAGTTGCAGCCAGACTATTTTATTCCCAATATCTGCTCCAGTTATGTCGCGCTTCCTCTCGTCTCCCCTGACTGCCGCAGTAAGTCCTAGACTCGACGTGTTTTCATATCTGGCTGAAAATTTGTCTCTCGCAGATCGTTGGATGTCCATTTAGGTATGACTGCTTTATGGCCTGCAGTACATCGTTTAATCTCGTATCCTCACAGCGGTGGTCAAGTATGTCAATTAAGCGGTCGAAGGACGGTGCACTACTTACGCGATTTCTCAGCCTCGCGTCGGCGTAGACCAGGGCCCTATCCATATGGTCGAGGCTGGCCTTGTTGACCAGCTAAAAGAACTCGGCTGGGCAGTCAAGTTCGACGGTCACCACCAATTCGAGGAAGTCAATGCGATTTCGGACCCCCCGATTGGCAAACTCAAAAATCCGAGATTGGTGTCCAGTGTCACTGAAGCCGTCGCAAAGGTCATCGGAGGGCACGCGAAGAAAGGCGAGCTCCCTATTACTCTCGGCGGGGACCACTCGCTGGCGATGGGGACTATTTCTGGAACACTCGAGTGAGGATCCGATATCCAGCACCTGACAATCCGACGGACAAACTCACTACATGTGCAGCGCTCACCCCGAAGCTTGTGTAATCTGGATTGACGCCCATGCCGACATTAACACTGCAGAATCCACCGATTCCGGTATGCGACCTTACCGGACCTGAGTCTCCTCCCGCTAAACCCGTTTCGATATGCAGGCAATATACACGGCATGCCCGTGTCGTTCCTTCTCGGCCTCGGCAGCCCGATCCCCGAATTTGCCTGGGTGAAGCCTGCGCTCAAGCCCGAGCGCATAGTTTATATCGGCCTCCGCGACGTGGACGCCGGGGAGAAGCGCATCCTGAAGGAGAATAACATAAAGGCTTTCAGCATGCACGAGGTGGACAAGTACGGGATTGGGAAGGTCGTCGAGATGGCGCTGGACTACGTCAATCCGAAGCGGTCTCTCCCGATCCATTTGAGTTTCGATGTGGATGCGTTGGACCCGTCCGTGGCTCCTTCGACTGGTACACCGGTATGTTTGAGAGAATCAGATCGACAAGTGTGACACTTATTTGGGGAGTAAAGGTTCGCGGGGGGCTGACATTTAGAGAGGGACATTATATTTGCGAAGCAATCTGGGAGACCGGGCTTTTAGTGGCTCTCGATTTAATGGTAGGGAGGCCTTACCACTGAGTGTATCAGCTACTGAGATAACCCTGCGTTATCTAGGAAGTGAATCCATCGTTGGCCGACGCGGCTAGTGTGAAGCAAACGGTCACCGTCGGGTGCTCTTTAGTACGGGCAGCACTGGGTAGCTATTCAATCTGATTCAAAGATTGTGAGACTCATCTCTGCTGTGCTATAGGTGAGACGCTGCTGTAGACGTTCAAGAGTTGGAGAGAGAAGGTTTCATAAAGGAATGTGTATCATCAAGTAAATAAGCATGCCACTCCCGTTCGTCTGCAGCTGCATGAGTCGCCGTTCTAATATATCTGTTGGACCAATACCTACCAGTGACGCTTTTGATTCTGATGTACCATCTTGCGGTGGGCTGAGGACTCAATGCCCTGACGCTTTGAGTGACCGCACCAAAGCGAGATCACAGGATCTAGAATTTCGCGTTGTTGTCGCGTTGGATAAAGTTGTTTGGTTCCTCATTCTTGATTTCTTGCTTCTCTCTCTCCAACCACCACACCACTTCCAATTTTTCATATTTCATATAACTATTAACGATCTGCATCTTAACGAAGTATTGTGAGCATCCTCCTCCTCGCCGTTTGCATTTATTCACGTTCCTCCAGCTACTCGACGCTTTGATAGCCTCTCCTCCATCCAAATCACATTCAATTACCAAAGCGCACAATGTCATCCTTCCCTCCTCCCATTTGTGCTCACGCGCCGCCGGCCGCCGCTTTGCCCAACCCTGCCACCCCTCACGCTAACTCTAGCTTTGGTGGCCTCGCCCTCCCCACATCTGGCCTTCAGGCCCCAGCTCCACCCTCTCCCGCTTTGGCGCTTCCATCCTCGGCCAAATCACTCGCAGAACTCTGCCCCAACCTCGCCTTCCCCGGCTCTGCATCGCAGCCTCTGGGGCACGTTGCCCCCGTCGCCGTGCAGCATACTCTCATTACCCCTTCCGGTGCTTCTACTGCGAAGCCACCGCCCACTGTCCTTCCTCGCACTCCTTCCGTCCCCGCCAAAGCGTCCTCCACTGGGGGCACCAAACGCGTAAACCAATCACTCCTTAGAACAACTCTTATAGACGAGGCGCGCACGATTGCACCAATGCCAGCCGCCCTCTCTTCCCAAGCTGGAACAGAAGTAGATAAAACCTCTCTCAAGCGCAAGCGCAAGCTCACGCCGGCAAAAGCACGCGCCACGGCTGTCGCATCTGGATCGCGGAACCGCGCTAACGAACAGTGCGCGCCCTTCCTTCTTCCTCCTCCACACACTCCTAACGGTGGCATTCATTGTAGGGTCTCGGGTGAGGAGCCCCCTGTGAAGAAGCGTAATACCTTCGCGGAGAAGAACCCCAGCCTCGCCAAGGAGATGAGCAAGTTCAGAGTCGACCTTTCCCAAGCCAATGCGGGGCGGCCGGCAAACGGTGCTCGCCCGCGGTTCATTCCTCCTCCTGCGCCTGTCAATCGCGCGCCGTACGGGCCTTTCCCACCTGTGCCATACGCGGTGATGCAGCTGGCCATGCACCCTGAGCCCCAGTCTATGCCCGCCGATCACGCTCCTCAGCTCGCGTACCACCCCGACGCGTACCAGCTCGATGCATACCAACAGCCCCAGATGGTATACGGGATGCAGCCGACCATGCAGTCTGGCCCTCAATCTGGGCCGGATGTTAATCACGCTGTCGAGCTCCCGTACCAGCCCCAGCAGCCTCCTGCGCTGGTGCCATGCCACGGGATGCCGCAGAGTGCAATGTTTCCCCCCGCGCTGTACCAGGTTCCTCCCACCGGGATTCCCGACGCCACGTTGGACGTTGTCGCTCCCGACCGCTCTGTCGTCGCCCCCGACGGCACCATCTGCCTCCGTGACTTAGTCTTTGGTGAGCAGAATGTGCCGGTTTCGCATAACCCGCATGCGCGATATCAAATCAGGCTGTTGACGGGCCCCAAGTTGGCCTGGCTCCGACGATTCGAAGGACCCCGCTTCTTCGGCAACGAACTCTATAACCCCTCCACCTTGCAGCCATACGTCCTGCGCGTCGTTAGACTGTTGACACCGTCCGAGGGGCAGGATCTTGCGTCGACTTCGTCTCTTGCGGCGCTTCCTACTCAGTATTCCTCATCGGAGGTCACGTACGGCGAGATGCCAGTTCCTGCGCCGTGGTTTCAGACGAACGTTGAGGACTATCTTCACCCGCCTGCTCCGTATCCCGCGCCGGATACCTACGCGATCAACGCTGAGGGACATGGGTTATCCTCATACACCCTTCCCCACACTGTTCATGATCATTATTACTCGTCGGAGGCCGCCTACGTGGCCACCGGCGAGATGCCATTCCCCCAGACGAACGTCGAGGAACAGGGGTCCCCCTTAACATACTCGCCTTATTATTCCTCGGCCATCTACGAATCCCAGACGGTATACGACGATGCATATGCATATGCGGCAATCCCGACTGAGGCCGAGGCCATGGCACAGATGATGCAGCAATATACTCGTGACAAAGAGGATGTCGATGATCTCCTGTTCGCGACTCCTCCCGTAGAAAGCAGCGGAATGTTCGCTGAAGAGGAGTTGTTCTTCGACGAGTACCTGTATGCGCTGCCCGTACAGTGACTCTCATAACCAAACCATACCGTAGACTTTGATGTATGCTTTCTTGTAGCCGTAAGTACCTTCCTTGTATCCGTAGCAGTAGTAGTACAATATCCTGTAGTCTTCTCATTCTGTAGCGTTCTGATCTTAATACAATACATAGTACCCTTTGCACCTATTCCAGCTTCACCCTACCTCGGTTGGTGGAGCTGCGCGCACTTCATTCCTCCTCCTCCTCATCCAGCATGAACATGAAGGCCGTTTTGTGCGTCTCAGATCCCATTTATGTATCTAGCTAACTGACTGATCCGACTAAAGTGAATGCAAGTGGGAATATTCCCTGCGTCTAAAGATTGCAAGTTGGTATTCATTCCGCGCGCAGCTCGAATTGTGGGACGGCTTGAAACCTCGATGCATACGCGAAAGAGCCAAAAGGAAAAGAGAGGGGGGGGGAGTAAAAGGTCCAAAAAATGAACAGTAATCGACGTGAAACAGCTACTGCTCAAATTTGATGTGGCTACGTATCTGCCCCGGTACAGGAGTTCACCACACCTTCGCACTCGATGGCCAGGTCATTAGAAATACTGAAAATGCGCGCGGGGGATCAACTGAGTTTTGTACCTTGGTGGTGCGCCGGGTTCAAGTTGGACCGGCAAATGCCGATGCAGTCTCAGTCCCGCCACTTGTGGCAAGATTTCCGGCTAGTTTGGCATGGATTTAGGTGCGCAGGTGGGTGTGTTGAAGATCCCGTTTTCAAGCCAGACGATTACGTATCGAGACGCGATGCCAGAGTCCGAAAAGCCGAAACGCGAGACGTCACGTACGGTGATCAGCGTGACGCTTCGCGTTTCCTTCCCACCACCTAAATGTAAGCCGAGCACCCTGCTGTCCTCAGAGTCGTACCTCATTCACATTAGACCATGTCAATCTCTTCGACCCAATTCCCGCTCTCATTTGGGTCTCCTGGGCTGACCAATGTCGAAAATCAAGTCAAGGGCCTTATTGAGGCGACGGAGGCCAATATCGAGCGTCTGACCGCCCAGATACGCGAGCTCAACTGCATGCGCGACAGGGAACGTAGCATTCTCGCCACGCTGCGGCTCATGGTCGTTCCCATCGGCAAATTGCCAACGGAATTGCTGGTGGAGATTTTCAAGTTCGCCGTGCATACTCCCCTCTTTTACAACAACACTTCGCTTTATCGGCATAATCCAAGTGCTTCCATGTTTAACGGACCCGCGCACATTGCATTTCGGAAAGTGTTGTGCCTTTCGCAGGTTTCTCCCTATTGGAGGCAGATCGTTAACAGCACGCCGCAGCTGTGGGCGGAAGGTGTCGTTGACGTTCATTGGAGTGATAAAGAGTTGACGGAAAAGCGCCAGGATAGGCTGAAGACCTTACTCGCCCGCTCCGCCCCATCTCCACTCTCAATTTCCATCCAAAGTTCCAACACAACTCGAGCGAATTCCATATCGACATCTATTGCTCGTATCATACTACCGACAGCCCACCGGTGGCGGAACCTCCACATCAACCTGGACTTCTTCCCCAATTTTAACAACCTTCCTCCAGGGACGTTCAATGCCCTAGAGAGGCTCACTATCGAAGATTTCGACGGACAGCTCGCCTTGACTGTGTTTCAATCCTCACCTCGACTCCGAAACCTCATTCTGGGGACCATGTACGGGATGGAGTTAGATATTCATTTACTTCCAATGCCGTGGTCGCAACTCACGGAGCTCACCATCGACAACGACTCGCTCGGCGCGTGCCGTGCAATTCTGCTTCAATGCAGCAATCTCGTATCAGCGCGATTCCTTACATCCTACGAATGGGACTTCCCAATCGCAGCGGCGGAGTCCCCCGTCGTTGTTCTCCCCTTCCTCAAGACACTTGTTATGACATTTTATGGATCACCCGACGACGAAATCGACGGTGTCGAGGCCTTCTTCATCCCGCTTTCCCTCCCTTCCCTAAAAACTCTCGACTTCAAATTCGATCCTGACGAAGAAGAAACCTGGCCGACGGACGTATTCTCGGAATTCCAGGTTCGGTCCCCAAACATCGAGCACATCCATCTGTTATTTTCCTCGATTGACCCTGAAGGCCTGATCACTCTTCTGCGGCCCTGGTCCGCACTCACAACCCTCCACATCGAAAATAGTTGGAACTGCGTCAACGATACTCTTTTGCACGCACTTCGATACGACGATGCCGACCCTGCGCCGCTGGTGCCCAAATTGCAAGAATTGTCTCTCAAAAACATCGGGAAAGATTACGAGGAGGATACGCTCGAGGACGTAATTCGATCCCGATGGGGGGAAGACAAGTGCACGGCGTCCGGTGTCGCTCCTCCACGCGTCGCACGCTTGCAAAAAGCGATGGTCTGCACGGAAGTGGGCGAGTATATGCTGAGCGAGGGTTTCAAAGCTCGGATGCAGGAACTTGCGGTGCAGGGTCTTGAGCTTCACTTGGTATAAAGTGTGTTTCGTCGTAGATGAATGCCTTCCCTTCGCATGCGAAAAGCGAAGCAAAAATGAACGGCAATGTTAGCGGCGCTGAACATTCAGAAGCCTACTCACAACCCTAGTAATTCTAGTACATTCTCCTTTGCTCCTCTCAGTGCTCTAACATCGGTGAAATTCGCTGGAAGACTCCCTCACGGTTGACAGCCCACAGATTACAGCTCTTTTCGTGCGTTTCAAAACGACTAGCGGGATGTTAATACGATTATTTAAATAGAAAGGCGGTGAAAAGTTGCGGTACGGGCCGTTGTCAAAAGTTGAAGTGTATTTTTATGTAAACGGCCGCGGGTGACACAACGTCGGACGGAGATCGTTAACCTTTACCTCCGTTCCCTCCTCTCCGACTCGGACTCCGTTGCGGGACGCCCCTCGTACACCTGTACTCGTCGCATATGCTCTGGTGAAACGGCGGAGTCCATTCTTAGCCGGTGACCCACCCAGAAGGGATACTGGCGTCCACACATGGCTTTTCTATCCCGTGGTTTACCCCGATTTCGCACCCGCCGGCTGTTGGATCCACACTCATTCGGACCACCACCAGCCCGCATTCGCTTTTCTTTAATGTCTACATCCACCTCGCCAGCACCGCCAATTCCCCGGCCGTCTGCAAGTCTTGTGATAATCAATAGCCGGAACGAAGTGCTTTTCGTTCACCGAAATCCCGAAGCTCGCTCTTTCGCTGGTGTTCATGTGGGTATTACCTTGGCCTTTGACCTACGCGGAGGCTCCGAATTAATGCAGAGTTCTAATCCGCGGGCTTCAAGGTGTTTCCTGGCGGTAATCGCGACGCGGCACAGGATCCATCACTTGCCGTGACTGCCATCCGGGAGACGTTCGAGGAGGCGGGGTTGCTTCTCGCATCTGGATCTGCGCCGTCAGACGACGTCCTGGACGCGGCGCGGCACGCGATTCACTCCGGAAAGACCCCGTTCCAAACATTCCTCACTCAACACGGCCTCACGGCCGATGTGCAGGCCTTGCTGCCCTTTACGCAATGGATCACACCAGCGTCTGCTCCTCGGTAAGTGAAAGCACAGCCGTTAATTCCTTAATTATCGATTTTGGCCAGCCGCTTCCACACCCAATTCTACGTCGCATTTCTCGGGACCGCCTCTCCGACCGGCTTCTCCAGCGGTGCACGGGAAGACCGTATCCCGAAGCCAGGTGTGCATATTCCGCACCGTTTGATCCACACGGAAGGATAATGACATACCGACAGACGGCGGACAAGAGGTCATCGCCGCGCGGTTCATCCACCCAGACGCTGTGCTCGCCGAATTCGCCGCAGGGAAGATCACCCTCATGCCGCCGCAGTTCTACCTCGTCCACACGCTCGCGGCCATCCTGCGTGGCGGTGCGACCACTGCAGAACAGCGCGCGCGCGTCGAGGAGCTCGCGCAGGGCGCCTTCGGTCGCATGGTCATCAACCCGCGGCACCTGGGGCGGCCGGACGCGGAGGGCCGCATAATACTCACGTACGAGGGGGACCACACGCGCGGCGGCCCCGAGGGACGTCTGCATCGCGTGCTCATCCGTGCGGGTAAAGGCGGGGTAGGTGTCCCATTTGCCTTGGATTCTTTTCGCTCACTGTCTGCAGGTCACCAGCGAGATCACATTACAGCGGAACTTTGACATATTTTCCGAGGACCCGTGTTCTACCCCGTCCAAGTTGTAACACTGTCGATCGCCCACCCGTGCACGAGACAGTTGTACAGTTCCCCATTCAGCTTTTGGCTAAAGTGTATTTAATATATCAAGTATGTAGAGGAGCTTGAGTTTTGAGGTCACATTGAGGTCGTCGAGACGTCAGTGACCATTTTTTTCATGAATGTGGCGGGCCAGGTCAAGTGGTTCTTAAGCTTCACTCTCGTTCGCGAAGGGTTACAACAAAACACACTTTATACCAAATAAATCTCGAGACCCTGTCCCGCAAGTTCCTTCATCCGTTGAACCCATCGGTCATAACATCCTCGTCATACTCCGTGCCGTCACTTTTCTCAAGCGTGCGACGCGCGGAGGGACTCGTCTTTCTACCATCGAGATATATTGAAATACTCGAGTAGACCTTCGTAATTTTTGTAGACGGTGCGAGATATAATTCCCGCAGTCTGGTGCAGGGTCGGCGTCGTCGTATTGGAGCGCATGCCAGACAGCATGCTTGATGCAGCGCCATTTTGAATATTGAGGCTCTTGACAGCGGACCCGTGGCGGAGAAGAGTGATGAGCTCCACGTCGTCAATGAAGCAATATAAAACAGATGTGCTCAATGTTTGGAGACCGAATCTGGAATTCCGAGAATACGTCCAGAATTGGAAGCCTTCATTATTAAATTCCAAGTCGAGAGTTTTTAGGGAAGGGAGGGCAAGCGGCATGAAGAAGGCCTCCTTGTTATGCTCTAGGGTTCAACCGCGCTGGTAGAACCAAATATCCATTTATAAATACAGGGCCATAAGTATGTATGCATAACAACTATGCGCGGGCCACACGAAAACCCTGCGCCGCGCGCCCCATAGCTAGCGCTCATGCGGCCCCCACAGCAAACCGGGTCTTGAGTCTCGTCAGTGCAGCCACTACAGCCATAGCAAACGCGAGCAAGAACCATTTTTGCGCGGACGCGCCGCCGGTTGCGGCACCCGGCGGGCCCTTGGGGCGCGCGGGCAGCTTGGGGGTTGGCATGCGGGTCTTGAGCGTCTGTAGCGTTTTCGGAGTGTACGGCGGGAAGCGGAAGCCCAAGAGCTTGTCGATCCTACAAATCGGTCAACAATCAGCGCTGCGTGTGGAGGAGAAGGGGAGGGGTCGTACCAGCCGGGCGTGTCCATCGAGGCGCGGAAGTGGGTGAACATCTGGAAGCCGTACTATTTGGGGGGGAGAGGTGGTTAACATGCAGGATGGATATTAGCAGTCGGGTGGATGACTTGCCTTGCCAGTGTGGTATCCTCCGCCTATGGGCCACGTAAGCTAAGCGGGGGAGGACTAGGACTGAGGGAAAGGCAACTCACTGCCACTTGGGCCGACGCCTCCGAAGGGGAGACCAGTAGCTGCAGAGGGATAAACAATAGACAGGAGACCATGGGCCGATACACTGACCGCCTGGGATGATGATCGTCTCATTCGCAACAGCGGATCCGCTCTGGGTGCTGCTGAACACTGCATAATCGTTAGCAGGCAGAGTTAATAGCAGGCAACCCAGCGTACCTTTCTTCTTGTACGCCTCGTCCTGCGAGAACACGTAGAGCGCCAGAGGGTGGTCGCTGTTGCAGGATCGCATCAGACTAGAGGCGAAAACGGTGCCGGAAAAGACCATACTGCGCGTTGACGTATGCGATCCCAGCGTCCAAGTCTTCTACCGGAACAATGGGCAGAATGGGCCCAAAAATCTCGCTAAGATGTGCTTCAGCGCTAGAAGGAGGCGCAATCAAAACACCTACTCGGACATCAGCGAATCGTCGCCCTTTACATCCTTCACAATGGTCGGCGCAATGAATCTCTGCGCCTCATTGGTGTCCCCGCCGCACACGACCGTGCCTTGGGTAGCCTGCAGCATGCCATTAACCCGCTTGAACGCTTGATGGGTCACGAGCTTGGTGATATTCTGTGGGGTGTCACTGTCCGGGAAGAAACCCGCGTACGCGGTTTTGAGCGCCTCGACGAAGATGTCTTGCGAGGCCTTGGGCACGAGGACGTAGTCTGGCGCCACGCACGTCTGCCCGGCATTCGCAAACTTGCCCCATAGTATGCGCCTCGCTGCGAGCTGCAGGTCCGAGGAAGGGTCGAGGAAGACCGGGGATTTTCCTCCGAGCTGCGGGACAATCAACAAGGCCCGAAACTCAGGGAGGCCGCATTACCTCCAAGGTTACTGGAGTTAGATGCTTTGCAGCGGCTGTAGCGACGACCCTGCCGACGCGCCCGCTCCCTAAGTGTCGTTTAGCGCGAAGACGGTACAGCGACAAACGGCGTACCAGTATATAAAACTGAGGAAGACGGAGTTAGTCAACATGCAGAACGATAGCTTGCGCACGCACTGTGGTCCCATGGAAGATCGAGGAGCTAATAAAAACTTGGTATGTGAAAAAATCATTTATAACGGAACTTACCTTGGTCGTCTCTGGGATTGCACCATTCACCACACGGATCAAGGACGGGTCGAGGTATTTCGCAATCAATTCCGTAAGGAGAGACGCGAAAACCGGACACAACTCGGAGGGTTTGAGCACAATCGCGTTGCCTGCAGCGATGGCACCGGCCTAAAGAGACGAATTGACTTGAGAAAACAAACAGACACGGGATCAAACGCACCAGGGGTGACATACAGAGCCATAGCGGGTAGTTGAAGGGGCTGATAATGAGCACGACGCCCTTGGGCTCCTTGTACGTCACCGGGCGCATAAACGCAAAGCTGAGCGAGAGCGGTGGTTTCTCCGGCTTGGCCCAGGTCTCGACGCTCCTATATGCTTCCATGGCTTCCCCGATGGACGCACCAATCTCGAGGCTGCCAAAGATAAATTTCAGAGCAAAAGAGTCGCCAAAGTGGGCTCACAAGTGCGTCTCTATCGGTGGCCTGCCGAGGTCCTGTGTGACCGCGTCTACCAGGGCATCTGCGTTGTCCTGGACAAGATACGCAAGCTGGAGAAGCTGGTATTTGCGGTATGCCAAGGACTTGGTCTTCCCAGAGTTGAATCCCGCCCGTAACTCTTTGTGAATCTGGCAGAAAATTTTGTTCGTTCGGTGGTTCCTGAAAAAATGAGAATGCGCACCTGGTCGATTTCTGCGAGGGGCGTATATGCAAGAGTCGCCATGATATCGGGCTACACTTTGACTGCTCTTTAAGTAGTATTATAGTGGTCCGGGGTAGAAAGGCGGGCGGGCGGGTACATTAAGGCCGAAGCAGTTGATTTGTCGAGTCACCGCCACTGATTCCTGTTTTCCGCGTTAGCGGCTTAGCGCTCATCCGTGTTACCGTCTATCACAGACTCTATCGTCCTTCATTAATCTGGCTCCGAGACCCGTTGACGCTTGGAAAGAGAAGAGATGCGACGGTTATGTTACGGCAGAAGCTCGACTTCACGGAGGGAGATCATTTCCCACCTCTGTCGAATCACTGCCACTCACCTCGCACCTGGCTCAATGTGAATGGAAATCTGGGGCCACTCTGTGGCAGAGGGATTCCTATCGCTTGCTGCGACAGACTTGAATTAATATTTCAAGGACCAAGCCAAGTATAACGTCGACGCAGGTTGGAAATGGGTCTTTTCCTACAGCGGGTTCGAATTTTCTTTCTTCGGGATGCTCTACTGCTCAAGTGGGACTTCCCCTAAAGACGAAAAGAAGAGAAAAACCGAGTATCGGCCAAGAACTGGACGGCGAGCAGAAAATTGAATAACACGACATCGAGCCCTTGTTCAATAATGTTCGAACCCCTTGTTTTCCGATAGGAATTGTTCATATGCCTTCTTGGTACAAGGCCGTCAGGCTGCTTTGTTCCCCTTTCACGGAGGGCCCTAGACCTGAGGGAAGGTAAGTGCGCATGATGATACCATGTTTTACTGCTCTTACAAGCTGAGCGCCGACGTTCGTTATGGCTCCCCAGGATACACGTCCTGGTGTTGAGGCGTCTTGCTATTGATTCGTGAAGCGGCGAGCGTCTACCGTGTCCACAAATTATTTGCAAGAATAGCTCTGCCCGGAACTGCGTTCTTAGCAACCTTGTTCGCTACTTCTATTTCGCCGCACTCTCATGAAAAACAAGGTACTTGCTGCGGTTTGTTTTCTCCGCTATCCTTGTATTTTTGGTGAAGACGGGAGTGTTATTTCCGGTGGGCTTGGAAGTTACGGTTGCCAAAAATGGTGATGGAACATCTAGGCGCTGAGAGTGAATAGACTGGGCGGCTCAGCGCTGATAATATTCACTTCGGACCCCGCCATCGCCCAAAAGTATGGCCTTTATCGACTCTTAATCCAGCGCTTTTAATACGAAATTCATCGTATTTTCTTTCAGGTCCTCGCCGATTCCCTGTTCAATGTTCGAGCTCCTTGTTTTCCGACAGGAGCCTTTCGTATGCCTTCTTGGTACAAGGCCGTCAAGCTGCTTTGTTCTCCTTTCACGGAGGGTCCCAGTGAGGGAAGGTGACTCCGCATGGTGATACCATGGTTTTACTGCTCTTCGCCCCCACACAAACTGACGTGCCCACAAATAATCCAAGAATAGCTCTGCCCGGAACTATGTAGGTTCTTAGCGAGCTTGTTCGCTATTTCTATTTCGCCGCACTCCCATGAAAGACAAGGTACTTGCTGCGGCTTGTTCTCTCCGCTATCCTTGTATTTTTGGTGAAGACGGGAGTGTTATTTCCGGCGGGGGCAAGGTCACCAAAAATGGCGGAACATCTGGTGTTGAAATGAAGCGTGGACTGGGCGGTTCAGCGCTGATAATACTCACTTCGGACCGGACCATCGCTCAAAAGTTATGACCTTTCTGCAAGTTCATTCTTAATTCGGCGATTTCCAGCCGAATTTCACCGTATTTTCTTTCAGAATCCGAAGGGAAAATCGCTCACAAGGCCGTCAAGCTGCTTTGTTCCCCTTTCACAGGGGGTCCCAGGCCTGAGGGAAGACGAGTCTGCATCATGATGGTGGGACCTATTGTTTTACTGCTCTCCGCTCCCCAAAAAAGCTGAGCGCCAACGACGTTCGTTCTGGTTCCCCATAGTAAACGTCCCTATTGAAGACACGTCCTGCTATTGAATCTGTGAAGCGGCGAGCGTCTACGGTACCCACAAATGATTCCAAGAATAGCTCTGCCCGGAACTAGGTTCTTAGCGACCTTGTTCGCTATCCTTGTATTTTTGGCGGAGTTACTTCGCGACCGGCCCATCATCCAAGGAATTATGGCCTTTCTTCCAACTTTCTTCACTCTTAATCCGGCGATGTCCATACGAATTTCATTTCAAAGGGAAAATCGTCCTCATCCTCGATGATTCCTTACGGCGGAGCGAAACCTTGCGGCAGTGGGATGGGAACGTAGACTATGCCGTGTCGCGTATTTTTTGTGATTTGTACAATGTTGTTGGTAAGGCATTTTTGATGGCATTTCTTCAGCCTCACTAGTAGCTTCGGCTTTTGTGGGCAGTATTTCCAACACAGCAACACTGGGAATCCAAGTCGGTTTAATTTTTGAGGCTAAAATGAAACCACAGGAAAGTCGCCGAAGTGCAGCCTCTTCCTAATTGGACTTACACACCGAAGTGCAAGACGATCAAAATCCAATCTTGCAGAGGTGGGCGATCCTCATGCAATTTCCTATTCAAAATCCAGCGATAAACCGTTACGACCTACGATCTAGGAGCAAGGGGGTCTGTCGAGCTAAAATCTGGAACCCGTCTCCATAGTTCAGAGTGGGACTTCAAAAGAAGAAGACTAGAAGCAAAACATCATTTGGGTCGCCTGTCCACCAGCGTGAGATTCTTATAGCGAACTGTATGGACTGAAAGCGAGTTTTCCATCCTAATTCTGGCGTAAAATCGGCACGAAATTGGACATCACCGAAATTGAAAAAATAAATCAGCTACCCTATTCGAGGGGTCCTGGTCCATTCTTCTGCATTGAATGCGCTTGTAACACAGGGGCGCGGCGCCAATTGAACGAGAGTTTGGCGCGAGGATAGTACCTGCCGGGACAACCTGATCCGAGCGCTACTGGTCCCGGCTCGAGGGAGAACATCAAGAACTCGAATTCGTTGTTGTTCGTCGGGCGTAATAGGGCCTACATTATTGTCCGTTGGTCGTCTTGGTCGTAAAATAAGTCACAATAGACACCTCCACAATAAGGTGGGAGTGGCGTAAAGACCAGAGGACCTCAAATATTGCAGCCGCCAAATAATTGAACCACAGCCATTTCCGAGTATACCGAAAAGTACAAGGTCGCGAATCATGAGAAGCGTGGAGGGTGTGCAAAGCCGGAAGTAGAACAAAGAAAAAGAGAAGAAGCAGAGAATGATGCCATCAAATGACGGGATCATTTCCTTACATGGACTGCATTGTACTCTCCCGTCAAATATGTTCCTCTTCGCACCTCATGGACAGTCTTCTCTCGTTCTTGCCGCTGTTCCTGGTACATCTCGCTGCTTGGCTGGTCCTGTATAAATACCCCGTCTGTTGAACAGATTCTACACCAGCACCCCGACCCGGTTATCCTGTCTACCTCTGGTCTCTTACCTCCCGCTCCTCTATAATATGGTCGCCTTCGCCTTGGTCCCGGTTATTTTGGCCGCTGTTTCCCCTCTGTCATCTTGGGCAGCTCCTTTGGAGGGTTTAACCACCACCGCCTCCTTCAAGGGCACCCCGCTTTTTCCTGCCAGCGTAACAGGCCTGTTGTGCAAGCTACCCATCCTCGAGGCGGTCTGCTCTCGCGTGGTTTCCCCTAGCGCCCAGGTCACGACTCCCATTGGTGTCGCTCAGGGTGTTTCCGACGGATCTGGCGCGAACAGATTCGCCGTTAAATACGCGTCTGCCACTAGATGGGCCGCCTCTACCATAGCTACGAAGTGGCAGTTCCCGTGCGTTGATTTATTTATTTCTTTTGGTTCGCCCCTCTGACACTTAACAGTAACGGCGCGACCAATGCTTCGGCGTTGCCGCTTGCTTGTCCTCAGCCTAGCGTCGACCCTTCGACCTACGCCGAGGATTGCCTGTCGATGATACTTTACGTGCCCACTACCCTGAATGCCAACAGTGGTGTTCCGACTCTCCTTTGGATCCACGGTGGCTCGTTTATCGCTGGCTCTGCAACTGCCCCTGGCCTAGATGGTTCCAAGCTCGCCATTGCAACCAATTCCATCGTCGCTGTCATGCAATACCGCTTGGGCGCTGTGAGTCTGCTTCTCCACACATCGACTTGCTCGTCTGACCAACTGTTTTAGCTCGGTTTCATGGCCCCTAGCGGCGCGACCAACCTTGCCGTCAAGGACACGATCAATGCGATGAACTTCTTGGCCAAGGTGGTCCCTTCCTTTGGTGGAAAGGCGAACAAGATCACGCTGGCTGGTCAGAGCAGCGGTGCCGGGATGATTCGTGCTTTATTAGCAACTCCTTCCGCGTCGTCGCTTTTCCAGAGCGCCATTCTGCAGTCCGATCCTGTTGTAAGTCTCCCCTCTTTCTCCATCTAGTTCAATTTGCTGACTGTGCTTAGAACTACGGGTTCTTGAACGCGTCGACACAGGTCCTGCTCCAGAGCTCCTTCAACGGCCTCACCGGATGCGCTACTAGCAACAAGGCGTGCCAGACTGCCCTGTCCTTGGACGCTATCCTCGATGCTCAGGTCACCCTAAGCAACAACGCGCCCGATATCGACGCCTCGACCGGTTTCGCCGAGCCCATCCGCCCGGTCCGCGACGGCAGCCTCATCACCACCCCGCTCGACCTCACCGCGGCCTTCCCGTCCGTGAACAAGCCTATCCTGCTCTCGAACGTCAAGAACGAGGCCGGCCCGACCATCTACGGCATGTTCACCGCGAGCATCGGCACCTCGCTCTTCGAGCCCGTCTGCGACCAGAGTCTTGGCACGGACCGCACCGCGATCGTGCAGGCCGCGCCGTTCTACAACCTCACCAACGTCGCCGACACGCGCGTCCCGCTCGAGACCCTCGGCACGGACTATATGTGGCGCTGCCCCACCTGGTCGCTCGCGCGCAGCTGGGTCGGGCACGGCGGCAAGGCGTTCGTCGGGATGTACGTCACCGGCGCGACCTACCCCGCCAACAGCGGCATCGCGTTCTGCGTCGAGGCGGGGTCCGTCTGCCACCAAGACGACATCGAGATCGTGTTCGGGACTGTCCCGAGCCCGAGCGCTGCGCAGGCCGCGCTGACGACGGAGATGCAGGCGCGGTACAAGGCCTTCCTCACGACCGGCTCGCCGAACGCGGCGGGGCTCTCGGTGTGGTCCGCGGCGACGACGACGACCGTCCACGCGCACCAGCTGGGCGGGACGCCCTCGCCCAGCGGCGAGGTTCCCGTCGGTGCGTGCGACCCCGCCTTCTGGGGCGCTGCGGTCGACTACGACTATCAGGTTTACGGTATCTAAACGACTCGAACGAAAAACGAAAAACGACCTACACGACTTGTTTAAACTTTATATACCTTTCAAAGCGCACTTATAGCCAACTAATACCTACACGCACTAGCATTGATGACCTATACTGTATCCATCTTGCATTCTGTATCCTTTCCGCTTGGGGCCTTCGAATTTGTAGCCTACTTGGTAGCCATTGTCTTATACTCCCGACTAATAGTGAATTCCATCTTGCGAAATCCTTGCAAATGTGTGCAGTGCAGCGCTTGAGAATTGATTGGTGTAATTCGGATGTACAAGAGGCATTAGGGCTAAGGTTACAACTTGAGACACTGGAAGACAGGAGTGGCTTTGTCTATGTCTCCAGCTTCGCGACGCTATTGGCAACGAAATCGAAAGTTGCGAGAGAGGAAAACGCTGTTGACAATTTAGAACATCAGAGCAAGTACGAGGACGAGTCCCGAAATACTGACGAGAAAATCCGTTGGTGGTTAGACCCATGTTTGGTTTTGCGGCGGGACTGAGGATTTGGGTGGATGCATCGTATGCCCATCCGCTGTTTGCTGCGACTGAAGTAGACTTAGTGAGTGATGCATTTCGAGTAAGGTAGGGAACAACTATGACGGACCAGATAGAACGCGGTCGGTGGGGAATCCGAGATACATTTCCGCAAGAGGAAGGGTCAGGGACGTATACGCTTTCGACAAAAGAATGAAGGTTCGCTGACGGAACTCCTCTGAAAGAGAGTGAGTATGCGAGCGTAGCAAGGACACCAAAGAGAGGGAGAGGGATCAGAGGTAGCGGGTCGTGGACCACCGAAGTAGCACGACCCGAAGGTAGCTGAGATAAAATTCTGCACTGCGGGGTGCGCTCCCGCATAAAGCCAAATGCCTCAAACATCATGTATAGCTGAACGATGGGAAGGACAGTCTGACTCACCGAGGAACGTGCTAATCATGACGCCGAGAAGGGCGCCCAACGACGTGTCGAAGAAATCTGGCTGGCCCACCAGTTCAAGGAGACCCTGAGAGCGGGTGTACACGTTGGTGTACTTTCGTTCGGAGGTCGAGGCTAACAGGGAACCAAGTTGCTTGCCCAAAGGCGAAGTTGCGAGGTTGTTTGGCAAACGCATCAGCGCGCAACGTGCTGGAGGACTGCGACGCGTCGTTCAAAACAGAGATCGTTTCATGGGGTGCCTGAGCACTCACAGATCATCGATGGTGAGATAGGCAAGGATAAGAGGTGCTGTTAGAAGCAGACGACTTGTTTGACGTTCCGCGTCGGACTGGTGGCTTCAGAATATTACAAGAAAACAAAACAAAGAAACGTACTGCAATATCGTGGGCCTCAGCTACTCGAATAAGGTCTCGGAAATTGTTCTCAGAAGCGAGACTGGCAATCTGCGGGAAAATATGTGTATATTGATCCTGCCTCTGTGACGGAGGCGCGACGGGGGCCGCTGCCGATGTCGAGGCTGCAGGCAGAGGCGGGATCACTGTGCGCGTCGCGTCCTGGATCTCCGTCGCAGAAGACGGGGGAGGAGTGGGTGGGCCGGTTACGGTGGACATGATGGTAGGACGCAAAGAGAGCGGAATAAGCGCCCAAAGCAAACACTGCTTACACCTCACCATGGACGACGAAATCGAATCTATTCTCTACATCGGTCGTGAAGTTTCTGGTGCCGGCAACTCCTTCGTCTGCCAGCCTGCTACTGCTTAACAGGTCATTGTATAGTCTTCAAAATCCCCCCTCTGAAAGCCAACGAGGGACACCGTGCGGGCGAATGGGGTGACCTGTCTACTCCTCTCTGGAAAGGTTAGGGACTGCAATAAATCCCAACCCAATCTCATATCCATCGCCATCTATCAGGGCGCCTTCGGATTGTCGAAAAGTCTTCAGGAGCCGCACTACTCTTTGAGGACGCCCAAAATGGTATCTATCGATTCCCCTCGTCAGCGCTCTTCGTTAGTGACGATTAACTTGCAGGAGAATGTACGGCAACCATCGAATCTGGTTGACTGGGGCTGACATTCCTCAGTGTTCGCGAAGGCGGACTACGACCCTGCACGGCCGGCTGTCGAGGCAGTCCTCGATTCGTCGCGTTACTTCGTCGTCCGCGTAGAGGATGCAGGCAAGAAGGCATACATCGGAATGGGATTCCAGGAGCGCACAGACAGCTTTGACTTCAGTATGACTATCTTTATCTTCCCGGCCTGGACACACTGTTTATTCGCATCGTAGATGTGGCACTTCAAGACTATACCAAGTAAATGTCTTGCTTTCCGCTCACTCTGACGTCTCACCACGGTCTCCGAATCTAGGCGCCACAAAGCGGCATTAAACCCTCCCACAGACTCCAACGAACCATCACCACACATCCCTGCAGGGCCGAAGAAGGACTACAGCCTCAAGGAGGGCCAGACCTTCTCCATATCTATCCCAGGCCGAGCCGCCAAGGCGACAACTAGCAGTGTGCTTCCGGCAACTAATCTCCTGGGGGATTTGTCCGGCTTGTCCTCAGGTGCTGCCGCGTCAAGTGGCTCTAGTGGCGGCTTCCCACTATTGCCTCCACCGCCCAGCTCGAATAGAAGACGGGCATGATACTAGCCGAGCGCTACCGTTTTAACTATCTGCTATTCTTACCCCCCCCTTGTATAATTCATCGGATTCCATTATGAGTGAAACTGGGCCTGCTGGGTCGACTTTGAAAAATCCTACTTTTGGGTACGAGAGACCGGATCGCAACCTACAAAATCGTATCCGAGATCTACATACTTATGCGAGGACTAACGCACGATAGCAAATAATTCCTCTCCTCAACGGATTAATGAGATTTTGACCTCGCAGCCATTTCTGGGGTTAACAAGAAGAGGATGTGCACACAGCTAACTGGCCGTTTAATCCGAGAGATATACAACGTCGCTCCTTCTCCGAGTCCTCGCTACGACGCTGGAAGGCCGAAAACCCGAAAACCCGAAAGCCCCGAAACGCGAAACGTCACGCGCAGTGACCGCAGTGACCGCCCCCCATCTCTTTCCAAAGTCGACGCGTCTCAGAGCTAGAACGAAAGGACGGACGATAGAGGCTGACCGCCAACACAGAGTGCTCAAGTTGCTAGCACACGGTCCCACGGATGTGGGAAGTATCAGCTATTATCAGTCGTCGGGGATCGCCAATCATTTGTACCCCACGCAAACCCCATCGTACATAGCTACATATGTACTTAAAGAGCACCCCACGTCACGGAGTCCCATACCATGGCAACTCTTGCATATACACCCCTCGCAGAAATCGACCAGGTGCGCATTCTCAACTTTTCAAGGACCTCCGAACGATCAAATTTTCTTTCGCCAGATCCATGCAGAGCTACGGGCGGGATTCAACTCCGGGAAGACCAAGTCGGTGGCATACCGCAAGTATCAGCTTCTCCAGCTTGCGTATCTCGTCCAGGACAATGTAGATGCCCTGGTAGATGCGATCGCGCAGGACCTAGGCAGGCCACCGTTGGAGACGCACTTGTGAGCCCGCTTGGCGACTCTTTTGCTTTGAAATTTATATTTTGCAGCCTCGAAATTGGCACGTCCATCGCCGAAGCCATGGAAGCCTATAGGAACGTCGAGACTTGGGCGAAGCCGGAGAAAGCACCGCTCACGCTCAACTTTGCCTT
Source organism: Mycena epipterygia (assembly GCA_029281465.1). Lineage (NCBI taxonomy): Eukaryota > Fungi > Basidiomycota > Agaricomycetes > Agaricales > Mycenaceae > Mycena > Mycena epipterygia. Next base: position 313,525 of record JARJCQ010000006.1, on the reverse strand, counting down.
GATGCGCCCGGTGACGTACAAGGAGCCAAAGGGCGTCGTGCTCATCATCACTCCTTTCAACTACCCGTTGTGGCTCTGTATGTCACCCCTGGTGCGTTTGATCCCGTGTCTGTTTGTTTCTTAAGCCAATTCGCCTTTTAGTCTGGTGCTATCGCTGCAGGCAATGCAATTGTGCTCAAACCCTCCGAGTCGGCCCCGGTTTTCGCGTCTCTCTTTACTGAGTTGATTGCGAAATACCTCGACCCGGCTTTGATCCGTGTGGTGAATGGTGCAATCCCAGAGACGACCAAGGTAAGTTCCGCTATAAATGATTTTTTCAAATACCAACTTTTTCTTTAGCTCCTCGACCTTCCTTGGGATCACAGTACGTGTGCAAGCTATCGTTCTGCATGTTGACCAACTCTGTCCTCCTCAGTTTTATATACTGGTACGCCGTTTGACACTACACCATCCTCGCGCTGAATGGCACCCAGGCGGCGCGCGCGTCGGCAAGGTCGTCGCTGCAGCCGGTGTGAAGCATCTTACTCCCGTATCCTTGGAGGTAATGCGGTCTCCCTGAGTGTTGGGCCTTGTTGATTGTCTTGCAGCTCGGAGGGAAATCCCCAGTCTTTATCGACCCATCGTCCGACCTGAAGCTCGCAGCGACGCGTATACTGTGGGGCAAGTTTGCTAATGCTGGGCAGACGTGTGTGGCGCCAGACTACGTTCTCGTGCCGAAGGCCTCGCAAGACATCTTCGTCGAGGCGCTCAAAACCGCGTATGCGGGTTTCTTCCCAGACACCCCGCAGAACATCACCAAGCTCATCACCCATCAAGCGTTCAAGCGGGTTAACGCCTTGCTGCAGGCCACCGAAGGCACGATCGTGTGCGGCGGGGACACCAACGAGGCGAAGAAATTCATTGCGCCGACCATTGTGAAGGATGTCAAGGAGACCGATTCGCTGATGTCCGAGTAGGTGTTTTGACTACGCCTCCTTCCAGCGCTGAAGCACGTCCCAGAGAGATTTTTGGGCCCATTCTGCCCATTGTTCCGGTACAAGACCTCGACGCGGGGATTGCATACGTGAACGCGCAGTATGTTTTTTCCCCCACCATTTTCGCCTCTAGTCTGATGCGATCCTGCAACAGCGACCACCCTCTGGCGCTCTACGTTTTCACACAGGACGAGGCGTACAAAAAGAAAGGTATGCCGGGTTGCCTGCTATTCAGACGTCCGCCTACTAACAATTCTGCAGTGTTTAGCAGCACGCAGAGCCGATCCGCTGTCGCTAACGAGACAATCATTATCCCAGCTAGTCAGTGTATCGTTCTATAACCTTCTGTCTGTTCTTTATCCCTCTGCAGTTACTGGTCTCCCCTTCGGAGGCATCGGCCCGAGTGGCAGTGAGTTGTCTTTCTCTCAGTCCTAGTCCTCCCCCGCATTTAGCTTACACGGCTCATAGACGGAGGATACCACACTGGCAAGGCAAGTCATCTACCCGACTAGTAATATCCATCCTGCATGCCAACCACCTCTCCTCCCCCCAAACAGTACGGCTTCCAGATGTTCACCCACTTCCGCGCCTCGATGGACACGCCCGGCTGGTACGATCCCTCCCCCTTCCCCTCCCCACGCAGCGCAGCACTGACTGTTGACCGATTTGCAGGATCGACAAGCTCTTGGGCTTCCGCTTCCCGCCGTACACTCCGAAGACGCTGCAGACGCTCAAGACCCGCATGCCAACGCCCAGGCTGCCCGCGCGCCCCAAAGGCCCGCCGGGTGCCGCGACCGGTGGCGGGGCGAGGCGAAAATGGTTCTTGCTCGCGTTTGCTATGGCTGTAGTGGGCGCACTGACGAGACTCAAGACCCTGGGGGCCGCATGAGTGTTCGTGGCGCGTGGCCGCAGGAAACTCTGCGTATAAATTATTCATATGGCTTTATATTTGTGGTAGACATAGATATTTTGTTCTGCTAGTACTTATCGCATGGCGAGAGTTCGTTAAAGCCGACAAGCCGAAACGCGAAACGTCACGTAGCGTGACGCCTCGCGTTTCCTTCATCCCTACCACCATCTAATTGTAAGCCAGCACCCTGTTGTCCTCAGGATCGTGCCTCATTCAAATTAGACCATGTCGATATCTTCGACCAAATTACCACTCTTATTTGGGTCTCCTGGCCTCACCAATGTCGAAAATCAAGTCAAGGGGCTCATTGCGGCTGCGGAGGCCAATATCGAGCGCCTGACCGGCCAGATACATGAGCTAAATTGCATGCGCGACAGGGAACGTAGCATTCTCGCCACGCTGCGGCTCATGGTCGTCCCCATCGGCAAATTGCCAACGGAATTGCTGGTGGAGATTTTCAAGTTCGCCGTGCATATCCCCCTCTTTCACAACTACGTTAATCGGCACAATCCATGTGGTTCAGCGTTTAACCCAGAGGCACCCACTGTTTTTCGAAAAGTGTTATGCCTTTCGCAGGTTGGTCCCTATTGGAGGCAGATCGTTAACAGCACGCCGCAGTTGTGGGCGGAGGGCGTCGTTGGCGTTCATTGGGATGATAAAGAATTGACGGAAAAGCGCCAGGATAGGCTGAATACCTTACTCGCCCGCTCCACCCCATCTCCACTCTCAATTTCCCTCCAAAGTTCCAACACAACTCAAGCGGCTTCCGTATCGACATCTGTTGCTCGTATCATACTACCGACAGCCCACCGGTGGCGGAACCTCCACATCAACCTGAACTCCTTCCCCGATTTTAACACTCTTTCTCAGGGGACGTTCAATGCCCTAGAGAGGCTCACTATCGAAGATTTCGACGGACAGTTCGCCTTGACTGTGTTTCAATCCTCACCTCGACTCCGAAACCTCATTCTGGCAACCGCGCACGAAATGGAACTGAATATACATCTACTCCCAATGCCGTGGTCGCAACTCACGGAGCTCACCATCGACAACGACTCGCTCGGCGCCTGCCGTGCGATCCTGCTTCAATGTAGCAATCTCGTATCAGCGGGATTCCTTACATCCTACGAATGGGACTTCCCAGTCGCGGCGGCGGAGTCCCCCGTCGTTGTTCTACCCTTCCTCAAGACACTTGTTATGACATTTTACGGACCACCCGACGACGAAATCGACGGTGTAGAAGCCTTCTTCATCCCGCTTTCCCTCCCTTCCCTACAAACTCTCGACTTCGAATTCGATCCTGACGTAGACGAAATCTGGCCGACGGACGTATTCTCGGAGTTCCAGATTCGGTCCCCCAACATTGAGGAGATCAATCTGTTATTTTCCTCGATTGACCCTGAAGGCCTAATCACTCTTCTCCGACACGGGTCCGCTCTCACGACCCTCAACATCCAAAATAGCTGGAACTGCTTCAACGATGCTGTTTTGCAGACGCTTCGATACGATGATGCCGGCCCTGCGCCTGTGGTACCCCGTTTGCAGGAATTCCATCTCGAAAACGTCTCAAAAGATTACGAGGAAGATACGCTGGAGGACGTCATTCGATCCCGATGGTGGAAAGACGGGTGCCCGCCGTCTGATGTTGTTCCTCCGCACGTCGCACGCTTGCAAAAAGTGACGGTGTGCACGGATGTGGTTGAGTATAAGCTGAGCGAGGGTTTCAAAGCTCGGATGCAGGAACTTGTGGGGCAGGGCCTTGAACTTCGCCTGTTTTGAACTCTATCGCTCGATCGTTCGAACCATAATCAGACGAGCCGCTGCCCTCCGTCGCTTTTCCGGACTCAAAAGTCGGGCTACATACATGCATACTTAGTCAGTGACTACAGGTCGTACCCAATGCATTCGTCCACCCTCACAACCAACACAATAGCTTATATATATATATTGTGTTTCGCTGGAACGAGGAATTCCTTTTTCCTTAACTTGTGCAGAACAGAAACAGTCTAGTGGGAGGTAGTTCGCGTGGTGCAACGTGAGGTTTGCGGTATTCTGCCAACGTGACAACAGAACCTTCATTGCCTTGCAACAGCGAACCAGAAAGTGAGCGACAATCAGACAAGACTGCGTGGTGTGGCTACGTCTACCTTTGTCCAGCAGTTTATCACACCGTTGTACTCGGTGTCAACCGTCGATATCTTCAAGAGTGGCTGTGGGGTTGAAAAAACGAAGGTTGAACCGGCAAATGCCGAAAATCCCATCCCAAGCCCAAGGGATATTTCAGACAAGCTACACACCTTCTAAAATCTGGACCATGAGCCCGTTGGGTGCGCTAGAACAGCGGAGAGGCGGTTGAGAGCTTAAGTCAACCCGTTTACGGTTGCCAACAAGTCCAACTCATATTTTTGTAATGTTTTGTGTCCTCACAGTGCTACGGGGGCTGTAAAACAATACGGATGCTACTACACAGCTGCGGGTGCCCGGAAAACATGGATTTCCACTGGCTGTGCAGTATGTATTTTCGACGCGCCGCAGGGCGCGTCGGAGCCTTGTATGTAGCACTATATACCATCTATACTATTCCCGCTCTGCACTTCCCCAGCGCGCTCGCCAATCTGACCCGTCCATATACCCCGCCCACTCGCCATCTTCCGCGGCTGCTCCGCCTCGCGCGCCAAAAGCGCGCGCTCGACGAGCGGGGGCGGCGATGACACCACCAAATCCGACAAGAGCGCAGAGGAGCACAGAGGCGGACCGCTGGCCTCAAGCACGCACCCAGCCTCCGACCGCACAGACCGCTTGTCGCCACGCGCCCACCACCCGCTACGCTAATCCCGTCGGGGGAGAACCCTGGTTGGTGCGTTGTAAGCCTGTGTTGACGATACGCGTAATGTGGGCGGCGTTCCACACGTGTGTTGAGGGCGGCCGAAGGAGGCGAGGACTAGCATGCCTTCTACTGGCATGGTAGACGTGGTTTGAATTGCTTCAACGACGGTGCGAGGAGATATAAAACTTCAAATTAGACTTCCTTCCGTCCCGGGCCATTACATGGCGTTCCCGCTCTCTGTCCGCCTCGGGAAACATCACCTGTCACATCCAGTCTACATCCAGCCCTGGAAGAGGCGTCCAGCAGCGAAATAAAATGCGAAAAAGGAAACAAGTCAAAGCGTGGGCTTGTACCCGTTACGTACTCCGGCTTTCATCGGCCCGCGCGGGGCGCTTCTGGCGCTTGCACCAGCCTCTCAAGAACCTTGCCTTTGCCTTGCCTCTATACCTGTGAGACTTCTCCGAAGACCAGGAACGGCACTCATATTCTGTAAAGGTGCATCTACTTTGCATCCAATGCAAGCCTGTCCAAGGCCCTTTCGCAATTGAGTCAACTTGAGCCTGAAGATCAAGTCAAGACTAGATTCAAGTTGCTTCTTGAAGTACTTCAAGTTGAAATAGCACGCTGCCGAGGAATCAATCCTTTTTTCATGCCTGAAATACGGCCCAGGTGCAAATATGTCGTCTTCCATCCTCTATTATAGGCTCACATACTGCCGTCACCCAATAGCCTCCGCCGGCTTTACGCTCACCGACATATGCCTCACCGCCGGACCAAGTTGTTACAATTTTGAAAGTGTCCATTTTGCATGTCACTACTGGCATGGTCCGATGCCAGTCAACCCTTGTCCCAGAGAGTGGGCTTGCGGGCGACAAGCCAACTAGCATCTGACACGGTCACCCGGAGCTCCCAAGAACGACGGCTCCTTTTGAATCACGCTGTAAAATCCACAGAGACCCGCCGCCGACGCACCGGGTATTGCCCTCGTTCTTGAATGACGTCCGAGATTATCGTTCCGAAAATTATTCAGTGCTGTGAGGGGTCGACTCTTGCTTTCCGACTCTCTTCCATCTTCGGTTGCTATAGTATGCGGTGAGATATCGCTCTCCAACTCCTCCGTTCTAATCTCGGCACTTGCGCCATAGAAAGCAAAAGCGAGCTAACCCTTGTGTTCTGCCGATCCAAACAAACGTGCGTATTCTCTCTGAGTTTCCTTCATACGTTAATTCCAGTAGAACATTGGTCCTTTACGACGCGATTGGCCATTAAGACCCTTCCCTCGGCATCGCCATTATTTTTCACCGGCGGCATTCCTATTCTGAGTACCGCAGAGCAGTGTGACTGAGTGATATCATGCAAAGGATAATGAGCCGGTATTGAGCCGGAGCGTGTAAAGCTTGGGATCGTGAATATCGAGCACGGTACAGATCACAAGACGGCGCGGTCTATTCAAGGAGAAATGCTGGTGATGGGATCTAACATTACCGTGCTCTTCTTGCGGTGAAAGGTCGGATGAGCTTCAAAAAACTAGTCAACCACAGGCTCCTCGACCCGGGTTGACGGCAACGCTCTGAGTTATGGAGCAGACACGGCCTCCCATCCTCTTTGCGGATTAACCAAAGGAGAATAACACCTCCCGAAGGTTCTTATTTTGGGGACCGACCGCAGCTTTCTCGCTGGTCCCGAGGACAAGGTTTCAGCAATAATCCCGAGCTTGTAGATCCGCTGCAGGAACATCCGTCCAATTGTAAGTTTGCCACGTCGGGCTTGTGACTCTCTTCGTATGGGCACTTGGCATGCCGCCGCCACTATATAATGCGGGTCGAACATCTCGTCTTTCGTTGCCAACCCCAGCGATACCATGTTGTCTTCTCTTCTGGCTCTTGTGGCAGTCCTCCCGGCTTTTGTGAGCGCTCAGGGCGCGGTCTACTCCCAATGCGGCGGTCAAGGCTGGAGTGAGTTTCCATAATTTTTGTGCATGATCGACACTGAGTGCAATTCAAGCCGGTGCTACCACTTGTGTGGCGGGAGCAACTTGCACCGTCAGCAACCCATACTACTCGCAATGCCTGTGAGCTAACGCCCAATTTTTTTCCTCGTTTGCGACGCGTGTTGACACCATCTTGTAGGCCTAGTACTTCAGGAGGAACAACCACGGTTGGAACAACCACGGGCCCGACAACCACCACTGGCCCGACTACCACTGCCTCAGCTCCCGTTGGCAGTCAAACTCCCGCCGCCGGAAACCCTTTCACAGGCTACCAGATTTACCTGACGCCGTTCTACACTGCTGAGGTGAGTTCGCAATTTCTTTTGGCCTTGTACCTCATCTAAAGGGATAATCAGGTCCAAGCAGCGGCGGCTAACATTACGGACGCAACCACGAAGGCCAAGGCTTTGTCAGTTGCGAACATCCCGACATTCACCTGGTTCGATACTGTGGCCAAGGTCCCGACTTTGGGAACGTACCTTGCGGATGCCAGTGCTCAAGGAAAGGCAGCCGGCACGAAAATGCTTGTGCAGATCATCGTTTACGATCTGCCCGACAGGTAATTCAACGAATTTTTGAGAAGAAGAAATTTCGCAGCTGACGTTCTCGCGAAGGGATTGTGCCGCAGCCGCATCTAACGGAGAATTCAGCATCGCTAACAACGGTCAAGCGAACTACTTCAACTACATTGACCAGCTTGTGGCTCAGATCAAAAGTATGAGATATTGTGTTTACCCCTCCACCTAGCGCTAATGGTTGTTTAACTAGAATTCCCTGACGTTCGTGTCGTCGCGAGTAATTATTTTTTGTCCTCGTGACGTCCTCCGTTCTCACGTCTGCTAGTCATTGAACCCGACAGTCTTGCCAACCTTGTCACTAACCTGAGCGTTCAAAAATGCGCCAATGCCCAGACCACCTACCTTGTACGTTATTTCCTGTAAGTGAATGCGCCCGACAAAAACTCATATTGTCCAGGCATGTGTCACATACGCTATCCAGCAGCTGAACACCCTCGGAAACGTCTACTCTTACCTCGACGCTGGACATGCTGGCTGGTTGGGATGGCCCGCCAATCTGTCGCCCGCCGCTCAGCTCTTCGCGTCGCTGTACAAGAGCGCTGGATCGCCCAGCTTCGTCCGTGGACTGGCAACCGACGTCGCCAACTACAACGCGGTTCGCATAATTATCCTGGACTATTTCACTCTTTCCTCATATATTCAAAAGCTCTCGGCCGCCAGCCCCGACCCGATCACGCAAGGAAACCCCAACTACGATGAGATCCACTACATCAACGTGCGGACCGCCATATCTTGCACCTTCCGCTAATATCTCACGCAATCCCTCAGGCGCTCGCCCCAGTTCTGTCTTCCTCCGGATTCCCCGCCCACTTCATCGTCGACCAGGGCCGCTCCGGCGTGCAGAACATCCGGCAAGCATGGGGAGACTGGTACGTCCCGCCATAAACTTCCCCGCTCGATACTCATTCCTTTACAGGTGCAACGTCAAGGGCGCCGGCTTCGGAATGCGCCCCACGATCAACACCGGGTTCAGCACCATCGACGCCATCGTCTGGGCCAAGCCCGGAGGCGAGTGCGACGGGACCAGCAACTCGTCGTCGTCGCGATTCGACTTCCACTGCGCCCTCTCGTATGTTGAACAGTTTTTCAACCCCCTATCAACTGCTGACATGATATGATTCTGCAGTGATGCTGATCAGCCCGCGCCCGAGGCCGGAACGTGGTTCCAGGTGCGTCTTTACTTGGATTCGCGGGAGTTGAATCTGATCTCTGGTGTTCTAGGAATTCTTCACGACGCTGGTGACCAAGGCCAACCCGCCCCTGTAAAAGGCTGCTCTGCACCTGTACATTTCACACACGCGCATGAAATAATATATACCATCTTTCCTTTGACGATTCGATGCATCGATGATAAGAATTGCGGTAAACAAATCTTGGAGCGGTGATTTCATGGATTCTGGAACTGGTTCAAAAAGGTTGAACGCGTCTCGTCACGCGTAACATGAGCGCGAAACCACCGGGCGCGGTGTCGTTTTGTTAATACAGCGTCGATCAAGAAAGGTGAGACCAGTAATACCCCCACTCGGCTGGCAGAGATATGGATAGGAAAGTATCCGCTACCCTTGGTACTGATAGTAACAAAACATCAGTACAACATTTTAGTTGGTTGATAACGCAGCCACTTCAAGTTGTGCATACATTCCACCGCGACCACGAACAAAGCCCCAGTCGCCATAATTGACCTGTATCAGGGATATAAGCAGTATCAATAATAGCATGCCCGTTGGCGCCCTCCCATCCCAGTGGAGTAAGAGAATATTAAATGCCGTGACGATCGTCGCGGACCTTTCCTCCGAGTTCCAAAACGGCTGTGCATTCCGAAGTAGGTAAATCGCCGCGGAAGGATTCGGGCAGATCATGAAAATCCCGATGCCAGAATCCTAGAACCGACACCAGTCCGCCAAGTGCGGGATTTGCCAATGATTTGCGCCCAAACGCAAATCTGCGCCCGTTACGGTGTATAAGTATCAAACACGTTCGAAACCAGAAACCAGATACAGGCCAAGCATGTTGTGTGTGGTCGGTTGCTTACTACGACAAGCGCTGAGTCACAGGAGATCCTTGGAGGCGTACCCGAGTACAGGCCGCGGTAGTCCGGGTTGACGTAGTAATCTGCTCCTAATCGCGCCATGTGAGGCAATGCTGGGTCAGAGCGCGATTACATTTGTAACGTCGTTCGCACACTCGGTATCGGTGTGCACGGCGCAACCGAGTCCGAGGAACGGAAACCCAGAAGATGCCAGTGAGTCAGCGGGCGCCTGGGCCAAATTGAAGGGCTGTGCTAGTCGGATGCCCAGTTCAGAAGGTTATCATGACTCAGAGGGGTTCTCGGTGTTGGAGAGTGAATCATCCCTAGACGAAACTTGCAGAAAGTACTGAGGCGCTGTAGCCCAACGGCGACCCGGGCAATTGATGTGCGTGCGGTAGAATCTTCGGCTGACATATTAGTATTCCTAGATTCAAAGAATGGGTAAGAAAACATTAAACCAGGACTGGAAATTGAAAATTGAAAGAAATGAGAAACATGCAGCCCCATGAGGGTCGAGAGCAAGGAATCGAAACAAAGGAAAACAACACGTCGGACATCGGACCGACACAAACGCGTACTCTAATCCTCTACCAGCATGGATGTCGATCCAGCCCCGCCAGTCCCGGAAGAAACCACCATCCAAGCCTCCTCCTCAGAGGTGGGTGCCACACCGGCTACCCTGTCCTGTTACCTGATTCACGGCTTAGATCACGGAGGAAGGTACCCCACTGGCAGAGCGCTGGATAAACCTCCAATTTTCTTGGTCAGGGAAGCCCTTTACTCTGAGCATCCCCGAATCCGACAGGTTCTCCCGCTCGTCTCACCGGTAAAGAGCGCTTGTTGATGTGTAGGACATATTAGGGTATTCGACTTCAAAGCCGCGCTGCATGGTCTGACGAAAGTGCCGCCGGAGCGGCAGAAAATCCTCGGGCTGACCAAGGGGAACAAGCTGCCGCCAGATCAGGGACGAATGTAAGCGCAGACCACGGTACCCAGTCCGTTTCTTTAAATTATAACCCACCTGCGTTTAGTGCGGATTTGCGCCTTGTGACGGGCAAGAAGTTCACACTGATCGGCACGCCTGAGGGCGACGAAATTAAAGGTGCGCGCAGGCTTGCGGGGGACGTGACTTTCTTCTGACTAACGCACGTAGATCCTTCCCGTCCGTGGCTGCCGTGAATTTCCACGATTTTTTGTGCTGACCACTATTAGAACTCGAGTTCCTCCCTGATGTGGTAAACGACCTTGACCTTGACTTTACCGAAGACCCCGTCGCTAGTGCAGCGTACCGGAATGACCAGCGCAACATCCGCAAAGTCAAGGAGGCCACTTCAGCGCTGAATGTGAATGTCATCCATCCTTTACGGGAGGGAAAGAAGCTGCTCGTGCTCGACATTGATTATAGTATGTTGCATGCGGCCCATCTGCGTTAACTGAGGTCGCGTGCTATAGCAATCCTGGATACGAAACCGTTGACCTCGGGAAGTCTTCCACCTGCCGAGTGTGCGAGACCGGGCCTACACGAATTTCTCGAAGCAATTTATCCATACTATGACAGTGAGTGTCTTCCCATAGCCAATCACATGTAGTTAACTAACCGACCGTCAGTATGCATATGGTATTTTTCCTTTCGTTTAAAAGTAGCCATGAGTAACTCTACTCGAGGTCCCAGACCAGCTGGATATGGCTAGAAACGAAGCTCGTCGAGCTCGGCATGGTCGGTTCGGATCGAAATTACCAGGTATGCAATCTCGATTGTCCTACAGTCTTTCTGAAACCTAGCACAGATATCCTTTGGTGAGTATCTATCTACTGGGCTCCGAGGAACTTATCATAGGCCTAGTCCTGGACAAGACGCCGATGTTCACCGTCTTCACCGAGCGCGACGGAAAGCCCTGGACACACTCCGTGAAGCCTCTGCAGATCATCTGGAACCACTTTCCTCAGTTGTGCGTCTGCCAAAATCCTATCGAAGCTGAGCCTGACTCTTCCACAGCAATGCTACGAACACGATCCACGTAGACGACCTTGTACGTCCAGACACCTCCCGGCCGGCGCACAGCTAACGCCTTCCACCAGAGCCGGAACTTTGCGCTCAACCCCAAAGAGGGGCTGAAGATATCCGCCTTCAAGGGCGCGCACACGCGCGAGGCGATGGCGGACCGCGAGCTCGACAAGCTCGCGCGATACATGGTGCACATCGCCGCCGTGGACGACTTCCGCACGCTGTCGCACAAGGTGGGTTAACTTCCAGCGTACTATTCGACCTTGTTAAAATCCATCTGTCGGACCAGGACTGGAAGACTGTGTTACGGGGTCTTCCGCGCCCATAGGCCCCTGGATATTTGTTTTTGTATCACACCTTGAACTGTATATATAATATTTCCGTATGTCTGGCGCGGCAGACTTGCGCGTCGCGGCCGGGAGTCCCATGCGCAGCATCTTATCTTATAAGATGCGATCAATATTTTAATCCTCACGTGGACTCGGCCGCTCTCGTGAAAAGGCGTTGTAACACACTTGTACTCTCCCGCCATGTTGTCCAGGGTCTCTCGTGCAGCTGTCCGCAGGACGACAGCAAAAGCCACTGCGCAGCCCCTCGTCGCCGGAGCTCGCCGCGGGCTCGTTCAGCCGTCAGGCGCCGATAGAGCCAGTGTTGTGGACCTGCCCTCGACTTACCAGGATGACAGCCACTTTACCCCGAGATCAGGTATGCGGAACTCGTCGAGTAACGCTGGTCGCCCTGATCGTTTCATGCAGATATGCTGGGGTTCAAGCTTGAAATGCCCGTGCGAGAAGGCTCCATGAAAGAGAAGACTCGGCCCATATACTTGGACATGCAAGTCCGTGGTACCCAGGATTTTGCCCCGTTTCAATCTCATTTTTAATGTAGGCCACGACGCCCGTTGATCCCCGGGTGCTCGACGCGATGCTTCCATTCTTCACCGACCAGTATGGGAACCCTCATAGTCGGACACACGCGTACGGGTGGGAAGCTGAACAGGCCGTTGAAGATGCCCGCAAGGTACGCCACACGGCTCGAAGATTCGCCCGCTGATTGAGAACTTTGCGTCGGGTTATTTTAGCATGTTGCCGATCTTATTGGCGCCGACGCGAAGGACATCGTTTTTACCTCCGGAGCCACAGAAACGAATAACATGGCAATCAAGGGCGTCGCGCACTTTCACAAGGAGAAAAAAAAGCACATTATCACGACACAGACGGTAAGCTTGGGAGCTCCGTGGAATCCCGCATCTCAATGGTTTCTCCTAGGAACATAAATGTGTTCTTGATTCATGTCGAAAACTTGGAGAAGAAGGCTTCGACGTGACATATTTACCTGTCCAACAGAACGGCCTTGTGTCCCTGGAGGCGCTGGAGGCAGCAATTCGCCCCGACACATCACTCGTCTCCATTATGACCGTCAACAACGAAACCGGGGTCATCCAGCCGATGAAAGAAATAGGCGCGCTTCTTCGCAAGCACCGAGGCGTCTATTTCCATACCGATGCCGCCCAGGCAGTTGGAAAAGTCCCGGTAGACGTGAACGAGATGAACATAGATCTCTTGAGTATATCGGGACACAAGCTCTATGGTCCCAAGGGGATCGGAGCGGCGTACGTGCGAAGACGGCCCAGGGTTCGTCTCGAGCCCATCATCAGCGGAGGAGGCCAAGAACGCGGTCTGAGAAGCGGTACCCTTCCGACCCCCCTCGTCGTTGGGATCGGCGAGGCTGCGCGGATTGCCAAGATGGAGATGGCGGTAAGTCCATCTGGTGCAACTTTGTCGATTCCCGGGGATGATGAGACTCGCACGCAACTGAGCCCAGTGAAGCGACGCATCGCGCCTTCAGCTCGGTTATGACCTTGGCGTGCAGGGGTACTGACCCACTTTTTGTCTTGCCTCAAGTTTCTATTCAAGGCTATGACGCTGATCCCATTTGTATATGTCTCTAGCGCGATCGCAAACGGATAACCGGGCTCTCCAACCGGTTAATCCAGAGCATAAACTCCCAGGTCGAGCACGTCGTCCGAAATGGCGATGTCAATGGTTACCCAGGATGCGTCAACTTGAGTTTCTCATATGTCGAAGGGGAAAGTCTGCTGATGGCCCTGAAGGTATGTTGCGGGTGTTTTCATTTGTGAATTGGCGAGTTCTGAATTGTTTCCAGGATATTGCCCTATCATCGGGCAGTGCGTGTACATCAGCGTCGCTTGAACCGTCATATGTCCTGCGAGCCCTAGGTCAGTCTTTTTTCACTTTCTAGAAACAGGAAGTGTAACGAATGTCGACTTGCACAGGTGCTGCCGAGGATATGGCCCATTCGTCGCTCCGGTTTGGCATTGGCCGATTCACGACGGAAGCTGAAATCGACTTTGTGGTGCAGCACATCGTGCGCACGGTGCACACGCTGCGAGAGATGAGGTTTGTGGTCCTCTCTGTTCGCTTATCTTTGATTCTCATTGCCCGCCAGCCCGCTGTGGGAGATGGTCCAGGAAGGAATCGACATAAATTCCATCGATTGGTCCCAGCACTAGCCGAATATGCACTACTAGCCTGACTATGATATTCCCACCTATTTCTCTGCCCTCCCGCATGGCCACATCCATGTCGAGGGCTGTTATTTACTCCTCGTCAAAATGTACATCAGTTTTCTTGCGATAGAGTGTGGAGTGAAATTTGGATTTCATTCGTTGACCACAGTGACAACTACCGTCTGGCATTTTTTTCTCTCCGCTCTGAACGGTGAGCGCAGCAGTAGAAGAGGTTTAATTTTTTAATTTAATTTAATTTCTTTTTCTGGCGCACGGACCACAGAGCACATGGTCCGAATTCAAACTCAGCTCCAACCTTATCGCCCTTCCTTTGCTCGACCATGTCCAGACGTCTCTATCTCGGCAGTAAGGCCCCATTTCCTTCATTTCTTCTCTAGCATCCTCCCTAACGTAGAGTCCGCTAGGACTTAACGCTGACGCTCGCTCGGAGGAGGTCTCGAAGCTTTTCGAGGGCTATGGCAACATCATTGACTGCCGTGTCATGACTGGTTCGTCCAACAAAAACGGTCCACCGGACGACAGGCTCAACAAACCCGCGACAGGATTCGGCTTCGTCGAGTTTGAGAACGCCAAGGCACTGCTCCTCGCTGCCTTTTTTTCCCGATGGGCGCTAATATCAAAACAGGACGCAGAGGATGCCGTCACCAACTTCAACGGAAAGCCTTTCATGGGTCAAAAGTCAGTCCACGTCTCCTTGGGTCAGTGGGGCCGGCGCTGATGTTCCTGGCAGCATCGTCGTGGAGTTCGCCAAAGAGAGTCGTCCCCGCAGGGAACCGTATGACGGCGAAAGGAGCCATGGGTACGCGCGACACTTTGACACCGCCTATACAATGTCTCTAAGACCCTCCCAGCGCTCCCCGGTCCCGCAGGCCCCCTGGAATCCGTCTCATCGTTTCTGGCATCTCGCGTGATACAAGCTGGCAGGTATGGCTTTTCTCGGTTCTGTCCTCGCCCGGTGTTCCATCTCGGTTACCCACTCGGTTGTCCGCGGTATCAGACGAGGAGGTCCTTTCTCTCGGTGGCGCTATCGTGGTCCTCGGCAGCGCGTGATGGCCATTCCTTCCTTCATTCATCTGGTATCTGCATTGGCACGTTCTCCTGGACCCTTCCTTTCCTGGATCCCGAATTGTTTCACCGACTGTTTCCATGGACCGACCCTGACAAATGCCCTCCCCGCTCTTAGGATCTGAAGGACTTTGGACGCGAGGCCGGGAGCGTGTCGTTTGCCGATATCGACCGGGACTTCCGCGACCAAGGGTAATGTCGTTTTTTTCTTAACACTACTATCTAATGGTTATGTGGCAGAGTTCTTGAGTACCTCTCTAGGGATGACGCCGACCGCGCCGTCAAGGACCTTGACGGAAAGGATCTCCGCGGCAGGCCCGTCCGTGTCGCGCTCGACGATTCTGTGGGTTACCTTCCTCCCGTATAAAGACCATCGTTGACATCCCTCACAGCGCGCTGGTCCGGATAACTACCACCGCAGCGACCGCCGCGACGACCGCCCCCCGCGTGACGATCGGTACGAGCGTCGGGACGACCGTGGTTACCGCGACGACCGCGGCTACAGAGATGAACGTTCTTCGTACCGCCGCGACCGCTCCAGGTCTCCTCCCCGCCGGTCTGATTATGAGGATCGCCGCCCCGCCAGGTCTCCGCCGCCACCCAGGAGGGAGGCTGATGATAGAAGGCCTGCAGGGTACGACGATTACCGACGGGGTGGTTATGATGATCGACGCGATGATTCTTATTATGACCGTCGCAGGGACAGGGATGACAAGAGGCGCGACGAGAAGGACGACCGTTTCGATGATAGGCCTTCCAGGAACGGGGATGCTGGATGGGCCCGTTGAAGTGGAAAATCTTTTGGCTACGGAAAAATCCGGACGCTGGCCAAAAAACAGGAATCGTGGAAAGGCGTCCTGCCGTTGGTGGTGGACGATGCTAAGTTCTCTTGTCTCTCTCTTGCCTCGAATTGGTGTTTTCCATATGCCGACCGTGTACTACTTCTCGTTGGACCTTCGAAAATCGTGAGGATCGTTCCCGTACCGTGCCCAACTCCAGCCTTTGGAACCCGCAACTACAACTTTTCGCGAGGACAGGATAAACACATCATGAGGATCGTTGGCGTACTGTACTCGACCCAAACTTTGGCGACCCGGTATGATACAATGACTGATGTCCGGGAAGGCCACGACACTGGTCCACCGTTCGGCGGGTAGCAGAGTCCGCGGCGTGGTCGTGTATGAGGCCCTTTACCATCCACATTAGGCAACGTACTGGGCTTCGCACAGGACACAACGGGTCAATAGGAGCTTCCCCAAGGATCCCCAGGGCGTCAGACGTTGACCAAGCCGCGCCCACGACGACAGGCGCTTACTTGGCTTCCTCAATACTTAACATGTTTACTGTGGCTGTTTCTCGGACTTCATGTAGCGCTCAATAAAAATGTTCACTTGTCGTTGTCATGTTTCGTGAAAATGAGGGTTGAACGCGACTCTATCCCGAGCCACGCCAAATCCTGTGTATCCCGATCACTTTCTAGCGGCGCGCAGGTCCTGTCCCGCATCTGAAGCCATAATGCGATGGCTGTGCGGGAGGCGCTGTATTTCATCGTCTTGCAGACCTTCAGCCGAAGCGCCCGAAGGGTCATTGTTGGCAGCACACGCAGAGTGATCCGGTCTGCGTTTTCAATGAGCCTGTCAGTTGTTTGGGGATCCGCGTTCAGGGGAGGCGCGACGGAACAATGATACATATTGAGTTCTAGAATCCATAATATTCTTGTCAGCGGGGACGGAAAATTGCGAGGCTTCATACCCATAAGGCGCCGGCTCAGCTTGTCCCGGTGCTGATCATTGTCGTGTTCGTCCGGGCGGCCGTGCTCTGGCTGGGCCTCAGACGGGAATCAATCGTGGGGCAGGTCGAGAACGTACTGTGGCAGAGATCGGGCCAGCGCGGGTGGGCGAGAACTCGCTCCTCCTCGGATTTGGGGCCTTGAAGGGCAATGTGGGAGAGATAAAATAGTTCGCAGTCTGTGCGCTCTTTTGCCGAAATCTGGATAGAATCCGAGTTAGGCAGGTACAAACTACCGGCGTTAAGGAGAGGACCCACAGTGGCGGCGTCTAGCGCCACGAGGGACGGGATCCGCGCGACCACCAACTGTCGGGAGTTACGGCCATGCACGGGATCTGCGTGAAAATTTATAGACTAGAAAGCTATATGTTTATGTTGCCCACCATCAAACAAGGGGTTCCCGATGAGAGTGAGAGTACTCAGTGCAGGGCACCATGCGGATAACGCGTCAATATCACTCCAAGATGCTAAACGATTGAAAGACAGAGAGAGATGTTTCACGCCAAAGAATTGGCTAATGGAGGCAGGTGGAATTTTGTCGATTTTATTGGATGTCAAGACGACGCGTTCTAATCTTGAGGAGCATGAGAAAAGGAAGATAAATGGGGGTTATATTTTTACTGACAAGGAGTAGGGCCTCAGGGAGTCGCAAATGTGAACCCAGTCATGGCAATCATTACTGTCGAGGTTGATATTTTCGATTGCGGATCCTTGAACGGGATCGCCGGAGGAGAGCTGATCAATGAGGTTGTAGCCCATCTCGACGATTTTCAAAACGGGCATCGCGGCAGTGACTCGTTGCATTTCTCTCCAGGTCATAAGTGTGCCGTTAAGCCGCAGTTCAGTCAAGTTGGAGAAAGCGAGTCCCATGCTTCGGGGATCCCTTGGGGATTGAAGACGGTTGCGGCTGTGCCAGGAACGCGTTAAATTGATATCGCAGTCATAGCTATAGGAAATGAATAGCTGACTTCAACGCTAGCCGCTGGAGAGCCGGAAGCTCAGCAGAGATCAAAGCGATCATGTCCCAACTCGGTATCAGGCTCGTAGATAAATCTAGACCACGAACATCTGTGTGGTTTGGTGAGCAATTGAAAAATGCGGGCTTTTGCGGAGGACTCACTTGGACATGTTGTGCGTATCGTTCCTGACGGTTCGTCGTATCGGGAAACATTTTCGTTGTCGAGGCTCACTTCACGGAGGCGATCCAAATTTGCAAACTTTCCGCGGATCTTGTCAAGATCCACGGCTTCTACCTCAATAGCACCCCTAGATGACCCTAATAGGACCTTTTCTTGGGATCCCTGTGGCAACTCGACGTATTTCGAGTACAGAGCTTTCAGGAATGAAGTGCCGTAAGAAATTCCGGCGGTTGGACGGATAAAGGACCCAGCGTTTTGAATCCTAGACACAGAAAGTCTTGACAGAGCACAGGATGGTATCCAACTACAGGCCTCACCGGCAAGTAAAGTAGCGTTTGCCATCCTTGACACCGTCGTGTTTACCCCGGAGTGGGTCGTCCCATTCGACGCCGAGCCATATACCTGAGGTATTATCGACCGCTCCAACAAATCTGACGGTCGCTGTATGCCCTGCGAGACGAAGACGCGTCCCCTCAGTTGGGAGCTGCGATTCAGCCATAAAAGGAAATTACACGTGAAGCCGCGTTTGCATCATACCCGGCACAAACCACTGCCACTTTTGCGGACCACAACATTCCTGATGCTAGCGGCATCGACGCGCTTCATGTCTCGTAGAGCCACTGCACTAACCCGGACTCGAGCAATCGCTAAGCAAATGTCTGGGGTTGCCGGCACGAAACCGCCGTCGGGCGCGGATACGGAGGTATGTTTTCTTCTCCTCTTGGTAGTCCATTCACATAGCGAACTGAGACCAAAGCCTTCAGTGAAATTCGAATCGACCTTGGCACTCCGTACCTATGCTCTAAATCGCCCCAAAAAACTCAATGCTCTGGATGACGATATGCTGAACTTGCTCCGGCCTAAAATCGAGGTTATACGGGTTTCGACTCGGACCCACTTGTTCTGACGCGCCGGTAACATAGGAATGGGAGAAAGCTGAGCTATGCAACGTCATTGCTGGAGTCGGAGTTGGTCGCGCGTTTTGTGCAGGGGGGGATGTCCAGAGTACGCAGAGTTTCATGGGCCACTGAACGGAGTTTGATCGTATCTCCAGATGTAGTCAAGTATGCGGCCGATGCAGGCACTCGGCACAAGGCCCTGGATTTTTTCAAGCGGGAGTATGTCGGCGCCAGCTGTTTTGGGGTCACTGATAATCCAATTGCCCTAGATTTGACCTGGACTTGCTGCTTTCCTCATTACGCAAGCCCTACGTAGCTGTATTAGATGGCCACACCAGTAGGTTGTCTCGTCGTGACATCTGCCTACACCTTACCTTTTTGAAGTGGGGGGCGGTGTCGGACTTGCCGCCGGTGCTCCCTTCCGGGTCGCGACCGAAAATACGATCTTCTCCATGCCAGAAACCAACATTGGGTACTGTCCGGATGTTGGGGCCAGTTACTTCATGTCCCGGCTAGATGGCGAACTCGGCACATACCTCGCACTGACCTCAGCCACACTACAGGGCAGGGCGGTTTTGTGAGTCAGCTACTCTACTTTTGTGCCACTACTAACGCTCGTAACTACAGCGACCATGGCTTTGCGACTCATTTTATACCAGCAAGAAGGATCCCCATGCTTCTCGATCGACTGTCGAACCTTGAAACGCCCGACATGACTATCATTGATCGCACTTTGGAAGAATTGTCTTGCGAACGCGAGCAGGAAGAACCTGCGCCTCCGTTTGTTAACGAGAAACGTGCTGCGCTTGATCACGCCTTCAGGCATCACAGAGTCGAACGGATCGTCACGGACCTGGAATTATTTTCGATGGACAGCGACCCCGCAATAAGTGAATGGGCCTCTCAGACTCTCAAGCTGTTACGCCTGCGCAGTCCTACTAGCTTGAAGGTCGCTCTGAGGGCGATCCGTTTAGGGAAAGGGCAGACGTTAACCGAGGCGCTAAACATGGAGCTGAAAATTGCAACTGCGTTCTGCGTGCGTATATTTAATTCGCGGTCCGGCTTTAAAAAATAACGTCTGCATTAGAACGGCGCGAGTCCTGATTTCGCGACGGGCGTTACGGCAGTTCTAGTCGCTAAATCTAAAGAGCGACCTGACTGGAAACCCTCGACTCTCGAGGAGGTAACGGACGAGATCGTCGAGAGATTCTTCTCTCCGCACTCCAAGTTCTTACAGGATGCTCCAACTATCGGGAACAGCGTAGGGGAAGCGGTCATCCGCGGAGCCAGTGAACGCAAGCTCCGATATGCATTGCCCACGGAGAACGATATCCGAGATGTAATCACAGGCGCGGACCCCGCCAGCGGGGACATGGGATACACACTCGATGATCTCCTGGAGTACTTCTACGATTCTCGGGGAGGAAAGATGGGGGTCAATGACAAGATCATTGAGGTTGCGCGGCGCAAAACTACGGTGATGGACAACGAGGACGGCAACTTTGTGTGGCTTAGGTGGAAGGCCTGAGTTTTACCTGATTATAGCAGTGAAAGTTTTGGATACTAGTCGTAACTTTTTCTTGTGCTCCTTCGGGCTACTAAGAGTTCGCCTGGAGCAACCTCGAGTAGCCGAGCCCGTTCTTAGTCTCCGAAGCTGTGTAGGCCGGCGGATCAACTTACGGAGCACTGCGGGAAGTGGTCTCCGTCTTTATCTATGTCTACAACCCATCGGATCCGTCGCAGCCCGCGTTTCACAGAGTCAGTCCGGGTTTGCATCGCAGCGTGATGGCAAACAAGAGATCCCGAGCCACATCAAAAGGCGTGGTGATCCTTCACTATCCCGCGGGAATCCAGCCCGCAATCCTAATATCGCGATTCATTCTGGCATCAGAAAAAAATGACTCGGAGCTTGTACTGCGGCCAACTGCGGAATCTTGCCGACGGTTCCTTACGGTTATGGCTACTGGAACGCTGGACTAGTCATCTTTTCGTCAGGCCAGCACTGATGAGAATAATTCTATAGGACCGTATATGTCTCTCAAGGAGTTACGTTGCGAAGATCATCGCCACCCGCTTCGGCCAAACGGGATGGGCATCAGCTGGATTGAGCCAGTCTGTTTCAATTATCCCGGGATAAAAATAATTTCATTTTCTAACAATCTCGATGGAGTACACAACCTCAATACGTGCTTGACCACGTTTAGCATGTTTCGACAGCTAACCCCGCCTGTAGACTCGCCATCACCGCACAAAGCTCTGCGTTTGTACAACTGTCGGCACCGGTCTGAGGAGCGACATATATAAGAGAGGTGGGCACCGGGGTGGAGAGCACCAATATACCTCTACACTTCAAGTTCCTTTCCCTTTCCAACAATGAACGTCATTGACCTCCTCCCATCTCCTCACCACTATTTCTCTTTCGCTGTGTCGCTGCTTCAGTCGACCATCGCTAACAATCGCAAGACTCTCGTCGAGAAACGTCGCTCCCAGGTGGATTACGATGTGGACCCTAATACTGGCTTCTTCCCTCCCCGTCCTTTACCGCACCTGCCGGCTGCGTACGCAGTCTGGGAAGTTGCCCTGGCAGAGGCGGGGGAGAAGCTCAGTCTGGGCGAAGACGACTCCGACGCCGCTCTCGAGAAACGCGTCACGGGAGAGCTTTGGAGATCCCAAGTGCAATCTGTGAGTCAAATAATTGATACATTAACGTGCAAATCTCTGATACATCTCTAGTGGCCAGTGATTGATACGGAACCATTGCATTCCAACCTACGACTCCTTCAGCGCGCACATCTCGTGCTAGCTTGGTTAGTGCATTACTATGTGCACTCGGCCCCCGCTGCAGCGGAAGGGGAACCATTTGTTGTCCCCAAATCTCTCACTCTGCCCCTTGTATCTGTTTCCCGTCATCTGGGAATTGCTCCCGTTCTTACCTTCGCCGATACCGTCTTATGGAACTGGGACCTGGTCGACCCCTCCTTACCAGTTTCCATCGACAATATGCACTTCGTCAACTTGTTCTCTGGGACGGAGGACGAGCGGAATTTCTACACGACCTCGGCCAGAGCCGAATTTCGGGGCATCGAAATGCTCCGGATCATCGACGAATACAACCATCTCCCTAATCTTTCGGATTTAACTTCCATCTCCAAAGTCGCCCGTGACCTCACTCGGCTGAAAGTCATTGTTCAAGATCTATCGGAAATTATACAGTCTGTTAGGCCATTAGTGCGTACTTCTCTCTTACTTGTTGTCTTTAACTAATTATATTTTAACTTTTGTAGGTTGATCCGCATGTCTTCTATTGGGATTTGCGTCCGTGGTTCGAAGGCAGTGACGCAAAGGGCCCTTCGGCGCCTGGATGGATATATGAAGGCGTTCCCAACTCCGATCAGTTGGATCTAAGCGGTCCGTCCGCCGGCCAAAGCAGTGTCATGCACGCCCTCGATATCTTCCTGGATGTGGACCACAAACTTCGCCAGCGGCGCTATCCTGCGCCCTCCGACGGAAACAAGCGGATAGCTGGGAATGGATTTATGGATCGGATGAGGCGATACATGCCCGGCAAGCACCGTGAATATCTAGCCTCCCTCGCAGCCACTCCGCGCTCCATCCGTGATCTCGCCCAGCAGACGCCCGCTCTCCGGGAGCCGTACGATGGCGTTGTGATGGCCCTCAAGAAGCTCCGAGATCTGCACATGCGCATAGCGTGCTTGTACGTCGTGACCATGTCCCGGTCGACCCCCAATGCCTACGCCGGCTGCCCTGTTGCCTCCATGATGGAGAGGCTGCAATCTTCTCGGGCAGCAGGCAACGGCCCAGCACGGGGTACGGGTGGAAACGAGCTTTCCCTTTTGCTGAAGGCCGGTCGAGATGCAACGCGGCGTACATTACTGAAAGAGAACTGACCGGAGCTGGATTCCTAGTATATTTATTCATCAAAACTGTATTGCTTCAGCTTTCCTAATTGTATCTCTAATACCCTTACTACTTTAGAATATAATAGTTTATTCCTGTTAATTGAACGAGGATCTTGTGCCAAATGTAGCCGGTCTCTCTTGATAACATCCGTCTTGCGCCGAGTATCTAAGATAAGTGAAATGCATCAGCAAGTTTAGATGGTGGTGGAGGTCCATGATCCATTACAGGTGTAGTTACTTCTGAATTACACGGTACACAATATATTGCACAGTCCGGAACCTATTTCATATTCGAAGGGTGGTATCAAAATGGACAGAGATTGCCTGAACTCATGTTCATCCTCGACTTGAATCAAAACTGGATTGCTTTTGAAGTCCAAGTGCAGCTTCGTCAATTGCTATTAAAATCACAGGGGGGAGGAGATAGCTGCGTAGTGTACGCCGGTAAACCGTATAAAATGACAAGTCAATCATATCATGCGAATAAATTGTGGTGCAGGCTCGGAAACGCTGTACATAGGCTCCAGTTTTCTAAATCATCCGGGCCCGTTAGAAATAGATTCGCTCTAGAGCGCAGTCACTGAGAAATGCCGTGTTATCCGATTTTTTATTGAAGCCGTCGGGCCCCTTAGATTCCATCAATTCTTTCCTTTTGGGGTCGCAGGTGTTGATAACCCGTGACTGTCCTTCCATCACTGCGGAAGCTCGGAAGGATGGTCCGAGCTCCGGCTAATCGCTCCTTGCGTCTTCAATGCAAATCGTCGAAGGCATTGCGAAGGTTTTCGCCTTCCGGACAATTCCAACTACAGTTTTAACTGTCCTGGTCTATGGAGTCCTCTTCGGAGCCGTGCTGTTTGGAGATCGAGTCCCGGAAGTTCCTAAGAATCAGCAGGGCCTCGATTTAGCACAGGCATACGCGGATTTGCATCATGTAGGCCTTATCTTCATAGGTCATGGACCTGAACTCACAACCATCAGATCGCAGAACGTCCTCATCCATTCATTTCGCATGCGAACGATATTGTGCATTCGTACATCTTGGATCGTGTGCGCAATGTAACTTCTGGAGTCTCTTACGTCGAGGTCTATGACGACCTTGTATCGAATGCGTCGTGGGCTTCGTGGACGAGTGCGGCTTCCGCAGTTTACAACGAGGCAACAAATATCCTCGTCAAAATCGAAGGGTCGGACCCAGAATACGCATCCAGCGGAGGTGTACTATTCTCTGCGCACTATGATTCCGTGTCTACGGCGTCGGGAGTAACGGACGATGGCATGGGTGTCGCAACCCTTATTCAGTTGGTGGAATATCTGGCCAAAAATCGCCCAAAGCGAACGGCTGTATTCAACATCAACAACGGAGAGGAAGACGGACTGTGTGGCGCTTTTACGTGAGCTCCTTTCCGTATATTATTCTAAAAAAACTCAGTTGTATTGAAAGGTTCCTTAAACATCCCTGGTCAAATCTCACCGACGCATTTCTTAACCTGGAAGGGGCAGCAGCGGGAGGGTACGCAGCAATGCTCGCACTCTTAGCTTCATTAATCCTTGAGATAGGCGGCCCTTGCTTTTCCGCGGCACATCGACACCTGCCCTCCGCTCGTTCCGCGTACCCCACCCACACGGCAACGTTTTATCGTCTGATGCGTTTTCCCGGGGTGTTATCCGTTCTGGGACGGACTATACTGTTTACACCGGGGCGGGAATGGAAGGCCTCGATCTCGCCTTTTACAAAGGCAGGAGCAAATACCACACTAAATTCGACGCCATCCCATACACCGTTGGCCAAGAAAAGGCCTTGTGGGCTATGATGGAATCTGCGAAGGCGTCCGGTCTATCCCTATTAGACGATGACAAAACGCATGGCACAGGAAGTCCTCCAGTCTACTTTGACCGTAAGCGCAGTTTCTTAATTGAAGGCATTACATTAACACTTTTGTTCAGTATTCGGTTCATGGCTCTTTCTACTTCCACTGGATACTCTGCTTGTATCCAATATTGTCCTGCTCACCGTGGGGCCCGTGATTCTAATTCTATTGGTCGTCGCCGATGCCGCCATCATGCATGGAAGGAGCCACAACCAAAATGGACACGTCCCACATAATGGCAACTTGCTACAACAATTTTGGACATGGCTAATCGCATTCGGCTGGCTCAAGGGCGCCTGGCTCTGGGCTAAATTCTGGGTTGCGGTTCTTGTCGCCTTGGGATTGCAGGCACTCCTCATATTCGGATACTTGAAGTTGAATCCTTTTGTACGTCGATCTCGCTGTTATTTTGAAAAGTCCAACCTCGTCTCCAGATCGTGTACTCACGTCCGACTCTCGTTTTGATCTCGTCCTTTACCCTCACCTATCTCACATTCGTGTCCATCGTGACGCCGAGTTCCAACCACCTTCCGGAGAAGCAAAAGCACATAATGTTCTTGCAAACTTATATTCTAACGTGGCTTCTCCTCAGCGGGTCGACAATTGCTGTTGGCTCAGGAATTGGAGGGGTATATTTCATAACTGCGTGGAACGCTGCTGTACTCCTTGCCTGCGCAATCGGATGCATTGAGAATATGCTTGGCGCGCACGGCTCTTATGAGACCCGCAGGGTGCATTACGCAGCCCTTCCTCAACGTGACGACGAACATCCTTCGGCGGCAGAGACAGACGCGGAGGTCACGGAGGCCACCCCGCTCCTACAGTCCTCGTCCCCCAGCCCACACACAAAGGAGGAGAGCGGTGCGATCGGCTGGTGGATTTTACAGCTGGTTCTGGCTGTGTCTGTGCCCGTGACTTTGGTGTTCCATATCACTATTTTGTTACTCGCCGCGATGGCACAAACCCTGGCTGACGGAAGCCCCGCGGTCACTGGTGAGTCTGTACATCTTTCTGGAGAATTTCGTTGATGTCTCTTCGACAGTTTATCTGGCCATTTCTCTTCTTGTCTTGATGATGGTTCTGCCTGTCGTCCCATTCACCTTCAAAATTCATTCGAGCGTCGCGTCTCTCTTCCTCGTCGTTTTCCTCCTCTCGACTGCATCGAACTTGCTAGCCTTCCCCTTCTCTCAGGAGGACCCTCTAAAGGTTTCCTTTAAGCAAAGCATCTTCTTGGGGAACATTTCATCGCCATATACAGAAATCACGCACGCGACGACCACCGTTCAGGGCCTCGACCGCTACGTGAGGGATTTGATCCTCCCAAAACTGCCCTCAGCGATAGGCCAAAATGTTGTGTGCTCCGAAGGTTTCTTTCCGGTGATTGAGGGCTGTAGCTGGAATTCGACCCTTTTGCCATCTCCAGGAACATACAGTAGCGCTGCCACCGTTGGGGCAGATAATTGGCTCAAAGCTAGCGTGACGCGTCTTGGCGCAAACTCTGCCCGCTTCGTGGTCGGCGCAGTGAATAATCGCGGGTGCAAACTGTACTTTGGCAATGGTAAGAGGATCAAGCACCATCATGTCCATGGCTCCGAGCCCGGGATGCTTCCACAATTCAGCGGCCCTCCCGAAGGGGTGGTCGATTTGCAACTTTGGAGCCGGACGTGGGATCGCACTTTCACTGTGGATGTTGATTGGGAGGGAGATTCAGCGCTCGAGGGGCGCGTCGCATGCGAATGGGCAGAATATGAGAGCGGATCGATCGGTGTGGATACATCAGGGAAAATACCGGCGCTGGAGGAAGTTCTTACTTTCTTGCCTAGTTGGGCCACGGTTACGAAGATGTCCATTGGGCTTGTTGAGGTGTGGGGTAGCTTTTCCATCTGAAATCCCAAACAGTATTTATTTAAGCTGTAACCAAACATGTAAATACACATCGTTTCTTGTTCATTTCCTCAAAGTTTCTTTAATGGCGCTTTCCGAATCGTCCACCACGAGAGTGCGTGCGCCGGGAGTGGCGCGCCAATGTAACTAATGTCATTTCCCAGTCCCAAGCTTTCATACTCGAGAAATATTCCCGAGCCTACCCACCGAAAGACGCTGGAACTGGCCAATGGCAGCATTTCACGAATCCTATTCTTCGACTCATTCTGGACACCAAGAGGTCGCCGGAAAGGGCAGAATCTTTTCGAATGCGAATCGTGTGGACAATGAACGGTGGCCCCGCTTCGGGTGCTGCCCAGCAGGATGTTGTATTGGCACGTCCCTTGCTTTTCTCCAATTGCAAGCAATAACAACGGATTACGACTTCCAGGAGGATCTAGACCTTCTCGCATTTTCATCTCTTAAAGACAACACATCTGACAGCTCTCCACTAAAAGGCGTCTACCGTGATACTACCTTCGGTCTTCGCTATCTTCATGTTTCAGACTCGCCTGATTCTCAAAAAGTCTGTTCAGTTCGACTTATTTCTTCTTTTCCGAATATCCCAACACCGTTATTGGCAGGTGCAGCGCCGATTTCAAGTCTCATTTACTACCCCTTCTGCAGCACTTCAGCTAGTCGAAGCTATTCGAGACGTGTGCCCGTGCAAACCAACCGAATCCAGGGTTCCAGTCGGAAAGAAAGCAGCGGGCGTCTCTCAGGCCATAGCTCCTCCAATGCATCAGACTGCTGTCGTTCCAAATCTCCAGGAGCAAACTACTCTCCGTCATGCAATCTCTATGGCGCCTGCCTCTACCCAAATGCAATGTGTTACCACCATGCAAACTCCTGATCCTCCCGCTGTGTTCATGTCCTCCCCGGTTACCTTGTTGTCTTCCCAGCCCGAGCTACCCACTGTGTTTTCCTCTTCTCCCTGCGGTCCCGACAAAGCGCCGCCCGGGCCATCGCCTTACCGTTCTCTGTACGATCCCATACCGAGTGCCTCCCAGCCTGCCGCGTCCATGTTTCCTGGGACCAACCCTCTCCCCAAGCCCGCGTCGTTTCCGGACTCGTCCCCACCGCCCTCCTCGATGGATAGCGTAATGATGCCGCCGCCACCACCACCTCCTGCGAGCGCGGACAACCTGATTGCTGCGCTACGAGACGCCACGGGCTTATACGATCTTTCGCACGCGGCGCTGGAACGGCTTGTTGGGGACGTCGTGCGCGAGGACAAGTTTGCCCATTTGGTGCGTCTGCCAGTGCTCAAGTTCTGTTGCTTATTTATTCGGCGTTGATTGGAACGATTAGCTGGAGAACATTGGGAGCATGTGGGCTATGAAGGCGCTTCTGACTCCCTAGACGTTCGTTCTCTCTCGCGCGGGTGGGGGGCCGAGTCGTCTTCGGGATTGATTAATCAGCTACAAGGCTTCCATTTCTTGAAACGCGCTGTCTATATGCCGCTAAATTTACCAGTACGCTACTTCAAAGTTCGTTTGCTACGTGCAAGCAAGCTATCAGTCTAATAGAGTTCTAGCCTGGTACTTGAGTGAATTGACATGGCAGCAAGCTGGCACATCGGGTACTTGCCGAGCGGCCGCTAACCTCCGCTAACATTCGATTACAAAATTCTTGGCGCGGAGTTTCCGGAGACGATGCGGGGAAGCGGGGGAGGAAATAAAATATTCCGCTCGCACTCCACGTATATTCGACTCACTCGACTCGTCCAAAAGAGTGTTGGGATAACCTTGGGAACACGGTGTCCAGAGACTGGACGATGCCGTGTATAATATTGACACTATCACTATCACATAAGTATCTGGCGTGAGTCGGAGGGGAGGATGGATGTATGTTTCACCGACGGATTTTACGCGGTTGGTGTGGAGACTTGTGTCTTCCCCTTACTAAATTTTCAAATATGTCGGCGCCGGTGGCACCAAATCATTTCGACTGGGATCTATACTAGGGTCGTGGAGGCGGGTGCAAATGCCGGTGGTAGGTTGCAGACGTGAAGCAGAAGCATATTATTTTGTCTTTGAAGTAAAGAAATCAACCCAACCCTGCGCTTGCGCTTCCGAAATGAAACAGACACGACGGTAACCTGGGGAGCGGGAGTAGAATCACGATCCATTGGCAAGGCGTTGAGTCTGTTGAAATTTTTCGTTTAAGCTTTCAACTGGTTTCGTGTTGAATATAATAAATTAATGCGAGCTACCGTGGGATTCAACTGGACGTTGCTACGGACGGGTGCTAGCGGGTGCTCAAATATTCCCAATTGTCTGCCGCCGAAGAGAAGATGTGGAGCGGACATACCTAACGTGCGACACGCCAGTGGCGGATCAGGTCCGCAATTATCGCCGTCGGCCGAATAATTGGCGAGGATTGCTAGCTATAGAGAGAATAGGTGGATGAAGGCCGAGGATGTTGTTCCTGAAGAAATGATGGTGCGAATGCACTTGATTTAAGTAGAAAGAGGGTGTTAATTACTTAAGGAGCACTCAAGACACACGAAACTTTCCCACATGTGTCTGGACCTTCAATGTGAGAAATGCAAGTGCTGTCGATGTGGTAGTTGTGTTACAGACTTTTTGTACACACCGCTAGACGGTATTCCTGTTATGATAACGGACTAGATTAGCGTCGGCGGTTGGCGGACTCGACGGACTCGGAGCGGGCAAGTTGACCATCAGCAAGGTGAGATATTGATTCGTGTTGGCTGATATTGATACACCGTTTCTGGGGTTCTTCTGTGCCGACCAAGGTCATTTGAGCGATTCTGGACATCCAGAGGAACGGGGCCCGACCGCCACAAAGGGACGCCCCTAGCCAGAATACGAGAATATACCCCACGCGAGGTCGCGGTCAAAGCGCTTTTATTTCATGATGGAGTAGCCTAAAATAACGAGAGAATTGACACCGCAATTTTGTTCACTTGACAACAAGAGCGGGACCCCGATAATCATTCCGAATGCGAAAATTTAAATTCGGGTAAAAGTGCGTTAAATCCGCGCAGGGCTAGGCCGATTTCGGATGAGAAAAGTGCGTGGCGGCGATCCCAGTCCAAAGTCCAAACAGCTTAGGGTGGCAAGTGAGATAAAAGAGTGACGCTGAAATGGGTGTGAAGAGTGAGAGTACAAGTGTTTTGGCCGGATATTGCGACGAGGTCGACGTCTCCGAGCTCTTTCTTATAATTATTTAGCTTGCAAGGCAGGGTGATGATTTTGAGCAAAAGCACGGTGTTGGGGTCCGACTAAGAGGTTTACGACAGCTGGTCTGTGTCACAGCGTGACCACAGCGTCACACCCTGCTTAGCTCGTTGCTCGATGGCACCTAGCTCGTCGTCGGCGTCGGCGTCGACCTCGGTCCAAGTCGGTGAGTATTGCCTTGAATGCATCCCCCTCGTTGCTTATTTTCTGTTCCATTAAGCCTTACGGATAAGACCCCCCACCTCTCAGGATTCTTCCATTCCCGCCCGCTTCCAACGCTCTGTAATCCATGCCGCCTCTTCCACCTCCGTCTCCGTCGAATCTTCGACCGGTCCCGCCACTGGCGGCCCTGCTCCGGCAGCTTCTGCCGCTTCTGCGGCAGCAGCGGGAAAAAAACAGGTCTTCTCCTTTGACCAGGTCCATCCCCCGCCTACAACGCAACATGCGATGTTCACATCAACCGCGCTGCCTCTGATATCCCGTTTCGTCGAGGGGTTCAACTGCACCATCCTTGCGTACGGCCAGACAAGCAGTGGAAAGACGCATACAATGACCGGTGTCGACCTTGATGCCGACCCCTCAGATCCAAACAACGGGATGGGCATCATTCCACGCGCGGTTTCCACTATCTTTTCGTCCGCAAAACAACTTAGAGAGGAGCGCGGCGGCACCTGGACCTATCAGATAAAGAGCTCTTTTATCGAAATATACAACGAGGATCTCATTGATCTTTTGGTCGATGACAGCGCCGGTGGGCGCCGCGAGGTGCAGATAAGAGAAGACAAGGACGGCCACATAATATGGGGCGGCCTTCGGGAGGTGCAGGTTAAGAATCCCAACGAAGTCATGACGTGCGTTTTATTCAGGCCCTTCTTCGGTCGTTGCTGATCGTCCCCCAGCCTCCTCCGCAAAGGGTCCTCGATACGACGTACCAACGAGACCGACATGAATGCCCAGTCGTCCCGTTCACATGCCATCTTCTCCCTCACTCTCACTCAGAAGAAGTATGTTGGGTCCGGTCCACCACCTAGATCATCTTCCCCGCTACCCGGCCGCTCCCCATCACGCCTAGCACGGCCAGGGTCGATGTACACCGCCGGCGGCAACACTACACGTGTCGCATCACCGACAGGCGGTCGGCCCGCAACCCCCAGCTTCGCCTCCGCAATGGGCCGCGGTGGCGGGCTCCGACCATCGAGCGCTCTAGGGCACACCACCGACCGCGCGAGTGTAGACGATGACGGCGGGGAATGGGTTACGATCGTGTCCAAGTTCCACTTTGTCGACTTGGCCGGGTCTGAGCGGGTCAGTCTCTTCCCCCAATCTTCACAACCCATCCCTGACTCCTTCCACAGCTGAAACGCACTGCAGCCGCAGGCGAGCGGGTCAAGGAGGGGATCTCTATTAACAGTGGACTCCTCGCCCTGGGCAATGTCATTTCGGCGCTCGGAGACCCTGCCCGCGCAAAGGCCCACATGTCGCACGTTCCGTACCGCGACTCCAAGCTCACGCGCCTGTTACAAGACTCGCTCGGCGGCAACGCGCACACGCTCATGATTGCGTGCGTGAGCCCGGCAGAGTGGAACGTCGGCGAGACGGTGAACACCCTCAAGTACGCCAACCGCGCACGGAACATCAAGAACAATGCCGTGGTGAACGCGAAGGAGGACGGGTGGGACGACGTGGAGTGGCTGCAGGGGACCGTCCAGCGGCTGCGCAAGGAGGTCAAAGGCTTGAAGGACGGCGGCATCATCGCCGCTGCGCCGGAGCAGGTGCTGGAAGGCGCGGGGAAGAAGGTCCTTGCACAGATGACGGACCTGCAGAACAACTATGAGGACCTGCGGGAGAAGTTTGTTGAGCGGACGGAGGAGCTGACCAGGCTGCGGCGGGAGTTGGGCGAGAAGCAACGGGGCAGCACCGGGGGTTCAATCGGTGGGACAGGCAAATACGAGGAGATCGTTGGGCCTGTTATTGAGGAGTATGAGAAGACGATTGCGGCGATGGAGGCTGAGCTTAATCTCAATCGGGTTGCGCTGCGGCACACGAATGAGATGGTGGAGGAGAAGGAGGATGAGTTGGCGGCAGTTGTGGAGAGACATGCTGCCACCGAGCTCTACGTGGAGGAGCTACGAGCGCGGGTGGCGAAGCTCACTGAACGGGAAGCTTCTACTGAGGTGCGTACATGTAACCATGGACTGGCGAGCCCGGCTGACGTATTGTTCCTGCGTTCCAGGCGTACGTACGTGACTTGGAGGAGAAGATGAAGACGTACGATGAGACATCGATGACATCCAGCGAGTCCATGACGGATCTGAAGCGCGAGGTTACGAGATATCGCGACTCCGAAACCCACTCCGCCAAATACATAGCCGATCTCGAGGCGCGCTTGGCACGCACCGACGAATCTGTCCTAGGTCTCCAGCAGACCGTCGAGAAGCTTGAAGCGGAGTGTGAACGGCGTCGGGACGAGGTGCAGCTTCTGCAGTCAAGATTGGAGGCCCTCCGTGCCGACGGAGACAACTGGCGCTCCGACTTGGAAGAGCGCGAGCGGAAGGTGCGGGAGCTCGAGGAGAAGATGGGGGAGTGGGAGCTGAAGAAGAGGGAAGCGGGAGATGCGCGCGCCCGTCTCGGCAACGTCGTGGGAGAGGTGGCGTCGGCGCGGAAAAGTCTCCAGCTAGACCTGGTCAATGGCCATGCGAATGGAGCTGCGACACCGCCTTCTGACATTGAGACGCCCTTGGCGTCTGTGGCACTCGAGCCGGATGACGCTGACAAACATCCATCGGATACCGACGTCCCTCCTCCGGCCCAGCCGGATTCTCCTCTGCAGCACCAGCTGGTAGCGCTGCAGCAAACTCACACTGCAACGTTGGCCGACCTATCATCTGTGACAGCCAAATACCGCGATGCACTTCGCGAGATCTCCGACCTCGCTGCGCAGATTCAAGAAGCGAAGCTCAGCGGGACCACCGTAGAGCCCCGCACCGAGTCTCCGACTATGGAAACTCCTGTAGAAAAGACCGTCGAAGTCCCGCCCTTCCGGCGACGGATGACTGGCGGCGGCCGATCGCGAGAGTCGACTGGCGAACCCCAATACAACTCTGCAGGACGACGGCTTTTTTTCCGGCAAGCGGCCTCCGCCGAATCGCTCCATGGGAGGTAGATATTTTCCTTTCTTCTAATGTTCTATCCCGGCTGACGATGTGTTTGTTAAACGGGCAAAGGTCGCTTTCACAATCGCAATCGCTATCTCAGGAGCTCTCCTCGGTGCACTCGCGCAAAACTTCTTTTTCGACAAGTAGCAGCTCGCACTCGCCATCAAATTCCCACTCTTCACCGTTTTTGGCCCCGCATTCCCGCCCCAATCTTTCCATCTCGCTCCCCAGTTCGGTCTCCTCGCCGGTAAACCCCAACGAGCGCTCTGTTCTTAGCCTCGAGAAGGAGATAATGCGGCTGCAGGAAGTGCTGAAGGAGCGGGAGGCGGAAATCACTGTCCTTGAGGGTTCGCTCAAGGAGAGCAATGCGGCTTCCGCCACCGCCACCACCAATGGTGTTGGTGTCGCGCATGCCGCACCTTTCCCGCCGCCTAAGGACCCCATCACACCGCCCACGACAGCGGGGGTCAATGGGCACGCCAATCCGGTACATTTGTCGCCCAAGACCATCAGCCAGTTCGACAATATCCGGAGGAGCATGAGCCACGAGCCGCCCAGTGTAACCGACTCGGAATCCGAGTTTAATGGCGGGTCGTCGACATTCTCGGAGCAGGACGAGTCGCTTGAGAGGTTGAACGAACTCATGTTGTAAGTCTGAGCATCTCTCCTTTCGCCCTGTCGATCGATAGGCTAATGGAATCGTAGGTCGATGGCTCAGAAAGAGTCTAGCCACCGTGAGATCGTCGAGGATCTCCAAGAGCAGCTTACGCAGGTCCGCCGGCAGCATGATGATTTGACGGCCCTTTCTCGGGACCAGGTTGGTAGCAGCGACGGTTGTTTCTAGACGCGCACTGACTTGGTTTTCTTCAGGCGACCAACATGTCGATGGAAATAGAGGCTCTGCAGCGCAAGCACGGCGATGTTCTCGGTGAGCTCGAGGAAGCCAAAGAGCGTGAAAACGCCCTCGTGCACTCGCTCGAGAAGGCTGTGGCTGAGCACGCTATCGAGCTCGAGCAACTCCAAGGACAACTGGATACAGCGCTGAAGACCCACGAGGATGCGAAGGAGCAACACGAGAAGGAGCTGCAACAACGAGCGCTGGAGGCCAATGATACCCTTTCTCAGACCCAGCAACAACACGAAAGCGCCCTCTCGAAGCTCGTTGCTGAGCATACCGAGACGCTGAAGCAGAAGGAGGCGCAGGAGTCAGCCGCTCTCCAGATCACCGAGGAACAGTACTACAACGCTCTTACGAAGCTCCGGGCGGACCATGCTGCGGCGCTTGATACTCATGCTACTGAGGCGGCGGCGGCGCTGGAGAGGTTGCGCGAGGAGCATGCGTCAGAGTTGCGGATGGCCGACATCGCACGGGAGGGTTCGCTCACGGAGTCGCAGTCGTCGAAGGACCTGGCCCTGCAGGACCTTCAGGAAGCGCACGCCGCGGCCGTAACACGCAAGGAGGCTTCGTTCGCGGAGGAGCTCAAAGACCTCAAAATGGAACACGCCCGCGCTCTGACCACCAAGGACGAGGATTACCACCTTGAGATGGACAAACTCCGGTCTTCCCACGAAGGTGTTCTGGCGAAGCTCAAGGAGGAGTGGCGCGTCGAGAGCGAGCAGCTGAACACGGCTTTGGCGGCGCTCAAGGCGGAGTCGAGCGCTGCTGCTCTGAAGGCACGCGCGGATCTCGACAAGGCGATCCAAGGTCAGCAGGAAGCCCAGGCCGCGCTGCTGCGAGACATTGAGCAGGGACACGGCGAGGAGCTAGCGAAGTTGCAGACCGCCCACGACGCTGCTCTCCAGGCTGCCATCGCCAAGCTGGAGGAGGAGAATTCGGCCCTCGTCGAGAACCACATGCAAGAGACGATGCTCCTCAAGTCGCAGCACCAGGAGACCATCACGGAAGTGAATAACTCTCTGGTCAACCTCCATGCGCAACATCGCGATGCTCTACAGGTTGCCAAGGCGCGTCACGAAAGCGCGCTGGCGGAAGAACGCGCTCGCCTCACTGCTACACTGGACGATCTGAAGCTCCAGCAGTCCAAGGAGCTCGAGACGCTGCACAAAGACCGTGATCTGCTCACTCAAGAGTTGGAGTCGTACAAGGCCGCAGCTGACGAGTTCACTCTGGTGCACGAGCAGACTCGCCAAGCTCACGTGCAAGCCGTCGGCGAGAAGACGACTCTTATCCAGAGTATAGAGCAGCAGCTGTCTATCCTTGGTGCCGAGCGGAACGATTTCGAAGCGGAGGTTACGCAACTTCGGGTAGAGCTTGATAAGACGCGCAGTGAGCACTCTACTGCCGGGTCCAAGCGGGACGAGTTCGAAGCGGAGATTGCGAGACTCCAGGGAGAGCTTGACCAGACGCGCGATGCGCATTCGCATGCTGGTGCCGAGCGGGACGACTACGAGGCCGAGGTCGCACGGCTTCGGGGAGAACTCGACAGGACTCAATCTGCACATTCAACTGCTGGGGCTCAGCGCGACACCTTCGAAGTCGAGGTCGGGAAACTTCGGGCGGAGCTTGACCGGACTCGGAATGAACAGTCGAAGTTGATTCAAGAGGCCTCCAAGCGGGAATCCCTCGTCGGAGAACTTGAGCGACACCGGTCCGTATTGGCAGATATGCAGGAGAACTTACAACGTGTTAAGGACGAGAAGGACAACCTGCAGACGGAGAAGAACCGCTCCGACTCCCTTGTCCGCGAGCTCCAAGCTCAGGTCCTTGCTCGGAGCTCGTCGCCTCCAAATACCAACGGACGACCTGCTCCCGACCGGAATATGTCTTACACTCGGGCGACAGGCTTACCGTCCATGAAGCTGCCTCCGCCCACACCACCGCCGTCAGTACCCCCGCCACCGGCCCCTCGTGTCAACGGAGATGCTACTTACAGCACCTCGTCCCACAACTCGCACGCCTCGTCTGGGATCACTTCATCGTCGTCTCGGGACTCACAACAACCCGAATCGCCTTCGACTTCTGTCGGCCCTTCGTCACAGAACGGGTCTGCCTTTGTGGACTCCAAGACTGTGGCACGGATCGAACAGCAGGCGAAGCTGATCGACGAGCAGGAGGTGATGATCAAAACGCTCAACAAACAGCTGACCCACTGCGAAAGCGATCTCCAAACGCATATGGATCTTGTTAGCACGCTCGAGACGTCGCTCGGTGACTCGGAGAAGAATCGTGAGTTCCTTTCTCTTCTTTTAGGTTTTCCGTTCCTGATTATGTATGGTTGCCAGTCCGCAAAGCCCGTATGCACGCTACGGAGCTCGCCAGAGAACGAGACACGCTGAATGTGAAGCTTGAGACTCTCCGGGTCGATCTAGAGCAAAAGCAAAGCGAACTTGTGTCCGTTCGGAATTCCGTCACCCAGGAGAAGCAATCGCTCGAGCAACGACTGGACGAGGAACGAAAACAGAAGGAACGCGCACGACAACAGCTTGACGTCCGGATGGACGAACTACAAAAGCGAAAGTCGAAATTCGCTTGTCTATAGTCCTCCCTTTCTCTCTCTCTATTTTTTATTGGATCCGCCATACATCATTCCACGCTCCTTTGCTCACGTCTTCCGCCCCTGGGGCATGCACGCCAGGCCCGCTCATTCACGTAACCTTATTGTGTTCTGCTGGATTGCCAGTATACATACTTTAGCTTGTTTTTAGGTTACAGCTCGCATTGCTTGGATACCCCCCTTACTATATGACTCTCTGTATCTCTGTCTATGACTCACAGGATTGGCTATTGCACCGGATATATACATTTATTGCCCATGATTATAAGCTGCCGTAAGATACTGATGTGAAGCGGGATCATTTCTAACCGGCCCCAAGGTCCGACGCCTATTTCCCCGCATTTCATCGCCATCTTTCAACCTACTTTTTTCTTTTCTTTCTACCTCCATGGCCGCCAGAATCGCTGCCCGACAGTCGGGGCTCTTGCGCAGTGCACTCTGTCGCTCGGGGGCTGTCTCTCGCTTCATGAGCACGGCTCCACCGCCTCCGGGTCCCCCCAAAACTCTGCCCTCGTTTTCGATGCAGGGAAAAGTGAGAATAGTATCGATTCGCAGCGCAAATTAATCTAGTACTGCGCAGGTATGTCTGGTGACGGGTGCCGCGCGCGGTCTGGGTTACGAATTTTGCCGCGCTTTCGTCTCATCGTGTGTTCGTTGCCCGCAGGACGCGCCTAGTACTGATTCGCATACAGTGGATGCACGTCGCTCGCTATCCTTGATCTGAAAGACGAGGAAGCCAAGGCTGCCGCGGCGGAGATCCTGACCTTTGCTCGCGCAAGTGGGTCTGCTCGTTGTTTTACGCGTCATATTCGCTGAGGATGCACGGATAAGGTAACGGCGACGTGGACCCCGAGCAGGTGAATGTAATCGGCTTGGCATGCGACGTTTCGTCGGAGATGTCGGTGCAGAAAGCGTATGCGGAGGTCATGTCTACCTTCGGGCGGATCGACTCGGTCGTCGCATCGGCTGGTTAGTGCGCTAGTTCACCATCAGCGCACCCATCTCAAACCTTTTGCTCAGGTATCGTCGAGAATTACTCGGCCTTCGAGTAAGTGTGGTACGGATTTTTTTTAAAAATCTGCCATGTTAATGCCGCGTTCCAGCTACCCCTTCGACCGCATAAAGCGGTTGTATGATATCAATGTTCATGGATCGTTCTTCACCGCGCGAGAGGCCGCGCGCAACATGATCCCCCAAGGCGGAGGTTCGATCGTGCTCGTCGCTAGCATGAGCGCCAACGTGCGTCCTCTCTGTATCATAAA
This sequence comes from Mycena epipterygia, assembly GCA_029281465.1. Classification (NCBI taxonomy): domain Eukaryota; kingdom Fungi; phylum Basidiomycota; class Agaricomycetes; order Agaricales; family Mycenaceae; genus Mycena; species Mycena epipterygia. The sequence continues at coordinate 275,921 of JARJCQ010000006.1, read as the reverse complement.
AGATACCGTACTGACACCTCGTCTAGATCGTGAACATCCCGCAGCCCCAAACACCGTATAACGCCTCCAAGGCTGGTACGCGCATACCGTCCATCCTTCAGAGCGTACACTAACTGCTGGTTGATACAGCCGTGAAACACATGGCGTCCAGTCTGGCCGTGGAATGGGCGAAGAAGGGCGTCCGAGTGAATGTCCTCAGCCCCGGCTACATGCTGACGAAGCTCACGCGAACGGTCTTGTCGCATGATCAAGAGTTAAGGGTCAGTGCATCCGAATCGCGTCCCAATTCGCGCTCGCGCTCACTTTATGTGCTTTAGAAAACATGGGAGAGTCTCACTCCCATGGGAAAGGTGTGCCATTCGTCTCGCATTCACATAATAAGTAATAGCTCATGACGTCGTTAGATGGGCGAGCCAGAAGACTTGGCGGTACCCCAATTCCCTACTTCTTTACCCAACGCTGACTTTGATATGCAGGGCGCGATCGTGTTCCTCTGCAGCGACGCATCGAGCTTCATGACCGGCTCGGAAATTCGCGTCGACGGCGGTTACTGCGTCATCTAACACATCAACCTTGAATCTTCTTCTTTTTCTTTGCTCGGGGTTTTGGGCGTGACCTCGGACTTCGGCGCAGATAGAGCTGGCGGTCGCGGAGGTATTTAGTACTGATATGTTTTGTAGAGTGGACGTGCATGACACCGGCTCTTTGACTCGCGAAAGCCATCCTCGTGTGGGGTGTTCCTGGCAATAACTTGTAAGGTGGCCAACGCGCCTGCCGCCATCGCGTACAACTTCAAGGGGTGTTTCAGTTCGACAGTGCGGCGATAGGCAGATGCGCCTATTAGTTTATGCGCACACATCCTTGGCGCGTCGGCTACCAGCCCAGCTGACTCTAGCTGACTGCAACTGAGCGTTGAGCGCCGAAGAGCGAGCTGGCAGCTGCCACTAGGAGCCCCAGGAACTCCAGGGGCCACCGGAGAAAGATCTTGCAGGGTCTCATCTCATCTCATGTGAAAGTCGAAATCTCCGCACGTCAACGTTCCTGGAATCCTGGATGATTTGAATCTTGTCCAGCCTCGGGTTCCGGGGTGATTGGTGTGGACTACGTCGGCGGTCCGTATGCTCATGAAGTGCCCGCTTCGGTTCCTGCAAGCAAAATAAACACATTGATCTACAGTGCCTCTAGCGCTTTGCTTTGAAGATCGTGTACATATGTGCAACTGATTTATGGGCGATCGACTCCGGGAACAGTCTGGAGTCTCTTTTCCAGTCGCAGTAGTAGGCGCGCACAACCCCTATCCAATTACGGATTACGTATGCGCCACAGTGACAGAATATTATACGCTTTGGCCGATCACGTGCCACGCAGCGCTAAACCAGTGAGCTAAACATAGACATCATTCGACGCTCAAGATAAAAATAGCGCCGTAGTATTTCCGGAGTTCCGCTATTCCACGTCTTCCACTTGTCTTCCACTCCTTCACTTGCGTCTCACTATCGTGCATGGGCCCTTTGCCGGATATACTTTTGGATGATGATATACTGAATCGGCCCCATTGGAACTGCAGCTTTGCGCGTCTGAAACTTGGGTTCAAGTTCAGATTGGCTCGATAGTGCGGATCTGCCGACTATGTATTTCACTGAGGCGCCTATTTCACTGGCAGATCCGACGCCTGTTTCTGCTTGGTTTCTGTTTCCGGTTTCTAAGCATGGGCCCAACATGGGCGCATTCTTTCGGGTGGTCTTACCACCGACGCAACTCGGCCCTCGGTCCTTTTTCAGTTAAATCCAGCGCTTCTTCTCCCTCAGTAGCTGTTCTAGCAAATCAAAAAACGAAACGACCTGAATACAGTGAAAATTCAAGAACTTTTTTATTTTTTATTTCTGCCATCGCAATACCATAAATTCAACCAATACCTATGTCACCGAGGCTCCCTCATACGCCGCTGGCGCGCCCTGAAGACTCGAGGTCGGAGCTAAGCCCAAGAAACCACGGAGCTCATGCTGACTGCCGCGGTTTTTTCGTGATTTTTTTTTTTTTTTTGCATTCTAGAAACTGGTAAGCCCGCTTTGTTTCAAGTTCCACTTTTAATTTTAGCTTCCTGTTTTCAGCTTATTGCATTCTCTCTATGGTTTCGAAAAAAAGGGAGAGTCTCGTCCGGTCTCCTGCCAAGCTAGACACGGCACGTCACGTGCTCTCGGGATCCCAGCGGCGTGTGGAGGCCGTGCTCGCCGCTCCGCTCTCCTTTCGCCGCCATGTCGGCTAGCTACGACAACCTCAACGCCCAAAATCACCCAGTCTATGCAGACAATCGTCACAATGAATCTGGCTATATTACCCCAGCCCAACGCAAGAAAGGAACAAGCAATTGGATAAAGGTCTGTCAATGTCGCGCGGAAATCGTGTTTTCGCTCATTTTTCTCTAAAGTTCGGTATTCCACTGCTCATCCTTGTCATTGTTGGGGCTGTGGTTGGCGGTGTACTCGGTTCTCGCCACAAAAGCAGCAGCTCGAGTTCAGCAGCGGCTTCCTCTCAGCAATCCGCCGCTTCAGCAAGTGCCGTGGCTAGCGCAGCTGCCAGTGCCAAGATAGCACTCGGGAGATTCGCCACGGCCACAAACAGCGAATACATGCTGCCCATATACCCTTCCACGACCGACTCGGCAGCATTCAGCTCCCCCACCTTCGTTCCGTCTACCGACAGTAAAGCCTCATGGCCCACTGACTCGTTCAAGCCGTCGAACCCGGACGTCTTGACCGTGCGACCAGATCGCCCTCGTCTCATTGCTCCGGCTTACAAATGGGACGCCCTCCCCACCTTGATCGCCAACGACCCGTACCTCCAAGGCTGGAACGCCAGTATATTCAAAAATGCCACCGAATATAAAGCGGCACCGCCTGTGGTTTATTTTTTGGACGGTGACAGTGGCATTCTTGACAATGCCCGCCAGATCAAACAGCGGATCAAGGCGTTCGCCTATGCGTACCGCATGTCGAACGATACTTCCTGGGTCGATCGTGCATGGGAAGAAATCCAGGTAGGAGCATTATGATATTCAATTTCCGCATAATACTCACGGAAACCAGAACGCAGCTGGCAACGGGTCCACCGTTTTTGGACCTGATGGCGGTCAGCAGCGGCTCTCTGAGAGCATTGAAATTATACTAACTCTTCGGTTTAAACAGACAGATGGAACTCCGTGCATTTCCTGGATACCGCCGAATTGTCCGCCGCGTATGGCATTGCTTACGACTGGTTGTATGATATGTGGACGCAGGACCAGAAGGACATGATGATCAGCACCCTCCTAAAGTACGGCTTACAGCCTGGAGTCACGCAAGTTACGACGTCTGCCGGATGGTGGCGAAACAACATCACCGGCAACTGGAACTGCGTCTGTAACAGCGGATTGACCATGGCTTCTCTCGCTATCCTTGGCGATGACACCAGTGGCGTGGCCAAGCAGCTTCTCCAGACGACTGTCGATAACGCGCTGAACAACTGTGCCCAGGCAGTATCGACTGATGGTTCATGGGCCGAAACAGCCAACTACTGGTACTTTGGTACTACGGGTCAGTGACTTTGCGTCCCTGCTTTATCATTAACTAATGCGTTTCTCAGGTCATGCTGAAATGGCCGCCTCGCTCTTGTCTGCAACGGGCTCGCATTACGGACTTATGGATACCAACGCCAATTTCTACAAGACTGGTGACTTCCACATGTACATCCAAGGGGCGACATCCCTGTTCAATTACGGCGACCACGGTCCAAATAAATTCTCGACTACAGCAAACAGCATGCTGTTCTACGCCGACTTCTACAACCAGCCGCAATACGCCTTGTACCAGCGCGACCAATACGATGCTGCTGAGCCCTGGAGCATGTTCTGGTACGACCCCACGGTCGCAGGCGCGTTCTGGGACGGCAAGCCGCTTGACCACTTTTTCGACAACGGCGTCGATCAGTGGGCGTCGATGCGCAGCACGTGGACGGACAATAACGCGTTGTACGTCGCGATGAAGGCGGGGATGAACCTGTACCACCAAACGCACAACGATCTTGACTGCGGCGATTTTGTGCTGGATGCCCTCGGCACGCGGTGGGCGGGCGAGCTCGGCTCCGGCGACTACCGGTCCCCCAACTACTTCAATGACGGAGACCAACCAGGCGCCGATCGGTGGAAGTACTACCGCAAGATGACCGAGGGGCAGAACACCATCTTGATCAACCAGGTGAACCAGGACCTCAGCGCTGCGCCGACGGTCAAGCACGAGACCTCGAACACCACCCAGGGACCGACCACGGTTCTCGAGGTCGACACGGACTCCACCGCCTACTTCACAACGTGCGCCGTGTTTTTTACCCGTTATTCTTTCTTTCTCATCTTGCTTGTAGGGATATGACCTCGGCGTACTTTAATGCGTAAGTACCCCCTCCTTTCCCAGGCGTTGCGCCATGCTGACCCCTTGCTAGATCGTCCGTGAAGCGCGGTATCCGCCTCCTGAACGGGCGGAAGCAGGTGCTCCTGCAGGACGAAATCACCGCGTCGGCGAGCGTGATGTGGCGCATGCACACGAACGCGACCGTCGCCATCGACTCGTCGGGCACGTCCGCGACGCTGACGCTCGACGGGCAAACCATGAAAGTCGCGATGCTCAACCCGCCCTCCGGCGCCACGTTCACCATGACCGCCGCGAAGCGCTTCGACACGGACCCCACGCCGGCCGCGCTCGACCAGGATAACCCCGGGGTCACGGTGCTCATTATCAGCCTGCCTGCCGGTGCGTTCTGGCCCGTTGGTCTGTTGTCGCGTTTTTGCTGATTGGTGTGTTGTGTGTGTCAGGTGCGTATACGCTGCAGGTGCTGTTCAACCCTCAGTGGCCCGGCTCTGTCAACTACGTGACGCCGCCGTCGGTTTTGCTGGACAACTGGACCCTCACCAGCCACAACAGCTGAACGCCGGGGTCGTCGTACCATTATAGCGCCGCGCTGGGGTCGTAGTTTAGTATCGTTGTCGGTTGTTGGATTCTGCTCTCTCGGGACACTTTGCACGGACTAGGACTATATTACCAGATGACTTATTTACCCACCCACACTCGTTACTATTATCTAGCACGGACATTACGAGAATCATACATCATTCTTAATGGGAGGGCATGGGTGGCAGGTACAGACAGGTACATGGGGTTTTCTTCTACTATCTCCAGGTGAGTCGGACGGTTATGCTAACATGCGTATATTGGGTTCGGGGCGTAGACGACGGTGGGGCAGGCGTCGGAGGGTCCGGCTGTGGGGGGGGACTGCACCGGGGATACACTGGCTGCAGCGCGGCCTTGTCTGAATTTTCCTCGCCGTCTTCTGCATTTTCTGGTGCCCCATTGAAATTCACCTCTAATCCCGTTCCCTCTCGCCCAGAATCGCGGGCCACAGTCTCTTCTTTCAAAACGAGTACATTATCGTCTTTCAAACCGAGTTCGTCCCACGTAAACCAAGGTCTGCGAGAGGGGGATAGCAATCTCTGCAGCTTCTCCGCGCGCTCGTTCTCTGGGCTCGAGTCCAGGTAGCTGTCGAGCATCCGCTGTATCTCCTCCATCCGCGGACTCGGTGCTGCGCACTGCGGGGAGCGCGCCAGCAGTTCCGAGGGAGTTACCGACCCGAACCACGAAGGCGGTGGGAGGGAGGCCATGGGAATTGGGCTACGGGGATGTTTCGCGTAAGGTTTGGAGTTCCGAAAATTCTTCTCGGTTTTCGTGCGGATCGGGGGCATCGGATGGGCTGGAGAGGATGAAAACTGTTCTGAGAGGGATGCAATGAACCTGCGTCTGTGGGAGGCCCTGGTGGTATATCGTCTGGATGATACTGCTGCATTTTATACCCCATGTCTGACATTTGGATGATGTCGTGGATCGTCCAGGCGAACAATGCATCTGAAGGATGCCGCTTTCAGCTGTCATATTCTGAGATTCTCAGGTCAGGCGAGAACAAAGCCTGAGCTCGAAACAAAGAAACAAAGAAACAAAGAAAATCTTGACGTCAGATTCTGGTTCTCGTCAAGTGGCAAAGGCGAGAACAAAACTGTAAACAAAGAAAATCTCGGCGATGCAGACAGAGATCACAGTGACAAACCTCGGACAAAGAAACTTTGAGAGGACGCTCATTGGACAAGGTACGGTCACGTGTCAAGGCGCGTCAGATGTAGGGTGCGTCCAGGTGGGTTAGGGAAAATTACGTGTGTGCTGCGCGAGAGCATCATAAACTCCGCTTCTGGGATACTTATATTCACAATTTAGATCGATTTATTATCACTAACTACTAACTACCTACTAACTACATACTTACAAGGCTAACGCTACAGGAATGATTCGCTACATAAGGTGCATATACCATTTCGGTCAATCGGTTCAATGAGAGTGGTGGGAGGAAAGCTTAATTATTGAATTCCCATGAGGGGAGCAGCTCCTCTGATGGGAATTGGAACGAGAATGGGTCGTTGTCTTTGAAATCTTCCGCGAAGTCTTCGAACATCGGTCTGTTCGAACCCTCCGGTGACGGGATTGGTGGCTGGACTGTCTGGTCTCGCACCTCCGACGTCAACGCAACCGAAGTCGACGACTCGGTCAGGGTTTGAGAGTCGACGTGCATGTCGGGCAAGTCTAACTCGTCGACGGGCATTATCTGTAACTCCTGCCCGGGCGACGATGCTACAGGAGCAGTCCAAGCGGGTACGCTCTCGTGAAGTGGCGCAGGGACCGCCGGGACCGTTTGGGTCGGTGGCACAGCAGGCATCGCCACGGCGCGGCGCGCGCTCGCGCCCAATTCGTGAGCTCTGCGCAAAAAATCTGCCGCGCTTGGAAGATCCATGATGCGCAGAACATGACGTTCACCCGTGCGTGGCGCGTACAGCTCGTTGCCGAAAAAGCTGGTGCCTTCTGCCTTCCGGGCCTCCTCCAACGCGTCCCCGCTGAAGATCCTGACGAAGAGCTTGCAGCCTGCAGGGAGAGGACTCGGGAGTGGCTTGTTGTCTTTGCCAAAAAGCAAGTGATCCATGCAGATGAATCCCATGCCGCCCCAAACGGGCCGCGCGCCGGGAGGAGGGATGTACACCGCGCCTTCACGTCTGACGTCGGGAATACCCTCAGGTGGCACCTGATACAGACAGATACGGCTGCTCGCGGGAACGACAGGTTTGGTGGTGGTAGTCTGCATCGTGTACGGGTGTTGGTATCCCGCCGCCTGTCCTGGATACATTGGCTGCGAGATGCTCTCCACAGGCGGTGGTGGGTACATGGGGAGCTTCGGGGAGGAGTCTTGAACCTCGACTTTAAACTTGGTTGTCTGAGCTTCAATGTGAGGATGGCTCTCCGCGAATCGTATTACACGCGCGCGCTTTTTCTGGGGTGCGGCGTTGGGTGCCTGTTCAGGTTCCGCAGCTGCCCTGATATCACGGGCGGATGTCAGAAACAGTCGGAGGAGGAGCAGGCAAGGCGCTTACCGCTTACGCTTCCGTGGCGCGACAACTGGGCGCGCAGCCGCAACCGGAGGCGGCGCGGTCTGCTGAGTGCCACTGCCGGTGGCTTGAGGTCCACATTGCTGAGACGACCTTGGTTGGGGTTTGATACTCGGTGCGAGCACAGTTGGATATAGCGGAAGATTCGCGGGAATCTGGGGCATGAAGGGCGCGGTGTGCTTCCACGATCGTGGTGGATAAATATTCTGGTAAAGGAAGGGGTAAGGCGCGGTGCAGCCTTGCGCCATGAATTTCGTAGACGCAGAGGAAGGAAGGAGTGTGGTCGGCTGATGTCCAGTGAAGGCGCCGGAGAAGGGAGGTGGCGTGTGCTGGGCGTGCGCCCTGGCACTGTACTGGGGGAAGGCGGGGTAAGGGTAGGTGGCTGAGTGCGAAACCACGGGTGTAGACTGCACGGCGAAATGCGCGGTGTTCGTGTAATTGGGGAGGAAGATTTGTTCACGGGGGGTGGCATTGCTGGGCGCAGAGGTAGGGAACGCCCACGTTGAGTCCGGCGCCGCTTGGGCGCAGACAGGAGGAGGGGAGAATGTCATTGTCTGTGTCAAACAGGAAAGCGGAAGGTGGGGAGGCTATCAAAGCGTCGATAAATGTGGAAGGTGGAAGAAAACCAGTGCAAGAAGTGAGGATGGATATATGTTATGCTTTGGGAATATGAATAGAGAAACGTGGATGTTAAATCGTGAGTGGCAATGAAAGCGTGGTGGTTGAAGAGAGAGAGAAGTGAAAACCAAAAGCAAGGAACCAAACAATTCAAACGCGACAACAACGCGATCACGCTTTGGTGCATCAACTCTGGTCTTCAAAGTGCCAATCCATTATGAGGCAGCAAACCTTGCAGCCGGGATAGTCATTCATGCTCGAATCAAAGTGACACTGGTATGCATTCATTGCCTATTGAATAGGTTAGAACGACAGAACTTGCCACTGGAACGAAAATGGTATGCCTCTTACTCGATGGTTTGCTAACTGTCATATAACTTTCTGCAGTCTTGGCACGACTACCGGCTGGTGTTCAACCTATCTCGAAGCGAGGTGAATGTCCCGCCTTTTAAACGACTAAACGACTGATCCAGTGCCACCTGACGAAGACCACCCGACGACGGATTTCTTTTCGGAGCGAACGTCAGACTCCCTTCCACCCATAGATGACGTGGTCTTAGCTTAGCGCCAGGGATCTCCTGGGTGAAAGGCAAGCGACCATTAACCGGGAGTACCGAAAGTCACGTCTCCAGGATGTCTTGCAGATGTCGGCTTTCTCTGACGGTGAGCCCTTGCGACGTCGACTACAGGGTAATATCGGATGGCAACCGGGAATTACCCTCAACGACGTCCAACGTATCTATGTGAATATTCACATCTGCCGACATCATGTGCTGTGTGTGGCTGGCGGACGCACTGTTGAATGCGGGATTTATCCGGGCGGGGTCATATGGGCATGAATCGGTCAACGGCGCAGGAGCACGATACTCGAATCTTCCTGGAGATTGTTGCCAGTGTAAGTCGCCACGAGCGGATAAAATCACATAGTCTAGGGGTTGGAATTGGCGTCTTGGTCTTCCGTCAGGTTCGATAATGGTTGGAGATTACTCGGCTGCGGTTCGTGAAATATACTTCGCCAACCTGCGCGACCGAATTCATATTCGATTCTGCGCACAAGAGAAGTTATACCGCTGAATCGACAATTGACGCCAATCGAAACTCGCGGGTCAAGGGCGAGACATTGAGGGTAACAAAGGTTCGTCGACGCCTACGACCTGCATGGGAGGAATAATTCATGAGTCAGGATCCGTAGTTCAGTCTCGACCCACACTGTACAAAGTTCAAGCCCTCTGACGCAGTGGATCATCCCTTCGTTTTCCTCTTCGTCTACGAGCCGTGAGCTGAGCACAGATATAGGTACAACTTAAAAAGATACTAAGTAGCCTTCAAGTAGCCTCCGGTATTCCTCCAGGGCAGACAACCTAGTCTCTCTTGACAGACGCTTTATCCAAGTTCACATTTTGATCAGGCTTTCGTCACGGTGCGTTTGGGAATGGAAAGCCTAGGTCCGGCGGACCAGACTTTTGATCTGATCGGCGGGACCTATGAGATAAGCGGATCCGTCTCGGCATTGTCGGGGCGTGAATACATGTGATCAATAAATAGATGTAAATACACCGAACGCGTCTCCAATCCTGGGCCTTTGCGATGGTAGGGACGCGACACACTTCGAGGACATATATTACGTATGCCACATAGATCTTACAAACTTCTCTTTATGACACATTACATAGGAAGCTCCGACTGCGTCGGCAGAGACCTTGCTTGGAAGTCACATATTTATTTTGTAGATGAGGTTGAAATATGATGAAATTGTGCTCGAGTCCTTGTTTGCAGGCTGCATATTTACTTGCAGATCACGTCGAAATGTGTGAGTTGAACACAGTTGCAGAGGCTACTTTGGGCTTTGCTCGCAGTCTGTCAGGAGTCGCAGATGAAAACGCGCTCCTTGTTTGCAGGTTCAATATTTATGTTTGCAGATCACGTTGAAATGAGAGTTGAATACAGCTGCAGAGGCTATTGGGTGTCGTTCGCAGCGCTCCAGACAGACCAAGTGAGACGTACACCTTTTGCCACAGACGTAAGAACTCGGGGGATTCAGGGTAATAGGATCACACCGGGTGAGACGAAAAGTGGGGCCATTATGAAGGTGGAGAGACCTTAACAAGCAAGGTAATAAGCTTCTGTCCACCAAATCATTTCCTCCGGCAGTGCCAGACGCCCTTGTGCACGACGCGCCCCTTCGAACGTACTTGCATGTCACCGGCTCATGTCCACCCCCAGTCCCCCCTGTTCGGCATGAATATGGTGTAGCAAGTAAGGGCTTGAGCGCAGGCCCGAAATTGGAGGCGGGTGTCTCGGTTTTCCTCACGCAGGTCGGACAGCCTCGAACTCTTTTATTTAATTGCGCCCTAAAGAACCAGCACATCGACTTCGGGATCGTGTGCCTCGTGAACGCATCGTCATCGTGCGCGGAGTCGACCGTCCTGCGGATCCGCATAACGTCTACCACCGCCCCGGCCGTACGCCCAGACACGCTAATCCCGCTCGCGAACCCGCGCACGACACGGCTCGAGATCCGCGCGGACAACCTGACGCACTATACGTTTCGGTATTCGTAGAACGGAGGCGCGGGGTCCCTCCTCGCCGGGTACGGTCTCAGCGAGGACGTCAGCTGGGGGTTCACGGGTGCGTTGCCGTCGTAGACGTGAATGTGGGTGTTCATCCAAAAGTTGACAGGGACGATCCTCGGTGTGTATGCGACGGGTAACGGCCGCAACGCGTCGACGCCGGCGTATGTTTCGCGCTGGGAGTATGAGGGCATTCGCCAGGTGACAAACAACGAAGATTAACTTTCAGGAGCGCGTGGTTTGCGTATTACTGAACGTTTTCTTTCGGACTCGGCGTGCTATCCGAAAAGCCGAAAAGCCGAAAAGCCGAAACGTGAAACGTCATGCCAGTGACTGTCACAATCACGTTTCCAAGTTGATTTCCAACCAAGATCCAGAATCTAAACACAAGTTGCCGCTTCTCCTCCTCAGATATCTATCTTTTCGTCCACATCAGGACTCTTATTTGGGTCTCTCAGGCTCGAAAACCAAGTCAAGGCCCACTGTTCGACTCGGACTCATGTTGAAGAGCCTGCCAGTGCCAATATTACATTATCGCGACTCGATCGACTCGGAGTCCAATTTTAAAAGCCAAATAATCGAACTACATGTAAGAATGTTTCATTGCTGGCGTCTAAGGGAAGTAAATATGATTTAATATCAATACTACAAAATTACAGCGGGACCAGCGGCACCACCACATTCTCCCTCTTCAACGTGCGATCCATGTCTACTTTAGGGAGAAGCGGAACGTAACGTGTCTTCTGGAACTCCAGCCCCTTGTTTCCGAAATAGCGCCCGCTTTCGAAGTTCCAGCAATCGTTGCAACGGGGCCAGTTGGCCAAATGCTCGATGTACTCGTGGAGCTGGCTGTCCACTTCTGGACCGAACGACGGGACCCGCTTCAGAGCGTCCAAAAACCTGGTCTCGACCTCCTCGTGGTAATGGACCACCCACGCCATGGCGCCGTATAGATCGAAGTTGAACTGGTGCATCACAATGGTGAGGATGTTGTAGCGGTCGTCGCCGACAGATTGCTCCTTGTTATATGAGGCGATGTCCTGAGGAGAGGGTATAAGTAAGATACAACACAAGGTGAGCTGCAGACTTACGTTGTCGAGGATGATCAGTTCAGCGATCTCATACTCAAGCTCCTTGATGACGGGATGGTAGAAAGCCTCGTCGGGGAGATCGAGGTGAAGCTCTCCAATTGGATATGATGGACGAACCCCGATATTCTCCCTGCGCGTCTTCAAATAGCTATCGACGGTGAGAACGGTGTCCGAATCACGATTCTCGGCCTGCGCAACAACCGATTCAAGGTAATCCGTGAAAGCTTCGACAAAATGTTTCGCCGAGTTCGGAGTGGCAGTTTTGATAGCCAACTCCCAGAATCTGTGTATCCGGATTAATTCAAGGTACGCGAGTCGGAAAAATAAACCTAGACTCACTGACGGGTAACTTCGCCGAGCAGGATCTCGCCTTCAGGTCGTGGCTTGTGCGGGTTGTTCATTGCGTCGATGACAATATCCACCATCTCCCGGACGACAGGGGCGCTCTCCACATCGGTGTACTCGTCAACGACGAAGAAGACATTCATGAGGTCGCAACCGGTCCGCAAATGCTCTAGAATAGGTATCAGCAAATTATACACGCAGAGCACAAAATAAAACACCTCTTGACGCGGTGGGATACGCAAGCGATGCAAGACGCCCTGTGTTGAATTAAATACAAAGTGCGTGTACCGAGCGAGGGAACGAATTCGTACCAAAGTCACACTTGTCGAAAGCGTACTGGGATTTCTCGCTAAAGGCTTTGAAACCGTGAAACCAGGCATTTGACTCGGCAGAAACTTCCTCGTAGTAAGGGTTGATCGCTCGGGGCCATGGCCATTTCTTCATGGTCTCGGGGAGATACAGCATCTTGACTTTCTGGTCGGAGGAAGTGGTAGAGGAAGTGGTGACCGTCATTCTTGGAGTCGTGCTGGTTCGAATGCGATGGGCGTGCAAAGTGTCTATCTATTGGCTCCCGTCTTATGTAGCTGATTTGGACTCTACACTTATTAGCATGGCCGCTGAAATAGCCGATGAGAAACCAATCGAATCGAACTGGCTACGAGTAGATGCATAACCACCTGGGGCCAGCCACCACATCTGGAAATCGAGTTCAGGGTGGTAGAAGGCAGCCAATAGGGTAGAGGCGGTGGGGCTGGGTAAACTCTGATAGAGCCAAGCCTTCCCTGTAGAGCCCCGTAGAGCTTTACAGTCTATTGTAGTAGTAACTGTAGATCCCCGAACCTCCGTAGAGCCGGGTAGAACTTCACATTCATGTGTAGGCTCGATTTGGGCTTGATGGTTTGATGAAGCCGCCACGCGACCGTTGAACTTTGATTAATAATATATAAGTAAGGCGGAGAAAGTTTCTTAAGTCCTCTGCTCTGCTTATTCCCCACTTCTGTATTCGAGGCCCCCAAGTCTTGTCTCCCTCCCGCACCTCAACTTCGTAGCAAATTAACTTGGCGGGCGGCATGCAATAACTTTCTCAAGCACTCTCAAGCACCTTCAGGTACATTTGTGCTCTGGTCCTGGTCCTGCAAGAACGCTGCAAGCTCACCCAAATCCCCCAATGATCAATGCCAAGATCAAGATCCAACGCAGACTCGGATACTTTTTCTTGCTTTATCCCATCGCGCGCAGGTCAGTACTTTGAATTCAGCCTCATCTCTTACTTGCTTTGGAATCGACTAGTACATAGTATAATAGCGTACTCACTGCAATATTATTATTTTTCCTCCATACCTTTTTGTGATAAGCGAGGTCGACAGCTACCTGATCCAGATCCATCAATGATATTGTCCACGCGGACGATGTCTCTATAAGGCTTTACCGAACTCTACAGCTCTATGGCTCTACCGTCCTACGGCTCTATGGGCCTCTATCTAGAAGGGGGGGGGGTTGCTTCCGCCCTACAGCTCTACTGGCCCCTACCCCACTCTACTGAGGGACTGGGCTTTTCCCAGATGCATTACTAATGGGAAACCCGCTTGGGGCTCCGGAGAGATGACGCGTTGGGAATTAATTTTAATTATGCCGCCCAACACAGGCTCGCGGTTAGGACGGGGTACATTAGAATGATCAAATTACCTCACGAGTTTCCTCAATAATTTTTGCGAAGGTTCAGAATTGAGAGCGATCACCCATCAAATCTTGATCAAATCTCTAGTACGTGCCTCATCGCGTCGGTGGTTTCTGTCGTACTAGTCTCTTATAAACAGGCTACAACAATTCTCGCTCGTACCTCGCGTGTTGTAGTCTGTCGATTACTCGATCACTGGTACCCGGCACTATTATGTACTCCCAAAATTCCCGCGTGTCGTTAATTCCCGCATTGACGACGCGTTTTCGCCGAGTTTTACGTTGGAATATGATTCATAATCCCATAATGAATAACTTCTCCCGCCAAATCCCGCACACCGACCTCAAACCCAAGATGTAGAATTCTGATGGGCAGGCACGTGTTTTGTTCACTATTTTAGTTTACTTCGAAGCTCGACAGAGAGATGAAATCTGAAGAGATAGTTCTCTTCAGAATGAGCATAAAACATCCTTTGCCTCCTAGGATTTTCCGTTGAAGTAGCGGGAAGCGTCGAACGTTGCGGTCATAATTCAAACTCCGCACTTCACATAGTAACTGGGGGTACTGTCCCTTTCGGTCATTCCGGACACTTAAGAAAGAAGATGGAATAACCATTCATACACTTAATTTTATCAAGATCAGAATACACCATCTGATGCGGAACCATCTTTTTGTATGCTTTACCATTTTAGTTTGTGAGAAACCGTTCATTCGTCGATGAATGGCATCGTTTTTTTGGCCGGGGCCGAGTGTCCGAGTTGTAGGTAATACATCAATCTTTGATTGCCGGCCTCGCCACAGAGTACCGGCACTTCCAAACTTGGTATTCAAGTTTGCGTGCATCCTATGTACTGCCAACATGTGCCAGAAGTTGAGGGAAATTGAAGGCTCTCAGGATATATGATTTGTTCCTCGAGTGCATGAGCCATCCAACATCCCATTTTTGGTAATAAAAGCTTATACTTTCGGTATATTATGGGAGTTACAGGCCACCTACCTACACAGAATTTAGTATGAGCCTAAATATAATATATAAATGGCATTTTAAAGTCCTCTCAGATGGTCATTGCCTCCTGTTGGTACTGATAGCTCTTAAAACATTGAAAACTGCCAATTTCATGCCACCTCCCAATTTCTTTAGTGTCAAATGACATGGTGATGGACTGTCCTAGGTGGCAGACCACACCCTAGAGAGTATACCAAAACAAAAATCTTGAAAAACAGTGCCGAAATGATTGAGAAAAAGCCGGGTGTCCGAGTTGTAGGTTTGTCCGGCCCGACGGTCAGGGATAGCACACCACCCACGCGGTTAACTACAGGCTGTCTTACCGAATTCTGGATCAAGCCAGGATGCTGCTGCTGCTGTTCGACTGGGCCAAAACCGTCTTAACTGCCCTTATCAAGGGTAAAGCACGTAGCTAGTAGAATTGATGCGATAATATACCAATTTTGTTGGTCAAGTGCTGCACGGCGACCTTCTGAGTTGCCGGAGCAATCATAAGTTTGCGGAGCAAAAGAATGCAACGGCGTTGAACTACCTATACCTGCCTGACACGAATCACACAATGAAATAGCTGATACGAACCCAACTGCATGCACCAAACTGGCTACGAGTGATAGTGATAATAGTGATAATATTATACACGACATGGTCCAGTCTCTGAACACCGATGAGTAGTTGGAGATGCATAACCACCTGGGGCCAGCGATCATCCGTTCCCAGCGGCCACCGGCTACCGTTTCGGGAGGGTTTCTCAAGAAATCCGGGTTCTCAATAACACTTCCTATCGGGAGGGGTTTCTCTGAGAAACCGGGCTTCTCATTAGAATTATCCCTCAGTTTTTTGTATGTTTCAGCATGTGCCTATGTAGTACCAGTGAAATTCACAGAAAGAAGCGGGTAGTTCAAGTACATGTACACAAATGTACACTGAGCAGTTCCCAAATGAGACCTAGCTGAGATGATTTAGTATCCTGCCAGTGAGCAATTATATTGGCATGGATTGGCGGTGCCAGGCACAAATGCGATACCTTACGGAGTCGAGACCCCATCACGGGATCGCATCAAGGTTGTACTGTGCCGGCGTACCACCCAATGTCTCGCTTCCTCAAATGCGCCAGTTATGGTTGGCGATTTACATAAAACAATCCAAGCCGCAAGCTCCCCAATTAAACAACGCACCACGATCGAATCGTTTCCATGGGTCGACGCGGGTCGCACCTCGCATCGAAACGTGCGCCGGTGTGGACACTTTGCCGCCGTTTCTCATCCCCGCTGAAGTCATACCCAGCCAGGAGAGTTCGTATGGAGCCCCTGATTTATGACTAGCGGAACGTTGGCGAAACGTTTATTTTGCAATACGTATTCCCTGTGAAACTTTAGAAAAAGAGAAAGGATAATATGTGCTACTACATATACTGTAGTCATATAGTGGGGGCGAGATCCCAATTTCGCCAACAATTGACAGGGACGAGTTGAACAACTCGAGTCGTAGGCTTAGTACATAACTTCAACCATCGCCTAATCGAGAAAATTCAATTAGATCAACGAGGCTCAGTGATGCTTGGAATGAGCTCGGTTGTAAAACTTTAAACGGACTGACCTGACGCTCCCTTTGATGATTTTCCAGCTCAACAAGAATTTTCCTCACCCGCAAAATCGTGGCCTGAGATTCTACTTACGTGAAGAAAATACGATTCGCGCACTGCCACATCATTTTCTGCGCTGTGTCTTTGGGGCAGATTCTATGTATGTTTGATCGTCAGGCGGCCAGAGGATAGATCACTGAGACGCCATCAGGTTCAAGTCCGACGGGGTTTCGTTTATCGTTAAATTGTGGAGCATCGGCCCATGGTAACTAGTTTGATCAGTTGAGCATCCCCTTTTTTCCTCTTCTGCGTGGGTCCACGCACTGGAGGGTAAAATATGTTGTAAAAATCGCTAAAAGCGGACGTGGGTGTCAGCTATTCTAACAATGAGATGTATATAATGCTGACCCATTGGTGTTGCCAATGCGGCCTAACTGTCCATGCATATGCCGAATAATTAATAAACGTTCCTAATATCATAAAAATAGTGGAAAGCCGACGTGGGACGCCTGCGGGTGCCAGCCTTTGTAACAATGAGACGTGAAATGCTGACGCCCTAGCGTCGATGCGGCCCTAACTGTCCATAACGAGTCAGAATATCGGTGGTTTGTTGGATGACTCAAAAAATATTAGTTCTGTAGAGGGCCGCGCTTTATGATGGCCAAATATGATCGGCGTTAACCTCTGCTATTTATGGTGCTCCGTGTTTCACGTTGCGTCGATAATGGCTATACGGCATATGCTCACCGGGATAGTAGGAGAACGTTGGTGAGCAACCATTGCCGATAGATCCTGGCGAAATCCATCTGCCGCGACGCTCGCACTTGCATGCGTAGAATGCGAACAACATGGCGATATTATTGCCTCGAAGAACTTGAGGGAAAGGAATGCAACGGTCATCAGCGGCCATGCAGTGTCAAGCTTGCGGAAATGAATCGATTCCCATGTAACCTTGGAATTTGTCAAATGAGATTGAGCATAATACACCCGAACACATCCGCCCGCCTCCGCCGGCCGGTGCAGGGTGACGATAAGGGACGTACGTGGAGATTTCAGTCTATTGGAGAACCATCCCACATAGATACCATCTGCTTCTTGACCAACGGGGCATGGAAAGGTTTGAAGATCTTCTCCGACTCGGGACGCCCGTAGCCTTTGCCCGTTTCAGTATCGTGAAACACACGGGAATAAGGCGGTTTATGCTCATTGCTATACCAGTAGAATGAGGTGCGCGCCGATGACCCAGCCTCAGCTGGCTAACACAACACCCTTTTATGGGAACGAATGGATCCTGAATCGTTTTATTCCTCCCCCCATTCTTGTTCATCAGATCAAATAATCATACGATGAGGATGTCGACGTACCGGGCAGTTTTCTGGTTCGTTCGACATTGCGAACTTCCTTTGAGTCGAAGACAAAAAAAACACAGCCACGTAAATGTCAGCCGACCACGTGGTGTTATGTTCGAACCTTCAAACCTGGTTGAAAACCATTCTGCGAACGTTTTACCCACAGACGCCGATCTTGTCAAAGGAGCCCATCGAATCTTTCAAACACTGAAAAATACATCCAATTGGTTTTCCTATCTTCGAAAATGAGGCACAGTTCCTCACATATATATCCCTTGCAACTGAAACGAGGAGGCTGCTACTCAGACTGAAATGTTTGTTTTTGATAAGGGTTTTGCATTTACAGCTTCATCAACATAGTCCTTCTATGTACGAATTCTATGTACGAGTTCTATGTCATGAGTTTTATTTACAAGTCGCCGCCGGCGGCTACCGCGTCGATATCTAGTACACTTATCTCTTTGCGGGTTTACATTTGTGCCTCCCTAAGGTTGTCTTGTTCGTGAAAAAGCTGTCGCATACGCTACACCTGTGGCATGGATGATTATGCTCCCGGACTTCATGTCTTTGAGAAATTAAATAAGTAGTATTCAGCGTAAGAACCTAAGCTCGACGAAATCGTACGCACCGGAGCCTATCGTGTGCCCGAGAAAAGGTGGTACCACAGCCCGGCTCACTACAGGGTACTGGCGCTTTGGGTTTATGTGACTCTTCGTGTTTTTTTCGGGTGTGTTCGCGAAATAATATGCGCGGGCATCCGGGAAATCGACAGGATAGTGGTGTGCTGTTGGTCACCGGCACTCCAGGGCTAGGAGAATCGTCAGGATCGGCCACAGATCCTGGGCCGGAGCTGGTGCTTGCACTTGAAGATGGAGAACTGGCAGAAACAAGCGAGGGGCTCCCCGGGGCATCTACTTGGAAGGGTTCATTTCGCATTGAACGAGGAGAGTACACTGCTCACGAGTTACGTGATTCCAATTCATGTCGAAATCGTCAGGGTCTAGCTCGTGGTCGAGTCCATTCAAACGAAAATCCACTGGAGGCATCTGGAACATCCCGTTCAGTTCAGACGGGTAAAGCATTCCCTGGTTCGAGGACGGTTCGGAATGCTCTAAATCCACGTCAGTTATCCTTGTTCCAGCATATGAAATTAATCTTACGTTGAACATCCCCCCCGAAATTCAGAGATACTGAATGAGGCAACGTCCAGAGAGAGGTTGGTGTTATATCGTTTCCGGAGACGGCATGTTGAACAACGGATTGAACAGAAACACGAACTCCTTCAGGGCCTGCTGTTAGAATAATCTCTGGTGCATCTATCGAAAGAGAAATTTAGCCTAAC
Source organism: Mycena epipterygia (assembly GCA_029281465.1). Classification (NCBI taxonomy): domain Eukaryota; kingdom Fungi; phylum Basidiomycota; class Agaricomycetes; order Agaricales; family Mycenaceae; genus Mycena; species Mycena epipterygia. The sequence continues at coordinate 256,833 of JARJCQ010000006.1, read as the reverse complement.
CAAAGTATAGAGTAAATCGTGCCGTACCCAGAGAGCCATCCATGCTGCCCGAGTTTTCCATGTGAAACGAGACACCGGAGGGAGAGGGAGCGATGAGCAGCGAAGCACCGGAGAGAGCTCGCAGGCGAATGGATGTCATGAGAGGTTGGTTGAGGGAGGGGAGGGAAGGAATGCGGAAATCAACATGTGTTATCCGTATTCTTAACGAAGTGAACGGCGCCTTTCGTTTACGCCGTTTGTCTTTCTCCATTCAGCTCGGGAGCCGTGTTCGCTCCGGTTATCGCTTGATGTGCATCGACTCGGACTACCCGAGAAATCAGGATTACAAAGCCTGCCGGCGCACATCCCGATTTGGAAAGGCGCGCCGGCCCACTGGACAGCCTTCGTGCTTGTTATCATTCGGACCTATTCGGATATATCCGATTTTACAGTCGGCTTTACATAGCTTCCGGGTTACTCCAGGCGCAGTCCTGCAATTTACTTGACTTTATTCATTTTCTATCCCGAGCCGACGAGGTATTTATTACCTGATATAACTAGCGTAGTCGGTCGTATCAGTCGTATTCTCGTATTCTTGCGTGCAATGAACCTTAACACGTCCGACACGTCTAGCGCCGGGGGCCGGAGCACTGCTGCCTAAGCGCCGGGGGCTGCACGGCAAGTCTCTTTGTTTCCGTGTATAAATAGAATTGAAGTCAGAGGCGGTCCGAGTTCCTGAGGTGCTCACCCAAATCCCGCTGTGAGATGTCAAGGAAACGACTTGGAATCCGACGAGGCCACTAGCCGCCGCTTACGTCAATATATTGATTACTCCAAGGATTCAATTCTGATTATTATATCCGTGTAGCTTTTCCATGATTTAATCTTTGGAACCGATGTCAAACATTATTGGCAGCGTCTACAGAGTCAATCTGTGCCGCACGCGTTATGTAGAGGCTATCGGACCGACGTCATCGAATATGTCGAACTTGAAGCCCGAGACAGCAATTTATCTTTCTCTTATCCGCTGTGAGCGGCTCCTAGGCTTACAATCAGCTTGGAGTTCTGTCTATCAGAGAAAACTTATGGCACTGGTCGATCCCAACCTCACATGGTTGCGAACTGTGAATCAGCCCTCGATATAGATCTAGCAAGACTAGACTGATCCAGACCTACTACTTTAGAAGACAATGTCACAATTAAACGACTAAATCGTTGACTTCTTATGACGCATTCGGGAACAAGCGCTCTTCGCCGGTACCGGTGTTCACGGAAACCCATTACGATTTTGGCATTTTGGCAAAACATGTTGGCTCATCCGCTTGAAAAATACCTCACCACACTGAAAAATACGCACAGATATCTTAACGTCCCCAGGAACGACTGTGTGCCTTCAAACGATAGTAATCAAAATGGATGGGTGGGGTGTAACACATCCGTGATCCAGGAGGAGGAGGATTGCTAATGCTCCCATTGTCAGAATCCCAAATCTGTCAAGCATTACCCCGACGGACGATGACTACCCACAAATGGTTCACACGGTCGATGGTTGACACCCTGGACCGACTACCCGACGAGGGCTTCCCCTAAGCCGAGATCGGATTTCCAGACCACGCTGCTGTGCACCCGAAGCGTGGAACTGGTATTTCTACGCGATGACTCGGCTGCGAAAGTCTTCGCTGTCTGATGATTATCATACACTGGCAGGCACATAATCGCAAAATACGCGTGTAGACCACGGATATCTTCCAACTACTCCGATGCTCTTTTTGATAGACATCATGGCAGACGTTCTTGTAGACGTTCTGATCGCGAACGGCTCCTCAAGTCGGAGATTTGCGCTGAGAATTTAGACAAAACGCTGTGGTCAGTGTTTGGATCATGCTTTCTAGAAAATTACTCAGCTCCTGCATTTTTTTTGGCCCCGTAATACGAAGTCCCACGCCCATGACAGAGCCAAGAATTCGCGTTGGGGATACATAAAATTACTACAACAACTTTAACGCCATAATGAACAATGTTTTATATCAAGTCCCACCATCCCCTGTGGGAATACATCCCAGTCAAGAGATCCAAGGACGCAGCTCCACGATGTAGCTCCAAGCTGCGCTCGTTGGGATGCAATTGAATTTGCACGCTAGACTTGAGGGGTGATGTACCTGCGGCAGCATCCGAACGCACACGTTTCCTCCCTCTCCTGAGAATATAACCCCGATAACGGGCTTTTCATCCCTCCGACCTTCACGAAGCAATAGGCAGCCGCAGTGCGCACCTCCGCCGGCCAAGACGCCAAGTTCTCCGTCAGCACCTACGCGGAGCTGAGTGAACCTCCGCTGTAGTTACGCAGCCAAATGAGGCTCTGCTCACCCGAATAAAAGGGTGAAGTCGAGTACGCGGCGAGGTGTGTCTATCTTGGTTGCTTCTTAACGGACTAAATGGGTTTTCCCCAAAAGGAACTAAGAAGAATCCACAATCGGATCAGATTCCAGTCAGATTGATCGCCCACTAGATAGATCACCGCCCAACAACCGCATCCATATCAGTGTCAAATATTATTATTAAGTACAAGAGCGCGGGCACTTCGCCTCGTGGCACTACGTCTCTTCACGTTCAAATGGAAAACTCCGAAGCGGAGAATCGGACTTTGAAAAAGCCTCAGACAACGCAATTTTATAAAGAGAGAGATAGGTATCAACTCCCGGCAAGGTCGAGCGCGTAGCGTGTGTATTAAATCCTATAGATACGGAGTCTTCGGTCCCTGCTAGAAAATCAACACGAATTGTAGTGCATAAGTAGGCGGGTCGCAATCATCCGTGCCGCTGTTCCCCGACCAAGACGTATATGCTCTGGAAAACACCGGATGAAATCAAGCACCGCTGGTAGATTCGCCACGAATAAGTAGCGACAATGGGAAAGCGTTTTCCCGTAGCCGACTGGTACGGATTGTCAATTGAAACCTCGGTCAACGGTACTTCTGTCCGATGCCCTAAAATACGAAGAGCGTAATTGATTGGCTCAAAATAGAAACATGATCTTCATGTATCTCAAGACAGGCGCACATATGTTCCAAGTGCTCAGTCCTTCACATTTTCTCCGCGAAACCGGAAGTTCAACCAAAGTTCGGGCATCTCGGGGTTGTTCAATCGAGGTTTTCATTGGACTTTACGCCGATGCGTAAATAGTAGACACCAGTTTCTATTTGTTATAATCACAGAGATAAGGATATATGGCTATTCCTTTTAGCGGGATCAGAATACGGGTAGAACGACGGGAGTATATTGGCCAGGATTAGGCATGGTCATCCGCATTGGCAGTGGATTCAATCAGTGCCGCAGCTTCGGCGGATCGAGGTTTGATTGTGCATTCGAATGGAAGTGGTGCGCTAAAGGAGCGTTAATAACTGACGTGCGCGAGATAGGCGGCTCATTACCTGATCAGGAACGAAGAATACTCAAAGGTGGGCTCGATCAGCTTCCCGTCCTCCCCGACGGCCTTCGTGACTTCGAAGCCTGCTAAAATTGAGACTACAGCGATCCATACGGATGACAAGGCCAGATGCCGTCCCGGACAGATCCTGTTCCGTAATTCAGTCTAAGCGGGGGCATACTTGTGCGAGAACGCACCGTCGTCCGTAGCCGAACACGGAATACGGGTCTCTGACATCTGGGTCCAGGGTGCCGTCACTGCGCAGGAACCGCTCAGGCTTGAAGGCGGTTGGATCGGGGTACACAGTCTATAAGTAAAGATGAGAGAAGCTCAGCGTCGTTTGTAAAGATCGAACCTCATCCTGGAGGAGGGCCCTGAGAACCATGAATAAGCATATAATTGAGTTCGTTATTAGCGCGGATTCTCACCAGGTGTTTCCGATGACGATAGAGCCTGCCGGAAGCCTGTATCCGCGATATTCGTCTTCAACTGGTATATAATGTGGGACCGCTAAGGAGTTTAATTAAATCTGCGGTGCGGGGGATGTGTGTTGTTGCAAACCGATCGGGGTGACAGGCTGCCACCGGAGGATTTCTTTGATGAGCGCAGAGACATACGGCAGGGACTCTTCATCGTTGAAAGTTGGGAGCTGTCCCTTCCCTATCACCCGGTCGATTTCCATTTGGGCCTTCTTCTGAGCCTCGGGGTTGGCCAGCATAGCAAGTAGGAAGGTGGAGAGAGCAGTGGCGGTGGTATCCGCCCCCGCGGCATACATACTCGCGGCGACTGTGCTGACCGTGTCTTCCTGGTAATATTTATCATCAGATTCAGCCAGAATCTGGAGGCTTTCTGCGGTGAACGAATGAGGCGCGGTGCCGGCCGCCTGTTTGTATACATGTGCGTGAGGGGTTGCATTGGAGATGAGTTATGTCCACTTACCATTTGGCGCTTCACCTCGTTGAAGGGTTCATCTTCGAGCCTTCGACCCAATTTCTTCCATTCCTTAGCGATTCGTTTAAAGCCGGCTCCAGGGAACCATTCAGGGACGTATTTCAAGATCGGGATTTGGTCCTGATAGTACTGAGAATCATGGCTACGACTAAATCCGAGAAACTCACAACAAGGAAGCGCCCAAAAATAGCAGCTTGTGCACCGGCGTGTACCGCCTCTTCATTCAAGTTGATCCATGGGTCGTTTTCGGGCAGGACCTCGATTCCGTAGGCCACAGACATGATGATTTCACCCGACATTCTTGAGAATAGTCAACGGCCATGACAGGATGTGTCTTAAATGAAAGCTCACTGTTTGAGATGTTCCTTGAACGCAACAGGCGTATGGAGGAGTCGACGAAGGAGTTTGTGAGTAGCAGCGGTTTGCTTAGGGCGGAAATTCTTTGCACTTATAACATTGAGTGACTGGTTGAATAAACGCCGACCCGCCCGCCTAAATTTCACAGGCATAAGTTCATCGATCATGTTTGAAAGTTGGAAGTCACGAACCATCTCTCTCCTGTAAATGAAAAATAGATGCATGAGAACTCTTACGTTATTTACAGGGGGGCTAATCATCACCATATGGCATTGTGGCTGAACATTCCGCCCATTTCAATTAATGCAACGACTGGATCTGCCAGGGCGCACTCACCAACGTTGAAAGTCCATTCCATCAGCTCTATGAGCATCGGGAATATTGCCCTAATAGTTTATTGAACATTACATGATTGGTATGGAAATAAAACATACCGGTCCGAATATACCGATGAGCGCTTCTCAAGGAGATCATCCACTGCCTCGTAAGACGTCAGGACGATCATGGACGTCCCAACGACATCAAAATGGATGATATCGGAATCTGCAGACAATTATGAACAACGAGCACGACAAACGATGCATGCAGACTGACTGTATTGTCGGCTCCATTCCTTGTAAGTCTTCCACTCAAATCCCGACGGTAAGCTAAACAAACTCCCAACAATTGGCAACTTCCTTGGTCCCGGTGGCAAAGGCAAACTAGAGCGACCACTGAGTTTCGAGTGAAGGAACAGGACCGTTGCGAGCCCCGCGGTCGCCCAAACCGCAGGGGGGAGGTCGATAGAGGGTATGGAAGGCATAGTGGGATGGTGATTGGGTATGGGTCTCGCTAGGGCTTAAGTATATCCTTATCAGACGGCCGTCGAGGTTTGTTAGACGATAGTAGGCACGCCAGACGGCCGTCAATGTTATGTCAGCGCTTATTCTCCGTCGGGACTCTCAAGTCCAGACGAATCGAGTCGCGCTCCACGATATCTGGGTGCAGGTACGTCAGGATGCCTCTGGCTAGTATTGTGTAGCTGGGCTACGAAAAAAAGAATGTTAAACCAAAAAAAAAAAGTCAAATCACTTGATGTTCACTGGCAAGGATCTCATGGCGCCTACTATTCTCACTTACTGATTGAAGTGGCTCCGATTCAATCGTGGAGTGGATCGGAATTTTCTCAAAGTGACTCCAAGGCGGGGTCCCAGGTTTATGGACTTGGCAACGAGCGGCCCTTCATAGGTTTTCATACACATACTTACGGAGTATAGGTTCCGTGGGAGGAAGCCGGCGTACATAGGCATCGCCGTGTCGAGTCCGCGAAGCAACGGAGACACATCGTCAACGAGGTACCGAGAACTTGTGTCAAATGAATGATTATTGTCAAGAAGTAAATGATCTAAGGATTGGAATGATCGGCGATCAGCGAGCGCGTACGGCAATGTCCGAAACTCTACATACTTATTGGCAGAGGCTCCGAAAAATACGCATCTCATATACGTTAAACACTATGCTTATATTGAATCCATGCATGTTACCTGCGGTAGTGAGAGTCGTGCATCGTCGGCGCTGACCGATGTTAACCGAACAATCTCCTTATTGGGCCCGGGTTTATTCTCAGGGTTGCGCACGTGGGCTCGGTCCGGACTCCCAAAGAAAGCAGCCGCTCCGAGGAGCTTGACGGTCTCGACTCTATCTCGAGGCTTGCGGCATCCGCGGCATCACTACCCCAGAAAATACCGACCGCTTGTGTTCCCGCTACCTTTAGCTAAGGGTTCTAGGGCGCCCTAAATTCATTTCCTGGTGAAAATCACATTTTCGTCAGCGGTTTTTGGGTAAGCACTTCCCCTAAATGTTTTCGGCGCGGATGATTGCCATGCTCGTAAGTGGTTCGTAATCATGCTTAGTCGTATTCTCATGGACCTCATCTTCTGCAATTGAATAGGTGTTGTAGGCAGTTAGATTAATACCAAAAATTTGACCGCCCTGGTGTTTATTTCGGATGAATCCAGGAGACCATCCTTGACTTTTAGTCATCTTCGTGAGATGTGTTTAATTTTAGTACCTGGCCGCTTGAAATTTGTTTCGGTTTGCCTCAAGTTGAGCCAAAGGCCCAAAATAAGCAAGAAATATTAATTCAAGCATGGTAGCCGCCCGTGCCGCTCGTCGGCCCTACCAGCTTTATATATCAGTGATGAACCCTGATGCGGGATGCAACATGCCAGCATGCCTCATTCAAAAAACAACTGGGCGTCAAAGGCTATTCTTACACGCAAGCCGCTACCAGTAACGGAAGGAGATGCGGGGCGCGGTGGAAGAGTCGCGCAATCACGACTCACGGCAAGGTGGAGCAGGACCCTCGACGATCTACCAAAATGCCTGTCTAGGAATTTCTAGATTTATTGACGTTTTATCCGCACCCCATATTGGGTGATTTCTATCGATGTCTGAATTTGACCCCAGCCTCCGAGGGGGGCAGTTTTTATGGTTTTTTTTTTGAAAAAAAATGCTGAAAATTCGCGAAAAAAAATAAATCAATTTCCCTCCCCTCGCCCCACTGGAGAAGAGAAAATTCAACAGAGGCTAGTCAAAAAGTCGCCGAGAGAACGCGCAGCTGCTGCAAAAAGTGAGGAGAGCGAGGACTGAAGCGAAGACCTCATAATTACAGTATCTGTCACAGCACAAAACCAATTGAGCTAGGGCGACAATATTCGTGTGGATGACCAATGGTTTGTTATCCCAATCTAACCTGGCCTAATCTCAAGCCTCGACTACTTGTCCGAATTCGTTGCCTTGGCAGCGCGCGCTCAGAACCCCATTTCTCATCCGTAGGTAGATAGGTAGGTAAGATTACACGGCCGGTCCCGCTTAGGAACGCCGGGGCCCAGGAAATATCGAAGAATTCGGCCTGGGGATCGCGCCGAATTTGAGCATGTTTTATTCGAATCGAAAATTGTGATGGACAGGTATTTTAGTGGAGCGTCGGGGGTCCTGTTCTGGTGGAGCGCGTTTCATGACATCCCGAATTTTGGGTCTTGATACAGTATCAGGTTCGTAGAAAGCTGTTACGACATGCACGGCGGATAATTAAAACTGATCTCATCCTCGAGCTCCACGGAATGTTGATGTCGCAACACCTGATTAAAATCAAGTAGATTCACCAGTCGGAGATATAGTACGGATGGTAGTGGGGGAAAAGGCGGCAAGCTTTTTCCCGAGTTGACTGGGCAACTTGGGAACAATCAATATTTGAAAATCTCACGTTTCCCAACAAAAATACGAAGAATCCGAATCAATTCACAATACTGTGGAGTTAAACAGGCACAGAGACATCGTGTTGCAAGTTCCCATTTTTTTCTGCAAGTATCACAAGAGTTGAATCAAACTTCGGGCATCTCGGGGTTGTTCAATTGAAGACATTTTATCAACATCAAGCAATGAAATAATGAGTTAAATTAAAGCTAGTCTATATCGACTTCGCAGCAAATATGAGCGATGATTCTAGTGGATTAATCAGGTAGTCTTGCAAGTTATCTGGTCGTCCCACTGTTCGGAATTGACGCCTTTCTGAACGAGGAGCAAATCGTGTGGGTCAATGGCTTTTTTGATCGCCAGCAGACGTGGGTAGTGATCCCCCCAGTACGCTTGCTGCCACTCAACCTCCAGGATGTCGGCCTGCGGGAATAAATATGTTAAGAGATGCACAACGGGCGTGATATACCACTGACCTCGTTGAGATACTGTCCACCGAATGGCGGGGGCGCAAGCTCCCGGAACGGCTGGATAGAATTGAAAGCCTCTTGTTGGATGACTCGAATGTCGGTGGTCGGTGGATCACTGAAGGACGGTAGGACTTCTATTTCTGTAATAGCTGTGCGCCAAGCGGGGGTAACCTAGATATGAGGTACGAGTTAGAGAAGCGCGTGTCAAAAGAGACAGGACATGCCGCGGCCGAATCCGGATCGATCTGAGCAACAGCGCCGCCGCCGACCATGCTGAGAATGACATTCGTGAGAAGGAAGCTTGATGAAGAACAAAGAGACACAAACTATGGGTTTCCGCCGTCGGGCAAATTCACGAACAGGTCTGCAAGCATTGTCGCGTTATCGGGACTCGTCAGATTACGGGGCAAGATCCAGGAGGAGATGACCATGCGAGGGGCCCCGGGCGCTACCGCGGTGAAATTGAACCCGAAGCCCTTCGAACTGTCCACAAGATTGTCTTGGTTGAATTCCTCGAACGATTTATAAGGATGAACCAAGGAAAGCGATACATTGACACCGGGGATCTTTCTCGAGTCGGCGAAGAAGCGTTCCATAGTCTCATTGGCGGTGCGGGTGGCCGGCACGCCTTGCGTAAAGAATGTCATGAATAGGGTGTTGTCAAAGAAGGGCCACACTCCCGACCAGCCTGCGTCCGACATCGGGTTGTGGTTCTGCATCCATAGCTCGAGAAGCTGGTGGTATGCTGAGGTGGAGTTCCCTGTGGCGGTGTAGAACACAACAGTGTACGGCAGATTTGGGTGGGTTCTGACGGTCGCCGAAACAACGACACCGAAGCTAGGACCACCTTTCCAATAGTTAGACACCGGCATGAGATCATGATGCGAATTTACCTCCTCCACGCAGCGCCCAAAATATGTCGGTATTTTGGTACTGGTTCGCGATTATAAATGAGGCGTTGGGTAAAACGACCGAGAACTGTAAAACATTGTCCACGCCTGCGAAGCTGTTTAGTAAAATATCCCTTGATTAACATTTAGATCGTTCACCTAAACCGTAGAAAGGCGACAGCACACTGTGTCCGCCGCCCAAAAGCCAGCCACCTGCCGCACCAACAGTTCCTTCAGGGCTGAACCCTCCCGCGATTGAGCGATTGTGTTGATCCGCCATGGCGTAAACTGTTCCCCATTGCACACCAGAACCCATTGTAACCACTACCGAATATTTAGCAAAGGTGGTACAAGGTTCAAAGAGTATTCGTACCGAACTCTCCGGCTGTGTTCTTAGGTGCGCCAACTGGAATGAACTTATTCGAGAACTCGATGTCGTCCAAGTGGTGTGTGAAGAGTTCTAGAGCCCCCACTCCAAATGAACGGCCCATGAGCTCGTGCCTGAACCAAAAAAAGATAATTAATCTCCACAGAACGGTAAGCAAAAAATCCACCGACCCAGTGTTTCGTACAACCAAGCGCAGATTATGTTTTGTTGCAAATACGATAGTTTTCTGAATGTCGGACACCGTCGTCGCATTGACAGCATAGGGCGGAACACGGCCCTGCTGGCAGGTTGCACCTGGCACGACAGTGTACGAGCACTCTTCGATGGTTGTGCTGTTGATGATTGACTGGAAATTGCCGTACTGAACTGCGTTGATTCTCTCCGCCAGAAATACGGCATTTCCGTCATTGGCCTGGATGAGTGAGCAGGCTGCGGTGTTGAAATCGGGAGAGTCGCTATAGCACACAGACGCGGGCGGCCGTTGACCGGAGATGAGCGGATGTGAAAGAGTGGCGCTGAACGCAGCGAGTTCTGCAGCGTTGGGGAAACATGCAGCACCGGCCAGGCATTTGCACGTTGTAACGGCAGAAGAAGCTGAGAAGTATGCGGTAAACGCTGCGAGAAGCAGCCACGAGCGATTCGGCGACATTACCGCCAGGCAAAGTTTGGTACACCGACGGTGAGGCAAGTGGTTCTTATACTCCTTCCGGAGATCCTGTTGGGGAATTTCTGCACAGCAGCTTGAATTGTAGATCGGAACGTCAGAACGGTTTGACATGCTGGAACGCCAGGTCCGTATCAGTGACGTAAATCTCGTTCTCGCAAGCAGAATCTCGTTACATTCCTACCCGGCCGCTGCGGCCGCTTACTTTTATTGTCGTTACCATCATTCAACCTGGGCCGTATTCCGCCGGTCTTACTTGAAGACCCTTATCCTGGCGTATCCTCATCGATTGAGTGTTCAATTTATAGATGCTGCCGGCGGCGTGGAGTCGGCGAACAGCTGCGACGGTATATAACCTCTTGAACACAGCGAAGCGCTCAAAGCATTCTACTACTATGTCTGTTCTCCCTGGTGCTCCTCCTCCTCCCACCAAGCTCGGCCGCTACCGCCAGCTGGCTCCGCGTGCAGCCATTCATATCTCTCCCCTCATTCTCGGGGGTATGAGTTTGGGCGATAAGTGGGCCGCCCATGGAATGGGCGCTATGGACAAGCCTTCGGCGTTCAAATTGTTGGACGCCTTCTTCGAAGCTGGTGGTGAGTACTCGAGCTTGTTCAAGAAACTGAACTGCATTATTCATTGGGCCGCAGGTAACACGATCGACACCGCCAACAACTAGTGCGTGTTTTCTGCGCTTCCTGTTCAGCGGTTGGTTTACGAGTCCCTTCACAAAATAGCCAAGACGGCAGCTCCGAAGAATTCATCGGCGAGTGGGTCGAAGCCCGAGGCTATCGCGACCAGGTTGTCATCTGCACCAAGGTAATCTCCGTCTCATTCCAGCGAGTCCATTTACAAGAATTATCCTGCTAGTACACGAACCTGTGGAGGGTCAGGGATGACTCCGTCAAGCAGAAGAACATGTACATGGGCAACAACGTCAAGGCAATGAAGCTCGGTGTCGAAGGAAGTCTCCGAAAGCTGCGGACGACTTACATCGATCTCCTCTACGTGCACTACTGGGATCTCCATACTTCTGTGGAGGAGATCATGGATGGTCTCCATAACCTCGTTGTCGCTGGAAAAGTCCTTTATCTGGTGAGTCCGGCACCCAATTGTATTATCACCTATCGCCGATTCTTATCCGCCGCGCCTAGGGCATCTCTGACACCCCCGCGTGGTTCGTAGTCAAGGCCAACGAGTACGCGAAATCGCACGGAAAGACGCCGTATGTTCCGCATTCCGTTTGCCGCTGAGCCCTTCCTGATGCGTGTCGGTCCAGATTCTCTGTATACCAGGCGCCCTATTCGGTGATTCAGCGCGATATCGAACGCGACGTCATGTCCATGTGCCGGCATGAAGGTCGATCTCCATTTAATCTGTGTATACTTTCTCTGAGCACCACACCTGGACAGGCATCGCGCTGACCGTGTTCAACGTTCTCGCTGGCGGGCGCATCAGAACCGACGCGGAGGAAGAGCAGCGAAGGAAGACAGGTGAAAATGGTCGTACGATCATGGGCCCATGGGAGCGCAACGAGGACGAGAAGAAGGTCAGCGCTGCTCTTGAGAAAGTGGCGAATAAAATCGGTGAGCGATAGCGCAATGCATCCAAACTTGAATATTGCTCACAATGCTGGTATAGGCGCAAAGCACATCACCGCAGGTGGGTTGCATACTTTTCAACTTGTCATTCCGCGTGGTTGAATACTGAAAAAAAATTAGTGGCCATCGCGTACACGATGCACAAGGCGCCATATGTTTTCCCCATCATCGGTGGTCGCAAGGTTGAGCACCTCATGGCAAACATCGAGGCGCTTGATATTTCGCTGACCCCGGAGCACATTGCGGAAATCGACGCGGCTTTGCCGTTCGACCAAGGATTTCCCAACACCCTCATTGTATGTCCGAAGCTTTGCGTACACGTATCATCTCACCAATCATCAACACTTGCAGGGGCAATACGGAGGAGACTACCCATGGCTTATTTCGCGCTTTGCGACGTATGATCCGCACCCTATGCTGCCAGCCGTCGCAATGTCGAAATAGAGTGTAGAATCTGAATCTCACGAACACTTACATAGAAAAAGATATGACCGCCTCGAATAGATCTTGTATTTTCGTACGTCGAAGTTGAACACAGTTTTCTAAGCCTTCTGTGGTTGAGGTTATCTTGCGCGTCAGTCTCACCGTTGTCTCGTGGTATGTAGTATTGGTATTTCGTCTTCGAGGAGGGAACGTCACATTGAGCGGACAAGAATCGTCGCGCCGTTGCACTCCTATGGTGTGGAGCCTTGTGGAGCTTACCATTGTGGGCGTAAAAAACTCACCTATAAAATCGACAGGAGCAGTCGATTTTAACTCAGACCGATGTTCTGAACGAGCGGAGAGCGCGTCGACAAACGCGCGGATTCGGGTACGTTCGATACTGTCGGGGATATTTCTCCTTCCGAAACCGCCTGGACTGACCTTGCCTTCTGAGAACGCACCTTCCTCTGGCTCGATTGTCATTCGCTCTTGCGCCTCCGCGTCGCACAGCGTTCCCCCGACTACGTTAGTAAGACCTCGAGCTCCAACCTTGGGCTCAGACCTGCGGGTGCTAGCCAGCGCGTGCTCCCGGTTCTGGGCAATGAAAGGCGGCGTCGCAGCAGCGTGAGGATCCAAGGGTCAGGGGTTAGGGGAGGTTGCCGAGCAAGGACCGTCACGGTGTGTGGGCAAAGCGAAGGAGCGAGGTGGTCGACTTCGGCGTGACGAGGGAGAGGGGGTGAAAGATCCACAGGAGGAGAGCGGGGAAATTTAAAGCAGACCCACATGGAACATCCGAGTCGGCAGACCGCAGAGTATCTAATATCCCAGGTCAGAATGCCGTAAACCGTTCCTTGATGCCACAATATGGTTGATACATACCTTCCTGTCCTCGGGCATCGTGTGAGTCCCTGCGAGAGCTGAAGAAATCTGGTAATGAGGTGGTTTGCGCCGGTCACTTGCCTCTCATTGCGCAGCTGGGTTACTGAGATAGACCCAGGTGAGATTCATTTCCCAGTAATCCAGCTGCGAAATGAGAGGCAGGAAGATGAAAGGAGACCCGAGTGGGTTCCGACGGCGCCGCGCCGACGGATGACTAAAGAAAGGTGGTTTGCGCCCGCTGCCAGCCGCTGCCCCATTCCTGTCTTTTTCAATCGCTCGATAGGTTGGCGAGACCCATTCCCTACTTTTCACCACTCGCCCTGCACGCTCGAATCTACAGAACGGGTGAAGATAACCCGAAAGAAATTGAACTTCAGTCCATTTGGATATTTCGGCCGAGTCACCGGGTCTCTCAAATGACAAAAATTCTACTCTGCCCCCTTGCCATTGTCAGCACCCTCCGTTCTGTTTCGGATATTTTTCATCTCATCCGCTACAGAGCAGTGAACGATTCGAACAAGTTCCAAGTTATCAGTGCCAGTGGGTGTTTCGCAACAGCGAGCAAGATTTTCAGGCTACTAGTATCTCCTGAGAAAAGACAAAGATAGATAAATGTAGGTCCTCAGCTCTATGCGGCCCTTCTGACAATGTATCGTAAGTAACCCCACTGCGAACACGCACTGCGTTCAGCGGGTTGATAGCCGGGGAGGTGGCTAATCCATGAACGCTATGGCTATCTATAGTTCAGCTGATGGCCGTCGCCTAACCAGGGTCGTATGGCCGCATTGTGATTAGCGGTTGTGAGCCCGTGGTTGTTCAGATAGCCGTGCTGCGGGTAGCCTCGGGTAACTCTTGGCTTGCCCGCCCGCCGAACCCTGCCGAACCTCGCCTAGCCGATGCTAGGCGATGGGCAGCCCTAGCCGCACATGGGCTCAACCGGCTAGCAGCGGCTAGCCGGCATCTAGCCGGCTCCTCCGGCTATCTCTGGATAGGCGGTGCTGTGGGTATCCGCTCCCTGAACGCAGTGACGGTCCTGGCAGGCTGGCACCCGCCATGCCAGTGGGCACCGTTTTTCCCGCCTCCCCTTCGTTTTGACTCGTTACCCACATCAACGACGGGCACCTCGGAATACCCAGGTGTGGACGAAGGCGGAGGCGCCGAATCAAGCGTGCTGCGGCGCGAAGTTCCTCCGGTGCAGCAAGGCCGTGGTTACCGGGACCACGAGCAGCGCGTGGACGAAAAACGTCGAGTTCCGCTCTTTCTACGGCGGCGGGGAGGCTACGGGCCCAGACCACTGAAAGTTTATAAGGAACAGATTCTCGGCGGTTGGCTTTGAGGTCGCGTTCTGGCGACACTTTCAAGTTCTGCCTTGCATTCAACTGTGGAGATCATCCCATGCGCGTTTGAACAACCGGAAATATACGTCAGCTCCTCCGAGTCCGTAGCTGCGACGGTTTAACGAAGGCTGACATAAACACACGGCCGTCTTTTCAACTTCATCTTGCTTCCCACACGGCCGTTTTCCCACCGGACAAGTTAGTGATGTGATTGCTATGTTCGCCGCTCATACTGATCATTGTCCTCCTCGTCTTGGCATATTTCTTTTCGCTAATCTACCCAGTGGGCTACGATTGCTAGTCACGGCTTTGGTGTTCGTAGAGCAATGATTCTGGTCAGGATACCATGTTCGTGAAATTCTCAGAAGTTGCGCTGTGGAGCCTGATTAAAGTGCGTGGTTCAAATCGGAGATCATACTTCTTTTTCTCGGCAAGTTGATGGCTCTACAATTCCCGGATTTCCTCAGCGGCCGTGCTGATAAACGCAGAGTCCGAATCAGCTACATAAGACGGAAGCCAATAGATAAACTCGTTGCACGCACATCACATTCGAACCAGCACGACTCCAAGAATGACGGTCACCACTTCCTCTACCACTTCCTCCGACCCGAAAGCCAAGATGCTGTATCTCCCCGAGACCATGAAGAAATGGCCATGGCCCCGAGCGATCAACCCTTACTACGAGGAAGTTTCTGCCGAGTCAGATGCCTGGTTTCACGGTTTCAAAGCCTTTAGCGAGAAATCCCAGTACGCTTTCGATAAGTGTGACTTTGGTACGAATTCGTTCGCTCGCTCGGCACACGCATGTTGTATTTAATTCAACACACAGGGCGTCTTGCATCGCTTGCGTATCCCACCGCGTCAAGAGGTGTGTTTTTTGTGCTCTGTGTGTATATTTTGCTGATACCTGTTCTAGAGCATTTGCGGACCGGTTGCGACCTCATGAATGTCTTCTTCGTCGTTGACGAGTACACCGATGTAGAGAGCGCCCCTGTCGTCCGGGAGATGGTGGATATTGTCATTGATGCAATGAACAACCCGCACAAGCCACGACCTGAAGGCGAGATCCTGCTCGGCGAAGTTACCCGTCAGTGAGTCTAGGTTTATTTTTCCGATCCGCGTACCTTTAATTAATCCGGACGCACAGATTCTGGGAGTTGGCTATCAAAACTGCCACTCCGAGCTCGGCAAAACATTTTGTCGAAGCTTTCACGGATTACCTTGAATCGGTTGTTTCCCAGGCCGAGGATCGTGATTCGGACACCGTTCTCACCGTCGATAGCTATTTGAAGACGCGCAGGCAGAATATCGGGGCTCGTCCATCATATGTACCTGGCGAGCTTCACCTCGATCTCCCCGACGAGGCTTTCTACCATCCCGTCATCAAAGAGCTTGAGTATGAGATCGCTGAACTGATCATCCTCGACAACGTAAGTCTGCAGCTCACCTTATGTTGTGTCTTACTTAAACCTTCTCCTCAGGACATCGCCTCATACAACAAGGAGCAATCTGTCGGCGACGACCGCCACAATATCCTCACCATCGTGATGCACCAGTTTAATCTCGATCTATACGGCGCCATGGCTTGGGTGGTCGATTACCACGAGGAGGTGGAGACCAGGTTCTTGGACGCTCTTAAGCGAGTCCCGTCGTTCGGCCCAGAAGTGGACAGCCAGCTCCACGAGTACATCGAGCATTTGGCCAACTGGCCCCGTTGCAACGATTGCTGGAACTTCGAAAGCGGGCGCTATTTCGGAAAGAACGGGCTGGAGTTCCAGAAGACACGTTACGTTCCGCTTCTCCCTAAAGTAGACATGGATCGCACGTTGAAGAGGGAGAATGTGGTGGTGCCGCTGGTCCCGCTGTAATTTTGTAGTATTGATATTAAACCGTATTTACTTCTCTTAGACGCTAGCAATGAAACATTCTTACATGCAGTTCGATTATTTGGTTTGGAAATTGGACTCCAAGTCGATTGAGTTACTATAATGCGATTCTTATTGGCACTCGCAGCGTGAGGCTCTTCAACATGAGTCCGAGTCGGAGAGTCCTTGACTTGGTTTTCGAGCCTGAGAGACCCCAATAAGAGTTTTTATGTGGGCGAAGAGATAGATATCATTTAATGACCTGAGGGACGACTCCAAGGAGAGGCGGCGCAAGAGGCGAGCGATCCTAAAGTCGCCGACACAGACCTCCCTTTGTCGGTGACAGCTGTCAAGGGGGGGGGGGGGGGGGGTATGTAAGCAGCCGATATGGCAATTTCGATCATTTATGGCCGCTTTGAGTTCTCGACCGAGATTACCTTAGGTCCATGACATCACCATCACCGGCCGAAAGTCTTTGCCGAAGTTCACCGAAATATGTTGTAAAATCTATTGCATTGCACATGGGACGGAATAAATTATCTCAAGTATCTAGAACGGTGGAGAAGGCATGAAAATGGGGGGGTAGGCAAAATCTCAAAACCGCTGGAGGACAGCTTTGAGCCGAAATAAAAAGTCCAGCATCGAGCTCGATGAAAGTCCAAAAAAGTCACGAGACGTCTCGATTTGGGGACCTTGTCAAAGAGGTCTGTGTTTGATCGAGAACGATCGCTCGCCTCTTGAGGCGGCGACTTGGGTTTAGATTCTCGATCTTGGTTGGAAATCAACTTGGAAACGTGACTGTGACAGTCACTGGCATGATTCGCGTTTCGGCTTTTCGGCCTTTCGGATCGTAGCCCCGAGTCGGTAAAAAAAAACACTCAGTACTATGAATATGCAAACCACGCGCTCCTGAAAGTTAATCTTCGTTGTTTGTCACCTGGCGAATGCCCTCATACTCCCAGCGCGAAACATACGCCGGCGTCGACGCGTTGCGGCCGTTCCCCGTCGCATACACACCGAGGATCGTCCCTGTCAACGCTGGATAAACACCCACATTCACGTCTACGACGGCGACGCACCCGTGAACCCCCAGCTGACGTCCTCGCTGAGACCGTACCCGGCGAGGAGGGACCCCGCACCTCCGTTCTGCGAATACCGAAACGTATAGTGCGTTAGGTTGTCCGCGCGGATCTCGAGCCGCGTCGTGCGCGGGTTAGGGAGCGGGACCAGCGTGTCTGGGCGCACGGCGGGGGCGGTAGTGGACGTTGTTCGGATCCGCAGGACGGTCGAGTCCCCGCACGATGACGACGCGTTCGCGAGGCACACGATCCCAAAGTCGATGTGGTGGTTCTTTTGGGCGCAATTAAATAAAAGAGTTGGGAGGCTGTCCGGCTGGGAAGCGTACCTGCGTGAGGAAAACCGAGACACCCGCCTCCTCGTCCGGCGCTTGCGGTGCGTACTCCATATCAACGCTGTATACGAACTCGCTGTGGACCTGACGCCGCCCGACGAACGTCTGTGGGGTGGGCGCCGAGTTGGCGTCGAATCCCGTCAGATTGAGCAGGGAGGGCCGCAGCCGCAAGGTGTTTTCGTGCCCGGCGGGCGAAATTGTGTACGCCGCTGTATCCGGAATGCGCCAATGCTCGAAATGGAGCGGGTAGCGTCGACGTGGGCGCAAAGTCGATACTGTCCGGTGCAGTGATAAAGGGGCTGTAATACACAAGCCGTCAGTCTGGGTTGACAGGGAGAGTCGCAGCCGTACCCATCCCCGCTGATATCCGGACGAAGTGGCAGAATTGGTCCGTCGATGGTACCAGACACGTTTTGAAATACTGGCCACTCCCCTTTAGCCCAAGTCATGTTGGTCAAGACCGTTTCGCGCCCCTGCAAGATACATGAACCGGACGAAACTGCGTGCTTGATGAAATAAAACCATGGGATATGATATATACTCCGGACCAGAGCGCGTCGACAGTGCAACTCCCCACCTGAAGCATCTTACAGTTAGAGGCAACGTCCAGACTCGAAATCGGAATATAACTACCAGTTCCCGTGGCTATCTTGGAAGACGTCTGCATGACCCACGGTTTGGACTACCGATACCACTCAGCGAAGCAACCGAGACCAAACAGAATGAATGCATACAGAACGCTGTCGTATTTGCGTTGGTGAGGAGTGGATTGTGGGGCGCCGGAGTGAAAGGTCCGGTGATTTGTTTCGACCTTGCCGCAGTCACCATATGATTCAGACCTGTTCCACCTGGAAAACGGCATTGTTAGAAAAGAAGAATGCATATCATAGATTGCGCACCCTCGGCGATGATGAGATAATAGTACCCGTCCTTAAGGTGCATGTGCGGGCCCTCTGGTGCCTAGAACATTTAAAATGAGAATAGATATTCCAAGAAGTCGGCTGAGGACCATACCAATCCACCCGTTCCATTCCAGATCGGCAACTGCTCTGTCGCTTCCCCCGTGTCGAGATTGAGCTGCATCTGGTCGATATGTGGACTGAATTTATTTACTAAACCTCCTTGCTTGAATAAATAATGGACGCACCTAACTTCCCAGGGATGTGATCCTTGGACATACACAGTCCCATCTTCGTGCCAAAACGGAGAGGTATCGTAGCCGTCGAATGTAAAGTGCACTGGGTCCGACCAAGCGTCCGCTGCATATGGGTTTTTGGTACGGAGGATAATCTGTGTAATGTTAAGCGTCTGCACGTATTTGCGATGTCCCAGCGCACGTTGTCCCAGCGCGTCGTGTCGTTAATGAGCATCTTGTCGAACACGAGCGTTGTTAAAATGAAGAACTCGTCGTCGTGGTAGCGAAGCGTCGGTGCCCAAATACCGCTAGTTCCCCCAACTGCCTCGCTGTTAATCTCGAAGATTTCTTCTAATAAAAGCATACCTGCGTTCGTGAGACTGGGCAGCTGCTCTGCCCGCGAAAGCGCGTTTCCTAGTCCCGGTCCAATCAACTTCGCCACACATTCATACCCACACCGTCTGCGCACCAATCAGTCTCCAGTTCTGAAGGTCCTGGCTCGCGTGGATGGGGATTCCCGGAAACGCATTGAATGAGCTGGACGCGCAGAAGAATGTATCGTTCCATTCCGGAAGAAAGATGCACGAAGGATCGGGGTGGAAGCCCGGTAAAATGGGATTTTGTGGGAGTGCAACGGCCAGACCAACCAGAACTGCAACGAGGAACCAGGGCATGAGTCGACGATGTTTGCTGGAGCCCTCGACGGATCCACAGCACCCGATATATACTACAAGAAGCAGGTCATAAGGACAGAAAGCGGACCGGTTCTAATCGAAGAGACACTCCAGGTCAGGCGGTCCCGAATGGTATGTCGTTCAATAATTCGACAACCACATGCCAGTATATGCATTCAATCCGACTTGAAGATGTGCTAGAACTTGATAAGAACGTATTTGCGCGTTCAGTCTCCATCGCATCCGAAGGAAGGAGGTGTGAATTTTGGACCCTAAATCTATAGCAGCTTGCATGATAAGATGAAATCCCGAGGTAAGAGGTGGCTGAGAGAGCAGGAGCAATTTGAGTTTGAAAATCGCCCAAAATGGTAACATCTTCGCACCGCGTGCCTCACTGACGTTCCTCTCCCCCGTGCGCTAGACGCGACGTGTACGATGAATTTATCGCTGTATAGCGTCAACGCCTTTCTGATTCTGGATACGGAGGGGAACCGTGTTCTTGCAAAATACTACCGGTCGAAGAGCCACCCGCAGGGCGAGTCGAAGGAGTTTCTTACCTTGAAGGAGCAGAAGGCTTTCGAGAAGGGACTCTGGCAAAAAACCAAGAAGCCGGGCGGTGCGCGCGTTTCTCGAGGTTGCGCCCAATGTGGGCGGTGCAATGCTAAGTACCTTGCACAGGCGATATCATCCTGTACGACGGCCACCTCGCTGTCTACAAACACTCACTGGACCTGATCATGTACTTCATTTCGGGCCCGTCCGAGAACGAGTTGATGCTGTCAACGGCTCTGAACAACTTTGTCGACGCGCTGTCCCTGCTCCTGCGGAACCAGATCGAGAAGCGTGGTGTGCTGGAGAGCCTCGACCTGGTGCTGCTGTGTCTGGATGAGACCATCGACGACGGGTGCGCTCCTTCTTCGTCCAATGAAATGCGGTCGCTGAGGTGGAGTGCAGAATTATAGTCGACACGGACCCGGCCGCCATCGCATCCCGCGTGAGCCGGCCGCGGCCAGACACAACAGAAATTATCATTAACGAGCAGACCATCATGAACGCTTACCAGACGGTGAGAGAGAGGATGGCTCAGAGAATACTAGGGTAGCTGTAGTAGAATAATTGGAATAGAATAGGTCTCGTGTAGCTAGGTTAGACCCCGGGAGGCAATGGTGCTACTTACACGGGTGGTGCACCGCCACCTAAAAACCTTTTCTTCCATCAACTTCCACTGTCAGTGAACGCGAATCCCTTCGATATGCATCCGGTACTGAATCTCGTCTACCATTACTAGGGCACATCGAACCTTGTAGTGGGCGGGTAGGGCATGAATGCTTCAAGAGCTCTGGATAACGATGGGCTCATTGCGGAATCCGAGTCCAAAATCTCCAACTTCGATTCTCAAATCTCCAGCCTCAACTCTCAAATCACCCATGTCCGAACCCTTCGTGTCAATGAGCGAAACAGACTCGCGACACTGAAACATCTCACCAGTCCCCTCCATGTGCTCCCTATGGAGCTGCTGGGCGAGATTTTCTGGTTCACAATTGCACCCGTTCGAGGCCACTACGTTCTCGATATTTCCAACGCAATCATTCCCCTCTCCCAAGTGTGCCATTATTGGAGAATGGTGGCCCACAGCACACCTCGCTTTTGGACTGAATTTCGCCTCGATGTTATGACACCTCCAAACGAGTCATACATCGCCATTATCAAGTCCTGCCTGGACCGGTCGTTGCGCCTTCCTCTTTCCCTTGAAATAAATCTGATGGACAATTCCGACTTTGACGTTATCGATCGAATACTCCCAAAAAGTCGACTGGAGAGCCTCGAAATCCTGCTGCCCATTGACAGTGATTTTTCGCCAATAGCTCCCCTTTTTGCGGACCCTTTGGATGCCCTCCATACATTGCGTCTGACTCAGGTACCGTCGAGTTGGGACGAGAAAGTAGATCTGTCCGCCTTCGCGCCTCGTCTGCGCCGCTTAATCTTTCCCGCGCACGACGAAGAACGCATTGAGAATTTCTTCTCCAACATCCCGTGGTCGCAACTGACACACTTCGACTTCTGGATCCCTAACCACGATTGCATAGACATATTGCGCCATTGTCCTAATCTCGAACAAGCCCAGATCCGGACGTTTGATTGGGACATACAAGACCCGAATTACGAGGTCGCAATGACTCGACCCCATTTTACTCTTCCTAAGCTCCGCCATTTTGGAATCACCCTGACTAATAACTTCTGGGACTTCGCCAGCATTATGCCTTTTTTCAAGCCCCTCGCAGCTCCCGCTTTAACGTCGCTTAAAATTGCGTTCGATTGCACGTATGAATGTTGGGTCCTCACGAAACTTGAGCTTTTCCAAGCGCGGTCCCCAAACATCCAGCGGCTTGAGCTATCCTGGACCGCCCTGACCGCCCAAGAGTTGATAGCACTTCTCAGGTCCTCCCCCGCACTCAAGAGCCTCACCCTCTCCTTCTGCAAGAAGTGCATCGACGATACCTTCCTTGATGCGCTCCAATATCGCGAGTCCGATGCGAAGCCGCTGGTTCCGCTTCTCGAGGCCGTGTCGTGGCACGAAATAGGCCACAAATTCCAAGAATCGGCTCTCGAGAACATGGTCCGGTCGAGATGGCGGTCGGCCCGCCAATTCCCTGCCGCTGGTTCGTCGCTTCAGATTGCGCGCTTGGCAGCGATATCCATCCGGTGTGGACGAGATAGTCCGCTGAGTGACGTGTTCGTAGCTCGGATGCAGGATTGCATAGATGAGAGAATTCGTTTTTCTTGAGGAGCGCAAACGTACATCGGGGCCATACGTAGGATTAACAACATAATAAATGGGTTTTCTGAACCCCCGATTCTCTGCGTATTCAGATTTATACACCAAATCGTATGATATCTACGTGGTTCCCCGGTACGCGCGTATGTTTCCAATCTCACTTACTGCATGCTCTGTTCAGTTCCGACTTGAAGGAGTCCTGAACAATTAAAATTCAACTTACCTCCTGGGAAGCACTAGATTATGAAATTTTGGTCACCGAGAGTCCTTCGTTCCCGCAAACAAATTATGGCCCTTTTTGAAGCTCAAGTGGATTGTCTATCTTAGATCACTTTGCGATTCGTGTCCCATTTCCGCCGATGCAGGACCAGATTATTTGGCGTGTTTGCCTAGCGTCTTGGTGCGATCCACCGAGGCTCTCAGAATAATACTGGGGCAGATTATAGTGAGGTAAAGAAAAAAAACGTAAAATCGCGAAGTGGGCCTCAAAATTATTGTTATTGTTTGCGGCATACATCTGGAAAGTGATTTCTGCACGGTAGAACTGAGCTTTCTACATAGGGCCGGCTAGAGCTGATAGCTCGCATAGAGTCGCTTAGACCGCGTAGAAGTGCTCCAAAAGAGGTTATTGGAGGTCATCCCAGGAAAGGCCACCCAAATCAGCCCAAATCACGGCGAGGCTAGGCGAGGCTCCACCTGGCTCCACAACCGCATGGTACTCGCACAGCAAATGATACCATCAACATGGACGGCGCAAACTCTTTGCTTCCAACCTCCATCTCCCCTCCACTCTTTCACTCTCCTCTCCCTGTTCTTTCATACTTTCACTGTGCTTGCCCTCGGAGCTGGGCCTCTTTCTAGTTTCAACATCAATCCTCACAACCTTGGGACCTGTTTTGCATCCCGGATCTTCTTCTGTGGTCTTCTGCACCTCCAGGCTTCACATACTTTGTGCCACGTATCGGCATCTCTTCCCCCAAGTTATCTTCTCCGTTGGAACCTTCGAGAATTATTCTGAATCAAGCCTATAATTCCCTGCAAAAGTTCCTAGTCTTTTTCGTGTCGTTCGGTCTCCTCAGTTTGCTTGACAACGGCAGCTATCCGTAAGTATGTAGATCAGATTTGAAGCGGCTGATGTGTTTCAAATCTCGCCGCGCATCATTCTGTTTTGATTGACTACCTCCCCAGCGCCCACTGCCGTTCCCCCTTCCCATAAGTACTTATATACCTTTATATACCCTCCTATGGTCTTCGCACTGCCGTTGGGCACCCAAATATATTTCCATCATTCTATTGCGCGATTCCGAATTAAGAAGCAAGGAATTGGTCGCGTAGGTCGCGTAGACCGCGTAGAATGCTATTTAGCCGAACTATGCGACTCTATGCGGCTCTATGTAGATACGTCTGTTCTATCCTCTCCCGCATAGATGCCATTCTTGTATCAGTCTACGCGGCCTACGCAGCCTACATAGGCCTACATAGATGCTCCGGGTTTTCCAGATGTATGTGTACCCATGTTTACTGATTGTTGAGGTTGAATCCACACCCACTCAAAAACAGTTTCTTGTTGTATACCTGTGCGTCCACCTCACTGTGATGAGATGTGCAACTCACGATGACCCCTTTTCCAGAACCCCGACATGGACAAAGACCCGCCCGTGTGGCGATTAAACGGCGATGGCCGCCAATTCACGAGCGCATCCAGTTATCTGGAAGCTCTGTATGCACATGACGAGGAAGAGAAAGCAGAAAAGGCTAGGTTGCTCATAGAGAGATCCGGGGAACACAAGAAACATGGGCAAACCAGCGCCAGAGCCAGAGCCAAACGATGCAAACACTGACGACGGGGACGAATTGGCTTACAGAAACGAGTCGGAGATTAATGCAGAAAATACAGTTGGTCATCCTTGGGACGACGAAATGAGTCCAGAGCGACCGCGGCGCTCGGATAGACTTTTGGGAAAGCATCCGGCGCATACAAACATGCCGGTCGTCGACACCTCACTATTTCCCCCTTCCACCTCTGACCCCGCGTCCACGGAAGTCCCTCTTGCAAACCCCGGGCACGGCCACACCTGCAGCAGTACAGGCGATATCGCTTCGTACGGCAATAAACACCGCTGCACCAATGTCGACCCGATGTCAGAGAGGCAGTCTACTGGCATGGTGGACGACGAGTTGCACGCGGACCCCAACCTCTCCCCCGAACTTCCGTTCCATGTGATGTTGCAGAATGACAGCGAGAAAAGTACGGCGGCAGCGGAGGCCGTAAACAAGCGCCGCCGTATGAACCCGTCTAGCGCAGAGCTCAGCACCAGTGTAAATCCCACTGTGCCACCGGGGAGCTCGGTGCTAGACTCCGCAAACGGGCCGGATTTAAACGAAGATACTTCCTTGATGGACTTCCCGCTTCCTCCATCGCTACTGCGGCTTGCACGTCTTTCTCCTTCTCCCACTCCGTCGGAGACTGCATCCGTTTCCACGCCATTACCTTGTGATCTACCAGAGACATCAGGAAAGCAGTGTGTGCACTGTCAAAGCAGAACGTCTACTGCTGACCGTTGGTACAATGAGAAAGGGAAGACGGGGACGGGACTGTGTGGCGCATGCTACTACTATCAGCACACACATCATCGACCTCGTCCTCTCCATCTAATTCGGCGCGACAAGCAGTGCCTGAACTGTCAAAGCAGAACATCTCCTCATTGGTACAACATCAAAGGGAAGACTGGGAAAAAAATATGCAAAGCAGGTTACAGCTATGAGCACAGAAATCATCGACCTCGACCTCTCCATCTAATTCCGTCCCCGGAATTACCATCCAACTGTGGGATTATGCAATGCTCGAACTGCAGTAGCAAACGGAATAGCGGTCGGACCTGGAACAATAGCAACTTGAATGTCGGCTGGAAATTGTGCCGCGCCTGCTACCAGTATGAGAACAGGAACCATAAAATCCGACCTCTCTCCTTGATTCAGCGTACACCGCGTACACTCCGGCAGCTCAAAAAACCAACCAAACGACCACAAAAATGAATGTGGTCGTCCCGGGACGCGGGCTCCTCCCAGAGCAACCATTTACATTACACTATACATATCTTTTTCGCGAGCGTTGTATGCATCTCATTATATGTAGTATCCAATGATCTTGAATAACCGTTTCCACGTTTCGGAAAGTTCGCCTTTTATAAAAAAGCCCGGTCCACATACAATTTGTCGCAAAAAAAACTATATACTCATGTAAAACTCCCACCGTTTGGGCGAGGTGTCGTGAATCTTTGCTCAAGGGACAGGCGAATTCATATCCTCCAACTTGAATCCGCGGCAAAACAACTTTGTCTACGTTCAAGGTCGGAAACTATCTGGGTATAAGTATTACTTGGACAAAGGAATCTGCTGGTCATTCCCTCCTTCGGGTTCCACGGCATCATAAATCAACGGCAATATTCCTCTTTCTTCTGCTACGACCTTCTTCTTCCAAAGCAGGCCTGCATAATGCCCTTGACGATAGCTCTGAGTGAGGTCGGGAATGTTTCTGAGCTGACTGCTGTTGTATCGGCTGCTCTGCCAACGCGGCTGTAACAGCCGCGCGATCGTATCGGACAAGGGCTCCTCGCTGACCACCGGGTGTGTGGCAGGGAAGTTGAGCACCTCGACTTGCGACCCGCGACGCAGAACCGGCGCCGTTGAATTTGGCCCGAGATAGTGCACGACATGTTGTGCCTCTGCCGCAGGGCTGCCCATCACGATAATCGGCATCAAAGCCTGGAGCGTCATCAAACAGCGGTAATTTTTGCGCTTCAGTGGCGTCGCCAAGTTTGTCAAGTTGACCGGATGCCCGACGCGTGTGTGTGAGTCCCACAATCGCTCTTCCGTCGCTGCCACGGCAGCTGCAGCCGTTTCCGCCGCCGACTTGAGCGGGAGGGGCGCGGGTTTTTTAAGGCAGTCGGCGACCTCGGAGGCGTAGAGGACTTCGAGATTGAGCAGGAGCTGATTTTCCCCATTGGTGTAATACGATGCGAAATCCACAGGGATGTCATGAGGAACCTGGAACTCGAAGTCGAAATGGGGGTGCGCGGGAGTGAAAGCGCTGTCGCCGCTGGACACTAACATGAGGGGAGGATACCCCGACCACCCCATATGCTCGTTGGCAAAAATGTGCGCATAACTGGAGGCCTCTGCGTCCAACGGCCGGCTGCCGATTGCATACCTACACGCGTACCTGTAATCTGTCGTGGAAGCAGAAAAACCAGTGTCGCCAGCAGCCGCGGCCTGTGCCTCAGCCCAGTGGTCATTGTACCTGGTCCACACCCCAACAGATATTTCTGACAGGGTTGTAGAGCCGGCCGTGCTGTGCACTGACACCCTCCCCTTCACCACCCCACCTGCAGGTATAAATCTGAATTAGTGGACGATGCAGCACGAGCGGGCAGGACGTACCTTTTTGCACTACATTCCCTTCCTCCAGTGTTATCTCTGCCACGAATTCGGATCGCTGGGTGCTCGGAAGGCATTTTTCCAGCTCCGTGTCCCGAAAGTCGCCCCCACACGGATCTACAAAGGTCGTGTTCCACGAAAACGGGGTCGTCGTCGGCAGCACAGAGCCCTCTGGGATGAATGTTGTGTAACCCGCCGGTACGTCTACAGTACGTCCGTCAGTGTACCTCACAATCTGTCGCAGAAGCGGGGTTGGTTTTAGGGGGTTTGAGGTTGGGGGGTTGGATGAGCAGGCGAGGTGGGGGATAGCAGGGGGAGGGAGAATTAGAGAGAGTACTACCTTCGATTATATTGAAGCACTCACTGCGATGTATTGATAAGTCAGATCGCTGAAGAAGTGTCGAGAATTACGGGCCAATCGATACCGTTCAGTGGCGGGTGGGTAGTTCACAGCCGGAACAGCGACAGTGAACGGGGTGACGATTGGGTGGGTCAAGTCTGCCAGTGAAGACTCGATGTTAATGGCAAAATACGGTTTAAAAATCGAGCCACATACCGGGATTGTCATCCAGAAGCATGGTCTCGGTCACCCACACCTGCCTCTCCTCCGCCCGGACGTTCCACAACTCGGGATCACTCATCGCATCGGCATACGGTTGGTAGTCATACACCACGTCGCTCCCCGGCACGGTTTCGTTCACGGCCTGCCGTGGCTCCGGAAGGACCACACCCGCCCTCAGGGACACAAACTCGCCGAATTCATTAAGTTGCAGACGCAGCGCCACCGAGACGATCTGGTGCGCGCACTCGGAACGCGAGACCTTGACGCGGAGCTCCCCTAACATCAATATCCTTCAGAGGTTATTTCGCGACAGGCGACTTGTTGCGACGTCACCTTGTGCGATGTGGTGCGGAGAGAGATCCTCAGCTCGGACCCACGCCGCGACAGTGCAGGGGCCATCCGCTTGACTCGCTTTTGAGATTCTGCTATGACTAGTAGAAAGGAGGCCCAGAGCCGCAGACACCAGCAGTGGAAGAAAAGCCGCACTCCAGAGCAGTCGAAGGAGGTTCATGGCGGTTGCGATTCACCACGATTCCAGGAAGCGGTGTTTATCTATTGAGTCGTGATGCGGGACCGAAGTAATAGATTGACGCTGCACACTGGCATCCGTGCGAGCCAACAAGAACACTCCAGAATGCAGATGGCATCTTGAAGCGCTACTAGTAGCTCGCTGCTGGGTCAATTGAATGGCAAACTCAGAAAAGTTGAGTCCACGCGAATCCGCGCTTATCGTAACGCGGCATCCAGGCAAGAGGTCCACCCAAGTTTCACCATTCGTGTGTTTCTGGACGCGCGCCTACAAGAATGAGGGTGAGGCGTCTAAATAGGCACCGCCACCGGCAATCAACATAAATGGCGATATCACCGGAGGGTAGCAAATCTGGAACGTTGGAACCCAAGTTGAATCAAGGCTAGAATTGTACAAGCGGCATGGCAGGTACCAACTCGAGGCGTAACATATGATACACAGTTATTCTATATGTACATCGGGCATGATCTAGTAGCAGTGTGTAGAATGTAGAACTTGTAGCAAAACAAACCAAGAAAGTAGTCCCAGTTCCACGACTCAATCGTCTTCATCGTCGTCATCTCTCCCGCCAGGCCTGAAAAGCGCCAATAGATCGTCCATGCCCAGCTTCATATTCTTGATCTTATCCCCACTCAGCGCAGCCCGTGCCAGCTCGCGCTTCTTGTCCTGCAGCTACACCACACGCACGCAAATCAGAACTGTTCGTTCATATAGGAATATAGGTAGGAGGTGACGTACTGCCAAGATCCGGTCTTCGACGGTGTCGTCGATCTTGAGCTTGAAGATGTTCACCGGCCGCGTCTGGCCTACGCGGTGAGATCGGTCGAAGGCTTGGTCCTGCCGGCAACGGATTAGCATTGATTGAAGGTACATATGAATGAAAAGCGCACCTCAAGCGCCGGATTCCACCACAGGTCGACGAGGATGACGTTATTGCACGCCGTGAGATTCAGACCTTCAAATCCCAAGTCAAAACGCGCTATGTACAAACGAGACGAATGCACAAACCGGTGCTCCCAGCCTTGAACGAGATCAGAATGACCTTGGTACTCTGGTTATTCTTGATTTTCGTCAGCGCCGCCTCGCGGTCGGCGGGCTTCATCGAACCGTCATCTGTGCCCATAGTCAGTGTATATCCATAATAAATTCGAGGGGAAGATAGGACTGACAACGGACGTAGCGCGCGCCGGCCTCGCGCAAGAATGGTTCAATGAGATCGAGCATGCTCGTGAACTGCGAAAAGATGATCGTCTTCTCCTCCCCATCCGACCGCTTGTCAATGTCCCGCAGGAGCTTCAGGATCATGCGAATCTTGGCCGACGAATGGTCGTCTTCCATCTTCGCCTGAATAGCGAGCGGCGCACAGTCGATGCAGTACGCTTCACCCTCGACCATGTGCCGCGGCTCCATCCTACATACAGAGACCATCTCGATCAGCGCGAATACGCCGAAAAAAAAGGAAATGCCTACTCCAGCATGCAGACTTGGCATTTGCGAGTTGCGACGTTGAGCGCCCCGAACGCCGCAGCCAGGTCGTCCCCATCTACGTCTCCAGCCTCGCTCGTCCCCTCCGAGCTCGGCTTCTTCGCCTTGGGGTCGACAGCATCCATGTCGGTCTTGTAGTCTTTCGACACCAGACATGGGTGGTTGCACGCTATACGGCGGCGTTGGAAATGGGGATCTCGGCAGTAGACGAAAAACCCTACCTTGCCGAAGCCTCAAGAGCAATAGCAGCACGCCGATATACGCACTGCCGCCGCCGCCGTTGCCGCTCTGTCGCATGATCTTCTCGATCACGCCCTCCATCTTGGTCTCGAGCGCCGTGTAAAACGCCTGCTCGGACGCGTCAAACGCGCATGAGACGACGTTGACGGTGCGGGGCGGCAGATCCACCAGCGCCTTCCCGTTCAGCTGCTGCGTCTTCGTTCGCCTCAGCATGATCTGCTGCAGTACGACCTGCAAACGCTTCATTGCCCGTCCCGCCCCCTTGCCGCTCTTGACCGGCTTCGCGACCTGGTTGTTGAAGCGCTCCCAGTCATTGAGGGGTTTGATGCGCAAAAACTTTAACAAGCTGAACAGCTCATCGACGCTATTTTGCCTGCGAAGTATTAGCGCGCGAAATATACACTTGCAGCACACGTACATCGGCGTGCCAGTCAGGCACCAGCGGAATTTGCCCTGCAGCTCGCAGCACGCGATCGCGTTCTTCGTGTTGCGGTTCTTGATGTTGTGCGCCTCGTCTAAGCTAATGAACACCTGCTTGCGATATCTCTCGGTAAGACTCACCCAACACGATCCGCCACCACTTGACTTCGAAGAGCGCGCAGACCTTCTCTTTGGCCTTGCCCTTGGCTGGTGCCTTGCCCTTCTTGGTCCCAACCGTGCGCCCAAAGTGCTCTGCCTCGCTTGCGGAGTCGTCCGAGTCGGAGATGGCGACAACTTTTGCCTTGGCGGCAGCAGTCTTGAGCTCGTCCTTTGCAGTGGGCGCGAAAGATGCGTGTTCCGAGCGGACCGTGTCGTACGTGGTGATCACGACGTGGGCGCGTCGGAGAACCGCGGAACCTATACCAAGGTCAGCGCTGCAGAAATTGGGAGATGCGCAACCCACTCTTCGTTCGGCCGGGACCCTGGTGCTTGACCACCGTGAGGCCCTCCGCCATCTTCTTGATTTCATCCGCCCACTGGCCGACCAACGCGAGCGGACATACAACCCTAAAACGGAATGACGTCAGACGCGACTTTGTGGAGGGGAAAGCAACTCACAGTGTCGGGGCGTCCCAGCCATCCTCCTTGTCCCTCTTCCGCGGGCGGCCTTCGACGATGCGGGTGAGCGTCTGTATGGTCTTTCCGAGACTGCAGTAGTAGCGCGTCAGGAGTGCTAAATTTTGACATGGAAACAACACGCACCCCATGTCATCGGCCAAGATGCCTCCAGCGCGTTTCTTGGTGACATCCTCGCGCTCGCGCATCCACGTACGCCCTAGGATCTGATGTGGCATCAGGCGAATGTTGTCGCGGAACCCGTGCACGATCGCGTCGGCCAGGTCGATTTCAATCGTGCTGTCGGCATTGGTGTCTGACGCCATGAGGTCGCGTAGCGCGTCCTCCGCTTGCTTGGGGGACAGCGTGTCGGCGCCGTACGGATCGGCAGCAAATTCGGGGACAAGGATGTTCTCGTCGCCATCGTCTTCGTGCTGCTGTTGCTGGGGCTGCATGTATGGCTCAGGGACGGGCATGCGCATCGGTGGGGGTTGGAGCGCGGACGATTTTTTGAAAGGAAAGGAATGTTGTTGTGAATGGGAGTGACCCATGGTGGCCTGCTGCAGATTCTCGTTGGCATTCCAGTCTTTAAGGATGGGCCTAATTGAGCTCCACATCAGTACCCGCGTCATATCCACTGATTCAAACGGTGCAGATGCACTTACTTGACGGGAGATGGGTCGTGCTGGTCCTCCCTATCACTGTCCTCGTCTGAAGAGATGAGAACCGGACGACGGTGGCCACCCCGTGCGGCGGGCATCGAGGAGGTGCTGGACGAGGACGAGCTTGACTTTGACCCAAAGTCAGCATCACGATGGTCAAAGAGAGTATAGGACATACAGTTATCGAGATTGGTGGCATACCGGGGTACATCGACGGGTCTTCCGCCAAACGGCGGCGCCTGAGGGGGTAGTTAGTCCCACCAGAACGGTGGTGGTAGAGGAGGACGGGAAGGAGAAGAACATACATATTCTCCATGGTGTGCTGGTGGTGGTGTGCTGGAAGATGGGAGGATTCCGGAGAGGAAGGAGCGCGCAGGAGGGAGCGCGCGTCTTTGTTTGGGATTGCGGCGGGCGTGACTCAATTTCAACGAGAGTCACGAAACACGTGCCTGTGACACAGATCGCGATAAAGCAGCAGTGGCTTTGCAGTGGCTGTGCTCATTTCCATTGTCTCTCTTCGCTTTCTGCCACCACTACCATGAAGCGCCCTCGTTCGGACGACGATCCGACATCTCACCTCACCAAAACGCGTCGAAAAGATGATTGTCAGGAGTCTGACCGCATTGTCGACTTTGACGCTCTACTTATGGCAACTCTTCCCTATTCTCGCGTTCTGGAATGGGAAGCTACTGTGGTGTCGGTCCTTCGAGCGCCCAAACGGATTTTCCACCGAGGTTCACTCACCACCAGGGCAGATCTTATCAAGGTACTTGTGTGGACCCATATCACTGACCAGGCACTCACAAGCCATATATTCAGCTCCACAGATGGGTTTCGAGCGCCCCCCGCACCCCACCTCTTCTTGTTGTCGAGCCCGTGTCGCTGGCCATTCCGAGTGAGTATTGTTTTCTGGCAACTGGAATGAAATTTGGCTGGTTTTTTTGCAACCTTGTCGCACGAGCGTTCCTTTCCGACTCTTACTTGATGGATTATCTGTGGGCAAGATCCCCTTCGCGGCCCGCCCAGGGCAAGCAGAGGCGCATCTTTGTCCAGAGATCGCTTCCTAACGGAGACACGCGCTACGAGTTCATCGGGGAATTTATCGTCGACATCGATGCCGGTGGCAAGAAGTTTTGGAACTTTCCTTTGGCGCCGGAGGTATGGCTCCGTCTCGTTTGCAGTTGGTCAAATGTTGACGGTTCCTGCGATAGTTTAGGCAGGCCGTCGTCTCGCGGTACACCGAAGCCCACCTGACGTCCGCCAAAGCCCAGGGCGGATGGGTAAACGGTCAATATGTCGGGTCGGTCGTACGAAGATATTATGACGACCGCAACTTTATGCCCAGGGTCCTATTAACGGACTCTTATGCAACCGAGCCCCTCACGATGCCCTGGTACGACGACGATTCCGACTCGGAGTAATTTTCTCCGTTTTCAGGTGAGTGGCTCAATAATAATATCTCCAGACGGCCATTCTACAATACATATTTTTTTACTCTCCTTGCAATCTGTACTTGTCACCCAATCGCTCGAATGTATTTTTTTTCTGGTTCAATTGTACGAATCAGCGAACCAACGTTGGCCAAATAAGCGAGGCGAGGCGAGGCGCCCTCGCCGCATTTGGACGCCAACGTTCGGGAGCCTCACCTCGGCTCTTTCTCTTCCTCTCGACTAGAGCTTGACGATGTCTCTCCTTACCCCAATCATCCAGGTGTTCAACTACACCCTCGAGCCAGTAGCCCCGTTTACCTGGTTCAATCTCTCGATCAGCACCCTAGACGTCGTGGCCGCATTCCGCCTCTGTATCGTGTTGAGACAAATCAAAGAATCTCTGTATCAGCAACATGTATCGAACAAGGGCGTCGTGTCCGTAGAACCCAGGGCTTTTGCGCGAGATCTGTCGACTACTCTGACCGTCGTGTACGGTGGCGAGGTCATGACGGGTGCGTGGCGCCGCCTTGGGCACATTTCCAGGCTTATCACGCCCCAGCTCCGCTCCTGGGCATCCCCCCATCTTTCATGATCTCGGGCGTGGTCCCCGTCTTTTATGGCTTCGTGCAAGCCGTCGTAGAGATGCTCCCAGCCGTGCCGCCCATGTCGATTCACACGGAACTCCCGCTATCCATCGTAGACGGATTCACCCGTGCTTTCCTGCTCTGCAACCTCATCCCCCCCGCCGTCACCGCCAACGCATCCCCAATCATCGCCGCGTCCCCGTGGACCCTCCTCGTCACGTCGCTCGTACGTGCCACCACCAAATAATAAAATAATAATAATAAACGTTTTCTAGGCGACCGCCAACGGCGGCTTCTTCCTCACGAACCTCCTCTCATTCCTGAACCCGACACCGATCGCGCTTCAGACACCCCCCGAGCTCCAGCCGTACGGGTGGACCGCGACGGACCTCTGGTGTGCGCCGCTCGTCACGGGGCTCTACGCCCTCCTCACGCACGCGCAGCCCTTCTGGGCCGATGCGCACAGCGTGCTTTCGGGTATGCTCGGCGCGAGCGTCAGCGAGAAGGGTGTAGAGGCGCTCGACCCGGACGTCGCGCGCGCGGTATGCGTGTACGTGCTCACGACGCTCTTCGTGGGCCGCACCGTGAAGAACTTTGCACCCGAGGTGTGGAGCAACCTTGGGCGCAACTTGGGAGGAGTCAAGCGCACTGGTTGGTCTATCCGCATTTCTCCGTGTGCGAGTGTCACTGACGAGCCGGTTCTTGTAGGCGAGAAACTGAAGACCCAGTAGAGGTCAAGACTCAGTAGAGGTATCGCGATCGCGATCGTAGACGCCTAATACATTTTCGGGCTTTGTATGATCATGAACCCACGACACTTGTAATGACCGGTTTCGACATTTATCGGACCAAAGAGGCACTGGTCGCGTCAACACGACTTTCTCGAAATGTGGGAAACGGTAATTCAAGATCGTTGGATGCAAGAAATACAAGATCATCGGACGTAAGGATATACAACACTCGCCAAGACATGTACAATACAGTTCGTCCCTGAACGACCAGATTCATCTTCCCTCTCGTTTGGATGGTTGCTGTCCAGCTCGCCGAGCTATTAGGGATTGAGGACGCTGCCGACCTGTCCGCCGCTCGTAAAGGTAGCATGCGGTACACAATCTCCACGCCGAATTTAGCTTGCTCTTAGTCAAATAAGTTCCTGCACTAGTAGTGCAGTTTGAGCACGGCTTGACCCCGGAGTTGGATGGTGAGTGCGTGCGCGCGCGCTTAACTAGGCGGAGAGGACGACGTCGATGATTTTTGTGCTCATAGCAGTAGCACGTCTGACATATTATCTTCCCCGTCCCTTTCTGCTTGTACCAATGGTTAAGACCAGACGTTCTGCTTTGTTGACAGTGCATACACTGCTTTCCTGATACCGGTGTATGACAAAGTAATGGGGTGGAAACGGAGGCAGTCTCAGACGGAGTGGGAGAAGGAGAAAGACGCGCAACAAGCCGCAGGAGCGAGGGAGGAAGCAGAAGGCCCACCGAATAAGTGTCTTCATTTGTATTCGAACCGGTCGTGGAGTCTAGCGCCGAGCTCTCCGCTGCGGAGGGGTCTACACCGCCATCATCTGCACTGGACGGCGCCTCCGAGTTCATGCGGCGCCGCTTGTTCACGGCCGCCACACCTTGCGACGTCGCATGGAACGGAAGTGCGGGGAACAGGTTGAGGTCCGCACACGACTCGTCGATAGAAGGTGTCTGGGCCGGCATCGGGACGACATTTGCGCGGCGGCGCTTATTGCCGCACGAAACCATATCACCGAGTGTACTGTTGTGTGCGTGGTCGTACTCGGGCCTTGCACGAGGAGCGTCCGTCGATGCGTGATCCGAGTATATGGTGCAGTCGGAATGGAGAAACAACGAATTGTCGACAACCAGGATGTCTGTACGCGCCGCCTCGATCGCGTTATTTGGATGCTTTTGGAGAAGTCTACCCGAGCGCCGTGGTCGCTCTGTAATCAATTCATTGTCCCTCGAGTGGCCAACCGGGTTCGATACATCGGGCTCCAACGACCAGTCCCTGGAAGCCAAGCCTCCCCCGCGGCCAACGATCTCAGTGGCTCGCTCTGGCGCAGGCTTGGGTTTGTGCCCACGTTTCTTCTTGGTTTTCTGGGATTTCTCCAAGAGCAACCGAGCTCTCTCTGCCTCCTCTTCCTCGGCGCGCGCATACAGCGCGTCAAGATAGCTGGATACGCTCGAAAACTGTGGGCCTCCATTCAATCGGTACACGGGCGGATCTCCGGCCATGTTGGGGTTCTGGAGGAAGTATATCAGCAGTTAACCTCATAAGAATGAGGTGGACGAACTGGCTCATTCAAAGATGTCATCTTCAAGGTTGTAAACTTTTTTTGAGAGGTGGATTCGACAGGTAAACACAGGTACACAGACGCCACTTAGACGACTGTTTTGAAGCCGCTTCGCGCGATTACGCCGTTGGCCTCACCATAACCCGCCAATATCGTTCCCAGAGCCCCGGGAGCCCCCTACGCTCGCAACGAAGCCACGCTAGAGAAAACATACCGAATAATTTAGTTTTGGATCGGCTGAAATGGAACATGAGGCGCAAATAAAGCTGCGAAACCGATATAACCCACATCTGAGCGGCATGCATTAGAGCGGGATGTAAGTGACTAGGATAAGTTTGAGCTATGTGGTCCAAGTGAGAAGCCGATACATAGACAGCGGCCTTCGAATGTTGTATTCATTTCTGACCCCCTGCAATCGGCACCTGCAGCAGTGAATTTGAATCTTGAGACTGTGAGACAAGTTGACAATGGACAACGCAAGTGCCACGGAGTGAGATGAGAAACGACGGAAATGAGAAGCGGCGACGATATTCGAGGGGATGATGGGACAGAAGACATTTGAACTAGGGATAGACGTGATTTGACGCTCTTGCAAGCTAGTGCACTCAAATCTAGATTGTTTGCGAGGGCCTGCGAGAGCACTTTTGAAGTTTGGGGCAGTCCAAAGAGCCGAAAACCTCCAAAAACGGTGCACTGTATCACAATTTGGCGTCTCGAGAGTCCAGACCAAGATTACGGCGTATAAATACAAGTCTTTTTACAAGATATCAGAGTCATTCAGAGTCAAAACCGGAGGAGACCAAGAGGAGACAGAGAGTTGCTGGCCATTGGTCAAGCTGGTTTGTCACCACTCCACAGTCACAACGGGAGATCGGCGCT
Source organism: Mycena epipterygia (assembly GCA_029281465.1). Taxonomy (NCBI): domain Eukaryota; kingdom Fungi; phylum Basidiomycota; class Agaricomycetes; order Agaricales; family Mycenaceae; genus Mycena; species Mycena epipterygia. Next base: position 220,221 of record JARJCQ010000006.1, on the reverse strand, counting down.
TTTGATCCGCTCCAACATCTTCAAATTCTTTTCGAGTCCTTGACGAGTCCTCATTATATTATCGATGCATCGAATCCAAGAGTGTTCTCAGGCTCTGAATCCTACTAATTGAGACTTTCAAAATTGTCGCGTTAAATTGTTTGGGCACAGCCACATCTAGCTCGACACGCCTGACCTTTTTCGCCCAGCTTGTTCGCCAGTAAGTTGACCGCAACTCTAGATGCTGCCTCATTCTCATGAATGCTTGTAGACTGCTGCAGATGCATTCTACAGACTCCTTGGAGTTCGCACTGGCTTTGGGGAACTCCCACAGCTCCTCCGACGCTGGTTTGGATCGAACGCAAATCAGCAGACTCATTGCTGAATCCGAGTTGAAGATTTCAGGCATCGACTCTCAAATGCGGGACCTTGAATGTCTTCGTGCGAAGGAGCATAGCACCATCGCGTTCTTGCGCCGTCTTAGGGCACCCGCACCCATTGATAGGCTCCCGGCCGAACTGGTGGTGGAAGTTTTCCTGTTTTCAACAGACAAACAGTTCAATGAAAGACCCATGAAAATCATCAGGCTCTCGCAAGTGTGTCATTACTGGCGACAGGTGGCTCATAGCACGTCGCGATTCTGGACAAAGTGCCGGATCAGAATCAAGGAAAACTGCCCAAGCGAAGCATACATTGCTGGGATAAAAATGTGGCTGGAGCGGTCGTCAAACCTACCGCTCTCACTACATTTCACTTCGCATTCTGTGGGGGCCAACTTGCACTTGCCCATTTTGGCAAATGCAACGATGCCGTCGATAAGCACTCGAGTGAAAAGGCTCAATCTCGCTGGACTTGCTTCTTATGCATCCTTACGTCTCCTCTTTTCCCACCCCTTGGATTCTCTTGAAAGTCTACAAGTCTCGTCGAACGAGAGAGAGGCTGTGGATCCCATGGCACCTAAAATCGACCTATCCACCATCGCTCCTCGGCTAAACAGCATCATCCTGGAGGAAAATTACCCCGATGTCTTCACCACACCCTGGTCGAACCTCACATATCTCCATATCTCCGACTCGCCTGACAACTGCCTTCATGTCTTGCTCGAATGCAAAAGCCTGAAGGATGCCAGCTTTGATACCGGCGAATGGAGCGATTTCGGTGCCTTTGATTTCCCCGTCATTGTCCTTCCTCACCTCCGTTCCCTCATGTTCGCCGTAGGCTATGATTTCGGCGAAGTAGTCGGCGATATCGACAATTTTTTCCAGCCTCTTGCGCTTCCAGCACTGACATCGCTCCAGTTCAGGCTCGGAGAGAAACCTCTCTCCTGGCCCACCGCTGAATTTTCGCTGTTTCAGCTGCGATCCCCCAATATCCAGAACCTCGACTTGTCGAACTCCACAATCAGCCCTGAGGGCTTGATCAGTCTCCTCCGATCCTCGCCGGCCGTCAAGGAACTCACGCTCAACTACTGCCGGGAGTGCATTGACGAGAGTTTCCTTCGCGCACTTGAATACCACCACGAAGCCGACACAGACCCACTGGCCCCAATGCTTGAAGGTCTTACATGGGATGGTTTCCCACGGGATTTCGAAGAGACATCGTTCGAGGCAATGATTCGATCCCGATGGTGGCCAACCGGGCAGCCTCCACCTTTCGCTGGTGGCATACCGAAGATTGCCCGGTTGATGGGCACATTTATCAGGTGTTCAGACAGCTGGAGTGGCGATTTTGAAGCGAGAATGAAGGACTGCGCAGATGATGACATTTTTATTTGCTCAGACTAGTACATGTGTAGTTCAGAAAAAAACCATGTATTCTGTGGTTAATCCTAGGTACGTATGCCCCTAATGTCCTCGGTCCTCAAGAAAAATGAATTCTCTCATCTATGCAATCCCGCATCCGAGCTACGAACGCGTCACTCAGCGGACTATCTCGTCCACACCGGATGGATATCGCTGCCAAGCGCGCAATTTGGGGTGACGAAGCAACGGTAGGGGACTGGTCGGCCGACTGCCATCTCGACCGGACCATGTTCTCGAGAGCCGATTCTTGGAATTTGTGGCCTATTTCGTCCCACGACACGGCCTCGAGGAGCGGAACCAGCGGCTTCGCATCGGACTCGCGATATTGGAGCGCATCAAGGAAAGTATCGTCGATGCACTTCTTGCAGAAGGAGAGGGTGAGGCTTTTGAGTGCGGGGGAGGATCTGAGAAGGGCTATCAGCTCCTTGGCGGTCCAGGGGACCGAGGTTAGTTCGAGCCACTGGATGTTTGGGGACCGCGCTTGGAAAGGCCCAAGTCCCATGGATACCCAATCATACATGAAATCGAACACAATTTTTAGCGACGTCAAAGCGGGAGCTTCGAGGGGCTCGAAAAACGGCATAATGCAAGGTAAGTCGGAGTTCACACTTAGGGTGATTCCAAAATGGCGGAGGTTGGGAAGAGCAAAATGTGGTCGATTTATTGCGACCCCGTAATTCGTGTCTTCTAAGTCCCAATCAAACGTCTGGATCTCGAGCTGTTCGAGATCACGGCATTGTCGCAATATGTCCATGCAATCCTCGTTATGGATCCAGAAGTCGAGGTGTGTCAGTTGCGACCACGGTATGTTGGAGAAGAAATTCTCGATGCGTTCTTCACCGTGCGCGGGAAAGATTAAGCGGCGCAGACGAGGCGCGAAGGCGGACAGATCTACTTTCTCGTCCAAACTTAACGGTACCTGAGTCATACGTAATGTATGGAGGGCATCCAAGGGGTCCGCAAAAAGGGAAGCTATTGGCGAAAAATCACTGTCAATGGGCAGCAGGATTTCGAGGCTCTCCAGTCGATTTCTTGGGAGTATTCGATCGATAACGTCAAAGTCGGAGTTGTCCATCAGATTTATTTCAAGGGAAAGAGGAAGGCGCAACGACCGGTCCAGGCAGGACTTGATAATGGCGATGTATGACTCGTTTGGAGGTGTCATAACATCGAGGCGAAATTCAGTCCAAAAGCGAGGTGTGCTGTGGGCCACCATTCTCCAATAATGGCACACTTGGGAGAGGGGAACGATTGCGTTGGAATTACCGAGAACGTAGTGGCCTCGAACGGGTGCGATTGTGAACCAGAAAATCTCGCCCAGCAGCTCCATAGGGAGCACATGGAGGGGACTGGTGAGATATTTCAGTGTCGCGAGTCTGTTTCGCTCATTGACACGAAGAGTTCGGACATGGGTGATTTGAGAATTGAGGCTGGAGATTTGAGAATCGAGGTTGGAGATTTTGGACTCGGATTCCGCAATGAGCCTGTCGTTATCCAGGGCATTCATGTCCCCGTCGCCCACTATCTCGAGGTTCGATGTGCCCTAGACACGAGATTCAGTACCGGGTGTATATTGAAGGATTCGTGTTGACTGACCCAAGGGGCGACCACTAAAGTTATCGCTCAATTCGACAGGTACTATGTTCTACTATTTGGCTTTTGATGCACGTGAGCGGCTGTTGACGGGAGATCAGCGGCTGTCAGTGGCCATCAATTCGGCTACGCGGTAATGAGAGACGTGATTAAATTAATCAACGTTCAATAGCATTCGTCACGCGATGTTCGATTGAAACTATCGTACTCTACAAGCTTTACGACCCGTGCCTTCGGCACGGCCGACTCGCTGCGCTCGCGTCCGTCCCTTCGGCGGGTCGACAGCTTGTTGGGGCTCCGCCCCAAACCCCGGGGGCTCTGCATCTCAGTAGGATAGGAAAGTGCAAATCAAATATGAAAACTCTATAAACAGGATACAATAAAATAATGATAACTACTGAGCAGCATTCAGTCAGAGAATTGATAAGGCTTCATAAGACAGACTCAGAGACAAATTAAAGCAGCACCTCTGCGTATACAATATTTTTTGCTGACAATAGAATTGAGGTCTTGCTTGAACAGCACCTGGATCCACTTACTGGATGTGTACCTAGAGAGTGCAATAGGGTGTTTCATATATACTATTTCGTGCCCAACTTGAGACCCAATTTCGACCCCAACTTGGCTCCAACTTGGGCCATCATTTATCGGAATTTGACCCCGGAAAGTGCAATGGGTGGACCAAATCAAACGGGTGAAGTTGGAACACGAAGTTGAGGTCCAAGTTGGATGTCAAATCATGGTCCAAGTTGGATGTCAAATCATGGTCCGGAGCACAATTTGACATCCAACTTTGAGTTCCGAACTATTTCATGTTCCAACTTCGCGCGAAGCTGGGCACAAAGTTGGGTCCCAAGTTGGGCCCAAAATAGTATATATGAAACACTCTAATGTAAAGCTGTCCATGAGTAAACACATCTGTGTGCAGGCCCAGGCCAACATGGTCCACAGACTGGCCCTGGGCTTTATTTATTGTCATTGAAAATGCCAGATGAACAGGGAGTTGACTGGTCACTCGCAAGTGCTTCTGTTTGGGCTGCTGAGGCCCTCCCCGCCCAGGAGCATTGCAGGCTCAGAGTAGCCATTTTCCCCACCCCTCTACATATTTTATACCTCACACAGTACTGAAAATGCGACCATGACCCAATCCAATGTCGTTTCATCCAAGACATGAGGTATCATTTTGGTAAGAATCCCTTGAGAACCATTGCAAACATTTGCAGGGTCCAAGTTTCAGAGGACCATGATTGGACATCCAACTTTCAACTTGGCAAGAGGATCTGAGGGGAAAACACGGCTAGATCTTATTGAGATATGGTGTATTACAGGGTGAAAGACAATTATTTCTGCTATTAAGTGTGGACTTTCAAGAGTATAGTTTTCACATTCCTGTCTTTGAAAAGCAATCTGAGCCCTCTGTGGAGTATTAGGAGGAGTTTCATACCTTGAGTCCCATAATAAAATAAAAAATCAGTCCTTAAAAAGTGGCTGATAGGGCTCACATGGGAGAAAGGAGATTAGCTGTGGCAAATTGTCAGAGAGGAACTTGAGCAACACACTAAAGATAAAGCTTACAGAGGCTTTGAGGCAAGATACAATAGAAGGGCTGAAATCTGAGGGAAAAACACTGCTAGATCTTATTGAGATACAGGCAGACAATAGTGTACTATCCTATATACAAAAAGACGTGGAACACATCACCTGATAAATCACCTGATTTTGTCACGTTTTCTGCACGTGAGGTCTTCGGCCGAAGGCCTGCACTGCCTTTCGGACATCGCGTCACGTCGGCTAAGGCTCCTATCTGCAAGCAAACACCACCTACACTGAGACTGCCTGCCCAATAAGGTATGATGGTTTGTTCTTTCCTTATTCTTTCCTTATAGACTGCCTCTCACTCCTCCTTAATGGCAGAGATAATTGTCTTTTGCCCTGTAATAATAAACTATTGTCTGCCTGTATCTCAATAAGATCTAGCAGTGTTTTTCCCTCAGATTTCAGCCCTTCTATTCTCTCTGATAATTTGCCACAGCTAATCTCCTTTCTCCCATGTGAGCCTTATCAGCCACTTTTAAGGACTGATTAAAATTTTTATGGGACTCAAGGGATGAAATTTCTCCTAATACTCCACAGAGGGCTTGGATTGCTTCTCAAAGACAGGAACATGGAAACCATACTCTTGAAAGCCCACACTTAATAGCAGAAATAATTGTCTTTCACCCTGTAATACACCATATCTCAATAAGATCTAGCAGTGTTTTCCCCTCAGATCCTCTTGCCAAGTTGAAAGTTGGATGTCCAATCATGGTCCTCCAAAACTTGGACTCTGCAAATGGTCTTTGCAACAGTTCTCGAGGGATTCTTACCCAAATGTCACCTCATGTCTTGGAGATCAGGCTCATTGGGGAGAACACAATGGCACAACAGCATTTATCCCCTGCATCACAATTATTCCCTCTGCAGAGCAGCTTTCCTTTGCTATGAAATGATGTTGGATTGGGTCACAGTCGCATTTTCAGTACTATGTGAGATATAAAATATGTAGAGGGGTGGGAAAAAATGGCTACTCTGAGCCCGCAATGCTCCTGGACGGGGAGGGCCTCAGCAGCCCAAACGGAAGCACCCGCGAGCGACCAGCCAACTCCCTGTTCGTCTGGCATTTTCAATGACAATAAACAAAGCCCAGGGACAGTCTGTGGACCATGTTGGCCTGGACCTGCGCACAGATGTGTTTGCTCATGGACAGTTTTATGTTGCACTCTTAGGTGCACATCCAGTCAGTGGATCCGGGTGCTGTTCAAGCCAGACCTCAATTCTACTGTCACAAAAAATATTGTATACCCAAAGGTGTTGCTTTAATTTGTTTATAAGTCTTCTTATGAAGCCTTATCAATTCTCTGACTGAATGATGCACAGTATATTTATCAATGCTCAGTAGCTATCATTACTTTATTGTATCCTGTTGATAAAATTTTCATATTTGATTTACACTTTCCTACTGAGATGCAGAGCCCCCCTGGGGTTTGGGGCGGAGCCCCAACAAGCTGTCGACCCGCCGAAGGGACGGACGCGAGCGCAGCGAGTCGGCCGTGCCGAAGGCACGGGTCGTAAAGCTTGTTACAGGGCAAAAGGCAATTATCTCTGCTATTAAGGAGGAGTGAGAGGCAGTCTATAAGGAAAGAATAAGGAAAGAACAAATCCTCATACCTTATTGGGCAGGCAGTCTCAGTGTAGGTGGTGTTTGCTGCAAATAGGAGCCTTAGCCGACGCGACGACACGTCCGAAAGGCAGTGCAGGGCTTCGGCCGAAGACCTCACGTGCAGAAAACGTGACAAAATCAGGTGATTTATCAGGTGATGTGTTCCACGTCTTTTTGTATACAAGCTTTACGACCCATGCCTTCGGCACGGCCGACTCGCTGCGCTCGCGTCCGTCCCTTCGGCGGGTCGACAGCTTGTTGGGGCTCCGCCCCAAACCCCGGGGGGGGCTCTGCATTTCAGTAGGAAAGTGTAAATCAAATATGAAAATTCTATAAATGGGGTACAATAAAGTAATGATAACTACTGAGCATTGATAAATATACTGTGCATTATTAATTCAGAGAAAGGCTGTGTAAAAGAAAACAAATTAAAGCAGCACCTCTGGGTATACAATATTTTTGTGACAGTAGAATTGAGGTCTTGCTTGAACAGCACTCGGATCCACTGACTGAATGTGCACCTAGAGTGTTTAACATAAAGCTGTCCATGAACAAACACATCTGTGGACAGGTCCAGGCCAACATAGTCCACAGATTGACCCTGGGATCTGTTTATTGTCATTGAAAAATGCCAGACGAACAGGGAATTGACATTGTTTCATAACAAAGGAAGGTTGTTCTGCAGAGGGAATAATAGACCTTGAGCAACACACTAAAGATAAAGCTTACAGAGGCTTTGAGGCAAGGTACAGCAAAGAGGGAAATAGAAGGGCTGAAATCTGAGGGAAAAACACTGCTAGATCTTATTGAGATACAGGCAGACAGTAGTGTATTATTACAGGGCAAAAGACAATTATCTCTGCTAAGGCAGTCTATAAGGAAAGAACAAATCCTCATACCTTATTGGGCAGGCAGTCTAGGTGTGCAGAAGAGAGAGAATAGTACTGTATCAGATGTGTTTGCTGCAGATAGGAGCCTTATGTGACGCAAACACATGTCCGAAAGGCAGTGCAGGCCTTCGGCCGAAAGCCTCACGTGACAATATCAGGTGATTCTTTGGGTGCAGTGTCTGTGACCGTAGTGTTTTTATTTATAGGACGTTTTGCGACCCGTGTCGTCGTCACAGAGGCTTGCCGCACACAGCGGATCCCGAGTTTCTTCGCAGACACGGCGGATTCTGCGTTCGGGGGTTCGCCCGCACACGGCTGATTCCGAGCTCACGTGAGAATCCACGTGACAAAGTCAGGTGATTTTTCAGGTGACTTTTTAGGTGGCTGTGTCGACGTCTTTTTATATATAGGACCAGTTTATTCGGACCCGTGCCTTCGCCACGGTGACGCCCGCACACAGTGGATACAGAGCTCGCCCGCACACGGCGGATACAGAGTCGGGGGGTTCGCCCGCACACGGCTAATTCCGAGTCGTGGGACCCGGCGGCAACATCTCGACAGCCGGCAGCAGCATCTCGACAGCGTCCCGTGATTTTTCATGTGACTTTTCATGTGACTCGGCTAATTGTGTTTTAATGTATAGGATAGGATTCACTTTTTTAGAAACATGCTTATCTGATTCTGATAACTCAGTAACGCGTCTCTCATTACCGCGTCGAATTGATGGCCGCTGAGCTCCCGTCAACAGCCGCTCACGTGCATCAAAAGCCAAATAGTAGAACATAGTACCTGTCGAATTGAGCGATAACTTTAGTGGTCGCCCCTTGGACTGACCGTTGACGGAAGAAGTTTTTAGGTGGCGGTGCACCACCCCTGTCAATCCGACTCAAGCACCATCGCCTCCCCGGCTCTGACCATCAGTCATTCGAGACCTGTTCTATTCCAATCATTACAATACAGCTGCCCTAGTATCCTCTGGACCATCCTCTCTCTCACCGTGGTCCCTCTCGCGCTCATGATGGTCTGCTCGTTGATGAAGAAGATGCGGAGGGCCTCACGGTCAAGGCTCGGGCCGAACCAAGAGTACGCCCATCTTTTCGCAGCGCTGACGCCTGGTATAGGTTCCTCAGTTCTGCGACGCGCGCCCACGTCGTGATCACGACCTACGACACGGTCCGCTCGGAACACGCCCCTTTAGCGCCCATCGCGACGAGCTCAAGACTGCTGCCGCCAAGTCTCCGACTCGAGCGATTGCGCGAGCGAGGAATCCTGACCTCGAGCCTCGCGAAGGTTTGCACCATATTCTTTAACGGTTGCTTCAGGGAAACTAACTTAGCTCGGAGGGCCTGTTGCTGTCAGCCCAATGATGTACATGCCCCTCATATCTTGCTTCTGGCATTCATCATTCACTTATCTTCTGCCTCCCTTATATAAGGAAGACAGCTCATATCTGTATCCACCTTCTCTGGCCCATGATAGAGGGATCCGCCCTCGTCAACTGACATGTCCGGTGAGGTTTCCGTTCACGTATTGCAATGGATGGTGCGTATTTGAATTCCTCTTCACTTTATGCTTGTTCTTCTCGTTTAACGGCCGACGAACTGGAAACTCGCGTTATTTCTGTGCTTGGATTCAGTCAGTCTCTCCGACAATTTCAACGCTACGGTTTTTAGGTTTTAGCTGGTTTTTCAGTGTTCGCCGATCTGATGCTTCACGAAGGAACAATCTGTTTTTATCTTGCTCCAACACTTCTGGGATATCTGGAGAGTTGGGTTGACCGGGTGTCCCTGGGCCTTGATGTCCCTTTCTTTGAATAATATCACAAACAATCACCTCTAAAAGTTTCAACGCAGAACATGTTGTTCCTAGCCTTCCTGCGAGTATCGCGCTCCGCTGCCAAAGCCTGTACTTGACCCGTGAAAACTGTTACCATTCTCAGACGCGCACTTCTCGAACCCGAAAAATATAAAACCCGAGTGGATCCATTCATTGCCGTACATTCCCAACCACCAGACATGCCTTCCCCGCTAACGAATCTCGCCGGCACGGTACTTGAGTCATTTCTGTATGGCATCTACTTGAACCTCTTCGTCACTTCGACATATATCCTGGTTAAACGTTCCAAGGGCGCCCACGCACCCCCGCTGTACCGTTCTACAATGTTCATTCTCTCATGGGCACTCTTTTTGCTTGTGACAGCGGTGTGTCGTTTTCCCTTCCTCTTCGGCTGTGACCAAGGCTAGAATTGGATGGTAGAATTGGATCTTGGCCGTCAATAAAGTCTTCATTGGATTCATTTTCTTTCAAGGAGGTTCTGCTGCTCCAGCGTACTTCAACGACTCCCGCCAGGTCATCACCGAAGGTGTCTGGGTTACCACCATTATCTCCATTATAATTAACGATTCCATGATCGTGAGTAATCAGGATGCGCAGCTGTTTCTCATCCTGATGACTATGCAAGATTTTCCGCCTCTGGGTCGTTTGGGGTCGCAACAAACTCGTAATTGTAGTCCCGATACTCAGTCTCATAGGTGTCACCGGTCGGTAATCCATAATTCCCGACATAGAAAACTCAATATTGTATTTCAGTATCCACGACGCTGGTAGTAGTCACCAGCTGGGGTGTGCAAAGCTCAGCCCAGGTGATCGGATTTTTGCCCAGCTTTGTTTGCACGCTTGTGTACGCGCAAATCCTCTACCATTGAGTTTGTCTAACAGTTTTAAACAGGACAAACATTTACTGCACAGGTGCTTGTTCTATTCGCTTTTCAAAGGCTCACAACTGACTGAAACCAGGATTCATTATTTGGAGAATATGGACGATCACTAAGGCTTGTACGGCAGTAAATGGATCCAATCTCAATGTTAGTGAATTCAACCACAGTGGAATCTTAGTCTCACATCGACCAGGGCCTTCTGGCCATGCTCATTGAGAGTTCAGCACTCTACACGTTCGTCTCACCCCGTGTCCATAGGCGTCCCGATCGAATGACTATCCACAGATCATGGGTCTTGTTTTACACAGTGACGGAACAAATCACCTCGGACGTGCAATACGTTGCTTTCGGAGCCATCCCTGCTGTAGCCGGAATTGCCAACGCACTTATTCAGGCGCGGATTGGCCTGGGGAAGACAATTGAGCCCTCCACGAAAGTCCCAACGACAGCGCCACTCCGGTTTCCGACGCGCAACTCCAGTGCATGTGAGGCCAGTCGCAACGACATTGAAATGAGAGGTGATGTCGGCCGTAACCAGGGTGAAGTGAAATTCTATGGCGCTATAGCGGGGTAGTTGTATGGTTGTTCGCCGCATATCTCGAATACGACGGGGAAAGAGCTAAGTTTGGACAGTGTTTTACCAATCGCTCATAATTACTCGCTATTTACGCCTCGCATAGTAGCCCGATTATCATTATTGATTCAATTCGATTACCGGCGGGCCGCTGTGATATTTGGATGCGCTATAATCGACGCAGTCGGAGTGCAGCCACCACCTGTGGGCTTCTGTGAAGATCACCCCTGATAAATGCGTCGAGATGACATCATACGAAGGAGAGTAGGATCGAACTCTAATCATCCAACTTGAAGGTGCTCGTCCTATCACCGATTGAGACCTTTTAGACCATTAGGTTCGGTCGTCCACGTATTATTCTAGTGAGCATGGCATCGAACATAAATTTACAGCCTAAGGCTATCAATAATAGTACTTGGCATTTAATGTTAGGCGAATTCAACATCCCCGAGATGCCCGGGATGTTCAAGTGTTTACCCAGTGTTCATGATACTGCTTCGAAATTGTATCTAATAATAATATCAATGCGTTTTAGACGCGTCTGCTATGCACGATAGCCAAACAAACCATTAATTTGGGGCTGTTACTGAGGGCTTGGTGTATGGAGCAATGTATGTCACTAACGTCGCTATATGAGAGACTAGCACTGCCGAATTCCGACGCAGGTTTTTCCAGGACCCCCGCACAAGGCTGGGCTTTGATTTCTGAACTGCGGCCATTTGCGTGGCAACTTGGTGGCAACTAGAATTCTCGTCAAGTGTCAGCAAGAAGATCGACGGCACCGGGCCGAGGTCAGCCTATTTGTTTTGATTGGGGCGCCTATTTAGACGCCTCTTCTTATGGCTCTTGTAGGCGCGCGTCCAGAAACAAAACGTGGGACCTCTTGCCTCGGCTTTCTGGATGTCGCATTACGCGCATTCGCGTGGACCTCAACTTTTCTGAGTTTGCCATTCAATTGACCCAGCGGCGAGCTACTAGTAGTAGCGCTTCAAGATGCCATCTGCATTCTGGAGTGTTCTTGTTGGCTCGCACGGATGCCAGTGTGCAGCGTCAATCTATTGCTTCGGTCCCGCGCCACGACTCAATAGATAAACACCGCTTCCTGGAATCGTGAATCGCAACCGACATGAACCTCCTCCTTCGACTGCTATGGAGTGCGCCTTTTCTTCCACTGCTAGTGTCTGCGGCTCTGGGCCTCCTTTCTACTAGTCATAGCAGAATCTCAAAAGCGAGTCAAGCGGATAGCCCCTGCACTGTCGACGCGTGGGTCCGAGCAGAGGATCTCTCTCCGCACCACATCGCACAAGGTGACGTCGCAACAAGTCGCCTGTCGCGAAATAACCTCTGAAGGATATCGATGTTAGGGGAGCTCCGCGTCAAGGTCTCGCGTTCCGAGTGCGCGCACCAGATCGTGTCGGTGGCGCTGCGTCTGCAGCTTAATGAGTTCGGCGAGCTTGTGTTCCTGAGGGCGGGTGTGGTCCTTCCGGAGCCACGGCAGGCCGTGAACGAAACCGTGCCGGGGAGCGACGTGGTGTATGACTACCAACCATATGCCGATGCGATGAGTGATCCCGAGTTGTGGAACGTCCGGGCGGAGGAGAGGCAGGTGTGGGTGACCGAGACCATGCTTCTGGATGACAATCCCGGTATGTGGCTCGATTTTAAATCGTATTTTGCCATTAACATCGAGTCTTCACTGGCAGACTTGACCCACCCAATCGTCACGCCGTTCACTGTCGCTGTTCCGGCTGTGAACTACCCACCCGCCACTCAACGGTATCGATTGACCCGTAATTCTCGACACTTCTTCAGCGATCCAGTGTTCGCCCTAAGGTCTAAGGCCTTAATGGCTCTAAGGCTTAGTAAGCCCTTAGAGTAAGCCTTAGAAGTTTCACCAGATTTTCGCCTGCCCTTAGAGGCCTTAACCGGTTACGTCGGACCGGATTTCCGGCCGCGGAGCCGAAGCACGCCATCAACTATTTTCGCTCCTTCCACCCATGGTCTCCGGATCCTTAGACGATTGGACGGCGAATCCGCTCGGGCTCAACCATTTGACTCTTGCAGGTGGAAATTGAGGCAGAGGGGGAGCTCATGGTCGCAGGGCGGGCTGCCGAGGAGGAGGAGGATGAGGAGGACGCGCGGTTGGATGACGGAGCAGTAGAGATCCCGGATGAGGATGAATACGTGGGCTAGTATTGCGGAAATATATATATTAATAATAATATAAATATTCATTAAGGCCTTAAGGGAGGCCTTAACCTCTAAGCCTTAGGCCTTACTAAGGCTTAGAGGTTCTCAGAAGTGCCATTAAGGCCTTAAGGGCGAACACTGCAGCGATCTGGGTTATCAATATATCGCAGTGGGTGCTTTAATATAATTGAAGTAGCATTATCTCTAAATGATATTGCGTATGCGCCCGCTTCTCAAAAGATTGTGGTGTTCAAAGACGGACGTACGGTGAATGTACCGGCGGGTCACACAACATTCGTCCCAGAGGGCTATATGCTCCCGACGACGTCCCCGTTTTCGTGGAACACAACCTTTGTAGATCCGTGTGGAGGCAAGTTCCAGGACACGGGGCTGGAGAAATGCCTTCCGAGCACCCAGCGATCCGAATTCTTGGCAGAGATAACATTGGAGGAAGGGAATGTCGTGCAAAAAGGTACGTCCTGCGCTCGTCCTGCATCGTCCACTGATTCAGATTTATACCCGCAGGTGGTTCGGTGAAGGGGAGGGTGTCAGTGCACAGCACGGCTGGCTCCACAACCCTGTCCGAAATATCTGTCGGGGTGTGGACCAGGTACAATGATCACTGGGCTGAGGCACAGGCCGCGGCTGCTGGCGACACAGGGTTTTCTGTTTCCATGACAGATTACAGGTACGCGTGCAGGACTGCATCCAGCAGCCAGCCGCTGGACGCAGAAGCCTCCAGTTATGCGCATATTTTTGCCAACGAGCAGATGCAATGGTCGGGGTTTCCTCCCCTCACGTTAGTGTCCAGCAGCGACAGCGCTTTCACTCCCGCGCACCCCCATTTCGACTTCGAGTTCCAGGTTCCTCATGACATCCCTGTGGATTTCGCATCGTATTACACCAATGGGGAAAACCAGCTGCTGCTCAACCTCGAAGTCCTCTACGCCCCCGAGGTCGCCGACTGCCTTAAAACACCCGCGCCGCTCCCGCTCAAGTCGGCGGCGGAAGCGGCTGCAGCTGCTGCGGCAGCGACAGAAGAGCGATTGTGGGACTCGAGCACACGCGTCGGGCATCCGGTCGACTTGACGAACTTAGCGGCGTCACTGAAACGCAAAAATTACCGCTGTGTGATGAAGCTCCAGGCCTTGCTGCCGATTACCGTGGTGGGCAGCCCTGTGGCAGAGGTACAACCTGTCGCGCACTATCTCGGGCCAAATTCCATGGCGCCAGTTCTGCGTCGCGGATCGCAAGCCGAGGTGCTCAACTTCCCTGCCACACACCCGGTGGTCAGCGAGGAGCCCTTGTCCGATACGATCGCGCGGCTGTTACAGCCGCGTTGGCAGAGCAGCCGATACAACAGCAGTCAGCTCAGAAACATTCCCGACCCCACTCAGAGCTATCGTCGAGGGCATTATGCAGGCCTGCTTTGGAAGAAGAAGGTCGTAGCAGAAGAAAGAGGAATATTGCCGTTGATTTATGATACCGTGGAGCCCGAAGGAGGGAATGACCAACAGATCCCCCTCTCCAAGTAATACTTATACCCAGATAGTTTCCGACCTTGAACGTAGATAATTTTTTTAGCCGCGCATTCAAGCTGGGGGATATAAATTAGCCCGTTCCTTGAGCAAAGATTCACGAAGACCTCGCCCAAATGGTCGGAGTTTTACATATATAGTTTTTTTCGCGACAAATCGTAGGTGGCCCGGCCTTTTTTATCAAAAGGCGAACTTTGCTCACGAAATGTGGAAACACGCATTCAAGATCGCTGATGGTACATACAAGGAAATATATACAACGCTCGCGAAAAAAGTCGTGTAATGTAGATAGTTGCTCTTGCGAGAAGCCCGAGAAGCCCGCATCCCTGGATGACCACATTCATTTTTCTGGTCGTTTGGTTGATTTTTGAGCAGCCGAGATGCGCGCTGGATCAAGAAGTGAGGTCGGTTTTTACGGTGCTTGTGGTCATACTAGTAGCAGGCGCGGCACAATTCCGTTTGGTACTGCAGTTCGAACACTGCGTAACCCCGGAGTTGGATGGCAATTCTGGGCGCCGAATGAGAGGGAGAGGACGAGGTCGATGATATTTGTGCTCGTAGGAGTAGCACGCATTGCACAACAGCTTCCCAGGCTTCCCTTTGATTATGTACCAGCGGTTACCAGCAGACTTTCTGCCTTGACAGTGAACACACTGCTTTCCTGATGACTTTGGTGGATGAGAAGGTAATGAAACGGAGGCAGTCTCGGACGGAGAGGGAGAAGGAGAAAGATGGCCGCAGAAGCGAGGGAGGTGACGGGAAGCCCACCTAGTGAGTATCTTCGTCTGAATCCAGCCCGTTCGCAGAGTCTAGCACCAAGCTCCCCTGGGCCGCTGCTGTAGGGTTTACACTGCTGACGAGCCCATTATCCGCGTTGGACGCGGCCTCCGACACCGAGTTCATACGTCGGCGTTTCTTCAAGGTCTCGTTGTGCGGCGTTGCATCAAAATCGCGTTCGGGAGAGAAGTCAGAAAACGTGTTGTCTACCATTATAGCCGTTTCCGACAACCGGTCGACATTCGCGCGGCGGCGCTTATTGGGAACTTTCGTCGACACGGAGTCCGAATCGGAAGGTAGAAATAGGGCTGAGGAGGGAGTGGAAGTAAATGGTGTAGAGCCGCCAGGGATAGGCGACGTGCCCTCCTTTTTTATGAGCGTCCGAGACATGCGCTGAATCAGCGAGAGAGGTCGACTTTTGTGATGCTTGTCCTCATACAGGCCGCATGCTTGACATAGTTTCCGTAGCGGGTCTAAAACACTAAATCTCCATTTGTCCCCAGCACTCGTTGTCGTGTCGCAGTTTGAACATTTTTTGACCGTTCGCATTTTTGTGCGCTCAACCACCGATGCAGGTCGAAGTTTATGACGTCTTCTCTCGTAGGAATAGCAAGCTTCACATATTGTCCAACTGGTGTTGAGTTTGCTCTTGTGCCAACTGCGAGTGGTACTCCCCTTGCAGCTGGAACACTGTTTAGGTGCTGCGCGCGCGCGATTATGAAGGGGTGATGTGGATGCGGAGGCTCCCTTTGTACGAGAGGGAGGGAGGCATAAAACAACCTGTGGTGCGGAAGAGGCAAGCGATTGATCGACTTCGTTCGAATCAAATGCGTTTGCGGAGAACTCTGGTGGACGGAATGGGGTGGAAACGGAGGCAGTATCGGACGAAGGGAGTGTAATGAGACGTGAGAAAGAGGGAGGCGGGAAGTCTACGATGTTAATATCCTCGTTTGAATCCCGCCCATTTGTGGAGTCTAGTGCCGATTTCTCCGCTGCGATGGGGGTTACGCTGCTGACTAGTCCATTAAATTCTGCGCTAGACGGTCCCTCCATACGGCGCTTGTTTCTGGCCTTAGCTTGCTCGGTGTCATTCTGGGACATCGACAGAAGGTTCGAATCGGAAGGTAGAAATGTCGAGGTGGGAGTGAAAATAATGGGCGCAGAGCCGTCAGAAATAGTCGACCGACCCCCCTCCAGGTCCATGGGCAAATGAGGCCGTCCATGCTGGCGGCCCGAGAGTGCTGCGATGAATGCACTGAGATTGAAGCCGTCGCTGCTCAGAGTGGAGTCCCCACTGTTGGGAATGCTCGTATGTGCCGAATCGAGCGCATCATCGGGAT
The DNA here is from genome assembly GCA_029281465.1 of Mycena epipterygia. NCBI lineage: Eukaryota > Fungi > Basidiomycota > Agaricomycetes > Agaricales > Mycenaceae > Mycena > Mycena epipterygia. The sequence continues at coordinate 203,622 of JARJCQ010000006.1, read as the reverse complement.
GCTTTCGCAGAAGCCGACCCGAACGCCGCGGTGAGATCTCAGCGTCTGCATCTGACTCTGGCGCAGGCTCGGGCTTGCGCCCACTTTTCTTGGTTTTCTGGATCAACTGGGAGCTTGCGTTCAATTGGTGCGAGGGCGGATCTCCGTCCATGCTGGGGTTCTGGAAAAAGGTTATCATGAGTTAGCTACCACATCTCATCACAATGGGCTGGACGCACAGGTATCCTGGAAGCACTTTTGTGTAAGGTGTGGGTGTGGACTCAACTTCAACAACTGGTAAACATGGGTACATATATGCTACGATTGTTTTTGAGGCCCTCATTATGCCGTTTATTTTTTTTGACCTCACCTAACCTGCCCCAGTTTTAATCCGAGAGCCTCGTATGACCAACACATTAGACGAGCACGCCAAATAATCTGGTCTTGCGTCGGCGGAGAAGGGAACAAGTCGCAAACTGATCTAAGGTACTATTCAATACACAAGTCCACAGCGGCCGTCGGATGTTGTGCTCATTTCGGACTCGCACTACGAGAAATGACGGTGATACTCGAGAGGGGCATGGGTCGGCAGACATTTGAGGCAGAGTTGTGTTGGGTGGCAGGTGCACCAGATCTTCGAGTTCAAAAGGGTGGTTGGACGCTCGATCTTGTCAGCTAGTTGGTCGAGACACGCATAATTTGTTTGCTAGGACGAAGAACTCAGGTGGCCACAGTTGTCCGAATCTAGTTGCTCGTCAGGGAGGTAAGTTTTCATTATTCAAGACTGTCTCTCATGCGTTAGTCCCGTTCGGAAGGCTCAAGCTGGGACTGAACAAAGTACGCAAGTAAGTGAAATTCCGAATCAGAGCATTCAAATAGGCTATGCGCGTACCAGGGATCCACATCGTATGGGACGACATCATACGATTGGGCGATTGGGCATATAAATCTACAGTCTCTCCGCAGAGGACCAAGAGGAAGTTGAAGGTGTGGGCACTGCACGAAAACAAAACGAAGATGGGGCGAGTTCAAGCTGGCGGCGGATCAAGCCGGTACGACACAGCCACATCGGCGCTATGGTCCGCCTCTCCGAGTCTCGCCTTCCTGCCTTTCACAAACGTTTGAGGGCAAACTTGATTCTTGAACTCACCCAGCCTTCCAATGTCCGTGTACTATGCTTGAGATGATACACCGACCTGCAGTCGTCCTCTTCGTGACCATCTGGCTGGGCATAACATGGCTCTTGCTTGCGAGCAACTGGATGCAGGCGAAGGAGGCATTCATCCTGGATGACTGCCAGCCGGAATTCGATATACGAAAATCCTGGGGGGCATATTCACCTTTTTTCTCGGTCGAGGAGTACCCCTCGCCACCAGATGATTGTGAGATCACACAAGTATGCGAGCTACCCTGGAATATACTGTGGACTGTTCCATTCACGAGCCTGTTTTAGGTGAATATCGTAAGCCGTTCCGCCAGCGCTGGTGGGCGCCGCTCTGAAAGACAATGAGCAGCTCCAGAGACATGGCGCCCGATTCCCGACATTGGGAGCAGCTTTGTATATTGTGTCCGCCGTGCAAAAGCTACAGACGGTCGAGGTCTATGCCCACCCGGCCATGGAATTTCTCTCCTCGTTCGAATACTCGTTGGGCATCAACGACCTAGTTCCGTTTGGTGCACAGCAGTATGCCAATTGTCTGCGTTTGTGAGCGCTTGCCTCACGCCAATATAGGTCCTATGAAGCCGGTGCCAGCGTATTCGAGCGATATGGCAACCTTGTCGATGCGGATAATCTCCCATTCGTGCGCGCGTCGAGCGGCACTAGAGTAGTCGATAGCGCGAACAATTGGACGGCCGGTATGTCCACTCTGTGTGCAACTCCCATCACTCACCTCCCTTGAGGATTTTCTGCTGCCAGTCACCACGTTTACAACCCTTCTCTCTCGGTCATCCTATCGGAACAGGTCTTACTTTTCCCCACCGAGTCTCAAGCGCTAATCGTCTTTAGGGGAACGACACTCTCGAAAACCACATGTGCCCCAACGCCGACTCGTCAGACGTCCAAACCGCCGAATGGCTCGCCATCTACGCGCCGGAAATCACAGCCCGGCTCAACGCCTGGGCCCCCGGCGCCTCCCTCACCAACCGCGAAACACAAGCGCTCATCTCCCTCTGCGCCTTCCACACCGTCGCCTCCACCCCCGCCCGCCTCAGCCCCTTCTGCGCGCTCTTCACGCCCTCCGACTTCGCCGCATTCGACTACTCCGCCGACCTCGACAAGTACTACAATACGGGGCACGGCGCCCCCCTCGGGCGCGTGCAGGGCGTGGGCTTCGTCAACGAGCTCCTCGCACGCCTCACACGTACCCCCGTGCGCGACCGCACCCAAACAAACCGTACGCTCGACGCGGACCCCGCGACGTTCCCCCTCGACCGCACGGTCTACGCGGACTTTTCGCACGACAACACCATGGTCGCGATATTTGGCGCGCTGGGGCTCTTCCGCCAGCCGCGGCCGCTGAGCACTGCGGAGCCGGACGCGCGGCGCACCTGGCGCACGCACGCGATGGTACCGTTCAGCGGGCGGATGGTCGTGGAGAAGATGGCCTGCGGCGGCGGGGAGTATGTGCGCGTCTTGGTGAACGACGCGCTGCAGCCGCTCGAGTTTTGCCACGCCGCAGATGGGTTGTGTGAGCTCTCCGCATTTGTAGACAGCCAGTCTTATGCTAGGAACAACGGCGGCAGTGATTGGGAGAAGTGTTTCTCCTACTCTTAGAATACCGCATGATATATTTCTACAATCTACAGTTATAAGGAGTGTCCATCCATATTCCGCAGTACATTTGGCCAACTTGGCGAGACATTTCAACAACAGCCAACCTTTCAAACGTGGCCTCCCTCGAGTTCCCCGTCGATGCTCTTCTTGTAGCTGTGCCCAAACACCTTCATGCCCTCCTTCCTCGCCTTCTTGAGCACGCGCTCGAACGCGTCGAGCCCCATGTCGAGGTCCTGGAGCGGCGGCCCGAACGAGATGCGGATGAACCCGTGGCACGGCGAGTTGAACAGGTTGCGACGGTGCGCGGGGTTAATATCGAAGACTGTAATGGAAGATGATGAGGGTGAAGTGGATGAAATGAACCAAGCGCACAAATTCCCGGTATCACGATGGTCTGCTCCTTGAGCAACTCCTCGAAGAACGTCTGTGCACCCACGCTTAGCAGTATTACACAAAGTGGGGGTGAGCACTTACGAGTCCGTTGTTCAACGGCGCGGGCAGCTTCTCGAGGTTGAGCCAGATGTAGAACGTGCTGGTGGGCGGGATGTCCACGTCGAGGTGCATATCGTGGAGCCTCTTGAGCACGTGGTCGCGCTTGGCCTTGAAGTGCCTCTGGAGGGCCTCCTGCGTGCGGGGATAAGTGAATGGCAGCCGGGGAACAGAACAAAAAAGTTGCCTTTTCAACCGCGACGCGGCTGGGCTCGAGCAGCTGGATGGCAGCGAGCTGCATCCTGTTGAATAATTAATCACCGAGGTGTTTCACGAAGAATTTCGACGCACGGGTGGTTGGCGCCGCCGTCCAAGAACGAGCCTGAGCCGATATCAACATGCATACTTCCCAGTATCAATAAAATGCCCATACCAGACTGAGAAAGCGCGGTGACGAGGTTCTTGGGGCCGATGACCCAGCACACACGCCAGCCGGGGAGACGCCAGTTCTGTGTAAAGTGTTATGGCCTCTGAAAACAAGAAAAGAAATAACCGACTTTGGTCAGCCCGTCAATGATGATGACGGAGTCCTGGTTGACATCCTCTACGTACTCAGCCGACGAGATGGAGTGCCCAAAGTCCTTGTCGTTCTCGGGGTAGATATACCACGAGTAGAACTGTGTGAGTGGTGAGTTGGGTCAATTGGTGAGAGAAGACGCGTACCTCGTCGAGAATGACGGTGGTCCCTTCGCGGCCGAGGCCGACGAGTTCCTTGAGGTCGTTGCCCCTATCGAGTTTCAGCATTTAAATTAAAGTTATTACTGCGCGTACTTGATGACCTGACCGGTCGGGTTGCGGGGGTTGGAGGCAAGGATAACAGCAAGTCCCTGAGTTTGTATGTCTTTCTGTGTTGGGGATTAAAATCAGGATATGATAAAAAGTAGCGGGCCATACTTTGGTCTGCGCGATGTCGAGGCGGTATTTCGACTGCAAGAGCGTGAACACACGAAATTAAGCAAAGTATCAATGCATGCATACCTTGGGATCAAGCCTATCAAAGCGTCATCAGCGGCGATTATCACTGACGACATCGCTAAACTCACGCAGTAGGAACAGGCACGAGTCTTTTGAATGAAGACAGGATCTGATCGTACGCCGTGTAGTCGGGTACCTGGTACGACTGTGTACATGTCGTGTCAACAAGCGAAATGCCGCCTGGGGTATGTATTCTCGTACCGTATAGACGTCACCGATGACGGCCGCGACACGCGAAAGCCCGGCGCGCCCGCCAGGCACGATGCAGACATTCTCGTAGGTGTACTGGCTGGCCTTGCCCTGGCGGTAGGTGTGGTTGTACAGGTTGGCCACGGCCTCGCGAAGTCCTGCCAAGGTGTAAGATGGAAACAAAGCTTTGAAGCACTACGAACCTTTTACGCCGGTAGTGGGCGCATATTCGAGCGAGTCGGTCGGCATCGGGATGGAGGTGAGGCGCGGGGGCGCGTTGGGGATCTCACCGACCTCCGGGGCGCCCTGTCCAAGGTTCGCCCACTCGTGCGAGGCGGCGTAGCTGAAGCCATTCGCCATCGCGCGATCGGAGCAGTAAATGACACCCGTACTGCCTGCGACATGGATTCAGCGGGATGGCCACACTGTCAACGAGTATTTAGCGCACCTGGGTGCTCGATTCCGGGGACGGTTTCCTCATCCTACTCTCTAGTGTCAGTTTGTTCTTCGTCAGACTTATTTCGACATACGGGGTTGATGGTCTGGGGGAGCGCGTGCTTGACTCCATGTCCAGCGGACTGACGGAATATCTAAAAAGGCGCGTTGTTAGTGTCCCGTGGCACGTCGCAAGGGCCGTTGTGCTCAATGAGTACCTGATGAGCCTCCGACTCCCCTTCGTGCTTGTAGTGCTTCATGGCGTCGAGGACCTGCGAGGCAAGATTAGTGAACGATTTGCTGGATTTCGTTCGAGGGAGATGGAAATGCATGGCGAGCGAAGTAGTGGATGCTGGTGGCGAAGTGGGGTCCGGCCTCAAACTCACGATGTCTTTAAATCTCGGTGTTCCTGGGCGCGAGGCGTGTCTGCTGGACGGCATGGACATAGCGTTTATTGGCGTCACTAAGAGTGTATCGAACACGGGGGATGTGAAGGAGGTAAATGCGGATTGTTGGGGCTAGCATGATGCTGTTGCAGTGCGTGCTTATTTTAGACTCGTGAGCGAAACAATGTATATTTAGTTCTCCGCAGCTTTCACTACAGAGGAGCACTACAGCGTCGGGTCAAAGGCCAAAAAAGCAGCCTTGAAGGCTTGCGCATCAGCACGGTCCTCGTCTTCCGGTAAAGTACAAGCCTTCCAATCCAGTCGCTCGGGCATGTTGAGAAGTGCAACCAAGACCTGTCTAATAACCGGTTAACAAATGCAGGGTTAAGTAACGAAGGAACAGTCGCACCTCCCAAACTGGATACCAAATGGGACATGGTCCTTGATGAGGTGCACCATTTTCCGCCCATCGGGCAAATCCACCCGAAAGTAGCTTCCCCTGCCCCCCGCGCATGCCTCCAGTGCAGCATCCGGGTCCTCCTCAAAGTCAATTCCCATCATCCGTCCTTCCGCAAGGAACGCCTCCTCCACCTTGTCCTTCAGCTTCATCGGCACCGGCACCGCCTGCACGTGTGCATGCCCACCTTTGGCACTCAGCCTTCCAACTTCAAAAGCGACGATCGCCGAGCCGTACTTGGCGTACATCGCACGCAACGCGGCCTTGTGTCTGTCGAGGGCAGTTCATTCACTATCACAGAATAAATGCTCGATGGACGCCTACTTATCCGTTTCCTCGATGATCGGAGCCGCCAGATCTCCCGGAATCGTCGAATAAGTGGGGTAGTGCGTGATGGGCACGATGAGGACGTGCCCCCCACCCGGCACCGCAACATGGTCCGTGGCAGACTGTGTAGGGATAATCTGTCCTTTCGGAAGCGTTACATAGCACTCAGATCCGATGGCCACAATCAGATGTTTTCTGGGGGACGGAATGAGGGGATTTCATGAAAACCTGACAGTCGACGTACGCCAGATTGGGATTCGATAGGCAGAACCAGCATTCATCCGCTGTGGAGAGTGGTCAGGCCAGGGTTTTGGCGTGGATGATGGGCACCACTAACGTGCAATTTCCTTCGGCGGCCCGCGCTTGCCTCTCCGCTCATCTCGCGGAGGCCGCCCACTCGAGGCTGGGCAGTCATCGATATAGTGTGCGTCGCTCCCGCACGCGCGGCATATATAACCCTCTTTGGGCTTCTTGCCGCCGGTATCGCCCAGCGCAAATCTTGTTGGGCAGTCGCGCACAAGATGGCCGGGCTGGAAAACATGATTTAGCAAGCGCGATGTGCCTTAATTTGGACACACGTTGTTGCATATCTTGCAAATGTATCCTTCTGGAGGTTTCGTCCTCTCCGGACAATCGTTAATGAAATGCTGCAATATCCATCAGCCAGCAAGACAAAAATAAAGCGGGGCCCGAACCTCCCCCGACTCGCATCTGTGGCATTTGTATCCGGGCGGAGGTTTCACCGGGTCGCCTTCCACTACAAGCAGATTAACTATGCTGTGGAGCAGATAAGAAAGAAACCCACCAAGTCTAGTGCGTTTCTGCGGCTGCCGTACATTCCCAAAAATGAAGTTCTCCCCCTCCGCGGTACTCTCGAACGGCCGCTTCATCGGACGCGCAAACGACTCGGTGAAGGGATTCTTAGTAGCGTTTGCCGGGGGCGCGACGGGCGCGGCAGTCGGCGAATTGGGAGCAATAGAAAATGCGTAGAACCACTGCACTAAACGTTCAGAGACTAAATGACCAGGATTTTCGCACACATACCCGTTGCTTTTTTCCGGGCGTAGGTTCGCCGCCGAAAGCACCGAGGCTCACAAACCGCGATACCCGACCCTCTTCGTCGTTCCACAGGAACGGCTCGCGCTCCCAGAACATCGGCGGCTGGCCGCCACCGGCGGCAAAGTGATACCGCGGTTTTGTGCGCCGGACCGTGTCGTCCAGCGGTGGTGCGCCAATGGACGCGAGTTCGGGGGCAGGGAGGGGCGCCGCCGAAAAGTTGGTGATGGCAGCAGGCCAGGAATTGGTGATGAGGACGTCGATGAGTTGCGAGGACGAGGCGGTAGATTGTATGTCTGCGAGAGATTTGTAGCTTTGTTTCGAAGTAGAAGTCGTCAGCGTGTTGGAAAGCAGGCGTTCCATGGTGTGAGTGGAGAAGAAGGGCGAAGAAAAACCCTAAGCAGAGGTTAGGATGGTTTCCGACTTGTGGTGCGCTGGAAGGCTTACCGGTGCAGCTTCAGCAGACGAATAGATTTCGGGATCATACCTGCCTCCAAGACACGCTATTCGCAGACCGTTCGCAGTCGTTATGATTCCGGATTTATCTGGCGAAAACGCGTTGTAAACAAGCTTTTATATATAGAGGCCCGGACGTACTCACTCAGAAGAAATACGTTCTTGCATAGTTCGCCCCCAGTCTTTGCGAATTTCTGAATAACAGAGTCAGACAGCGGATTGTCGCCCTGCATGATGTAGCATTCGATTGGAGCTAGGAGGCCAGTTCAAACGCGTAGATCCAGCCAAAATGGGCCACAAACCCTCTAGAGTCCCCGAAAGAAGCTGTTCGGTTTCTTCTTCTGCCTTTGGCTCTCCCAGCGGACCGAAAAAGTCGCCTGTACAGAGCACAAGATCGAATTTCCCATGTTTCGCGTCAATTGCCTTGATTTTTGCAAAGAGGTCGCGTATGGAGCCTACGGCAGACCCCACAGTCAGCCTACGAGACAGTATAAGGCTTGTATGCTGCTCAGTCGGCGCGCGATCACTTACACTTTGACGGACATCGAGGGACGCGTTGAGGTCCTTGTTTGGCTATGTTTCATTTGCAAGCTATCGGAGCTTCAAGTTCGAATATTATTCAACCAAGTCGTGGCTGTTCGTGCTTTGTCTGTGGCCGCCCGAGGCGATCAAGAAGGACCGCTTTGACCGTGCAGTTGTTGGACGTAATTCAACGCGGCCAGACTTTGTTTCCACCTGCGGTCACCCAATCTTTTCGGTGTGACTTCTCAGTCTGTCACATTCACTCAGTTTACTCCAACTGGGCTTAACGAGTGCCACAAACGAGCTCAACCATGTCGCTGCTGTCCGACAGGCAGAAGGAGGACCTGTTTGTGCATCCTGAACCCAATTCAACTGCATTCTCATCCCGTTTCTAGGCATAAATCCATGCTGGATTACCTCTATGCCAACAACTTCACTGCAGCCTACAACGCCCTCAAGCAGGACGCAGAGACAGAATACACTCCAGATCCAAAGGCAAAATACACCGGGTTGCTGGAGAAGAAATGGACGAGTGTTATCCGCCTGCAAAAGAAGGTGCGGTTGCTCCCCAATGTTGACCCGCTTGGTTGATTCAATGCCGTCCAGATAATGGACCTAGAGAATCGGAATTCAGCCTTGCAGGAGGAGTTGTCCCAGGCGCCTGCAAAACGCGCTGCATCACAGTCCGACTGGGTTCCGCGCGCGCCCGCTGCGCACGTCCTTACTGGCCATCGGGCGCCCATCACGCGGGTGGCATTCCACCCGCAGTACTCGATACTCGCATCCGCCAGCGAGGACGCGACTGTCAAGATATGGGACTGGGAAACGGGCGAGTTTGAGCGTACCCTCAAGGGCCACACCAAAGCCGTCATGGACGTCGATTTCGACCACAAGGGCCAGCTTTTGGGTGCGTCTGTGCCTTCTCCGTGCGTTTCCAGGACCTGACCTGAAATAGTGACGTGTTCCACCGACCTGTTCATCAAAATATGGGACACCCAGAACGAATGGAAGAATACCAAAACGTTCCCGGGGCACGAACATTCCGTTTCATCTGTTCGCTTCATGCCGGGCGACCAGTTCATCGTCAGCGCTAGCCGGGATAGGACCATCCGCATGTTCGATGTCGCGTCAACGTGAGTTACCCCCGAATTGCGCCCTACGTACGTATGCTACCTTTCAATGCAGGCATCTTATCCGGACGATATCAGGGCATGCGGAGTGGGTGCGCTGCGTGTTGCCCTCGGACGATGGAAAGCTTCTAGCGAGCGCGTCGAACGACCATGTGCGTTTGCTGCGTCTTTTGTGTCACCTCCTCTCACAATTTCCAGACTGCACGCATTTGGGACCCATTAACGGGTGAATCGAAGATGGAGCTGCGCGGACATGAAAATGCCGTCGAAGTCGTCGCGTTCGCGCCATTAGCAGCATACACCTCGATCCGCGAGCTCGCGGGGATACCAGTGCGCATTGTCTTTTACCTTCACATTCGTTTCCAACTCTGCCCGCAGAACACCGATCGTTCCAAACGTGCAGGCGCATACGTTGCTACAGGTGCGCGCGACAAGACGATCAAGTTGTGGGACACTTCGAGCGGCCAGCTGCTGCGAAATCTCCCCGGCCACGACAACTGGGTGCGCGCGCTCGCGTTCCATCCGTCAGGGAAATATCTCCTGTCTGCTTCGGACGACAAGACCATCAGGGTGTGGGAGCTGTCCACGGGACGCTGCATGAAGACCGTGGAGGCACACGGACACTTTGTCCAGACGCTTGCGTGGGGACGGCAGGTCGTGTCCGGTGGTGGAAAGGGCGACGCGGTGAAAGTCAATGGCGACGCTGGGAAAAACGACGCGTCCCCTTCGGAGGAGAAGCTAATGAATGTCGTTGCGACCGGTAGCGTCGACCAGACTATCAAGATTTGGCTTCCTTGATGTCTTGCATCGCTTCGGGGGCGGGGATCTATTCTTCGGTGTCCCCACGCTGCCTGGCTTCCGCCCGCCCGCCACCCCCTCACCTATGGACGGATACTGCGGCGTTCTAGATTTATTTGCCTGCTGGCAACTTGGACTCTTGTTTTATCATGCTCCCTCTCCCCGGTGCGTTCCCGCTTCTATGCTTAGAGGTATCGTCCCACTTACTTCAGTGCAGGGCAGCGGTAGAGGACGTGTAGCACCACCCATCATCATCACTCTTTCGACATCACACACACGTATCGTATTTCTCGGCGATCACTATTATACCACAGCGTACAGTTAGTTACAACTGCAGCATGCCTCATCTCACGTTCGTTTATCATGACCTCTTCCTTCGTTCCCTCATATGTTCTCACCTAATTTTTCCTTCCCTCCATCTTCCTCACTTGGCATTGTTCCGACGCATACCCAGAATTGACTGTGATATCATCAAAGCTGTACGTGTAAACAATAGAGGGTAGTACTATGTTATATATTTCGGCGGTGTCTACGATGCAACTAGCTCGGATCGGGATATCTATCTTATTCTTTCGTATATTCGCTTGGACCGCCAAGCACACTTGAAACATCCGGGTACGTTTTCTGCCCACACTCTACAGTAAATACATCCTACATGATTTTAGGAATACAAGATAGGTAGTACAATAAGTAAGTACATCCGGTCCGACAGGCTGACTTTGAATGAGACGGAGAGAAATATTAAGATGGATGTGCGGCCGAGGCCTCTTCGGTAAGCTTTTGCACCTTGGTTTGCTTCGCCCATCTGAGACCACACGCATTGCACAAGGTTTTCGGGCCAAGGGGCCCCTGCTTAATTGAGCATCAGATTGGGATTCAATGCTGGGACTTACTTTTCGCCATTCGGGAGAGTCGGTGCGCCCGCAGGTTATGCAAACATATTGCTCCGTCGACTGGACCTTCTTTTGCATCTGCTTCCGAACAGCGAATCAATACAAGTAAAAGAAAGCGAAATGGGAACTACCTTTTTCTTCTTCACCGGGTCTTCGTCGTCTTCTATCTTCTCAGAGCTCGCCACTCCGGGGTTATCGAAATGGCCAGCGTCGTAGCCGCTTGATGCTGGACTAGGCGAGACGTCCTCGGAAGGCGTTAGGGCGTAAGTTTGAGGTGGCTGAGAGACAGGGTGTTTCGGCACCATCGACGTCGTGGCGTACATCGACGTCGAACTTGACCCGCTAGATGAGGCAGGTGAAGATGGAGTAGAGCGCGGGGCGCGGGCCCTGAGTTCAGCAACCCGGTGTTGGAGCCGGTCATGCTCCTCCTGTAAGTCTATGAATGTATCTAGCCTTCGATGCGATGGATTCAGCGTGGGGCGGGGCCATCGAGACGACATAATAGGCTCACATTGCAACACTTTTGTTCGGGTGCGGTTTTGCGACCGCGAAAAATACCTGCACTGGTAACTCGGGGTTGTCGTCCGCCTGGATGATCTGGGGGCGCCCGTTGACTTCGAAGACCAGTTCTTCGGACGTCGGCGGGTCGGACAGCAACGAGGGAGCGCTTCGTATGCGAACGTAAAACGACGCCATTGGATTTCCGGTGCGCAATGATGTCTCCAAGGCCGCCATGAATCCATCCTTGTCTTCCGCTGTGTACGATATCCACGTTGAGCAACGAAATACTAAACCGAGTAAACGCACCGTTAAGAAGGTCGGCAAAGTCGTAGTCGATGATATCAGTATCCTTCCAACCCGTAAGGCCCTTGAGACCGTTCCCGCAGTATAGTACCTTTCCCTGGGGAGAGAGGACCAGGAGGAGGACGTCGACAAGCTCAGTTATCACCAAATCCGCCCAGCGCTTGCGTTTACCGAACTCGAAGTTTGGAGCAGAGTTGGAGAGCGGAAGAAGGGGTGAATTTCCTGCTTCAATTCCTGAAGCCATAAGACGGGGAACAACGAGGGAGAGAGTTGGGCTGAAGGAACGCGCTACGTCACACCCGTGACTAACGGCTACCTCCTTCCTCTTCACACCCCACCCAGTACGTGAACGGGTACGTATCGACGCGTCGCATCTCTGGATCCAGCTCCTGAATATACGGAATACCGTACATTCAAGGGTCTTTTTTTCGTGCCTCAGTCATTTGGAACTTCGCAACAGCTCCCTACAAGCTCCCGAGATCTCCTGTCTGAGATTTTCCTTCGCTGGAACAGTTCTGAACAGTTTCTGTCAGCTCAATATAGCAAAGAAGTTCTGCGGATATTAGGCTTTGGAGGCAGACATCCGCATCTATACCGGATATTTTACGGCCATGCCCATTAATATTAGGGTCTTGACTCTTATCGACCAACTCACTGAGTCCGTTCCCACTTTCAACATATGTCGGCCCCCCGTCCTAATTTTCGAACTCACACCTCTAATGGGCGTACGCCTTTCTTCCCGTCGCTCGTAGGTTGACTCGGAAAACTCGAGACAAATGTTGAATCGCTCGGTTCTTTCTATTCCCTTCTTCCTTATGTATTTTTTGAATTTCGATGAAGGGCGCTTGTTATCTACGCCCTCCCCGCTCCTTTGATATTCTCGTTTCCCCTCTCCGGAACTTTACTCTCGGTCCTAGCTAGTATGAGTAACAGCGTTCGCGTTTGCCTGCCGTGGGTGGAGGGACTCGGATTAAAGACATATTATTTAACTATGGCCGGCCACCAGATATTCGCCGCTGTGTGCCGCCCAAGCTCCCCACCATCTCTGTCCACTGGCTCCCTTTTCTTTCTCGATTGCGGTGCCACTGTTGCTGAATTTTTATGTTCCTCTGGTTTCCGATCCATTCTATCCAGAACGCTTGTGTAAAATGCTCCGAGGACATGCATGATCATATACATATTTTCCAATAATTGTCGTACCGTGTTTGAGCAGTATTATAGCTTTCGTGGAGTTGTTGTTTTGACGCGCCGAGTCCCGTGATTGAGCCTGAGAATTGATAAAACGCGTCAAGTCACACTGTGACTCGCTCCTCCCTTTCTCTTCCTCTCTTTGTTGTCGCCATGATCAACCTCTCTTCAGGAAGCTGTGCAGCTCTACAGAACGCTGCCCCAGGGGACGGCGCTCTCTTCGATGCCACCCACACTCTCCAACTCCTCTCCGTCAGGCTCGTCAATTCCAATGGCACCAGTGCCGTCGACAGGTATCGCATTATCGTGTCCGATGGGGATCATTTCATTCAGGCCATGCTGGCCACTCAACTCAACCATCTCGTCCAAGAGAACGAGATACGCAAAAACACGATTGTCAATGTCACGAAAATGACGTGCAACTTCGTGCAAGACAAACGGTGCGTGCCAGTAGAACAAGCCACGCGACGCGTCCCATTTAACTCGCGTTTTGAATAAAGGCTCCTAATCATTCTGTCATTGGACGTCGTTGAGCACACCGATATAAAAATCGGTGCCCCGGAGAGTCTTGCGGAGGTGCCTTCCACTTCGGCAACCGGCACTCCGACCGCTTCCACATCGACCCACCAAACCCCCGCTGCACCTGCACCCGTTGCACCCGTTGCTCAGGCCGTCAAACAGCCCGCTTCCGTCCCTAATGCCAACCGTGGCTCGATTTACCCCATTGAAGGTCTCAGCCCGTATCAGAACAACTGGACGATCAAAGCGCGTGTCGTCCAGAAGGGCGAAATGAAGACTTTCTCGAACCAAAAGGGCGAGGGACAGCTTTTTAACGTGACATTGATGGACGAGACTGGGGAGATCAGAGCGACGGCTTTCAACGCAGTTGCCCAAACAATGTACGACAAGTTGCAGGAGGGAAAGGTCTATTTCATTTCCCGAGCACGGGTCAACATTGCCAAGAAGCAGTTCTCACACCTGAGCAACGAATATGAACTTGGACTGGAGCGGAACACCGAGGTCGAGGAGGTACGTTAGAGTTTCTGGGTCATATTCCTGAATCTCATCGCGCTTGTTTTAGTGCCATGATACCGTAAACGTACCTGCGGTCAAGTATAACTTCGTCCCGCTTGCGGAGCTTGAGAAACAAGCCAAAGATTCAACCTGCGGCACGTCTTAGTCCCTTTTCTGTGTTTCTGCAGGCCTTATGTTTGTCCCAGATGTGCTCGCGGTTGTGAAGGAAGTTTCGGAACTCAGCGAAATCACCTCCAAGAGCACGAATCGCCAAGTAAGCTCAATGGCTTCTCGATTCGGTTGCCTTAAGCTGACTTGGTGTAGATCATTAAACGCGAACTCACCCTCGTTGACACGTCGGAGTTCTCTGTCCGCATGACCTTGTGGGGCAAGCAAGCCGAACAATTCAACTCTCCCGACGCGGTCATCGCATTCAAGAGCGTCAAAGTCGGCGACTATGGAGGTGAGACAGGACACTCTTTGTGAAAGAACTGTCCTCAATCTGGCGTAGGGCGATCCCTTTCATTCTTTAGCTCGAGCACCATGACACTCAACCCCGACATCTCGCAAGCACACAGTCTGCGAGGCTGGTATGACCAAGATGGCAAGAACACGACTTACCAAGCCCACCAGTCGTCTGGTGGCGGAGGGGCTGTCGGCGGAACCGGTTTCGTGCGAAGCGAGATCCGCAGCCTGGCGGACGTCAAGTCTTCCGAGCTCGGCGTGGGCGAGCGCATGGATTACTTCTCGACGCGGGCGACGATAGTCTTCATGAAGCCTGACTCAATGTGGTACCCTGCTTGCCAGAAGCCGGAGTGCAACAAGAAAGTCACGGAGGACGGCAACTCATGGCGGTGCGAAAAGTGCAACCAGAGCTGGCCCCAGCCGCAATACCGGTACGTCTTGCGCCTCGTTATGTTTCTCGCCGTGTGTGCTCATTCTTCCAGCTATATCATGTCGATGGCTTGTTCGGATTGGTCGGACCAAGCATGGCTGCAAGGTTTCAATGACGTCGGAGAGGCGATTTTCAAAAGAAAGGCGGATGACCTGCATGATATGAAGGTTCGCCGTCCTCCCATTCCGTCTGGCCAGCGAAGGCTGATTGTGTGCAGGACCGTGATGACGCCGAGTTTGCCGCTACCGTGCAAGAAGCCGTCGGCGAGACGTTCAACTTCCTCTGTCGGGCGAAGACCGACACCTACAACGTACGTTTCGTCCCTTTTACTTTCTAAGTTCCAATCCCAACCTTGGTTTACAGGGTCAGCCTCGTGTGCGGTACGGGATCTCCAGGATCCAGCCTCTCAACTACAAAGAGGAAGCGATGGCTCTGCGTGATCTGCTCCTTTCGCCATGGGGCCAGACAGCGATTTGATACTCACTGACCGACCGTGTTTATTTTGTCTGTACATTATGTCTTCAGCCTATGTCTTCAGTCTTCCAATATTTCAATGATGATAAGGTGTAATTTATTGAGGGCGGACAGCCCATAGTGAAAACGGTCAAGTTGTTACAGTACCATTACGGGCTCGTGTTCAGTTCGACTGCAATTAAATAAATAAAACTGTTCATCTAATGATCGCTTCCGTTACCTTCAAGCTGTGTTCCACCTTCTTGTAATCCTGTTTAATAGCGTCGGCGATTTGCTCCGACCTTGTCTCTTCATGGTGGGCGTGCTCCCGGACGAATTCCGCCGCTTGCGCAAAATGAGCACAACCCAAACCTGGCCTAACATCAATGCTGCATACCTTTGTCGAGGACATCTAAACAGGGTGCACGCATATAAGGGTTGACTGTCGTGTCAAGTGCGTAGGATCACACCTTCGTGTTTCTCGTCGTCTCCACGAAGGGCACCGCTGATCTTACGAACCAGCCCAGACACACCGCCCTCGTCCTTCTTCTCCTCCGGGTGCAACACCCCACTCAGCTTGTGCGCGAGCCCGTGTTCCTCCTTCGGCGGCTCCCCATGCATATGGAGCGCGCCAAGCCTGTCCGCGAGCCGCTCGGTCGGCGGGGGCGTGACGGCGTGGTGGTGTCCGAGAATCCCAGCAGGCTTGGGCGCGAGCGGCGGCGGGTGCGCAATCCCCATCTTCTCGAGGAGGCCCTCGTGCGGCGGCGGCGGCGGCGGCGGCGGCGTGACCCACCCGGCCTTCTCGAGCAGGCTCTCGTGCGGGTGCGGGGGCTGCTCGTGTTCGAGGCGCATCTTCTCCAGCATGCCCTCGTGCTTCGGCGGGAGCGGGGGCGGCGCGTCGTGAGCGAGGCCGAGCTTCTCTAGGACGCCCTCGTGGTGCGGGGCGGCGGGCGGCGGTGGGGGCGGGACGGAGTGGTGCTCCAGACCAAGCTTCTCGAGAACGCCTTCGTGTCTAGGAGGCGGGGGGACGGGGACGGGGGCAGGGGCGGCATGGTGCTCTATCCCGATTTTCTCAAGGAAGCCATCGTGCTTGGCCGGCACGGGCGCAGCCGCGGGTGCGGGAGCCGCGTGATGCTCTAAGCCGAATTTCTCGAGGACCCCTTCATGTTTTGGAGGAGGGGGGACTACAGGGACAGGCGCCGTGTGGTGCTCGAGCCCCAGTTTCTCAAGAACGCCCTCGTGTTTGGGCATAATGGGGGCCGGGATAGGCAGAGGAGCGTCGTGATGCTCTAGGCCAAGCTTCTCAAGAACACCGTGGTGTTGGGGGACGACTGGCGGTGGTGGTGGAGGCGGCGCAGCATGATGGTGCTCCAGCCCGAGTTTCTCAAGGACGCCTTCATGTCTAGGAGCGACGGGCGGTGGGGGCGGGGGTGTCACACGAGCCTCGTGTCCGAGACCAACTCTTTCGAGGATCCCTTCATGTTTCGGCGGTAACGGCGGGGGAGGTGGGGGAACAGCCATTTGGTGGGCGGTCCCAGAACCGCTGAGGCGGTCGAAAATGCTCTCGTGCTTTGGTGCGACTGGTGCAGCAACGATTGGAACGGGAGCCACTACGTGTTCCTCCCGGTCCATAGAGCTGGCTATTCTCTCTAGAATACCTTCATGGTGCTTCACTGGAGCTGGAGGGGGTGGTGGAGGTGCAACCGGCTCCTTCTGGTGATCAGCACCTAGCACTTTATCCAAGTGCGATTCGTGGTGTTCCACGGCAGGAGCTGGCGCTGCTGGGACCGCGGTATCCTCAGGAGCCGATTTCTCGTGAGGTTTGAGATTTTTGAATAAATCCATGGTGGAGGTATGTGGTCAAGCACGAATCATAGTCAACACAGCCTCAACGGCGCGCCCTACCAGCGCCCAGGAACGGGCAGTAAGCGGTAAACGCGTTCATCCAGTTAAACGCAACAATTAGGCCAGGAAGCGAAGGCTATTTGTGGGTCAAAAAGCAGGGGATTGTAAAAGCAGGAAAGGCTCGAGATCCGCGCGCGGCCCGGGCGCTAACGGGTGTGCCAAACAAGCACACTTCCTCCCGAAGCCGTCATGTCGACCGCGAAACCTCCTTCGAGCGAAGATATCCTTGGACAAAAGGTATGCCATGTATCTCGTTCTCTGTTTGGATGCTGATTATCCGCGTTCAGTATGACCGCTGCTGTGCGTGAATTTCCTCTGGAGTGTTTGTGGTTCACTAGCTGACGAGGACCTGTTAGTGGCCGATTTCTTTGTGAAAGCGTGGGTCTCGGCCTCCTCTGCTGTCCGCATCCGTGTCTGACATGTCCTTGAAATAGCGGTGTAGGCTTCAGCGCCGGTGTCGTCCTCTCGGTCGTATTATTCAAACGTGTGTCCCTGCAATCCTGCTCCTGCGACGCGGAATAATGTATTTCTTATCCAGGCCGCACATGGCCAATTGCGCTCTCGACGGGCTTCGGTGCCGGTATCGCGTATGCGGACTGCGACCGGTCGTTCAACCCTGCTCGGGTACCCGGGACACGGATCATCTCGCAGCTCGCAGAGTCGGAAGGGAAATAACCTCAAAAATGCAACAACGAGCCTTTGGTCCAGTAATTTCCGCCCGTACACGGCTGGCCATGTATATTCGAACCGATGGCATTATACGCTGCGAAATAATAGAGGGTTGACGGCCGCCCAACCGTGATCGGGACATCGTGTCGCGAGTCTGTTTCGAGCAAGTGAAGGCAAGTTCCACACAAGAAACTTTATACACGTCTTACTCGGCCTGGATGCGAACCACAAGAAAATATACGTATATCAAGCAATACAAGTCTGTTGCTACCTGGACGAAACAAAAGGAGTGTCTGTGACTAAAAAAACAGGTCGTCCATATTACCCCATCTCTAAAACCTCAGCGGACCACGGCCCAACACGCCGGTACACCCCAAACACAGGCTGCGCATTGACCCCGTCGTTCGTGCCGATCTCGAGGCGCGACGTCGTCTCGTCCTCGAGGAACAAGTCGCGCGGGTCTTCGGGTGCGGGGGAGTCGGGGTAAGACGGGTATATGGTGGCGACGAGGGCGAGGGGGTCCGTGAGACGCAGCTGCGCCAGCTGCACCGCACTCGTCGTCTTGCGCTCTGGCGCGCGGAAGAGCGGCGCGCGAAGGCGGGCGGCCCATAAATATATGCCGCCCGCGGCGAACGCGTACGCGTAGAGGAGGAAAAGGTAGACGACGACGGGCGCGAGGGGATATCTTCCGAAGCGTGCGGAGGCCTGGGCGGCGCCTTCGGCCGCGGTGGTGATAGGTTGGAGCGCCCCCGCGAACAGCGCGAGCGAGAGACGACCGAGCTCTTGGTTCATCGCGGCGAGCGCGCTCGATTCATTCTGTGCCGCCAGCATCGTGGCCTGCGGGAACATGCATTAGATGAGGTGCGGTACATCGACCAACGAGTCACACCTGGAGATTTGATGCTAACTGGAGATTGCCCAACTGCGAGATGAGGGCGCCTTGCATGAGATTGGCGAAGCTGGGGGTGGCAAGCACGGGCGCTCCGACGGTACTGTAATTTCCATCCTGATACCGGATAGTAAGATTGTAGAACATCAAGTCGCACGACGCCCAGGCAAGAATATTGCCCGTGTTAGTCTGAATAGCCGTCGGATTCGCTGGTCGAATCGTGCCGTTTGAGCTCCACTGCAGGCGCAGAACCACGTTCTGCGGATTCGCGGTAGTTCCTGCAGTCGGGACCATTTTGGTTCCATCCTGCACTGTTGACGAGGAGCTAGCGTTGCTGGCGCTTTGTGTGGTGCGGTTGGTACTCGCCGTGCTGTTACTCCCCAAGGCGAGCGGGACCTGCGACGACGCGGGGCATCCGGCCTGCAGGGCCGCAGAGCTGGTGCAGTTCGCTGTGAAACTTGCGCACTGAGCTCTGACGCCGAAGGACGGGGCGTCGAATGACTGGGAGGCGTTGATCGTGGCGGAGGCAGGGACGACAATGGCGAGGTCGGAGGCATTGCTGATGGTCATCACGGAGAGGGCGGTGGAGGAGTTGGTAGCGACAAGGAGCCCGGCTTGTGTGATCCAGGGCGCATTAGCTGCCCAGCCTGCCGTACTATTGAGGCATGGCTTGGTGGTACAGACCGAGTCGTTGAACGCTACGCCGAACGAAACGCTCCGAACGGCGGTCGTGAAGGTTTCTTCCACGACGGAGGACGCGCCGTGAAGCCATACGTCGGCAAGGCTGTACAAATGTTTTCTCAGCTCGCAAATGTGGGGTGGGAATGGGGCAACGAACATCAACGAATAAGAGAGCCCCAAGATGAGGCTCGTCAGCGCGAGGGCGAGATGGAAGGTGCGCGGGGTTCGTATTCTGCCTCTGGAGGCCCTCATGTATCGTCCGGCCTGAAACACAGGGATGACGTTGGAGGTGGCGAGCATCTTGACCATGAAGGCGTATCTATATGCAGCTAGCATGAGACCAAACACACGGCATCGATGCAAGGAAAGCGTACTGGAGAGGTGTGGGGAGCGCGACGCGCGTCTGGCTAGGAAATTCTTGTTCTTTGAGCCATTTTCCCGCCACACAGTACGCCGCGATCGAGACAAGGAACGGGACGCTAATGGAAACGGTATGTGTCTGCAGGGCTCGATGAGATTCCAGACATCACAAAAGGAATGAGGGACTCACAGCAACAGTGGATATAGTGAGACCCAAAAGAGTGTTAGTAGCAAGCTCTGAAACGAATATGGCGGACCCATCCGAAACGGAAGCTTGACGGAGTGTTACGAGGTATAGTAGCAAAATGGTCGCTATTGCAAAAACTAAGAGCGAGATCACTAGAGCGGGGAGTGTGAAGACCCAGCGCAAGCGACCCTCCGACGGCTTGGCCGCCGGCTGCTGTGTGAAGGACAGTTCCCTGCTCCAGCGGGACCTGTTGAAGAATGGGGAGGGCTGATGCTTCCGGAGAGGCGTGAGCATAGGTGGAGCGTCCGGGAGCTCCTTGTCGTTGTCCACGACGAGCTTGGACGGGTATTTCGACGACGAGGCAGACATCGCGTCTGAGGAGGCAGACGACCGGGAAGGGGTTGGTTACTACCCTGGCTTTGCGTACTTGTGGCTTGATAAAATTTAGACGACGGTCATGGCGGGATCGACTCATGCAGCAATGTTTGTATCACAGGTGCGGAGTAGGATATTATCGTGGGCTGTGATCCTATAGCACATAGGTTTGATCAGATCCGAGTCCGAGACTCAGTTGCATGAAAAGCTAAATAGAGAGACCATGTTGCTTCGATGTGATTGTAGTTAGCAGTATCATAGTTCTTGAGATCTTG
The DNA here is from genome assembly GCA_029281465.1 of Mycena epipterygia. NCBI lineage: Eukaryota > Fungi > Basidiomycota > Agaricomycetes > Agaricales > Mycenaceae > Mycena > Mycena epipterygia. The sequence continues at coordinate 183,059 of JARJCQ010000006.1, read as the reverse complement.
GGCGCCTTTGTTCGATTGAGTTCCCCTGCTGAAGAGCAAAAGAGCAGTCGGTGTCTGGGATTCAAGTTTGTGTTTGTTCCTGCCTGCGTCTCGCCAACGTCTCGCTGAAGAGCTCGAGAAGACAAAAATCGCGAATTAACCTTGAGTATACTTGTGCAAGGTCTATTCAAGCCTATTCCCTCAACGAATTCAAGCAAGAGTGAATTTCGTTCTTGGCGGAGCGAATGTGCCGTCGTGTGGCGGTGCAGGCCCGCATGGTCCTCCCGCTCATCTTACCAACAACTTGCGCTCATCTTGTGTATGTTTTCACTGAAAAGCCATGTCAACGCGTTTTGGCTTCGACCCGCACCCGAAACGTGTGGCCACACGAAACTCCTTGCGACTCATTCTCACACGCATTATCTGTTTCGTCCTTATCTCCACTGTGGCGGTTGCGTGAATCCGCTAGGATCAACAGCGCTCTGCTATTCTTGAAATACCCTGGATAAGACTCAGGATAAAATTAAGCCCAGCGCGGTCCCATTTTGGAACATGCTGGTGTGTGGATCAGACGGTAAATATGGGCTCCTGTATGCATGGCGCTCGTCGATGCGATGGCGGTTTCCTTTGAATCTTTTCGCTGTGTCGACTACCTTGCTCCGTCACATCTCAACACCAAGCGGGACCCTTCTGTTGAACAGCCCTTCTATTGAACAGAGCCGACTGCGCCAGTTGCGCGGACCAGGGACCTGAGATGGTCTCTCCGTACATGCGGTGCTGTGAGAGTTCCCAGGTCTCGGATCATTGCTAGTGCCTCAGAGTCAACCTCCGAGTCAATGGCCAGTCCTGACGTGCCTTGACGAATGTTCCGGCACGCCCGACGATAACACTCACAGTTTGGGTGATTCGTTGCCATCAAGCTTACACTGTACGGTCCTGGAAATGCACCGGACTCGAAGAATGTATTATTAACGTGCGTATCCAACCATCAATAATGTGCCCCTCGTTGCAGGAGACATGACTCCGCATTAATGCGTGCCAGCTTGCAGCCTCTAATTCGACTGCACCTGTTCTCAGCCATCATATGCGACTCCGAACAGTGGAGAGGCCTGAAACTGCTGACCTTTGTGTCCATTGCAACTGATAAGGCCTCCTGCCCAGAGGTTGGTTTTCATAATCCCCTTGGGCGAGCTCAGAGTGTCTGCCCACTTGTCCCTTTATTGAATAAAAGAGTATCAACGCGGTGAAGTCATAAATTCTCACTTCTACTGAGTTTCGATTGTTAGTGGGTTGCCCTACCGCTGCCTGGACCTCGATGAGTCGGGATTTGGATACTGCTACGGACAGCTACCATTAATTCATGAAATTGATCCAATGTGCAACGGTACTCCCGAAGGGATCTAAAGAGACTAGTATCAAAAATGCAGTGAGATCCGAGTCGAGGCTGTGTGTTCAGAGTGGGGTACGGGAAGGCATACGGCCCGAGGCGGACTCTTGCGCCTCCTCCTTTGAGCGACACGAATGTCCATTTTGGGGGAGTTGAGGTTGTAGCACTTTATTTGGACGTTGGAACAAAAAAGTCCTTGTCGGTCTACTCCCACTTCCTCCTCCCCCGACCTTGCCATATACCCCAGAACGGCGGGCCACGAACTCCACACTGGGATTTCTCTATTCCACCTTGTACATTTACTTCCGTTTCTGACGCGCGACGCGACAGCGACTTGAATTATCCGGAGCGGCATGCCTATTCCCACATCCCAGAGGCACAGTCGACCCAATAGCCCCCCCACGAACTCGACAAACTCAACAGCCACCCCGCTCCGCCCACGGATATCTGGCGTGTTCAATACACCATCGTCAGGCACTTCATACTCTCCAACAGTGACCCAGGGCGCGCATCCCCAGAAGCTGAACGTTGTGACGCGTGTAGCGATCGAGGGAAAGGCAAAACACGGTCAGGATGGTGCTGGAATCAAGATGTACCTCAAGGTGTGTGGCGAATTCTGTGGCCAAAGGCCCGCAGCTGAATTTTTGGCCGAGATTGCCCTCCCATTAGACAGCGTCACTCCAGGATCTACCATTTCGCTGTTTCCCGGTCAGTTCCTGTGTATCCGCATCACCGACATATTGCTGACTTGAAGTGTAGAGGAGAGTGTCAAAATTCTGTCCTCGCAGGTCCATCCATTAGACAACAATTCTGTCCCATACGACTTTTCGTCTGACCTGTCGCCGCTTCTTCACCATGCAGCGCGTGCACTTAACCGTGAGCTATATATTATCATTTACATTGGCGCCAATGGTTGACCTGTCTACAGTTCCAAGCCGCTCATCCGAGTCCTACCACGCCGCCTTCGGGTTGTCGCCACCCGCCACAAGTGCCTCGGTCGCTGGTTCCGTTCGGTCAAACAAGTCCAACGGGTCTACAACCTCAAATAGAAGCGCGACACCACCCGTAGACAGCAAATACACGGGGCACATCCTAGTCAGTGGCTACCACATCTCGTATGTGCTCCCCAAGGCGTTTCCCGCACGATACCAGGAGAGCGACGGCTACTCCCGGTCCTCGGGCAGCGTCCGGCGCCCCTCCATCATAGAACGGAACAGCGTTCAGTTCATGGCAGCCATCGACATGTGGGTGCCCTACGCCTCTCGGCCTCCGAGGTCCCCGTATCTGGTACGTTCCCCCATTTTCTGTGCTCTGGCGTTGAACTGACTCGTCCAGCTCTCCATTCCCACTCCGCGATGCCTGCACAACAACGTGCGGCTCCGCATCTTCCCGCCGACGGCCGTGTCCGCCTCGTTCGCGTCGCTCTCGTCCGCCGACGAGGAGGCCGGCTCGTGGGACCTCACCTCGGACCCGCATGTTACGCGCGCCACGTCGTCGCGCCAGTCGCGCTCCGGCACGTTCTCCTACGGCAACATCGCGGACGACGAGTCGAGCGACTCGTCAACGACGGGATTCTCCGACGGGTGCGGGATACAGGGCACATTCCCCAGCGCCGAGCGGATCCGCGTGCGGTGGGCGAAGCCGACGAAGGTCGTTGGAGGCGGCGACGATGGGCGGCGGCGGGTGGGGGTGAAGGACGTCAAGGGGGAGATGACGTGTGCCGTTCTGGGCAAGATGTGGGATCCAGAGCAACAGCGGGACGGGATATTGATGAATGTGGAGTACAAGGGGACGTGTAAGGGCGTTTGGTTCCCTGGTGTCGCGACGATGCTCGGGATGGACGTCAGTCTGGAGGCCAAAGGCTCAGACGTATCCTGGGTGCCGGGGCAACCCAGCGACTGGCAGGTGGGGGGAGGTGCTGGGTATACCGGATTCGACGTCGGTGTCGCTCCGAAACCCGAGCCCCCATCGAGACACGATTCTTTAGAGTCGAGTTACTCTAACGGACCTCAAATTTTTCTCTCCGCGGAGCGACCGCCTTCAGGCATGTCGAGGCAAAGTTCGACATCCTCGTCTTCTTCGCTTCTCCGGGGACCTCTTCCCGTACACAACGTTGCCGAGTACTCTTTCGAAGGCTCAGGTCCATCGTCTGTCTCTGCATCACAAACCACCACCTCGATGGAGTCATCTGTCGGCTCTCTCCTTCCGTCGTCCACTCCCTCGGTAGAGCCGACTCGTCGCCCCCCGGGCGTTCCGGTCACAATACACGTCAATATGAACGAACTGACTCTTCCGACATCCAAAAACTCCTTCCCGTTCTGGATATCGGGAACCGTATTGATCACGCCTCGCCCTCGACCCGCCGCGGCCCCCGCCCCATCGCGCAACTCTTCGCCCGTGCGCGGAGAGAACGAGCCGGATAGCCAGGCGGTCCCTATCGATCCGGAATCCATCGTAATCCCCCGCTTCACTGTCCTCGCTGCGGATAATGAGTCGGTCTCCACCATCGTGCGCAATGAAGTGGACCCCAACTCGCCGTGCACCGTCGAGGTGAACAACAGCTCCCAGAGCGGCGAGTCTTACCAGCGGGGGCCGAGTCCCAGCAAGACGGTGCTGCACCGCGGAGAGTACGCCAAGTGCGTGGAGCGCACGCGGATCGCGGTCAAGGCTGGCATCGTATTCGCGCCGACGCCCATGCCCAACGGCGCTACCGGCGTGAACGGGAAGCTGCACCCACCAAGCCGCCCGCGGACGCCGAGCACCGCGCAAACGTCCCGCGACCGCGTGCCGTCGACGTCCACGCGAGCGATGTCGCTCCTGGGGATGGTCCCGGCGCGCCCCAAACGCGATGGTGTACTGATGATCCCGAGCGTGGTCGCGACCGTGACGCCGCTCGTCGTCATGCCGGACAGCACGGCGAGCCGGCTCGCGACGGTGCCCGCGGCGTACGCCGTTCGCGTGTGCCTCGCAGCGCCGGTGGATTCCGAGTCGGACTGGCTCGAGTTTGGGCTTGCGAAGCACGGGTCGGGGGCGTCGGGGGCATCGGGCGTGGGGCCGCCGAAGGTGGACATTGTTAGCGTGAGCGTGGACGATGTGCCTGTGTTGTATGAGACGAGTGTCGCGGTGAAGCAAGAGGAGGCGGGCGTTGGACTGCCGTTTGAGCAACTGAGCGGCCAGGAGTGGGTTAGTTGGGTGAAGTTGCGGGTCGGGGCGGCGGGCGGCGGGCGCGTTGTAGTTGATTATGTGGTCAAGGAGGTTGGTGCTCAAGTCCCGGGTAGCACCGACAAGAAGGGGAAAATGAAGGCAAAGGACCAAACACAGTTTGATGTGTATTTGCCATCGTTCGGAATACCGGTGGGGAGGTTGGAGGTCAATATTGATGGCATTTCAGGCAAGTCTCGACTTCCGGTTTTCCTTCGCTTGTATTCTAATCCCGCTTCAGGTCTAGAAATTTCGTCCCTACGATCCAACTTCTCCCATCAGCAATCCGTGAGATCGGGTCGGAGACTGCTGCATTATTCTTTGCAGGCGTTTTTCTATCCCCACATATCTTTGGACATCCGTTTAGACCGCCGCTCTTTGCACCCTTTCTCGCTTTCTTCGAGCAGTTTTGGGCAACTCACAATACTTCTCGTATCTTGGACGATTCTTATTCTCGGATCCGTGCATCTCGTTCGGTTGAATTCGGCAGTGTATAAACTCTCAAATTCACTCGAAGGATATTCCCTCGCTGCAAGCTCAGGGTGGAATGACGTCCCTGAGCCTCTCACGATCACAACCACCGCTTTTCAGGCCACTCGATGGCCGTGGTTCAACAGCGATTCCATATCGGACTCAGCTTCGGAGTCTATACAACCCAGCCGCAGCAGTACCGCTTCGGTAGCGATAACGTCTGCTCCAGCCGCCTCCGTCGTAATAGAGACTCCTCGCGTCTCTGCGGTCCCCACATCCGAACCGTCTACCTCCGTCGCTGTCGCGCTTTTCCGGCCTCTGCTCTTCAACATGACATGGCCCGAGGTTGATATGGATGTGGTGCTTGAAAAGCTCTTGCTCGGCGCGGAGAAGCTTTGGCAGTTGTGCCGGAAAATATACCATTACCCTCTGGATCCCACTTGATAATGACATGTAACGACATTTTTTGGTTATGCTTATGATCTATGTAACGTAGAGGAGGAGGATTGTTGTATTTCACCTACGGGGTTTTAATGGAGGCTGGATTCGGTGATATGATGGGAAGGGTGCATAGAGGACTTGATGCAAAATGAAAGTACAAAATATAATCGTTATACACAGGCATTGATCTTTCACTCTAGAGTCCATAAGCCTGGGATGGGCTGTATGCTGCGGAGCCAGTCTAGAGCACATGAGATGGTCGTTCTCTCTGAAACGAGTAATTCCCTTACCTTTGACCGTGTACTGAGTGGCAGATTGTAGTCATGCGTGGGAGCGGTAAAACTCGAGAACTTACGCCTTTTTGGAAAATGCTGCCATCGTCTATTTGCCAACTTGGTCCAAAATCAATCCCTATTTCCTTTTGAAACATCTCGAGACGCGTTTGACAAGGTATACGGGAATTTCCTGCGCGGGGCGTGACGAGGCCAACATCCGGGTGGTAGATCGCCAGAAAGGCTATTACGGTGGGGGTCTGCCAAGCGAGCTGCGCATACAATTTCAGACCACCAACGGCGTTGATAATCTTTCCCATCCTTTCCTGGTGTTCGTCGAGCTTTTCATCGTAGTCGTTGTCGAAGAGTTTGTATCCGTAAAAATATGACCCGGTACGTTCGGGTGGCGGAGGGGGGAGAGCAAGTTCGCTGTCTTCCCTGCGAATATGTCAGTTAAAGATCGAATGAAAGAAACGAACAAACAGAGGTGGAAAGCGAGTCCCCATGAGTTAATGAGTGCACTGAGACAGGCCGAAACGCGGTCACGTGAAAAGAAACGATTTGCTCAGTTGCCCAATCTCACACCGGCGGTTCCCTACTTACAAGTGGCTTAACGAATTCTGCGGGAAATGAACAATTCGAAAGATGAAAAGGGACATGTTTCCAGTCAAAAAAAGCAAAATAACGACGCGAGCAGGATTTGAACCTGCGCCCGGAAACCGGAACAGATCACTTGTGAAGAGGATTCGAATCTGTCGCCTTAACCACTCGGCCATCGCGCCATAGGGGTTTGTCAAAGGTCTGAACCTCAGACTCCGGGGGATTATGAGTGGAATGAGTCAAACAAGTATGATAATCCAATTCCTGGTACCGACTTAGGGACCAGGTCTACCCGGAGAAATTTCCAATGTCCAATCGTGCGGAATGATCCGAATCCCTTTTACGGACGTCCGGTGATGTCGGGAACCTCCGGTCTAGACCTTTCCGCTTCTGGCCTCTCATTCTCAAAACCTGATCGTGCGGCTAGCTCCGAGAGCATGGGCCTAGACCTTATCTCTCTCTTTATAAAATTGCGTGTGTCCGAAGCCTTTTAAGCTCCGACTCTCCGCTTCGGAGTTTTCCAGTTGGACGTGGAGAGACGTGGTGCCATGACAGCCTCCGAGGCGAAGTGCCGGGGGCGCGGAGCGCCCCCGGCGCGCTCTTGTACAACTGAAAATTGACATGGTTACTTCGAAAGGTTTGATTATACGATGTTCGAGTGCTGTGGCCTCCACGGCATTTATCTCTCCAGGATCAAGCCTCATTATATGCACAAATTACGATCATGACGTACATGCATATCTTATGCAAAAATTGACACTCAGATATGAGCTGAAATTCTAGCCCATTACCTGATTCCAATATCCTACTGCGAGCTGTCCAGTTGTCTGAGTAGTGTTAAATGTTAAGAGAGTAACAGACCACTATACAAGGGAGGTGCCAGGGATGCCCGGAGGGCCTTTTTATCCTTCCATCAAAAAAAAAAACCCCCCATCAGTGTAAACCCGGACGCGTCTACATTACTCACATGACCACGAACATTCAGCAGACCTCTCTTGCTTCTTGACTCTTTCTTGTACCACCCTCGCTCCGCTTAATTATCATACTCTGGTTCTGTTTATCTCTGTCCGACCGTTAGTGTTTCTCACCAGGAAAATCTGGTGAGTTTCCAATCAGATGGTCATGTAGACGGGCCAGGCCGTTTTGTCGCCTTGTCAGGGAGGTGGTCAGGGTGAGAGGGCGGGGAATTCTGAGCAGAACTAGTCGAGCAACTTCCACAATATTAATCGTATAATAGGTGAGCGAGATTCGAAGCAATTTCAAGCGCGGCCAATTTCCAGTCGAATAGAGGAAAAAGGACTCATACAGCTCTATTTCGACATAAGTACCTATCTACTTCCATGACATATCGCGAAACATGTACAGATACCAATACACAAGTCTATAGATATTATACTATATATACAAGTTTAACCAGCCAACATAGGTCCAGGTAGTGGTGGCCGATTCCTAGGCTTCTTGTTTCGTCTAGCAGATTTGGGCACCTCGCGTGGGCGGGAGGCCGCTTCGGCCTCGGCCTTAACACGCTCCTCCTCGGCGGTCCACCACTTCAAAAAGTCTTCCTCCGCCTGGCGCGCCTTCTCCTCCTCTTGTATCTCTCGCAGGGACCGCTTGTCCCGGCCAGACGATGTGCCTTGCTCGAGCTGCAGCTGTTGAATGGCTACGAACGAAACCCCCGGGACCGGGGAAGAAGGCGCTGGCGCTGGGGCAGGCGGTGGTTGAGTCCAAGCTTTGCTACTGCTTCTACTCCATGATCAGTAAAGAGAAAATATAAGGTAAACAAATTGACTTACGACACGCGGCGGATGCTCGCTGGGGCGGGGCGGGAAGTGGGCTGCCGGGATGGTGTGAAAACAGGACCAAGGTTCGGCTGAGGCGGCTGAGGTCCTCGCTGACGGGGAGGCGTCGATAGTGGTGCCGCTGCTGCAGCCGAAGGAGTAGGGAAAGCTTCCTGTGTGCGATTGAAACTCGTAGAAGGGGTGATGGGCGGCGAGTTTGTAGGAGACGCGCCGGTAGCTCGAGCGGCCGGAAGCTTCCAGCGCGAGGGTCCAGGGACAGTGTTAGGCCCGTCCGATGTTGTGTCAGTAGGCCCATAGAGCTTTTTGCGCTCTCGTTGGGGCGTCTTCTGGTGAGTGAATCGCAGGGACGATTCCGGAGTGCCGTTGGAATTACGGGGAGGAGTGATGTGCGAGGCTGCTTCCGCCATTACCGTCTTCATATCGACGCTGCTCACCAAGGTCGATTAATATGAATCATGAACGTTAATCTAACAACGAACCGAGGAGCAGAAGACGCCTTCCAAACCGGAACGGCAGATGCGGCTACTGCGTTGTCGATCGGAACCGAGGGTTCCGGCAGCACGACCGATTCTGTATCATCCATCTCGAAGATATCATCGATGGCGCTGGACGACGCTTGGGCGACAATTTCAGGACTGTTGGACAACGACGCAGTTCTAGACCGTCTGCGTTTCGACGGCTCAGGAGAGAGCGACTCTCTGCGGGCAGGGAACCTCGACGACGGGATAATGGGCTCTGGAAAATCTTGAAGGGCGAGCCAGTCTCCGTGAATCGCCATAGCTCTGTCCATCATGAAGTTCGAACGGGCCCGTGGGCTCTTCTCAGCCTGTTTCCTGGCCACGAATTTGGAGAGCTGCTTGATCAATGCGGGCGTCAAATCATCCAGCATACGGCTTTCCAGCAAAGTTTCCAGATTCGCGCCCATGTACTCTTGGATGCTCTCAACCAGCTGTTGCGCGTGGAAATGAGACGCGTCAGCAAGTACGTAGCAGACATTGTTAATGTCTGTCCATCTCAGAATGACGGCAGAGCAGAGCAGAACCAAGCGATCAAGCAACAGCTCGGTCTGCACAAACGTATCAATAAATGCTAAAAGTGTCAGGGAAAATACTCCTACAGCAGCAGCCATAACATCGAACATGAATTCCAAGACTTCATCCACAGAGTGTGCAAATTCTGGCGAGGAATAAAATAAGCTGCAGGTCAAGTCGGTAAAAGAAATACTTGCCGAGAGTCTCGAAAATTTCTGCATCCCCACCGCAGCACATATATTTGAAGACGTACTCCATGACGTGCCACCGCAAATGTTTGAGATTAACCTTGATAGTACCGTCGGCATCCCACCGCTTTGACGTCCAGTCATCTTCGTCGAAGAAGCTAGAAAATACGGGGCAACGCGCACGCAAGATTGCCGAATGGCAGTACACGTCCCTGTCAGCCAATTGAAGTACGACGTCCGGAGCGATGGGTGACTTGCTCCGGTCGGATTTCCCGTTCTGTACCGCGCGGAACAGTTGCTCCATATTCCGCACGATGGAGGGTGAAGGAGTGCGCTTGGCCAGGGATTCAAGGGCTTGTGCGAGGAGGGGAAGGTCCAGGATGCGCGCAAGGCCCTGCAGCTCGAGCTTCACTTGCGCAGGCTTGATCTTGCGCGTTGCCAGTTCATGCTGCAGCGCCGAGGTAAGACGAGGATCCCAAATCGCCAATAGCTCGTCAGAGTACAGATACTCCAGCAGGACAAGGACGGTTATGGGCTGGCAGCCCTTTATATCCACGCGTGTTCTTACAGGCCCCGACGCGGAGGAAGCCCTGAGTGAAATCCTCGACTGGGTGTCATGAATTGGACTTCCCTCGAGAACACTGCATAAAACATGGGAGCGGGCGCCGAGTATAACCCGGTGGGCGGGGAAAGCGGCTTTGGCGATATGGACCATGACATCTGCTCCATGGCGGGTGGAGAGGACGGCATTACTTCCAAGCAGTTGGCAGAGACGGCTTATCCGTGCAAAATCGGCCTCTATCCCGGTATCCTCTGGATCGTCGCCTTCGTCGCCCACATATTCCCACTGAGGCAAGTCCAGGACAGGCTCAGATCTATCCTTCGAACGAACGGCTGGCGGAGGTGGTAGATAAGGCTGAATTGTGGCTAGGTCTCCTGACATTGTATTTCCCTCGATGCGGATCGGAACTGGTTTGAAATCCACCCGAAGTGCGCCGAATGCGCCGGTGCTGTTGGCACAGACCTGCGTTACCCGTTGTATAAATGGTACACGCTGGAACTTGAAGGTTTTGTTAGACGGCGTGTTGTTTCCCTGTCCCGGTTTGCTACCGCGAGTGCGAACGAATACGTGGCCCGATTTGGTGCAGATGATAATGCTGCCATCGGCACCAAGGGCAACGTCCCGAACCGCACTGAATTGTTTCCGCAGAGCCCAGACGCGCTGAGGCTTGAATCCCAGTCCGCGACCCGCATTTGCGTCCGTTTCGCCTGGCTCGGGTACTGAGAACGTGAACAATTCACCGTTGGAAGATAGAGCAGCAAAGGCATCCTCGGAACTCGTAATTTTGGCGATGTGGGCATCCTTGAGTTTCATGGCCTGCGGTGGTCGGTACGGTTGTATTTCGGACGGAAAAGCATGTATGGGGAAGCTGAAAATGACTTCTGAGCCCTGCCTTTGATTAAAAGCGAGGGGGAAACGCACATAATCTTGATGTATCTGTCGTTCCAGATACACACGACGTCTTGGGTGTCAAGGAGGCAAGCCATAGCATGGTCCTAAGCCGGCGGACTTGGACTAATGACATGGAAGAAAAAATATGCACGCACAGTCAGCGAAATCGCCACAACCGGTCGAACAACTTTTGCTACTTTTCGTGGAATGACCTGAAAAGGCTGGGCAGCCTTATCGTACCCTAGAAAGGTTAGGAAAACGAGAGGAAAGTGTAAGCTGTCAACACACCAAGTTGTCCGTTGTTGGTACCCCAAGTAAACACCTCGGTGGCGGTCCAGCATGCAGAACTTTGCTTGGATGCAGCGACACCTTTAACCACCTCCTTCTTCAACGGTCCGTGGATCTTCCGCGGGGAAGCTTGTATCGGTTCTTCAAGTCGTCCGGTGGTGGTTGAGGGCTCGACGACATAACCGAGCTGGTGAAAGCGCGACAAGCCCCAACTAAGAACTTCGCCGGCGCTCGTCAGAGCCAACGTATGGTCCTGACCCAGTGCGACAGCGACGATCGAATGAGACAGTTGAGGGAGCGGGATGAGACTGTACTGCGTGTGCTGTCCTGGACCCAAACTGTGGGCACACGTCAGCTGGGTTGGGTGAGGAGACGTGGAGTTCTAATTTACCGTCCTCCGCTACCAAATCCACACATTCGCAGGTTTGCTTTGCTCTCAGACGTGACAACAACTGGGACAGAAGAACGTCAAGCAACGAACAAGGGATGCGACGACCGGTGCTCGCCTGTGTGGAGCTTGGACATCTGGATTTGGCGGGCGAGCAAGGGAGAGAAGCGCGCTATCGAACTCGGTTCGGGATCTTCTTTGGGGATGTAGACTTGGTCGGGATACGTCCTATCGCCACTGTCCACTAAGCCTAGGGCAGCATTCCTGACAGCCGTTAAGGGGTAGATTGGGGGGAAAAAAATCAAGGCGGCTTACCTGTTGGCGCCCCATGTATGCAATTCAGCGTGCAAAGCTTGAGTGGGGCTAGTTCCGTATACCGTAGAGTTGTACAGATCAAACGCCGTATGTCCTTCCAAATCCTTGAGCGAGATGTCGATATCGGACCGTCGTAATAGTAAAAGCCTGTTATCATGGCGTCAACGTTTCGATCCGGAACAAGGAAGTAGCGACGAACGCGGCGGCGAGATTCCCATGATACAAGGCCCGGTGAAGGGGCGTCCAATGGCTCTCCACGTCGGAAAGGTTGACGTTGACCAAAGGGTGTTTCAAGAGCGCCCGGACATACTCGGTGCCGTCCGGAACAGCACACGCGAGATGGAGAACAGTTCGTCCCAGCCAGTCGGGGGCATTGACGTCGCCCGCCATGACGGATTTCAGGGCGCTTGCACCTTTCCATGACTTTCCGGCGCTGCTGCTAATGGCGGTATGTGCACCGCGGTCACTGCCGCCATCGAGCAGACGCTGGAACGCCTGGAGACTTCGTAGATGGAAATGAGCATGAAGCAAGGTCATACAGTGGCCGGGGGGTAGACTGGCGACCTAATTGAAGGAGCGGCAACTCCTTCGATAGATCGCTTGTCGGATAACGCTGCACTCGATCTAGGCGAGTACAGACCTGGGGGAAAATCACAGCAGGTGGGCTGGGTGGCCTGGGAAGTTACAGATAATTTAAAGAAGGCGAGGAATATAAGGATAGAGAGCTGAGAGCTGACTCGACGAACGTGCGGAAGCGGCGGTAAGACGTGTACCGAAAGCTCGCGATCCGGCCAATAGCATCCAAATTCAACAGCAGCAAACTCGGCTCGCATTGCTTACCAAGACTCAAGTTCCTCCACTTTGCGACCATGGCTGCTTTGGCTGCGTGCGTCTTTGCCCCCCTTCCACAGCAAGAGCTCTTTCTGATCTATCTACAGATTGCTTCCACAGCCCATATACACCCCCACCCAAGATGACGAGTCCGAGATTTCTCGGCCATCGGTAGCACCTTCGCAGTCGCTCATACCTCGGGTGACCATACCACCGTACGGCCAGCGCCGAGGATGGAAACCGAGCTCTCAGGAGGATTTTGGTTTGCTGCTATTCCTTCATTCCTCGTCAATTTCACCGATTGTTCTTTAGGTGACGGTGGTTCATATCCAGAATGTCACGTCGCCCAATATCCACTGGAGTTGGGGAAAAAGAAGGTGCGCCTGCTGTTGAGTTCACTGTCCATCGCTTCTCACTAGTGGAGTTGACAGGGCTCTTCTGGAAACACGCTCGCACTGCAAGTCGACAGTGAAGGGAACGTCCGCTATGATGCCATTGCGCACCAAGGCCAGCGTAGTGACAAAATCATCCAATCGCAGTTCAAGGACCTCGTCCCCCTCGTTCACCGAAAAGACCTCACAGACGAGGACCGGACAATGGAACGGCCGTCTGAGGAGGAAGTGCAGGAAACCGCCGAGAAAACCCGCGCAGCGCTCGAGAAGCTTGTCACCGGCAAGATCAAAGCAGCACAACCGAAGCATGTTCCCGACAGTGTCGGTCACACCGCTTTCATTCGATACACGCCCGGGCAGCAGAATGGCGAAGCCGGCCTGAAGCAGCGGATAATCAAGATGTCGACGGTTGTGGAGGATCCATTAGAACCTCCGCGATTCAAGCACAAGAAAATCCCGCGCGGGCCTCCCAGCCCCCCTCCGCCCGTTCTACGGAGTCCTCCCCGGAAGGCCACTGCATCGGAGCAGAAGGAGTGGATGATCCCGCCTTGCATCTCAAATTGGAAGAACAACAAGGGTTTCACCATTCCTCTTGATAAGCGACTGGCAGCCGATGGACGAGGTCTCCAGGATGTGAGTACTACCCCAAGCTGCATGCAGATAGTTGCTTATTAGTGATAGGTGCACATCAACGACAATTTTGCCAAATTTTCCGAAGCCTTATTCGTCGCTGACCGACATGCCCGGGAAGAAGTCCGGCAACGTTCACTTATGCAACAGAAGCTGGCGCAGAAGGAGAAGGCTTCGAAGGAGGAGAACCTTCGCATGATGGCTCAGCGTGCTCGCGAAGAACGTGGGGGCCTCGTCGCGAAACCTACTGCCGCGACCCAGGCTGCGCTGAAATCTACGCTTGCTGATTATGGCAGTGATAGTGGCAGCGGCAGCGACTCCGAGGACCAGGGCAGCGAAGAAGATGAGGATGCGCGCAAGATCCGAGACGAAATGCGCAAGGAGAAGCGGCGGGAACGTGAACGCGAGATGCGCATGAACAACATGGGCACAGAGCAACGTGCAAAGCAGATGGCCCGCCAACAGAATCGCGACATCTCCGAAAAGGTCGCTCTTGGTCTTGCCAAACCCACGCTCTCGAAAGAGTCCATGCTGGATTCGCGGCTGTTCAACCAGGAATCCCTTTCGGGCAATTTTGCAGACGAGGACTCCTACAATCTCTACGACCGCCCGCTGTTCCACGGCTCGACCGCCGCCGCCGCCATATACAAGGCCCGGGGCAATATCCCCGAGGGCAACGAGGACTCGTTTGGTGGTGGAACTGACGAGGGCATCGGGAAGGCGTTGGACAACGACCGATTTGGGCTCGGCCAAGCCAGAGTTGGATTCGAGGGAGCGTCGGAGCAGGAGATCCGGGAAGGTCCCGTTCAGTTCGAGAAGGACACGGGCGATGTGTTCGGTCTCAACCAGTTCTTGGATGAGGCCAAGACTGGTAAGAAGCGGGGGCTAAATACCGAAGGGTGCGTTCTTCAATTATTCGTCCCGATCATTGGTCTAATGTTTCTTCAGCGGCGGCTCACGGAAGCGGCAACAACTGGAGAAGGCGACAGAACGGGAGTAATGCTTTTGTTTCTCTGCCGCTATGTTTTATTATCCTGTCTTTGTATCTCTATCCATGGTTACTTGCACTCCGTATTACAAGAAGTTTACACTGATGTGTGAGCGTGCTAAGTTCAAGACGTATGCCAGGTTGAGGTATCTACCCCCAAATTCCCTACTCGTGGAAAAGCAGGACGTCCATGGTCGGAAGATCAAGGACGGGCGGTTTGGTTTCGACGTTGTAGCCAAATACGATATTTAAGTTCAGAGTAAAAGAACGAGAACATCGTCCCAAATTCGAGTTCCCGACCCGCACAAGAAAAATACAAAGTTAACTATCCAGCTACTGACTATAAATACATCTAGCAGAATACAGCGTTTAGTGCGTACAGAAGTGAAATGAAACCCGGAGAGAAAATATGTATGTACTATGGGAGAGGCGGCCCCATATACGAGAGTCCGGAATGGGAAGATGCAGACCCGCGCCGCGATCGCGGCGCGGGAACAGGGATGGCCCCGCTCGTGTCCGCAGCAAAGTACGCCGGGTCCACATACGAATTGGCGTCAAAGCGCGCGTACCCGGAGCCCGTCGAGCGCAGCGACGTGTTCGACGCCTGATGCGCGAGGGTGTGGCCCGCCGTCAGGTTCGGCCCCGCGACGTATTCCGCTTTTCCCGACTTGCCCGACTTGCGGCTGAGGTTCGAGGTCGAGATGGCGCTCAGGGGGCGCGCAAGCGGGAGAGGCTCGGCCGCGCGGGAGGGGGTGTGCATCGACGTCGACCGCGGCCGGTTAAGATTCGTATTGCCATCGAATGCAGGGACGCGGTAATCGTTCAGCCCGGATGTCGGACGCGGCTGGGCATTGTCCGCGCCGCCGCCGCCGGCCGGGAACGAGATGGGCGAGGAGATGCTCTTGCTATTGTAGGTTACTGGTAGTGTAACCTCGGCGGGGACTGTTACCATCTGTGGCATGAAACCGGACGGGAGTGCAGATTGGTTGGGAAGAGGCTGCGTCTGGTAGTTCGGGCTGAGATACTGATCTATCTGCGGCATAATGTTCATTTGAAGCGGTATTTGTGAAGAGGACTGGGACTAGAAAAATGTTATCAATCTGGGAATGCTGGAGCTCTTAGACGCATACCGGAGGCTCCACATTAATCGTCCCAGAGAATGGCGAGCCGACGTCAGATGGGGAGATTGGGCGCCGTTCCTTTACACGGCGCAGACTCGGGCGATTCGCCAAGTCCACTGGGTTGGGAGGTTGAGACCGTCCAGATTTTCCGGTGCTCCCGGACATGGTTCTTGCACGCATGTGCCCGGCCAGCGGCACGGGCCCAGTCGGAGGCGACAACGGCGTCGGCATAGTAAGCTGCGCAGGTCTACGCACGTTCCTCGGCGGACCACTCCTCGACGATCCAGTCTACAGCTCCGAGATTAGCAGGGGTCTTGTCAAATATGGAAGATGCCTCACCCCAGCATTCGCCGCCGCATCTCGCCGCCAGGCTTCAGGCAAATCGGGATTCGAGTATCTCAATTCATCAGCAATTGCCTGCTTTTGATGCCGAGCGTCCTTCTCGGGCGGTGGAGGCGGCACCAACGACTCGACCGATCCGCGCATGCTCCTCGCACGCTGCGAGCCCTGCGCATTATCCCACCTCTGCTCCGGCACTGTGTACGCATACGTCCCCTGCGCACTCCGCGCATCCTCCTTGATCGCCCCGAGATCGGTTCCATATTCGTGCACCACCAGCTTCCCATTGCCGTGCGGCACGCGCGAGTCCAGCGACGTGTGGCGCGTGTGCCGTCCCTGAGCGGACCGGCCCGTGACAGACCCTGCATTCGACCTACCCGTCGCGGAACCCGCGTTGGACCGCGGGCGCTTCGGTTGGTACCACGATTCCGCCGGCGCTGGCTCCTCTGGCCGGTCGCGGTTGTACCACGACTGCGTGCGCGGCGCGTCTACGGCGGGTAATACAGGGCGCGAGAGCTGGAACGGGGGCGGCAGTGGGATGCCGCCCTCTGCCGATGCCGAGGGAATGTAATTGTCCGGCGGAGGTTTTGCGGGAGGCGGAGGCTGGTATTGCGGCTGTTCCTGGGGGTTGGGCCGGGTCGGCGGCGCATCTTGAACACTGCGTGGCCGAGGCGCTTGCGAAGAAGGGCGGCGTTGCTGCTGCGGCTGGTAATCCGAAGGCCGAGTTTGATCGAGCACAGATGGCGACGGGATATCGATCGAATAGCGGGACAGCTGGATGGAGGGGGAACGGACGGACGACGGGGCGTGACGGACGGGTTCGGTTTCGAAGGTGCGCGGAGGAGGTGCAGGGATCGGACTAGGCATGGCCATTGCTGGGCTGGGGCTCGGGGCCTCATGTGTCGGCGGAGGCTGGTGAGGTGAGGGTAGAATTTCGGGCATGCGAATTATCTGCGGAGAATGGGGCGCTGGCATCGGAGAGGCGTTGATGTCGCGGGGAGGCTGCGACGGCGAGCCATCGAGACCTGAATCGTGGACATCAACCGCAGAGTACACGCGCCCGTGTCCCCCCATCTCCCGCTCCAAGTCCTCGTACGGTTCTCCTACTCGTGTATAAGCCATTTCCTGCTGCGCTCTGCGAAACCCCGCTTGATATCCAAGTCTTCTACCTTCCTCCAACGCATCGTTCACCAGCCTCTGCTCGTTCAGCTGCCGTGCAGCTGTGCGGGCCTTGGCAGCAGCACGCTCAGCATCATCGCGCTGGCGTTCAACAAGCCTGACCACATCCTGAGCACGCTCAATCTCCTTCTGTGCGTGATCAAACTGAAACTTCCACAGCCGCAGCTCCTCGTTCGTCTTGGACAAAGCGCGCTCGGCGGCGACTTTGGCTTCGTTGATAGCGCGAAACTGGTTGAGCGTTTCCTGTGTGACACGTTCAGCTTCTGACACCCGAATGGCCTCGGCCTCGAAGCGCTCAAACGCGCGGTGCAAAGCCTTGCGTAGTTTGCTGGATTCGTATTCTTTCTCTATGAAGAGAGAGAGGAGTTGCCTGGAAGAGACGTTGGCGTAGGCCTCTTCTCTCTGGCGGCGGTAACGCTCCGATGGACCTCTGCGGCCACGTCTCAAACGGTCGATCTCCTCCCCTTGTAATGCACGCGGTGACGTCCGAGGCGGAGAGAGGAGCTCTGTACGGGGAGAAGGGGTTTCCGTTTGTCGGGCTAGAGTTTCGTTTACAAAGTCTTGAAGAACGGGACTAAAACAGTCATTGGACAAGCAGACTTGATGGAAAGTGTTGGGACCCCACCTTTCTTCATCGTCAGAATATACGTGGAACGACATGTCGCGCTTCAGGACATATGTACGCGTCCGAGGAACAATGTACTTTGTGATTCCGATAGGATAACATAAGCAACGCAGCTTTGTTCACCGCTTCGAGCTCGGCCGAAAGCCCGCTGCTTGCAGAGGTTTGGCAGCAGCTTGGACCGGCCTCCTCGGACCGGACACGTGTTCGATATGAGCTAATCGAAATTGGGATCTTCCGAATCCCCAGGTCAGACATTTATTCTCCTAGATCTCCACCATGGACACCCCTTCCACCCCCGTAACCGCAGACTTCTCTTCCTCGCCGCCAAAGCGCACAAAAATCGTCTTGTTGGGAGACCAGAGCGTGGGCAAGACAAGTCTCATTACTCGGTAATTCTCCCCCGATTCAGTTCGCAAGTACTAGTGCTGATCTCATTCTGCAGGTTCATGTATGATACCTTCGACAATACCTACCAAGCAACAATAGGCATCGACTTTCTCAGCAAAACCATGTATCTCGAGGACCGCACTGTCCGGCTACAGCTCTGGGACACTGCTGGCCAGGTACGCTCAAACCCAAGTCCTGCCCCGAATTGGTTGGCCAATTGTGCATTCTAGGAACGATTCAGGTCCTTAATACCGTCATACATCCGCGACTCCTCGGTGGCCATCGTCGTTTTCGACATTACAAGTAGCGATCCATGTCACTCCGGTCTTGCCCCGTGCTGACGCCCTCCAGATCGACAGTCCTTCATGTCGACCACGAAATGGATAGAGGACGTACGGTCAGAGCGAGGGAACGATGTTATTATTGTGCTGGTCGGGAATAAGGCTGACCTTTCAGACAAGCGGTTCGTGGCCGCAGCAGCTCGTATATGATCATCTCACTGAATTCTTTCCAACAGACAAGTAACGCTCGAGGAGGCCACGGCCAAGTCTACGCAGCTAAATATCATGTTCATGGAAACCTCTGCCAAGGCTGGCCACAATGTCAAGAGTCTTTTCAAGAAGATCGCCATGTCCTTACCAGGAATGGAGAAGGAAGGCCAGGCCGACGTTAACACCAGTGCGCTATCCTTCATTCTATTATTGTTCCCCGGTTCTTACGCTCCGCAGAAATCGACGTCACAACACCAGCCACTGGCGAAGTACCCGAAGCATCGCAGTGTAACTGCTGATTCACCACCGCCTCCGCATTGTGCGCAGCCCGGTTTTATGTCGCGCCCTGTCCATCCTCGCCTGCTTTCAAATTTGTTGTGTTAGAATTGACCATGCGGAGGATTGCATTCTACTCGAGTGTAGTATTTATTCGAATGCATTTTTATAATATACTGCTGAATATCTGCTTACTCGCCGAGCGCAGAAGAACCCCGGGTACCGATAACAATATATGGCATATGTATACATGTACTATACATTTAACAAGGCATGGCCTACCTATCCTCGGTTCATAGTGTTGCCAGCGCCCCTTGGGTTCGCCTCTGTGAACTGCGCCCAGCTTTCATCCTTGAGACGCTTCACCTCTTCTTTCTCCGCCCCATCCTTCGTTCCATCCATCTCCGACTCGAGCTCCAACTGCTCCGACGATGTCAACGCAGTTTCAGAAGCCGGCCTAAAACGCATCAGTTCTTGTGCCGTACGAACGATGACCTGGAGGGCCTACCCTCCACCAGTAAGAATGTTTCCACGCTCTTGCTCTATCTGGAGGTATTCGTCGATAGACATGGTGGGCAGGCGATGGCCTGGGCCGAATACCTGCGCCGCCATGCGCGCACGGTCGGACGACCCGGCCGGCAGGATGGTGAACGGCCGTAAAGGCTGTCGTCGCGTTCAGAACGACGCTGTGAGAGCAGTAAAGGAGGTGGAGCGTACCTTGCCGTCGGGGTCCAAGAGTGGCCCTTTTCCATCGGCGCCTCGCGGAGCGTCCAGCTTCCACATGTCGTTTTCAGTGGCGCGCTCCTTGCCGCGGCGGTCGTCCTCGGGCTGCACCGGCGGCGGCGGCGGCATACGGGGGGCGTTCTGCAGTAAATCCAGCTCTTGGCTGAGGCTCAAAAGTTGAGATTGTGCCTGTGCGTAGCAGAGGCGCAGGAGAAGGAGAGTGGTTTCGCGGAGTATGTCCTCCGATTCCGAATCTTCTTCCTCCTCATCATCATCTTCTGGTTTCTTCGGGAGGAGAGATGTTATCAAGTCGAAGTCCGATTCCATTTCTCCTTCGACAGGGAGTTGGCCGCGTCGTTTCCGAATTGTCTGCAGGGGATGAGCGTCGGTAAAGCAAAGAAGGGATCAGGTATAACTTACCTCTATTCTGGCTCGGAGGTCCTTCTCCCGCTGGTACTGTTTAATCTTCAGCTCTCGTCGACTCGCAGGGTCCTTTATTTTGGCAGGGTCCTGCGCGTGCAGCGTCCGCTCGCTCTCCGGAATGATTTCGTAGTTTTCCAGAAGAGAAATAAACGTGGAGACATATTTCTGAGAAGTTTAGTCTTCGATAATGCCCGGACAGTCAAACGACGAACTTGGGATTGTCCTAAGAAAGCAATGCGTTCATCGTTGCCAGACGCCCTAACGCGCCCCTGCACCTCTGCCAGCGCATACGGGACTAGGAGATATATCAGATCGCGTGTTGATATGTCCTCTAATATCTCGTTTGGACTGAACAGAGAAAGAGCGAGTATTCGCGAGCTCAGAGACTTCAAATCCGCCAAACTCGATCCTATAAGGTCCTATGAACTGCGGTCAGTCGAGGAGGATGCGGCACTGATGTGCAATAGACCTGGGTGGATTGCTCGAAAGCAGACTGGTTGAAGGCCTTGGACGCATTCTGGAGGCTGCGGGAGAATAAAGCTGAGAGAGAAACAGACATACCCAATTTGGAAATTTCGCGATATCGATCACGCGCCTCTGCTTGTTGACGCATCGCCGACGCGACTGACTCCTCTCCTGCCATCATGAAGCGCGTCGCCGACGAACTCGAGCGCGACTCGAAGCGCCCAAAGCTCGACTCATCTGTCGACTCCACTGCCATCTTCAAGGATGCAGAGCACGAGAAAAATGCCACTGAGCTTCTGGAGTGGACCGATGAAGCCCCCGGATACATCGTCGGGACGATCCGCATGAAATGGCCGCTCCCGAAAAAGCTTCCCATCCTTCTTGAAATGTTCTCGTCCAAAGCTGGGAGGAAAACAGTCAGGGTCGAATTCCCCGGCCGTTGTGCTCAGGCGCTCCAAAGCGCGGGATTACAGTTTAAAGTAGGACAAGAGCTCTGTTTATCTCTAAAAGGGGTGGAACTGGTCCCGAAGACGCAGGGAAGCTCGACGGACAACACCCTCCCCATCTCATTGAAGTACGATGACGGAGTTGCGCTGGAAATCCGACCACAGGGTCAGGAGCCTGGACGCAAGATAGACACCTGGTTTAGTGCGTGTTTCTCTTCATGCAAAATTCGCCCTTCTCATTCAAGATTTGAATGAAGAACCTCGGCTTGTAGAACCTCAGCTTGAAGAACCTTCAGAGCCAGCGTCTGCAGAGGACGAGTGGTTCCTGACGCCGAAAGAGTCGAGACCTCCCCCGTTTGTCATACCCAGAGGGAACGGGGACTTGATGGATATCGACGAAGAACCTTCTCCCGTGGCCCCTTCTCCCTCTCCTGCTGTATCCAAACCATCCATTGCGCCGAGCAGAATTTCTGAGCGACCCCTAAACAATATTGGAAATCAGCAGCCTCCCAATCTAAATCCTGCATCTCGTCCTGTCCACACAACAGCCCCTACGCCGACCAATGCTATTCACGCTCCCGGGCCCTCCGCTCCGAAAGAAAACCCCGGGCATCCCAACCGTAAAGCCTCGCTAACTGATCCCTCGTCGAACCCTCCTCTTAAAGCTGCTCGACCACCTAATGTGACCGACAATCATGCGTCTACCTCTAAGCACGTGGACCGTAAACCAGCAGCTGAAGCCGTACAACCACCGAATCGTGGCCCTCCGTTCGAATCCGAGGCCGCCAGCCACCGACCCAGCGCACAGACACATTCGGTGTCGACCACGAAACAGCCGACGGAGGACCCAGAACCGGTGTTGAATAAAAAGCAGAGGAAAAACAAGGCGAAGAAGGAAAAGAAGAAGGCCAAGGCCGCTCTCCCGTCCGTACCCGCAACCGCGACAACTGCCGATCCAGCCAGTACAGAATCTCGCTCCGATCCACGCAGCACCGTCCCCACTAACCCTGTTCTTCCGACTATCGCACGGAACGCCAATCCTCGCAGCACAGAACCTCGCTCCGATCCACGCAGCACCGTCCCCACTAACCCTGTTCTTCCGATTATCGCACGGAACGTCCCCAGTAATCCTGTTCTTCCGACTATCGCAGCGCCCATTTCCCACCCACAACCCTCTTCCCGCCTTAATCCAACTACGACCAAGGCCGAGTCAAGCTCGGTGGCCTCTGACCCCCGTCTTGAGGTGCCTCACTTTCGCACCCCCCGCTGGTTTCTCTTATTCATGTCAGCGCAGATCCCTCGGGGTTTCTCTCCACTTTCAGAGGTTGCAGCAATCACGAGCAAATGGGCTCCGCGTTCAGTCATAGGAATCGTCACGTCCATAACGTCAGTGTCCCCCACAACGAAAGGAGGTAAGTGTCTACTGCCTTTCCCTCTCCTTTATCCGATCGTGGAATCCTAGACTTGACCCGTTCATTGCGGATCGTCGACCCCTCGAACTGCATCGAGTCGGATTTTTCTGATAGCCAGAGCTTTCGGGTGAATTGCTTTATGAAGAAGTACGAGCAGTGGTTGCCTGCGGCGAAAGTGGGCGATGTTGTCATTCTACGCACTATCAAGGCACACAGACGTTTGTTGTTGTTTCCGACGGAAGCTGATTAACCCCCAACAGACTACAGGCAATGGCTCTGCCAACGGGTATTCCGACAGCTTCAAGTGGGCGGTGTACGATTCCGCTAAAGGCCAAGTGGGGCACGGCGATTTGGCTGGGGCTCCGGAATCTGAAGGTCTTGCTAATGGCTTCGGGGCAATGTTTACTCCGTTTTACCAAGCCACGGACGCCGATTCGGCCTACTGTCTTGCTCTGGATGATTGGTGGCGCAGCGTGAAGGAGAAAAGGGAAGGGGAGATGGGGACCGTCCATCAAATTGGGAGTGGAAGCTCGTCTCGGCCCAAGAAACGACAACATATGTTAGCATCCGACTTCTCCGAGTCGGAAACCGCCGAATATTTCGACTGCACGGTCGAGGTGAGACTCTGGCCCGTTCGCATGGCTCACTGATGCTATATCGTTATATCGCCAATAGGTTCTCGCGGGTTACCAAAACGACTACAGCACCTTTAGTTTGTATGTCACTGACTATACGACCCTTCAAGGGGGCAGAACACAGCAGCAGAACTGGTGCCCGCCCTCTCTCGCGGATTCTGTTCTGAAGATCGAGATGTGGGACGCAGCCCGCGAACTTGGGCCCCAGATGTTCGCTGGGGACTTTTATTGGCTGAAGAACGTCCGTATGGTGACCGATAGGGACGGCTACCGCGAAGCGAAACTTGTGGAATCAAAGACACTCAAATTGGAACCCGCCGATGCAGATACGTACCCGCACTTCAAGGCATTGATACAGTTCGTGATGCTTGGGCTTGGAAGTTCGCATTGACTAATTTATATGTCGCAGGAGAAAAAAAGCCTTCGGATCCGTAGACAAGATCGAGGACAGTCCCATGAAGCTTATTGTGCAAGCAAAACACCGAGAGTATTTCACTTGTGTTGTCGAGGTACGCAGTGCTTATAGTCTCGATCGTATCTTGTCTCATGCTAGATTGAGCTCCTCCACGTAGAAGACGGTAAACCGGTCATCTACGTCACGGACTATACGTCCCATTCGAACATGTCTGCTATCAACAAGTCTTGGACAGCCGGATTAGAAACGCGTGTTCTCAAAGTTTTACTCAGCGACAATCAAGCGAACTTCATCCAGCATCTCACCGTCGGAGACATTTATAGGATCTCACACCTGCGATTGCAGGTCAGCGGTGCTGGGGTTCAAGGAACGCTTGGTGGTTCGGAGAGGCTAATACATCCGATCAATCCTCGATCGAGTTCGCTGGAGGAGTGGAAAACAAACCTCGTCGAGTACGCCATCTCCGTTCTGCTTCGTAAACCCCGAGACCAACATTCCTTCCGCAGACGCAAAAATGACTTGAAACGGAAAACTGGTCGATTGCCGTCAAACGTCCCGCCAGAGGTTGAGGTCTCACCACCTGAAAACCGCCATGACTACGTTTCGATAAAACAACTTCTGTTGTCGACAAAATGTCCTGGAACATTCTTCGTGCGGGCCCGAATCACGGATTTCTTTCCGTTCAGACTGAACGACTCTTTTGTCCGCACTTGCACTCATTGCAAGCAAGTGTAAGCACTTAAAACCTAGCCGTATATTTTCTAATCTTCCCGCCGCCCCAGATTGTCGATGGAACGCTTGTCATGCTTCCACTGCAATGACGTGGAACATAACTATGTCGAAATAGTTTCGTTTTTGCGTGTCCTCATCAATGATGGAGATGATGAGCTTAAATTGTCTATCTGCGGGAATGTATGTTTATCCTTTACCTCCTGTGCATCCGGCCAAGCTGAAGACCGGTCTAGGTGCCTCTACTCGATGGTTTGGAACCCGTCATTCTTCGCGATGATCCGGAAGCTGCACGCCGATTCTCCGAGCGCATAAAGCCTCTTCTCAACAATCTGGTTGAGGTCCACGACGGCATATTGGAGAAAAGGATGGTGAAGCCCGCTGGTCCTGTGATGACCTTGATCGTGGATAGCTGGAAAGGAGAGGAGGGCGAGATAGTTTACGGTTTAACTGATTATGAGCGATGATGTTATATTGTTGTTGTTTTTTCTCGTTACTCTCCGCTGCGAAAACTCCTGCGTCTAGAAAAAAAACTCGAAATATTTTTACAACTTTACCTTGCCGTTAAGGCCCATAGGCTTTATACGTTCGACAATCGACCAAAATGGAAGAATTTCCTGATTTGGCACAAAGCGTTAGTGCTGTCTCAACGTGTTTGGCTGTTCGGCCCGATATCCGAATCGGACGCCTGCCCAAGCCTCCCCTTTTCAATCTTGACCCTCCTCCTTGCCTCCTCCGCCTTCTGCGCACCCAGCGGAAGCCCACTGCAGCGACGGATGCTGCTCACCGGGTATCGAGCCGAATTGGACCGCTAGACGGACATGAGTATTGAGCTCAGTAAAAAGTGGTATGCATTTTTTTGACATCCGAGTACTAGTGTTATACAGACGTTACAACTTTTCCAAACAATCGAAAATTACCCCCAACGCAATCAAGCCGAAACTCTTAGCCCCAAACACCTTCTCGTGTCTGAGACTGAAATCCCAGGCATTCCATGCCCGTTTGAGACCGGCTTGCAGACTCTCCACGGGCAGAGGGGACAAATCCTTCTCTCTCGGCAACATCTGTTTCTGGACATCTCGCACCACGGCCGATGTGTGATAGCGCATGCGGTAGATGCAATCACTTCTCCACCTCTTCTGGGCACATTTCGCCAAAATGGTCCCGACAACCATCTCCGCCTCCAGCAAATTGATACCTGGCGCCGTGGTCAATGTATGCGTCTCGGAAATGTACCGGAGCTCGTCCGCATATTTTCGGAACATGACTGCTATTTCCGTGTCCTTCCCATCGGGCGGCGGGCAATCGGGAATGCTGCGCTCAATTTTGTGAGCGAGAATGAAGGAGATAGGATTGGACGTGATGTTATTGACGACGTCGGCATCTGAGGCAACAAAGTCCGAACTAATCGGTTTGGGGTCATCGAGCGTGATTGCCCGATAAAGGTCGCCGAGCGCTTTCTCCGACCTGTAGTAGTCCGTTTCGCGGGGCGAAACTACCTCGGCGGCGTGCCAGTCCGGCTTGCACCTGATCAAAGTCCTCGGCAGTGGATTACTATCCAGGTCGACAGGGACTCCTTGTTTGGGATAATCAACAGCCTGCATAATTTTCGTCAGATTATGTGCGAGAAACCTAAAGGTCCAACCTGCCTGGGAACACAATGCCGCTAAGTATTGGCAGTCTTCGTCACGCATTCCATCCTTTAAACAAATTCAATATCTCCGACTCTGGGATGAGATTGATCGCACCTTTGATTGGTCTTACAAAGCATCTCAGTTCAAGAACATTCAGCACGTATATGGGAAACTCACCCGCAATTACTAGAAGACGATCAGAGAGAAGGCCCTGTGAAAGGAGATTAGAGGCGTGCCGCCAAGATAGCGGCGGGACATACCAAAACATCGGAATTGATATATTCGACAATGAAGTCACAAATATCGTCGACAGTGCTGTCCCGTTCGAGCGTCAAAGTCTCGCCATCCGGATATGAAGCTGGGTTCTCTTGATTTGTAGGTAGCAGAGGCGAATATTGTATGACTGAGTACATGTCACTGTCAACCAATTCGGTAAGTGAACAATCAAGACGAGCTGCAATTTACCCCTGGTGAATTCAATTAGCGCAATATCAGTGCAAGGAACGACAAGCAACGCACATCGAGATCTCCTCCTCCTAAACAAGAGGCGAGCGAGCGCTGTGCTGCCTCCCACGTCAGCTAAACCCGGTCGACAATGGACGTTATTAACTTACAGTCTTTCGAAGAAAGGACAACGACATTCTTTAATCCGGCAAAGAGGCAAAGCATGCCTTCTGGAGGCTTCCCGATGGCTTGTACTCTCTGTACTGCGAGGTAAATTCAGTGTGCTGTCCGACTCATTCATCAGAGGGTATTCACAATCGCCCAGGTGCGCTATTGGACTTCTAGATATTGAGCACGATCCCTCAAGCCAAATGGGATCATCGTCATCGCGACGATGAATACATGCTGAGAGAATGTCAGCGGAAGAACACCTAATCATCCTTTGCATACCATAAATCTTGCCAGGCGGCAGCTCATAGACATTCTCGTAACCAGCACGCGTATAAGCCGGTCCTTCATCTGCAACTCCGACTAGGAGATAGCTTTCCTCGATGGAAATCCGTGCGCTGTGCTTTATCTCGCGGAGAACATCGTTCATCGCCACTTGACGGAGCTGGCGAAAAAACTCGTTGTCGACACCGGGGGTCCGATGCTTTGCCTGCAAATCCAAACCTAGTTTTTCTAGCTGTTGAAGCAAGAAAGACAACCGGAAGCCATTCCCAAGAGAATGATCCCTGAGTACGGCCCGGAACTGTGATATTGAATCATCGATGGTCCGAGCCGCAGCGACTGCAATATCCTGGAGTTTACGGAACGCTGCCTGTCGGACTCCTCTGTCCTCCAAAGCCATAACTAGCGGCCTAGCATGCCGTCAGTGGACGAATTGGCATTTGATCGCGTGACGTACCTATTCAAATACGCTGTGTTGGGCTTTTCGAACGCCTGGGCTATCTCAATCTCAGCATTCATCGTCGTCAAGTCGTCGGAGTCGAATTTCTTCATAGAAGGTCGCAGGCGCATGAGAATCCCATCCGGGTGTTTGTCCAATTCGTCGTCGACAGACACCACACCCTTGTATCCCAGAAACCGGATTTGGTACTGTGGACGCGCGGTTAGGCACTGCATGCATCAGTAGACGAAAACGAACCGCGGATGGCTGGATAGAGTTCGTTCCACTGTTGTGACGCGATTCGCACAGAGCTTTCCAGATCATATCTCCCAGTTTACGTGCAATTGTCCCAACACCGTCAGTGTAGACATATTTTGAATGCAGCTTCTCGTCCTCTTCATGTCCAGGGACAACCAAGTCTGGGACTTCCTCCCACTGATTCCGGTTGATTTTGACCGATGGGTCAGTGGCTGTGAAAGCTTGAGCAAGTCGCGCAGCGTATTTTGAAGGACATTTCAGAAGCTGCGTTCCAACGAAATCGCCGATATCTTTCCTGATGACTTCGGAGGTCACCCACGATCCATTGTCATCCTTGAAAGGGTGCATGAACCAAACGGCATGACCTCGCAACGCCGACGTCGAGTAAGCCAGAAACTGGAATTCCCGACCACCGAGGACGAGGCCCCGTTTCAAAATGCCACCAACCCGTTCACGAACGAAATGTGAACCGTCGACTTCGCGAGCCCATCGGTACTGCAGTTTATCTTCATCGCGAAAATCGACACGAAGGAAGTGATCCTCAAACTTGGGGTACTTTCGAATAATGCGATTAGATTGGATCGGATAGGGACCTTCGAGAATCATTCGCGTCGGCGCAACTGTCCTGTTGTCAAACAATGAGCGGTTTGTAGTCAGCCATGGATGCGCGAACGGTGCGTACACGTGGCAGCAGTTGAAGGTCCCAGGCTGCAACGATAGCGTTTTGGGAATAAATGATTGTAATGCCCGAGTGAAACATGCATCGGGGCTCTCACGTTGAGACTTGGCCCGAAGAAATCTATTGAACTCTTGGAGCAACGATCCAACGAAAGCGCCTCCTTTCTCGTGGCACAGCCGATCGATTTGTGGACGGAGCTGGTCAAGTTCATCCGTATGAAGCAAAGCATTGTGCAGAAGGGCTTCTATCTGAAAAGCAACTGCCCAGTCCAACTTGCGGCAATATGCATCCACTTTATGGAGCCGTGTGGCCGTGAAAAAGTTGCGCTTCGGTGCCTCGAGGTGGCGCGGATAGTCCAAGCGGAAAACAATAGTTTTGGGAAGGCCGGCTTTATGGCACAGATCAGTGAAGACCCCGATCATGTCCCTGTTCGTATCATTGTAGAGGATGATACGGAGCTGTTGGGCATAAGGCGCAACACGCAAGTGGCCAGGCTCCAATGATCCGATCCGCGTCTTCGATTTTCTGCTATCCAGCCCTTCGTCTCCGGTAAGAGTTCGATGAAATTTAATTCCCTCCAACACCGGGGGTGTAAGGGTGTCAAAACAGATATCTGAAGCCACACGCCGTTGGGATTAACCGAATGCGGAGGATTTTTCACTTACACGGTTTAGGTTCGTACCCAGCTGCGATCTTGGATATACTTGCGAACGTTATGTTAATATTGGAGCCGAGGTACTCTGTCGATTCATCGCCAAGCTAGGGCATGTGAGATCGCACCGAACAACAACAGTAATGCGCCAACCTGTATGCAAATGACCTTGTGATCGTAATTGAACCTTAGCCATGCGACACCGCTCGGTGGACCAGGCGAGCTGCTGCGTCGCTTTGGAGGCGGAGTCGTGTTGAAATACCGTCTTTCCCATTCTGGGGAGAACTCGCGCGCCGGAGTGTCCGTGGTCGGCTTCGCAGGATACGGGCGGTAATAAACTCCAAACTGCACCACATCGACGCGAAGAGCCTCTTCAAGTTCGAACAGCTTGCGCTGATGTTCTCTTTCGATAGTAGGGTCAACATATGGCGTCCTAGAGAGCGTCAAAGCCTCGTATTCCCGTGTGACAAAAGTGCTTCTCTGCAGTCTGATTTTTTTGCCCCCAACGCGAATTGGGTTCTTGCGTTTTACAACCCAATCGAGGAGCTTCGTCCTGAGTTCACCGTTGGGTAGAGTCAGAATCCCCGATCCGTCGTTTCTCGTGACGCCCACTGTGGATTGGTTCAGATGCACTGAAAAATTGAGCAGTCTCGAGCTGCCAGACTCGCTGACGGCGGGCTCCGAGTCGGCTGCATCCTTGGCAAAGGATCGGAAGTCATCAGAATGCAGGACTTTGGCGATGGATACGTTGACATCAAACTCGTCTGCAGTGGTGGGCAGGAAATTGAGCAGTATTTTGCCCATGGAAGGTACGGGAAGAGGCGCTAGAGACGGTTCAATATAGCACAGCGCGTGTTGATGGGACCCCTCAAAAGCCTACCGAACGCGATCACGTTGTTCCTTCTCTCTCTCTCCGTCTTCCTTCGGCGATGAACGTCCTTCGCGTCAACACAACGGCCTGGAATTTAGATGACCTTGAAACTCAATTGAAATCCTTCTACCAGCTACACTTGCCGCGATATACGTCTCATTCCTCCATCATTGTTAATGTTCCCGACTATGCGTGCGTTCTACTAGTAGCGGCTGTCATATTCTCCTTTTCGAAGCTAGCCAATCGTCCGTGCAAGCCATCGGACTCGCTTCAAGCACTATCTACCGTGATCGCACCCACTTTCGTCGCTTGGCCGAGAGAATACGTCCGTCTCGTCGACCACTTCACTTTGCCCCGCTCCAAGACCCTCGCGATATCGATGACAAGCCTCATAGACAGCGTGTGCGACGGAGCCGTAGAATTCAGAAACTACGCAGACCTACCCGAGCTCTTTTCTGAGAAGCTGGTTGTTTACGGCTGGCGTGTGACTTTGACTCTCGATACGCTGTGGAACTTGGAGGTGCTCAGATGGGTTGTCGGCAGTCATTTCTCCTGGAGACAGGTATTTCCCCATTTCTGTCCGCTCTGCCTGATATTTACTCGCCGAAAGCAGGAAGGATCTAGTTCAAGTGAGTGAATATATGCGCACATTATCGATCGAATATCACTAATCGTTCCGCCCTTCAGAGCACACTGATAGATGGGCCGCGCACGGCGCCTCCGAGCCCCCCGCCACGTCTCTCTCCTGCTCCATCACCTCAAATCCGCATCTCGATCTCGACTATATCCCCTTCTCACACCTCGAACCATCGCTCCTGCGGCTCCGCGCCGCGCTCGCGCCGGGTACCGTCGCAACCCTCGAATTCACCACCCCGGCGCCGAGCACCACGTTCCTAAGCACACCCTTCAACCTCTGCGCCGTTCCGTTCCTGCCCCGCAAATACGCGGTTGGCGCGCCACGCCGAACCCGCACCGCGACGCCGCTCCTTGCGTCGGTGCATCGCGTGCTGGAGCTCCTGGCTGCTGGGCCCGGGCCAGCGGCGTTAACGCTTGAGAGAGTGGAGAACGTGTCGAAGACGTATGCGGAGGGGTTGAATGCGGCCGCCGGGCACCTCGAAGATGATCGGGCGACCAGGGCAGCGTTTATCCAGCAGTGGGGCGTCGCCGGGTGGCGGGAGCAGCGGCTCATGATGGCGTGGGAAGCCGCTCTGTTTTCTGCGGGGCATCTGACGAGATGGGTGGTGGTTGTTCGAAAGTAAACTGACTGACTGAGGACTTGGGACATTGGACGGAATGGTATAAATTACTAGTACATAGCTAACTTTCATGGTTGTACCTCAGAGGAATACTACTTAAATCAAGGTAAAAGGATGAGACGCATCTAATTCAATTAGATACTGAGATTTAGAGAAATAAGTTATGCAGATCGAAAGTACATGCATCACGCCTACAATTACAACACATTACAACACGTCGACACTGGGCACAGGCTGACGATGCTTCAGCCGCGGCCGCAGCGCGAGTGGCCGGATCCACAGCTTGATGTGCCCGTTTCTGGTCGAGGTGAGGATGGATCGCGGGAGGAAAACAAGCGTCGCGAGGATGTCGCCGTCAATGGGTTTTATCTGGCGCACATCAACGAAAGAGGATAGAGAGACATGGAGAGTACGCACGAGGCAAGGCTGCACGACGGCGATTTCGTTGCGCGAGGGCGCGGGGTGATATCGTGGAAAAGGGCTGCCGTCTTCCCCGGTGGGGAGGTAGAGCGTCGACCGGTCGCGGCGGAACGCAAGCGAGACCGTCGACGCCATCGAGACGCGTTGCTGGTGCGTCGCCTGGAACTTGGGCCGGTGGAGAGCACCACTCGAGAAGTCCCACTGTAAGAACCGTGAGGCCGAGAGACGATGATGAACGGGAATGACGTACGAGAATGAGTTTGTTGTCCTCACCGACGCTGCCGAATCGGTACGTTCGACCGTCGCAACGGAGATCATCGAACGCAACGGCAGAAACGAAGGACGAATGCCCCTGACAGCGGGCCACCACCCGCTGTTCCCAGGGTGAGAATATTGTTAGCAGGTCATCTTGGCCTCCGGTCTAGTTGATGGTCAGGAGATGTCAAGGAATGGAACAACCACGTACGAGTATGAATCGCCCGTCCGGAGACCACGCAACCGATGTTAGTGCACCGAAATAGGACGCGTAACAGTCGACAAGTCTAAGGCACGGTCAGAGGAAGAACATTTAACGGAAGCGCCTCACTGTTCTGCCAGTGCGTCTATGACCCGAAGACAACCATCCTCCGAAATGGCAGCGACGTATTTGACGTCGGGCGAAAATACGAAATCTATCCACAAACATGTAAGTATGCCATGAGGATGCAGTTATCGTCATCTTACCGACGACTGAACGTCGCGAGACGCGCCAATGGCTCACGGGATTTTTTGCGACCACTTTGCCTGGGGCAGTGAGACCCGCACCAGAGGAAACAGGATGCCATGGCGGCATCGTAACAAAAATGCTGTCAACAGGATCCCAGTCCTTCGAAGAGCGCTGTTGACCGTCCGAAGGGGAGACGGGATCCTGTGGTGTAAAAGTTCCGTCATCGCGCTCCTTGTCGTAAACGATGATGGTACCGTCTGCGTGTGCGACGAGGAACAGCGACGACGAGGACGGAACCCATCGGACGGCGGTGCAGGGTGACGTGGTGATGCTTCCCTACAGAGTAGGTTAGGTGGGAGGGGTAAA
Organism: Mycena epipterygia; assembly: GCA_029281465.1. Lineage (NCBI taxonomy): Eukaryota > Fungi > Basidiomycota > Agaricomycetes > Agaricales > Mycenaceae > Mycena > Mycena epipterygia. The sequence goes on along the minus strand of JARJCQ010000006.1, from coordinate 150,564 downwards.
AATATAGAAGGAATGTACTTGTTTATTCAAGCGACCATATCGCGAGGTTATGGGATCTGAAGGCGGCAATGAGCGATACTCGGTGGTTGGGGGCGGGGCTGACCGAGCCAGACGAGATCACCCGTGCTAAATCCTATGATCACGTCGAGGCGCTCCGACGAAGAGGTCGACACGTTTACATCATGGCAAGTTGGGTACGCAGAGAATGTGACGCGCGCCAACGGCTCCTACTAAGTGTATGAGAAGGAAATCAATTGGACGAGCAAATCCCGCACTTTCGCCTTAGAACCGGCTTCAAGCCAGACGAAGGTCTTAGCCGCGTTATAAAATAGAAAAGTGACGTCCCCCTGCTTGGACTGCAGGGACCGGGGGAACCCTTCCGCATTTTGGATGCGAGTAATAAATGTGGACGACGTGGTCCTGATATTGTGCTTCGGCCTGGCGAATGGCTTTTTCTTGCCAGCCGCAGGCGGTGCGGCGAAGAGTGTGTGTTCGCGGGGCGTCGAAGGGGGTATATTTTCCTGGGTCGCGGCAGGGGTATCCTCGTCTGGGGTGTCGCTGCTGGACAAGCTGACCCCGTCGTCCTTGGGCTTCTCCTTGCGAGATTCTTTGTTTCCACCAAGCAGCTGGGCAAAGCCCGGGGCCCCTCCGGACTTTGCTGGGGGAAACCGGACGACTATCGTCGACACCCGGGTGGGGTATACCACGGGCGTAGAAGCAAGATGGGGGAGCACGGAAGGCTTGTGCTCCTCTGTAAGCGTGTATACACCTTCTGGGGCGACGAAGGTGGAGTCGTTCTCCATGGTCGGCCTGCCCAGTGGCGACAACGGTGAGCTCAGCGTGAAGTCTTGGTCAAAGTCCACATATGGGTTTAACCAATAATAACCCTGAATGGAACGGATCTTCAGCAATCCCTCATGCAAGCTACCAGGCGATTCTCGCTGCCTTTGGCGTCTCTAGTAGTAGGTTCACCGGGTCTGGTGTCGCTACATATCTCATTGCTTCTTTAGCGTCGTAACTCAACAGTAGCGGAACCTCCGCCGGCAGGGGGTCATTTGCCCTCAATCGCTACCTCTCAGATATTGCGCTCGACCCGGGAAAGAGCCCTCCGCACCCCAGGCTTGACGTGGAATGATGAAGAGGCCTCCAGCACCATCGTCTCCCGCGAGACCCGCAAAATGAACGTATACCAGGCTGTACGAGACGCACTCAGGCGCGCAATTCCTGCTCGCGACCAAGCCCGGATGCTGATGCCTTGCACAGTATAGCACTCACGAAAGACGACAACGCTGTCGTCTTTGGCGAGGACATTGCTTTTGGCGGCGTGTTTCGGTGTACCATGGTGAGTGCAGCGTGCGCAGGCTCATGTGCTGTTCTTGACCTTCTACGAGGTCTCTAGGGACTAGCAGAAGAGTTCGGTATAGGGCATACCCTCCTAAATTCCCTTTACAACCGCTGAAAGTAATTCCAGGACGCGAACGCGTATTCAATACCCCTTTGACCGAGCAAGGCATAGCAGGTTTCGGTACGTCTAGTGCGTGTACCTGGCTCACCCATCTCAATGCCTTGTCAGCTATTGGAATGGCACTCATGGGCCACACTGCTATTGCTGAAATTCAATTCGCCGGTCAGTGGACCTCACCGCTTAAGCTTCACTCTTTAACCGTTTCCAGACTATATATATCCCGCGTTCGATCAGGTATGCGTTCCTCAAATGCTGAGGCTGACTTATGAATATTCTCTAGCTGGTGAATGAGGCCGCAAAAATTCGATACCGCTCAGGTGGCCAGTACAACGTGGGGGGGCTGACCATCCGCACGCCTACCATGTCGGTCGTGAGTTTATTATCTCGACAACAGTCGCCGCACTCAGCGCTTTTAGGGCCACGGCGGTTTATACCATTCGCAGTCCCCTGAGGGCTTTTTCATGGGCGCCTCAGGGCTCAAGGTGCGCGAAAACCCACGCCACCCTACCCTTCACCAACCAACATCTCAGATTGTAATACCCCGTTCTCCCATCCAAGCTAAAGGTCTCCTCTTGAGCGCCATCAAGGACCCTAACCCTGTGATCTTCATGGAGCCCAAGATCCTGTACCGCTCCGCCGTCGAGCAGGTCCCCATCGATGACTTCGGGCTGCCTCTGGGGCGCGCGGAGACGCTCGTCTCCGGCGCGGACCTCACACTGCTCACGTGGGGCACGCCCGTGTACCACTGCGAGACCGCGCTTCACATGCTCGCGAACCCACCGCCCGCCCTGGCGCCGCACGTCCCCGCGGCGCTGCGCACGGCCAAGGTCGAGCTCATCGACCTGCGCACTATCCTCCCGTGGGACGCGGCGGCCGTAGCGGAGAGCGTCGCGCGCACGGGACGGCTCGTCATCGTGCACGAGGCAGGGATGACCGCGGGCGTCGGCGCGGAGATCGCTGCTGAGATCCAGAAGCGCTGTTTTTTGCGGCTTGCGGCGCCGGTGAAGCGGGTAACTGGCTGGGAGTGCGTTTCCCCCCCTTTTTTTCCCCTTGGTGGCGGTCAAAGCTAATGTGGTGATTTCAGTACGCCCGTGGCGCTGCAGTATGAGAAGTTTTATATCCCCGACGCGCTTCGGATTCTTGATAGTATCGTGGAAACATTGTCTTATTGAGGCGGGGGGGAAAGTGAATTAATGTGTATTTTTATTCTACTGGATCGGCAAACGTCGCAGCTTACCGACCGTTCTGAGATGGAAGAGCTTGACAGCGACTTGAGTTGCCCGGCTGTGTCCCCACATGAGCATCAATACTGTATTGTTCGCCATACCTCGTTCGCACCTCGCGCCGCAAATGACAGCCTGTTGACGCTATGGTGCAAGCTTGCAGTGCGGGACAATTTCTTGAACTTCTGAATGGTGGACGGCGCTCAAGTTCAATCGAGCGACGGCCACCGATTTGCATCCCTTGCTTTTTTCGTATATATCGCGCATATTCCATTGAAGCAGCGAAGTGCCGTAAGCCCGCTCGCTTTCTGGATCATGCTGAGCTGGAAGGTAGTCTCGAGACGAAGGCGGAGGAGTTGTGGCCATGCAGAATCGAAGTGTCCAGTGAGGCTGCCTGTCGCAGGCGGTTTTCTTAGAGGGTCTCTACATTGTCGTGGAAGGGGAGGCGAGTCGAGGACATGTAATTGGAGGTGGTGATAAAGTCCGTGCTGTCCGTTAGAAGAGCTCCCTGGGGTATTCGAGCTCGAAAACTGCAGTACAGACATCAAACAGATCGCTTTGCTTAGAATTCCTCCATTGAGGGATGAGGACATCCAGGCGAGCCGCAGGATGATATTTCGCGAGAAAGAAACTGAAAAACGCAACGGAGTTGACGACCTCGCTTAGCGGTGTCGAATCCGAGATTTTGAGATGGCGATGGCGCAAGCTAAAACTTTCTGAAACGAGGGTGTCGATGCATCTTCGGGTTATACTTGAGCTGAGTCGAAGGACGGTTCGAACAAATAGCAGAGGACGTCGGTCGGAAGATGGAGGATATTGCTTATAAGCCATGATGGAGGTAATGGTTGAATTGAAAACTCGAAGGAGAGACTGCAAAGAAGCTGACCAGTCAGTCATACTCGACCCCTATCACCGACTTTCGTCCCGACGTCTTAAGCACAGATGGCCCTCCCATCCCCGAATTAGACCCCGTCTTCAACTACGCCACGTCGTTCCCAGAACCGGGCTTGAGCCAGGCCATCTCAGAAACTCGCGAAGTCATCGCCGCCGACAAGAAGCGGCTTGCGAAACGTTCCAAGGCGGTAGCGCTTGTATACGAAGTGACTGTGATCCGACAAATCCTACATCACTTCCGGGTCGCCGATGAAAACATAGAAGCGAGACTACAAGTTATGGGAATGCTACGCTATTATCAGGAAATCACCCTCCGAGCCCCGCCCCTTCTGCACCGCGTACCCCTCCGGGACCCGGAGGATACTGGGTGCGCAAGCTTTTCCGTGAGCAGAGAAGGAACACTAACGACATGCACCAGGCCATTTACGTACAATTGGTGACCTGAAGGTTGAATCCCGCAAACATTGTCTTATTGAGGCGGGGGGAAAATTCAAAAGCGAATTAATGCGTATTTTTATTCTACCTGGATCAGTAAACGTCGCAGCTTGACCATTATCCTGGAAACGATAGATATGGAACTTGAGAAAGCACTTAGAGTGTTTATGGCCGTACCTCGCGCGTCGGTGCGGGTACTGCTGGATGCGCGGAAGATGGTCCCGCCGCTGGATTGACGCCCCCAAGACGTGGACTCGCGTTCTCCGCGCACGCGCACCACACCCCGCGCCCGAGCCACCGAGCGCGCGCAGAATGTTTGCCAGCTGCGACGAACTGGCGCTGGGTCGGTGTCGGTGCCGATGAAAGCCTGCTGGCCTTACGGGTCAGTCCGTGTGTGGCAAGGAGGAAAATAGGGTAGAGCGAGAAGATAGGGAAGGACACGATGGAAGCGCACAAAGAAAGGGAAAGATAAAAAGACGAAAGAACGGAGGCAAGGGCGAATAAGCGCCCAATAAGCGGAGGGAAAAAGCCAGACAAATATGAGGAGGAAGCGGACGGTAGGACGAGAAAGAGAGATGGAAAGCAGGACGCATGGGCGAGAAATGGCTGTGGACAGAGAACGGAGAAGGAGGGAGGGTGGGGAGGAATAGAACAAGACAAAAATACTCACCCTGTGGCGACCTCGTCCACACGATGGACAGCATTCGCATCGTCCCATTCCCACCCAACGACTACTTCCTCCCCCGCACCCAGCACGCGCGCCGCAAAGATCACAAAGTGTGTTCGCGTCTCTGCCTCTGCCTCCGCCTCTCCGTCCCCCGCCCTCTTGCCCGTGTCAACCCCGCATGTCGACTGCACCTCGCCTCCTCGGCGGCCCTACCAACAAACGCGCGCACCTCCGTGTTGGGAAAACACCCGCTACGCGTCCAGCGCCTTTTGCCGCCCGCACCGCGTGCATCCCAGCGCCAAGTCGAGCGGCGGGCCGACCAGATGCACGAATGCGCGTAGCCGTTCGCGGGCGCGCCGAGCTACGCTGCGGACGGGACGGCGTGATGGGCGCGCGTGGGGGTGCGACTGCGGTGGTGAGCGAGTACGAGGGCGGGCGCACGGGCGCAGGCGTTGCTATGGGGGGTAACGGCTACAGCACGGTGGGGTACGCGGGCGACGGGGCGCCGCAGACGAGCGGGGCATGTAAATGGGGGGGTTGTGGTGGCGAGGGTGAAAGGGCGGAAACTCCGCAGTGGGTGTGTGCTGGCGTGGGGGACGATGTCGTCCTCGATCTGCACGTACTGCGCGGGGGGCGCACAGAGTAGCGCGGCAGCGGGGGCGACGAGCGAGGGCGGGGCGGGGAAGAGCGAGCGGCAAGGATGGGGCCGGGACGAGGGAGGGTGGCGGCGGGACGAGCGAGCGCGCAGTCGGTGGCGCAGGCCCAGCGACGCGAGAAATGGCACGTGTGTTACACACGGTCACATGGCCTTTTTTCTACCCATCCGTCTACTTATATACGCCAAAGATTTCTTGAGCCAGAAAACGATGTTATGTACGGCACGCGTATAACCGAGAGACATTTAATTTTTCTACGAGCTAGTAGATCCAGCTACCTAAGTAATTTGTAACTAAGATTAGATTTCAAGCGCGACTTGAGTTCCTCAAGTGAACCGAGAAACGTAACAATATCTTCATTTCAAGCGCGACTCGAGTAACCGAGGAACTAAGGAGGAGGAGGAGGAGGATGTATTATACTGGCGCGGTCCCAAAATTGGAACAACCAGTTTACTAAGGACAAACAAGTAGCTAGAATATGGGTGGCTATCCATACTTAGCTGCAAGCAGCCTTAGAGCACGACATACTACCGTCGGGGGGCGGAGAGTCAGCACGATTGGTAGGAACACCCTGCCGATACGGACGTGGATCAGGCAGGCTCGTACGGGGGAACGACCCGGAGGGAAAAAAAACCCTGTACGGCCGAGTGTTCTTCCGTTCATGTTGATACTGCAGTCCCGGTGGGCATGCATGCAGTCTAGAATAAAAGAGAGAGAAAAAACAAGAGAGATGACATTTGGAGATTGCTACTCAAGCACTACGCCGGATGGGGGTCCACTGCGATCTGTGCGAGAGGGCGGTAGAAGGCTGGGTTGATGATCAGCATGGCCGTCGCGTAGAATATTTCCAGCACGTCGTAAGCATACTTAGCCAGCAGTGAGATGGTTTTACGGCGCGAGATCAGGTCCCTAAAAAACAGACCCGCATCCGTATGTTTGCCTTTCATATCGGGCAGAGAGTGGAACAGGCGGGCGAAGAAATCCCGCCTTAGTTTCAGCAGGGGCTCGTGCTTGCAGCCGAAGAGTGCATGTACCGTGTCTTCGACACACACCTTGCAGAAGCGGCATAGCCTCCATTGTTCCGGCACTGACTCTGGCCGGTCGCGTTGGCCCCAAGTCATACGTTCGCTGGCCAATGCATGGCCAGAGAGAAGTACATGTGTGAGCGCTCTCCGGTGTTTCTCGTTTGCAACGCGCAAGTAACTTCTGAAGCACAGCACTTTGCGCACCAACTTTTTGTCGACCATTTCAAGTCGATCTGCGAACAGGTCCCGTGTCTTGCTATACGATATAATCGAGGCCTGGATTGATTCCTCCATCGAGTATTGCAACCCTTTCAGTAGACTCGCGACAGTGTCGCTGCTGATCGCATTTGCTTCCCGAAGGTCCCAGTATACCGGTATGGGCAGTTTCGCCAGTACAACACAGATGTCATTGATCCAGGAGATCTTTTGCTGCCTAGCGAGATCCATCGAGTCTAGAAGGCCGTCGGCCACAAGCCTATCCTTGTCCTTGAGTGCAACCAGGTGAGCAAGATAATTGATCATCTGTTTCGCGCGTCGGTAACGTATTGGTTCCAATCCTGTCTCCGAGAAGAGAATTGCGGTCATGGACCTCGTTGTTAAGCCTAGCATTCGTCTCAGATAGTGGTGCTGCACGGCCTCCTTCTCTAGCAGCCTCGACTCGACAATGTCTGGGCAGATGTCCGCACCAGATATGAGATATGGGTCCACACGTGCCATGTACAAGGTCCGAGCGTCCCAGAGAGGGAGATCCCCGACAATCCGGCTGACTCCGAGGCAGACGTTTGCGACGTTGCGCGCCTTCTCTGTGTAGACGCGGTGGTGTTCCGAGTACATGTCCTTGGAGCGGAAGTCATGCCAAATTCCCACGTACTTCATCACGGACACTTCTTTGAGCGGCTTTCCATTCAGGGCAAAATCGAGCTTCTCTTTTGGGCGGACTCCAGCTATTGCAAACTCGCACTTGAGCTCTTGAACTTCGCATCCAACATCTCCCATCTGTGTGGCCGTATCATTTAATTTCTCTTGGAAACTTGCAGGCGAGCCACTGAGAATTAACAGGTCATCCGCCTGTTCTAACTTCGGGACCGATTTGCCGTTGATTCTCGTGTCCTCTGGGAAAACGGCGAGTCTTAGCATTCTCAGGAAGATGTTCCACAGGTTGGGTGAGGTGGGGTCCCCAGTGAGTAGGCCGAGGATTGACTGGAAAACCTCCGAGAGCTGACCGTTCAGGCGGACCATGTATCTCATCTGGTCGTACATCATCATTATCCAGTCAATGTACGGGCCCCATATACCATCACTGTGCAGCCGATTCCATAGGACAGCTCTGTTCGTCGCCGGGAACGCGTTCTTAAGGTCCACATACCCCAAGATCAGTGTTCGGCCCTCAGCCAGAGCCCGGTCTGCCATCACGCGGAGCATAAAGGAGTTGTTATTGGTCCTATACCCCTCCCTGAATGCGTTTTGCGTTCTCGGGAGCAGCCCAGCATCCTCCGAGTATTCTCTGATACGCCGGTCCAATATCAGCATGAGGAATTTCAGCAGCGCGCACTCCAGAACGACCAGACGGTGGCTCTCGGGATCGGTCGGCTCTTTACCTCGCTTCAACAGCCCAATGACGAGTGCTGCAAGCCATAGTGACGGTGCTGATCCCTTATCCAGGCACGCCTGCAGCAGCTCCCTCAGCGCCACATTGCACATTGCCAGGATATCCCGGTACGAGAAATCATCGATACCTGGGACGCTGTCTACGGTATGCTCTCGTACATGTTTTTTGCCCCATTCAATATCTTCCGCGCTGATTTTCCTCGAAAAGCTTTGCTTGGGGGACATATCAACGTTGAATTTCGGCAGCGCATCAGCCATTTCCTGTTGGAGCTCAAGCTGCGGCACATTAAACGATGCGGGGACGACCTCCGGTAGGTTCATCCTTGCTCTGAATGTTGCTGTGAGCTGCTCAATGGTAACTTTCAAAGGCTTTGGCCGTGGATCTGTCCAACTTCGCACCAGACGCCAGAATGCACCGGCGTCACTGGCGCATGCCATTAGCTTGACCCTCTGCTCCATTTGTAGTCGGCGAGTTCTTTCCCGGCCCCTATGTGCGTCCGGCTCGTCTTGCTCCTCCGGTACAGGCTCCTCTGCGGCCTTCTGTTTCGGTGCAGGGTGTTCCGGTAGCGCAGTGGATATCTTGGGGATATCCATGGTCTCGCCTTCTTCTGGCATTGCCCACGGCGCCATTGCAATCTGCTCGTAGTCCCTCTCGATAGGAGGCAGTTTTGCACCAGCTTTCGCCGCTTCATCCGCTGCGTCACCCCTCTTGTTCCCGGTGTGTGCTGGGATCCATATGAGCCTTGTCGGTGCGTGCCTAGCTCTTAGCAACATCACTAGGTCCCTGAGCATGTCCCCATTTATGCATGTCCAGCCGAGGTCCGCGTTCGTTCCCGCCCAGTAGCAGACGTGCCGTATCACGTACTCCGAGTCGGTGTAGATGTCTAGCGTGCGTCTCGGGTCTGCCTGTAGAACTGCTTCCAGCACCGCGTAGATTTCGCCTCGATTGTTGGACTGTTCCGGGCCTGGAACCCGTAGAGCCTGGTTTCTCGGTGAGTTTTCCCCCCAGAAAATTCCCGCGCCAGCTCTCGCATTCGGTTTACCGTTGTTGAAGCAGGACCCATCGGTATACACCGTTGATGAGGCCGTGTTGACATACACGCCCCCATACAGCGCAGCCGTCTTCTCCTGTGGTGTCTGCTTGGTGGCCATTGCCGCCTGGCACATCTCATCTAAAGCGGGATCGCCTTTAGGAAGGACCGGGTCGGGTCTCTGTTCACGCCGCCGTGCCCCACTTGTCTGTATTAGTCGCCTGTCTAATGTCAAAACTATGCGAACATGGTCCGACCAGGCGTCCTCCGGCATGGATACCGGTTCGGCAATCTCGAGCGAGCGCACTAATGGGGCCGTCGTCCTTGAGACTACAGCGTAATCCACCGTCGCTCTCCCGGGCTCCTTGTCTTTCCCCCTTGATAGGAATGAAGTAAAACGGCCTGGTGAAGAGGTTTCAAGATTCGTCCCATTCACAATAAATAGTCTGGAGTTGTTGCAGTTTGCAAGGAGCCTTCTGCCCCTCGGTGAGATTTTTAGGTCTGAAGAGAGCCGCTGCAGATCTGTTTCGTCGGCGCTCTCAGACCCCGTCCGTGAGTTGATATCACCGCCTAGGATGATGGGCTTTGTGTCATCGGAAGTCGCGCAGAGCGCGAGCGTCTCCCACAATTTTATTTCCGGGTCTGCATCTGTCCAGTGGTCCCATCGGGATCCCTCTGGGAGTATGTACGCGTCAACCACCCAACAGGTACTTAAATCGAGCACCAGTATATCAGGGGAAGACAGCCTGGATTTTTCTGCCTTGATGTTATTCTTTATTAAGGCAGCTACCCCGCCCTCTCGACGAGGCTCGGGGTATGAGCGAGATAATGCAATACAGTAATATCCCTTCGGGATTGCAAGACTCTCCTCATCGTCTCGCAAGAGATGTGTCTCTTGGAGAAGGACCATGTCGTAGCTTGTAATTTCTGAGAGGAAGTCTGGGCTGATCAGCTTAATGGATAGACGACCGTCGATATTCCAAGACATTATAGTAAAGTCATTACTACATGTACGAGGTCGACCGCCACTAGTACTCGTCATACTACTGTCAGCCCCGGCTAGTTTCCCGACAGCGCTGCGATTTCCTTCTCGCGCGCGGTCATTCCCGATCCGCTCGCTGACGCATTTTTCGTCGCCACAGCCCTGGCCCAGATGATGTTGATGTCGCGAAGGGGTCGCTCGGGCTCGTCGTTCCAGGCTCGCATGAGCATGACCGCGTCAGCTTCCTTGGCAAAGCCTATGAGCAGGTCCGTCCCGCTCTTGTTTTTCTCAACGAAGACAGTGGGGAGGGTCGGCGGGGCGTTGAGCGCAGCCTTCAGCATCCTTTTGAGGATAGTGAAGGGTGTTCCGGGTACGCTCGGCATGACGGGACCCATCTGCACCCAGAACTTGTAATCCCTTTTCTCCCCGACCTCGGCCGGGATGCCTCCTCTCGCGCGCTTCGCTGCCGAGGTTTCCGCGTCGTCAGGGGCGCCGCGCTTCCGTGCGTTGCTGAGGTCGAATGTCCGCGTTCCGCTTGCCGCATTCCCCCCTTCAGCCGCTGTTTTCTGCGTCGGTGCTTGAAGACGAAGGGTCTCCGCTTCCACGGCCGCCTCGCGCACCTTCCAGACTTGGAGCTCAAGGTCGCGGCGCTTGACCCCGTCCGCAGTGACCTTGATCTCCATGTTGGCGATAGTGGCGCGGAGCTTGTCGTTCTCCGTGACAAGTGTGTCGACGCGGGCCTCGAGCATGGTGTGGTTCTCCTCTCGGGCAGTGAGGCGCCGTATGGCATTCTGAACGCTCTTGATGTCATCGTACACAGCTCCGAACTCGTCCTTGACCTCATTGACTAGTTGGGATACGTCGCGGGAGACGGCGACGACATCGTGGGATGAGCCATCGTTTGTGTCGTCGTGGAGAGCAACCAGGCTCCGGAGGCGGGTTAGCTCACGTTGGACGCTGGCCATCTCCGTTCCTAGCGCTTCAACCTCTTTCTTTACCTCCCGAGCGTCCCCATCATCACTGGAGGTCCTCCGGCCTCCCGTGAAAGCACCCCCGGCCGCGACATGCGCGATCTTGCCCTCCAGGCGGTGCGCTGTGTTGGTCAAGTCAAGAGCCAGGGCTGACTGTTTTTGCTGCAAGGTCACAATGTGCGCCGCTATGACGCTAACGTTGTTGTTCGTGCGTACTCCCAGAGCAGCACTTGCCTCCGCCTTCTTGCCATCTTTGGGGGGCGCAGGATATAGCTTGAGAGTCTTCTATGCATCTGGGATGGCGACGGGAATGTCCCCGCCCTCGAGGTCGATCACCGAGTCTTTGCCCTTCAACGTCGAAAGATCCTCTTCGCTGCCGATGGTAGGCACCGTGGTCGCGCGGGATACAGGTCGAGAGGCGGATGAGGGTGCGAGACTGAAGCCTGCAGGCGCCGAAGGCGAGGCATCCATGATGCGGGTGTCGCGCCTCGCCTGGCTGGTAACGGTGCTGGGTGAGGCTCCATCTGTCTGGCGAGCCGCGAAGCGACTGTCCTCCGTGGCCCTCTCACGAGCAAATGCAGCACTGGAGGGGGTGCCACCATCCGTACGGAGTTTGCTCAAAGCAGCCGCGTTGTCTCTGTCCACGCCGTCATTCAGTGGGTTGCCATATTTGTAGTCATTGTATATGTACTTCGCCTGCTCCTCATTGAAGGATTTCAGTCCCTTTTCGACCACTTCAAGGGGTACGACCGGAGACGAAGCCCTGCGGGACCCCAAACCAAAGGATCTGGCCGCCGTACCACCTGCGTTTGCGGGCAGCGTCAGCTTTAGACCGGTTGAGGGAGGTGGTCCTGTTTTTTCGGAGTCTATAGGTGCAGCCATTGAGATTTGCAGGAGGTATGCACAGAAGGATAGCAGAGAGTATGCCCAGGAGATAGGACAATATATTTCCTCAGCTGGTGAAATTTTCCTGTTTCACGGAGTGACTACGCGTGCGATGCCTCCGCGATACCAATCGATGCGCCTTTCCGCACTAGACCTCGCGATGCCTCCGCGATACCAATCGATACGCTTTTTCGCACTAGGCGTCGCGATGCCTCCGCGATAGAGGCCCCACCGTACGCCGGCGTCGTCGATCGCTCCACGATAATCGATTGCCAGTAGTAGTAGGCAGGAGTCGAAAGTCGTTACGGGCAGGACTGAGTGCGGCCTTAGCAGGCGTACCCGCTGTTCCGCGGTACGTAAACTCAGAGGCTACGCTTCTGCCGTTCCAGCTCGATTCCCACAGCAAGACCTTGTATAGTTATTGAGAGAGAGGTTGTATGTATTGCAGTTGGGAGACTGTCTCGAGACAGGCCGCGCAAGAAAAACAGAAAAAATCAATTATTTCTCTTGGTCAATGCCCCGAGTCCACTTTCTGCGGTCCTGCTGTAGACAGCGCGGTCCTGCAGTGTGTTCCGAACGGTTCTAGAGGAGATTGAGGAGTATCGACACCTTTTCACTTTTGGTGATGGTGGTCGGAGTCTAGTATGCAGCCGCATTGCAGCGTGGTTAGACGGTGCGTACGCCGTGATCCTGTCGCGACCGTTCGAACAGCGGTGTCGTCTGGTGTCGTCTGTTCATGCTTCGTTGGAGCATTCTCCAGCCTGGTAAGTAAACCGAGGAACTAAAACCTTCTGGTGATTTGAGAAAGTGGTTGCGATCGGAGCTTACTTGACGCACCGACTCAGCGGCGACTCAGTGGCTCACGGCACAGCGCCCTGAGCGGCGCAGCCTCATGTATCGTTTTTATTAAGAAAGGCTTTAAAGAAGGCGATGAATACACACCCACCCCACCACCCCACCACCCACCACCTGCACTCCTGCACTCCACCACTCGTCCCACTCGCCCTCTTGTTGAGCGAGCCCCGGAGCCCGAGTGCGTACTCTGGTCACCAATCCAATCCACTTAGCTAACTTAAGTTATTCTACAGGCTCTTCAATTCAAGTTACTCAGGCTCAAGTTACTCAGGCTACTTCAGGCTACTCAGTTACTCAAGTTACTCAGGCTCAGCCTACGTTTCTCAATACCGCACTGCTGTCAAACCTCTTTCAAACCTCACCAATGGCACCAATGGCACCAACAACTTCAAATATGTTCGTCGTCCGTCGTTCCTCGTCGTTAGTTTTCCGTCCTCTCCCTCTCCCCCTCTCTTTCTTGGTCTTGTCTCTTTTCTTTCTTTTTCTCTTTCCTCCCGATCGATCGATCGGCGTCTCGCGGCGGCGTTTCGCGTGGCGTGGCGAGCGAGCGAGCTGGCTCAAAATCAAATCAAAATCACAAATTTGGAAAAGACGCGAAAACGCCCGGCTAACGGGTCCGGCTGATGGCCGGTCACGCCATTCGTCTTTGGTCCTTTCCGAGATCGTCTTGCGTGTCTCGTCGTTTGTCTCCGCCGCCATACATATTGGCTCGCTCGCTCGCGCTCGCCCTCCTGCTCTGCTGACTACCTAAAACACAGGCAATTCAATGGTGCCGGTACACCGCCCTCCACCCCCACGGCCACCTTCTTGGGGACCGCCTTGACCGCCGCCGCCGCCGCCTCCTCTGCCTCCGTTGTTCTTGACGACGCTGTTCACAACAAAACCCCGGCTTGGGGAATTTTGGTTTTGGTCGCGGCCGGTATCCTAATACTTGGGGCGTTGACCTACTTGGTCATTGTTCCTTGCCGACGACTGCGCGCCGCTGACGACAGCGACGACGCGCCCCCATACGACGAAATAGACCTGGACGTTGTTGTCATCGGCCCGCCGGCACCCTCCTACTCGTCAGATCATGACGTTAGATCTACCATCATCAGGGCTCTCAAATCCCGCTCGTCGGTTGACTCGTACGAAACCGAAAATATGTTATTGCCTTTCCCAAGTATTGATCTAACCAGAAATGACCTTGATTGAATCAACCCATTTTTTGGCTACTGATCTGTCTACACTTTTGGCCCTCACCTTATTGATCCAACCTTCGGCTGGTTATTGACCTGACAACGTCAGTCTTGTTGATACAACCTCACTTCCTTACTTACTGACTCGCCCAATATTTTGTCGTCTTGATTCAACCCGGTCACGTTATGGAAACAATCTTATTTTTTGGAGGGCGGAGTTGTTGACTTAACCTTACTTTCTGAGTACGTCATGTTATTGAATCAATCTCCCTTTAGAATGGCGTGATTATTGAAACAACCTTACTTTTAAGGATGGCAAGTTATTGAATCAACCTCACTTTTTTTTGGATGTGTCAGTCAGGGTCAGTTATTGAGACGACTAGGCTGTTCGATGGTTCATGTTACTGAAACAACCACTTCACGGCTTCCACACCATCCCAGAAGGTCAAGGCTCCCTGACGCCCTAATGTTTATGTTTCTGGAATGTCACTGAATAGCTATGGGAGTCGGGAATAGCGGGGAAATGTTCAGGGTCCCGGACGCGTATTTTCGGCGTGTCCTGAGGTCGCGTAGCACATGTAATAATTCAGACTATATCCAAACGACCCGCGGTCTTCATCCATCCTCCACACCTTCTATGTGTGTAACCTGACTTGTAAGGTATCACGCGACGCGCGTCGAGACACGTCGTTCCAAGTTGCGCCCAAATTTGGGGTGAATTCGGCAGGATTGCAGCCCAGAAAAGGAGAGTCGGCTGAAAAGACGAACAGATCAAAAGTTGCGTTTGATAACGTGACCGTGCAAAAGCTGGGTTGGTTCAATAACTGACCATGTAAAAAAAGTGGAGTTGGTTCAATAACACGACAGCACAGAAAGTCAGGTTGATTCAACAACTCAAGAATGCTAGGTCAACAATGTAAATGGGTTAGATCCACAGCAGCAAACTGGGGTTAAGTCAAGAGTGGTCAAAGTCGGGTTAAGTCAGTAGGTGGAAAGTGCAGGATCAATAGGTGAAAAGTGTGGGTCAGATCAATAACCGGTTGGTGGTTGCATCAATAAGCTCAGGCTTCAGTTGAGTCAATAACTTTAAAAGGCAATAACATGTTTTGCGTACGAAACTGTTGACAGCGAAACGCGCTCACGTGTTGTTGCTGCACCCTTCGTTTCGTTGCCCAACCTCCTTCCATCCCGCTATTCTGAATCTCCCAACTTTCCCGACTTTGAGTACCGATACCCTCTGGGCGTCGTCTACCACCCTCGACACTTCTGCCGCCACCCTCTGGACTCCCGCCGCCCTCAGAACTTCCGCCGTCACGCCCTGGACGTTGATCGCGACTTTCTCCGTCGCTACTCTTTGGACTTCGCTCCGTCATTGCAAAAGTTCGAACGCTACATGCCTGCAGAAAGAACGGTGGAGTGCTTCCTCCCTGTCCTGGGGACATATGATGCGACGACCAGGTTGTATCAGACCGAGACAATTGGCATGTACGCGAATCCGTGCTACTCTCCCTCACGCTGGAAGCTGACGCCGGACGGTCTCGTAGTAAGGGGCGCAAGATCACGGTGGATGTTCTAAGGACATTGTGTAAAAAATTCAACAAACCGCCTGGAAGTCTACGCAAAGAGCAACTCTATGAGTGGTTGAAAGATTTCAGTGAACATCCCGAAGGATGGGCGAGCCAGTGCGTAATTTTTTTTTTTTTTGCTGATGTGTATTGTCTAACTCTCCCGATCTTAGACTGGAACCGGGTGCCAGAAATACACACCGGAATCCGCGGCCTACGACGAGTGCATAACATCACCATTTAGGAGCCCTGTCGTGACTGACACTGCGCCTGTGCCCATATTTCAACGGTTCAAGTTGTCGACAGCATAATACTCTACTTGGATCTTTACTAGCCATTTTTAGAAAAGTGGATTTATCGCTCTTCAATTTATCGGTGCTCCAGGTTACCATAATTTCAAGACAATGCTCGTCATCACATTAGGTTTTTACACACCTATGGACGAATCATATCTGCGTGAATCTCCTCCATCAGGTTGCGGTCGTCTGTGTGATCCGCAAGGACATCAAGGCCTGCATTTCGCCATGCCGCGAACTTCGCCCGGGTGGACAAGGGCACAGAGTAATTGGGATCGCTGAGTCGAACGGAGTTCAGACACCGCGCATCCCCCGCGTTCCATCGGGACTCGACCATATCGTATAAACCACCATAATCCCACCCCCTTGTGACGAAATCGATACGCAGGGACTTCAAGTTCGGCCAAGGATCCGAGGGAGCGCCGGACACCCCCATAGCGGCGAAGAACTCTTCTGTTCGCCCCGTTGGAACCTCCGTGTACCCGAATGTGACGTGGAAATGTAATAGGGTGGGGATGGCGTGCAAGAGCGGAAAGAGTGCGGGCGAGATACAATAAAATACCCCCACTCCTTTCAGCAGACAGCTAGACCGCCGGAGGAATGGGATGATTTCGTCAGTGCCACCGTGGACGAAAAGGTATTCAAGGTTGGGGGCTGCAAGAAATCGCAGGAACGAGTCATCCTCCACATAAAGTCGCCGGAGACGGGGAAGCACGATGACCTTGGTTGTGGCCGGTACAGTATCTTTATCATCAAGCATCACGAGCCCACATTCAACCAGGTTAGGCATGGCCTGTAATATTTCAAGAAGAAATTTCGGAGGGAACCTCGCTCGAAACCGTGTGATTTGTGCCCAGGGAGCAGAGATGACATGTGAATCATACTCATATGCATCACTTGTGAGGAAAACCTCCCGCAGCTGCGGGGCAGTTGAAAATATATCAAGCATGCTGGTTGGCAGAGTTGTGAGGAGCGAACACATTTCCAAGCGCCTCAGGAGAGGAAGTTGGCCTTTGATGCGCGAGATCGTACGAAGCATTTCAGGGACGGCGTCAATCCAATTGAGGTACACCGTGAACGATTCCCAACGAAGAACCAGCGTCTTTAGAAGTGACAGCAAATGAGGACAGCTCCCGAAAAACCCGCCATAAAATGCGACTTTCAGAGGAACATCGCGGGATCGTGCAAGCTGAGTTTCCAGGGCGGGCAATGGGTAACGATCCGCGGTCATGTCATCACTGTCTGTGTCGTTTATGTCGATAGACGACCATAAACGTCCGTATCCCAGAGCACATTCCCTCCACCGCTTGCAGACAAGTGCAAGACGCCATGGTCCGATGGTGAAAGTCGACTCGCCCCCATCCCTGGTGCATTCGTGAGGCAACGTCCAAGCAAATATGTTACATAGAATTTCGGATGGCAGCCGCCGGATGGAGGAAACCACCGCGGAGTGAGTCCGGATGCTTTCCTCTAAAGCATCAACTTCGTTCTTCAATAGGACGAGACGTGCGCGTGCCGTCAAAAGGAAATCCTGGATTTTGGGGACATGCACATCCAAAGGCGGTTCGTTATTGAGGAAAAAGGCCTGCGCTTCCGGCGGCGAAGTCATTTGAGAGTTGATGTCTGAAGTTAGGATTTAGTGCGAAGACCGAATGTACTCGGCGGACGTCCCACCAAAGTTTGACCAAAGTCGACTGAAAAGTGAAAGAGAAAAGATGTGATGCACCGCCACCGCCCCTGTTAGGATGTCCACTTGGTCAGAATACGGTGCTCCGAGTCCCTCTTCGTTGGCGTTCTGTGCAGCCTGCCATAACATCACCATCTAGGAGCCCTGCCGTGACTGAGACTGCGTCTGTGCCCATATTTCAACGGTTGCAGTAACTGCCGATGTCAGAAAAAAACCTTGGCTTGGATCCGGGGCCTGGTGCACGTCGTCGCAGGACTTCTATATGCAGCTGCAGATGCCTATGCTGGACCATATGCATCCCCTTACTTGGCCTCGCAGCATGTGCTGTTATTTATTATGGCGCCAGTGTGGTTCAGCAAGCACGGTTTCCGCACAAGTCCCTCTACCACACTGGCCCGTCATATAACCCGGAGGACGTCATTTGTCCCTTAATATCGGACGAGCAGCGCTTTGATATAGCTGTGAGCGTATGGGTGCGCGCTCCGGAAGATGAAGAAGCTGAATTCAAAAGACTCAAGCCCCAGTCTCCCATTCAAGAAGAGGCCCCCACCTCCACGCAAATTGACATGGGTGAGAGGTTAGGAAAAGTTTGGATGGCAGTCAGTTTGGACGAGGGAAACAAGATGCTCTCCGATGAAGATATCCTCGAAAAGCCCTTGTTTTCTGACGTTGTCTTCCGCGGCCTTCGTTTGTCTGACAAGCATGCTTCCGCGAAAGTGGATTTCCGGCTACCAACGGCGAGATTCCGCGCCGCTAATCTCACAGAGTCGGATCTGCGCGCGACCTTTCTCCTCATCCCATCCTCGCCGTCGTTGATTGACCACGTGAAGAATTTTTCTTCGTGGATGCCCGACTCGGTTTTTTCAAAACGACGTCCTACTCGCCCATGGCCGTGAGTTCAACTCTCCGGGAATACAGCAGTAATTGATTTTTTTATAAAAAAAGATTCCCCTTCGGTTCGGATGAGCGCGGTGAAAAGACTATGGCCGATTTGGCGTTGGAATCCTTCTCCATTTCTGTGCCGCTCATAGAGCTCCATGACGCGACAAGCCAGTGCACAGATGGTTCCGTAGATGTTTCGGTCGAAATCGGGGAGGATGAAGGACCTGTTGTCGAGGGACATCCTTATGTCGTGACCAGGTTTGATCTGTTCGCGCTGCAGTTCGTCTCCTTTAACGTGATTTATCACACAGGACTCAACTACGCATCGTCCGCGAAACCAACCTATTCGACGCCGAGGCGTACAATGCGGTGCGCAACCAAATTAAATTTCACTCTGTGAGTAATTTCCCTTGGGTTGAGTGACAGGCGCCGATATTTCAACAGTGTGGGCAGGGTATCCCTGGGATTAAGCCGAATTTACGGATGTGCCGTCGGACCTACCTGTCCAATGGCAATTTTGAAACTTTATTGGAGCTCGCTGTCCCTACGGAATCTGGAGTCGAGACACAATGGGCGTATGCGCCTTATCTAGATACCAAGGCTCACGCTGCAGGGCCTCTTGTAAGTCAGGATCCCGCAGCCACTGTTCCAACATGCTCACTGTCTCCAAGGATATCATCCCGGTCCCTGTTAACCGTGAAAACTGCTCTTCTACGCCGGGTGAAGACTACATGGACGTCACCTGGCGTATTGCATATGCGGGCAGAACACCTGTGAAACAAACCTTGGCTGATAACATCGTCTCCCCGCAACTGGTTGA
Organism: Mycena epipterygia; assembly: GCA_029281465.1. Classification (NCBI taxonomy): domain Eukaryota; kingdom Fungi; phylum Basidiomycota; class Agaricomycetes; order Agaricales; family Mycenaceae; genus Mycena; species Mycena epipterygia. Next base: position 131,439 of record JARJCQ010000006.1, on the reverse strand, counting down.
TCACCGTGCCAGCGACCTCATGAAGGCGTCCCAGCAGGATAGCGCCGAGTTGTGGAGTATGTCCAGAACTTCCTCCCGACAGTGAAGCTCACCATCCATACTTAGACGGTGCATTGGGACACAGATTCCATGACGATGCGCATCCCCGGCGCCGCATAAGCCTCGACATTATCTCGTATGTTTTCGATGTTCGTTCTATTTCTTCAGTGGTTTATCTATCCTATGCAGAGGAATCTGCCAGGTGCTTGGCACCTTGCTCCTCATCCATTACTGGTGGACCAGGGTGTCAACGGTTGGCATTAGCGTCTCCTCTGTGGCCTTCCTGGCCGCAGGCAATGCTCTGGGTCCAATCGCCAACGCCATGCAGGAAGACGACTCGTTCCTGCCGGTCTTTATTCCGGTCCTCCTCATTCAGCCGTACTGGATGTGCAAGGTCATTACCCGGGCTGAGTTTGGATGGAAGAAGTGGCACCCGGTAGTAACGATAGCGTCTGCAAATCACCGAGAGCGGGCAAGTCAGAGAATAGACAGTCGCACTTCATGGGGGGTCAAACTCGGCGTTCGTTATCTCTTTTTTGGCCTTCGGTTGTGGCTCATTCCTTCTTAGGTGTTTCTTGGCTTCCTCGCTGTGTACCAACTCGTCAACCCCGACGGCATTTCCTTACTCGCAACTACGGTACCTGCTCCTCGTCCCGGGGAATATGGCACGAAAAGCAAATTCCTGGAATTCTTGGAAACGGTCGGTACCAGCCTAGGTGCTGCTGGCATCTTCTCTCAAGTGCTGCTCAACCACCGGTCTTCGGCATACGGAGGTAGCTACCGCGCCGAAGTTGTTATATTCTGCCTCGGCAGTGTGATCCCCCTCTTCTACTTCATACCAGCAGTTGTCGGGCGGATGGATATGCGCATGGGCCTGACACTAAAACCCTTGATAGACCTTGTTGTTCAGTTGCCGTTAGTGTGGCAGGCGATCACCCTTCCGCCTGCTCAGTTGGGTGATGACGAAGAGGATTAGTTGAATAATAAAACAATGTGTATTGTAACATGAAGGGACTATTCCACGAAGACCCTCACGGAGGTACTCTTCAGCGCTCTCAACGCGAGAGGGACGTCGTTTCGGCGGGGTCTGCACAAGAGCCGGCATTATTTTAGAACAGTGACGTCGACAGAACCCTCACGGAGAATGCCAAGACGTCTATCCGCTACCGATGAGTGCTGCAATGCGAGTATCAAAGCCTTCGCTTCGGATTGGCATCTCTGGTGTGTGGAAAGGATTCTTCATCACGGCGTCCGCGTAGATTTCGTAGACTTTCTGCAACGTATTGTCGGGGTTAGGCTCAGCCAGGGATGTTAGCAGAACAAATTTGGTTGCTAGCAGGTATTAAGGATGGAGACTGCAGACGAGCCAACGCAATGACGGACCAGTGGCAGTAAGCAGGATGGTCATCTTGAACGACTCGCCTTCGATCACTTGGGCGCCTGAGCTGGATCCCATGGGGGATAAACGACTTGTAATGGCATGGATGCCGTGCAGCGTTCCAGCGAGAACCAGATACTCGTTCGAAGTGAGTTGCGCGAGACCCTCTGTGGCCAAGTAAGCAAGCGATCGCCGCGCGTCTAAATCAATGGACCTGCGAAATTCCGTTGGTAGACCAGGCCTCCCGCCTTATTTATCACCTTTATCACCTTCAGCATCCACAGAGGGGAGCGCCAGAGCGAGACGCACCCAAAGACCAAAAATGGCCATGACGGTCAAGTACAAGTTCCCACACGCTCGTTGTCCTCTTGCCACGTTTGGCCGAGAAAATGACATGGACGTCCATGATTGAGTTCTCACTGCCCCGCGCCCTGGTGCTCTTCTTGCTTGTACTTCCGGCTCCGACATTCCAGCGGTCAACGCTCGGCGAACGAGAGTTTATTCCTCTCTCTACCGCCGCCATTTCGACGCTGGTATCGTCCCCAGATCCCTTGAAGCAGCTGGACCCCCAAAACCCATCTTCACATCTGTCCCACATACTAATACCCCGTGTCCGTGAGTCAAGACGATGCTTTATACTTCAGTGTATTTACTTGTGGAATCCAGCTGACACGGAAAATAATACCCTTGTTCGAAACTACATAGTCTCGAAGCTCGAGGATCTAAACTGGCACGTCGATCAAGATGCGTTCGATGGCAGCACACCGTTCGGACAGAAACATTTCACAAATATCATTGCGACGAAGGACCCCAAGGCATCAAGGCGCGTAATATTGGCGGCGCATTTCGACAGCAAATACTTCCCGGAGCCCAACCACGCGCGTGTAGCTTTGTGATTTTGGCGCGCCTGTGTCTCACCAAGTGTTGATTTAGTTCGTTGGCGCGACCGACTCGGCCGCCCCGTGTGGTATGATGCTGGACCTTGCCGAAGCGCTGAACCCGCTTCTGGACGAACGAGCAAGTCGGTTGGAGGCGGGAATGGAGGAGGACGAGGACGTGTCCGACACAACGCTCCAGCTCGTTTTCTTCGATGGGGAGGAGGCGTTCGTCGACTGGACTGCTACTGATTCCATATACGGAGCAAGGTGGGCAGATACGGCTTCTTCTTGCCTTTGGTCTGATGTGCCATCCCAGACATCTTGCAGAGAAATGGGCAACAACCTACGCTCTCCCCAATAGCAAGCGGCGTCTGATGGGCCCCCAAGCGACTGAGATATCTGGGATCGAACACCTCATTCTTCTGGACTTACTGGGCGCAGAGAATCCCTTAATTCGGTCCTACACCCTTGACACAGCGTGGCTGTTTGATGCACTCGTTTCTACAGAAAGGAGGCTTGGAGAAAGCGGCGCGTTCGCGTATGGGGAGGAGCAGGGCATGGTCGCCGGGAAATGGACATCTTTTTTCTACAAACGGACAACAGTGGATATGAACATGGGCGGCATTGGAGATGACCACGTTCCGTTTTTGGAGAAGGGCGTTGATGTCTTACATCTGATTACTGCTCCGTTTCCGCGCGTTTGGCATACACCCCGCGTGAGGATTATCCAGAATCCCTATTTTTTGTGGCTAACTCTCTTCGTTTGACTCAGGATGATGCGTCTGCCCTGCATATGCCGACCATGCGGCGGTGGAACATCCTTTTTCGTGTGTTTATGTCTGAGTATCTGAACCTCCGTCCCGACGAGATGAAATCGCGATCAGCCGAAGAAGAGTCAAGCACCGCCGTGGAAAGATCAGACTCTGACCTCGTAAGTGCCTGTGCTCGTCACCGAGAGCTAGTAGCTAAGTATAACCTTTGGCCAGTAGGGTGCATGACGAAGACATCGATTATTTATTTGTATTACAGAATTACGCTAGAGCAGCAGTTTACATATGGTTGAGCTACAAAACTGCCAAGGGAGTACAACAATTGCGAGTGAGAGGTATGGTCAGAGAAATCAGGTAGTGTTACAGGGTAAACATCAACTAAGCAGCAAGTTTTTGTAGTGCTTGATGAGGCGAGAGGCGTCCGCAGCGTTCTAAGGACGAGTGTCAGAACTTTCGTTATAAATTTGCAGTCGGGAGATCAACCGTTTGGTCTAATTTGCTCTGATACAACTGGGAATCGGCAGTTTCGACGCATTCCGCAAGCGCTTCTGATCTGGTGTTGGGATTCGACCTCACTGAAAGATAAAAAGGATGAGATGGTGCATGTGTAAGTACGATATGAACCAACCCATTTGGCTTGCGGCGTTGATAGCATTTGAGCGGCGGGGAAACAGATCTTCGAGACCGGTGGGATAGATGGAAAGCAGCGCTTGAGCCGAGTCCTGTTCCAACAAATGATTAACGCGGCCATTTTGCGAGGAAAAATCAGAACCTCCACTCCGTGCCACAATGGAACGACATCCTTGCTATATTTGTCCGCAGACACCTCTTCCCTCTTCATCGCCATGAGTTTAGCTTTCCCTTCCTCTCTAGAAATCATCAAACGTATAGAGAGGCCGTAACAAAGTAGATGGCTGCTCACAGACAGGCCGTCCCGTCGCGCGCCAGATCCTTCGCTGCCTTGCGCGCGGCTACGTAGAGAGCCTTTTTCTGCGTCTGAAACGCTGCAGAGCGCGCCGACACTTTCTTGGCTTCGCGTTCTGAGGCAAAATCAGCGCGTGGAACAGCCGCAGTTCAGGGCCTACTCTTATACTCGGTCAAGAATCTATTGAGCATGTCGGCACTGATGTTGTCGTCAGACTCGGATATGGCCGACCGAAAGTGAGAAGGAGCTCGCCTATCTTCGCTTCCGCCCGCATCGATGTCTTCATCTTCCGCTGCCTCGTCGTCTTGAATCGTGTCGAAATCGTCCTCGTTTCTGAAGGACACAGGGGCAGAGGTTCGAGTTGGACGGGTCGACTGACGTTTAGTTGTGTGTTCTGCGAGTTCCGTTTAGAGTTGGCTGAATGTCGAGGAGAGATCGTACTGGGTGTCCTAGCCATGATGAAAGCCAACAGTAAATACGCGACGCGACGCGTTTGTTTGATTCTCGTCGGAATGGCGTAAGGAATACACAAACCCAAATACCACTCCGACGCACGTACCACAACCTTTCAGGGGATGGACTGGTGAGTTTCTTAGCTTCCTGTGTATTCCAAGCTCATTATGCAAAGCCTGGAACTCAATATTCACCAACGGATTTTATCCGACATCGCTTCAAATGTATCTGAAGCACCGGACGACCTTTCCTATGCTCGTGACATTATTACCTCTAAGGTGCAAACCAGAGCAGACCCCGTCGAGGGGGTGAACGGTGCCTCTGTCAATGGAAATGGCGATGCTCATCCTGAGGTGGAAGGAGAGCAGAGGGTGTTTATGGTGCGCGTCACACAGCACGGACTCAATCCAATGGCATTAAGCACTGGAATAGTCTGCCTCCCGCGTGCATTGCAACATCGCATTCGGAGAGCTCGTCGTAAACTTCCCAGAAGTCCACATCGCCAATGCTATCGATACCCTTATGCCAGCTCTCATTGACGTTCTCCGGGACGTCCCGTATATTGACTTTGATAAATGTCTATCCTGGGAAGGTGGGCTCTCCCTCTCCCTCTCCCCGCCATTATCATGCTCATCTGCTCTAGAATGGGCGCTCCCGGACCAATTGGTTTTCTCGACCGTTTCAGCACTACTGCGAATATCCAGCTCGCACGACGAATATAGTAATGCAGCGACAACCGCGATATTTTCTTTCATTTCGCGCATTGTGGACAATATAAACACAGAAAGCTGTGGGTACCTCCTTTTGGAGCCTGAAAATCTTCCATGCTGACCTTGATTAGCGCTCAACATCCTCACACAGTTGACTCCGGCCCTCCACGGTCTCTACCGTGCCATCAGTTCTACGTCCTTCCAATGGACGATTGACCAGTGGCAGCAGCTTGCTGTTCATCTGGGCGGTTTATGTGTCCCCCAAGTTGTTGACCGTCTTAATCACCTGCTGATGGACATAATTCAAAAAGAAAGCGCGGACGCTGATACCATGCATTTCGTCCAGACGTTCGTTTCGAGATATGTATCCCACGGCCGTCCTCTCAGCGGCTATTTTGTTGTCTGTTGTGTCATCGAGACCAATTGGACGGTCTTGGCTCAAGTCCTAGCACCGCCAGAAACATCGAATCATGCTCCCGTTAACGAGGCTGCAGCTGCGAACAAGGCATGGGTTTCGCTTATGCGCAATGCAGCACCGGAGCTGGAAATCAAGGACAAGAAGATAGAGGCCGCGTTGAAAGCCACCGTCGAGTATTCCATGAAATGCTTCAGCGATCTTTTCGTTCAGATCCAAGAAATGGATGCCGAGCCATCACTGGATACATACGCTTGGGAGACAATGTCGGAAAGCCTGGTATATGCCCTGAACTACAATCCGCACCAATCGCTGACTTGACCATTGGTGTACAGAAACTAGCCTCCATCTGCTCGATCGCCCTTCATGAACTCGACGAGGCCTTGTACGCTCGCCTATTTCTTCTTCTTAGTGACCAGTCTCCTATTTGCGACAATCTCGTTCAAGAAGCCGCCCTCAAGGCCACCATCGTTCTTGTACACAAGTGTGTTTTGTGATTTCTCCTGTCTGTTTTGGTCTCAAACGTCAAGCCCACAGTTTCCCAGACATAGCTGGTACTATGGCCACCCATCTCCGGCGCTTCGTGACATCTCCACTTCCCATCTTCGAGTTCGAGTTCGCATCTGAAACTCGGGCTCCGCCACCCCTGGCAGCCGCAGCAAAGTGTCTGGCGGTGTGCATCAAAGTATGTGTAAATTTTGGTGTTTCCTTCCGCTCATCCCCTCATTTTTTTTTCAACAGCTTGCTCCAGGAGATGATCTCATCATGTCCAATATGTATTCACTTCTTAATTACATCGCCGCGACAAGCAAGGAGATATTTGAAAGCTCCAGTAGCTCTCAGATAATGAGCAACCCTCTATATAATGCGCAGGACCATGCGACCGTCCATTCGGTTGAGACGGGTCTCAGAGGACTATCAGAAGAGGAAAAGAGGCTCATTGGCATCAGTACCATTTCTGTTGTCACCAGGCTTGCTCTGGAGTTCCGCATGGAAGAGGTAAATACCATAAATTTTATTCTTTCCGTTCTGAAACCTGGGTCCAGGTAACTCGCCTGACGATATCTATGCTTCTGCAACGTCTGCGATCCGCAGAGCCGACGGTTGAGGCGGCCATCGCTTATAACCTGGTTGATTTGGCCCTCTCTGCACCAGAAAGCGCGTTCATTGACATCATCCGCGTATTTTCTATCATCAATCGTTCGGCAAATCCCGATGACCCTCGATTTTCCAATAATATGGTACATTATGTTTCTCTTCGTTGTACCATTTTTAAACACTCGTTCAAGGTATTGGCGGCACAAACTAGACTCGCACAAGAACTAGATCGGCGTCCCGAGCTTTATGACATATATTTAGTGGAGCTTTTAACGTTGTTCGCTGACAAGGGTGTCGCCATCCAAAACCTGAAAATCTCCAATCACCATGTCAAAGTATGCACCTTTTCTCATCGACCGCCACAAGACTGAGATGTTTTAGACGGATGATATGATCGAACAACTGGCTTCGCTCCTCCTTCCGATTGACGCACTCCTCGCCCATGAAGACTTCAATCCGCAATTAAAAGCGGAGACGACAATCATTTCATTGTTCCGAAATATGTGGTTCCTCTGCATCCTTTTCGGATTTACCTCGAACGACGACGAGGACTCTGCGATGGAGTGGCAGAAACCCGCCCTCTGTCGCATCGCTGTAAAGACCCCGTCGACCGTTTTGGAGGAGTCGCATGACTCCGTAGCCAGCAATGTCGAGTATAACTCTGTTATCCGACAGGATTACGCCCATACTGTATGTTGCTTTCGTTCCGATGCTTTTATACTGACGCTGGTCAAGATTATCTCGAAACACAAGTCCAGTCTGACTACGCATATAGCATTGCGTGCAAGTGACATCCGATCTTTGTCGTCTGGACAAATCATCTTCTTGTTGACGATGCATGACGTGGAATCGATGCGCTCCGCTGCAGGACTGACATCGTCCCTGGTCTCCTACTTCATAAACGACAGCTTAAACAAACATCCTGGACTTAGTGCATGCATGGAGTCGATCGCAGAGAAGGTGAGACCACCTTTCAGAAACAACTATTCTCATTCTGACGGTGATCCAGGTTATCCGAGGCTGTGTCAGCAGTTTGAACACACAGGCCGCCCAGCAGGCCCTGCCAGAATGTCTGTCCACAGAGCTCCGCAATCTTCTGGTTTGCAGTACCCACAGGATCGCCAAAGCACGAGATATAGCGTCCAAATATTTGAATCGGTTGATAACTTCTTTCCCGTCGCTTATGTGCGACCCGCCTCTCGTGTTCGCCATTCTCGAGGTCCTCACACTGCTTCGGCGCGCTTGCGAAAATGAGTTTACGGACGAGTACAACCCTACATACGAATTCTACTCGGACAGAACCGGAATCACCCTCCAACTCACCGACAGCTACACTGTCCGCAACGACATTTTGGGACAATTGCACAGAAATGCGAACAACTGGTTTGAATTGGCGCTCGGACGAGCCCCAGTCGAGTTGCAGTCGACGTTGCAGGTTCGGTGTTGTTCGGCTTTGATCCGAATAGAACTGATGACATAATCCATAGAAATACCTGTCTGGGAACTCGTCCACAGGGGCTGAATGGACAGAGCTGGGCGCCTCTGTCGCAGAGCAGTTCGGAAAATCCATCGGACCCGTTCAGCGACAACTTGGTAAGCGTCGTTCCTCATTCATTTCAGACAACTGACCTGCGCGCTCATAGTCTCTCTGTCGACATTATCTAAATGGAAGACGGATGGCGCCAAGTCCTTGGCCAGTCAAGTTGCCAGTAAAGGTTATTTCGCTGGGGAGGCTGCTGGTATTCGTCTTGCTAGTCGTCAAGGTATATCTCCCTCCCTTCTGTGACGCCTGAGTATTGATTGTAGTATGCAGGACCTGATCAATTGGAGAAGCTTCCACCACAAGCCGCTCCTTCTGCAGAAATACAAGCCCTCAAAGCGAAAATGGCACGGACCCTTGAGGAAATCAGGAGCAAAGTTAGCAGTTCAACTGTACAGGATCTGAAACGATTGTTGTTCAGATGCGCTGCAACGCTTATTTCCTTACCCAAAGTACTTTTTTCTCCCGGTACCGGATGCATTGCTCATGCATGATTTCCAGTGCGATTACGAGCTGCTACATTACCTCGTAGCTCTTCCATTCGAGGTGTCCACTCCGTCATCTGTTTCTGCCGGGATCGAAATATGGACATGGGCCATTGCAGAAAAGCCTGACATCGAGGTCGGCTTAATGGGTGAAGTCCTGGCCGCTTGGTCTGACACCATCCGGCAAGAGAAGGGCATATTCTCTACCTCCCTCAAGTGTGTTGTTGGTTCGAATCGTTCGAGGACGTGCCACCTGACACTCTTTTAGTTACGACGACCCGTTTTATCACCCCATTGATTATAGCCCAACCGACAAGGACATCATTGACCGCGGAATGGTCAATGCTCGTCGGCTATTGACGCCTCATGCGCTCGTTCTCCAGATGTTGTTCAGCCGTTTGCAGGCTGCCAGATATCGTAGACCAGGCGTTATGTTCCTAATCCAGCATCTGGTGCTACGTTCCGCACGAGCACACAAACATATGAGGTCCGTATACATCACGTACGTCGCCTGCTCATCTGATGTGTATAATGCACAGCACGCACGCTCTTGCTCGCGAGCCACGATTTTCCTTCCTTCTCTTTGGTTTTGAAACTCTGAAGAGTTCCCATCTCGACTCGTACTGCGAGAATATTCTCCGGGATGCTTTATATTCTGCCGCATATTCTTGGTTTGCAGTCCGCCCACAGTAATAACTATCCATCACGTTTCCTCAGTGAGCCTTCTGATATCCTTACCAGGTGGTCGTACGGTGCAAATCGCGTTCAAGTTGACGCAGATATCAAAGTGGTTTCGGAGTTTTTGTCATATTTGCAGACAGACTCGGTGAGGGGTTCGGTATCAATATCTAGTCTATCGCCTGCACAATCAGCGTCGAAAAGTTCACGTAAGGGTCTTTTCTTATACTGTAGCTCTCCCCTAACATTGCGTAGAATTCATCTCGAAACTCCGCAGCCTCAATCATCCTCTGAAGCTACTTGTCGAGAACGAAATATTCCGGCTTACTGTATGGGCGAACCCCACCAATGACCCCAAACGAGGCACTGATCATGTAGAACGGGGTCTACTGGAGGTAATGTTCTACTTTCACGCATCCAGTTATACCAAATTTGGTTGTTTCAGGCTTCTTGGGCTTCGATGGTGCGTACGGTATGGCAGGTCGACCCAGCCATCGCTGTGCATCTCCCGGAGCGTTTCAAAAGCTACACTATCGTTCGTAATGAAGTCACGAAACTTGTACGCTCAAGCACGCGAGACGTCCTGGATACCCCAGAAGCTTTACCATTTTTGTTGGGCGATAGGATAGACTCCGCTGTTCGTCGGGACTTGAAGGTTTGTGGTCTAGATTTGACCCAAATGTGCACTGACACTTTCTTCTAGCATCTTCTTCTGTGGGCCCCTGTTCCTCCTGTCATTGCCAACACCTTCTTCGAGCGACGATTCAAAAACGACCCTTTGATTCTCCAATACGCCCACAGGGTTTTGGAACAACATCCGGTGGATTTGGCGTTCTTTTTCGTTCCTCAGGTCGTCCAAGCTCTCCGATACGATGATCTTGGTACGTATTCGTTCAATTGAAGTCTATCCTCTTCAACTAGTTTTAGGATATGTGGCTCGGTTCATCTTCGAGACCGCAAAGATCTCCCAGTTGTTCTGCCACCAAATTATTTGGAATATGAAAGCCAACTGCTATAAAGACGATGCTGCCGAGATCGTAAGCCGGAATCGTTTGTCTCTGTGGATCCCTCTGAATAGTGCATTCCAGGAGGATCCTATGAAACCTGCTCTTGACCAGATGACGGAAGCTGTTGTAGCTGCATTGTCCGGGGAAGCTCGTGCATTCTACGACCGAGAATTTGGGTTCTTCCACGAAGTAACTTCTATCTCGGGTAAACTCAAGCCATTTATCAAGAAAACAAAACCTGAAAAAAAGGTGCGTTGATACCTGCTGCTTTTGCCTACTTCGTTACTGAGATATCGACGGCGCCGCAGGCTAAAATCGATGAGGAAATGGCCAAAATTACAGTTGATGTTGGAGTATACTTGCCCAGTAATCCGGATGGAATAGTGGTCGACATTGACAAGAAGTCGGGGAGGCCTTTGCAGAGCCATGCCAAGGTTAAAAGTCCCAGTGCTTCATAATTTAATGCTAACGCTCTTTCCGAAGGCACCGTTCATGGCGACGTTCAAAGTCAGAAAAGATGTGATTGTCGTCGACGAAAACCCCGAGTCACTTTTAGAAGGCAAAGACGCAGTCAAGACTCGTGTCGAATATGATGTCTGGCAGCAGGCTATTTTCAAAGTTGGCGATGATTGCCGGCAAGATGTTCTGGCTTTGCAGATTATCGCGATGTTCAAAAACATATTCACGAGCGTCGGTCTGACCTTGTATCTGTACCCCTATCGAGTCACCGCTACTGCTCCCGGCGTCAGTACCAAATCTTTCACGAATTGTTTCCGTCTGACTTTTGGACAGTGTGGCGTCATCGATGTTGTTCCGAATGCTACATCGCGGGATGAAATGGGGCGCGCCAAAGTCAATGATCTGCTTGATTTTTTCGTGGCCAAGTATGGGGGACAGGATACGGTTGCCTTTCAACAGGCTCGATTAAACTTTATCCAGTCAATGGCCGCCTACTCTGTGGCCTGCTACATTCTCCAGATCAAAGATCGACATAACGGCAACATCATGATCGATGGCGATGGTCACATCGTCCATATTGGTTCGTGTCCGCTTTCTGATCTTATCTTATCTGACATTTTCTGCTCCAGATTTTGGTTTCCTGTTCGACATAGATAAGTTGATTTCAGCGATTTCGTTTAAAATCAGACTTACTTCTTTGTTGTGATTACGCCCAGGAGTCAGTACATGTTTTCCCTCATTTCCAAGTTTTAACATATTCTCTCTGTAGGGTGTCAAATTCGAGCCACATTCATTCAAGCTAAACCACGAGATGGTTTTGCTAATGGGCGGAAGGAATTCGCAAGGCTACCAGCTATTCCAGCACCTTACAGTGAAGGCCTTTCTTGCTATTCGGCCCCATGCGGAACAGCTCATCAGCACGGTGCAACTCATGCTCGACACGGGTTTGCCTTCCTTCAAGGGGGAGCCGACAATCAAGAGGCTGCGCGACCGGTACGCACTCGGATTGAATGAACGCCAGGCCGCGGAGTGGATGATGAGTGTTGTCCGTAACGCCCACGAGAATGTGCGCAGCACAGCATATGACGAATTCCAGAGAGTAAGTAATTTCTACAATGTTGACAGTTTTCTGACTTTACCTCCTGTAGCTTCAAAACGGTGTGTTTCCCTGCAACGATATTTCCTGGCGTACACTAATAGAATCGCGTTTCAGGTATCCCATACAAGTAGGAGTATGTTATCAGTCATTTATAATACTTTTTTTTTCTACCTACCCATACCATGAGTTAAAATTATCCACCTTTGGTTTTTTGTTGACTTCCTCCTTCTCTTTGGCTCTCGGCGTCGTGCTTGGTTTCTTGGGTCGAAGTCGTCACTAAAGTGGATTTCTTGTAATTCGTGCCGCTTCTTGTTGATGCTTTATTGCTCCCGGGAGTTGGTTTTTTTTCTTGAAGAAAGAGGCCGAGGAGAGTCCCGGGCCGATAGTCCCGGCCAAGTTTGATCAAACTTGAACCGCTTGAATGCACACCCATGCCATCTCCATCCATACTGGGACTCCTTGAGGAGCCATTCGGTCCCTACCAAGACAGCGATATCCTTGATCCTGCGTATCATCCCAAGGGGAAACAATTACCACAACTTCGACGCTTGAGACTACGACAGGATGATCAGAGTATCGGGTAAGCCTGACTTCACAAACACGCTGAGTTCCCATCTCAGTCTTCTCATCAGCCTGGACATTTGTGAACGCCACGTGGAGCCCCCTGAGAAGGCTTCGAGTCCCGTCTTTTTCTTCGGCATTTTAATCATCGAGAAACTAGTTTACCTGTCCGACAAGGGCAAGAGGCTCTTGAAGGCTGAACTTAACGACAGGGACGCAAAGGCGGGGAGAGCGAGTCAAAACTCACGGAAATTGCAATTGCGGCAATTAACCCTGGAAGGACTTTACGGCCAAACACCTGGGGGAGGCTCCAAAATCAAGGTTTGGATCCGATGCGAAAAAGAATCTGGGGCCATGTATATGACAGGCAAGTTGGGCAAGATTCCATTTTGCCCCATACCTTATGTGGCTCAACGTCAGTACAGACAAGGATTACCCCACGAGTCTTCTTCTAAAATCCAAAGACCAGTGAGCATGCAAGGACCTGGCAGTCCGTCATCCGTTGACTCTCGATAGACATCGATGTTATGAGATCATCACGATTGATCGTTCAATCTATGAGCGTTGCCGGAATTTTCTAGAACGATACCGACTTGTCGCGTTGATCGCTGAAATCGTTGCCCAATATGACCTCCCTGAAAATACCGTTGAGGTCGACACTTTGGTGGAAGGTACGGTTCCCTATGAATATCCAATGAAATTCAATCCAATCCCTTTGGTGGAAGCCTACTTGCGCCAACACAAGAGCAAGGGTCTGTCGTATGCTGTCATTTTTTCAGAAGAAGGAAATCCGAAACCGCTCCTCCGGCATGTCTCACATGCAGAAGTCAGGGCGATATTCGCCGCGCACGCCGGATGGCTTCTGTCATTCTACTTGGTACAACGAAAGATCAAGTGTCCTATCGACATCGGAGAGTGGTGCAAATTCATTGGCAAGGTTCGTGTTGCAAAAAGAGCTGCGAGGAGTGGAAATTGGAGCAAAACTTACGAAGACCCTGAAATCTGGGGATCCGATGCCGACGACAGCCCCGCGTCCATCGCAAAAACACTTGAAAAGTTTGGAGGCAACGCTGCCAATTGGGAAAAAAGACTTATTAACGCGATTACTAACCGGGTAAGTCTCTGGTTTTTTCCATGACGAAGATCTAATCAATGTCACCCCAGAGCTCATCCAGGTTATTCGCAGATGACGACTTGGTGGAATATGTCTCCAGTGGCTCGAAAGTCAAGCGCCGCCCGAATTACGACCCCGACTTTTCGGAACCCTCCACTCCAGGTTGCAGTGATTCGGAGTACGACTCGGAGTCTTCCCCATTCCCGTCCCCTCGCATTCTTTTACACATGTACCAGGCCCCAGTGCTTCTCCCCGGCCGGTTCAAATGGGACTGCCCAATTCCCAAGTGCATGCACTCTATCGATTTTCTGAACTTGACCAGCCAAGATATCGAGCTCATCAAACCTCCATTCGATGTGTATATTGGGGGAAAACAGTATAATGACTTGAGGGACGAAAATGTACAGACGGCCCTATGTCAGATGGTCTCTCATCATTATTGCCAGCATCTACATCTCGATAGCACTAACCTGACGCATCAGAAGAAAAACGTAGGCATCAATCGCATCGCGACTGGAGATGTGTGCTCATCCCTTAATTGTAGAAGTTCATATCCGAGTTATCGAAGAAGTGGCGGTAAAAGTGTTTGTTTTCAGTCTTTCAAGGTCCGATTTTCCGCTTCCGAACACGCCAGAATACGCCGCTTTCGATGTGTTACTCTCCCCATGTATTAGTATCCGATATGTAAGCATATGTTCTGCATCACTCGCCTTCTCCCATTTGCATTTCAGTATCTATCCAAAATCTACTAAATAGGTCCGAGATGTAATGCAAATACAGTTGAAAAGTGTTCAAAATTTAGAGACGGGAAGATCCCCCCACTGAACCATGGGTCCGGTATCCACCGATGGCGGGAGACCTTTCCTGAACGCCTCTAAATTTTCGTCTGTGATATAAGTCACACCTGGGCGAGGGCTGTCTTCGCCCTCCCCAGGTATGGGGTATTTCCCTACCAAGCCAGAAATCGTGCCGAGCAGATCCTGGCCGCCCTCTTTGCCTTCGAGAACACCCTTCCAGTACTGCTCAAAGTCGGACAAGGTCGGTTTATCTTCGCCACTGGGCGCATCCTTCCACGTATTCTCCGTTATACCGTCCAGGCTCTTCTCGCGCACTAGCGTTGCAAATGCCTCGTCAGCGGCAGAACTGACTCGGAGTTGACGAGGTTTCTGCGAGCGCAGGTGCACAGAAAGCTTGGCTCGCGTCTTAGAGGCGGGGTGCACATCCGAGAGGAACATGTTGATGACATCCTCCTTGGTGACATCTTCGAGAAACTTGGCATCTTTCTCATCTGTGGAATACCATCAGACTTCTGCAGTCGGAGACATGAAGCGAGGACACCATACTCCGCAGGAAGTCCCACTGTCCGTTCGTAACATGGACTACGAACCTCGAGGCCTCCTCGTTCAGACTCTTCTCCGCCTCTGTCCATCGCTTCTTCAAGCTCTCTTTGTGCTCGGCAAAGTGTTCGGGGCTCATGTCCTCGATGGTGGCTTTCATCCCCTCCAAAAAGGCTTCCACGCGGTCCTCCAAATACCCCGGGTTCTTCTCACTCTGTACGATAATCCGAAGCCCCTTCTCACTCTGCCCCGCGAGCAGCCACCCTGAACATGAGACTATGTATCCCAACTGCTCCTTGGTGCGCAGTATATTGAACGCGGGCTCCTGGAGAACTTGGACGAGGAGCGACGAGGTTACCCGCAAGTACTGATTGACAATCGACCCAAAGTGAACGTAGTATGTTAGTGCGGAATTGGCTTGGTTAGGATTAGGTATTATAGACGTCCATGTGTGGTTGGAGGCTAAACTACATCAGTACATAGGCCAGCCAGTGAGCTGGAAGGCGCACCTGGCGGAACTATCAATGCTTGGTCGTTCAGTTCACTTGGTGCCAACTTGGAAGGGCCTAGGCCCTCCTCGGCCATCTCCGCGATTTTGATCGCTTCCTGAACAAAAGCAAATTGAGAAATGTGAACGCACAAAAGACAGTGGCTCTCACATCCTTATATAAGTTTCCTGTCACTAGTATCCGCATGTGTACCTCCGAGAGGAGCAGCCTGATATGTTGCTGCAGCTCTTCCGGCGTGATAGCTTATCAACGAGAGAGAGAAAACAGTGAGAATCAAGGCATTGAAAGAAGAACGCAGCGTACAAGGCAGCTCCTGCAAAAGTGTTTCTAGTCTCCATTGTCGTTGTGTCATAATATAGCGTGCATAGTGATCCGACAGAACATATGACTGGCCCAAGAAGAAATTGTCCAAATCTCTTTTAGCCTAGCACAACTGCGAATCAGAATCGAGGGTGTAACGGGCTTGAAGTAAAATAAAGACCTGTTCTTTCATCACCGCTAGCCTGCCGGCATCGACAACAATCCCCTTGATCTTCTCCAAAACATGCTTAACAAGGACGGACATCTTATCATTGAATCCTTTCATCGCAACATACAACCCGTTGGCATGGGGAGCAAAGTTGTACTCCAGCATTCCGAGGGACGCATCGTACGCAAACTCTGTCAGCGCATCATTCACGATATCGGAATACAGCCTGGTGGGAATATGACGTCATTGTAAATATCAACGTCGTACACGAAAACTTGCCTGGTCATCATTGCTGCCCGGGGCGACGCATTTCCGAAAGGACTGTATAGTGTTGGATGTACAGAAACTATAACAGTGACCATCCAGCGTACCTTCTCAGATCAATAATCACATGCGCTTTGGGAACCCAGAATTTATCGTCTTTCTTATGCCACAGAATAGACCAAGGTGTCTCCCGGATGAGATGCGGACGTTTCAGTGGCTATAATGAACTTCAAAAGTATCCTCAGTCAAACCTCAGATATAACTCACCTCGGCTACATCGCGCTTATCTACCTCCACGTTGGTAGGGATAAACTCATTGGGTCCAGGCAAATAGAGCTCCTTGATGTCGTTGGGACCTTGTGCCTGGGACACAAGTCAGATATAAGCAGTGGTGGCCGGCGGGCTGCTCACCTGCTGGACGAACGTATCATCGAATTTGGCAACATAATACTCCGTACCGTACCACAGCTCCTTCTGCCACGTTGCGTTGGGTGCGAGCTTCGTGTGCTCGGCGCCCTTCGCCATCAGGGTGACGCGCGCATTCTCCGCTCGGAAGGTGTCGAGGTATGCGCGCATCTTCGTCTCACCGCCACCACCGGGCTGTTCGTCGCCGTCCCAGTCCCACGTGAGCGCCGGCGCAGTGAGCAAGAGTTCGAGCGGGGCGGGGTATGTCAAATGTTCCGCCATCCATGTCGCGTAGGAGTCGGGACGGCCCTTTTCCTTGAAGCGGAACTTTGTCGCCGACAGCGTCACCTGCTCGTGCTGGTGGAACGCCTCAAGCTGCGACTCCCGCAGCAGCGTGATGAATTTGAATATTACAAGCGAGACCTCACGGTGGTTCTCTGCAGTCCCGCGTCAGCGATGCAAAAACAGGGGATACTTGATACGCACGGAATCCGTCGATGGTAAGATACACGGTTACTTTGAACGTGCTAAGTCCACGGGCGAGGGTTTGGGGCCCGCAACTGAGGCTAGTAATCCATCCCTTTTTCTTGAGATACGAGTGGATAGAGCCAGGGCCTTCGTGGCCGACGAAGTGCGAAATTAAATAGCTGGGTTTGTGGCGCCAGAATGGCGGCTGCCACTCAAGCGGAAACGAGATCTCAAGTGCGTGGAAGGTCATGATCGTCTGGATCGCTACAAGTGTCTAAAGACATTGACCATTAGTCGTGACTTGGGGCAAGAAGACGGAAGAACGCACCCCCTTCTCGTTGGGCCCGATTGGGGACGAGGTGACCATGGGCAGTGGCTCAGCGCCACGATTGAGGATGGGTGAAAAGAGCTTGGAAGCGAGGAGTGCCAGTTCGTCGAGGGACTCTGTCCGGCGTCAGAGGGATTCGCGGATGGTGGAAAAAGTGCTCACGGTTGCCGAGGACGCAAAGGCGCATTCTGCTCGCACAGTATTCCTTCGACCACCACTCCATGAGCCGGCGCCGAGTCTCGCGACCGACGGCACCGCCATCAGCCTCGGCTTCACTGCTGTCTGAAGACGAGACAGATGGGGTTGGTGAAGACAGGCGCGACGGAATAGGAGACGGCGCGAGGTAACCATTATGTGTATCCAGGTGTCCACTGATTTTGAGGCGTTTCGCCGCGTCGGATAAGCTCTCCCGGTTACCGCTACCGAATTTGCGCCAAGGGTGGCCCTCAACGCTGAGGTGCTTGGACACTTGGAAAATACGCCACATGTCCGCTTGGTGGTTCTTCTTGTGTTCCGAATCGACGGCATTGAGTTCACGGGAAGTACAGGATGGGGCAAAGAGAGGCGAGTGAAAGAAGCCCGCAAAACGCGCGAGGGCCTGCGGAAGTGCCGGGGTAGCCACATTAAAGTGATAGTTGGTGTTGGTTGTCGATGTGTAGGCGTTGGAGCCCCCATTATTCTTGGCCAAGAACTGCGCGAGTCAGAATAGCGTAGTCTTTAACCTGGGCGGCGACTGACCTCCGAATATTCGTTTTCGCGGGGGAATTCCTCGGTCCCCTAAAATAATGTTGAAATGGTTGATCGAACGCAGAAACAGATTGGACCCACCATGAACAACAAATGCTCGCAAAAGTGGGCGAGACCTGGCATGTCATCCTGCCATCGGTTAGCAAAAGCAGAGACGAAAGAACGCGTGGTATCGTACTGGATCCATGAGGTGCCCTACTGCGACATCAAGTGAGGCAGCTGCCTTGTCTGCCTTTTCGTCGTGAACCAGCACGGCCTCTAGTCCATTGTCGAGACGGATTACTCTGTAAGAACGGTCATCCTGGGGCGATTTCTGCAGCGAGTTTTTGAAGACAGAAAAGGGAGGCGCGGTCGCAGGGGTGACGCGTTCCCAGCCTGGGATTGTGGCCATTCCAGCGCGAAAAACGAGAGGATGTTTAGATGATGGTCTGAACAGAGACGTGGCAAGACAAGAAGGTCTATTAGAGTGTCTTACTCTGAGTAGCATATATGACCCGACAACTGCGAGGGTCAAAAGACCGCTATTGTTCTCATACCGTGCCGGTCATGGCCACGTGATGGATATCCGAAACGGCCATTTTGGGATTCAGCGTAAAAATTATAGTCTCGCATAACGTAAAATATAGATTAAAACTCTCCAGGGCCTGGCCCAAAGTGAGCGCCCTTCGCCACCTTCCCCCACGGTACTGATTTGCCGTCAAATGTGGTGCTATTGATGGTGTTACCCCACCACACTATCTTAATGCCTTGATAAGACAGAGCAAAAAAGATAACGATAGTGGCAAAGGCAACGCCAGTGTCCAAGCCCGCAGACAGGAGATCTACAGACTTTGAGCAGGACGCCAAGGGATATGTATGAACGATACGCACAGTTGTACCGTTTCCACCACGCCAATGCATGCTTGCGAATGTAATAGTTGAAGATGAAGCCGGTTATGAACCATAGCGAGTACTGCGTTGTGTTGGCAGGAGCTAGTCAATCCAGTCAACCTACGACATGTCAATGTACAGACTGGTTAACGTACGGATGTTTCCTGCCGAGTTGAAGCTAAAAAGAACGGAAATGAGACAGCGACCCATTGGAGGACGGGACAGATACGCACAATATGGGAAGATTCACGTAGCGGACCCAGCTGTTTGGGTATCGCTTGTATAGCAGGTAAAATATGCAAACGAGGCATGGCTGGGGAGACATTGAAAACCGGACTCAGAAAGCAAGACAGGGCACATACTCCGATGAGGAAAAAGTACATAATCTAATATTCAAAGTTAGTGTGCTGGAGTTGTACATCGATATTTGTGTATTACCTGTGAATAGGTCTGAAACAAATCTCGTTAGCACCATTAAGGGTATATGTACTCATTGTCTGACCTGGCCGGTTTGAAACATTCTTTGGGGCCCAACGGTGCCCCAAATCAGACTAGAGGAAGAGCAGTTAGTAGGGCCCTGATCAAGAACGATAGGTACTGTACCTAGCATTGTACACCACGCGTGTACCATTGCAACTGTTGTACAAGCCGTCACTACATGATATAAAGCGCAGCAGCTCAGAGAGGCGTACGTGAAGCGATCCGTGTTTTTCGTGCTGCAGAGGTTTTCAATATTCCCGAGCATCCAGCGGAAAACTGGTGCGAGTAAGCCTAATGTGATCATAACCATGCTGGATCACACATACCTCCGACTTGTGTGAGGCACGAAAGGATAGAGGCGTATATTTGAGCCGCAAACAGAACACGCGGGCTGACTTTCCTGAAGAAAGGAGTCGGCAAAATTCGCTGTCATAAGAGGAAATACGGACATATACTAGAAAGTAGCATTAGTGGGACGGTCATCGATTTAGGATGTTGTCACTAACCTGCCCAAGTTTGAGATCTTGTGCAAAATCGAGTCCGTGCTTGATGGAATTGTATCCCTAAAGGCCGAGTAAAGCACTGGCGAAGAACGGACAGATTGAAGGCAACTTACATACATCTATGAACGCACGAAGGATGAGGTCAAAATGGAACAGATGTATAAAAAAAAGAGCCAAACCTTGATCATGATATTTGCGAACCTAAGATAAATGTTAGAAAGATAATACTCAAAGAAAAATAAAACCTACGGTTTGCCTGGCCAAGCGTAACCGGCGATCAGTTCGGCTAATAAAGGTCAGCTGACTCAGTAACCTGACTCAGCAAGATTCCTCACTGATAATATTGAGAAAGACCCTCTGGTTAGTAGTCCCTTCGAGGATTCCTTCTGGAATTATCATAACAAGACCGAGTCCCCAAGCCACTATCACGAATCCCCAAACGGGAAGCTGGGTGTCTGAAAACTGATCGGACCAGCGCCGCAAACGGAAATCATGGTACTGACCCCAGTATCTGGAAAGACGATGTTTAGGCAGAAAGCGGGATCGACCAGAAACACCTCGTACCTGATCGTAAAAATACCCCGGCCCAACGTCACCAAAGCGACGATACCATACCACCTATTCACCGGTCAATAAAAATGACGCACGTCAGCTGGGACACATACCAGTCGGGTACATCTTTATACTTGTTCATCATACGCTTGTGGATGTCTTCGCCGCCTTCTCTAGAGTTACGGAACTTGGCCCAAATGTCAGACCCGTTGTAGAGGTAGGTGTGGAATATGACGCCTTTTTCTGACTCAGCTTCATGTTTATTGCGAAGGAGACCACTGACCAGTGATGGCCGCAAAGTTAAGGGCATAGGAAATGGAGTACGCGGTTGAGATGTACCTGTTTCTGAGTGAGCGGGATAGTATGTTTGAGAGGAAGGGATAAGCATGGGGGAATATGTCTTGTATTTGTCCTCGTTGAAGGTATAGTCTAAAAACCTACCGTCAAAATGGAGACGCAGTGCCCGGGAATGCAATACGCACCTGCATTAACAACTTTACTGATATTGTACTGCGCTGGCGTCGGCATTCTGATGGAGCATTGGCATGGACCGGCTTACCGTAGCACCAGTATTGTCAAAAGTCGAACTCGAAATGAGGGGAAGGCTGGAATAGGTCTTCGTAAGACACCGCGAGAAAGCTTGAAGGGGCCACTCACTAGTCGGAATACCAGACTCCCGTGTAGTACAAATCGGGGCAATGCCTAGATAGAAAATGGCAATAGCAGCGAAACAGTTTGCTGTGACGTAGAATGGGGTCGTGAGGGGTGCTCCCGCATATGAAATGACAGTCCAATCAAACGATATGGGGAAGAGGCCAAGGCCACTGTTCATCTGAACGGTAATCAGTCCCCAAATCAAGAAGAAAGAGCTGCTACCCACCCCAAAGATAGTATTGACCTTCTGGTTCGTGGGTGCGATCCTAACGAACTGGGTCAGAGTCTGTGCGGTCAATCTGAAATTCGATCTCACCAAGTCACGAATGCGAACGAAGACAAAGCCTGGAAGATATAATCGGGGAACCAGAACCACACGAAAGATCCTATAGCGACGGAAAAGAAGAACTTGTATCGCGTCGCAGTCCATCCATTGGCAGGTGAATAGTCTTGGGGCTCGTGCAGAGCCCGGAATAACACCGTGGAACTCAGGGTCGAAGGCCATATGAGAGCCCCTGCCGAGTTGATCAATAAAAGGAGACTAATGAGCGAACTGACAACTTGCCGGGATACACAATCCAGCGGCGCGCGAGTCCCGCGAGACCGAACCTGGACGACGGATATGAGACTCGCGTGAGAACATACGAATGATTCCCTACCCAATGAATTGAGTCGTCAAAATGAACAGGACACCAAATGCGGCCCCGAAGTCCCTGTTCCAGAACTGCTCACTCGTCATAGCTACCAAACCGCCCATAGCATAAGCTGTCGAGGCAGTAAGATTGACACAAATAACAATGACGGCGTGTCTACGTTGGGGCTGAGCACGATTAAGGATGCGAAAGAGAATGAACGTACTCCTTGATATTGAATCTTCCTGGATTGATGCGGAAAGAGAACGACCCATACCCAACTCTCCATGTCGGAAGACGCTCCCATACCCTGCCTACAGGGAAAACAAGGAGTTGCGCCACGACGTATGTGAGAGAAAGATTGGGCTGAGAATATATTCGATGAGAGACAATGGGAGATACTGAGGAGACAAACATAACGCAAGCTACAAAAGGAAGGCTTCTTTAGTGAATTCCCGGTACAAAACGAGTCGAACACGCACGAAAAGAACATGTTGACCCCGGAGAAAAGAATAACGAAGACAGTGGTGAGCGCCCACATCCTGAAAGCTAGGAAAAGAACTATGGTTAGCGACAAAACGACAACAACGAACGAAACCTCACTGTTGACTTCAAGTGAAGGGTCATCTTCGGTCGAAACACAAGCTTGCACTTCAGGAAACGGAGACTCGTCTCCATCGACATTCCACTTCAACGCCTCCATCGGCGTGAGCTCAGTAAGGTCAGCTACCTCGGCATGTTTTACATCGTCCTTCTCCTTCGACGTCAAGCTCCCATCCTTCTCGAGATCGAGCTCTGGAGAGTTCGACTGCGTGAACCCGAGGCTTGTAGTTGTGTTGGATACTGCAGACTCGGAGACGATTTGACGGCGGAGCGGGAATAACCCCATAGTGAGACTGAGGGCAGCTGAAAGGATGGTCGTTCGGCGCCACTTTGTTGTACTGATAGGCACACCTACGCCAGATAAGGGCATTACTGCGTTATCGGTAAGTATAACCAAAGTTCGTCGCAGTCCGTGTTGTCGGTTAAGATATTAACCTGCGTGATTGGGAATTTGGAAGCGATGAAACGCGACGCGTACCAGAGACCAATTGATGCTGAAAACCGCAGGGCCGATGGTGGTATGCCTGGCCTCATTCTCAGGAAAGGCGTTCAATGTGCAGAGCATAGCCATAGCGAATACAGGGTTGGAGAAATTCTAAGGTAGAAGAACACTGATGGTAGAACTGGATGAATAAACACGTGAAACAACAGTGAAGTACAACAACTGTAAGACCAACGGATACTAGAAAAATGGAGAGTCTGCGATTATCGGAGAGTCTGCGGTCATCTGCGTCGGGCCGCTTTGCTAGTGGCGTGCTGCGGGGGAGGCACAAAGTCCTTCGGCCGTCGGAATAACAGGACGTGGGGTTCAGGCGCTATCGAATGTTTAGAATTTAGACCAGAGCGCGACGTATGTTACACACCGTGTACTTCATAATGTTCCCAACCAAGACTCTGTGTTATCCCGATCCCCCTCCATTCTGGCTCCGATAGCAGGCGGAGCGTGCCCAGTTCCTCGTTGAAAAAGTGTTTTGGGACAAGTCTGAGGAGTTGCTTGGGGAGAATTACGTGGCGATACTCATATGCATCGTCCGTATATCGATCAGAGTAGTGAATCCTGGAATGCTAGTTAACGCGTTTTTTTGAACGAGTTTGGGCTCGGATGATACTTTTCGATGTATTCATCAAGTTTCTTCTGTTCTTCCTGCTCCTTCGCCGTCTGTGCAGCGGCTGCAGCGTCCATAGCGGAGATCTTGATCGTGAGGGTTGGGAGAACGGGTGTGACTTAGTAACACGACCTCGTGACACTCGTGCGACGCGTTTCGCTTAACCTGCTCTCTTCCTCCTATAACCTCTATGAGCTACCGAGATTATCAGACTGGCTTTGAAGAGGAAGATGTATATTTTGAAGATTACCGGCCCACCAGCAATTACGACGATCGCTACTATGCGGATGAAATAGGTGCATATATGCGGTTTTTTTCTGTCATTTTTCTCTTTTCTGACGGAAATGAAGCCAACTCTTCCCCATCTCCGCCCGAAAGATACGCTGCAGCAGGGCCATCACAGCTCCCCGTATACGAGCAGGAAGAAATAAACGAGTACGACGAGGATGATATTCCCTACTATGAAGACGATCCTATACACTACCCTTCATCGGCCGGAGATCATCTCCGAATCCAATCATCTCCTCAATTCAGCGCTTCCCGTTATCGTGAGATAGACTTTTCAGTATCCCGATCTGAAGAAACTTATTCTCGGCCTTCCTTTCGAACAGCCTCGTCCCAGTTTACACAAATTCAGAGGCAACCAACGCAATACCAGCTCACTTTCCCACCACATGAAAACACCCTTCAGCCGCCTCCGCATCGCGGTTCAAATCCGCGCCACTCGTCTGGTATTCGTCTTCGCCCTGTCTCTGAACTGGGTGAGTTTACCGGTGTCCTTGGACTGCTGAATACTCACCTGCAAATTCCAGCCGATATATATCGTGGAATATTCAAGTTCGGAGTGTTCAATGCTGTCCAGTCGTCGTGTTTTGATACGGTAATTCCCGCGTTCCCAGCTCTCGACTGCCTGAGCTCATCCATTCAGGTCTTCCAAGGCGACGAGAACATGGTATCTCACTCTCTCTATCGTCAGATTGCTACTAATTCATCCAATTCAGGTTATAAGCGGTAATATGTATACCGTTCCCGGACACTTCCCATAACTCACACGTAAAAAGCGCCAACTGGCAGCGGAAAAACTGTTCTGTTTGAGCTGGCTGTCATACGCATGCTCATGCAAGCTAAAGACTCGGGCAAGTCTGTGAAATGCGTCTACATGGCTCCTACAAAGGTGGGCTGCTTTAGCTCTTCGTGAATATCACTTACATTCTGGTAGGCTCTTTGTTCCGAGAGGCAAAGGGACTGGACGTCCAAGTTCGATCCTCTTGGTATCAAATGTACGTGCCGAGACTTGCTCTCATGCGCTTTCTGTTGACATTAACAGGCTGCGAATTAACCGGTGATACGGTTCAATTCGGTAAAGGTGCTTGGGGCGACGCGAAAGGGGCTACTATCATGTGAGAACCTTGACATGCCACTGAACTGTGAACACTCGGAGCTAATTGTGTGCAGAATTACCACAGTGAGGTTCATTTCTTTATCAAACAATAACCCTTACATTGGGTAGGGAGAAAAATGGGATAGCTTGACTCGAAACTGGTATGTCTTAGCGCTCTTCCGCATCTCCGTCTCACCTTCTCTGCAGGGCCGACCACAGCCAAATCCTCTCCCAAATACAGCTCTTCCTCGTAGACGAGGTGCTTTTCACATACTATACTCGTCCCCGTGGAGGTTTAACATCACGTAGGTCCACATTTTGAATGAATCCCGCGGCAGCACACTGGAAGTCGTGATCTCGCGAATGAAGACACGCGGCTCGGCTGTGCGGTTCGTTCTTGTCTCTGCGACGGTGCCCAACATCCAAGACATTGCGTTCTGGATCGGAAATAAACGGCGGGATCACGCAGCTACGGTTTTTCAAGTCAGTTTTGAATTTGCGAAAAGATCTCCATAACTGACTGATTAACCGTTAGTTTGGGGAGGAATTCCGCCCGTGCAAGCTTACTAGACACGTCGTCAGTATCCCTCGACAACGGAATGAAAACGACTTCTCCTTTACCCGTAAACTGTGTGTCTGCTCGTTCACATTCCCATTCCATTGTCTCACCGCAAGATTGCAGGGACTTTAAATTGTTTCCCGCGTTGCAGACCCATTCTATTGGCAAACCAATATTGGTGTTTGTATCCACTAGAAAAGGTGAGCCGGTTTTCGCTGAATTCAAAACAATAGTCTCAGTTTCATTAAAGGGGTTATCGTAACAGCCGAACAATTGCTCAAAGATTATTCCGAGGCTGAAAAATCTAAACAATCTCTGCCTTGGTCCCATCCGAAGCGGTAACGACTCCGAGTCTTGGTGTTTTCAATCCCGACGGCTGACGTTTGCATGCAGGGTTGATAAGATTTTCCACGAGAAGCGTTTACTAGGTATTTCCAACCACATTAAAGATCCATCTCACCTTGACGCTTTGGTTGAGAACTTGCTTCATTCGGCATAGGCGTACATCATGCTGGGCTGACTATCGATGATCGCCGAGCCGTTGAAGATTTGTTTCTGAAAGGTCTCTTAAGAGTGGTAGTTGCGACTTCAGTGAGCCTTTGTTTTGTTTTGCCCCTCGACTGCTAATAACCATATCCTTTTAAGACTTTGGCTGTCGGCGTGAACTTGCGTATGTCCTGTGCAATCATCCTTGTTCCAAACATGCCTTGACTCCCCATCAATTAGCCGCCCATACGGTTGTTATCAAAGGCGTGCAGACATTCCAGAACAATGCGTCTGTGGAGTATTCGGACCTGGATGTGATGCAGATGCTCGGGCGTGCAGTGAGAGATTTTGCCTCTTCATGTGACCCCTATATGCTAACATTTTGGCTGTAGGGTCGGCCTCAGTTTGGTGAAGCCTTTGTTTTATTTGTTCAACATCAAGACTAACTTCAGCGACAGACAAAGAAGGGATCGCAATTATCCTCTGCGAGACGGATCTCGAAAACAAATACAGAGAGCTAGTACAAGGAAAAACAATCGTGGAAAGTTCCCTCCATCTCCATATCGACGAGCACCTCAACTCAGAGATCGGGCTCGGCACTATCACTAATACCCGATCAGCGAAAGAGTGGCTGCGGAGCTCCTTTTTATTCCAGCGTATTCAGAAGAATCCCGCGCATTATGCCCTTGGAAAAGGCGAGAATCAATCGTGGGAGGAGCGGGTGGACGACATGGTCATGCAGAGTGTCGAAAAATTGAGGGAGACTAAGCTGATTGCGGGGGCTCAGCCTGGGGATACGAGTGGTACCTTAACATCGACTGAATTTGGGGATATTATGAGCAAGGTACGTTATATTGTCTGTGCGAGACAAGTAATATCGTTTCTGAATGACCACTCCTGCAGTTCTATATCCGGCAGTCCACGGTAAGCGAAAACACCGGAAACGGCCTGCACACCTGGCTCACTGGTACGTAGATGAGTTTGATTTTAGCCTTGCCGGAACGTCCAACCTTGCGGGATATCGTGAGTTTCGTCGCCCACTGCTGTCCAATCACCCCTTGATCAGCCCAATAAGCTTGAAATGATTTCCGCTTCCGAAGAGTAAGCGATGGTGCCCCGATTGACCACTCAAATAGTCATACTCCCGGTTAGGCTTTCGGAAATCAAACTGAGAACTTCCGAGAAAGCTGTGAATATTTACTTTGCTTTAATTGGCACTGAAACTGAACCATTGCAGGTTTACAACAAGCTTCGAAAACACAATGATATCCGCTTCGAGGTCAAGAAAGTCGAGAAGACATCTGATAAGATTTTTCTCTTGATACAGGTCCACTTTTATTGAACGTCCCCGGTCATTGCCTGACCAATATCCAGGCCGTTCTCGGTGGTATATCCCTCAGTTCAGCAGAGTACAAAACCAGCGATAGTCAACCGCAACTGGAGGCCTTTTCCGTTTTCAAGCACGTTTCCCGGATCGCACGGGGCAGGTATACTGTCCCATCATTGTGAGCAGACGCTAATGAGCATTTCAGTCATTGTTGAAGTGGCCATCGTCAAGAGGCGCGGCGCACAATTAAAATATGGGTTGGAATTGTTAGTTCTCCCTCCTTTAACTGACTTTGCCAGACCCTTACACGGCGTAGGGTTCGCTGTCTAACGGCCAAGGCCTGGGAGGACAGGCCTGTAGTTCTAAGACAGATCGAGTCTATTGGAGAAAAATCGTTAGTAGTGGTTCAACCTGAAACTGATTTTCGTTTTTAAAACTTTTCACAGTCTCAAGGTAATTACTCTCTGCGTAACAGACTCCCAACTAAACTCCCGTGGTACAGGTACTGGCGGAGAGCGGAATCACTTCTCTCGTGATTTTACGCAAGCAACAGACCTATAGGATCGAAACGGTAAATATTTGGTAATCAGCCTGTGATATCTTTCTGATACCATTCGCGGCTAGCTTCTTAACCGCCGGCCTCCATTTGGCAACGAAATCCTTGCCTCAGTGAATGAATTACCCCAGTACACTGCATCGGTAAAGGAAATAGAAGTACACTCAAACGGCGGGAAAGGTCCCGTGGAAATCGAATTGTCCATAACTTGCGGTCTAGCAGTTGGATTGTCGTCAAAGGGGAAAAAACAGAAGGGTCGTAGCCAGATGACTGCGATACTAACTCTCACTTCGGATTCCGAGATGGTTGATTTCCGAAGGATCCCGTGTGCAACCTTTTCTTTTTGTCTTGGACCATGCTGATGCGGCAAAACAGTACCAAGGCGCTCCAAGATACGAGAACTTTCGAAATCACGGCAGAGCTCACCAAACCGAGTCAATCGGTTGTGGTTTATATTACATCCGTAAGTCGCAAGCCCTTCGAGTTATCCATCTGATACGACAATAGGAATCCATTGCCGGCGTAACGGTCTCCCAAACGTATAAACCCAGCGTTCCATCCAAAGAATATCCGACTCGAGATACGCGTCCGCCGACAGCGATGGTGATTGCGACCTGTTGCTGTACTGGTCCATGTTTAACCTCGTGACAGGATCTTGACCTCGAAGGTCTAGAAGACGATCCCGACTTCTGGAACATGAACGTGGATGAACACGGCGACGAAGTCCCCGTACCACCGGTAGTGAGAGATCTGACGAAACCTCAAGGCTCGCCCGAATCTTTTCTTCGCTGTTGCGAAATTAACATGAGTTTCTACAGTCAAAAAGGGTCAAACCTCCCAGACGACGAAATTTTCGGCAAAAGATACTCCCGAAGTCCTAGATAGTCCACCCCCTAGGCCGAAGAAGCTAGCGAACGGCAACTACAAGTATACATCTTATCCAGAGGAGCGCATATCCTGTATCTCAATACTCGTTAGGTGCAATCACCCCTGCAAGGACAAGACCAAGTGTCGTCACATGTGGTGCGTACCAATCAGAGAATACCTGCGATAGCTAAAGCTGTACAGCTGTCGGGATGGGTTGGCCGAGCCTCCAAAACAGCCGAAGAAGCGCGTCGGCCAGTCTGACGATTCCAAAATTCAGTGCTCCCCAGTTGCTTCCCCAATTCAACCCAAGAAGCCGACGAAAACGATTGCTCGGCCAGACTCGACAATGAAAGATTTAGAACGATTGCACGAACGTACTAATGTCAACCTCAAACTCCCAGAGAGCGGTCGTTTGAAGCTGGAACCCACGAAGCGCAAACACAGACCTGTCATTGATTTTAATGTGGAACTGACCCAATTGAGCGACGAAGAACCGACGGTTTCGTACCACATCGCCGAGTTGGACGACGACGACGACCTTCCAGAGCCCCATGAACTCCTCAAACCGGCGAAATCCACAGAAGCATCTTCAGAGACGAACTATTCTGATTCCGAAATGGATTCCCTCATCCGACATGTGCCCTCTGATCTCACACACGAGGTCACCAAGAATGCTGCCCAAAGGATGCCCAAGTCGCCAAAGCAGGATAAGACCAGAGGCGTCGTTCGCAAACCGCAACTGTTGACACCATTGCCGTCTCGCAAACGCAACCAAATTTCCGAAGAGATTCTCCCACCGCCCAAGCGTTCTCGTTTCGATTTCGGGTCACGTCCGGGTCTCGCTGCGTCCCCAGCAGGTCGGCCGGAGCGCACTAAGGTTTGAAAAAATGCTTCTCCCTGGCTTTGCTTGACGGTTCATAGATGAAAGGCTTACCGTTATTCACCGAACTTTCCGATGAGGCCGAGCCTCGACCTCTTCCCGAAGATGACTTTACCCCTGACGTTTGTGAAGAGGACGACGATTTCATCCTGGATTGTGATATCTTACCGACCACCCCCGCGTTGACTGCCTCTTCTTACGACGAATCCAAGCTCACTAGTGACTTCTCCGTACCTCGCAACCTGAAATCCCCGCAAGCGACAACAGTGGTGTTTGAAGAAGGGAGGGACTCCAAGGAGACAGGATATCCGACCATGGACGATGACGACCAAGACGATGACCTGAATGCGTTAGATGCATGGCTGAACAGTGGGGCGGTCGAAATCGTGGGATAGATCAAGGCGTAGTATTGTGTTGCTGTGTGTCGAACAATCATTGTTGCCCTCTGAAAGAAACAACCGCTCCTGTCCGTTTTAGGAGATTTTCGGAAATCACGCGTAAACAACACGAAAATATACAAGAAAGCGTAGTTCGTTCATCACTGTACATGCATAGTACGTACTCGAACATCAAAAACAAGAGGAGGGTACAACTTGGCCGAACGGTCAGCGCAGGATCTGGAAATCAGTAGTCGTGCCCGCTGCCACGGAAGTCGACGATATTTCGGTATAATTCTGGGAGCGTGTTGGCATCTGGCCTTTGCCGTGGCCTTGCAGGATGAACACCTAGGGTATCGGACACGGTTTGCAAATAGAACGCGATCAGTCGCTGTTCATAGTTCGCCAGGGACTCAAGATATATCGGGTCCATATCCTCTCCGCCCGACGGCGACGGACCGATCGACGCAAAATCGGGCCAATCTTGAAGTATATCGCGAAACCGAATGATCCACGGCCGGCGATCCAATACGTGGGGCATTTCCAACGGTACGGCGACGAACGACGCGTCCCATGAATTTCGGAATATATCGCGACGGGCTTCAGCGCGCTGTACTCTCTGTTGTGCTGTCCACGCCAACTTCTCCAACACGATGTCGTCCGTCTGGTCGAACTGGAGCTTGGCGTGCGCCAGCTCTAGATCGGTACATATGAACGCCTGGAGGGAAGGCGAGTGGAAGTCGGCAGCTTGGATGGGGGTGCCGTCGGCACGGAGCGCGGCGACTTTCCGGAGAACTTTCGTGGCGTCGAGTCGAGGCATCCCGCACACGCAAGTGACGCCGCCTTTCTCGAATAACTCGTCGTTGTAAATATACTCTATCTCGCCGGCGGACGCGTCGCTCGGCCGTTTATTGTGCAGCCTGATTTCCCATTCTTCGATAGACAATGGTGTGCGCTCGAGAAGAAAACGAGGGTCGCCCATGCGAGGAAACAAGAAGGCGCGTATGGCGAACCACAAGTAGTATGTGCACGGGTGTGCATAAACAAAAGCGACGAGAGGCGGGAGTACAAACCGCGGCGACCACGTTTCAGTGGGTGGTCCCGCCAACGCACATCGCCAATGCTCGATGACCGGCGGAGCCGTGAAGGGAGACTCTGTGCAAATGGCTGGGGAAGGTCCACGAGCAGTCGAGGTGACTGCTGACAGGTGAAAACAAAGTAAATAATCAAAGGAAAAGGAGGTACCTCCGAAAATGCCTAGAGTTTCACTGGGAGCAGAATGTGTGATTTTCGTCTCCTGGAACGCATCCTCGAGTGAAGACCTGTATCGTTTTACGGCGGGTTCAGAGCCTTGGGATGTACTTGCCCTCTTCAGTTCGAGATTCGTGATTTTGTGAGCTAGAGTCCCGCGGCCGGCGCCCCTCCCGAAAACTTTCGCCCCCCGGTCGTCAGCAAAAACACAATATTGATTGAGATATGTACACCACTCACTATTCGCCGCAGGTAGGAAAGGCTGCGTCACGTCGTACTCTCGCTGCATCTCCAATGCGCCCATGCCAGAGTCATGCGGGATCAGTGGCAAACGAACATCTGTCGGGCTAGATCTGGACCCCTGCGCTACCCATTGCGCCCCGTATATGAGGCGTCCATGAGAATAGTAGATGCCGGCTTGTTGGAGTGTTGCGAGGAGCTGGTCAATTTCCCGCGTGCACTGGTTTTTCTTAGCGCGACCGCGCGCCGGAACATGCTGCTTCCCCACGTACCTGTGCATTGACCGCTTCATTTTCGGCATGGGTAGCATAGGCAGAACTTCGAAACGCAGCAAATTGGTGTTCCGTTTGAAGCAGTTTTTGGCGATAAAATTCGCAAGCATCAGCGCGTTCGGCTTCGATGATTTCAATGATTTCGTCGGCTGCGAGTTCGAAGGAGCGTAGCATGGCGGGCATAGCGGCAAAGTCGACTGGGAAGGCGAGAAGGGTCTGAAAAGAAGACCACAAATCTTACGTAGGCTTATAATGAAACTTTAGGGCTGGGCCCCGCGCATCGTGTCTAGGAGAGTTGTATGGATTTATACAGGAAGACATTAGCCTGACGAAAACTCGGAGCCTGGCGGAGGATCGACGTATACACTGAGAGCGTCGCGAAAGCGGTCATCCCAGGCGACCCTCGATGCAGGCGCGACGATGTGCCATCCCTGCAGATCTCCTCGCCACCTCTTTTCCTTCTTCATCCGCTCGGCGCGCAGTTCCACCTCCGTAGGCGGTGGATTCTGAACTTCGTCCTTTGTAGGTTCTCTCGTGCCGCGTGCCAGAGCGCGCGCGGTGGCCAGCTTTTCCTTCAGCTCGACGTAGTATTTTTCCCGTGCCTTGGCGTTCTCCGACGGAATTTTGGATAACGACTTTCGTAGGTGCCTTTCGCACTCCTTGTCAAAGTCGAGGTCCGAGGACGGCACGGATATTGGTGCCGTGATATCGGAAAAGAGGGGCTGCGGGGTATCGGGCGGCGGTGAGAATGGGCGGGTGTGGTTCATGACGAGCTTGTAAGCAGCTTCCGCGCCGGCGCGAACATCGTGTCGGCGGTTAAAAAATTGCCAGATCATGAGCGGAATGTTGGTGAAGCCCAAAATATCCGTGAAGGGAACCAACAGAAGTGGAGGAAGGGGGGGAATTGGAAGTCCTGACGCTGTAGCCGTTGGGAATGACGGAGGCTCCGGCGTTTTGGGTTCAGTTCGGTCGGAATCTTCATCCTCTTCATCGAAGCGGCCGTCCTTCTCCAACTCTTGAGCTAGTAGCTCGTCCTCGTCTATTTTGGTCATGGGTTCCGTCCATCCCCTCTTCAATCCAGTCATGAACTCCTTGAAAGTTGGGCGGCCGATAATGACAATCCCTCCGTCGAGCTCAGACCGGCGCTCCTCCTCGGGAGTCCTGTACGTCGGCAGTTGTTTGAAAATTTCTGGAGGAGAGTCGACTCCAGCCTCCAATCGCCGTTGGGATTTGATATCGTCAGCAACTCGATTCGCAATGTCCCCCAGCCTCTTTCCCCCGATCATGACATAGTCAACAGCGGCGGCGACGAGAATGGGCTGTGACGCGATTGTCAGCAAACAGGAAGGGCATAGGGCGCATCCCCGACCTTGACGTACTTCCGAAAGTACTTGAGGGTTTGGTCATGGTCCTCGTCTCCAGGCCATTTGCCTCCGTAAACTGTGACTTTGCGAGGGCGATACAAGGATGCAACGGGCTCGTCCGCGAGGTGTTTTACTGCGTCGATGTAGCGTCGGCGTATGGCTTTACACTGCTGGCGATCGTATATGTAGAGCCCGGTAATGGATGAGGTGACGGAGATGAAGATGAGCCAATTCCTCGAGGGCAGCTTGGGGCGCTTATCGAGCCATGACGGCGGGATGCCAGTGTACCTGAGGATCGCTTTCACGCCCGACACAGGCGCAACAACCGCGGCATTCATAAAAGGAGAAGAACAGAAAAGTTTTCGCTGCGTCACGGTCACATGTCACGCCGCGCCGCTCTCGACTCTTGAATGCCTCTAAGCCGGTCGCGTCCTCCGACGCGGATTTCGTTCAGTCGCGCGCGCTGTCTTTACTGAGGTCGTTCCTTCTACGCTTTCCAGTTTTTCCCCCGCGAACAGCTCAAGTTTACGGGATATTCAAGTGCCGGCAATGCTTACTGGGTTTCAAAACTCGCATCCGTCGTATCTGCAGGTTATCTGCTTTGAATCTTCTTGAAATTAGTGTCTGGGGGCAGCACCACGGAACAGTCTCGTTCACCGATTTAACTCAGGCTGACTGAGGCCGCGGACCCCTGGCCACGAATACGATTATTCGTCGACTACTTGTGTTCAACGATGCCGATGATGTCGTTCTAGCGCGTAGGCTTGTCGTCCGAGTCGGCCATGATTGAATTCTCGCCAGGATATACTTAAGGCCTGGTCAGCCTCGATCGCCGCAAACTCGATCGCCTCCGACAACTCGATCGCGCCTCGATCGCGTTTTTTTCCGCCTGACTTTGTTGAACACCCTTACGCTGACGCGCCCGGTAATTCAGCACCGCCACTCGCCATCCATTCAAATAGAACGGCCCGTAATAATTATCACTTTCAAGTACCATGTCCAACTCCAAGTTTTTCGCCATTTGCCTCGCCCTCGTCTTCTCGATTCCGCAAGCCTCCCCTCCGCACACCCTCACTCCCCACCCTCTCCATCCCGTCGGACTCGCGACCGCCCGCCGCCCTGTCAACACGGACCAAACATGCAGCAGCACCTTGGGTCTGCTTGCTGCGCGGCTTTGCTTCGAACCGCCCGCCCCCACTCGTACCGCTATTAAGATCGTCGCCGCCATCGCGCCCACCACGTCCATTGGCTTCGGCCTCGCCATCCCCGACTCCGCCCTCGACGCGTTCGAGCCCACCTTCGTCGTCGCGCTCCAAGGCGTGCAACTCGTTCTTCCCTGGTCGTCCAAAATTGTCGTCGGCGAATTGGCCAAGGCGTTGGGGGGTGGGAGGCTGGGAACGTTGGTGCGAGGGAAGGGACATTTTGTCTTCCTCCAGAAAGTTGGCGGTGGGGTGGCGATGAAGATAGGGTTGGGGCAGGGATTGGTCGTAGTTGTGCGTCTTCAGCATCTTGTTTTTCTTCCCTTTCTCATCTTCTTTTCTTTTTCAGAGTCACTTTCGTTGGCGTCGAGATTTGTGGAAGCTCGCCCTATGCGCTATCGTACGTCCATTTTTCTATTGCAATATGCAATGCTAACCCCCTACAGGCCGCCCTTCTCCTCCTCCCCTTCACCCTCGCTCCCGCCCTGGCCTACCTCCAACTCGACCTCACCACCCTCGACCTCACCGACACCGATACCCTCGAAGCCCTCCTCATCCACGCCATTTCCGTCGTTCAAACGATCCTGGCATCGCTGCGCTGCAAGATATCGGCCGTAGTCGTTGGCGAGATTGGGAGACTCCTGGGCAAGGGGAGGTTGCGGTTGTTGCTGGGGGGCGTCGGCTGGGGCGCGGCCTTGCGCAAGGGGGGGGCTTCACTATGCCAGAGGCTGGGGATGACTTTCGCTTTTTCGTCGGCGCCGTCCATCCTTCAGTGGATCCAGGTACGCCCATCCTTGTTCTCATACATCTCTCTTACTAACTTATCCTGCAGATGGAGGGCAGGCCGGCGATCGAAGTCCATCTTTGTCGGATTGGGATGACTCCATTAGTAAGTACAGCCGCTATTCACTTTGTTTTCTTACTAACGCTTTCACAGATTACCGGATGTTTGACCTCCTCGTATCTCGTTTATATCGCCACTGCCTCTGGCGTTCCGAACCTCGTCCTCATCCTGGACATCGTGCGTTTTTTTAAAAACATTCCTCATTTTTTTTCCTGTCCTCATCTTCACATAGTCAAACACGGCCGTTCCTCGCCCTTCGCCTTCATCGTCTCCGCCTCCGCCCTCACCGACGCCGCCGCCGTACGCACCCCCGCTGCCAGGCTAGGCCCATCACCATCACCACCTTCACCACGACGACAGGCCTCGAGGGTGGACGCACCGCGATCGAGGAAGTCGTCTGGTGGTTTTATTTTATTTATCTCTCTCTCTTCCTCTTTATCTCTCTCTCTCTCTTCCTCTATCTCTCTCCTCTATCTCTCTCTCTTCCTCTTTATCTCTCTCTCTCTCTTCCTCTATCTCTCTCCTCTATCTCTCTCTCTCTCTTATATACCCTCATCTTGTATACCCATACCCTATACCCATCGTCTTGTACTTGTACCCTATACCCTCATGTATACCCATCTTCTGTACTTCTTATATACCCATCGTTTGTATCCTCATCTCAATTTTAATTCTCTTCTTGATTTATTTCTGTTTCGATTCGCAAATTAAAAGTCTGACTCTTTCATTGAATAGTATACAAATACAAAACAAAGTACTGTAAGGCATTGCGTCCAAGTAAGTATCCGGCAGCGGCGGCGGCGCCTCCAGACCAGCTGCAAGACCCTCAAAAACACTTTGCTGCCCCAGTGTATTCTGCCACCCACCCAGCCAATTTATACGGATGCAGTTCTACATGTGGAGTTCACGGAAGAAGTTGTTCAAATCGCCCATGATCGAGCTCATCTATGTCTAAAATACGTAAGACCCTGCTTCTTCGTTCTGAAACTGCGCCTCACTCGCAGACACCGAAGCCACTTTCAACGACCCCAACACCGTGCTGCAGAACATTCTTGTCGCTGCTCTTCGCGTGGAGGCGCGCTTAGACAACGCTGGGATAGTCAAAAGAAATCGATTGCAGTTAGCTGGAACCACAACTTATATTGCTCGCAAGAAGCAGGTATGTCTGCTGCTGTATCAATTCCCGCCAGGTTTAAAACGAATACAGGTTGCAGGTGATGGGCTCGCGCTTGCCACAGCCTTGGCTGGGAATACCCCTGTACCACCTCCGCAAGGCGACGCGGCTGTTGGAGCTGTATATTCCGCCAGTATCGACCCTCACGGGATGACCCATGCACAGATTCTCGGCCTCATTCGTTTCTACAATGAGGACTTTGGCATCATCCCCACAGACCTCGTCCCTGCTCGAGTGCAGAAGATCACAAACTGGTTGATAGAACCCATGTTATGATCCTTATTCTGCTTCTGCTTTGTGTATACGTATGCTATCATGTTTTTTGTTCCCAAACGTCGGCCAGAGCCTCGGTTTTGAGAGGTGGAGGCACGGGGTGGCCTGGGGTGGCTCGAAGGTGGTCAACTTTCAAGACCAAAAAGCCACGGTTGCCTTTAACGGGTACGCGTTTGATGTCAAGTACGTTCAATTAGAAAACAGTATAATAATACAGTAAAAGCACATTGTGTGATAAGTTATGGTACAGTAATGCATGCGTAGAGAATCACATCAGTTTCGCCTCGCGCTTCGCCTGCTGGACCTGGGCGAGGCGCTGGCTCCGAAGGGTCATATGTGTGCCTTGGGCAGTTTTCTTGGGCGCGGCTGCAGGGGCCGCTGCAGGGAGAATAGAGGATTGCGAGAGGGAGATGCGGGTGTCGTCGGACGCGAAGCCCGGGATGCGGATGTTGTGATTTCGCTCTGGGTTGGATAAGTAAAAGAGTGGATGCAGCTATAAAGACGGGACCAACCGAGATGCAGTTGCAGGTCGCGCACTTCGAGCGTGTCGCCGCCGCGGTGTTTTGCGAGGCGGCACGAAAAGTTGGTCACCGAGTCGATGAACTCGTCCGCGATTGACAACAGAAGCTGTGTGCGCGTGGTGTGAACACGCAGATGACTAGCAGAGGGAAACACGCACGTCCTCGACCTCGGGCTCAATCTTGACGTTCGGGTCCACGCTCGCGACGAGGTCGTGAATTGTGCGGCGCATGCTGAGGTCGCCTGGCGCGGTTTTGCGCGGCTGCGTGCGGTGGTCGGGCGTGAAGCTCAGCGGAATCGGTTCCTCGCGCGCAATCTGTGCTGGGGTGCCCGAGATACGTCCAGTGGTGTTCCCCCCGGTCAGTGATGGACGCGAGGCGCCCCAGGCGACGGGTCCGGGGTTGGGGGTGTTCAGTGACGCGCTGATGGGGTACGCGGACGCGTCCGGCGACGAGGAAAAAAGGAAGGGACTCTCGTCGACGCCTGGCTTGAACGCAGGGTGGCCTGACTGTGGCGGGGCACCGGGTGGGGCAGAGGGGCCGGGTTGTGGGGGCGCGCCCTTGGGGGCGGCTGTGGCCTTTGCTCGAGCCTGGTCCATCTGGATTGCTTGCAGTTTCTTGCGACATAACATCGGTGGGGAACGCCACTAGACTGTATTCGTTGCAGCGTACCTTATACATCTCTGCATGGGTCATCCCGCCGGTCTTCATGATTTCTTCGAGCTTTTGCTGGAGCTGGCCTTCCTTCGCCTTATCGCCCGACGACATGAGCGTTATAAACTCGGCCAGAAGCTCTTGGCTGTTCTGGTTCTGGTTCTGATTTTGGCTTTGACTTGGCCCATCCATTGTTTGCAAGTTTTGGTCCAAGCGATGCCGCGCGGTGCCGGAGCAAAACAAACACGCAGCGCCGGTTGGCCGGGCCGGAGTGTTTGGCACCACCCCGAGAACCAAACACATTTCCTCTTTTTTCTGCAACATGGACGTCTCCGGCATAATCGCCTCCAATGCATCAAAATAGTACGGCCACACCTTGTTTGTTGCCCCAATGCTTACCGAGTGCTCAGCCAGTCAATTGCCGTCGAAAAAGAGACTCCACTCGACGTCGATGCAGCGCTGCTAACGGTCACTGACCTCAACCCAATAGACGAGGAGAGCTACAGGTACGGTCATCTTCTGTGTTTGAGTGCAGTAATCCAACTCGGCCACCACAAGTGCAAATCTGGAAGAGCATCTCCAGGCTCTGGCACGCGACGGCGTTCAAGCTCTCCTCGCCTCCCTTTTTACCCTCCCCACGCAACGCTCCGACGACGGACCCCTCGCACAACTGCCCCCACCCACGACATCCCTTCCGCGTGCAAAACCGCTTCCGAAGCCCAAGCCGCCAACAAAGTGGGAAGCGTTCGCCGCGGCAAAAGGCATCCAGCACAAGGTGCGCGACAAGCGCGAGTGGGACGAGGAGCGCCAGGAGTGGGTCAACCGCTGGGGCCGCGACGGGAAGAACAAGCGACTCCAGGAGCAGTGGATCACGGAGGTTCCGCTCAATGCCGGTGCGTGCGGTTGGCTGGCTGACTCCTTGAGCGGATGCTGACGAAAATTATTTTAGACGTGGACTACGATCCGCGGAAGGTTGCGCGCGACGAGCGGAAGGAGCGTGTGTCGAAGAACGAGAAGCAACGGTTGGGAAATGTTGCGCGTGCGCAGGGCCCGCGGGAAGTGCGCAAGCAGGACATCGAACGGACGTTGGCAACCTCGCGCATCAGTACCGCCAGCATGGGAAAATTCGACAAGAAACTCGACGGGGAGAAAAAGGTCCGCGGGATCAAGCGGAAGGTGCGTTCTCGGTTCCTTTCTGTCTCTTTATCTTTTCTTGACAGCAATTTTCGCTCCTCAGTTCGAGCCGACAGAAAAGCCGCTGGAGGAGGAGAAGAATGCATCGCTTGCGCTGATTTCTCGGATGGGCAGCGACGCAAAGAAGACGCGGCGAGAGCCGGCACCGGAGGAGGACGTGCTCAACGTCCGCAAGGCTGTCCGCTTTGCGAGCAAGGGTCGGGGGGGCGTTGCACTTGGGCGTGCGGCCGCTGGGGGGCGAGGAGGCCGGGGAGGCCGTGGGGGACGAGGCGGCCGCGGCAAGCGGTGATCTGTACACTTTTTTACCATATTTGGTCGCTAGCGGTTGTTTTTCTGTGTTATCATCCGATGTCATCGAGCTTTGTGCTCAATCCAACCAACGCATTCCACGCTTCTTTTTTCTCTTGTTCCGTCTCACCTCGTCTTTCACCGGGCTACTTCCCGTGGGATTCCTATGTCTTAGTCCCTCTTGACAGACTCCCTCGCTCGTTCCTCATATGTTCTCGACGTCTCCTTGAGGCACGAAAACTAGGCTACGAGTGCCGCTTGACCTCGCCCAAGCAAGCTTCGCGGCTCCAGGTTCTCCTCTTCTCTTCGTCCACAGATTATACACCGCCCATTCCTGTGAGTTTACCTCCTTTCCCGTGTCGTGGCGGGCGACACCCCTCCTGTGATGATCACCTCAGTTCTGCTTCCGAACGAGAGAAATCAACCTCTTGTGGACATGCATTTTACCAAAAAATACATCTGATTCTCCCCTCGTGCCTTTTGAATCCGTGTGTGCTCCTTGCTGATGCATTCTTGTCTTTTAGGCGCCCGATGAGCGATCGAACTCCGCTTCGCGTGCGCACACGACCGCCACCTGCTCCCCGGGCTTATCAGCGGACGAAATTTTTAATGAGTACATTACAGGCCAGGTGTAGTCAATTTCGCTAGCTGTGGTACGGTTTGTTCCATTGTCATTAGATTACTTGGGTGTTAATGAAATTGCGTGAGTGCTGAAACACGATTGCGTCTATTCGATTCTTTCGCTGCTACTTGGATCGATGCCGATGTTGGCTGCAGAGTCAGAACTCTGTCGCTGTCTCAGAATATCGACCACTCAACCTCAACACCATGAAAGAAACATGCATACAAATGTACCGGGCTACATAATTACATATGAGGACAGACAATCCAAACCTACTACCTGAGGGCGTAAGATTAGATCCACATAGAGAAAGCCACGAACGATATCGACTGCGCTCAAGGCTGCCCCTCGATGGCGCTATCCTGCTCATCCTCCTCCTCTAGCTTGTCGTCTGGATCTAGCCAACTCTCCTCTACCGTTGCCTTGACGCGTCGCACATACTCCTTCATGTTCTCCCGATACAGCTGGGCAGCCTCCGCGTTGGCGGGGCTGTTGGGGTTCGGGTCATGCAGGAGACTTTGGATGGACGTGAGGATGGCAGCGACGTCGTAAGTAGGGGACCACCGATTCTGGAGAATGTCCAGACACAGCTCGCCGTTGGCGTAGACATTCGGGTGGAACATGCGCGAGAGGAACTTGACGGAGGGCGGTTTGTTGGGATATGACTCGTCGAAGGTGAGCACGAGCTTGAACGTGCCGTCTTCGAAGGGTGTTTCCGCTGCAAATGCGATGTTAGCGTGGGCAAACGATGCGTATGCGCAAAGGCGCACCTGGGCCAAAGATGACGGCATTCCACAGCATAATGTTGTCCGGACATGGGCTCCCTGAGATGCCACCCGGCGGATCCGTCGAGAGTCGTTTGAAGTCTCGGATGAGACGCCTTTTGCAATTGGTGGACTGTTTGGGGTGTCATCAGTGGTTCGAGGATAATTTGGGCAGGTCACACCATTTACTAGCAAAGAGTGGAGGGTACGATGAGAGATCGCTTAGTGAGAGTCGAAACGAGGCTGTGTTGGGTTTGTTTGGCTTCCTTGGCGAATTCAAACTCGTCCGTTGTCCCGTTATAGACATAAATTTGAAAATCACTCATCATGACAACAAAGTATTGTTCTTTTGAAACCCGGCCTCCTTTCCCTCGACAGCGCCCGCGCTGTAACCACCTACAAACCTTGTTCTGAGTTAAGGAACAAAGAAAAGCTGTGAGAACAAGGAAAACCTCAGGCTGGGTGCAATTGTGTTGTATTATTTAATATATAAGGAGGATACTAGATGAGAAAGGTGATCTCACCAAACTCTTCGCCCGCCTTTGAATAACCCACCTCCTAAATTCCTCATCATGTCGAAGAAAACATCCTCCGTGATGAACCTCTCCGTCAAAGAGTGTAAAAAAGTAAAGGAGTTTATCGAGAGCATCCCAGACGACAAGCTCATGCCCGACGGGCGATCGGGGACGAAATTCCCACCGTCGAAAGAAACGGAAGCCGGCGGTTGGCGATACGACGAACAGGGCTTTACGACTAACCGCGTGGGCTACAATATGCAGATTCAGCTCAACACAGAAGGCGTACGTCTTTCATCTGGCTCTCATTATCGAATAATATCTCATTTTTTGGTTTCCATATACTCAGGGCGCAAGGGGTCCATCTTGTCTAATGCTCGTCATGTCGGCAGCGGGGATCGCCGGTGGTGCCCTCACAGCCGAAAACATTCGTGTTGCACTGAATTATGCCCTCGACAACCCACCTCGCACATATTACCTCACAAGCGCGAATGTTATTACGAACAATCACGACGAGTTCCTGGCTGCTGAAGTCCCGAAAGAGAGTACAAAGAGCGGAAAGAAGAAGGGACGGAAATAGTGGAGTCCGTGTTAATGACTGTTGTACTATCATTTACATTAATATTGGTCCATTGGACACCGTCGATAAATGGCTGAATATGATTTTAAAGCGGAATCATATCTGGGTGGTTCAGCTTGAACTTCAGCTTTCGGTGGTCCGCAGGATCCGCAATGAGTAGATCTAGCCCCGCATCTCGCAATACCTCGAACTTGGCCCGGGTAGACGGCGGCACATCTCCGTCGATCCGAACAGATTTTAGAGAACGAGGGCCCGCCGTGTTCCACCGAGACTCGATAATGTCGTAGAAAGTGTGATAGTTCCACCTGAATGGGCCGAATCCGACGACGTGTATGGATATCAAGTTCGGCCAAGGGTCGGAGGAAGTGTCGGTTATCCTCATAACGGCGAAAAAATCATCTGTTTCGGAAGATTCTGGACGTTTGCGACCGACGCGAAGGTGCAATAGGGTGGGATTTGCGGCCAAGAGTTGAATGAGACTGGACGAGGTACAGTCATGCACCGTGAGTCCTTTCAACCGACAGCCAGAACGATGGAGGAAGGGGACGACTTCGTCGACGCCATTGTGAACGAAGAGATATTCGAGGTTGGGGGCTTCA
Organism: Mycena epipterygia; assembly: GCA_029281465.1. Taxonomy (NCBI): domain Eukaryota; kingdom Fungi; phylum Basidiomycota; class Agaricomycetes; order Agaricales; family Mycenaceae; genus Mycena; species Mycena epipterygia. The sequence continues at coordinate 89,119 of JARJCQ010000006.1, read as the reverse complement.
AGAAACTGCAAGAATGAGGCGTCATCCACCGAGAGTCGCCGCAAGCGCGGAAGCACAATGATCTGGGTTGTGGCCGATATTTTTTCGTCCCGGTACCCCATCAAAAGCCCACATTCGACCATGTTGGGCGCGGCCTGTAATATTTTGAGGTGAAAATCCGGAGAGGCCATCGCTCGAAACTGTGTGATTTGCGCCCAGGGAACAGCAATGATACCTGAGTTGGTCTCGTATTCCTCATTTGTGAGATAAACCTCCCGCAGCTGGGGGGTAGTTGAAAATATATCATTGATGGCGGTCGGCGGAGTTGTGTCCGAATAGACTTCCAAGCGCCTGAGGAGCGGGAGCTGCCCTCTGACGCGGGAGATCATGTGAAGTGTTTCTGGATTCTTGCGAAGCCAGAAATGGTAATCTAGGATGAATGTGAACGCCTCCCAACGATTACTCTGGCTAACCAGGACCTCTAGAAGTGCTAGCAAATGAGGGACTCCTGAGACACCTCCCAATGGAATGTGACTTCCAAAGGAACATCGTGGGACCGTTCAAGCTGAGTGTCGAGGGAAAGCAGTGGGTAACGGTCAGCGGTCACAGCGTCGGCCTCGAAAGCACTTTCAATGTGGATTGATGACCACAAATGCCCGTATCCCAGAGCACATTCCCTCCACCGCTTGCATACAAGTGCAAGACGCCATGGCCCCACAGGGAAGGCGGACCTGCGCCTGGTGCATTGGTGGGGCAGCGTCCAAGCAAATATGTTGCATAGAATTTCGGACGGTAGCCGGCGGATGGAGGATAACACCGCGGCATGGATGCGGATGCTTTCCTCTAGATCTACAGCATCACAACCGTTATTCAATAGGGGGAGACGGGCGCGTGCAGTTGAAAGGAAATCCTGGATCTGGGGGACATGTACGTGCAAGGGCGGGTCGTTATTGAAAAGGAAGGCCTACACTTCCGGGGGTGGCACCAATACAGCGATCTGAGAGCGGCAGTAATAGTTTGGCCAAGAAGACTAGGCCTCAGCGGATCCCTAGTAAAGTGTTCAGCGAAGAGTCGGGAGTGTACTCAAGTGACGTGCCACCGAATTTCCAAGGTGGTTTGAAGGTGAAGCTTGGAGCACTGCCACCGCCCATTCACCGTTCAATTTGTTCAAACACATCATATTGCCGAACGTCAGAGCCGGGGCTAGTTAAAAACCTTTTTCTATAGGGTAACGGACGTACTTGACACACAAGCTGCTTTGAAAACAGTGAACATATCTGATTAACGAAATGAAGCGAGACAGTTTGTCCCGAAGCTCATCCGACAGTGTCGCTCCTTACAAAATGCGCATATCTCATAGCTATCCAATAATATATCCTCCTCCTCCTCCTCTGGGCTGGCGGGCCTTTGCTCGAACAGCACCGTCCAGTCTTCTTCCCCGGCATCTTCCCATGGGATCTCAAGGCTACTCCAGTCAGGAACTGGCTGGCAGTCCGCGGTATCATGTCGCAGGAAGCCCCAGTCCTGGTGTATCAGACACGGGCCGTGGATACCCTTGCCCAGGCGCAGGATAGCCTCGCGCGACACGGTGCCTTTTGTGATTTCGATCTTGCGGACGTGGGACTTGGGCAATGAAGGCGGCCAGTCGAACCCTCTCTCGTGGTTCCACGGTACATCGATCGTGCGCAGGCTCGGAAGTGCCATGACGGGCGCGATGCTCTCGAAGTCCGGGCCATCGTAGCCGTTGAATATCAGGCCTTGAAAGTGTTCAAGCTTCGACAGCGGACGCGGGATTCGATCGTCCGCGGCATCGAACGCGGCCTGCGCAATGCGGGCCACAATGGGCATCAAGCACTCAAATCCGAAATCCCGCGCCAAACCCAACCGCTTCAGATTCGGCAGCTGCAGAACCATGAGCGTGATCATTGTAGCTTCGTTCCCCCTAAGAATGCTGTCCAGAAAACGTTCCTTTTCCATCTCCGGAATCCAGTTCTCCACCTCCACCGCCTCTCTAATCATCGCCTCGTCCTCAGGCAAGAGGTCGGGCTGTGTTTTAGGCCAGCGCGCGTCCTCCTCGACCATCAACTCTTCGACATAGTACCGCGCGTCGGGGTCTCGGAGTAGTTCGAGCAGGAGCGGGTACCAGTACGGGGAATTCCAGTCCTCGGGGTCATAACCCCCGACGCGGCGGTAGTGGCTACGGAGGGCCTGGTGCGCTGGCAAATACTGCAAGGCGATGTTTTGGAAGTAGGTGCAGGTGGCGGAGACATTCACGAGCTCCGGGAGGTAGAGGTGAGAGAATAGCGCGATCCAGAGTTCTGCGGGTATCATCGTCATGAAGTCCGTCGGGGTGGTCATCATCGCCGATGTGGTCAAGGTTATTAGAAAAGGTGAGGGAGGGGCTGACTTTATATGCAGCGCGGTTCGATTTACCGCGGCCTGTGTAGTATTTGGCTATCAAACAGATCCGCCGGCAAAGCCAAGCGTTCGGCCCAGGGTAGGGCGCGCACAGGCGTGCGCGCTGTGTTCTCGGTAGGCTGTGGACAGGCGCATGATTTGTGTGATCGCTTTCGAAGCAGAGGACTTCAACACAACCCAGAACATATTCCCTTCGCTGCTTGCAGACAAGTGCAAGACGCCATGGAGCGAGGTCACAAAATCATTGCTGAGAGATGGTCAAGTTCTTTGTGAGCAGAAGAGATTGATGGTCGAGGTTTGGTTTGAAGCACCGCCACCGACAACGTTAACGGTGAACTTTCACGACGGTGACTCGACCCTACTGGCAAATATATCCCATAGATGACTTGTGTCTCTCTTTCTCCTGACTGATTACTTCTCCGCGATGTCAATCAGCGAGGAGTCCTTCCTGCAGACCATCTTTCAAACTGAACAAGGTTCCGCAATTTCTCGTCGATTACCTGGCGTAATTCAACCCGTAGTCACGCGAGGACTCCCACCCGAGAAATACATATCCCAGGACGGTTATCAGCACCTTCGCCCTCAGCTAGCCATCTGTTTTGTCTGAAATTTTCATCCTTGGCATTCAACCCTTCCCCAGTCACCTCCCCGCTCGCCACTGCACCGGCCTCCGCATCTGCGCAAGCTCACCCCCAACAAGGCTATTGATTGAATATCTTGTTGGAATTCTTTCGCGGATTATTTCACATTTACGACAAACGTATGTATTCAAGTCTCCCCATGGTGCGCGTCATGACCCATATCTACCTTGCCGTATAAAACCTATTCAACATGAGGCTGTGGAAAATGCGATGCCTGGCTGAACGCTCACGTCAAGTATCCCTCTGGCAGATTGGACTCCGGCCCGTCGTAGAGCAATTGACTTCGGTTGGTTGTGACCTTGGCCAGATACACTGCGACGGGGACTACATTCTCTCCGTCCCCCCGTCTGAGATCCTGCCTACGCGCGTACTCTTCCAGTTTCCCAAATGTGGATTCCGCTGCGCAGTCCAAGCCGGTAATGTAAATGTCGATGGGTGGCTTGCCGGCCCGTTGCAACTGGTTGGGTGGGTTCGCTACCTGCTCCAACTCCTCCCATGCATACGGTTTCCGCATCCGGATTTCCCCCAGCAGCTGCGCCTTGGCTATATCCTCCTGCATGCGGCCGAAGACGGCCACGACCTTGCGGAATGTGTTCGTCGGCGGATGGTGTACGAGCACGGTGTGATGCCCGTATTTATCCTCTGGTACTCCGAACACAAGGAACTCATGCTCATGCCCGGCGTTGGAAAAGCCTTTTGCTTCAGACTTTGACTTTGTCCTGAAGAGCGGAGACAAGATATTGAACTGGGGCATGGTGTGTTGAGGCTGTTCTCTGGCGCCCTTTCGTATTTATGCCCTACACGAGGCGTTCAAGTTTATGCGCAAGGCTATTCGCCGTCTATAATTGGGTTTAAGCCCCTCTCTGAGCTCTCCCCACACGTACCCACACGTACCCACACGTACAACTTAACAGCTCTCCTTCATGCCGTAATCACTATCACGAGCATGGTTTCGCACATAAAGCACCGCCGGCACCTCTCGTACTACCTACTCGCATCTAATCGTCTTCTCCGACTGTTCATTTCAAGCTCACCTACGACCCTGGTTTAAGGCTATCAGGGCGCATTATCCGGACGACACTTCAGTACTATTCATACTCAAGAACGTTGTCTCTCGGTGGACCACTTCTTCACAAGCAGGGTCGTTTGAATCCGCCACTGGCAGCAATGGGACCGAAATCACGAAGACTGTCAATGTTTTTCTTCTCTGCGAGGAATTCAACCTCTGCCATCAGAGTTTCATCAAATAGGAACGTCCACGGCGCTTGCGAGCCCCGATAATCACGGTGCACGATGCTCACCAACCACTTCTTTCCAGAAACCTCCGGTCACTGGGGTCTGTAAAACGACGCCCATTCGGACCGCATAGAAAACTTTGAACGCCTTGGCATCCTATAAATAGAGTCAGGCGAATAGGGGCATCAATTTCAATTTCAACGCAGCTCATCTTGTCCTCGTTCGCGTTATAGCCTGCTCATTTTGTCTTATCTTACACACATATAAACCAGTCTTCAGCAAGCGACAATCCATGCTGAGTCTTGGACATATATTGCCAACGTTCACGCTGAATTGTCAAGGCGGTCCGCGTCAGCGGCTACTCCGTCACCCCAAACCAGTTCATTGCCATATGCATACTACACACACGCGCTCCCAACTACTATCACGTCGACTCGGAGGCGCGCAGCAAGGCAATTTTTTTGTGGAAATGGCATCGCTCTCATCAACGGGGAGCTGAGGGAGAAGGGCATAGCAGCCGAGGTGCACCCTATCTACACTACGTCCCACCACAATGACGGGAAAGAGGCAGATGAGTGGCTGTTCTGGACGCGCATCGAGCGGCGCAAGACGGCGCCGTGGGAGGAGGAGGAAGTGGACTTGGAGATTCGGCAGCAGCTTCAGGATAGGTTGGGCGCGCCGGCGGACATGGCGTGGTCGACCAGGGTCATCAGGGTTTAAGTAGTTCATTTTTTGCGCATATATTACAAGTCCAGAGCCTATACCAACGCTGCCGGCGCCCATGCCAGTGAAGTTCCTTGGTGAAATTCGGAGTACTTAGTTCTATTCTAACATTGTGATATTACGGAGACGGTACAAGTTCAGAGCTTCAGTACTTTTCGCGTGGAATTCTTCCAAGTCTCAAGGTAATACACGTTGGTATCAGTTTTATTGCGAAATTCAACTGTACGTGAGTACGAACGCATTATAATTAGGCCAAACCCTAACCCTAAATACACGCTCCACGTGAAGCAACCCTTCGTCTTCATCGTCGTCTGCGATGAGCGGGGACTCTCGGGTTTTACCCAATATGTGCGCACCATCCTCGGTGTCGTCCCTTCCCTTCAAACATTCGACTTTTTCACAGCTTTCTCCTTCCTGGTTTACTTCTTTCCGCCTCATGATCATCTTCAGCTCGGTCCGCGGTAATTTCTGTACGCTCGAGCGCGTTCAACTGTATTTTCCAGATCAATCCACGAAGAATAAAACACTCCAGATCAAGCGTATCACAGCGCATCCTCCTCCTCCAAACCGATCATCACCAACACTCGTGCAACGACAGATTTAGCTACGCGCCCTTGCCCATATAAAACCTGTTTGAGATCAGGTTGTGGGCGATAACATGACTCCAGTGCTCACGTCAAATATCCCTCTGGCAGACTGGACTCCGGCCCGTCGTAGAGCAATTGACGGCGGTTGGTTTTGACCTTGGCCAGGTAAACTGCAACGGGGACAACATCCTCCCCTTTGAGATCTCGTGTCTGCTCCTCCAGTTTCGCAAACACAGGTTTCGCAGAAGTACCCTTGATGAATGTGCTGGCCTTTGCGGATGTCGTTGCGTCCCCTTCCAACCCATCCCATGGATATGGTGTACGCATCCGTATTTGTCCCAGCAGTTCGGCATTCGCTATTGGTTTCTCCATGCGGCCAAAGACGGCAACGACTTTTCGATAACACTGTTTGGGCCAGTGCCACACGAGCACGGTATGATGCCCGTATTTCTCCTCTGGCACGCTGAGCACGAGAAACTCGTGGTAATACTCTTCTGCAGACTTTGACTTTGTCCTGAAGAGCGGAGACAAGATATTGAACTGGGGCATGGTGTGTTGAGGCTGTTCTCTGGCGCCCTTTCGTATTTATGCACTACACGAGGCGTTCAAGTTTATACGCAAGGCTATTCGCCGTCTATAATTGGGTTCAAGCCACTCTCTGAGCTCTCCCCACACGTACCCACACGTACAGCTCAACAGCTCTCCTTCATGTCGTAATCATTGACGACACTTCAGTACTACTTACTCAAGAATTTTGTCTCTCGATGGGCCACTTGTGTTCACAAGCCGGGTCGCTGGAATCCGCCACTAGCAATGGGACCGAAATCACGAAGACTGTCGATATTTTTGTTTTCTCTGCAAGGAATTCAACCTCTGCCATCAGAGTTTCATCAAATAGGAACGTCCACGGCGCTTGCGAGCCCCGATAATCACGGTGCACGATGCTCACCAACCACTTCTTTCCAGAAACCTCCGGTCACTGGGATCTGTCATTCGGACCACATAGAAAACTTTGAACGTTAGCATCCTATAAATAGAGTCAGGCGAATAGGGGCATCAATTTCAATTTCAACGCAGCTCATATTCTCATTCGCGTTATAGCCTGCTCATTTTATCTTATACACATATAAACCATTCTTCAGCAAGCCACAATCCATGGTGAGTCTTGGACATATTGCCAACACTCGCGCTGAATTGTCAGGGCGGGTTTCGTTACGCACACCCCGTCCGCGTCAGCGGCTACTCCGTCACCCCAAACCAGTCCATTGCCATATGCATACTACACACACGCGTTCCCGACTATTATCACGTCGACTCGGAGGCGCGCGGCAAGGCAATTTTCTGGGGAAACGGGCTCGCGCTCATCAACGGGGAGCTGAGGGAGAAGGGCATAGCGGCCGAGGTGCACCCTATCTACACTACGTCCCACCACAATGACGGCAAGGAGGCAGATGAGTGGCTGTTCTGGACGCGCATCGAGCGGCGCAAGACGGCGCCGTGGGAGGAGGAGGAAGTGGACTTGGAGATTCGGCAGCAGCTCCAGGATAGGTTGGGCGCGCCGGCGGACATGGCGTGGTCGACTAAGGTCATCAGGGTTTAAGTAGTTCATTTTTTTGCGCATATATTCCAAGTCCAGAGCCTATACCAACGCTACCGGCGCCCATGCCAGTGGTGAAATTCGGAGTACTTAATTCTATTCTAACATTGTGATATTACGGAGACGGTACAAGTTCAGAGCTTCAGTAGTTTTCGCGTGGAATTCTTCCAAGTCTCAAGGTAATACACGTTGGTATCGGTTTTATTGCGAAATTCAACTGTACGTGAACGCATTAGACCAAACCCTAACCCTAAATTCACGCTCCACGTGAAGCAACCCTTCGTCTTCATCGTCGTCTGCGATGAGCGGGGACTCTCGGTGTCGTCCCTTCCCTTCAAACATCCGACTTTTTCACAGCTTTCTCCTTCCTGGTTTACTTCTTTCCGCTTCATGATCATCTTCAGCCCGGTCCGCATTTGGGGTAATTTCTGTACGCTCGAGCGCGTTCAACTGTATTTTCTAGATCAATCCGCGAAGAATAAAACACTCCAGATCAAGCGTATCACAGCGCATCCTCCTCCTCCAAACCGATCATCACCAACACTCGTGCAACGACAGATTTAGCTACGCGCCCTTGCCCATATAAAACCTGTTTGAGATCAGGTTGTGGGCGATAACATGACTCCAGTGCTCACGTCAAATATCCCTCTGGCAGACTGGACTCCGGCCCGTCGTAGAGCAATTGACGGCGGTTGGTTTTGACCTTGGCCAGGTAAACTGCAACGGGGACAACATCCTCCCCTTTGAGATCTCGTGTCTGCTCCTCCAGTTTCGCAAACACAGGTTTCGCAGAAGTACCCTTGATGAATGTGCTGGCCTTTGCGGATGTCGTTGCGTCCCCTTCCAACCCATCCCATGGATATGGTGTACGCATCCGTATTTGTCCCAGCAGTTCGGCATTCGCTATTGGTTTCTCCATGCGGCCAAAGACGGCAACGACTTTTCGATAACACTGTTTGGGCCAGTGCCACACGAGCACGGTATGATGCCCGTATTTCTCCTCTGGCACGCTGAGCACGAGAAACTCGTGGTAATACTCTTCTGCAGACTTTGACTTTGTCCTGAAGAGCGGAGACAAGATATTGAACTGGGGCATGGTGTGTTGAGGCTGTTCTCTGGCGCCCTTTCGTATTTATGCACTACACGAGGCGTTCAAGTTTATACGCAAGGCTATTCGCCGTCTATAATTGGGTTCAAGCCACTCTCTGAGCTCTCCCCACACGTACCCACACGTACAGCTCAACAGCTCTCCTTCATGTCGTAATCATTGACGACACTTCAGTACTACTTACTCAAGAATTTTGTCTCTCGATGAACTACTTCTTCACAAGCCGGGTCGTTTGAATCCGCCACTGGCAGTAATGGGACCGAAATCACGAAGACAATGTTTTTCTTCTCTGCAAGGAATTCAACCTCTGCCATCAGAGTTTCATCAAATAGGAACGTCCACGGCGCTTGCGAGCCCCGATAATCACGGTGCACGATGCTCACCAACCACTTCTTTCCAGCAACCTCCGGTCACTGGGGTCTGTAAAACGACGCCCATTCCAACCACATAGAAAACTTGAACGCCTTGGCATCCTATAAATAGAGTCAGGCGAATAGGGGCATCAATTTCAATTTCAACGTAGCTCACTTTGTCTCATATTCTCATTCGCGTTACTTATAGCCTGCTCATTTTATCTTATCTTACACACATAAACCAGTCTTCAGCAAGCCACAATCCACAATCCATGGTGAGTCTTGGACATATTGCCAACGCTCGTGCTGAATTGTCAGGGCGGGTTTCGTTACGCACACCCCGTCCGCGTCAGCGGCTACTCCGTCACCCCAGACCAGTTCATTGCCATATGCATACTACACACACATGCCCCCAACTATTATCACGTCGACTCGGAGGCGCGCAGCAAGGCAATTTTTTGGGGAAGTGGCATCGCGCTCATCAACGGGGAGTTGAGGGAGAAGGGCATAGCAGCCGAGGTGCACCCTATCTACACTACGTCCCACCACAATGACGGCAAGGAGGCAGATGAGTGGCTGTTCTGGACGCGCATAGAGCGGCGCAAGGCGGCGCCGTGGGAGGAGGAGGGAGTGGATTTGGAGATTCGGCAGCAGCTTCAGGATAGGTTGGGCGCGCCGGCGGACATGGCGTGGTCGACCAGGGTCATCAGGATTTAGTTGATTTTTTGCAAATATCTTTCGAGTTCAGAGCCCATATATTAACGCTCGTAGACCCGCTTTGGTAGACCTCATAGAAGTTTTTTGGTGAAATTCGTCCAAGTCCAGAGCCTGAGTGGTTTTTCGCGTGAGATTTCCAGGGTGCACATACGTTGGTATCGGTTTTATTGCGAAATTCTACTGTACGTGCGAGTACTAATTAGGCCAAACCCTAACCCTAAAATTCACGCTCCACGTGAAGCAACCCTTCGTCTTCATCGTCGTCTGCGATGAGCGGGGACTCTCGGGAACGACGGATGCACCGACGGCGGTCGAGCTTGAGCGACGACGGCGAAACATTGGTCGTCGTCACCCCGCCCGCCGACTCGGTGCCTCCACTGGCAGCGCCGCCGCCCCCGCGCACGCGTGTGCAGTCTACCCCGCAGCAACCGCGGCACCAGCGCCAGGCATCCATTTCGGGGCTGCCAATGAATATCGCGTCGCCGCCGTCTGCAGGGCCGTTCCGCACAGCGTTTCCGGCGACGTCGCCGTTCCGGTCGACGTTCTCGTCGCACTCGCAGACGCGGTCTTTCTCGAGCCCGTTCTCGCCGTCGCTGCCATCGCCGCTGTCCACCAGCACCTCCTTTGCCGACCAAATCCCTGAACTTCCCACCATTGAGACTCTGCCCAGCTCGCAGTCTGCTCCGGACGCCGACCCCACCGGCAAGTCACGCCGCCATTCCCGCCTCCACTCTCGCAACCTCTCTGTCTTCTTTCCCCGGCCCGGAACGCTGCCGCAGCACACCATCGACGAGGACGGTGCACAGGAGCTCGTTGTCCCGCCGACACTTGGTGCCGGCTTCTCGTTCGGCAAAACTCCGCCGCCCGACGCCCTGCCCGCCCCGACGCCCCCACCGCTCACCCCGTCCTCGTCGGCCAGCCGCCGCGGCCATCACCACAAACACTCCGTCTCTCACACTTTCTTTTCCTTCCTCGACCCGCAAAACAGCGCCCCCGAGGCCCTCCACACCCAGCCCACACCCATCCCCGTCTCCCCATGGATGCCCATCTCGCCGTTTGTAGGCGATACACCAAAGCCTGAGGCTCCAAGGAAAGACGAGCGCAGAGTGTCCCCCACGCCGTTCCTTGCCGCGGCCACGGCCCAATTTCTCCTGGGCGCTACACTCTGGGTCAAGGGCCAGCAGTCCGGCTCCCTCGCCGTGACCGCCCTCGGCTACTGGGCCGTATTCGACGCGCTCGGCGTCGCCATCCCCCACGTCACCCTCGCCGTGACCGCCCCATACGCGTCCGCGCGCGCGTTCCCCGTCCTCCTCTTTGCCCAGGCCGTCTACCTCATGTTCAGCGCCGTCTACGTCTGCAAGGAGGCCCTCGAGCACCTCCTCCTCAGCTCAGGCGACGGCCACCACCACCACGCGGGCGACGAGGTCGCCGGCATTGTCTTCCCCGTCCTCCCCATCGCCGCCGCGCTCCTCGCCCTAGCCCTCACCGCCCTGCGCCTCGACCCGCACGCGCGCCTCGCCGCCCTCGCCGGCAACCGCATCCCCCCGCCCGCCGCCCTCTTTGCCCGCATGCGGCACGCGAATATAACTCCGACCGCCCCTCTCCTGCGCGCCCTGTCGAACCCATACAACCTCACACCGCTCGTCCTCGCGCTCGGCATCCTCCTCACTGCGCTCCTCTCGCCGCCCGCCCACCACCGCACGCTCGACCTCGCGCTCGCCGGCGCCGCCTCGGCCGCCACCGGTTCCGCCGCGTACCGCGCGTGCGTCGTCCTCGGCACGATTCTCCTGCAGACCGCGCCGCCGCGGGGCCTCGAGGGCGGGCGCATGGAGTCGTTTTTGCGGGCGATGAGGGATGTGGAGCGGGATGCGCGCGTCGTGCATTTGGTCGCGCCGCATATCTGGCAGCTGGGGGTCAGCGGGGGTGTGGAGTTGCGGGAGAAGGAGAAGGAGGCGTTGGTGGTGACGCTCGAGCTGCATGTGCGCGCGGCGCTGCCGGACGATGATGTTCTCGCGCTTACGCGCTGGGCGCGCGAGCGGTGTGTGGCTGCTTTGGGAGGCGCGGGTGGGGGCGCGCATGTTACGGTGGGGGTGGTGAGGGGTTGACGGACACGCTCGTTTAGTTTCTTGTTATTTACATCTGCGTAGTTTCTTGGACGTGAAAGTAAAAAATATGCAAGAGAGGTTATATTTGGGTAGATCTAGAGCTTTTTGCCGCGTATCGAACTTCCAAGGGAATTGAATCGGCGCGTACACATAGTCTGTGGCATTCTGGGCTGAGGCATGCATACACGCTGATACGATCAAGGGCACGGTGCATAAATTAACGATAAATACATACTCGGATGCTAGCGTAGCCTCTTGGTGTCGACAATAAATTACCACATATTGGCCGCGTCAGTTTTTCTTTGACTAAGACATGAAACATCGGCGAGGTCTGTCCCCTGCGGCGCTTGAGCTCCGCCCAGCAAGTGTTGGCGTATGCCTCCCACAGCGCATCCCGCAAGCGCTCCAGCACCCCGACCGGGAGCCCTCCCGGAGGCACCCACCCGTACACAGTCTTGTGCGTACCGTTCATGGCGAAGGTAGTTCCTGTGCTGCATGTTAGAATCAACCCCGCATGATGTGAATGGACATGCCGTCTTGACCCAGCAACTCCCCGAGCTTCCAACACGTCCAACAGCATTTCTTGCTGACACCAATGGCCCAACCACTCTGTTATTTGTTCAACACTTGGCATGCAATGGAATTCAAAGCAATACACTGACTGTCCGTAATTCTGGATCGCGTTGCACGACAAAGCCCATTATGCTGGCCTCGCAATGCACCTGGCTGGTATCCGCGGGGCTCCGGAGCTGCTTGATGAGGTCCTCGAGTGTGTCGCCCGGAGGGATCGAAGCTGTACTGTCCTTGGGCGCGCGCGCGCGGATGCGGTCTGCCACGCGAGCGAGGACGCTTTGCTCCATTGCTCTGAACCTCTCGTTTTCCCGGGACGGTTCGGCGACACGCACAATCTGCATACGGACATTCTCCGCCAGACCGCGGGGTTTCTGAAAGTAATAAATCCCGGAATACCAGGACGCGAGCGTTGCAAGGTGTCTAAGGAATTTGGCCCCGTTGGGGATTGCTGAAATTCGGAGGAAAGTCAATTCATCGACCCCAATCTTAAGTCAATGCACACTAACTCTCGTCTTTGAGTATGTCGACTTCCTCCTCGTTAGGGACAGCATCAGCGTCGGCGGCTTCTGTTACAAGGCAAATGTTTAACATTCGACGGCAACAACAGAAAAGGCGGTAGATACCCGGGAGCGACAGAGAGATCTTGATGTTGAATTTTACTGAGATGGATGGATGAGAGAAGAGAGCGATGATCGCGGAGGAGTTGACGATGGAGAACAGGATGTGCATCCACCAATGTGCATCCGCGATGTCGGTCGCTGAGATCTTATGCGTCTCACTGAACGGTAACACGCCCATCGCCTGGCCGATTCCTCGCAAACACGCGGCAAGGAGGGATGTCCATGCAGCCGCAGTGGAGCGGTCCACGATAGTCTCCAGCTGTTCGTCGTCCTCCTCAGTCTTCGTTAGAAGCTCGGGCACAACAGCCCTGATTTTTGTACGCAGGTTTGATTCGAGCGAACAAATAACAGTCCCTTGAAGCGTATCGTTGACCTGGCTGAAGTCGAGCTGCTGGAGTATGGTGACCGCGTCTCCCTCCCAGCTTCTAATAACCGAACCCAGACGCCGGCGAAGCTCAGAGTGGCCGTAAGCTAGAAACCACCGGTGTAGGTTACCGCCGGTGATTCGCCCCTGTTGGAAAAGGCGCAGGCCAAGTAGGCACAATTGGGCATTTCTTACTAACGTGGAGGGTGGCGTACTCGCAGCCCTAGACCTGCGGTCGTCAGAAAATTATTTCTTATCCGGATTGTGGCTATTCACTGAGTGAATAGGGAGGGCCCGTCGCTCGATTCAGGCTCGGGTACAATTTCTTGAAGTATGTTCGGACCGGATTCCTGGTCGTCCGTCAGACTGTTCGGAGCGAAGACCACCAGTGATACTTGTTCGCTTTCAATGGTGCCCGTGACTGCGACTGCTGGGCAAGATCTGAGGCCTAAGCAAAGGAGATGGGAAAGATGTGTAAAGCCGACGAGTTGGGCTTTCATGTCTGAAGATGGGCGGGAAGGTTCCTCGGCGACCGAAAGTGAGCGGCCACTCAAAGCGCTCGTTAGGTAACGAATCTCGACGCGGAGTTCTTCAAGCTCCTCAGGATTTGGAGCGTTGTCCGACATGAGCGAGTGCAGGAGAATTGCATGTAAGTATAGGAGTCAAATCATCAAAAGTCGTCCAAATTCGGCATTGCAACTTCAACTCCGCCCTCACACATGCACCGTTGTCGCTCCCGCCCTTTTCCAGCTCTGCTGCATTGGTAGGGTCGAGCATTTAAATCACAGACCCTGGATTCAGCTTCAGCCCCGGACCGGCAGGTCTGCCTTTCTCATTTTCTTGTCCTCGCATCGTATGCATGTGGTCCAATGATGCGAGGATCGGGATAAATAATCCATCGTTGCTACTTTGCTTTATATCACCACCTGAACTATGGCTGACGTGCACCCTCATCCAATCCGCGTTTTTCATCTCACCGACATACCCCCTTCCGCGCCATTTTCCATTGGCAAAAAGGGTGCATCCTGGTACCTCGTTTATTCGCGTCCTTTTGGGATGAGGAAGAACAGGATCCATGCCTGCATAAACGTCGACGCCTACCTCGAGCAGGAGACGCCTGACGGCAATCCACAGTTCCGCTTCAACGACGGACCTGGGAACAGTGACATCCTCGAGCAGTTGTTGGCCGTTGAGGCGCCGCCGATTATCAAGTGCCCTGGCTCGCAAACCAGTGGGAGGCCGGGTGCCGAGCTGCTTGTACCCCATACCGATGTCCTCCAATGTTGCTCGTCTTGCGACAAGTGGGAGACGGTGGGGCGCACTCGCTTTGAGCGATGCTCTGCGTGTCGGCTGCAGTATTAGTGCAGTCCCGCCGTGCGTTCTCACATATCTTCGCCTTGGGTTGCACAGTTGATACCGCCGTGTAGTGCCAAAAAGCGGACTGGCGAAGTGGGCACCGCCAGGACTGCAAGATGCTGAAAGCAGGCAAGTATGCTGAAGTCGAACGACAGCGCCCGACGCACAGGTATCAGGCCTTTGGAAGTACGAATTTCAGCCTCAAATCCCTTCCTTCTCACTGACCCAATCTTTTTCCAGCTCTACCCCAGGGAATGGGAGAATTTGAGCTGCGGTCGGAAAGCGATGACGACTTTTGGTACTAACGTCCTTGTGAGTCCTTTTCCTTCTTTTGAAGGCGACTCATCGCCGTCTTGTGATGATCAACTCAGTTCTGCTTCCGAACGAGAGCAATCAACCTCTTGTGGACATCCATTTTACCAAAAATCTATCTGATTATTTTCTCGACGGATTATCATTTTGTGCTACGCTGATGTATATTATCTCTCAGAAGCACTTCTTCGGGAGAAGGACGCCGATTCTTGGCAGGTCTCGACTGCGGATGTGTATGTTTTATGGCACTAAGAGATGCCCTATCCCTCTGGAGTCAATCCCGTGAACGATAATACAGTAAATACTGGTGGTCAGAATTCTGAATCGCCGCTGAATCCATTTGGTGAACGGTATACAGTATAGGTATTGCTCAATACTCAAGCGCTACGAGAAAATATCAGGGTATACCAGCGTGTTAGTATACCCTCGGATATCCCTGACAATTGAAAACGAGTACTTTCGCAATATTCATGTCGGCAAAGTTCGAATGGCGCCGGAGACTCACCATGATTAAATGGACTGTGGCCTGAAGACTGCTGTATATGTGTTTAGTATAAAACGAACAAGCTATATTTTGAGCGCGGAAGATAATGTGCGAGATGCCCCTATCGGCCACGTTCCGGTGGTGCTGCAGATCACTGCGATCAGCACTGCTTCTTCAACAGACCTCGATTTTGGCTGGGGAGATGTTCTGTGGGACTGTATGCATTTACGACTCTCCTGTACTGTGACACAGGTCCAAGATCTGCTCTGCTCGCAAGAAAGGCTTGACCGTTGACTCTCTCAGCAACGACTTGGTGACCTCGTTACCGGCTTGTTGCGCCTGTCCACAGCCTCGTCAAGACCGAGTCGAACACAGCACCAACACAGCGCGCGCGCCCTACCCTGCCCTATCCTGGGCTGAAATTTTGGTTTGCCGGCGGAGATAGCCAAATACTACACAGGCCGCGGTAAATCGTACCGCGCTGCATATAAAGGTCCGCCCTCCATCACCTCGATGTCTATAATCTTTGACCACATCGACGATGATGGCCACCCCGACGGACTTCATGACGATGCTACCCGCAGAACTCTGGATCGCACTATTCTCTCACCTCTATCTCCCGGAGCTCATAAATGTCTCCGCTACCTGCACCTATTTCCAAGTCATGGCCTTGCAGTATTTGCAAGCACACCAGGCCCTTCGCAGCCGCTATCGCAGTGTCTTGGGTTATGACCCCGAGTCGGACAGGACTGCCCCGTACTGGTACCCGCTCCTGCTTGAACTACTCCGCGACCCCGACGCGCGGTACTACATCGAAGAATTGAATCTCGGGGAGTATGAGGGCTGGCCCGAAACGCAGCCCGACCTCTTGCCTGAGGACGAGGCGCTGATTAGAGAGGCGGTGGAGTCGGAGAACTGGATTCCTGAGATGGAAAAGGAACACTTTCTGGACAGCATTCTTGAGGGGGACGAAGCTGCAATGGTCACGCTCATGGTTCTGCAGCTGCCGAATCTGAAGCAGTTGGGTTTGGCTCGGGATTTCGGATTTGAATGCTTGATGCCCATTGTGACCCGCATTGCGCAGGCCGCGGACGATGGGCGAACGCCGCGTCCACTGTCGAGGCTCGAGCACTTCGAAGGCCTGATCTACAACGGCCACTATGGCCTGGATTTCGAGAGCATCGCGCCCGTCATGGCGCTTCCGAGCCTGCGCACGATCGACATACCGAACAACCACGAGGAAGGGTTCGACTGGCCGATTTCACTGCCCAAGTCCCACGTCCGCGAGATCGGAATCACAGAAGGCACCGTTTCGCGCGAGGCTATCCTGCGCCTGGGCAAGGGTATCCGCGGCCCGTGTCTGATAACCCAGAAGTGGGGCTACCGGAGGTATGTGGACCGCCAGCCAGTTCCTGACTGGACTAGCCTCGAGATCCCATGGGAAGATGCCGGGGAAGAAGACTGGACGGTGCTGTTCGAGCCACCCGCCCCCCGGCCCAGAGTGGCTGGCTATGAGATATGCCCATCTTGTAACCAGTGGCACGTCGCTCGTTACGTTGATTAGATGGATTTTCACTGTTTTCAAACAGCTTCAGTGTGTAATACATCCGTTACCCTACATAGAAAGGTTTTTCGCCGACCGACGTTCGTTGAGGTTGATGTTTGAACGGCGAACGGGTGGAGTGAACCGAGTGTCCGAGGGTATCTAAAGGCTTGATTGTGCAGTGGAGATCTTCCTGCGACAACACGATCGACGAGACTCATATATCAAAGTCAACCCTTTCTCCGACCTCAAGCTCGGCTCATGGATGGGAGTCTTCGCAGCGGTATCAATTCGCTTGCGAGAAGGCTGTTGTTTACACCTGTACGAAGGAAAACCCGAGGGAAAATAAATCTTTCAAGTCACACAAGACCATTGCAGAAGACGAGCAAACCGGAATCAATTACAGAACAAAAATCGGAAAGGGGGGTATACATGCATCGATACGTCTACCGAGCAAGTGGGTAAGAAGAAAGGCCGTACAAAGGTTCGGGACGTCGGCGCACAAAGTGTCCGCGCGGGTATATCACTGGGAGCCCAAGAGAGGCGGGACGACAACCCTCTCTGCTCCCTGCCTTTCGTCGTCTTCTCCTCTGTCACAAGGTCCCCTTCTTCTACTTCGCCGCCACTCGCGCTCCGGCCGACTCGGAAAGCAGCCCCCAAATGCGCCGCTGAACCTCCCGCACCCGTGCCCTCCGCGCCTCTTGCTCCTGCTCCTGCTGCTGCCCCGCGACGCCTTCTTCTCCTTCGCTGCCCACTCTCGCCATGGCCGACTCGGACAGCAGTCCCCAGATACGCCGTTGAACCTCGCACACCCGCGCCGCGCGCGCCTTCTTTGCTTCCCGCTTCTCGTCCTGGTGGTGTACGTGACCCTCTTGCTCTTGCTCTGGTGCGTGAGCCTCCTGTTCCTGCGCGACGCGGGGTGCCATCGTACGCTGGGGGAGCGCGGCCTTTGCGCCCGCTGCTTGTACTACGGGGTTGGGCGGAGGTGGAGGCGGAGGAGGTGGCGGAAGCGGCTCGGGTTCATTGAGCTCTTGTCGCGGCGGCTCGGCTTCCGGCTCGGGCTCGATGTCTTGCGGCGGCGCCAGCTCGAGTTCCGGATCAGGGACATCTTGCCCAGGGTCTTCGCGAAGCTCCACGCCGTTCCTAATATTGTCGACAGGGAAGAGCATGCAGACAATGGCGCCAAGGAGCCCCAGACCCGGAAGGGCAGCGAAAATCAGGTACGTCTGGCGCCAGAGAGGAAGCAGGCGCGCAAGACGTGGTACAACTTGGGCATGCTGACTGGCGCGAGGAGCGGGCGCAGGCTGGCGCTGAAGGAGGCCTGCGATGATCGACTCAGGCTTGGGCTCTGCGCGGAATTGTAAGTCGGGCTCGTCGTTGATGGTGGCCATTTGATGCTCGAGGTCAGGCCTTGTGGCGTTGCGTGGCTTGCCGTTGAGGAAATCCATAACGAGCCTGCCGAGGAGGAGGAGAGCTAACCACGAGAGACCACCATCCGACCCGCTGTCGTCGTCGTCGTCATTGTCGCCGTCTTCCTCAGCGCCGCCGGGAGGAGGTGGGGGGTCTTCCGGTGCCGGTGCGGCTGCCACGGCGAGATCGTCGTTCTGCTGGCCGTTCCCGCCATCTGCGCCGCCGTCTTCTTGCGGGTCGTCGTCCCCGTCGCCGCCGTTAGCATCTGCGTTGTTCTGGTTGGCGTTGGCGTTGGCGTTAGCATTGCCTTGAGGAGGAGGTGGAGGTGGTGGCGGTGGAGGCTGAGCTGCTCTATGGAGTCGGCCATATTGACGAGGATGCTGGGCTGGTGAACGGACCCAGGACCCCGCGGCCAGAGAGATAACAATTGACATAAAGATAAGGAGGCCGGTCCTAAGAGCCCCGGGCTTCTCCTGAAAGATAATAACATGACTGGGGATGCCAGATGTACGCGAGGGGGTGGATCCTGCGGAGTTTCGGACTTGAGCGCAGCCGTTGAAGACTGGACTATGGCCGAGGCCGAGAAGAAGAGTAGAAACCAGACCAAAGATATTAGATACAGAGGGGAGGGCGAGGGACTTGAGGATAGCAGAGAACATCATGGTTGATGTTAAAGCGACAAAGGAGAGTTCCGCGCAACTTATATACCCAGCCTGAGGTGGCTGACAGAAATTTTGGCTCCGGCGGCTGACAAGTATCTGAAATCTCAACTTCACGCCGTTTTCGTGGCCCAAAGTACCGGCAGTACATTGTGCAGATTTGGAGAAGGGTGCGTGGGCGGGCAACGCTGAGTGTCGTGAACATCGAGCAGAGACTTGAGCGGAATTTTCGGACAGAGAGAGGCTGATTGGCTTGTGATGCCATCATAGGCCAAACAAAAGCAACCACTACTTTTCTCGCTTTGACCGTCCAAAACGGGAATTGTCACCAGAATAAATAAGTACAAGGTGTATCTATCAGTGGTGTAAAGGTCTATATTGATGAATAATGAAATAAATTTACGCCCACGCGCTCTAGTCAAGCCTGAACGTTGGGGGCCCGGGACGGACGGGCGGCGGGAACATAGTCGAGGCAAATACATGCGGAGCCGCCGCCTGCTCGAGAATCGCCATCTTCCGCGGCGAGTACAGGGCGATGAATAGCGCCGCGTGCATGGGACTGGCGTAGCCACCGGGGCTGCGACGCGCCGCTTCTTCCGCGGCGTGCGGGGCGTGGGTGTGTGCGACTCTAGCGGGTGTGCAATAGGCACTGGTGCGCCCGTCATGCGCGCACGCGCGGCTGCGTCCGGCTCGGCGTAATCGTTGGGAGGGACCACCAAGCCCAATTAAAGTGATGGAAGATATAGTCGCGTTCGTGTTTATACACAAGCACACGTGATCGCGTATTTGCCGACGCGTTCCGCGCGACTACTTATCCCCGACGCGTTCACAAGGGCTAATGTTTGTCCAAAATGTATATTCCAATTCAACCATGCTAGTAGTCCAATGTTTATTCTGCGTGCTCATACCGCCTTCCGCCTTTTCGGGCGAGTGTCCAACTCATCGGTTGCGGGAGAATCGGATTTTCGTTTGCTAGCAGCAGCAGGCCTTGGCTTCTGTGCCGGGGCCTCGTCATCTGAACCACTCTCCTCACTCTCGCTCTCCTCCTCTGACTCTTCTGCCAGTGCCGCAGCTTTCACCTCGGGATAATGAGCCTCCATCCCCAGGCGCCCCATCTCCGCAGTGGACAGCCCATACTTATCCCGTCGTCTCTCCTTTTTCGCGGCGATATCCAGATACCACGTATGGCCCAATCTCCCAGGAGACGCGTATCTGAACATGACGAACGGATCGCCGTCGTCGTCAGAGACCTCCAGCGCGAGCAGACTGTGGCCGTCGTCCTGATTGTCTTCGTAGTCCTCCTTCCACTTGAGGGACACAAACTCCCAGTGGTTATCAACCAAGTTCTTTTCCCGGTCCTTGGCGCGCTTGATTCCAGAAAATCGCGCCTCTTTGCCAAAATGCACGACGGTCCCTGTGATATAGTCTCGTTAAACAGACTTTGTACCGAGCGATGAGACAATCGTTCTCAATGCAAACCTGTGATGTTCTTCAGGGTCGGCTTCTTCCCCACTGGGCAGGTGATGTTCAAATACCCAGGGCTCTGCGGATGGCGCGCCGATTCATGGTACGGGATGTATGAGGGCTCCGAAAGGCCAGGCTCCGGAAACTCGTAAAACCAATGGTAGGTGCCGCAAAGCGTGTCTAGCTTGATGGGCGCTTCGCGTTGTTTCTGAAGCGGATGCGTCAGGCCTGGCAGAGATCGTCGGATGGTAGCATCTGAAATATCTCACTCACTATACCGACGATGACTTCTTCGTCTTCCTCGCTCCAATATTTTGGATGTTCGAAATCTCGGGCGCTCTCCTCCGGGTCATACCAGTCTTCATCCGAAGACTGTGAACTGGACTGTTCTTCCTGCGGCCCCCACATGAGAATCCCCTAAACGACGGGGAGAATTAAAAGGGCAGGAGAGAGACCGAGAAAAATGAGAAATGTGCCGCGCCAGGCCGCGAGGCTTAGCCATGCGGCAAAGTCAAACACAAGCAAACATGGCTTGTCCGAGACTTCCACACCCTTCGGATTGAATGAGTAAAGCGTTTGCTGTCATGGCTTCCAGTCGAGCACTGCAGGCACTAGTCGCATTTGGTTCACACTGGCGGCGATCTAAGGTGGGGTCTTTCCGGCAATCAGCAAACTCGGGTCAGGATCCACGGAGTCTTTTGTGTCTAAAGCAATCTCCCGTGGTTCCAAAAACAGCAACAATTCGCCCTTGTTCTATTACAACTCTTTAATAATCTGACTTCTCCCCCTTCTCCTTGACCACCAGTTCGTCAATCGATTCAGATGCACCCACCTCCCCAGACCAACCGTTGGCTTCCAAGTAGGCAGCAAACTTGGCGTCTTCCTCCTCGAGGTCCCCTCCGAGACTACAAGGAGGGTCAGTAAACATCGATGATCGGGGATCAAGAACCCACTCGTTGCGAATAAAGAGCACCGTGACGAGCATGCCCGCAAGTCCACAAATGGCCGCGATAATCTGCACAAACGGGGCGTCAGCAGTCGGGTACAGCGGTCTTTGCAGACACCTACAAAGGTCCAGCGCGGTCCGAGGTTGTTTCGGATCGGGGTGAATGCCTGGGTACCGATGACGGCACCCGTCTTGCCCACAGCAGCGCTGAATCCGTAAAGCGTGCCACGGACGGGCGTCGCGTAAGACTCCGAAGAAGTCAGGCCCAGCCTGGATTAAGCATTTTAGTGGCGCGTCGTGCAAGGAGGAGCAATTTACATATCACCGGGGCCTGCATTCGCGAAGCTGTTCATGAGGCCATACCTGGTGGGCAGTCAGGAAACGGCGTTGCGTGGTGTTTGGTTGGGGAAACGCACAGGACGACAAACCCGGCAACGTTCTTGATGACCTTGTCGTAGGCGCAACCGACAATCAGTCCTGCCACCGTTCAAGTCAACTTGGTTCAAGACTGCAAAAGGCATGGATGGTACCAAAGATGAGGTAGCCCGAGAACCCGAAAATCATGGTGTTACGACGTCCAAGACGGCTAGAGCACGGAGCGTCAAACATGCCGATAATGCGCTGAACGGATCTTACTTGACAAGCGCTGCGCCCACGAAGCATCCAGGAAGAGCGATGACCCCGAGCAAAAGCTGATATTCCGCCGTTTTACGCACGAGTTCTGAAGGTTCATGAATAAAACGTGTGTTTGAAATCGAAGACTGCATACCGTGGCCCTTTGCTTTGACAATGGAGGAGATAATAACGCCGGAAACTGGAATGCAGGTGAGTGGGGAGGTATGCGATTAGCGAAACAGAACTCACAAACGCCGTTGGGAAAGACGATGAAATCCTAGGCGCGTTGCATGAATAGTATTACTCGGATAGAAAGAAATCACTCACGTATAAGAACCACGCCCCTGCTGTCCCGATGAGGCTTCTCCAATAATACCTCAGAGTCAACGCGTAGGGAACGTTCTTCTGGATTGCTCCTTTACGATAAAGAACAGAATTGAGCATTTTGAGACGGAAATAAAACACGATCAGGGCTGGGGAATTTGTCAGACTAGGCTAGCAAAGACTGCAGAAAGATGTTCGCACGCGGGAGGGCACTGATCCCGAATACAGTCCTCCAGACAGTTGATAGATTCGAGTGAAGTCCACCTAATATACGGTCATTGATGTGATTCAATGCGGGGGCGAAAATAGGCTCACCAGCAGCTTGGAAGACGATCAGGTAAAGGATACACGCTAAGGGTGTTCCTATTCTGCATTTGAATGTAAGGCGGCGGCAAAAGAATGACGATCGATCCTCACGAGAGCATAAGATTCGTAACCTGACAAAGTTGAGCGGTTTTCTGAGTCAACAAAATTTCGCGTACCAGAATAAAGACGGGTCCTCGTTGCTTTAGCACTCTTTCACTTCGAGAAGATTTGAGGTTCCGGGGGACGAGATTCGAAAACGAAGGCAACGTACTTGGCAGCTTCGGCCGCGCTCGTAGAGGAGGAGGGATACTCCCCACCAACCCCGAAACCCGTAATGCCGCGTGCGACCTGCGAAATAGGCTCAGAGCCGATAAATTAGGCAGCAGCTTCAAGCTTACCGTGAACATCCAAAGGAACCCGTGGAATGAGCCATTCGCCCCGTGAGCCGCGGTACAGAGGATAACGCCGACAACAATGAGGACCTGAATCCAAAGTGAGAACTCGGGGGCGTGGGCAGTGGGCGATGTAAGCCTTCGCACCGTGGAGAGGACGATGCCCCATTTTCTCCCTTTTACATCACAGATATACCCGACGACCAACTGGCCCAAAATCGTCCCTTCAAGTTGAGATGAGGTGCCTCCGCACGCATATATAACCCAGTGAACGGCGCACCGACAGTGAGAGAGTTGGAAAGCTGCGTGGACCACTTGGCATTATAAGCCGCCGAGCCATAAATTTGGCCGAAGACAACATTCGTTAAGGACATGATATTCTGCAGAGAGTCTGTCAACAGCGCTGCCGCCGTGCGGTGTAGGTGTGCTCACGTTCTGGAGGCCATCGCTGATCAGCGCAAAACCTGTGGTTAGTTGCCACGTTAGGTCCGCTTGAAACCCAAGTAATACGCCCCACCTGAACACGCGATGGTGAACGCGCTCGACAGCCGCTCCTTCCTCGACACCATTTCCAGGACGGGGAGGTCCGACTCCTTGGTCGGCGCTACCTTCTCATCGTTGGAAGTCGAGCTCATTGCAGACGGGGCGAAGGGGCGATAAGCGGACGCGAGTGCCTGCGGCGTTTGGCGCGTCCATGGGGTTCTTATACTGGCACGCGATCAGACAGTGTTGCGAACGAACGTGGACGCGACTATAGACTCAGAGCCGGAAATCAGCATGTGGTTGTCGTAAGTTGGGCGCATCATTGACAGGTTCCAAAAATAACGGCTCGGAGGACGGAGACCACAGGTAGATGGATTGGGCCACCTCAATCGCGAGCCCCCCGTTTTTTTGGTCCACAGATAGAAGGCGAGCACTGATTCCCGAGTCTTATCCTTGGAAGATGGACAAGATGAACAAAATGAACAAGATGAACAAGATGAGCACGGTCCCAAATTCATATACACGTGCATCCTTTTTCAAATGGATGGCAGGTGGGTTTAGTTCATGCAAAAGGTTTCACCTCATCTCGGGTCCACGTTTCCTGAAAATTTGCAGTCGATATCGCTCGCTTTGACCAGATTTGATCGAATCAGATCGGCCGAGTCCGTGCGCGAATCGGCCGAAACCATAGCCGTGCCTGAGATGCTCTTTCAATTTATATTTCATTATTTAACATCGTTACGCAGTCTCGCCCTTCTCTGCGGACTCTGCGATACTCTTCTCGTCCGCCTTCGGGTCTTGGATCGCATATGTGATCTTTTCAAACTCCACCACACCAATTTTGCGGATGACTGTCCACGCGAACGGTAACGAGAAGACGACTGCACGAAATAGAAGCGTAAGTGGAAGCAGACGAGACACGGACGATAATACGCACTCAGACCGACGTTGAGGCCGATGGATAGCCAGTTGGTGGTGTCGCTCGACTTGATGCCGTATGCGACGGCTTGGCCCGCGCATTCGACGCCGCGGAGCGTACCGGTCATGTACGAGAGCGCGATAAAGTCGTCCGACACTGCAGGGGAAATGATTTAATAAAACGGGGTGGTGAGCGGGACGGTACGCACTCTGGCTGATGATCCAGTATAAGCTGGTTTGCGTGGCCATCGTCGCGAGGTCAAAGAGGATAAACAGTGTGAAGGTGCTGCCGAAGATGCGGCCCGACGTCCAGTCGATCACGGGCTGCTCGTCCTCCAGTTGCTTGGTCACCACGGCGGTCCACACCCTGGTTTGCCTGTCATTTTGAGGCCACCTCGACAGGGAAGAAGACGCACCATAAAGCAAGATTCAGGACCATGAGAGCAATGAAACTCCAGCGTGCGCGCTGCTTGATCGTAAGGCGCTTGGAATCGAGGAAGTACCCGATCATAAAGCCGCCGGTGATGTCGCCGAAGGGAATAACGAATGCGCAGAGCGAGCGGGTCCGGACGTTCATGTACTGCGTTTGCAGGGTGCCGATGTACGAGCCGTAGAACCACGACGTGAAGAACAGCGGGCAGAGTAGAAGGATCTGTACCGTAGATTATTATGAGAACAAGGGTAAATCGACGACGCAATGAAACTCACGTCGGGCGAGCACACAATTTTCCACCATTCCGTCAAGGTTTTCACCCAGCCCATCTTGCGGAAGACGATCTTGACCCCGTCCTTCCGCTGGACCTTCTCCGGGTGGGAGAGCAGGAGAGAGATGAAGGGCCCCGCGCACATGATGCCAATGATTACAAGATATGTCTGGAGAGAGACGCCGCCGGACGAATCGATCGCGTGGTTGAGACCGAAGATGATGGCTCCGCCTGCGAGCGCGTTTGATTCAAACGAACTTGATACCGAGTGAAAAAAACGAACCGATGACGGGAGCAGCATTGCGCATGAATACCCAGAGGCCAAGCATGCGTCCCCGACGGTCAGGTTCGGGATATGCTGGAGATTGCGAGTTGAGTATGGATGGTGCCGCGGGTAATTTAAAAAAACCCACATGTAATGATTGGTCCTTCCACTGCATACATCAATCCGTCCGTGCATCCAGAAATAATGGAGCCTGCTCGGAGATCAGCGATACATACTCACGGCTGGAATTCAATCGCGTACCGAACATCAAAAACCATTGCGTCCCGTTTTTCGAGTTCAAGTACAGGCTGCCTGCATATCTGATGCCAATTCAGTCGCGGGAGAATTACCCAATGGGCCTACGCACATAATGTCCCCCGTGCTCGCGATCTACCCGCGTTATCAGAAGCTCATTTTTATGGAAGGGTTGGAGAGGCTCACGAGCAATGACGCGTTTACACCAATCTTACTGACGATAATGCCGCCAGTTATACACATAAAAGCCATGAACACTGTGCACGCGATCAGCTTGGGTATCAAATATCGGTGGGCAGCATACCGTAGCCAGCGGCCGCCGTTGCGTTGGCGTACCACGGAGTGGCGAGACCTCCAGCACCAAGAGAGCTCAGGGCATTGTACATGCCCGGGGCCTATTCAGAACTTCTAAGCAGCCAGTCCGGGCTGAAAAAAAGTAACTGTACGCAGAAAAACACCCCGCCCACGACGATGATCTGGAAAACGGTGCTCCGATACCAGTGGACCTTGTACCTAAACGAACAAAAGGTGAGCACAAGTTTTCTTGAGCTCGTCTGCAACTAGGAGCGCACCGAGGAGCGGTTTCGAGGCCCACAGCCTGAGCATCGAAGTTCTTCAACTCGGGGATTGCTTCAGCCATTGCTGGGGTGCGGCAGAGTCACTGGAGTGAGAGAAGGAGTGCGTTTTGACATGACTCGTCTTTTTGTATCCGTGCGTGGAGTCGCGGCAGGCCGCAAGGAACCTGGAGAGATAAGAAGAAGCAAGGCTTGGCGCATGTGGCGTAGGGCTAAAAATATCAATAACAGGCGGGACTGTGTTGAAGCCTTCATTCAGCAAGCGTACATAGGCGCTCGACGTCGTTGCGCAAGTATCGAGCAGACGCAAGAAAAAAGAGGAAAATTGAGCGAATTACTCAGAAAAAAACACCTACCGACATCAGCATTTCTGTAGGGAAATGTAACCGCTGGAAGTCAGGATGAAATTCACATTGAGAGAGAGAGTCCTCCGAGTAGCATAAAGCAAAGCCAAGTTTAAGCTCGAAAGTCGAGGTGGACGTCGAGTGGAATCAGGTGGCTGTGCTCTATACAACTCTCTCTCTTTACTTCGTCGCCGATGCTGCTACCATGGACGCTCCTTCTTTCCCTCCTCGCCCACCACACTGTATTCGCTTCCACCCCTGCGAAACGATTCTATGATTCGCACACATACTATGTCCTGGAGCATGACCCGGCCAGCGGGGCGTCCCTGTCGGATGTCGCGCGCGCACTCGGTGTCCAAGTCGTCGAGCAGGCCGGCGAGCTCGTCAACCACTGGCTCGTCCGCGTAGAAAAGACAAACTCGGACGACGACCCCGTGCTCGATACATACCACCGCCTGCGGCGGGACACCACTTTGGCGCCCCGCGCAAACCCCGTCGGCTCCGTGCGGTATTTGGCGCGCCAGACCCTTCGCCAGCGGGTCAAGCGGGCACCGCCGCCGATTAGGCCTACTGCACAGGCGATCGCGGACCGGCTGGGCATCCAGGATCCGATGTTCACGAAGCAATGGCATCTGGTCAACGACGAGTACCCGGAGCACTCGATGAATGCGACCTCGGTGTGGGAGTTGGGCCTTTCCGGCAAGGGCGTCATCTCGTCCCTCGTCGACGACGGGCTCGATTACACATCGGAGGACCTCAAAGACAACTTTGTGCGCATACCACTGCTTGTGCGCGCACTGCAATCTCATCGTTCTACAGGACGCCGAGGATTCGTACGATTTCAACGACCACGAGAAGCTCCCTACGCCGAAACTCTCCGACGACCACCATGGCACGCGCTGCGCGGGCCAAGTTGCTGCGGGCAAGAACAACGCGTGCGGTCTCGGGATCGCCTACGACTCCAAGGTCGCAGGCGTGCGCATCCTTTCTGGGCCTATATCAGACGTGGATGAGGCTGCGTCCCTAAATTATGGCTTCCAGAACGTGTCCATCTACAGTTGCTCGTGGGGACCCCCAGGTACGCCGACTGTTTGCTTTTTAGGACCGCACTAATACTGCTCAGACAACGGCAAATCCATGGAAGGTCCCGGCTACCTCATCAAAAAAGCGGTCGTCAACGGCATCACCAATGGGCGGGGCGGTAAAGGGTCCATCTATGTGTTTGCGAGCGGCAACGGTGCAGCGCACGGCGACCAGTGCAACTTTGACGGGTATACAAACAGCATCTACTCCGTGACCGTATCGGCGGTTGATTACAAGGGCCTGCACCCGTATTATTCTGAGCCTTGCGCGGCGAACATGATCGTGGCGTATAGTTCTGGTAGCGGGAAGTCGATTGTACGCCTGCCTTGCTCAGCGTCCCAGGTCTCAAACTTACATCGTTCAAGGTTACTACAGACAAGGGCAAGAACGTTTGTGCAACCACCCACGGCGGAACCTCCGCTGCTGCTCCAAACGCAGTCGGTGTATTCGCGCTTGCATTGGAAATCAGGTGTGTTGGAAGATCAGCATTCAGTCCAAAATCTTAACTTGCACAGACCCGATCTGACGTGGCGCGATATCCAATATCTCTGCGTCTTGACCGCCCGCCAGATCAACAAGGACGACCCCGACTGGGAGAAGACTGCGCTCCCGGGGCGCTTCTATTCCTACAAATACGGCTTCGGTGCGCTCGACGCCTACGCATACATTAAAGCGGCGCAGAACTGGCAAGTCGTCAAGCCCCAGGTGTGGTTCCACTCCCAGACCATCCAGATCGAGGGCGGAACCATGCGGGAGTTTGAGGAGTACTCTGGGGGCCAGTTCATTGGCAAAGGAGGAATCAAGAGCACGCTGACCATCACGAAAGAGATGGTCGCAGAAAACAATCTGGACAAGCTGGAGCATATCAATGTCAAGGTGTGGATTCAGCACGGGAAGCGGGGGGATGTGGAGGTCGAGTTGAGCAGTCCGACGGGGATTCGGAGTGTGTTGGCGGGGAAGAGGAGCGGGGACAATGCGAACTCTGGGTATCCCGGGTGGACGTTCATGTCTGTGAAGCATTGGTGTGTACGGTCTCCCCGCACTAATCGTTCACTAACGGCAGTTGGCAGGGGCGAGGACCCGGTGGGCTCCTGGACAATCACGGTGTCCGACCAGGGTTCTGCAGAGCACAACGGCACTTTCCTGGGCTGGAACATGGTGCTCTGGGGCTCCGCCATCGACCCGTCAAAGGTTACATCATATGAGGTGCCCCTCGACGAGGTCGACTCGATGTTGCCGCCGGCGCCCGACACACCCCGACCGAGCCCCACGATGTCTGCCGCCACCTCCACGAAACAGCACGCCAAGCCCACCGCGCATCTCCCCGGTGACCACGGGGACGCCGCGGGCGAAAACACCAACGCGACGTTCCCCGGCCAGGAAGACACCGCGATCCCGAGCGAGTCCCCCTCGCCTTCGCCAACCGCGTCCAGCACGCCCACCGCCGACGAGGGTTGGTTCTCCGATATCGCGAATCTCGCGTCTTCGCAGCTTTGGTTCTTCGGCGCCGTGGGCACGGTCGCACTGTTCGGCCTCGCTGCGGGGCTGTATTTCTGGCGCCGGCGCGTCCTCAGGCTGCGCAACTACAAGACGCTGCCCGCGGGCGACGAGCTGCCAATGAGCGGCGTGCG
The DNA here is from genome assembly GCA_029281465.1 of Mycena epipterygia. Taxonomy (NCBI): domain Eukaryota; kingdom Fungi; phylum Basidiomycota; class Agaricomycetes; order Agaricales; family Mycenaceae; genus Mycena; species Mycena epipterygia. The sequence goes on along the minus strand of JARJCQ010000006.1, from coordinate 60,029 downwards.
GGGCGGACGCCCCAGTGGGGGCGCGCGCACGAAGGAGTTGTATGATGCGTTTGGGGAGGTGTCGGAGGACGAGGATGACGATGCGGACGAACAGACAAGGCTGAGGAGCGGGTACGAGGATGAGGCGCCGCGGGGAAGGCCGGGGCAGTATCGGGATGAGCCCGAGGTGGGTGCGTCGCACTCGCGGGCGGGCGGGTCGGCGAGCCCTGAGGAGGGGAGCCCGAGCGATGGGAGCTGGGAGCACGCGGCTTGATGTGGATAGTGTATAGGATATTTATTTTCAGCGTAGTATCTATGTAATACGGGAGCAATATAAGAACGCGCCTGCGCTTTAGAGGGCCCGGACTATCAGCCCTTGATTTTAGGCAACTGCGTTCCTTCCCTAGATAAAAAACCACGGTTTGGATCCACTCGCTCGTGGGATAATCCGGGTCCCGCGGTATTCGGCGATACCGAGTGATCGACAGTGGACACAGGCGATCGCTGTTCGGTGGCAGTCGGTGGCGGTGTTCCGCAACCTGGCACCGGTTAGCATAATGGGCGCCTAGATACCCACGAGCTCGCATCTCTGTTTCCGTTTGATCTGCTCTGAGCCAACTCTAACCTCTGTGGATCAGGTCCTCACGCTCGACGGCAACCACACCGCACTAACGCAGTTCATCACATTATGATTCCTATGCTCTACGTTTCTGCGCGGATGGCGATCAGATATACACACGAGGTGGGAGAGATGAAGGGTACAGTATATATACCATCCAGCGAGCATCATACCATCTTTGTTCCTTTCTTCTTCCTCCTCCTTCTTCTTACTTTACCTTTTTCCACACCCTCGTTCACTGTTCATGGACTTTCCACTTAATCCCAACCTTGGCGCACTCCAAATCGGATTTCTTGCCTCCGGTTTTTTCTTTGGCGTGTTGACCGTGCAGGCCCTCATCTACAACCGAAAATTTTCAAAAGATCATTGGGCCCTTAAACTCCTTGTAGATTATTCGTCTCCCAACTGCTCCGCCTTTGCTGACGCTCACACTCATTTCAGGTAGCTGTAATATGGCTTCTCGAGTTGGGCCAACTCGGCTGCGTCGCTCATGCCTCATACATTATGACCATCTCCGAATCCGGGAACCTGCTCGCCGTCCTGAGCCCCCCGAAAACTATCGGCACGTCCTTTCTCCTCGGGAGCACCGTGGGGCCGCTCGTTGAGGTAAAGTTCAATGTTACTTAGGCGGTATAGGCGCTTATAGAAAATGCAGGCGTTTTATGTCAGTCGGCTGCTCAGGTTCTCTGGGAAGGTATATCCGGCCGTCGTGGGCTGGATCCTCGCCTTCCTGCGCTTCGGCGGCTGGGTCTTTCTGGCCGTGCATGTTATCACGATGAAGTCTCTCAATCAATTCGAGAATGACTTTGGGTGGCTGTTTTCTCTCCTGCTCGGCCTGAGCGCCGTCATCGACCTCACGATATCCGCCTGGATCGCATATTTCCTGGCCCGCCGCCGGTCCCGGAACTCGTTGCAGAGGTCTGTTTTCCCCTCACATTCACGATTCGTTCTGGTGCTGACTGGCTGAAGTGAGAGCGCCCGGCAGCTTTTGAACCGAGTTATTTTGTGGACTCTTCGTGAGTGCCTCCGTCCCCGAGTCCTCGACCGCGGCTTACTTTATTTTCTCAGAAACGGGTGTCATTACTAGGTATGAAGAACCACATTCGTGTGTATCCCCTTGGACTAAGCGGTCCTTAGCTTGTCATTCCTGGGCACCCTGATCTGTGTAAGTTTCTTTTTCACTCATGTTTGGTGCATATTTACGCTGCTTCAATAGTATCTGCTCCTCGGGCAATATCGTACGTGTGTTTGGGACACTCGAGTCCACGGTGAAAAACTCATCGTATAATTCAGTGATCTGGCTGGCTGTACTTGCTATCCTGACCAAGGGTTAGTCGGGATGAGCTCAATCTTTCGGGCTTAGCGCTGATTTTTTATTCAGTGTCCTCGAATTGTTTTCTCGCCTCGTACGATTGCTTTTCTTCTACGACGGAGTCATTAATGACGGGCGATTTTCCAGCCTCAATGCTCGCGCATCGACACGCGTACGCGGGCGGAGTAACGAATCCGGACTCCCACGCCCATCGCAGCCCCGTTGGTCACAAAACCAAGGCGTATCCGTCAGTCCTATTCATTTTCCTGTGATATATATCGCTGATTCGCCGTCTTCGTCCCAGCTGCAACACCATACCTCGCACTCCGTTGTCGGAAATATCATTGACATGTACCAGCACGACTCCGACCCCGAGTCGCAGGGCCAAACGATCAACTACGGAGACACCTTCGGCAATGATCGCAGTGCTTTCAGCCCCGTACGCCTCTCTTCCTTCCTTCTTTTCTGGGAAAGCGGTCCTGATAGTTACGTCTCCAGGATGGGACCGTCGTCTCCGCCACCTCCACGCGCAGCGGATACTGGGCCCTGTGATCGAATGTTTCGTTTCGCAGCGAGTCCTGATCCAACCACCTTCGTTTCATATCGTACTCCCTAATAAATTAGTACACCCGCGTTCAATAATATGTATTTTTAAGCCCATTGAATTTGTGCTGTTTTAAGTCTGACAGGCGATCGATTATGCTAACTGCGAGACAAAGCGACCCACACGCGTGTGAGATCGTACAAGAATATATAAAAACGGGGCGTACGTGCGAGTTTAGCGCGGGCGGCGTTATATGTCGGCGGGTCCCCCGCCCGAGTCCGAGAAGGTTACGGAAGCGCAGATACCTATATATGTGGGAAGCTGAGGCATCTGCTAAAATACTGATGTATCTTGTCATATACAGTGCGTTCAAAATCCGACTTGAATGACCGACAGCAACCTCGCGGCAATTCCCGTTTTGGACGGTCAAAGCGAGAAAAGTTGTGGTTGCTTTTGTTTGGCTTATGATGGCATCACGAGCCAATCAGCCTCTCTTTCCTGAAAATTCCGCTCAAGTCTCTGCTCGATGTTCACTACACTCAGCGCTGCCCGCCCACGCACCCTTCTCCAAATCTGCACAATGTACTGCCGGTACTTTGGGTCACGAAAACGGCATGAAGTTGAGATTTCAGAGACTTGTCAGCCGCCGGAGCCAAAAATTCTGTCAGCCACCTCAGGCTGGGTATATAAGTTGCGCGGAACTCTCCTTTGTCGCTTTAACATCAACCATGATGTTCTCTGTTATCCTCAAGTCCCTCGCCCTCCCCTCTGCATCTAATATCTTTGGTCTGGTTTCTACTCTTCTTCTCGGCCTCGGCCATACTCCAGTCTTCAACGGCTGCGCTCAAGTCCGGAACTCCGCAGGATCCACCCCCTCGCGTGCATCTGGCATCCCCAGTCATGTTATCATTTTCCAGGAGAAGCCCGGGGCTCTTACGACCGGCCTCCTTATCTTTATGTCAATTGTCATTGCTCTAGCCGCGGGGTCCTGGGTCCGTTCACCAGCCCAGCACCCTCGTCAATACGGCCGACTCCATAGAGCACCCTTGCCTCCACCGCCACCACCTCCACCTCCTCCTCAAGGCAATGCTAACGCCAACGCCAACGCCAACCAGAACAACGCAGATGCTAACGGCGGCGACGGGGACGACGACCCGCAAGAAGACGGCGGCGCAGATGGCGCGAACGGCCAGCAGAACGACGATCTCGCCGTGGCAGCCGCACCGGCACCGGAAGACCCCCCACCTCCCGGCGGCGCTGAGGAAGACGGCGACAATGACGACGACGACGACAGCGGGTCGGATGGCGGTCTCTCGTGGTTAGCTCTCCTCCTCCTCGGCAGGCTCGTTATAGACTTCCTCAACGGCAAGCCACGCAACGCCACAAGACCTGCCGACCTCGAGCATCAGATGGACATCATCAACGACGAGCCCGACTACCAATTCCGCGCAGAGCTCAAGCCTGAGTCGATCATCGCGGGCCTCCTTCAGCGCCAGCCTGTGCGTGCTCCTCGCGCCAGCCAGCGTGCCCAAGTTGTACCACGTCCTGCGCGCCTGCTTCCTCTCTGGCGCCAGACGTACCTGCTTTTTGCTGTCCTTCCGGCTCTGGGGCTCCTTGGCGCCATTGTCTGCATGCTCTTCCCTGTCGACAATATTAGGAACGGCGTGGAGCTTCGCGAAGACCCTGGGCAAGATGTCCCTGATCCGGAACTCGAGCTGGCGCCGCCGCAGGACATCGAGCCCGAGCCGGAAGCCGAGCCTCCGCGACAAGAGCTCAATGAACCCGAGCCGCTTCCGCCACCTCCTCCGCCTCCACCTCCGCCCAACCCCGTAGTACAAGCAGCGGGCGCAAAGGCCGTGCTTCCCCAGCGTACGATGGCACCCCGCGTCGCGCAGGAACAGGAGGCTCACGCACCAGAGCAGGAGCAAGAGGGTCACGTACACCACCAGGACGAAGAGCGGGAAGCAAAAGAGGCGCGCGCGGCGCGGGTATGCGAGGTTCAACGACGCATCTGGGGATTGCTGTCCGAGTCGGCCATGGCGAGAGTGGGCAGCGAAGGAGAAGAAGGCGTCGCGGGGCAGCAGCAGGAGCAGGAGCAAGAGGCGCGGAGGGCACGGGTGCGGGAGGTTCAGCGGCGCATCTGGGGGCTACTTTCCGAGTCGGCCGGAGCGCGAGTGGCGGCGAAGTAGAAGAAGAAGGGGACCTTGTGACAGAGGAGAAGACGACGAAAGGCAGGGAGCAGAGAGGGTTGTCGTCCCGCCTCTCTTGGGCTCCCAGTGATATACCCGCGCGGACACTTTGTGCGCCGACGCCCCGAACCTTTGTACGGCCTTTCTTCTTACCCACTTGCTCGGTAGACGTATCGATGCATGCATACCCCTTTTGTTTTGTAATTCACTCTGCATCGGATGCTGGTTTATGCTCGTCTCAAATGGTCTTATGCTGCCCGAGACTTTTTCTGCGCGTTTTTATTTTTGTTCACAATCGAATGGGCATTGATCCGCCCAAGAAAAAAAAAACAGGGAAAACTACACTGCTGCATAATTTAAAATCATAACTATGTCAGTCCAATGTCGTCGTCGTATCAGCGATGGGACCAATGGATACATCAAGGCCCTCATTTCGGAGTACCTCGAACTTGGCCTCGACAGACGCCGATACAGGACCGCGGATCCGGACGGATTTTAGAAAATGACCGCTCGCAGTGTTCCACCGAGACTCGATCAAGTTGTAAAAACTATCACAATCCCAGATGGATGCACCAAATGGTACCAAATGGTATGGATGTTAGCTTCGGCCAAGGGTTAGAGGAGGCGCCACATCCGCATAGCGGCGAAATACTGATGGGCCTGGCGTGGATGTGAGGTTTTCAAGGACTCGGATGGCCGAATGATTTGCAGCACCGCCACCGCCACGGCTCCAATTTGAACCTCCAAAAAAAGGTTCCGGCTTCTATCTTGCCAATCTCATTGCGAAAATGTCCAGCCGACCGCGCAGAGCAGCAACATTGGGAGTCAAATACAACGAGGCGCGATACCACATCCTGCTCGTAATACTGGCGTGCTGATAATCTCACTGGCGCGGCCAGGATGCTTCCGGTTCATCATATCCGGATGGAAAACCTGACTCTCCGTTTGAAAAAATGGTCCAGTTGCTCAACAAACAGGCGTTTCCGAGCGCAAGACTAGGTCACGTTGATGACCTGGTTGTATATGCAATGTTCGCCACCAAAGCTCGACCTGAAAGCTATCGGGCCATTAAACCTGAAGCCATTTCTGGAGCTTCTATGACACGGGATGAGGCTGGTCTTCTCAATCGGACAGTCAGAGAGCATGTCGACAATGCCAACCCTACGTTCGCCGGATGTCAAGAGGCAGCCAAGGAACTCATAATTAAGCTGCCCAATCTGTTCGAGGAAAATCATTACAAGATCCTTACGCAGTGAGCATCATCATCCACTGTCACTTTTCTCCGCGAGTGACGCTTTTCAGCACGATTCTTAGATATAAGCTTCTTTATTCTCCTGACAGCAATGTTCAGCTGGAGAAAGTCGTCTTTGGGGACGGCCCAATTTCGGGGGGGCTTCGCGCACGTAGTTCTATTCGTGCGGGTGCCTACCTCCTTTACGCATGCGGTTCTCTGTCATCGAATCGCCACAAACCTGGGCACGGTCAGCCTTCGCGCGCTTTAAAAATGGTTTCATTGTTATTGACTACTCCGAAGCTACAATCGAGGCCACAACCCAGCAGCTCGGGCCCACAGGTAGTCGCCTGATCCTCGGACCGTTGAGATTCGTTAATCACGATTGCACACCAAATTCTCAAGTACGACCTGTCTGTTCTGCACCCCCGCGCTCGTTAATTGAATATTCCGCGACCAGTTGTATCCCATCCCGAACTCGCATGCGTTCACAATCATCACGCTGCGACAGATCGAAGCTGGGGAGTCCATTACTGTCAAATACACGGAAGGGGGCTACTGGGGCGAATGCTTGTGTGGAACATGCAAAGGGTATAGCACGCTTATGCTTCCCAGGCACGAGCAGAAGGAAGTCCTGCCGAACCCGAATAAAAAGCAACGCCGTGGCGGTAAACGGAAGACAGTCTCGCTCAATGGAGTGCATGTCCGCGTCGCTAATAATCGCGGCCGTCTTAACATCCCCCCCGAACATGTTCCGCCTAATTTTGTTTTACCTACTCGTCCTGCGCCAAAAAATACTGCTGCGCTGCCACCGACCTTACCGGAGACCGCGCCTACGCCTACACCTCCGCCTGCGCCGACACAACCAACCTCACCTGCAGACTAGTTTTGCCGACAGTTCCCACCCACTTGTACATTGTATATCCTATAATTGAATTGTCACAATGGGATCTCTACATATCGTCAAGTCTACTCCATGATTGGACTTTGTTCCCTTGCGCGGTGCTGCTTCCAGCGCTCAACAAACGCTGCTTCAAGACTTCGCCCGAGTGCGGCTGCAAGAGGCACAGGGACTGCGTTGCCGATGTGCCTGTAATACTGTGAAACGCAGTTAGCTTCAGCTTCGACTCTGAAGGATGAACACTGACATCCTTTATCTGTCTGGAAGGTTCCGTCTCGTCCGAACAGAGAATGTAGTCGTCGGGGAAGCCTTGGCCACGTTTTGCCTCGACGACAGAGATGGGGCGTTTTTGCTGCAGGAGCGCATCGTCGATACGGAGGCTGAATATCGAATGAAACAACATACAGTGGGATGCAAAAGGTAGCTGCCGCGCGACCTAGGCTCCGCGGTGGTCATCGCGGTCTTGAAGTGAGCGTTTCCATCGAGACGCCCATAGCACGCCTTGCTGTTGACCGTCAACGTCGAGATTTGCCCGGACAGAAATTCAGGAGGCAAGGCTGCACAATCAGGCCGGAGTAAGAAGGGAACTAGTATAACGCTCACATCTGTGGTTTGCTAAGGGTATCAAAGGGATCAACGTTGTCGATTCGACTACCACCGGCGAGTTTCTGTTCGTAACGTGATTCTCGACGGTCTTCGAGTTGCTCTTTCGCATGGCTCTTTGATACCGCGTCATGGGTTCCGTTGCGTACGCGATTGGATCGCGGAAACCGACAGGGGCCTCGGATGCGTCGAATTGTTGGATGCCTTGGGCTACACGGTCCTGCCGTTCAGCTACGTCGGCAGGGGTCTCCGCTTTGACACGATGTGGGTTTTTCCTGTTAGAGGTGAATGCCAGGGCTTCCAACCTAACGCAACGCTTACCAATCGAAGGGAGGCTACGAATTCAACCCTTTAGCACCAAGTAACCGGTGCATATATTTACTCACCAAATCGCCAATAGCGTCGTTAACCGTGATGCTAGCGTGCGGCGCAAATATATGATCTTCAGGCCCTTTTCCCCGTCTTACGGGCGGCATAAAGTCGTTCTTAATTAAGAGTGTATGTTTATCTGCGGCCTTGAAGAACGCATACATCGGGAGGGGCCACTTGGGGAAGGGGCAGCCGCGTTTCGCAGCGAGAAAAATCACCCGTTCTCGATCCTGCGGAGCACCATATTGTCCCGCCTGAAGGACCCTGACGTCAACTTGGTAATCTAGCGCATTGAGCCCACGGAGGATAAGCTTGAGCATGGCCTTCTTCATGGGTTTGTCACTGTCGTCGTGGCTTACTGAATGTTGCAGGAGACCCGTGACATTTTCCAGGAGGAAATAATCGGGCTGGAATAGTTCAGCGACACTGAGCATCGTAAAGGGAAGCGCGGATCTAACAAGAGGTGAATATTAAACACATAAGAACTAAAACTTAGTCACCTTGGGTCGTCCGGCCTCTAATTCGAAAAACAGTATATATATTAGTAAAAATATCGAACACGGTGTATAACACTTGCCTGGTGGGAATTCGCCCTGCTGAAGCTTTGGCAAGGTGGACCTGATACAATATCAGTATGTTACAGGATAAGTATAATGAATATTCTCGCCTCCACACACAGCTTGAAAGTCCCCAGGATGAGGGATCTGATCATCAGGAATAACAGTACCGTCTGTGCTCCTCAGTGGAACCGGATTCTTGCCATCGCGCTGCTCCGTGCAATACCGCAGGAACTCATTGATGTCAACACATAAAACTTTGGTCTCAGGGTGGTTGGCACGGAACGTATTAGCGGCAGACACCGATCTTTCCACAGCCCACTCGGTAGTAAAGAAACCAGATTGGGTTAACCCTTGGGATAGACCGCCCCCACCTGTGAAATATTGGTGCTTGAAAATATTAATCCACAAAACACTCACCAGCGAAGAGCTCAAGGACTGAAATTCGGCCGTGCCGGCGTACAAGGCGTTTAGGGTCCTCGAGTTCGTCGCAATGTTGGTCGAAACAATGCTGACAGCAATCAAAGTTCTCTTCCATAATGGTTTTAAGGCTCCCGTCGTCCCTCTCCTTCATGTTGGTGTAGAAGTTATCTCCGTGCGCTTCGATCCAGCTATCGATCTCAGCCTGCGCTCCGGGTTGGGCCGGATCGAGATAGCGCACAAAACAAACGCCCTCTAGGTCGTCGATGGCAACGTCGTTCCCGCCACGCGTCTTGTATATTCGCCGCTGTTGGTATAGAATGAGTAAGGTGAGAATGAATCGAAAATAACCAGACACACCGGATCATCGGCGTGCTTCTTGTAGTATCGCATACTTAGACGGTTGTTCTCGAAGTCGATATTTGTTACCTGAGCAATAAAAAATGGCACTCCTTTGTTTTTTTCGACAGCTGGTTTGACATAGACGAAGTCTGACACATGGTACACAACACCATGCTGTGCAAGACCCGTCTGACCGTCAACGACTTGAACTGATTCGAGCAATTCTTCCTCCGCCTCACGACCACAGCTGACGCAATGACGATCCACGGGCAAATCCGCGTTTGGTGGGCGGCACTCGTCGGGAAAATCGGAAAAAGCATGTGTTGTCTCATCGTACATTTTTCTACACAAAGTTCAGTCAAGAGATTAACTGTGCTGAAAACCGTACCGGTAAAAATAGTTGCGGGCGTTAGGTTCGAATTGGTCAGGCTCTTCTACCTCGCCGACCTCGAGGAAACGGACATCGCATTTTTGATAGATGGTCGCAACAGGGACGTCATCGCACTCATACAGGCCGAAGAGCTCTTGCGTGTGAGTGACTTGCTCGAGAATGGTCCTACTCCCATGTAGGAACCACTGTCCGTGGAACATCTTCCCTTTCCGCTTATCGTTGAAAAAGCGAAGGATCTGTATAAACCTTCCAGAAAAATCAACTCCTGGTAGGAGAGAATACGAGGAAACCCACCAGACACTGTTGGCGTACGTGTTGATGCAATGCTTAGCCGCCGAGCGCTCATTGCTTGCCCGGTTCGCATTGCCGTCTGTCCCCGGCTTCACAGCTACCACATCCCCAGTCTGAAATGCTGTGAGTAAATAAGAGCGGAGAAAGTAAAGAAGCGTCTTACTCGGTATGTTACCCCGTCCATAACTACACTGGAATGAGATCCGTCAGAGTCAAAACCCTCACCCCATCGCATGCTTTCGGGATCCTCGTGATGCTCCAGCACCTCCTGAAGCTCGTTCGCCAACCTTTTCTTCGCTTGGTAGATCTGATCTCCGACGACAGATACTGGGGCGAGAAGATGCTTCATGACGACGCGTCCAATCACGGGCGTAACGAAGATATTCGAATCCTCCTTGGGAGTGCTCGCCTTCCCGGTTCGAGCACGTTTGGATTGCTGTTTGGGTGGAGGTAGCACAGGGAGGGGGCGGTCTACCAGTGCTCTGATGAGCGGAACACGCGTAATCGGGGCTCCGGATTCAATGACACGAAAAAGGGTTTGTATAAGGTAGGCAACCTGTCGTGAATGTTTAGCAGGAGCACGTGCACTAAACGAGCCACTTACCACCTCGTCCGACTTGAATGCAGACTCCGTGAGGAGCTCGTCCATTTCATCCGAATCGGCGTCCAATGACTCGAGAAACTCGTCATACGTTATTCGCGGGTTTGCGAGGGACGAGGTGAGAGAACGAGGTGACAGAATCTAGGACGGACGCAGAAAGGGGTCCACAATGGTTGGTATATTCTGGACGGAGTATCGAGAATATACCACGCTTCCACGGTCTGAATAAATATATTTCTGGCATATTTAATGGCGGGATTGGTGCCAAGGTCGATGGAAAGGACCCACTCGTTTATAATCCCCTCGTCGGCGCTATAATCGTGAACATTAAATCCAACGATCTTAAGGATCTTTACGCGCTGGCCATCATCCACACTATCCTCGCTGTCCACGCTGTCGCTGTCAGTATCGTCGTTATTCACCAAGCTGACGATTCCTGACGCCCCATATACGCCGTCGTCGAGGTCGACGTCGAGGAGTTGCGCAGCACTGATCAGCTGCAGACCATTGCATTTGAAAAGCGTGAATTCTCGCAGGCGGCGGATTGGAATGCCCTCCCCGAGCGTCTCGTGTAGGAAAAGCTGTTGTTCCAGCACGTACTGTCCGTTCTCCTCGAATTCGAAGACGACGTTCGAGCTCTCGGAGGATCCTACGATGTTCCTGTTAGATGCTTTGTATTTCTGACACGTAACGGGCTCACCACTTGAGGTATCCATTTCGAAATCGGACACATCCTCATTAAAGTCCGACACTGTGGGCGATAGCGGCCGAGACAGAGTGCGGGCTCCGCTGAGTTTAATTCTGGAGATTCTGGATGTTGTATCATCCACCTCTGAGAACCTTGTTTTCTTCCTCGGAGAAAGGTTTGGGGTGGAAGCGCGAGACGACTCGTTGGGCGAAGGACTCCGGGACGGCTTGCGCTTCCGAGGGGAAAGTCGGGTGATCTCGACGTAGGGAGTTCTTCTTGAAGCCATGGGGCTCGTCGTGTATGCCCTCCCCAGCCAGCGACACTACCGCTTCACTCTACTTGCTCTTGCCCATGAGGCCTGAGGGAGGATCTAAATTTGCGCGTGGTAAAGGTGGCGGTGTAGACCGCCGCGTTAGACCCGGACTCCTATTATAACCTTACGGCAAATGCTCGTCGGAACCACAGCGTGTCTCAACGTCTGTGCAGCAGAAGGCGCCGTCCAATTTCCCAAAACAAATGCTGTTCTTCTCGCTTGTTCCCATGCCCTTGCCTCTACCCCCGCCGTCGGCGCTGCCTACATGTCGGTACTCTTAGCAATCTACGTTCAGAGGAGATCCGGAAGTTTGCCGAGGCAGGAGGAGCTCGAGGAGGAGCTTCGTCGTCCGCCGGAGATTCGCCTCGTGCAGGATCTCGAATTAGAGGGGGTGCGCCTTTGGGGCTGTATCCCCAAGGCCGACGTCGACGTCGCGGTTTTTGGATCTGGCATCTGTATAAATGTAGACATGGCCAGAGCGTTGGAGGGTACACAGGTGCGTATTCTAGCGTGTTAAACCGACCCGGCGACTGATAGGCCACGCTCGGCAGGATCCATACGTCGAACTTGCGTGTAAAGTTCTCCTGTGTACGACGATGGCGCACGAAGAAATGCACCTGCTAAACCACCGATTCTTCCCCGAACTCCGCCTCCAAAAAAATCCTCCTGACATTGGTTCTGTTTTGGGTGAGTCGGGTTGGGCGTTTGAGGATTTATGTTTTGGTAGTCAGGTCATGGTTACATGGGCGTCCCAAGCACATATTGGTGATTTTGAGAGCATTGATCGTGTTACATTACGGAAACCATTGTCAACAGCAACGCAGCATATCCTCAGTATGTGAAATGTTTTTTCAATCCCTGATCATGCCAATCCTCTCTGATTTGTAGCGAGCACCGCGATGCGCGCATTTGTGGATAGCATGGAGGCTGGGTCCTTGGCAGACATATCTGAGCTCGCTTCGAAGTCGGCCGTGAGCAGAGCCCCATACCCCCTTGTGAGTACTCGAGGGCAGTCCTTCCCAGTGGCACAATTGCCATGGGGGTCGGGGCTTGCATTGGGCGAGGTGGCCCTCATAGTGGGCCAGGATCGTGCCCCATATACCTCTACTATCTACCCAGATACGATTCATTTGTAGTTTCTACTACTATCTATTGCCCCCAACAGGTCTGTATTTTCCCAATGGTGGGCCCTGGTTTTTAATTCAGAATATCCGGAAAAGGTGGCGAGGGTCTGAGATTCAATCCAGGAGAACCTTAACAACTTTATGCTGGCAGCACATGCCCAGGGATATCGGCCCAATATTCATGAATTTTCTCAAGCCAACAATAAAGTGCAGAACAGATCTCGGAGTTCTAAATTTGAAACTCCGACAAACGCGTCCACTGTCTTGCCACCACCATGTCTCTCGTACCGGCCAACATCCAGCACGACTACGACGCCGAGAAAGGTACAACTTTCCTACACCCTCTACCCGCCGCTCACTCTGTTCAAAGTCGTGATCAAGAACTTTTTGGAGACGTTCAAGGGAGAGGAAAAAGACTTGTCCTTCGCCATCGCAGACATCAACATCGACGCGCCAGATGACGCGCAGAGAACGGCTACAGAGCCAATAAAGTACAAGAGACAACTGGTTCGCGTCGCAATTCTGTCTTTGACGTGTTATTGACCATGCCCTCAGCAACGTATAGCCAACCGCGAGCAACAGATGCTCGTTATTGAGCTGGAAGACATCCTCAAGTCATCCGTGCGTGATTTGAGTTCGTTCCGTCGCGTGTTGTTCAATGACGAACTCAGGATAATGAGGATGTGAGCAAGCTCGTTCGGTCCATCTGCGACAACACGCGTCGTTATGTGACGCTGTTCAGCGAAGTCGTCGACGAGATGATGAAGGTGACGCCTCCGACCAAAGACATCAGCGACCAGGATGAAGCTATCGATGTTATAATGCACCAACGACGGGAACGGAACGAGCAGATGGACCAGGCAGGCTTCCCGGAGCACTTGCTTCGGCGATAGTGCGTGCCCTAGTCCCATCTATTCTTTTTCTCATATTCCACACAGCAACCTCTACTTCAAGCCGCTCCCGAGTGACGTCGCCATGGCCGTTCGAGAGGTCCGGAGTGTCCACATCGGCCATCTCATCACTGTTCGAGGTATCGTGACGCGCGTGTCCGAGGTCAAACCTCTGCTTCAAGTTAATGCCTACACCTGCGATGTCTGCGGTTCCGAAACGTTTCAAGAGGTCGGGAGCAAGACATTTGCCCCCATTTTCGACTGCGGGAATGCCGAAGAATGCCTCAAAAACGGCATCACAGGGACCCTGCACATGCAGACGCGAGCATGCCGGTTCAGTCCCTTTCAAGAACTCAAAATCCAGGAAATGGCGCGTATTTTCTCCCGCGACCGGAGCTTTAACTGACCCTCATGTCTCCAGGCCGACCAAGTACCTGTGGGTCACATTCCGCGCTCCATGACAGTCCACGTCAATGGGAATCTCACTCGTCTCATGAATCCCGGCGACGAGGTTCACATTGGAGGCATTTTTCTCCCCATCCCCTATACCGGCTTCCAGGCCATTCGCGCCGGCCTGCTCACGGACACATATCTTGAATCACACAGCATTCACCAGCAGAAAAAACAGTACAGCGAGATGCAGATGACGCCGGAGATCGCACAGCAGATTGCTGACCTGAAGAGAGACCCCGGCGTCTACAGCAAGCTTGCAGAAAGTATCGCTCCCGAGATTTACGGCCATGCCGACGTCAAAAAAGCTCTGCTGCTGCTCCTCGTTGGCGGCGTCACGAAGGTCACTGCGGATGGCATGAAGATCAGGGGAGACCTCAACGTCTGCTTAATGGGCGATCCTGGAGTGGCAAAGTCTCAACTCCTCAAATACATCTCCAAGATTGCGCCTCGTGGAGTTTACACTACTGGGAAAGGTTCTTCAGGAGTTGGTCTTACGGCTGCTGTGATGAGAGATCCTGTTACCGACGAGATGGTACTTGGTACGTGCCTTTATTCACGGTCTTCCCGTCGTTACTTAACAGTTATTTCTTATTGCAGAGGGTGGAGCCCTCGTCCTCGCTGACAACGGTATCTGCTGTATCGACGAGTTCGACAAAATGGAAGAATCGGACAGGACGGCGATCCACGAAGTCATGGAGCAGCAGACGATTTCCATCTCCAAAGCAGGCATATCAACCACCCTGAATGCTCGCACATCCATTCTGGCGGCGGCCAATCCTCTGTACGGGCGGTATAACCCCAAGGTCTCGCCTGTCGAAAACATCAATCTCCCTGCCGCACTTTTGTCCAGGTTTGACCTCCTGTTCTTGATCCTCGACAAGCCATCACGAGACGACGACGAGCGGCTCGCGCAGCACGTCACGTATGTGCACATGCACAATACGCATCCCGAGCTCGAGCAAGAGGTCGTGGAACCGAACATCATGAGGTACGTTTTCCCCTTTTCTTTCTCAGTTTCTTTTACGACCATTCTGTCAGACATTATATCGCGATGGCTCGAGAGAAGCGGCCGATCGTTCCCCCTGCGGTGTCGAGCTACGTTGTCGACTCGTATGTCCGGCTGCGGAAGATGGGCAAGGAAGACGAGGAACAGAACAAGTCGCATACCTACACCTCAGCACGGACACTCCTTGGTGTCCTTCGTCTCGCCCAGGCACTGGCGCGGCTGCGGTTCTCCGATACAGTGGAGCATCCCGACGTCGACGAGGCGCTGCGGTTAATGGAGTGCAGCAAGCAGAGCTTGGAGGACGAAGACAGCATGGACCAGGGTCCGGACAAATCCGCCATCAGTCAGATCTTCCGCCTCATGAAGCAGATGGCGGGTGCGGGCGCGCCCGCCCGCAAGAGGAAGTCGGCGCGCGGTAAGCAGTCTGGCGGAAAGAAACAAAAACGGCTCGGGAGGGGCCCGGACCGTGAGCGCGACATGGACGTCGACTCCGAATCGGAAGATTCGGAAGAGGAGTACAACGGTGACCCAGAGGAGGTCTCGCTTGTTGATATTCGCGCCCGCGTAACCACAGCCGGATTCACGGAGGCGCAACTGAACGAGACCATTGCCAAGGTACGTTTTCTTTTTGCTATACGCTGCAATGCAACTCAACCCGATCTTTCCAGTACGAGGACCTCAATGTTTTGATCCGTGTAGCAAGTGGGTCGAAAATTCGCTTCGTCACCGCCGACTCGTAATATTTTTATCTCGCTGCTTTCTTTGCTTGCTTTGTTGTACCTGTTCCTGTTCTATATACTGTACCTGGGTGGAGTTCTTGAATTATATTGCTCGATATCACCTACATCTCCGACAACGGACTTGAACGCCAATTAAATCCTAATAAATAAGCATACTATACAGTCTACTGTGAGTGAGGTGTGCATCATGATGCAGGCCTCTCATCGCGGTAGGATGGAGACACGCGCCCTGCAGAGGGAGGATACTCATGCTCATCCTCGTCGTCCAGGAATCCAGAATGGAAACCACGATGTTGGTACGAGTCACTACGGAGCCCCGTACGCTCATCGGCGTCGTCGTCCGAGTCGTCCCCGCGAGTCATCGACCCCGAGCGCCGGCGCTCGCGAGTCAGCGGCACGGTCCCTTCTTCGGGCAGGGCGATGTACGGCGACGACGACTTGGAGCGGGCCGCATTTCTCCAGAGGAATATTCCGCCAATGATACTGGCGAGTACAACGAGGATAATGCCCAGCACGAGCTTTCTCTGGAGGGCGTGTATGATGAGGGCGATTTGGGATGGTTCCTCGGTCGGCGTCGGTAAGCTTCCAGTCGGTTCTGCTGCGTCGACTTTGGCGGGTGTCGATTCAGATGTGCCGGCAACGACGGTGCTGCTGCTGCCCTCGGTAGATAGATAGGCCGTCGGCTTCGAGTAGGTTTTAGTATTCGTGGCTGTCGCAGGGGGAAGAGGTTGGGGTTCTTCGTGGGGAGGAAGAACCGGTGCCTCGTGGGACACCTCATAGAGCACGGCTTTGGAGGCGTCGATAACGGAGCCCCAGAATACCATGTTCCAGCCTAAGAAGGTCCCATTGTGGTCTGCGACAGCCTGGTCGGACACCTTGAGCGTCCAGTCCCCGACGATGTCCTCACCCCTACGATGATGAGATTAAATGACTGTTGAGGTATAAAAGTCGTTGAACCTCACCAGTGTTTAATCGTCATAAACGTCCACCCAGGGAACCCCGATGTCGCAGAGTCGGATTTCCGCTGCTCTGCCAAGACGCTTTTGATCCCGGCGGGGCTGGTGAGCTCGACTTCCACGTCTCCGCGCCGCGTATGATCTATCCAAACTCTGATGACGATGTGCTCGAGCTTCTCGAAGTTGGCATCCTGCAACATATCCCACTTCATCGACAGCACACTCTTCACACCACCTTCTCCAATGAATTCGCCGCCAGAAAAGTTGCCGACGGGATGCATGGTTCCGCCCGCAATCTGCACAGTCTGAGTCTGGAGGCGGACCTGCGGCTTGACGAGCTTCCACTCGCGCGCGGCCTGGACGTACCGCAAGCCGTCGAGGGCGCCGTAACCGAATTTCGAGCTATATTTGCGGCCTGACGCTGTCGTCTCCCAGTCCTCGTCTGGGCCGAGTACGCGCGCGTTTTCGACACACAGATGTTGGATGTCGCGCCACGTCAGGTCGGGTCTATTTTTTGACCATTAATGTCATTACATACGCGATGTTTATACGAGCCATACCTGGCCTCCAGAGCCAACGCAAATACACCCACGGCGTTCGGCGCAGCGGCAGAAGTCCCACCGTGGGTCGACGCACATTTATTGAGTCCTTTATCTGTTGTCGTCTTACAATGGTTAAGTGAGGGGTTATTTTTAAGCGAGAGCGAAAAAAAGACGTACGATGGATTTACCACTGCCCGAACTATACGCTGCGATCATGTTGGCCGTGCACGCTTCAGAGTAATACGGGCGCGAGCCTTTGTGGTCGACGGCGGAGACGGTCACCGAGTATATGCTATTTGTATACCCATCGAAGTTGCACTGATCCCCAGAGGCTGCGCCGTTACCACTGGCGAAGACGAATATAGACCCCTTCCCACCCCGCCCTGCATTTATCCCGTGAAGGACAGCTTTCTTGATCAAGTAGTCCGGCCCCTCCATGACCCGCCCATTGTCAGGCGGCCCCCAAGAGCAGCTGTAGATGGAGACGTTCTGGAATCCGTAATTTAGGGCGGCCGCTTCGTCGACGTCGGAGATTTCGCCGGAGAGGATGCGGACGCCCGCGACTTTTGAATTGTAGGCAATACCGAGTCCGCAGGCGTTGTTCTTTCCCGCAGCGATCTGCCCCGCACACCGTGTACCGTGGGTGTCCTCAGAGAGCTTAGGTGTCGGTAACGGCTCGTGGTCATTGAAGTCGAAGGAATCGTCAGCGTCCTAGATGCAGCCATGAGCATTTTGCGAGAGAAGTTCGAGAACGGGACGAACGAAATTATCTTTGAGATCTTCGGACGTGTAGTCGAGACCGTCATCGACCAGGGAAGAGATGACACCCTTTCCCGTATAACCCATCTCCCAGACCGGTATCACATTCATCGAATGTTCAGGAGCCTCGTCGTTGAGGAGATGCCATTGTTTGGAGAAGAGAGGATCGTTGATGCCTAGCCGCAGGGCGACTGCGCGAGCGTCTTCTTCAGAATCTTCGGACGTTTGGCGGCGAATGGGAGGTGGGGCACGCCTAACGCGTTGCCGGAGCGTCTGTCGAGAGATGTACTTGACAGCTGCTCCCGTCCGAGCCTCATTCTCAGCCCGTCCCGACAGTGCGGAATCTTGAGACCGCATCCGAAGCCGCGTATAAGCGTCCAGTACCTGATCTCCCTCTTCCTCCCGAGCACCGAGTTCTCCTGGAGTCGCTTTGGGGGCTCTCACCAGCCAGTGGTTTGGGAGCTCTCCCGCCCGGTCGACCACCTCAACACCCAGGGCGCGCGAGACGTCGCTGAGCGATGCATGCTGTGCGTCGTGCTCTACCACGTAGTAGTTCCACAAGTTGTGGTCTCGTTTGTCCGACGCCGAAACGAGAGTTAGGAAAGAAAAGAAGGTCCAGGCGAACACTGATAGTTCCCGCATTATTGAAGGAGAGAGTTAAAAATCAAGAAGTTATATGTGGCGGAGGAACCGCGCGCAGCGACGTGGGACTCCGACTCCAATGCGGAATGATGGTCCGACGGACGGCAACTTGGAATACGCTCCGAGTCCCATGGTAACTCGGTTTTAGCAGGGCCGTGGTCCAGTAATAGATTCCATTTACTTGCCATTACTCATTTCAACCATTTACCATCTTTTCGGTACAATCCAAGGCAAGGAGGTAGCGGAACGATGTCCAGAATTTTTTAAAGAGAGGAGGAGGGAGAGAGAGAGAATTTGCTTCCGGGCACGACTTTACGATTATATAAGCGAGTTGCAAAAACTCGAGTGCGAGATTCACTGAGAAAGCCAAGAGAAAGAGAAGGCCAGCTGGGCCGGCCCGTCAGCATGCGCCATTGTACCGAGCTTGAATTCAGGCCATTGTTTTACAACTAAAGGACTAGAAATTTAATTGAACGGCGATTCGCTGATCACCACTCCACCAGGAGGAGGATTTGAAGTAGGAGAAACTAATGCTCGAATTGTTGGAGGAACAGGATCTCTGCCTCGGTGGCCGTGGGCGTCAGATGATCCTCCAGCCAGACGACGGTCTGCGGGATATCGATCTGATACGACTCGAATCAGCGCAATTATTTAACAGGGAGCTACACACCCCAGTCAAGTTGGCCACAGGCGTCGACGCGAGGAACCCAGTTTCTTGGTTGAATGCGAACATGGCGGTGCTATTGCTGTTTCCGTTTACGACTGCCAGCCATTTTCCGGTCTAAACATGTTCAACGAGCATCGTTAAAGTTGAACGTGTATGTACCTTGTCGAGCGACATGCTCCGAGGATTCGCACCCCCACTGCTTGTGATGCTGATTCGGGTCAGAGCAGTCTTGGCGGTGGGAGGGTTGATTCGGAACACGGCAATGGATCCAGTCGCGAAGAGAGAAGCATCCCGGTTGGACGCGAGCAAGTACCCTGCGATACTCAGTATTACGATGTGTGTACGTGATTCAAAACGTACTGCCGTTCGGTGAAATGAGAAGTTCCGCGGCGGTTGAGACGTTCATGCCGGCGTGCACCTCGAGCGTCGACACGGCGGATCCTTGTAAAATCAGTGATACATTGTTCGGGGTGTAGTGCATGATCCACGTCTCTACGCTGTTGTCCTCCTCGTTCACAACGTGCAGTCTTGGAATCCAGTTGGGAATTGTGGGGAAGCCGGAGAGAACAGCGTGGCGAGGGCCAGAAGGCCGCACGGGCGAGGGCTGGTCGTACAGAAAAGTGGCAGAGGAGGCCCCAATTTTGTAGACATGAAGCAAGTCGAGACCGTCATCGGGGAAGATTAGGTATTTGCCCTGGAGGAAATAAACATTGATACGGGTTCTGGAAAATGAAACACGACCACGTACAGTCACATCTACGATCCCAGAGTGCGGCCTGGCCTGATCTTGGGGCGAGGCAAGAGGGGCCGTCGCAGTAAAGGTCGTTGTGGCGGCAGGACCGATAGGTATACCGTCGGGCGAAAGAGGCACCGTTGCAATAGCACCCGTGGGATACGATGCTATGTTATGATTGGATTTATACTGACCGCGGGTATGGGTTACTTGCCTGTGAATAAAAAGCTGCTGTTGTGCGTCACTCCCACGTAGACTGGTACGGGGACTGCGACTGGAGCGCCGGCCAAAGTCAGCCCGCCAAATGAAGAGACGTCGTACGCAGCGACAGTAGCGGTGTTGCGGAAAGTAAGGTACGCTCTCGAAGTAGAGACAAGAGTGATCCAGTCGGCACCGTTCGTCAGGGTTGCCCCCGTCGTAGCGAAGGTGTGAGTCACATCATTGAACGTGGCTGAAATAGCGCCGCCGGACGCATCACCGCTGATAATGAGGGTATGGGTGGTTCCAATGGCCTGCATGCTGAAGGCAAGAACGGAAAACAGCAAACAAAACATGCTCATCGACAAGAGGAGCTGAAGGTGGGCATTCCGGTGATCAGCCGCCGCGCATTTTATATTTAAAATTCGAAGGCGCGTGTGGTCACTGTGTGCACGCGACGGCGCTGCCGGGACGGCGGCGTAGAACATCGTCTTCTTTCTTCTTTGCGAACTTGACGTCCTCTCCACTGCTTTTGAGACGCGAAAAGAGAGGTTCTAGTTATTACGCGCCGTCCTACACTCACAGGCAGAAGGGCGAAAACATGGCGAAAGCAAAAAGACTCAGAGAAGGGCAAAATGCGTCGGCCCTCTCGGCCCGAGTCGCCATCGAGCGATCACGTGCCTCAAAGAGCATCTGCACTCGACCACAATGAGCTGTGTCCATCTTGCCGATCTAAAGCAGCTCCAGTCTCCAAAACTGTCCCAGTCGGTGCACCGTGAGGAATGCACCCAGTGTTTCGATAACCAGGTGAATACCAAGTCTTATTCAGCAGGGCGCCTACGAACCTTGTCCAGGATGGTCCCGAAGGCATTGAAGTGTGCCTCGCCTGCTTCAATGGCGGATGCACAGGAGAGCGGCACCACATGCGCACCCATCTCCAAAAATCGGGCCATCGCTTCACCCTCAATGTCAAGCGCAAGCTGAAGCCGACGACCAAACGGGTGCGTACCTTTTATTTACCGGGGAACATCCAGTTGAAGGCTGGCAGATGGACGACGAGGAGCCCCCGGCGAAGATATCCAAACTGGCGATTGTCGCAGAGAGAGAAGAAGACAAGTATGAACACGCCACAGTTGTCAAATGTTGGACATGCGACGTCGAGAAGGGTCGAGAGATCCACGACGCCCTCAGCGATCCCAAGGTGCGTCTTGTTGTAGTTTATGCCATTAATATGCTAACATGACGCGCAGGTGAAATCCCTGGTTGACGAGACAATGCACTCGCTCTCTTCTGCGCGGCAGTCCGAGGTCAAAGCATGGGAGGAGGAGTTCGAGGCGTGCGAACACACGCTCATGCTTCAGCAGACGAGCGCCGGCGCCATCGACGCTTCAGGATTGGCGCATTGCGTCGCCTGCGAGTTAACGTCCAACTTGTGGCTATGCTTGACGTGTGGCTCCCTTGGATGTGGTCGCGCGCAATTTGGCGTCGTCGGCGGAGGCAACGGACACGGCTTAAAGCACTTTGAGGAGACGCGCCATCCCGTCAGTGTCAAGCTGGGGACCATCACTCCCGAAGGCGGGGCAGACATCTATTGTTACCAGTGCAACGACGCCAAGCTTGACCCAGCGCTCGCCGAGCACTTGTCCGCGTTCGGAATCAATGTCAAGACCGCGCAAAAGACTGAAAAGAGTATGACAGAGATGGTGCGCATCCGTTTATGCAAACCCGCCCATCCTCTAATTTTTGGTTTAGCAAATTGAACATAATCTCAAATACGATTTTTCCCTGACATCGGATGACGGTCGAGCCCTCGAACCGCTATTTGGTCCCGGACTAACAGGCTTGTCTAATCTTGGCAACAGGTAGTTCACCATATACGTCCCTCTCCAGCTACTCATCTTGCTTCGTCCGCAGTTGTTACATGGCATCGGTGCTCCAAACGATCTTTGCCCTCCCTGCTTTCAAAGCCCGATACTTCTCGTCCTCTGCAACTACCGAGCATGCGGCGCAGTGTCCGGAATCCCTCCCTGCCGATTGTGTGGAATGTCAGATGCGCAAGGTGGCGGACGGGCTTTTGAGTGGCCGCTACTCTCATCCGGCACACGGACCCCCGAAGTCGGCTGATACTATTAACGACCCTGTATTCCAAGAGGGTCTGCGGCCAACAGGATTCAAGGCTCTCGTCGGCAAAGGGCACGAAGAGTTCTCAACGATGAAGCAGCAAGATTCGGAAGAATTCCTAGGATACCTAATCACCGTCCTCCGCAGAGATGCCCACAAGTATAAAGATCGTTCTGCCGGTAAGATGGCACTATCACCTGGAGGTGTTCGTTTTTACCTAGCAGCGAAGCAGAGGATGCCACCGCTATCTTTACGTACGGCATGGAACAGCGGCTCCAGTGCAGTGTTTGCAGCAAAGTGAGCTATCGGACGGACGCCATGGACGTCCTCAGCGTCCCTGTGCCGGCCGTGGAAAGCGGGAAGGACGCCGATGGGAAGACGTTGTACACGCCTATACCACTCGTTGCGTGTCTTGACGCGGTCCTGACGCCAGAGGCACTCGAATATGGCTGCCCATCTTGCGGAACGGGCGTCAACGCTCTTAAGTAAGTTGCCCGTTAGTGGAAGGCGCGTCGATCCTGATGAAAGTTTGCTACCAGGCAGGCAAAATTCGCGACCTTCCCAGAGGTACTCGTCGTGCACGCCAAGAAGTTCCAGCTGGTCAATTGGGTCCCTGCTAAACTGGGTAGCTTGCTTTGACGTTCCGCAATACTGCTGCTGATTCCGTTCCTAGATATTCCCCTGATATTGCCCGATGGAGATGAGCTCGTTTTTGGCGCTGAGCACCTTGGGCTCGGATTGCAGCCAAATGAAGTCGAGCTGCCCAGCAACGGTGGGACAATGTCTCCGCCTCGTTACTTGTCGCTGAACTTCCGACTTCCTGGCAGCCGCAGTCGCATCTGCACCGCAATTTGATGCAGGTGCGATGGCGCAGCTCGAGGGTATGGGCTTCCCTGTTATCCGATGCCAGAAGGCCCTGCTGGCGACCGGGAATTCCAACGCGGAGGCCGCGATGGAGTGGTTGTTCGCTCACATGGATGACCCAGGTTCGGAATTTCTTGCTCCCTACTTCCACCGCCTCCGCTCACCATCGTTAGATATCGACGCGCCTATCAAACCCCAGGCGGGCGGCGCAGCGGCGGGGGGTCCCGAACCAACGGCAGATCAGATCGCCATGCTGGCCGATATGGGCTTCACGTCCGCCCAGGCGCGCAAGGCGCTCCGCGAAACGGTATGCACAGCCCCACTATTTGCTGCTTTACATTTCCCAGCCCCGCTCACGCCGTCCATCCATTTAGTCCGGAAACGCGGAGCGCGCTGTTGAGTGGCTGTTCAACCACCCAGACGACACCGGCGCGGACGACGCACCCGCGCCTGCTGCGGCTGCGGCTGCGCCGGTTTCCGTGGGCGGGACGAAGGACGTGCCTGTGAAGTACAGGCTCAAGGCGTTCATCTCGCACAAGGGCCCGTCTGTGCACTCTGGGCATTATGTGGCGCACATTCGGGCGGGCGACGCGTGGGTGTTGTTCAATGATGAGAAGGTCGTCAAGGCGGACGAGGAGAGCGTGAAGGACCTGAAGAAGCTGGCGTACCTGTACATTTTCGAGAAGGCTTAGAATCTGAATCCGAAAGCCTTGAAGGCCAACATCGGGACGTTTTGTTCCGGTTGATCCGAAATTTACCGATTCCCACAGTTCAACGTTTAGTTCAACTTCAACCACTCGCACTTCGCAGGACGTTTGGGAGCTGGAAATGCCGGCAAACATACCGCCATCATTATTCTCAAGCCAACAATCTAGGTCCGAAAAAAGCGCAGACAACTTGAAGTCCGCTTTATGAAGAAGACAATTGTAGGTTTGAAGTGCGCAATCATCTGGGTGGCCTGACCAACAAATACTTACAAAACGGGAGGGTGAGAGGCTCATATTTTAGTATTATCAGCCAGGCGCTGCGAGGCCGGGAGGGCGCCCAACGAGCTTTATCGAGCGAGAGCGAGGAACAAGGAACGAGGATTGTTGAAGATATTTCAGTATGTGCCGGCAGTGCCGCCGGTATTTGCTGGCCTTTCCAACAACGTACGCCGCACTGACTGAACTTGCAAGTGCGCTCTTCACAAGCCTCTTTTTTCTGCGCTTTTTTTGTACCTAGATTGTTGGCTTGAGAATAGTCATGAACACTGGCACGATATCCCTGGGCCTGTGCTGCTAGCGTAAAGTTGCTAAGGTTCTCTTGGATGACGCTCTGAATCTCAGCCCTCGCCGCCCTTTTCCCATACAAAGTGGATCCATTGATATTCTGCATTATGATGATCTAATTCCGTACGGATCCCTCGCGGCTCCTAATTATTTCTCCCCCAAGTCGCCTGGAGAAAATGTCCAAAAGCAGTCCTGCTCGGCCGTCTCGCTTCACACCATCTCATCGCTCATAATTACACACACAATGTTCTTCTCCATCGCCTCGCGTTTTCAATTGAACTGCTGTACTATTTTGACCATAGTTCATTAATTTTCAGCCGAGAAGACCGAAAAATTTCCTTTGAATCAAGACGATTTTTGCACACATTATGCCCGAAATATTATAACGTCTTTATGTATCCTTTGACCGCCTTATCATGTCTTCCACCTCATGCCAGCCCGGCTTTGTCGCGTGATCCGCCAGGATTAGACCAACCAAGATTATGATCACAACCCATAACCAGAACACCTGCCCTTGGGGACTGCTCATGGAAAAGCCGCGTCTCCCCAACGCTGCCTCGAAATCCCGGTAACTCTCTTTTTGCCTTAAAACTTCGAATGTAGCCGCCGCGTTGAGGAAGGTGTTGGCTTTAGAGCTGCGAAAATTATTATTCAACACCATAGTAGAAGTTGGAAGGACTTGAAGCTTACATATAATCCAATCCTGGCATCGACGTGTGCCTGCGGATGGCATCTTGGAATTGGGCGGTATTCCCCTCCCAGTCGGTCGCGTCGTACGGCCGACCGACTAAGGCGACCACCAACGTCTCCCAGACAACTCCTGATGCGGCGTCGGAGGGTGACCCCGCCCGTAGGGCTTGTAGGAATCGGTGGACCGTGTCAAACGAGAGATCGTGGATGGCGGAGTTGCCAACGTCGAATGCAACGGGCGACAGCGCCTCCCGGATTTTCTTGGCTGCGAATATTGACGGTACACGGCTGTCATCAAGTGTGAGTGAGATAGGGTTGGCATCGAACGGCGATATTGGCCTACTAGTCTTTTGGTAGATACGCCCGAAAGCAAGCTTCTAGATTGCTATTAGACTGGTGCGCGATGAAGTCGTCGTGGAATCTCTTCCGCGACGTTTTCGCCCCCGCCCCTCCCCCTGCGTGGATTCTTGTGTCCACATTCCCCAGTTTCCAGTATGTCTGAACGTAATGAGCTGACGGTTTCAATGAATGCACGAATTACTTACGTATGCCACAAGTTCACGTTTTACACTGGCGGTGAAGTACATACTCTGCTCCGCAACTTGCGGGCGAGGCGTCGGCCTTGCTGAGGGTCCTAGTGTGGGGTCGGCAGTGGGGTCGGCGGTCGAGGTGGAGTCCCTACGTCGTTGGGTGGTCTTGAGCACGATGGCGTGGACCATCGTCGTTGAAGATTGAGTTGGACTTGGGAGTCTGAACGATCTCAGCCCCTATATGCCTTGAATTCCAGATTAGGACTCATTACGACATTTCAAGTTTGGGATGCTCCCTAACCTTGTACAGAATAGCGACCATACAATTCTAGCTACTTATAAACTGGCTGTTCCAATTGTAGGACCGTCCCCACCTCCTTCTCCGACGTCCCACGGAAATTCGAGTCGCGGCAAAGTGTATGCCAACAGATTCAGACTAGAGATTTGCCGATTCCCACAGTTCAACGTTTGGTAATGCCAGCAAACATAACCTCCCGTGCAATAATGCGGCAACTATGTTTGAGGACGAAGCAGTGCGGGATTCCGACGCGAGGGAAAATAACCAACGACGTGGTTATATCGAAGACTTAACCAAGAGTCGTAGTCCGGGTCCTGGTCCAAGACATGTTCTTTACGCTTGAAGCTTGAAGGTCCGTAACTTCGTCCAAGGTTTTATCCGTATCTATGTGGTAGAACATGTCCTTTCCTTCCGCGTCCTCCACCACCACAGCTGTCCTGCACGAATGGCATATGCGAAGCTGCCCACGTCGCTGTCCGTCCAACGCGCCGTCTTCCGCGGATGCGCGGTAGTCGGGATCAGTTAAACGCATGCCAATTGTATTGCACGAAAAACCTCAGAAATCAACCAAGACCGCCGCCGATGCGAAAGCGGCTGCTTCGCGTCCTCTAGGCCCCGCTCCAACAGCAACCACGCTTCGGGCCGCCCCATACCCGCGCCCAGCCGCGAACCATGACGGGTTGAGCCTAAACAATTTGTGTTCTGCTCGCGGTTTCGTGTGATGAGCTCAAAGCCATGCCCCTCGCATTCCTTTAGTGCGAAAAAATCCTGTGCCCATCGAGGCCTGCAGCCGAAAAGGCTTTCCAGCCGCTTCAAAACTGCCCGGCTGGGGCGCAGAATCGCCTCGGCCAGGGAGAGCTGCAGGCTATCGCAGCGAACAGAACACAGCCCTCTCGCCCGCGACGAACAGCTACGACGTGAATCCCGTATCGCGCTTGGGACCGAAGCCTTTGTGACCAGTAGAAAATATCCGATATTGAAGGTTCGGACGGTGAGGCGAGGCCGGATTGCCGCGTTGCTCGCCACCCCAGATGCCAATATTTACGGGCCCCGTCCTCCCCCTGGTTCAAAAGTGATTGAATCACGACGAAACGAGCCGTTGAACGGCATACTGTTGGCGAGCGCGGCGGTCGTACCATTCAACTTAATGAGGATCCTCTCTTGAACTTGGGGACGAGTGTTCCAGTTGCAAAGTGTTTGAGATGGCCTTGGCGCAAGTAATTGCCATATCAGTGCGCGGGCGGTAGTGCTGCCTATTGGGGCGCGCCCGGCCTGTTCCTGAGTGCTGATCATGACAGCGCGGAATATCGCAATGGCAGCTGCTATACAATTGTTAGGCGCCCTATCCACTGTTAATATTCGTTACGCAGTCCCGTCCTTCTCCAATATCTCCTCCACGCGACGCACCTTCCCCTCGTTCCCGGTGCCCGGGGCGATCTGGCGGTCGACGCGGGTGCCGATGCGGATGTCGGTGGCGACGCGCGGGGCCCCCTTTGCGTGTACGGCGGCATGGCAGTCGTGGATCGCCTGGGAGACGGTGCTCCAGGGTCCCTCTACGTCAATCGCAGGCGTAATTAACTAAATACTGCAGCGGGAACCTAGCGGACGTGCCTAGGTTGGTGCCGTAGCCGCTGCGCGGGCGTCGGTGGTGCGAAGGGAGGAGACTAGGAGACGTACTGCATCTGCGGTCCGGGGGCGTCAGTTGATGATCAAGTTTTTTTATCCAACTATGTACCTTGTATTTCAGACCCGACTTTTCGAGGATGCGTTGACACTCCGCGATGTACTCTGCCACGGAGGGCTCGCCGGTGCCGATAGGGATGAGACAGAAGTCTGGGGAGCAGTGAGCGCGCTAGTGAGACGGGGAATGGGCTAATGGGGTACCTGCGACGGCGTACAGGTCGTTGTGGTCCATGGTTAAGCCTGTTTTGGTGGTTCAGCCGGCACAGCCGCCACGCGACCATCTTTCTACCATTCACCGCGTCTCTCTTCTCCTGCTGCCGCCTCGCCCTAATACCTCGAGCCCAGTTCTCCCGTCAATTCCTCCCTGAGGAGTTCGTCCTCGTCGTTTAGGGCCCCTGTCCAGGCGGTCTTGTCCCGCAAGGCTTTCTTATACGTTGTAATCCATTTGGAGCTTCGCATTCATTGCAGTGACCCAGCGATTGTGCATTTCAGCTCTGTTGGTCGCATCCTATATCCTCCAGTTAGATATGCTGACGAGGACATAAGGATTCGGTATAATCTCGCATCGACCGGCTGGGATTCCTCTTGGTCCACAGCTCCTTTACTGGTGCCCATACCTCGCGGATCTCGCATTCGGTGAGCATATGTTTCACCGTGGTGCTGACATTCATCTGAATTTCTTCAAAAGTCCACCAACGCGTGTGATCGAGAAAGTGTGTGCTTGCCTCGATGCCATTGCCCGCCAGCTCGCTGCAGTCGCGCATCCGGGCCTTCGAGTCGGGCTCGGGGCTGCCGCCGCCTCTGTCCCCGCGCATCATCCCCTCAACGCCGCCGCGCGTGTCCCCGTCCCCGTCCCCGCCCAACCTCGGACGCAAGTCCTCGCTTCTTGACTTGAAGATCGATCTCAAGGACTGGCAAGTCCTTGATAATGGCTCTCCGCCCCTCCGCAGTCCCACATTCAAAACGCAGCCCGCCTTCAAAAAGACGCCCACCCAGGCGGGGTTCGACGGCGCACTCATCAGCTTTTCCCCGCCCAAAGTCAAAGGCCCTCCACCGCTCCCGGCGCGCAAGCCGTCCCTGACATCCCTCAAGTCGGTGGGATCGTCCTCTTCGCTGCCATTATCGAAGCCAAGCCCGATCCTTCCGCCGCCGCCGCGTCGCGGCGACTCGTTAACCGTGCACACATACCCGCCCGAAAAAACTCATACCCAAAGCTCATCAGTATCCTCTTTTCACTCCGTATCTCTCTCCGACGGTACCCCCAGCCCCAGCCCCGCCGCCGCCGTCTTTCCCCAGCACACAACCGGCAGCCAGCTCAGCGACGCCGACTCCTTTGAGGAATTATCGGCATCCGCTGCCCTCGCGAGCCCCACCACCACCGCCCTCATCTCGCACGACTGGGAAAAAGCCATGGCGCGTCGGAAGCAGCCGCAGCCGCCAAAGCTGCCCGCGCGCCCCACAGCTGCACCCGTCTCCCCGCCGACCGCGCCCAGCGCACGCCGTTCGGCGCCCCCGCCGCCGCCACCCGACCGCGCGCCGTCCATACGCAGCATCGCGTCTACCTCGTCCGCCGCATCTGCTTCCACTTCCCATTCCACGTCCATATCCACATCCACCTCCCACTCCAACTCGAACTCCAAATTCACCAACTCCAATGCCAATAACTCTAAATTTACCTCCAACCCTCACTTCAAGTTCGCTTCCCCCAACCCTACGACGCCCACGACGCCGACCCCCGCTTCCACTGCCCTGCTAACCGCGCGCGCCCCGCCCATCCCGCCCTCCCCGCGGCGCCGCTACGACGCACTCTTCAGCTCGCTTTACGCCGCCCACGGGGAGCGCAAGGGCGTGGGCGCACTCCTCGCCCCGCGCCGCCGCACCGCTGCGGGCTGGCGCGGGCTCTCGGTCGATCTTATACGCGATCCAGGGGGGAGTACCAACAACTCAAATGGGGTTACTAATGGGAGCAGTGCGAGCGGAAACGGCAACGGCGGCAGCCCCACTTCGCCGGACGACGACATGCAGATCCTCCCGGGCCCCGTCGTGCGCGTGCTCTGGGCGCGCTCGCGCCTGCCCCTGCCTGTGCTGTCGGCGATTTGGAGCGAGTGCGATCCTGGGAAGACGGGGGCGCTTGATCGGGAGGCGTTTGGGAGGGGGATGTGGAGGATTGATGAAGAGCTGAGGCGGGCGGGGGCGGCGAGTAGTCATCAGTCGAAGGGTGGCCAGAGAAGGGGGGCGCGATGATGAGGGAGCGGTGTATCAATATGGACTACAGACGGATACTTATTGTACAGATTACTAATGCGGATTTCGAGTTGCGGAGAATATCGAAAAAAAAAATATTCACAAACCAAAAGAAATAGTTTCAAACCGCCGGACCGCGGTTCTAAAATAGATTGGAGGAGTTGAATTTTGAACTGGCGGCGGTTTGGCTTCAGTCTTCGATAGGAAGTGATGTATGTAATTATGCATATGCTCGCTGCATACATTGAATGATTTTATCTGGCCGTCGCCAGAATTGTATTTGTACTTGAGTCGTGAAACCTCCCATCAGAAACCGTGCATCCTTCGTCCATACTCGAATCCCTCATCGAAGCCGGGCGGCGGCGCGTGCCCCGTCTTGGACTTATAATGTGAACGCGCGGCGTCGAGGGACGCGTGGGTGACGGGATTTTGGGGCGGCGCCGGGGCCGGGTAGGCGGAAGACCCAACCTCTTGCGGGATGCTTGCCGGCATAAGCTCCAGGGAACTATCATCTACGGATCCGAAGGCTTGCCTCCTCCTAAAACATACATATCAGCCAACGCCAATACGAACCTCCAAGCCCAAACACCACTCACTCCAACAGTGCTTTAAACTCCGCGTTCGAATGTGCAGCAGATGGATCCAGTTTATGAATCTTATTCTCCACCAGCTTCGCCTCGCGGAAGCCGTCCCTATCATTGACCATGCGGACGTTCCTCAGCGCGTAAAAGCCTCCTGTATCCATGGCCATCTGGGGCCCGCGTCCGCTGGCTGCGTCCCACATCTTGATTCGTATACTAGGCTTCGCAAGACAGTGAGAACACCCGTTCTGCCACGGGCACGCTCTGCTCCCTAGAAGGCTCGTATAGTCGGTGACATACAAAATAAAGGTGTTGTTGTCGTTTTGGTAACCATGGAGCACCTATTGGTGATATAACGATATGGAATCAGTAGCTTGAGACCGTGCTAGCGCGCCAGATACTCACCTCCACCGTACAATCGAAATACTCGGCAGTGGTCTCCGACTCGGAGAAGTCCGATGCCACCATATGGGCTCTCTTAGGCCGAGATGAGTCTCCACCCCCAATTCTATGAACGGTCCCCATCTCCGCTGTGCGCCGCCAAGCATCCAGCTGCTGACAGTAGGCCAATTCGGCGTGCGTAGCTTGGTAGAACGGTGTGAACGGGGCTCCGGAGCCGTCAGCAAGGCGCTCAGAT
The DNA here is from genome assembly GCA_029281465.1 of Mycena epipterygia. NCBI lineage: Eukaryota > Fungi > Basidiomycota > Agaricomycetes > Agaricales > Mycenaceae > Mycena > Mycena epipterygia. The sequence continues at coordinate 29,050 of JARJCQ010000006.1, read as the reverse complement.
TGCGGGACCCCAGTCAAATCGCCATGCCATACTTTGCCTTGAGAGGAATCGTAAACTGCCCATTTCATCCTGTCGTGGTACCCATTCGCCGAGCCACCGCCTGTAGTCTGTTGGGGCTAATCAGCTTCCATCGAAAACAAAACGAATGTCTGCAGGCCTTGATACTGTCAAGAATGACAATGTCGCCCACTTTCGCGGCAGGCAGCCACCGCTCGTATTTCTTCGTGAAGCAATTCACCCGGAAACCCGGATTAGGGGGGGGATATGACTCTATCCAGTTCGACGGGTCGACAATGCGCAAGGAACGCGTCCAGTCTGAAATCCCAGTCGGACAACGGAGCGAGGCAATCAGGAGACACTGACCTCCATTCCAGCCGGAGGAGCGCGACGCGGGCGTTATGGACGCGACAATTCCTATGACGGAACGCAGAGCCCACTTCGTCTCTTCTGCTGCAACCTCTGAAAGTGGAGTGAAACCCCATGGAACCTGGGTCACGGTCGACATGAATAAGAGAGACGAGCGGGGGTGCGAAAGTGCGTCACCTCAGGACGGGGGTTCAAGGCGACATATCTTGACTCTGCCTCTGTCGTTGGATCAAGGTAGGGAGAGGGTTGTGCATGGGGGACGGGGGCTGCAACAGGCGAAACAGTCGGAAGAACAGGGACGGGGTAAACGGAAGGAGCTGTCGTTCTCGAAGCTGTGAGTACGAACGAGAGACCGGTGTTGGCCTTCTGCTTTTCCTTTCCAGAGGTAGACGCGCGATTAGTATTGTCGTTCAGTGGCACATTAAGTGGTCGATTTTCTTTTCGTCCAGGCTCCTGGCCCTCAGTTGGTTGGAATTCAAACGCGAATCCTTGATCTACAAGCTTGGAGCGCTTCGAGTCGCGCTCGAGTTCGTCGGCTCGGACGCGCTTCATGGTAGACGACGAAAAGAGGGGTCAGACGCGTCACGGTCACGTTCGTCATCAACTCGGAGACGCGTGAGCGCTTTCCCACGTTAATTTCTCTCGTACTGATATGGTATGTGGCTTGCACCAATATTCCATGCACTACCCACCGAGCTTTCTGGTTTTTATTTCATGAAGTGAGTTACGGAGTCATTTTCGCTCATTTTGCTCACTCTGTCGCTAAGGAAAATCTCGAAACCGCCAGGTACTTATACCATTCTCAAAGAAAAGAAAATACAACGGAAAACTATCCCCCAAAGCACATGAATCAGCAATTCCATCGCGAGCGCTCGAGCATAAAGGTCGGTTTAATGCAGATGGTCCTACCCAAAAAAACATGTCTCAACTCGCACTTGTCTACGAATGCTGGTCGCTCCCGTTCGACCATACTACCAAGCGCGTCGTTGCCCTCAGATATCTCGCCACGCACTCCTCTCTGTAGTTTACTCTTCAAGGTTTCTCTGGATCTTCAGTCATTGTATTATTGTTAACAATGTGATATTCGTCTATTCAATTAATGCTTAGGTACAGGTACCTCGATGAGCCTAAAAGGAAAATGTAGATATGATATCGTAGAGGTCGTGAGAAATCATGATATCGTAGAGGTCGTAAGAAATCATGAGTCGTAAAGGCCTTTTTGAGCCGCATGAAAAACCTCTGCTTCTGCTGGAAGAGAATATTAATAATTAAGGAATGGCTCTACAATCATTAACCATGGATTTGACCAAGGGACTGAAAGATTAAGACGGAGTCACTGAACAGAATACCCGGTTAGAGATTTTCATCTCCCTCAGCGAAATTAGGAGATCAAAGCGACCGCCTGGGTAGATCGAGACTTGATGTCACACAAAAACGGAGCAGGTTGGCTAAGATACTGTTCAGAGATACATCCGGGGTGTTTTCAGGCGGAAAACATACCTGATGGTACCCGGCTGGTAATCTTCGACCGGTTCCACGATTACACCGTCCTTGACAGTCTTGGAGATCGTAAATGTTGCCAATGTCATAGCGCACGCCATGAATACCGTGGCCTCCGCGAGAAGTTTTCCTAGGTTGGTCGGTAAGTATTGAAAATGATTAAGTATATGCATGTCAAGTACCTGGACAGACACTATGGAGGAGCCTCAGATATTGGTTTTTGGGAAGGGAAATACGAAATCACACACCGGCGCCCAAATCCGAACACGATATCTCGGGGATCGGGTTCGGGGGTGTGGTATTCGGACGCGATGAATCGAGATGGATCGAATAGCATGGGATTGGAATATACTTCTGGGTCGTGGACCATGTTCCTAAATGTAGGGCTTCAGGAAGAATATCGACGGCGTATGTTCTGATTACCATATATTCGCAAGCACCAGCGAGCCTGCCAGATAGTGGTTTAAAACAAAGGAATAGTGTAAAGTTGGGACAAACCTTTCGGAATGAAATACCCGTCATGAATATCGTCCTCCATTGCTCGGTGAGGCAGGCCTGTGTACTCCGTAAGACAGCAATACAACTTGACACAGCATCGGTACTTGCCCATTGGACCGATCGGATGATAGCGAAAGACCTAAAGTGACATCAGGACGAGTTCGCGTGATCAGGCTAGGCGTACCTCTTTGCACAGTGCATCTACATAGGGGAGATGCTCCCTATCGTCAATGGTCGGTAGACGATGGAGACCCACGACCGCATCGAGCTCTGCCTGCGCTTTCGCTTGGACCTCAGGATTGAGTGCCATTTTTAGGAAAAACGTGGAGAGAACCGAGACTGTCTAGGTTTCCGAATGAGGTCATACATCGGTTGGAAGGAAAACTCGGCAACGGACTGTATCGGCACCGCCAGCATAGATGCTGCCGGCTACCCACTTGAGTTCGGTCACTTCATCTGCTGGGATGCCTTCCTGTAACAAAAGCGAGACGAACGAGTCTTCTGCTGTTCCCTGCGCCTGTGGGCGGAATTAAAGAGTGGGAAACAACATATAGAAAAACGAACCAATTGATCCTCGACCAGTTTGAATGGTTTGTCGAGCATTTCACGTCGATTACCGGCCCATGCTTTAGCCTTGCGCTGGAAGCCGGCGCCGGGTATCCAGCTAGGTATGTACTTCACTAGAGCAGGTTAGTTCGAAAGATGACATCGAACTAGGTGCGTAACACTTGCATATAGGAAGGAGATCGACCAGGAAGGCACCAGGGACAACAGACGCGGAAAACTCCTCCATTACGCTATCGACCAGGCTCACAATGGGATCGTGTTCGCCCTGGACAGTGTATCCATACGTGATGCGCAGGACAATAGCGCTGGTCGTTCTATGACGAAATTTGGTTAAAGGGGAATGTTAAGGTTGAAAGTCGGAGCGTTTACTGATGGATATGAGAGATAAATCGCTCAGGGGATTCAAGAAGGCGCTGCAAAAACTTGCGACACTCATCGTCCTCGATGGGGTAGAATTTCGACAAGTTGGAGTGACTGCCGAACAACCGATGAAAATATTTGCGATAACGTCTAAACTTGGGAGTCCCATAGGACAGTAGGGCCATGACATCGTTCCAGCCAACCTGGCTCACGGTGAACTACGTCTCTATCGGAACAGTATGGATTTTTACGAACCAGTTCGCCACACATTTGGAAGACAGGGCGGTCAGAATAGACGGAACTCTTCTTGTCGAGCATCTCGGTCGCCGCCTTGAACGAATTGAGGACAACCACAGGCTGGCCGAAAACGGTGACCGAAGTGATCTCTCCCCACTTCTCGGCCCATTTACCATAGGTGCGCCATTCTCTATCTGACCCGGATGGAAGCGCGAGGACTCCGAGTAACGGGCGTGGTCCTGGGGGTAGAGCTGCGCCGCGACCGCGGGAGTGTAGAAGATGTCTGAGAAAGAAGAGGGCCAGGACAAGGGCAGCTAGGACGTTCAGAGATTGAAGCATCTTGTCTAGGATGAATTCGAACTTGAATTACATCTGTTCTTATATTATTATTTTTGATCGGGCTTCCGAAAGCAGAATCGTCCCCGCGTCCGGATTTGTGGAGGGAGCGTTGAACCTGAGGTGGTGGGCAGCCCTTTTTCTGGCCGCTCCGTCTGGTGCAGGGCAGTCGACGTCCGGATTTGTGCAAATGAATACCTTGCGTTTATTCTTCGCTCCACCGATCGACAAATGTACGTACTTTTAGGCGCCGGTCACGGTCACGGAGGGCGCGTTGCGTTGCCCTCGGGGCGGGTCACGGTCACGATGGCCTCCGTTGCTAAAAAAATGTAGGTGAAATTTAAAAAATGAAAAATGCAAGAGTAAGGCCTTACATAGATGGTCGATTTCAATTAATACCCGATGTCACATTGACAATGCTGGAGGCCTCATTGCACCTCGAGTCGTTGGCCTGTCGGGACATGCCGCGGTCCAGCCGTTGCCTCCCTACAAGTACGTACAGTAAATATCGCCGACCCTGCCAGGCCGGGAGCCGAGCTCAGACATGAGGTGCGCAGCGAGCTAGTTGGGCGCAAATCTCATTGCACCGCGCGCCCGAATCGGAGACGAGCTCGGGACACGACTTGAACATGTTCTTCCCTCCGGCCACATTACTGCTGAACAAAACGGTGAATGCTGAAACGCGGCAAATCCACTTGCATAACCTCGAACTTCAGGGTCCTCGTTCCTTGCGTACTTTAAGTGTACCGTCTGAATTTTGTAATTGAGAGAGTCTGCCAGTATAGCCAGGTTTCAAGCAAGTTTCAAGTTGCAGGATCTGCTAAACGGCGTTGGAATGAAGGAGCAAGGCGGGGGGTGCCGAATCCAGTCGTGATTGCTTCCCACTTTCAACACGATGTGCGAACCAGCGCCCTTTCTTCCGCCGCCATGGACTCCAGAAAGCCACAAGTAGACGAGGCCCTCCCAAAGCTCCTTCCCCCTCTTCCTTGCATCCTTTGCTTTTTCACCGTCGTACACGGTCGGCGAAATTCGGGAAGGAACTTGGGAGGTGTCGGCCGAAATCCGCCGATCACTCTTTGCACCCGCTTCTTCTTTCCCCCATCTCCCTCCAGACTCGAGGTAGCCACCACCCGCGCACGCTCTGCGACCGAGTACTACTTTTTCGCTCTTTTTTTCTGGCTCCTGATCCGGATTGCTCCAGCCGCGGAGAATATCAAGGGCCGGAGAGGCGCCCTCTTCATTTGTTGCCTTACTAGCATGAACCCGTGCTATGCTACGGAATCCACTGTCCACTTCAATGAATCCATGAATCAAATTTCCGGTTAAATGTAGGGGACACGAGGAGCCAACCTGCGGTTGGCTCCTCGTGTCCCTCGTGTCCAGCTACTGACTTCACAGAACTTGAAGCCTGAAGGATATGTACAATGTTCAAAATCTTCGGGCTGGCACGGTTTTCTGAGCTGTCTCGATGTGAAATTCAAGTGGAAGCAGGGAAGTCAAGATCTGTTGGTAGGGCTAGGATATGCACAAAGAGCCGACACAGATTGGACACAGACAAAAAGAGCCGTCGTCACAATCGGGGATATCACAGCCACCTGATTGACATTTGACTCTATAACCTGATTGGCTCGCTTACGACTGTTTCTTTTATGTAAGTAGATACCCTTTTTTTTCACTTCGTCGCCTTCAATTTTATCTGGTTCTTGTCGTTTATCTAAGCCGCATCGGTGGCTATGTTTCGGCGACTCTTTGTTAATTTTCATGTCTTTCCTCGTGTGATCTTCTTCTTCGCCTCAGGCATTTCCGCCGGCTGCATCCATTCAGGCTTTGGAATGGCATCACCGAGTTCCATGTGCTTAACGGGGGCGCGCATCTTTACCGCCCATGACTAAACTTGGCGGAGTGATGCGCGCCCTTGCGCGCCGTAAGTTAACGGATACCCTTCCGATTGGCATCGCCCCAAAAGTACATGAATCAACAATTCCATCGCGAGCGCTCGAGCTGTTTATATAAAGACCTGTTTAATGCAGATGGCCCCACCCAAAAAACATGTCTCAACTCGCACTCGTCTACGAATGCAAGTCGCGACGCTTTGAAAGCTATATGGAACTCACGCTGCCTTTTCTCCAGCTCAATCGAACCAGACTATCCGATCCCAGCCTATTCCTGAACCTATGAAGGGGTATGTTCAAGTTCGGGTCGAAGCCGCAGCATTCAATCCCCTCGATTACAAGGCATTGATTCCACCGATTTCATACAATATGTCCTTCTTACATCCCGATAGGTTTACGACTATAATTCGAGCTTTGTACAGAAATATCCCACAGTCCTTGGAGCGGATGCGGCGGGAGAGGTGACCAAAGTAGGCCCAGACACCAATAAATTCAAAGTTGGCGACCGTGTTGCGTTTGCGTGCACGCCGAACTTCGCAGCAAGTGCCAATAACGGAGAAAGAGGTGCATTTCAACAATACGCGCTAGCTGACGTGAGAATAACCACCAAGGTTCGTTTGTTTGTTCTGCGCTCCAGAGCACCTCATCCAACCTCATTCTGAAGATTCCTACGAATGCGGACTATGATTCCGCTTCGTCTTTTCCCGTTGCGGGAAACACGGCTGCTGGTGCACTTTATGGCCAACTAAAGTTCACGGACCCATGGCTCGGTGGGGAGGGTGCATACAAAGGGGAGAAGATCGTCATTCTCGGTGGCAGCTCCTCCGTCGGCTCCTATGGTTTGTGCTCCTTTCCATTTTTAAAACCAAAGCTCAGGGCTTTTGAATAGTTATCCAACTAGCCGTGCTCTCTGGCTTCGAGGTCATCACGACGTCGTCTCCAGCCCATTTCGCTTACTTGAAGTCATTGGGAGCCACTACAGTGATTGACCGCTCGGCGGCGGATGTCGCCGCCCAGATTCTGGCGGCTGCTGGTGGCCCAGTGAAATATGTGGTGGACTCCATCTCCTTGCCGCCCACCCAGCTCCTCGGTGTCGAAATCCTGCAGTCTCAAGGCAAACTAGTCCTGGTATTGGGCATCCAACCCCCCACGAAGGTAGCGGCCGATTCTAAGGAAATTGTCCTGCTGGGGACGTATGGACCCACTGGGTACTATCTGAAGTGTGTTCAATCTAATTATTCAATGCCTGATTGTTGATTATTGCTCAGTGAACGTTTTTGGGACTCCGTCGAAGGCTATGTGAAACGCGGGGTTCTCAAGTTCAACAGACCGACCGTCCTTCCTGGCGGCCTCCGTGCATGGGAAGAAGGTTTCGACCTTCACCGGCAAGGTAAGGTTACTGGCACCAAGATCGTCATGCGGCCACAGGAGACGAGTGAGACATGAATTTTATTGTTTGTAAAGTCTGTAGCTCTCAAGCACCTCCTTTTTCCTCAGTCTGGATAGACTATCGTACACGTAACATTGTTAGAACTCCACAAGTTTGATAAAACTAAAAGAAATCCCAAATACGCTTGTTGCCCTCTAAAGATTAGCTGGTGCTCTAAGGCGTGGGACGCGGGGACCCGCTTCGGTGACTGAGCCTCGTACACACGCGTACGTTTTGAATAGGGGCAAGTTCGTCACATCACATTCAGACTTCCACGTGACTGTGACCAAACGCGTTGGTACGCGACTCGGACAGCTCCCGTGTGCGGCTATACCAAGCGCATCGTTGCCTTCAAATCTGTCGTTCCACACAATCCCTGCCAGGCTCTGGGCGTTCTCCAAGGTTTTCTCTGGATCCCAAAGTTTATTGCTTCCGCTGCGCACCATGTCATAATCGGCGAAGTTCCCTTCGTCGAATAGAATATTAATATTTAAGGAATAACTCTACAATTATGTAGGAAGTTGATCGATGGAGCTACAGAATAGAATACCGAACACAGAAAAGAAGAAGGTTTAGAGGCTTTCATTTAAACTCTCCCTCCGCGAAATTAGGAGATCAAAGCGACCGCCTCGGCAGATCGAGGGTTGATATCACACAAAAACGGCGCAGGTTGGCTATAATACTGTTCAGAGACACATCCGGGAAGTTTTCAGGCGGAAAAAACGTACCTGATGGTCCCGGGCTGGTAATCTTCGACCGGTTCCACGGGCACACCGTCCTTGACAGTCTTGGAGATCGTAAATGTTGCCAGTGTCATGGCGCACGCCATGAATACCGTAGCATCCGCGAGAAGTTTTCCTAGGTTCGTCGTTTCAGTATTGGAAAATGACTGTGTGCATGAGAAGTACCTGGACAGACACTATGGAGGAGGCTCAGAAGTTGGGTTTTGGGAAGAGAAATACGAAATCGCGCACCGACGCCCAAATCCGAATACAATATCCCGCGGATCAGGTTCAGGGGTGTGGTGTTCGGATGCGATGAATCGAGCTGGATCGAACACCATAGGCTTGGAATATACTGCTGGGTCGTGGACCATGTTCCTAAACGTGAGACTTCAGAAAGAATATCGACAGTGTATGTTCTGATTACCATATATTCGCGAGCACCAGCGAACCTGCCAGACAGCGGTTTTAAAAATAGGGTAAAAGTTCGACGGGGAGACTCACCTTTCGGAATGAAATACCCGTCATGAATATCGTCTTCCATTGCCCGGTGAGGCAGGCCTATGATCCGTGAGACAGAAATACAACTTGACACATATCATGCACTTGCCCATTGGGCCGATCGGATGATAGCGGAAGACCTAAAGTGACATTAGCTCGGGTTTACGTGATTAGGCCAGGCGAACCTCTTTGCACAGTGCGTCTACATAGGGCAGATGCTCCCTATCATTAATGGTCGGTAGACGATGGAGACCCACGACCGCATCGAGCTCTGCCTGCGCTTTCGCTTGGACCTCAGGATTGAGTGCCATTTTCAGGAAAAACGTGGAGAGAACCGAGACTGTCTAGGTTTCCAAATGAGGTCATACATCGGTTGGAAGGAAAACTCGGCAACGGACTGTATCGGCACCGCCGCCATAAATGCTACCGGCTGCCCACTTTAGATCGGTCAATTCATCTGCTGGGATGCCTTCCTGCAACAAGAGCGAGACGAACGAGTCCTCTGCTGTTCCCTGCGCCTATGGGCGGAATTAAAGACTGGGAAAACCACATATATAAAAACGAACCAATTGATCCTCGACCAGTTTGAATGGTTTGTCGATCATTTCATTTAGATGACTGGCCCATGCTTTAGCCTTACGCCGGAAGCCGGCGCCCGGCATCCAGCTAGGCACGTACTTCACTAGCGCAGGCTAGTTCGAAAGATGGCCTCGAACTGGGTGTATAAAATACTTACATATAGGAATGAGATCGACCAGGAAGGCACCAGGGACGACAGATGCGGAAAACTCCTCCATGACGCTATTGACCAGGCTCACAATGGGATCGTTTTCGCCCTGGACAGTGTATCCATATGTGATGCGCAGGGCGATAGCGCTAGCCGTTCTATGATGAAATTTAGTTAAAGCGGAAGGTTAAGGTTAAAAGCCGGAGTGTTTACTGATGGATATGGGAGAGGAATCGCTCAGGGGATTCAAGAAGGCGCTGCAAAAACTTGCGAGACTCGTCGGCCTCGATGGGGTAGAATTTCGACAAGTTGGAATGGCTGCCGAACAAACGGTGAAAATATTTGCGATAACGTCTAAACTGGGGAGTCCCATAGGACAGCAGGGCCATGCCATCGTTCCAGCCAACCTGGCTCACGGTGAACTACGTCTCTAATCGGGACAATATGCACTTCACGAACCAGTTCGCCACACATTTGGAACACAGGGCGATCAGAATAGACAGAACTCTTCTTGTCGAGCATCTCGGTCGCCGCCTTGAACGAATTGAGGACAACCACAGGCTGGCCGAAAACGGTGACCGAAGTGATCTCTCCCCACTTCTCGGCCCATCTGCCATAGGTGCGCCATTCTCTATCTGACCCGGATGGAAGCGCGAGAACTCCGAGTAACGGGCGCGGTCCTGGGGGTAGAGCTGCGCCGCGACCGCGGGAGTGTAGAAGGCGTCTGAGAAAGAAGAGAACGAGTAATGCAAGAGCAGCTAGCAGGTTCAGAGATTCAAGCATCTTTGTCTAGGATGATAGGATAGGATAGGATTGCCGACACCGGGTCCGGAATCGAATTCAAACTTGAAGTTAAAATTTAAAATGAATGTGAGACTTTAGACCGTCGTTGTTCGCTTCACCGATCGACGCGATATCGCCGATGCCGGACGTCGGTTGCGTCGGACCGTACTACTTACGCATATATAGTACAGGGTTGGGTTGGATATACGCAACTGCAGAACAACTGCCAGCATCCTGCCGCTTGCCGACCCTGGCCGGGGGCCGAAAGGCCCAAGTGAAGCCCGGACACGCATTGAGATGGGCAGCGAGCTAGTTAGGATCCGCGAGGGGGTAGTGCAGATAGGATAGCATAGGGTAGGATTGCCGACACCAGGTTCCGAGTCGGAACGGCCGGACGCGCGCCCGCCGTCCCGCTTCCAGGACGTGCGCAAATCGAGATAGCTCCATTCCGCAGAGACGAACTCGGGAACCACTCGTTCTTCGCTTTGGCCACATAATTCTTGCTAGACAAAACGGCGAATACCCTGAAGGCAACCTGAAGCTTCGAAGGCGGCGAATCCATATGCACAACCTCGAACTTCGAGGTCCTCGTTCCCTGTATAAGTGTACCTTTGAATTGGCTTTGAAATTCAGGGAGATAGCCAGTTTCAAGCAAGTTTCAAGTGGCTGCGAAACGGTGTTGAAATGAAGGAGCAGGGCGGGTGTGTCATTGGGTGCCGAATCGGCAGGAGTCGTGATTGCTTCCAACACGATGTGCTTTCTTCTGCCGCCATGGACCTCCAAAAATCCATAGACGAGGCCCTCCCAAAGCTTCGCCCCTACCTCTCCCTCTTCCTTGCTTCCTTTGCTTTTTTCACCGTCGTACATGGAGCCGTGGTCCCACTAATTGCCCGGGTTTGTTTTCCATCCCAATGGGCGCGCTTGGGGGCGCGCGCACGCAATAACTGGTTCGTGTCAATACATGCGGCCCATCTTCAGAAAGGCTCAGGTCATATCTAGGGCCGTGCACATTTGCTCGCAGATCCACGCCGTCTTAATCGTCCCGCTCGCGCTGCGGTGTCTCGCGCTGCCCGAGCTGGACGCCGACCGCGCATTTGGCTGGCACGAGCGCAGTGGGACGGTTCAGGCCGTCGCTTGCGGGTGAGTCGCGTTTTCCGACTTGTTGCTCTGCGTTGAACTCTAGATTTGTTGAGGTATTTCCTGTGGGATTCGATCGATGCTATCCTCAATTTCGAGGACGTCGGTTTTGTGTTGCACGGGCTCGCTTGCCTGGCGATATACTTGCTCTCCTTTGTGCGTTCGTCCCTGTCTTGTGTATATTTTGAATTAATATTTTTTGCCGCAGCAACCATTTCTCGCGTACTACGCCTCGCGATGTTTGCTTTGGGAAGCGTATGCAATTCGTCAAACTGGTGATTCATCTGCTGACTCTTGCGTATGTAGGAGCACATTCTTCCTGAACATCCACTGGTAATTTCACCCACCTTCATCACCGCCGAGCGCTAATTGTCCACAGGATGCTCGACAAGACCAACCGCACAGGCAGCACCTTCCAGTTCGTCAACGGCCTATTCCTCATCGCGACGTTCTTCTCCGTGCGCCTCCTGTACGGCGGGTTCACAGTACGTCTTGGTGGCCCGTTCCGAGTTTATTGGTGTTAACCCGCGACCTGCAGTCGTACCAATTCTTCCAGACGCTGTACCACGGCCGGCACGAGATCCCGCGCGCGGCACTCGCCATAACGGGTATAGGGAACGTGCTTCTGCAGGGCCTCAACTGGTTCTGGTGCGTCTTTGCGCCCTCACGACCCGTTCGCTCGTTCGTTCATCACGCGCATATAGGCTCGTGAAAATGGTCGCCTCGGTGAGGAAGCGATTCACCACTCCCAAGACAGGGAAACACCAAAACGGCACGGCGGAGAACGGCCACAAGACTAAACGCGAGTAGAGCAGTGTTAATTATTAGATGCCAGGATTTTGTTTCATCTCTCTGCATTTACTTACAAATTATAGAGCGTGGATCGTTTGTACTTGCCTTGTACCATACCTTAGACGCTATGCGCGTTCCTTCGGGTAGACTTACAAAGTGGCTTGCTGATCGGCCGGAAACCTACCTAGGACTGTCAGCGACTTGAGGGCCAGGAACGAATGCTTGTCAAGATGATAACCTGGGACATAGCTTTGGAACTTTGCCGGGCCTTGGCAGACAGGGGTGAATCACTAGAAGCAACTGCAAGAAGTATCTTTCGTCCAATCGGCATGTCGGAACGTGATCCGACGTCTTGTATCCTTTGCTACTGCCGCCCACCGAAAACAAATGGCGATCTTTTCATTCAATTATCTGCCAGTCCTCCTGAAAAAGAACTCGAGCTCGTGGGGAGATTGTGCTTAATGGAGCATCGAGAGTCTTTAAAGACGGCAAATTGTGCTTAATGGAGCATTAAGAGTCTTTAAAGATGGCAAAAAATCGAGGCCTACCCCCTCAATCCCATACTCCTTACCTTCTCCTTACCTTCACCCCACCTCCAGAATGTTACAAGTCCAGGAAAATTTGAACCAGAATGACTTGCCCAGTCCCTCATCCGAAAAGACTGCGGTGTCCATAGAACACGTTCCCCGCATATATCAGGCATATCCTGGAGCCCAATATGCCCTTCCAGCCGATGATCCGGAGCGACAGAGGTAAGTCTCTCTTTTTTCCAACAAGGCAGCATATTTTGAACATACCCCAGACTGCTAGTCCAGCACAACACCTTGAAATCCATTTTCGGAAACAGGATACTCTTCGCACCGGTTGATTTGGATGCGAACGATAAGGTCTTGGAAATCGGGACCGGACCTGGTGGGTTGGAGTCGCGAACCGGGCACATGGCATTTATCCAAGCTCATTTCAGGTTCCTGGATCTTGGATTTTGCGAAATCCGTCGACCCCTCAATCGAAATGTTTGCCGTCGACATTGAATCGCGGCTGTTCCCAACCTCTCCCCCGCAGAACATTAAATTCCGCATCGAATCTGTCATAAATCTTCCGTCAGACTGGAGCGACATGTTCTCGCTTGTCCACCAGCGACTGCTTCTGATAGCACTCGAAGTCCCGCAATGGCCTACAGCCTTGCACGAGATTTATCGCGTCGTCCGCCCCGGCGGATGGGTCCAGCTGGCGGAAAGCACCGGTTGGGTCGAGGGCAAATACCCTGGGAAACCGTGCATGGAGAAACTCATCGCTATGTACCGGCGCCTCACGGACTCCCGCAATTTGTACATCGACTGTGCGCTGGGTATGCCGGCGATGCTTAAGGAAGCCGGATTCGTCGATATCCAAAGCGAATCGCGGATGCAGTGTATGGGGAAGTGGGCTGGAGATATTGGGGTCACCAATCGTGTGAACCACGTTGGTATATTTAGAGGCATCAAGACACCGATTCTTGAAGCAGGCGGGTATGGATACGTGACCTCTGAAGCAGAATATGACGAGCTTTTGGAAGGGCTTGAGAGGGAGTGGGATGAGGTTCCAGGTACTGAGAAGGAGTTTATCATATTCTGGGCGAGAAAGCCAGTGGCTTAGGCAAGATACCGTCTCTCGTTTAGAATGTTTTTTTGGAAGCCTTCCTCCAGAACTTCCTTTTCTGGAGTGCAAGACGAGCGTTAGGTTATTCTGGTCCACGGGCTGCCAGTCTCTGCTTAGTGTCGGCCTGTGCTACCCATACAAGTATCGACCGAACGACCGATTCCTCATCGCGACGTTCTCCGTGCGCCTTCTGTACGGCGGGTTCACAGTACGTCTTGGTGGCTCGTTCCGAGTTTAGTATTGCGTTCCGAGTTTATTCTTGTTAACCCGCGACCTGCAGTCGTACCAATTTTTCCAGATGTTGTACAACGGCCGGCACGAGATCCCCCGCGCGGTACTCGCCATAACGGGTATAGGGAACGTGCTTCTGCAGGGCCTCAACTGGTTCTGGTGCGTCTTTGCACCCTCACGTCGTACGACCCGTTCGCTCGTTCGTTCATCACGCGCATCTAGGCTCGTGAAAATGGTCGCCTCCGTGAGAAAGCGATTCACCACTCTCAAAACGGGAAAACACCAAACGGCGCGGCGGAGGTCTCCAAGACTAAACCGGAGTAGAGCTTTTTTTTTTTATGCCAGAATTTTGCTTCATCTCTCTGCATTTACTTACGAATTATGGAGCGTGTATCGTTTATACTTGCTGTATACGAGCTCAGACCGGCGAGCTTGCGAGCGGGCTGAGTGGAAGGCAAGATAGTGTTGGATGATTTGAGATCCTCTTCCCAGTGAATCTTATCCACACTGCCACCTGTCAAACAAGCTTAAGCTCGCACCATGGACGCGGAAGTCTCCAAGCTCAGATCTTTCTTCCTCGCACACATCAAAGCTTCATTTTGCCCCACCCTCCCGTCCCTGGTTCTTCTCGCTTTCGCTCGGGTCGTTTTGGGTCTCGTTCCTCATAGACCCTCGGTGGCCTTTGCGTACGGGTTCGGCCGTGCCCGCGTCCCGTCTCCGTCCGACCCGGAGTTCCCCCTCACAATGCTCGCTGCGTCGTGAAGCCCCCGTCGGCCACGGCCGACCCCCCACAAACACCCACACAAGTCCTCTTCCTCCTCTCACTCACCTCCGTGCGAAGCACCATCTCCATCATCTCTCTCTCTCAATTACACGTATCTCATAGGAAGACATCACTACCTTGCTACCATACCTAGACGCTATGTATGTTCCTTCGGATAGACTTACAAAGTGGCTTGCTGATCAGCCGGAAACCTACCTAGGACTGCCAGCGACTTGAGGGCCAGGAACGAATGCTTGTCAAGATGATAATCTGGGACTCCGGCAGACATGGCTTTGGAACTTTGCCTGTTACATCGGGCCTTGGCAGACAGGGTGAATCACTGGCTATCTGAGAGGCAACTGGAAGAAGTATCTTTCATCCAATCGGCATTTCGGAAGAATTGTGATCCGACGTCTTGCATGCTTTGCTACTGCCTATTGAGAACAAATGGCGATGTCTTCATTCAGTTATCTGCCAGTCCTCCTGAAAAAGAACTCGAGCTCTAACCATTGATCAAGTCGTTCGTGGGGAGATTATGCTTAATGGAGCACCGAGAATCTTTAAAGACGGCAAATTGGCTTAATGGAGCATTGAAAGTCTTTATGTAAAGACGGCGAAAAATCGAGGCCTACCTTTTCAATCTCATACTCTTTACCTTCACCCCACCTCCAGAATGTTGCAAGTCCAGGAAAATTTGAACCAGAATGACTTGTCCAGTCCCTCATCGGAAAAGATTGCGGTGTCCATAAAGCACTCTCCCCGCGAATACCAGGCATATCCTGGATCCCAATATGCTCTTCCAACCGATGATCTGGAGCGACAGAGGAAAGTCTCTCCTTTTTCCAACAAGGCAGCATATTTTGAACATACCCCAGACTGCTAGTCCAGCACAACACCTTGAAATCCATTTTCGGAAACAGGGTACTCTTCGCACCAATTGATTTGGATGCGAACGATAAGGTCTTGGAAATCGGGACCGGACCTGGTGGGTTGGAGTCGCGAACCGGGCACATGGCATTAATCCACGCGCATTTCAGGTTTCTGGATCTTAGATTTTGCGAAATCCGTCGACCCCTCAATCGAAATATTTGCCGTCGACATTGAATCGCGGCTGTTCCCAACCTCTCCCCCGCAGAACATCAAATTCCGCATCGAATCTGTCATAAATCTTCCGTCAGACTGGAGCGACACGTTCTCGTTCGTCCATCAGCGGCTGCTCCTGATGGCACTCCAAGTCCCGCAATGGCCTACAGCCTTGCACGAGGTCTATCGCGTCGTCCGCCCCGGCGGATGGGTCCAGCTGGCAGAAAGCACCGCTTGGATCGAGGGCAAATACCCTGGGAAACCGTGCATGGAGAAACTCATCGCTATGTACCGGCGCCTCACGGATTCCCGCAATTTGTACATCGACTGTGCGCTGGGTATGCCGGCGATGCTCAAGGAAGCTGGATTCGTCGATATCCAAACCGAATCACGGATGCAGTATGTGGGGAAGTGGGCTGGAGATATTGGGGTCGCCAATCGTGTGAACCACGCTGGTGTATTCCGAGGTATCAAGACACCGATTCTCGAAGCAGGCGGGTATGGATACGTGACCTCTGAAGCAGAATATGACGAGCTTTTGGAAGGGCTTGAGAGGGAGTGGGATGAGGTTCCAGGTAGTGAGCTTGAGTTCGTTATATTCTGGGCGAGAAAGCCATTAGTTTAAATAACTCGAAAAGCCCCTCTCGCGGAGATTAGGCTCTCACTTCATCCTGATCCTGTACATCTTCCGCTTCATCGCCGGTCGTATCGAAAGAGTTCTGAGGGATTGGACGTAAGTTGATTCGGACGTCGTTAAGTAGCTCACACCCAGTGTGACCTTCCGTGACAGCTCGCGTTTATCTCGCGTTCACCAAATCCGCGATGGAAAACCCCCACGCCGAACGACAAGCCGTCCTCCTCGAGCGCATCCTCAAAAACACAGTGCGTGCATAGAACAATCCAGAGAATTCCCCTCGCTCACCCTGACCAACACAAAGTCGAAATGCACCGAGACAATCCTGGAGCTCAACCATTGCATGGAGGTGAGCCGTCCCGCGCCATTCCTCTCCCATGCCACCCGACGCACACTTCCATCGCGTACGGTGCGCATTCCCATCGTAAACGGCCCGCTGACGGCACGGCGCAGGAGATCCTGCGCGCGAATTCGCAGGTCAAGATCGCGGCTGATCTGGCGACAAAGTACCGGCGGAACGTGCAATACAATTTGGAGGCGACGCGGGGAAACCTTGACCCCTCCGAGGACAAGACCCTGCACGACCAATGACGGCCCTTCTCCTCGACGCGAGCCGTGAACGTGGTCCGTGCACGAGCAGCCAAAGCGAGCCAAACAACCAACCGCCCAGCGCCGAAAGCGACGCAGTGTACACGCGTGTATAACAGGCGCCGAAGCACTTGTACGATGTTAATGTGACTTTGGATTTATTGCAACTAGAATACATTGATTTGTTTATATATACTATGTATGGATGAGATGCGAGCGACACAAGAAAAATTCAAGCCGTATGGGGCTCTAAGCAGAAGCCGTTTTCGTCGAATAGTTTCAGATATATATAAGGCAAAAGATACTTGGAGAAGAAGCAAGAGGCAAGAGTCCGCTTGAAATCGTTTCAGACGACGATCATTTCCTCATTTCTTCGAGGGCCTCTACGACTTCCGACATGGTCGGCCGGTCCTGGTGTTCGTGCGCCCACATGCGCTCTATAAGGTCAACGATCGCGCCCGACCATTGTTTTCTGAGGAGGTTCGTGGATGGCCTGAAAGAGGACGCCGTCAGTGTGTTTTCAGAAGCAATGAACGCCAAGAAAACACACCTCTGCTTTTTGGATCCAACAATGTCGTAGATTGCATGTTCATTCATGCCCTGCAGCCGTCGTCAGCCCAGAGCCGAAGAGAAGACAAGCCAAACGAAAGACTGACCTCCCACGGAAACTTCTTCTCCTTCGCATGCCATTGCAGTATCTCCCAGTATACCATCGCGCAGCTGAACACGTCCACCTTGTGGTTGTACTTGGGGTGCGCGTGCCAGAGCTCCGGCGCCTGCCAGTTGACGGTGCCGACCAAGCTGCGCACCATCGACCGCGTCGACTGCTTGACCTTCGCGAGCCCAAAGTCCGCAATCTTCGCCGTGCCCTTGGCGGTGATGAGGATATTCGACGACTTGCAGTCCCGGTGGATCACGGACGGTTTGCGCAGGTGCAGATACTCGAGCCCGCGAGCGATGTCAAGCATCATCGTAAGCTAAAGTGGCTTTAATATCGGATAGGAGCAGGAATAAAGGTTGGCGACCACGTACGACTTTATTCAGGGAAGGTGCCGATACATTGCGGACGTAGTCGAACAGGTCACCGTTAGAGCACAGCTCGCTCACGATCATGACGGGCGTCTCGCGAGTGTTTTCGGGTATACTGACTCCAAGCTGTGCACGAAAGTCAACAACCGACTAACCATCGCCGCAGAAAAGACTCACGAATCGAACGATATTCGGGTGATCAAAGCCACCGAGAAGCTTGAGTTCTTTGATGTCCACTGCCAAATACTTATTAGCCTTTGCCTCGAAGGGAGTCAGAATAAACGGTACGCACTAGCGCTCAACTGGCCCCTAAACTCGGAGATCGCAATGCGCCGCCCTCTGAACTTGCCGATGAACACATCCTTGAACCCGCCGCTGCCGATCTTCTCGAGCTTCTGCAGCTTGTCCGGCGGGATCTCGCGGTCGTCCAGGCCCAGGCTCTCCAGGTCGAGCTCGAGCTCGGGCTCGCCGACGGGCGCCTCCTTTGGCTCGGGGGTGATAGGCTCGTCGATATGCACGCGGTGCGAGCGCAGCAAGACGGGCGTGTCCGGTTGCGAGTGGTTCCGGCGGCGCTTGACGACGGTGGACGGCGGGCGGTTCGTGACGGTGCCAACAGAGGACGGGGAGGACGCGTCCGCGTGGAGGTCGCGCCATTGGAGGAGCGCTTCCGCGAGCTGCGGCTTGGTGCCGACGGCCTCGAGGTCGCGCGTCTCGCATAAACGGACGAGATCGTCACGGCGGAGGCGGACGAGCGTCTTCGCGGTGGCTATCGTCAGATCCACTGTATTGGCAAGTAAGCGACGGCAATAACTGGTAGTAAAAGCACAGACCATCGTCGTCCTCCATCGGTTCATCCTCCTCTTGATCCTCTGCCTCGGCCTCAGGATCTTCATCAGTCTCGGCTTCAGCATCGGGCTCGACGTCTGCGCTCTCCTCGGTGTCCTCTTCAATATCAACATCAACATCAACATCCTCTTCCTCGGCTTCCTCGTCGACCTCATCGACCTCCTCGTCCTCTTCCACGATTTCCATCTCGTCGCCCACGATCTTGCCATTGCGCAGTTTCCTGGGCTCAACGGCGATCGTCTGCTCCTCGTCCTCTTCGTCGTCCTCCTCCTCAGCACCAGCGTCCTCTTCGCCATCAACAGTCGCTTCCTCGTCCTCATCCTCATCCTCATCCTCCTGCTCGTCGTCCCCGTCACCGTCCGCCTCCGCCTCGCTCGGCGACGGTTCCACGCTCCCGCTTCCGCGCGTGCGCGGCCTCAGCCGCCTCGCAAGGGGCGTCCGCTGCTCCTCCAGCGGCGAGAGTTGCCTCTGCTTCTGGCTCCAGCGCGGGTGGCGGTTCCTTGGCGGCGTCGCCAGCTGGTCCAGCTGGTCCTCCTCCTCCGGCTCGCTTTCCTCCACCTGCGCCTCCACTTCCTCCTCCTCCTCCTCGTCTTCGGGCGCGGCGCACGCCATCTTGGCCCGCCGCATCGGCGTGACACGCCGCGAGTCGAGAACCATCTTGACGGCGACGTTCTCCTTGCCTTTCCCGTTGACGCTCCCGAGGCCATTCAGCCGTTCGCGCTCCTTGTCCTTGCTGCGCAGCCGCCGGGGGCTCGGATCGCCTATAGGTGTAGCGCCACCGGCCTCGTCCTCCTCGGTCTCCAGCTCGGTCAGGTCGCTCTCCTCCGCCAACGCGCGCCGCTCGCGCTCGCGCTCCCTCTCCCGCACGGCGAGGTCGCCGATGAACTCGACCTGCTTTGCCTTGCCCTTGGCACGGCCCTTGGCGGCGGCGGCCGTGCCGCGTTGCGTGGTGGTGGCGACGGGGAAGGGGAAGCCGTTGGCGTACATGGCGGGCGAGGACGCGGACGCGGACGAGAGCGGAGCAGATAACGAGAAGGAGATGGCGCTGGCTTTGCGGGAGCGCAGGCGGGTGGCGGGCGGGGACGAGACGGCGTGTGTCGGGGGCTGCAGCGGCGGGAAGGACGTGCGGAAGGAAGGGGCGGTTGCAAGCCGCGAGGGTTTGCGACGTCTAAATAAAGATGATTTGTCAGCCACCTCAGTTTGGTTGAAAAATCTGGCATACCGTGCGGGGCTGGAGACCGAAGTGCCGTTCAGGTTGGAGCCAGACGCAACAGTGCTGGGGTCGACGTCGATGGTTGCGGCGGCGAGGAGGTGACCCATGGAGAGGCTGCGGCCCTTGGACGGGCGCGACCGTGATCTGTCCATTTCGTTTACGGTTGCGCGGCGGCGGAGGCCGTTGGTGTAGCGCGTGCGAACAGCTGGGATCGGTGTGTGGACGTCGTCCTCATCTGCGTCGTTTTCTTGCTCGTCAGAAGACACGCCGCGGGGAGATGACGGGGGCAAGTCGGCAACGTCCTCACGAGCGGCAACAATGGAGTCGATAATTTCGGATTTTGTGAGGGTGTCTGCTTCGTCCGAGAGGCCAGCGGAGATGTAGAGACGCACAAGATGGTCTTTGCGCAGACGTTGGAGCTCCTTGGCTGATGCGACATTTATGAGATGGTCGTCGGCTGAAACAAGAGATGAATTAGGCAACAGCTAGCGCTGGAGAATGTGTACGTACTGGACTCGGCCTGGTCGTCGTCGTCGTCTTCGGACAGCTCTGAGAGCGGGGCATCAGACTCGTCGTCAGAGCCCGATGCGGACCAGCGCGTCGACAGCGGGGTGTCGTCGATATCCATCCCACTCGCCTCGCCCGAGTCTGGGGGGCCGTACGCGTCTGAGCGGAGGCGCTTGAGCCTGCCTGAGCCGCGAGTGGGACGTCCGCCTGCATGCGCGTTCTCGTTTGAGCTGGCCACGCGTTTCCGCTTTGAGCCAAGCTGTATCGGTGGCATTGGGTCGTCCTGGCGCTTCTCTTCCTCTGAGGAACGCAGGGGCCGACGACGGAGGTTGGTATGGAGGGGAACAAGGACCGGGCGACGAGGGGGGTGTTCTGGGGTGGATTGTCTGGGCAGTCTGCGGTCCGTGGGGGAACGGCGGAGGTGGTACTTTCTCGTGTCGTGTCGGGTGCGGGAGGCAGAGGCCATAGTCCAAAGTCGAGCCCCAGTTCGCTATTTGGCCCTGTGTTGTTTCCAACCGTCAACAAATACTTTGTGGGAACAGAGTCAAATGGGGTTGAGTGTTGTTCACAAGTTGCTGTGGCCTTTGTACCTCAAGAATAACAGCCTTCTGCTGCGGCGAATTGAGAGGGATTCAATTCAAGTGTCGACTGTAATTTCCTCTCCCCTGCAACCGAACAATCCATTATCCAATTTTTGAAATGATTTTTGGACAGACAGCAACTCATTTCAACTCTGGTCAGGACTTGTTTACCAATGAGTTCTCAGGCTGATAACAAAAAAAAACACTCTAAACCTCTGTCCAAGAGCGATAAATAAAATTTCTAGTCAAGACACAGGATCGAACGTCCAAACGGTTCCACCAACTTCAACCGAAATTAAAGGTCAAACCTGACGATTCGGGCGGTGGGCCACAGATGGCTCTGCTCAGAGCTGTTACTATCATCCTGCCATGCAGGCATCATGGAGTTCAACATGTTTTAGAATCTTCCTAATTTATAAATACCAGCACCGCCTCACTCCCTCGTATCTCAATCTTTCCATCCCGAACAGCCTCCCTAACCTCCTTCCCCACAGCTGTACCATTCGTCCATGCCTGCCCCGCCCACGTAACCAAGTCCGAGTCCGTCTCGTCGTTCCCCGGCGCGGTAAGCCGCTTAAGCGTCACGCGCCCCCGCCGCGGCACCACCGCCGAGATATCCAGCACCACGCGCGGCGCGGGGCCCACCTGCGTGCGGTTAAACGTCTCCCAGTTGACGACCGCAATCCGCGCCGGCGCGCCGCCCTCGTAGAACGCATACGCCGCAAACAAATCCGGTGCCACACCCGCCGGCGCATCGAGCGCCAGCACGCGCGACGCGCGCGAGCTACCCACCGCTTCCGCGATGAACAGCTGCGAGACGCTGTGCGCTGTCAGACAATCGAACACTGCACACTGCTCTTCCGAAGGGCACGTACTAGCTCGGGTTCGCGCGCCGGCGCCCGCGCAGGGGCGAGTCGGTGGGGTACCACAGATTGTAGGCGCTGAACCCCGGGGTGCCGTTAACGCCGGGGATGTTGAGCTGCGAGTCCGACTGCGAGACGAGGGTCGCGCCCTGGTGGATATGCACGCGCGAGACGTTAATCGAGGCGGCGTAGAGCGTCGTGTCGATCACCCACTGCCGTTGTCAGGTGCGTTATACGTTGGGTGAGTAAAAGGCACGCACGAGCGCCTGCCCGAAGATGTCCGTGACGTTCGCCTTGCCGCTGCCTGTGCATGCGTTCGGCATTTCACGCGGGGGAGACGAGAGGGCGCTCACAGCTCACACTGTTGAACTCGCCGACCACCAGATCGCTCCCGGCGTTCCGCGCTGCGACGACCTTCGGGGCCAGCAACCCCACGAACGCTGCCGCCACTCCGTTGTCAGCACATCGCTACTGATGCAGATGAGAAGGGCTGCGCACCCGTGATGTTGGTGTGATTCTGGATGTTCGGCACGGTCGCGAGCGCATTGGATGCGGGCGTGCACGACGAGTATGCGTACATGTGCTGCGAGAACTCGCGCACGATCGGCGGCTGGTCGATACCGCGCGCGATAAGGTCTTCCGTCTGCAGCGCGACCGTCACGTTCGCGGGCGTGATGCCGTCCGAGCCCGCCCACCACCTCGTCCGCAGCGGCTCGGGTTGCGCGGCGTTAATGACGGCGGTCCAATTCTACTACTTGGTGAGTTTGGAAGCTGCCCGGAGCAAAACGGACTGACTTTCCACTCTGCGACGTACGCAGCTGGGCCCCAGGTCGAGAGATTCCGCTGCGTGGCTTTGTAATTCCCCGCCTCATTTCCGACTGTGCATAAATGAATGACTGGGACCTCATCGACCTCCTCACTACGCACGTTCGAACGCGAAGATCCTGTCCTGCCAATCCTTGACAAATTGCACCGCCGCCTTCGCCTCGTCCAGCGCAATCTTGAGGCTGTCGTTTCCGAAATTGAGCGGAACAGTGAAGCGCGTCCCGGACGGGAACGCCGCGAAGGACTCGTAAAAGGCGGGGCCCCACGTGGTGCGGTAGATCGCCCCCGTGGCATTGTCCGTCGTGCGCACGGGGCTGCCGCCCGCGGGGTCGTAGATCGAGCTGTCCTGCGTCACCCCGCCCGGGCGGATGTCGGGGTACACACCCGTGCGCTGCGCGACGTTCTGTCCCCCCTCGTTAGTCAGTAACAACAAACCGTTCAAAGGAGCGGACCTTCAACATCTGCATGGAAAACTCGTTCGGATGCGTCGCGTTCCCCCAGAACTCGACCCAGAAGGCGGGGTCGAAGGAGAGGGACGTCAGTGCGGGGTCGAGCGGGCGAGATGTGGAGGGCGGGGGTGAAAGCGGGACGTGCAGCACGCAGGATGCGGTGGCCACCGACGCCAGCAGCAAAAATCGAAACATTGCGAATTGCTCGAAACTGGGGCAGCGAAGGTGGCGTAATGGTGGAGCGGGCCGGCGCGTCCTACGCGTCGGCCTCGTGATAGAGACGAAAAAATGAGCTTGATGCCATTGGCATCTGACCCGTACGCCAGCGGCCAAACTGCGGCGGAGTGACGATTGCAGGTATCCCAGAGAGTTTAATAGTCCTCAGATTAAAATGCAGGCAAGTATCGTGGCGATACCGTCTTCCAAGTGGAATGATCTGGATGGATATCTCCCGTTGTCGCCAATTGAACATTGAAGTTAAGTTTGGCAGAGACGAGAGGTAAAAAAGGGCAGCGACAGTCAGATACAAGTCAGATATTTCCGAGTGCGCAAAGGGCTGCTCAATAAGCCGGAGTCCCAGTTACGAGCCGGTGGGAGTTGACGACATCCGAATCGGGAATTCGGGATTGATGCGAGCCCTTTGAAAATACACGTCAACAACAAGGACAATGGACTTTTCTCAAAGCCACACGATGGCCTCAAAACATATAAATCTAGGCCCGTGCTCGGCGTTCTCTTCCTTCCCCACCGAACAGCAGCGAACGTCTGAGCCTTCGCCACGCACTTCTCATTTTACGCGACACAAACGAAAGGCCCAACTGGGAAGTTAGTTTATAGTGGCGCCTACATAACCTGCGTTCTTCAGTATCTGCGTCCATCGAGCCCAATGCTGCTCAAATTCACCTCCCAAGACCTGTTCGACACTACCCTTGTCGATGTGGCCACGGGCCAGCCTGCCTTTCACCTCGCCACCACCGTCGTCCCCGGCCCGTCTTCCGGCCCCGTGCGCCGCCAGACGGAAATTCGTGACGGACTGGGCGCAATCGTTGGAACGATTAGCTGGCTGGGCCGCGTACCCCAGAATATAACCCTCCTCGATGAGTCCGTCGGCGGACTCGTAGACCTGTTTGCGTCGGATACCATCCAGTTCATGTTCGTGACCTTTTTATGTGTTCTTCTCCGTATCTCATCATATCCTGCAGTCCCAAAGAGATATCTATCCCCACCCGCTTTGACACCGAGTACCTCTGGACCGCCACCCCGGACGCGCTCTACGTTCGTGTATTTTTTTCTTTCTCTTTGTGGCCCCAATCTAACAGCTGACCCACAGCTGCTGGACTACGACTCCGACACGCGGCAGGCGCAGCTCCACACGCACGCCCCAGCGCTCAAATCGACGCACGCGCCGATCCCCAGCCGCGGCGCCGCGTACCTCGAACTCGCGCCGCACCCCCTCGGCCTCGCCCCGCCGGTCGAGATCCTCGTCTCCCTCCTCATGCTAGACATCCTGCGACGCGGCCGCTTCGGCCTCCCCCCTTATGCGTTCGCCCCGCCCTCGCGCCTCCAGATGGCGTGGTCACGCTTCCGGCCGCGCCGCAACACCGTCTGATCTCCACATACTATGCCTCCCTGCATTATCACTATCATTATTTCGCCGCTAGAGGCCCTTGCCCCTCCCTCGTCTTCGCATTGTTACATTATTAGTTCCTCGCATACCCTCTTGCCATCGCATACCACTCCTTCGTATTCGCATCTTTGAATATACATACACCATTCGAATTTCTCCTCGACTCTTTCAGCTTCATGGTTTGACCTGATTTCGCGTGACTAATATATCTCCTGGCCCAGGCGCGTCTACATCTTGCAGCCAAGTCTCGCCTTGAGTACTAGCTTTAGTGCCGAACACAACGCCTCACTGAAAAAACTTGATAAAATGAAATGATGGAGTACATTACGAAAAAAAAAGGAATAATGTACATAGCGGCGTGCAAAAGGGGATGGTGAGCCACGGGTGGTCGATGGATAGGGCAGTGGGATGAGTGCAGGACGTAGGCGATCACGACGATACTACAACCTAACGACATGGGTCGACCACTTCATATCCGCCGGCGCACCCATCTTCTCCTGAAGTTGCTGTCTAATCTCCAAATCCACTTCCTCCTCCTCCCACGGCGCCGTCTTGCGCCGCTCGATGCGCGTCCAGAACAACCACTCGTCCGCTTCCTGGAAGTCCGTCTGATTCTTGCGGGGCGTGGTAACGATGGCCTCCAGCTCGGCCGCTATGCCCTGCTCCCTCAATCGCCTGATGATGCGCCTCATGGCGTTTCCCCAAAGGGTTAAACCGTGCCGCTGGTCGTAACGCAAGGGATTAGTCGGATCTTGGATGTGCACCATCGCGATGAACTGGTCTGGGGTGACAGAGTAGCCGCTGATGCGGACTGGGTGTGGGTAACGGAATCCCCCCTGACGAGTGAGAGTCAACGAACAGGGTGTTCGGAACATGTCAACGAGGACGCACCATGGTTAAATTGAGTGTGAACTAGGTCGGTGTTGGCTTATTATGCCACTGGCGAGCAGTGTTGGGACTGGAGGAAGACAAAGGAAAGATGAACAGGAGCAAGTCGCCATGTGGCGTAGAATCAGATGGATTGCACACCGCCACTGAGCTAAATCGGGTCAGGCTTATGTAAACAATATTGATTGCATGTGATATTCCTGCGTCATCGAATCTCGGACGGGCCAAGGATGGGCCGCTCAGGAGAGCAACCCCTGAGAACGTTCGCCCCTTGCCCCAAACGTATAATAGAAGGGCCGACTGTCCTCTAAACTCAGAGCTCCGGGTCAATCCCCGTCTCTCAACTGACGCTTTTCCACAGAAACCGCACAGTACTGACCTTTTACAGGGATGTACTGACCTTTTACAGCGTTTAAAGGCTAGTTACCACTACAGGCAGGTTACCATAGTCAGTACTCGGGTCCCCGAGGTAAGCCGCCTTTCCCACTCTACCCGCCGTCGTTCACCCGAAATTTTCAGTCTGTACTAGCCAGGAGTGAGGTGTCCCACCGTCGAGTCGCGTACCCTTTTGTTTTTCGTGGCCTGTGATCGTCGGGCCCGGAACTCGCGTCGGGGCGGCTTCTTTCGACGGTGAAGAGTGTAACAATGCAATGAGCACTATTGGGCCTCTGGCCGCCGACTGCTTCCTCCATAGTCCGGCG
This sequence comes from Mycena epipterygia, assembly GCA_029281465.1. NCBI lineage: Eukaryota > Fungi > Basidiomycota > Agaricomycetes > Agaricales > Mycenaceae > Mycena > Mycena epipterygia. Next base: position 2,737 of record JARJCQ010000006.1, on the reverse strand, counting down.
TCGTGGCGGACATTTCACGTCAGTGTTTTTCTTTTCTTTTCCGCTGCGGCCTTGCTGACTTGCCATTAATATATTCCAGAACCACCAGCCCGGAGTCGATATGGCCGTTCTCCACAAGCTGTGACACGCGTACCGGTCCTTGTTTCGTGGCTCGTTGTCGAGTCCGGGACCATTACCGCGATGGCCTCTGTCGAGCGCGTGAGTGGGTGTGGCCAAGAGTGCCCACTGTAACAACCGTTATATCCTCCTTGGAGCGATGTGGTAATCCCCTCCGGTGCGTTTTCTTCTTCTTACTCCCGCCGTTATCTTTGTAACTGACTCGCTCCTCCAGAACGGCAGCCTTGGCGCATTTGCCTCTGCGCACTTGCTCACTTGGTCCTCAAGACGCCTCAAGATTCCTGGGGGTGGGTTCGCAACCCTCGTGCACCCTTGTCGTTGGGCCCCCAGGCTTAGTCCCTTCGGGGTAACTAATAGCACGATTTGCAGGGTTTGTTATTTCCCTCTCTTATTTAGACTCTAGTTCATCACAATCAATACATTTGATTGGCTTTCAACCGCGCGAACATAGTTTAAGATTTATCTTTCCTCGCGGGTCAGACTTGAAAACTTGATTATATTCGAGCATCTCTTCAATAGCAAGGGTGGTGAATAAGATACTAGTCGGCCATAAACCGTCGCGTCCTTACAAACGCCTCACCACCCTCTCGCTCCTTTTCGTCCTAGATTCCAACTGCACCTTCAACGACGCCAGAGTGGTCAGTGTCGGAGGAGCCATCTCTGAGGAAGCGAACGACACCCTGAACAAAGCACGATCGTGAGCGAAGTCGATGGCGGATCCACAGTTGACTGTTGGGAGATCGTCATGTTGCGGGTGACGGAGGCGGCCGATTTAAGACGGATGTTTACTGGGCGGTTGCGGGCTTGGTAGTACGTGGGTGCAGCTTTGGTATTGGGGACACGACACAATCATGAGCATCAGTCGACTCCATGATCTCGATGTGGTCGAGCAGGTCTCCTGGAACGGCGATGCCGGCGCAAGGCACTGCGACTTGTTCCAGAGGCACTTAAAACGCGCTGCCGAAACTTTGCGCCGATCTACTCCCCGTCCGATGGACTTCGGCACTTTTGTTTGCAAAATCGGCGCCTGGGCGGAAGAGAATACCACGGAGCAAAAATGGTTCCGCAGCTATTAGGTGCGTGAGGTAATTGAGGGAAACGTCAACCAAAGGATTGTCGATATGTCGGAGCGCGGGGATTAATACCGAAGATCGGGCGATGGGTGTGACTCAGACATATTTGGAGGAGTCCCAAAATGTTGTCAACGCTGACGGGAAATGAACTAACCATATTACAGAACGAAGCTGCAATCTTGGCGAGCGGTGGTATTGGATTCCATGAAGTTCGGACGCGTGGGAAAAGAACAAAGTTGACGTTACCAAGGAGGAATTCAGCGTGTTGCTCCAGGTCAGGATTTAGAATGAGGGGCATGGTGTTAGGGTGAAATAGTAGATCCTGCTTTGCATTAGTCCCATGCAAAACCGTGTTGAGTCCTCAACACAAAAGCAGACTCTGAGGGCCGTGGCGCCGTTTGGATCGGAGGTAGCGAAAACAGCGATTCCATATCTTCAAACAGTTTCGCAGCACGGGTTGGAGTAGAGATTCGAATGCAAACGGCGAGAGGCAGAAAGGTGGTGGGTTGGTCCTGAAAATTTGAGGCTCCATTCGGTACGCGTCACTTTGCGTCTGCCGGCTATTTAAATTTGGCGTGGAGCACTTCCAAAATGACGCAAAGTAACGACAGCCTCAGGTGAAAGAAGGTGAGGCCGAAGAGTGATCCGCAGAATTCGGCCGATGGCACCTCCTTCGTTCTTTTCACCCAACTCAATCCTTTTCCTCAAGCACATGGATTCTCCTGGATGTGTTTCACATAAGGCACGCTTTGCACAGGCTCGTTTTCGTTGTTCGAGTTGCTCTTGGAACGTCTCCTGTGACCCAAATTCCAGACCTTGTCTCCATACATCCGCAGCACGGCGTCTGAACGGCGCTCTTGCAGCCCCGAAAAGCATTACCGTTGCAGAGTGTTTTTTGACGTGTTGCGACTGGCGGTCGCTTGATTCGAAGAACGGGATGCGCCACCGACAAAGCTGTACGCCGACATGAACTCGGATAGGGGTGCGTCGCCCAGCCCAAGACGCCCAACTGCGTGCACCCGGCAACCTGCGCAGGACGTTAATGACACATGCCGTGAGTCTCGATTTTCCCCTTATTCTCGCGCGGCGATCCTGGCGGTACTTCGTTTCAGCTATGCAACAGGCTGTTGCAACGATGTACTATCAACCGGGTGCTCGTCTGTAGCACCTTTTTGTTTCTGTTCCCGTTTCAAGAATCTATATCCGGCTGTCTGTGTGCTTTCGACCGTTCCCTGGATTTTTTGCACTCGTCGCAGCCAAAGCTCCAAAATGCCACGCACAGCCACTACCGCTAGGATCGAAAGCACCCATGGTAGTTACGCCCTGGCATTCATTTCAAGCAACAATCACCAGCGCCCGATGCCATCTGCTACTTTCCTATTCCTGGAGTCTCGAGAATGCCCGCATTACGCCGTTAAGTTCCCCGGTCGTCCCACTTCCAAAGGCCACTCCCAAGGATAACCGCTCATATGGAAACTTAGATTCACTGTCTGCTTTCCGAGGCTGCCCAGATGTCACTCGGGTCATGGCGACGTTAACTGAATGCT